>CM074524.1:0-1477071 GCA_037379345.1 Perna viridis | reverse complement strand
ATCTCTAAATATTCTGTCAAAGTAAACAAGCTCAGTATCATCAGATAAATACAGGAAGGAATCATCTTGTTCTAGATTTTGACCTGACAAAAGTCTGAATCTTTCTGCTATGAATGATGAAGGTGAATATTCAATGAAAAGTTCTACAAGTTTTTCACCACAAGTTACAGCAACCATATCATACAGTTTATCATGGGCTATACTGTAGACTGATCCTGTTTTCTTGATATATGTTCCATCAAGTCTATTGAAGGTGTCAACAAGTTGTTTTCTTTCCAATTCTATTTTTAGATTGATTCTAAAATTAGCGACTATTTTTGTTACTTTCACTTTAACATTTTGTGGAGTTGTTCTTGGATTTATATAGGCTTCATCTAATTCATTTGGTAACAATACACATAATACCAAGGCACAGAACTCAAAATGTTTATTTTCTATCATGTCTTTGATATCATTCTTTATACTTTCAACAGGAGACGAGAAAAGTTCAGTCAACTGCTTTACTTGTTTTCCCTTAGACATTTTACAAAGCAGTGGAAAGTAAGAATACTTCTGAAACATTTCATCCATTTCTTGCAAATCCGATTTTGGGTCTGCTATGTACTTCTTGATCATTTTATGTTTTTCTTCTAAAAGTAAACAATGTTTTTCAGACTCTAAGTCCACTCTGTTTTTGGTGAACATCTTTAGGGACTTGAATTTTTCATCTTTTGATATTTGTAAGCGGCATGAGACAAGGAGTTTCATCCTGCCATTAATGTCTACTTCCATTACTTTTCCTGAATCTTGTTTATTAACCAAATCTGCATGAAACAATGTCTCAATGTTATCAGCTTCTATTTTCCATGATTGTAAGTCTTGTTCATCAATGAAATTTTTTCCACAAATGTCATCTATGACAAACACCTGATTCTTTTTCATATCACGATGGTCTTTAATTTTGGTGGGACTTGTTACAAATGGGATGATATCATATCCCTCATTTCTATGTAACTCTAGTGCCACGTGGTGTATTATTGATGACTTTCCCGCACCGGAACTTCCAACAACTACAACAACATTATTCTCATCGATCATATTTGCTACATGTTCTGTTGCCCTGGTAACTGTATATGTTCCTTCATCTTTCTCCCATTCTCTAATGTGAATCCCATGCTTGACTAAAAATAAAAATTCAAAATCATGTGATCATGTTTTAATTGACGATAATATGGCAAGCCTAAGTGGACAAAAATGAGCATTTTCTAATATTAAAAAATGATTTTTTATTATTTCAAATTCATTTTCTATTATTACAAATTAGATTTCGTATATCACAAAACACCTTTTTAATATTAAAAATTCAATTGAATTTCTAATATTAAAAAAAACTATTTTTGAATATTAGAAATTGACCTCCTAATATTAGAAAATGGATTTCTTGTATTCAATGACGATTTTTTAATATTAAAAAATGTGACTGATTTTCTAATATTACAAATTAATTTTGTCATTGTCTAAACATTGTATCCAATCCCACCATCTAACCACTGTCTTTGCCTTTCTGTCTAACTATCGTCACAGTCCTCATTGTCTAAAAGTTGTATCCAATCCCACCGTTTAACCACTGTCTTTGCCTGGCTGTTTAACCACTGTCACTGTCCTCATTGTCTAAACGATGTATCCAACCCAACTGTCTAACCACTGTTACTGTCCTCATTGTCTTAAAGTTGTATCCAACTCCTTTGTCTAACCACTGTCACTGTCCTCATTGTCTAAACGATGTATCCAACCCTACTGTCTAACCACTGTCACTGTCCTCATTGTCTAAACGATGTATCCAACCCTACTGTCTAACCACTGTCACTGTCCTCATTGTCTAAACATTGTATCAAACCGTCTAACCACTGTATTAAACCACAGTATTGTCTCTGTTCTTGTTGTCTCAGTATTTTCTCTGTTGACGTCACCCCAGTATTGTCTTTCTTCCAGTTGTCCTAATATTTTCTATCTTTTCAGAATTCTTTCCTCTGTTCCTGGTACACAATATTATCTCTGGTATCGTAGTATCTGTATAGTTTTTTCTTGTGTCTCAGTCTGTTCTGGTTGGCTTAGTATAGCCCCGGTCCCTGTTGACTCAACATTGTGTTTCTGTTGTCTCAGTATTGTGTCCCTCCTTGTTGACTCAGCATTGTCTGCATTCCTATTGTCTCAGTATTTTGTCCCTCCCTGTTGACTCAGCATTATCTGTGTTCCTGTTGTCTCAGTATTGTGTCCCTCCATGTTGACTAAGCAGTATCTTTGTTCCTTCTGTCCCAGTATTATGTTCCTCCCTGTTGACTCAGCTTTATCTGTGTTCCTGTTGTCCCAGTTTTATGTCCCTCCCTGTTTACCAAGCATTATCTGTGTCCATGTTGTCTCAGTATTGTCTTTGTCTCTGTTGTCTCAGTAATGTCTCTCTTTCTGTAATCTCAATACTGTCTATGTCCTTGTTGTTTCTGGTACATGTATGTTTCCATTCCTGTTGTCTAAGTATTGCCTCTGTCCCTGTTGTCACAGTATTGTCTCTGTCCCTGTTTCTCTCATTATGGTCTTTTTTGGTTGTCACAGTATATTCTTGGGTTTCAGTTGTCTCGGTATTGTCTCTATTTCTTTAATCTCAATACTGTCTATGTTCTTGCCGACTTAGTTATGTCTCTATTTCTGTTGTCCCGGTAGGGTCAATTTTATTTTCTATTTTTTTTTGGTTATTTATGATAATTGTTTAAACCTTTGATTTCCTCACACTTAATTTGATCTATTCACTCCTATATATTTCTCCTACCTTTCATATACCTAGGAACACTACTGTCTAGTTCATCTGAAAGTAAAAATAAAATCATGTTCTACTATACGGATAAGAGCAATGCTCAAAGTCCCCTGCCTTGCAAAACAGGAAGTTTTTTCAAAGATTGAGATATTAAGAATCTAACAACCACAGAAATGCAAAGCTGAGATATCTCAAACATGATAAACTTCTTTGACGAGATCCAGCTGAGATGAGGAACTTTTAAATAAAGAGTAAACCTTTTACACCAATTTTACATAAACATTATATTACTGGTGACACAATTTTTAATAGCGAGGGCCATTGCTTGTAGTTTATAAAGAAGTCTGTGTTACTTGTTTCTATGTAGTCTTGTTTACTTCGTGTTCTTTGTTTGTGTCTCTATTTTAGTTTAGTCATCATCCTTACATTATGTTCTTCTTGATTACTGTTTAAATCAAAACTTCATGACATTTGTTTATTTACAACATATGGTTGGCAGCATCACAACATAATAAGACCACCATATTTGTTTGTCTGGTCATATAAAATTACATAGAGAATATATACACTATGATATTACTTGTAATGTAAGCAAATCATGAGAGTCTTACCCATCTGTTCTTTTAGTCCGCTGACTGATGCTGTAATCTCCTGAGTTTTCTGAAAAATGAAATGTATTTTATAAATAAAAAAACAAATGGCAGCATTTATTTATCAGATTAAAACAATATAGTAATACATATATGTAATCTAACTTTTATGATTAATTATTAGCAAAGTGATTTTTGCTAAAATGCATCATGTGTGTGTAAATTACCTCCCCTAGTTTGATACAGAGTTTTATTTAACCGCTAGGCCAAAAGAATAATAAGTTAAAAAAACTCAAGTAAACATCATTGTGTAAATCACCTAATTGTGTTTGATTCGATTGAACAGTAAACACTAGTTTAAATATAATACAATATATAGGGCAAAAGATTCATGGAATCATGTACTACAATGTATAGGGCAAAAGATTCATGGAATCATGTACTACAATGTATAGGCAAAAGATTCATGGATTCCATAGGCATCTGCATTCTTTACATTACTATATTTTTGTTTGACTCAGATCAAAGTTCAAGAGGATTATTTGGCTATATAAACACGATGTTGCATGCTATGTTTTGCCAAGAATATCCCCAGTTTCTATCAAATTTTGGGTTTCAGAAGTACATGTATACATGAGGTAGGGTAAACAGAAACAGAAATCAGTAACAATAACATAATATGACTGCAAATTTACTTTAATCATAAATTCCAGACAATATGCACATTTCAATATACATGTAGTAATTAAACACGCCATCAAGTTTCATAAAAATCCAGCAAGTCATTAAGGAGGAGTAGTGGACAATGCATCTGACCTAAAATAACGCCATAAATTTCTACGACTTTTGCCCAAACATAAATTCCTGACAATATGCACATCCCAATATGGTATTTTTACACAACACCAAGGTTCATAACAATCCTGCAAGTCATTGAGGAGGAGTTGATGACAATGAATCAAACCAAGTTTAGATGAAAAAAATCCATCGGCCAACATTTCTATAATTTTTGCTCAACTTAAATTCCTGACAGTATGAACATCTCCATGTGGTTATATTACATCACACAAAGTTTCGTAACAGTGTTGCAGGCTGCTTACAAAATAGCTGTGGACAAAACAGACAGGGTGAAATATACTCCCCAACTTTGCCCTAAATGTTGTTTGCAGCTTGCAGCGGGTATAATGATCCTATTGAACGGTTTAGTCAACTTATTGGGTGAGTACTGAGTTTTTTTGTGTTTTATGAATAATATGACCATAACATATCGTGCAAGAATCAATTCCCCCATATTACAATTGTTTACATCTGTTTTTGAGAATGAGTTCCTTGTATTGGTTAAAAAAAATTTGTAAATGCTTTTTTTTTTGAGCTTGTGATACATTTGTATTTGTCAAAAAACTTAATGTAGTAATTTCTCAGTTATTTAAAAAATACTGTCGCTGGACTCCAAAGCATTGTTACAAATATGAGCAAATCGAACCAGTTGTGGTATTAAAACACCATATGATGGTGACAAGGGAAAGTCACTATCTCATAATGGATAGAGAACAATAGGGAATGAAAATTCACCCCTTATATCAGTATTCTAGTATTCAGTTTACCATTATTGATATGAATACAAAGATCAAGAAAGGCACACTCTTTATCATCAATATTTGCTATATTCAAAGAAATTTCTACAGGAAATATCTCTTGAGAATATATATTGAAGTCGTCTTTGTTAAGAGCCAAAATACTGTCCAAATATCTAAAGGTGATACATGTATTAAATTTTTCTACCAAATGCTGTTTGGAAGGGACTTTATTTATTCTAGCCATACTTTGAAATTCATAACAACACAGAAAGAGGTCTGAAATTAGTGATGCACAATTGGTCCCCATGGGAATTCCAGTAACTTGACGTTAAATGCAATATGGTATCGCCAAAGCAAAAGGAAATATTGTCTAGCAGAAGTTCTACAATATAAATCTCATCATGCTGAACACTTTAATCCAAGTCAGAATTTAGCTAAACGGTTTTGGAGACATATATGCGAAAAAGTACTGTCTGACCCATATGTTCCATTTTCAGTAACAACAGCCATGTTTTTTTACAGATCAAAAATTCCCACAACAGTGCAAGATACCCCAAGGAACATTAAATACTAAGTTTGTTTCCTATTGGTCAAGTAGTGACAGAGGAAGATTTTTTGTAGAAATAACATTAAAAAATTGCCAAAAAATCGTTGGAAAAGGGCAATAAACTCCAACATGGCTTCACAGATTAAAACGAATATGTGACTAGAGATAGATCTAATCATGCTGAACATTTATAAACCATGTCAGAATTTAGCTAAACCTAACGGTTTTGGAGACATATGCGAAAAACTATTGTCTGACCCTTGTGTTCTATTTTAAGTAACGGCGACCATGTTTTTCAACAAATCAAAAATCTCCACACCAGATCTATGCAGGATACTCTAGGAAACATTCATACCAAGTTTGGTTCTAATTAGTCAAATAGTATCAGAGGAGAAGAGTTTGGTATAATTGTTAAAGACGACGACAGACAACGATGACGGATGCCAAGTGATGGCAATAGCTAACCTGGCTAGGTGAGCTATAAATGGGTTACAAAAATTTCCATTATACATCTTAAAAGCTACAAAATTGATTGGTAAACAGGAAGTAGACAAGCAAGGAACTGAAAAGGGGAGAAACAGTACAAGTCATCATGAGAAAGCAATATACCAAATATATAAGCATTCCATCCAGTAAAAGCTGAGAAATCTGTTACAAAAAAGTGTAACAGGCAGATTGATGGACTGATAGACAAGTGGTAGCAATGAAGCCCCTTTTTTTAATGAGTCTAATGAGTTGAGGAATAATAGAGAGAATTTCTAAAATAAACAAGCAGCTAAAGCATGTGATTCACAAACCAAATTTTAACATTCAACTTTTCGTACAAATTAAGCAGACAATACCTGTTCTAAAAATTGAAACCATCAAAATTATTCTGCTGAAATAGCTATTCTATACATGCAACTAGGTACAATGTGTGTAATTCATTACACTTGACAAAGTGCACTGTTTAGAAAACAAAAACAAGACAAATTAAAGTTTGTTTTTGTTCGCAAAAATATGTTTCCCTCCATCCCACAAACAGTTCTGAGCATTTTTGGTTCAATAGTTTCGGAGAAGTTGTGCTGACCAGGTACTTAAAGAGGATTTTTCTAAGTTCAAAGGGGCAAACATCCTACCAAAATTTGAGATTCAAAATTTCCTGGTAATATGCACAACTACGTATGATGTTCTTGCAACATACCAAGTTTCATAAAATTAGGTACCATAGTTTCAGAGTTGTTTTGACAAGGTAATTTATGAGGATTTATTTTAAATTTCTATGTTCAAAGGGGCAAAACTCCTACAAAAATTAGGGGATCAAAATTCCCATGTAATATGCTTAATTAAATATGATGTTCTTGCTACATACCAAGTTTCGTAAAATTTGGTTCAACAGTTTGAGAGGAGTTGCGCTGACAAACTTTGTGAAGGACACAATTGCAGAATGACATGCCAAAATCAATATGTCTCCACACCAAAGTGAGGAGGGAGACATTATACAACTAAAGGCTCCAGAGAGCCTGAATCGCTCACATGGAGAATTTGAAATCAAATGGTCATATAATTTGATCATTTTATCAAAAGGTTAAGATAGTTTTCTATAGTTACATCATTCCTGCCACCCCTGGGTCACCTAAGCCATCCAAATAGTGAACTATATGTGAAGTGTATTAATGTCATTAACCCTGTCAAGTTTCAAAATATTGGTGCCTGTGGTTTCACAGGAGTTTATCTTTGGAAAATTGTGGCCATATTGTTTAATCAAGCAGAACCAAAATTTCAACTTATCTTCACTTTGTTCATATTATTAATTTTTACCAAGTTTTGTTACCATTAAATAAGTAAAAACAAAAAGGGCCAAAATGTGTTTCCCTGCATGGTTTCTATGGCAACTTTAATACAGCCAACCCCCCCCCCTTGAGCCACCTTAAGCCACTGGCAGCCATCTCGTTTAATCAAGTGGGACCAAAAGCCGATCTTTTCTGCCAAGTTTTGTTTAAATTGGTCAAGCGGTTTTCATGAAGTTGAGCATGATATATAGGAACATAACAGACATTGCTATTAATGACAGCATCACATAATGGTATAGGAATATTATAGACATTATTATTAATGACAGTATATCACAGTGATGTGGAGACATTATACTATATAGACATTACTATCAATGGCAGCATATCACAGTGATGTGGGGACATTATAAAGTGGAATATTGTGTACTATTCTGTGTAAGAATCAGGCAATGGTTGGCAAATATGTTTTTCTCAATTTGGTCTTTTTTGCCTCAAATATATTCAATTCATCTAGTTACCCAACAAAAAGCTATACAAATTTATCCTGAAGTCTCTGTGATATAGATATATTTTTACTTATTATATAGGGAAAAGTGTAGGAAATTTTACTGAAGTTTCCATAAATAAACAGAAGTTAATGAATGCCAAATACAATGACAACAACAAGGTCACACCATTACACTGCAGAAACAATATTTTAAGGTCATATAAAAAGTTTGGTCGGGACAAAATAAGTGCCTAAAATAAATCATTATTTGATTGTCACATTTAAGTTAAAGGTCAAATGTCTTTGGTAAGGGCACAGGACACACTGTATTATCATAGTATACCCACATACCAAATATAAAAGTCCTTAGTCAAGAGACAAATAAAGTCTGGGCAGTTCTAATATTTGACCTGGACCATATTAACCTAAAGGATTACTGTCAAAGGTCAACGAAAAAATAGTAGATCTCACATGGCATCAAGATATATATGCGCTGTGCTTTCAGTTATCAATACCATGTGATTCAAAGGATAGTCAGCGTACCTTAAGCCAGATTTCTTTTTATACATATATGGACACAGTGTTTCTCCTTATATATATCAGGCCAAAAAAATGTATGTGTGTTTACTGTACTCCGCTGATAAAAAAAAAAAAAAGATCGATAGTTCAACTGTATTTTTTTTTACAACTTTCCCTAGTGAAAGTCGGAGTAACCATGGTTTCATTCTTAGCTTTGATAGAACACTCATTGTTTTTCTAATTAAAATCATATGTCCGTGAAATATATCTACAAACTTTGATTTGTCACTAATAGGGGCTATTACACTCGTCTTTTCCTTTCAAAGGATACATTCTTTGAAGGTTTAGAGACAAGATCCATGAAACTCAGACTCGGATGTCACCGTGTTTGTTTGAGTTGGTAATTGACAAACCAGATTCGCTTATTTTTCCAATAAAATTGTTTAAGGTCTGCATTGGAAAATAGGGTCGGTCCGGGTACCTTAAACACACATATATTTTTTTGGCCTCACATTGATGCTATGTTTCTAAAAATATTAAAAATATATGTATGGATACAAATGTTTCAAATACATATGTATCTAGGAATTTGAAACTAGTAGTACAGTGGTAGAGTTTAACATGCTGATTAAAATTATACCAAAAAAAAAACAAAAACAAAAACAAAAACAACAAAAAAAAACCAGAATCATGAGTAATGTTGCCTGTTGTCAAGCATCTGATCTTCCTGCCAAATCACAAAATGCTAAGATTTGGATGTAACTTGGTTTTAAGGAAGAGTTTACATGCACAAACACTTCTTTGCCATGTCTTGGTTAAAATTTGGTTTTTAAGGTGAAAATGACATGCCCAATATGAATTTACAATACACTAAACACATATCACTTCCAAAACACACTTTTTACATATGTTAGATATAAATTATAGACTATTTCTCAGTCAATATGTTATATATGGATCCTCTTGAATATACTGAGCCTTGATGGCGATCAATATGATCTTACAGGTCTATATATATCATATTGACTTCGTTAAAAGTCCATAATTGATAAATATCCAAAAATAAACCATATTAATGACCTACAAGGTCTAGGTCAAAGACAAAAAAAGTTATGACCAGGGGTATATATATATATATGTTTTTCTTTGGACCTATAAAATGGTTTCTAATGCTGTATCAGGAACTGCCTTAAATATTGTTATTTTCTCAAATTACTTTCCTACAATTGCTAATCCTCCAGAATAATCAATTAAATACCCATACAAAATAAAGACTTTATCAGTAACTTGTGATTTTTTCTTCTGATTTTGTTTCACAGACATCTTTCTATTATTCATACAGGACAAGATATTTGACAATTACATCTGTCAAAACATTGGGAGTGATTGTAACATTGTCTGATCTGGCTCCTTTGTATTGACAGATCATGAATCACCTTAGTCTGTTCTGCAAATTTCGATGAAAGATCTGCAACTAAGTTCAATGTGTGTAATTCATTACACTTGACAAGGTGCACTGTTTGGAAAACAAAAAAAAGGACAAATTAAAGTTTGTTTTTGTTTATAAACTTGCATCCCCATGTCCGATGCTAAAGTAATATTTTTTGTAAGAAAAATACATGTAGAAGGACCCTAATATGAAAAGGAATTAGAGTCTTTTTTAGGTTTTAGACCTTTATCTTCTAACTAACTTCTGTTACTCAGAATGGTAATTTAAAACTCCAGACTGTGATTTCTTTGAGTTTTAGTTAATCCAAAGTAAATATCATTGTAGCAAAACAAAACGTATACTTGACTGTAACTTATCATGGTGAACTTATATACCAAAAAATCATGTCATAATCTGCAAGCGTTTTGAAAAAAAAAAGTGTGAAAAACGGTTATTTCTGTTAAGTTAGCTAAGTTCAAAGCCCGTAATTTTGGTAAAAATCAATGGAGCAGAACCAACTACAGCCTTGTTCTATTACTTATCATGGTGAATTTAAATACTAAAAATCATGTCAATATCTGCAAGCGTTTAGAAAAAAGTCTGAAAAACTGTTATTTCTGTGAATTTTGTTAAGTTCAAGGCCTGTAATTTCAATGAAAATCATCAGAGCAAAACGAAAATTAAATATAATCTGTAATGTGTCATGGGGAATTAATTTACAAAAAGTCATGTCATTATCTGCGAGCATTTGGAAAAAAGTCCGGAAAATGATTTTTTCTGTGAATTTTGCTAAGTTCAAGGCTCGTAATTTCGGTAAAAATCATCAGTGGGGAACAAAAGTTAAACTTGACCTTCAACTTATCATGGTGAACTTATAAATCAAAAACCATGTCAATATCTACAAGCATTTAGAAAAAAATTCCGGAAAACTGTTATTTCTGTGAATTTTAAGTTCAAGCCCCGTAATTTCGGTAAAAATCATCAGAGCAGAACAAGCGTTATGTAACTTATTATGGTGAACTTATATACCAAAAATCATGTCAATATCTGCAAGCATTTAGAACTAAAGTCCGGAAAACTGAAGGTAGTCTGACAGACTGAGGGACAGACTGATGGACCGGTCAAAAACATTATACACCTCACAACTTTGTTGCGTGGGGCATAATAATATCTGTCAAAACATTGGGAGTGATTGTAACGTTGCCATATCTTCTGTACAGATTTAAATGAAAATGGTACCCACCAAGGAGTTAAATATATATATATATATATATATATATATATATCCTTGCAAACACCAACAATGTGTATTTACATATTTTGCGTGACAAAGTAGTCTAAAATTAAATGTATACTTAAATGACTAAACAATACTGATAAATAGAATAATAATTACTTTCGATATTATTCAGACAATATCATGCACTCGTCGAGACATTCCACATGATATTATCAGGATCAAAATTGAAAGTACCTATTATTTTATATATATTTCCGTGACATAACCTTCAGGGCTCCTTTGTAGAGTATTGAACGACCATGAATTACCTTAGTTTGTTCTGCAAGTTTCGATGAATAATCTGCAAGTGTTGTTGAAAGATCTGTGTGTATCTTGTCTACCTCTTCATCTATGACCCAAATCATGGCAAATGAAATAGAGAGTAACCAGTGAATATAATTGATTGATGTTTGTTTACATTGTATAAGTGTTAAGAAATAATAACAAAATAAACTAAAAATACTGTGAGAAACCTCACAGAGAAAATACATCCACTTCAAATGGACTTCAAAGAAAAATCCTTGTTGAATTATCTCCTTTTATCACCCAACAGTAATTATATTTCTTCATCTTCTTCTTTCTGTAAAATTTTATCTAAATCCCGCGTGAGGTTTGGGAGGAGTTCCAGTTACGTTGTTTGAACATGTAAAACCCTTAATTTGAATTATCTCCCCTTGGAGTCCTGTGACAGTAATTGTATTCCTACATGCAAATCTACATATGATACCCAACCTTCCTTTTAAAATTTCAGCAAATTCTCTTATGAGGTTTACGAGAAATTGTGCTGATGAGGTTTTAACATGTAAAACC
This sequence comes from Perna viridis, assembly GCA_037379345.1. Taxonomy (NCBI): domain Eukaryota; kingdom Metazoa; phylum Mollusca; class Bivalvia; order Mytilida; family Mytilidae; genus Perna; species Perna viridis. Next base: position 1,465,270 of record CM074524.1, on the reverse strand, counting down.
TATAATTTTGATTATTCCCCCCTTTGAGTTCTCAGACATTAGTATACCTTCACACACATTTTCATATCATATCCAACCTTCCTGTAAAATTTCATAAAAATCCCTTGTGAGGTTTGGGAGGAATTTTTGTTTACGATGTTTGAACATGTAAAACCCTTAATTTGAATTATCTCCCCTTGGAGTCTTGGGACAGTAATTGCCTTCATGCACATCTACATATGATATCCAACCTTCCTGAAAAATTTTATCTAAATCCCTTGTGAGGTTTAGAAGGAGTTGTGCTTATGATGTTTGAACATGTAAAACTCTTCATTTTAATTATCTCCCCCTATTTCCTGCGACAGTAATGTATTCCTTCATTCAAATCTGAATATTATACCCAATGTTCCTTTTAATTTTCAGCAAATTCCCTTATGTGGTTTAAGAGGAGTTGCACTGATGAGGTTTGAACATGTAAAACCCTTAATTTTGATTATTTCTTCTTGGAGTTCTCCAACTGTTTACATGTATATTCCTTCTTGCACATCTACATATGCTACTTAAACTTCCTATACAACTTCTTCAAAAGCTCTTGAGCGGTTTAGGAGGATTTGCACATACGAAGTAAAATGCTTAATTTGGATAATCTCCCTTTGAAGTCCTATGACAGTAACTACTCCGTCATGCACATCTAAATATGGTACCCAATCTTCCTAAAAAAAATCATTAAAATCCCTCGAGCAGTTTAGAAGTTGCATTTACATGAAATGAGGACAGACGAGTGTACGGACAGGATGATTCCTATATTAACCCCTGCAAGCTCCAAACTTCCTTTGCAGGGGGTATAATCAAAATAAATTTATAAATTAATGTTCTCATACAAATAAACCTGAGCTTTGCTAACTTTCTATGAGAGATCCCCAAATTGCTTTGGATCAAAATCTAAAATAGGAGGTACACAATGGGAAAATTAAACATTGCCCCTAATGAAACTAATACCCCGCAGCCTGTTGAACCCTGTACATTTGGGGCTAAAGTAGACACATGGTTTATATTGGACTTAATCTTTATGGGGATAGACTAAGAACTTTTGGCACACAATTTTGCTGCCATTCTAAAACACCCAAACTAAAAAACAGAAATCAGTAGTATTTTTTTGTTGTTGACAACACAATAACAGAATATAACTGCAAATTTACTGTTAACATACGTTCTTGACAATATACACATCCCAATATAATAATTTAACACACCATCAAGCTTCACAACAATTCTGGAGTTTAGGAGTCACAGACATGAGACCAAGTTCAGCTGGAAAATGCCTAAGTTCATCAGCCGTTATTTCTAAATTGTTTGCCCAAACTTAAATCCTGAAAGAATGTACATACCCATAGGTTATATTACATCCCACTAAGTTTCGTAATAGTTCTGCAAGCTGCTTAGAAAATAGTTGCAGACAGACAGGATGAAATGTACATGTACATATATACCTCCAAATTTTGTTTGTGGGAGTATAAAAAGATTCTGTAAAAGTTTTATTTATTTCCATTTGCAAGCAGCATGAATGTGCTTTAAATTGAAGCTATCTAATATGGAGTTTTTACCAAAAAAAATAATAACCAGAGAGCTGAAAAAAGAGGTCATTAGTCTCCGCTGCCCAAAAAAGGGTTCATTTCTTGGTACCTCGACAGAGTTAATCTATAGTGCTGTATTTTGTGTTTGGAATCTCTCTCACCACCATTTCTATGTTGACCCCTTGTATGACTACTTCCGCTTTTAGGCCAAACTGACGCCAAAAATTTGGAAATAATCCTCATTTTTTCACACGAGTCACTCTTCAGATGACCTCCTACTAGTGACTGTAACTAGCCTTATTAGGCCACAGTGGCCTTCACGGTGTACAATGATGATGGGATGAATGTTTTTGGATTTTAAATATGCTTGAGTTTTTTGCTGTGGTATAGAATGTTAAAGATTATCAAAATAATCTCACCTATCAATGTCTTGATCATGTCTCTATATACGGCTCTATCGAATCCATCAAGGGAGGCTACTCTCAATTCAATACAGTCCTGGCGATATATACCAGCACCCAGTCTTCTGATTGCCTGCAATTGAATATAGTATTAATTTTTCAAAAACTTTATTACTGCACATGTATAATAAGAAAGTCTAGCGTAATTTGCCATAATATTTATATGTTGTGTGAGTAGACACTGACAGTGGAATGTCGATGTATCTTTTCCATTTGGAGGTAGACTTTGATTTGATTGGTTGAGTGAAAGAAATTAGTACCAGTGGTCATCTTGAAATGTAAGTCTTGCAAAAATTTGTATAAATGAGAGAGAGGTACCAATAAAATATACAACACTTAAATAATTGGGTTAATTTTTTAAATTTTTTAACTTCTAGCATCATTTTTGTGAAATTAAACACACTGTAATTTGACCAAACAGACTACATGTAGGAAATAACTGATATCAAAATATAATTAACCTATCCTATGCAACAATACTCAGTCCCCCTATTTCCTTCAAGTCATGACCCAATCAACCCATACAACTATATTCAGTCCCCCTATTTCGTAAATAGTTCAAGTCATGACCCAATCAAAATAAATCACATCTTCCATTTTGTTGATATAGCATATCATGGTACAATATCACAGACATCCATATGTTTTTACTCAAGTAACTGGGCAGACACCACAATAAAAATAATCTTAGGCACACTGCTTGTCTCAAAACAGTTCAAATCATCGCTGAAATCAATTTCAGCCTTTCTTTTTTGAGTATTTTCTGTTATATTATGAGGACATCAATGATGAACTAGCCGTTGCTGATGAGGACAATAAAGGCAGCTTCACAATGCTTTATGACTGCAATTAGTGGCAGTCTTATTAATATTGCAATCTTCGTTTTTAAAACATGTATTTACACAAATTTAAACATAAGAATGCAACAGCATCTTATGTATATACACTTTACCTCACATAAATTCCACCAAGCCATATCAAAATCCTTTCTGCTTATTTTAGCATCTTTATTGTGAACAATATTATTTCTATAGTGTTTGATCCTGGCAAGGTCAGCCCCCTCAGATGAATCTGTAGCTTGTGGGAGTTCATCAAACCCTGTTAATGGCTGTGCCACGGCAGGTAATAGTGACCCAGGTAGATTTATATTCCGTAACAAACAAATCAGTAAAGTGACATCATATGTTGTAGATGTAGTGGCATCTCCTGTAAAACAAATCAGTAGCATAACATCATTCACTGTAGAAGTAGTAGTATCTTCAGTAAAACAACTCAGTGAAGTAACATCAAATGTTGTAGATATAGTAGTACCTCCTGTAAAATAATCAATAGCATGACATCATTCACTGTAGATGTAGTAGTATCTCCTGTAAAACAAATCAGTAGCATGTCATCACATGCTGTAGATGTAGTAGTACCTCCTGTAAAACAAATCAGTGTTATGACATCACATGCTGTAGATGTAGTAGTACCTCCTGTAAAACAAATCAGTGTTATGACATCACATGCTGTAGATGTAGTAGTACCTCCTGTAAAACAAATCAGTGTTATGACATCACATGCTGTAGATGTAGTAGTACCTCCTGTAAAACAATCAGTAGCATGTCATCACATGCTGTAGATGTAGTAGTATCTCCTGTAAAACAAATCTACATTATGACATCATATGTTGTAGATGTAGTAGTACCTCCTGTAAAACAAATCAGTGTTATGACATCATATGCTGTAGATGTAGTGGTACCTCCTGTAAAACAAATCAGAAGCATGACATCATTCACTGTAGATGTAGTAGTATCTCCTGTAAAACAAATCTACATTATGACATCATATGCTGTAGATGTAGTAGTACCTCCTGTAAAACAAATCAGTAGCATGACATCATTCACTGTAGATGTAGTAGTACCTCCTGTAAAACAAATCAGTAGCATGACATCATATGCTGTAGATGTAGTGGTACCTCCTGTAAAACAAATCAGTAGCATGACATCATATGTTGTAGATGTAGTAGTACCTCCTGTAAAACAAATCAGTGTTATGACATCATATGCTGTAGATGTAGTGGTACCTCCTGTAAAACAAATCTACATTATGACATCATATGTTGTAGATGTAGTAGTACCTCCTGTAAAACAAATCAGTGTTATGACATCATATGTTGTAGATGTAGTAGTACCTCCTGTAAAACAAATCTACATTATGACATCATATGCTGTAGATGTAGTAGTACCTCCTGTAAAACAAATCAGTGTTATGACATCATATGCTGTAGATGTAGTAGTATCTCCTGTAAAACAAATCAGTAGCATGACATCATTCACTGTAGATGTAGTAGTATCTCCTGTAAAACAAATCTACATTATGACATATGTTGTAGATGTAGTAGTACCTCCTGTAAAACAAATCAGTGTTATGACATCATATGTTGTCGATGTAGTAGTACCTCCTGTAAAACAAATCAGTAGCATGACATCATATGTTGTAAATGTAGTAGTACCTCCTGTAAAACAAATCAGTGTTATGACATCATATGTTGTCGATGTAGTAGTACCTCCTGTAAAACAAATCAGTGTTATGACATCATATGCTGTAGATGTAGTGGTACCTCCTGTAAAACAAATCAGTAGCATGACATCATATGTTGTAGATGTAGTAGTACCTCCTGTAAAACAAATCAGAAGCATGACATCATTCACTGTAGATGTAGTAGTATCTCCTGTAAAACAAATCTACATTATGACATCATATGCTGTAGATGTAGTAGTACCTCCTGTAAAACAAATCAGTAGCATGACATCATTCACTGTAGATGTAGTAGTACCTCCTGTAAAACAAATCAGTAGCATGACATCATATGCTGTAGATGTAGTGGTACCTCCTGTAAAACAAATCAGTAGCATGACATCATATGTTGTAGATGTAGTAGTACCTCCTGTAAAACAAATCAGTGTTATGACATCATATGCTGTAGATGTAGTAGAACCTCCTGTAAAACAATCAGTAGCATGACATCATTCACTGTAGATGTAGTAGTATCTCCTGTAAAACAAATCTACATTATGACATCATATGTTGTAGATGTAGTAGTACCTCCTGTAAAACAAATCAGTGTTATGACATCATATGTTGTAGATGTAGTAGTACCTCCTGTAAAACAAATCTACATTATGACATCATATGCTGTAGATGTAGTAGTACCTCCTGTAAAACAAATCAGTGTTATGACATCATATGCTGTAGATGTAGTGGCATCTACTGTAAAACAAATCAGTAGCATGACATCATTCACTGTAGATGTAGTAGTATCTCCTGTAAAACAAATCTACATTATGACATCATATGTTGTAGATGTAGTAGTACCTCCTGTAAAACAAATCAGTGTTATGACATCATATGTTGTCGATGTAGTAGTACCTCCTGTAAAACAAATCAGTAGCATGACATCATATGTTGTAGACGTAATATCATCTGTAAAACAAATTATATGTTATAGACATAGAAGTGTCTCCTGTCAAACAAATCAGTTACATACAATAACATAACAAATCAGTAATCCAAACAAATAAAATAACAAATCTGATCCAAATAACTGGTAAAATATGTATCATAATGTACTAAAGGGTACCCTCAACAAAATCTGTATTGTCAGTTTCACCAAGCTGCTTGATGCCCTTAAGACTGATTTCGAATCTCATGATACATCAATCTTAAGCTACACTTGTATTTTGACAAAATATCAATTAGCTTTGGCAAGTAGTTGCAGAAAAAAAACAGTACCCTACTGTTGTAGCCGGACAGAAGTCAATGCGTTTGATCATAAAACCACAAAAAAAGATTTGCCCCCACCCTTCAGATGAATTAATGGCAGAGTCAATCTTATCTTAATAAATTCCCACAAGTAATTCAGTTTGAAATATAAGATAGGAGTTTCACTATGGCATCATGTGATAAAAAAAATAGTTCCATTCAATTCAATTCACCAGTCTTGACGAAGTTACAGACATGATCTTGAAAAGACATAAGAATTAGCATATGATCAGACGGACATTATGATTAAGTTTTCCTTATAGAAGGGTAATATATAAAACTAGACACGAGAGAAATAAAGAATTGGAGTCACTTTTTTTTCTTTTTTTTTATTTTATAGAAAAGGAGTTACCTGATGGAGGAAACAGTAAATCCCACTGTGCTGCATTGATGACCTTTGAATTTTTAAGTCTATTCAGCATTACCAAGTTATACATCAGAATAATTGTCAGATCTCCCGGAGGGAATCTCTGATCAAACAAATATCTGACCGCCTTTGGTGCCACCTTTACCACCAAGCTGACCAATCTGAGAAAATCCACCTCTTCTTCTGATACTGACATAATAAAAAGTGATGACTTTGCATGCTATAGCTTCAAAGATTGAACCTTATGTATATAATTTCACAAGAGGCTAATCTATCTCTTTGTCGACATGTCAACTTATCTACAACATTAAAGATAGTTTAAGTCCCTTTGTTGAAATGTGGCCTTATCTACAGTATTTTTAGTGTATCTTACTCACTTTAGTCGATATGACCCCTTATCTACCATGTCTATAGTATTTTCAGTTTGTCTCGTCTCTATTATTATACGTTTCCTTATCTACAGTATTTAAAGGTTGCCTTGTCTCTATTATCAGTATTTTGTGTCATCTACAGTATTGTTAAGATATTAAAATCCTTATTGCAGGTATTTCGTCTCATCTACAGTGTGGTTTGGTTGCTCAAGTCCCTATAACATATTATCTACAGTGTGGTTTGGTTGCTCAAGTCCCTATAACATATTATCTACAGTGTGGTTTGGTTGCTCAAGTCCCTATAACATATTATCTACAGTGTGGTTTGGTTGCTCAAGTCCCTATAACATATTATCTACAGTGTGGTTTGGTTTCTCAAGTCCCTATAAGATATTATCTACAGTGTGGTTTGGTTGCTCAAGTCCCTATAAGATATTATCTACAGTGTGGTTTGGTTTCTCAAGTCCCTATAAGATATTATCTACAGTGTGGTTTGTTTGCTCAAGTCCCTATAAGATATTATCTACAGTGTGGTTTGGTTTCTCAAGTCCCTATAAGATATTATCTACAGTGTGGTTTGGTTGCTCAAGTCCCTATAACATATTATCTACAGTGTGGTTTGGTTGCTCAAGTCCCTATAAGATATTATCTACAGTGTGGTTTGGTTGCTCAAGTCCCTATAACATATTATCTACAGTGTGGTTTGGTTGCTCAAGTCCCTATAAGATATTATCTACAGTATTTTAATGTTGTTTAAGTCCCTATTGTTTATGTTTCATCTCATCTACAATATAGTTCGGTTGTTAAAGTCCCTATTGTTGGCATTTCGTCTCATCTACAGAATTGTAAGATTTTTTTAGTCCCCTTTTTCGATATGTCAACTTGCCTACAGTATTTTCTGGTTGTCTTATCCCCATTGTCAATATGTCGACTTATCTATAGTATTTCAAGGTTATTTAAGTCCCTATGTCATTATAACATCTTATCTACAGTATTTTAATGTTGAGTTACCTACTGCCTTAAAGTTATTTTTCTTTCAAGTGCTATTTCCGATCTTAATCCTACCAGACTTAATTTTATTTTTCTCTCTTGTATGTATTAGTAATGTTGGTCTCTAATTTCTATGTTTGTCCTTATCCTAAAAATCCAGATGTTATTTTCGTACCTTGTGTCTATATATTGTTATTGATCACAGGTATCAAAATGTTGTGTACGTCTTGGAGAAAAAGTGTCTTTCATCCTAAGTGTCAAGATAATGCGTCTATTCTATATTTTTATCTGTCAAAAGAGTCTACATAATGTCTTTTCTATATGTTTTATATACAGATGTTGTTTAAGTCTCAATTATGTAGGTGTTACCATCGGGGATGTCAATTTGCTGAGGAAATGTATGTCAACCTAAAGCTAAATGCCACTATGTAATGTAAGAATTATATTGGGCAAATCAAGCCTAAATCCACTTAATATCAGAGAATAATCATCCCTTCATCATAGTCTTGAGTCTGTTGTCTATGTCCAAAGCATCCTTATTTTGTCCTTTTCCTAAGTAACTAACACTGCCTGATATCCTTGCAATAATGTGCTGTCTTGTCATTAGTGTTTTATTGTTTTGCCTCAAGTATGGTCTTTGTTACTTGTGATTTTGTTTGGTTGTTATCATAAGCCCACATGTCTGTATGTTACTTTCTGTCCTTTTTCATTGTGTCTGAACAATGTCTTGTAGCTAGAGCCTACTAGTTATCTAACTTCCAATGTCTATGCTTGGTTTTAATTTCTTGGGCTGTCTGTATCACTTGCATCTATATGTTGTCTTGTCTTAAGTGTTTATATGTTATTTTTGTCCATTGTGCCTAGTTATTGTCTTGTCCCAAGTGTTTATTTTTGTCTTTCGTTGTACATATTATCTTTCCCTCTAGGGTCTATATGGTGTATTATTCCAAAGTGAATAAATGTTGTGTAAGTTTCCAGTTTCCTACATGTTTTATTGTGCCTTTTGTCAATACACTGTCTTCGTCCCAAATATCTTTAAGTTACTTTCCTAACTTCATACGGTATCTTGTTCCTAATTTCTTTTTGTGTCCCTATATTGTTATGGTCCTAGGTGATTTTTGTATCTTGCATGAAAAAAATGACTGTTACTTATGACTGTGGTGTCCTTGTTCCGTGACTACCTGTGGTCATGAGTTAATATATAGCAGTCTTTATCCTACTAAGTGGCATCTTAGTGTCTAGTATCTGATGTCTATTTGTTATCTCAGTCCAAAGAGTCTGAATGTTGTTTTGGTACTTTTAGTACTGTATTTGTCTGAATATTGTCCTATTCCCTGATATATGTGTAACCTAAGTGTCTGAATCTGGTTTAGTGGCTGAACGTTGTTCACAAACAAAATGTCTGGATAAGATTTTATTCTCTCTTCAGTCTCCATATGTTGTCTTACTCCCTAGTGAACATATGTTGTCAAGTCTTGTGTGTCTAAATGTTCTCTTACTCCCCAGTGAACATGTGTTGCCAAGTTGAAGTCTCTAGATGTTGTCGTACTCCCTACTGTACACATGGTTACAAGTCTTAAATGTCTAGATGTTGTTTTACTCCATATTGTACTTATGTTACAAAGTTTTAAGTGTATTGATGTTGTATCTCTCCCTAGGGTACATGTGTCGTCTTACTCTGCAGTGTACTACATTCATATTTCAGAATTTCAGTTTAAATTGTTTTTTAGATTTCATATCATAAATATCATAAATGGACAATATGAAAACTATACTAGCGACATAAGGCCAAAGAACATATATTATTGTTGCTTTAATACAAATGTTTATACAGAAGCTGTAAACTTTAGCAATGAGTTGTTATTTTTTCCACTAAGTGACATTATTTCGATTTAAATGTTTAATGATTCATGATAAATATTTTGTTTACCTTTAATATGTTCCGGACTACTTTCATCCTTTCTATCTGGAAATAGAGAAATTTATACTGAATTAGAAGCGTTTCTAAGAGTCATGCAAATTCTATAATATGTGATACACCCTCAAAAGGCTACACATTATTATTGATGTTATTTAGCTGCATTATGGTTCTATGCATAATTATTTATTCCAACCTATCTGGATAATGTACGAACAAGGATTATATGAAAAGTCACCTATTTCTTTCTGTTTACTATAACATTTGAAACAAAATATCAAAAAAGACTTTCCAACAATGAATCACATTTTGCATGATCCTTATCTGGAATTATATATGAAATCATACATTTGTATCATAAATAAAAGGGTTGTTTAAAAGTAGCCACTTCAAATTCTAATGATGTAAAATCAAAAAAAAAAAAAAAAAAATTAATACAATCCTAAAATGTAGGTTTAAGAGGCATCTTAATGTATATTATAATCAGAAATTACTTTTCAAAAAGCAAATACACATGCTTTGCTATTATACTGTAAAATAAGGCTGTTTCCTAGTAAAAGTTTTCAAATTTGTAAAAACAAAATGGTTTCAATTGTTCTAAAAAAACATTACATTGTCAGAACTTAACAAAGCTTTAGTGCTATAATTTTAAAATGTTATCAGGTGATAAAGACCAGATACATCTAGTACATATTTCAATGTTTCCCAATAAATGTGGCATATTTTAGGGAGAGTTTTGAACAAAAACTGAGCAAAGTCAATGACATGTCACCACTTAGCTGGTTGGCAACACTATTTGGATTGTTTGTTTTGTTTGTTTGTTGGGGTTTAACGTCCGAGCAGCAATATTTCAGCTATATTCAGGCGATGAAAATGAAGTGGATGATAAAATGAACATGAAATGATTAAATGAAAAATGGGATTGGCCACAAGGATAATGGGGTTGACAAATTTTGATTGCCACTGGAAATAGGGAGTGGTGGGTAGGGTCGGGCAATTTAGCACCCTATGGTTCCTACTCCAGGAGAATACCACAGCTATTTCGATTTTATACATGTGACTATTAATTGGGAAAAAAAATTTCTGTTGTGTTTATTTTGTTTTAAATTTGCATTTAAAAGTTTTTCACAAGCTACTTAATTTTTTGTGGCTATTGCATAAATCCCAGTGGCAAAAAGAGTACACCCTTTTAAAAATCTCTGAATCCTCCACTATATCATGTAAATTCCTACATTAAAAAGGATAGTTTGTATCATCAATACATGTATTAAACTTATAAGACAACAACATTGCTACGTGTGTTCCCCGCCACAGCAAAAATTTAGAATTTAGTACATTGAATCATAAAACCAAAGAATGCTGTCCTACATAATCTGGTTTGCTACTATTCCCAAAACATGTCCCCACTTAGCAGATCAGCAAAACTATTCTATTTGGATTTCATAGATGTTATTTCAAACGGGATTTAACGAGTTTTGTTGTGTTTACATTATTACCAATTTCCATTGAAAGTGGCTCATAAGCTACTAAATTTGTTGTGCCCATTGCATAACACCCAGTGACAAAAATAAGCAAATAATAGCCGGAAACCCAGCTTGAACCCCTACCCCCACACACTTGTAAAGATATCTAAGTCTGCTGCTGAATCTGTACATAAAAGGAATGTACTGTAGCATCAATATTAAATTTAAAGATAATAAAGACCTTCAAAGAGCGCAGCATGGCACAATAAGTGATCGAACCCTGAACAAGTGTGGACAGAGAAGCAGCTTTTGTCACACTCAGGCATGGGGACTTATATGTACAAATCATTATGGACACAAAATTTGAAATTCAGATAAAATTATATTAAAAATCAGACCAAAAATTAAAGAAGTCCAATTCTGAGGCATGGCCACTTTGAACTCTAATACAAATGTACCTGTAACTAAAAAAAAGTAAGAAATGTCTGAAATCAGATTACAAACTGAAGGTAGGAATTTTATACTGAATCCAATAATAAAAATGTTCAAAAATTAGCCAAAAAAATTGAAGAAAGTAACCTTTTGGGGGCATTGCCTAATTTTGTTCCCTTTAACACTTATAGGTGTATAAAAAGTGTACTCTGTCAAAGAAAAAAAATAAAGCAGAATTTCAAAAGGAACATATTGACGTGTGAATCATAAGTTCGAAAAGTAACAAAAAAGGAAAATTTAAAGATAAATCAATTATAGGTAATGGTTCAAGTGGAAATTGTCTAAACTGAACCCTGAATAATTTAAAAAAAAAACCTGTTTAAGTCCCTTTCTATCGACCAAACAACTTCCTTAACTGAATCAATTTTTGAAGTCCAAAATGGGTTTGATTTAGACATATTTAACTGTATTAATAATCCATCGCAGTGAAAAGAAATTAAAATGTAATGACACGCTGAACACATTACCCCTTAACAGAATTTGGCTAAACCTAACGGATTTGGAAATCTATGCAAAAAAATGCTTTCTGAAGCATATGTTATATTTTTAGTAACAGATTATATTTTTGGTGTACCAAAAATCCCCAGACCAGTTCTATGTAGAATAACCTAAGGAACATCCATGCCAAGTTTGAGTATTAATGGTCCAGTAGTGTCAGAGGGAACGATTTCCAAAAGTGACAACTAAAAACAAAGGGCAAAAAGGGCAATAATAAATGCCCATTGATGGCAATTGTAAATTTTTCGGGGTGTAGCCCTTTTGACCCTGTAACTTGAAAACTGATCCAAAAAACATCAAATCTGTTTATACATTTGTTTACTTGAGTTAAAACTCAGTACTTTCAGTTTGTTGATTAAAGTGTTTGAAGCTTGATAAATGTATGCCTTTTACCTAATTTAGATTTAACTGTAAGTTAACAAATTATGCCTCCTGTTATGTCTATTTGAGATTTATTATTGATACTCGTTTATAACGTCAATTTTAGATTTTGTCCACACACTTTTGGCATTTCTGCTCAGAGGGTATTACAGCAAAAGTAAACAAAAATCAAAAGCGGGCTAAATGCTTTATTTACATCAACAAACATTTATCTTGTGAAAATTTATTAGAAAAATCAATGTTACGATCATTGAAAATAAGGTGCTATAGAACGACAAAAGAAGCGTATGAAAATCATTACAGCTAACTGAAAAAGGCTAGTTCCAATTTCAACACCAATTAATGTAGGCTAGTGAGTACTTTAAATAACTCTCTAGGTAGAAATCTGCCCTTTAGATGTTCTGAAGTATTTAATATAAGTAGGACACATTGGTATAATGTATGGCAAATTTCTACCTAGAAAGCTATTGAAACTATTCAGTAGCCTTCCTAAATTTGTACTGAAATTAGAACTGGTCTATTTCAACTAGCTGTTATAAGGACAATCCTTCATATTTACAAGATCCTGTAACTATTGAAAATGATTCCTATAACTACAGGTACACCAGCACAGTAGACATACCCAGAGTACAAACTACCAAGTATGGTCTTAAATCTATTAGGTATTCAGCCATTAAGATTGGGAAGAGTCTCCCAAATGAGCTGAGGAATCAATCTAATCTGAACCAGCTCAAGACTCTCATTAATACAAGGACAGGTCCATCCTGTTCATTTGTTAACTGTAAATCTTCGATGAATATCATATGGAGTCTGCTTTTTCTGTTTTCTATGCTTTTATATTTATGCATGTGCTGTTTTCAGATTTGTAGTACCTTTTTTATGCTTAGTCTTACTTAATTTGCTTATTGATTATAGCTTATTTTGTACTGTGCCACTGATTTAAATTATGTATGTCTGCATGGTTATATGTTCCAATATTAATATATTGTGCATCTATTTATCTTGTGTATATAAGTCGTTATAAAAGCTCATGAGAATATGAAACAGGACTATAAATAACTATCAAAATTACTTAGAAAAGTTCAATATTTTCAATTATATTTACGTGTATATTTCTTATTGTAACTAAATATAAGTAATATATTCATCATAGGACTTACCTGCTGTTTTTGATGACAACAATATCACTTCAACTTCCACTGTATTATATATGCTGGTATCAAGCTGGGTTATCTCGACAAACTTTCTGAGAAACTTTTCAATTATTTCATCAGAAACACCATTCCTATCGTCAGGAATTTTTAGGGTAGTTGAGGTTACAACAATAATTGATCCTTCATATATAAACTCAATATTGAAGTCAATTATTTTTGAAAGAAGATTTAACTTCTCTTTTACATACTCTACATTCCAGTTGGAAAGATTTTTGAATTTCCATGCAACATAACATTTTCCAGGACCTACATCTAGAAGAAACATAGATAAATAAATAATATTGTTTACATACTATTATGCGACTCATAGGAGACTGCATTGCTATGTTTAAAAACAATCTAAAAATGCAAAGTTGTCCCGCTCTTAAAAAAATGGACACTACTTCCACCAAGTACGTTTTGTTTATTAAGCAGATGAAGCTTTTCCTACCAATGAAAACATATCAAGCCCCCTAGCGTTCAGTGGAGTTATTCATTCTATGTTGTATGAGTGTATGTTTTTTTGGTAGAATTGTATTGCCTATGCCTGATTTCTTGTTTAAATTTTTTGTAAATAATGTTTCTTTTTCTTTGTTTGATTCCTGTTACCTTCTATTTCATCTTTAAATACTCATAATTCATGTTTTGTTTAGCTTGGCTGTTTGAAACTAGACATTATCCAAAACAGGACTAAGACTGGCAGCCTGTTGAACCTGGTATATTTGGGGATCAATGTGGACACACGATTCATATTTGACATAATTTTTTTACGTGGATAGACTAAGCACTTTTTACACACAACTTTGCAGCTATTTCTAAAACACCCAACTCCAAGCCAAAGTCGGTACTATTTTTGTTGTTGTGGAAAGAGTAATCAAGGGAACCAAGGTTATAGCATTAATCAAAGAGTAATGAAGGGAACCAAGGTTATAGCATTAATCAAAGAGTAATGAAGGGAACCAAGGTTATAGCATTAATCAAAGACTAATCAAGGGAACCAAGGTTATAGCATTAATCAAAGAGTAATGAAGGGAACCAAGGTTATAGCATTAATCAAAGACTAATCAAGGGAACCAAGGTTATAGCATTAATCAAAGAGTAATGAAGGGAACCAATGTTATAGTGGTAATCAAAGTGTAATCAAGGGAACCAAGGTTATAGTGGTAATCAAAGAGTAATGAAGGGAATCAAGGTTATAGTGGTAATCAAAGAGTAATGAAGGGAACCAAGGTTATAGCGGTAATCAAAAGAAGGTAATTCAGGGACAAAGACTAGACATGGAAAACAGACAACACAATGACAGAATATGAAAGCAAGTTTACCTCAAACATTAACTCCTGACAATATGCACATCGCAATATGGTAATCTAACACTCAAACAGAGTTTCATTACAATCCTGTTTTTTTTCTACAATATATCTACAGTAGTATGCACATATGTGGTTATATTACATCCCACAAAGTTTCATAACAATGCTGCAAGCTGCTTAGAAAATAATGCGGACAGACAAACAGACAGGGTGAAACCAAAATACCCCCAAACTTTGTTTGCGGTGGTATAAAAAAACAATACCATCTGGTCTCGCTAAGGACTCAGGGATGTATTTCTTTGATAAAAAGTCATTTTTATTATGCAATGAATGTATACCGGGATCATACAAATATCAACAATGTTGACAAAACGTACCTTAATCCTAATTATTTAAGTCTAAAAGGTGTACCAAAGGTAATTTTCTCTTATACATACATGTACAAGCATTAATGTTCATTTATATTTAATCAAGTCTTTTATTGACCTCATTTGCCTATTTCATATTTACCTCCCATATTTGAGTCCATTCCGCCAACAGCACCAAGAGGCTCCAAATCCTCCTCCTTCACTTCTTTTTTCGTAATTTTGAAGTTTATTTCGTCTTTAAAAAAGAAAGAAATCATATTTTTTTTAAATATTTGTATACACATAATAATGTCAAAATGTGTATCATTGGATTTGAATTAATCTGTGACTTTACATGGGTATAATTCTGTTTTCATGTACATGCATATGCTGGTATTCTATGATTTGTTCTTAAATGACTAATACGAAAGTAAATGAAATGTTTAATTTTGAAGAAATAGCCATGATAAAGATATGAAATTTCAATCTATATTACATAAAAATAAATTGACGCTTATAATGAAAGTTTGACCAGAAATAGTAAGTACTTTATTTGTTTGTTTGTTGGGGTTTAACGTCCGAGCAGCAATATTTCAGCTATATTCAGACGATGAACATGAAATCGATGATAAAATGAACATGAAATGATGATGAAATGAAAAATGGGATGGGACACAAGGACAATGGGGTCGATAAATTTTGATTGCCACTGGAAATAGGGGGAGGTGGGTAAGGTCGGGCAATTTAGCCTCCTGTGGCGGAGCCCTATGGTTCCTACTCCCGGAGAATACCACAGTAGGGTTCTTTAACGTGCAAGTAACGTAGCATCGTTCCCAACATGGTGCACCACTATGGTTTGCGGTCAGGTTTCACGTATTATAGCCTAACAACCCTAGCATGTAACACGCCAGGGGTACACCATTCCACCACCAGGGGGACACAACCCAGTTGCTCTGCGGACAAAGCACCCTAGCCCCCAGCTAGGGTTCTGAGCACTATTTAGAATGTGATTTTTATTTCTTATATATATTTATATAAAATACAAATAGGAATGATGAATTAAAACAAACAGAAGTCCTGTTCAATTTAATCTTTGAAATGCAATGCAATAATACTGCGACTTACATGTATCATTAGGTACTGAGATACCTTTCTTAAAAAAAAAACTTTTTCCTGTGAATCGTCGGAGTAACTTTTTCCCTTATACATGTACATTGTTTTAGGATAATTTAGTATAATGCGGACAAATTGGACCAGAATGATGTCGTATCCTCCATGGAGTCTGAGTTGCTTATGTAGTTTTGTTATTTTGTACATTTTATTTTGGATATATTATGTTCATTTTTGTGTGTGTCTATTTTCCATGTCTAGTCTTTGTCCCTGAATTACTTTCTTTTGATTTCCACTAGATACTTGGTTCCCTTGATTACTCTTTCATGAACATAAAATTACATCATTCAAAAATGTGTAAACTATTTAGACTGGAATATTAATAGTATAACGTGTATTGAAAGTAAAGCATATGAGTGATGTTCTAAAATTATGAACATAATGACAACTGTCAGACCACATAGCATCAAGTTTGGTCAGTTTTATTTTTTTTTAACTGATTCATTTTATTTATTGTGCTGCATCAATTAAGAGAAGTTGGTGCTTATATCAATGAGTTTTAATTTGCGCTAGAATCTTGGTTCCATTGATTACAGTATGTTGATACAGTATGTTGATACAGTATGTTGATTGAAGTCAAAATGGGGTTCTTCTCCAATATCAATACCTATTTGGATTCCACATCCTTCCAGGTTGGTTACAATGTTCTAAAGAAAAAAAAATGTTAGAAATGAAATTATCATTAATTAATTAATAAATTACAACATATGGCATATGACTGCACAGATAACATTTTAGTTGCAGATAAAACTGACAAGTTACAATAATCTTCCACTTATAATATTCCTGTATTCTAAATCTTGTTTCTTTTCAAAGAGGTAAATGCATCATCACTGTTAATTTTATATATATCCTATTGTGATTTAGAATTTTGTTTTGTGCAAGTTGTTCTTGTACAAGGTAAATGTAGCCAAATTAAAGATATAACTGATGTGAAGTTGTAAATGCAACAAGCGACTGAAAATTGAGAAGATGAAATTGGGAAGGTGTATAATGTAGATGACATTTTATACTATCTTATAATCTATCAAACTTGCTTTGTCCTAAAAGCGTGAAAAATGTTGTGTATCAACTTGATTTGATACGGTGCACCATTTTAGCAGAAAAGTTTCTCATACTTCTCAAAACAGATTTGTACAACAGTAACATGTAAGTTTTGGATATCTATTACACAACTTTCACTTATATCTTCATTCAAAAAAAAAAGGTCAATTTAATATGGGTTTCCGTCAAGTTTTTGTTATACCAGTATGTATAAATCACTTAGTTCACAGTTCTTTTATGGGAAAACAACAACAAACAGAGAATAATTTTATCTAAATGATGTTTATGTTCATGTTTTTTTCAAAGATTTTTATTACAGGAAAACATTTGTCATTTATGCACATCGTCTAAATGCAATTCCTCAACAAAAGTAATCAAAATGATAATAAATACTAAAGTTTTATTATAATATTTCCAACGCTGTATTGAGTTCGCTTTGACATCATGTGACATACATGATAGTTAACCATGGCAACCTATACTGATGTAGCTTACGATCTCGCATTTCATTGGATAAATGTGGTAGCAACTGTGAAATTAAAGGCTCATAGATGTCAGGAATATTTTCAATCACTTTTATATATTGAAATAATCTTACATACAATGTATATTGAATATTTGGAAATGGTTTATTTGATGAACCAAACAAATAATTGATATATGAAAATCACACAGTTTTGATCAGTTTTGGGTATTAAAAAGCGAGAATACACATTGGCTAACTTTTTTTAAAGAGAGTACTGGTTGTTTTCCCACTTTAGATAAGATTATATTGCAGTAAGGTTCTAATAGCTCTAAAGAGCCTAAATTGCTCACCTGGGGAAAAAGTCTATATCTTTCTATGCTGGTTTCTACTGTTCTATTGTCACAAGAATCATTTGATCAGTACAAAGCATCTAATTAAAATAAAGCTTTGATATGGCCATCAACTTGTGTTGACACAATGTGATTTCAGCCCAGTGCTCTAATTGTCAAAGTGTCAGACAGTTAAACAGCAGGGGTAACTATGACTCTCTTAGTCACTCAATCCGCCATCTAACTAGCTAACAAACTTGATTGCACTGGAGAATCGGGTTAGTAGCCCACTCCCAGGAAAAAGGCTAACTTAACAACTGACCGCTTATACCATGTCAAGTAGTAAATTAGAATCAAAATTGAGAGTCAAAATCGAACATAATGCACACTATGAGCGAAAAACAATCACAGCTAGCCCTGTAAATACAAAGAGAGACCAACTGCGCTGACGGCAGAGGCTAAGCGCAAATGTGACAGAGAGGCCAGATTACACTGCATGATTGGCAACTCCAGTCGACAGAACAGATAATGTTTGGCGTCATTCCAAAGAAAGTCAGTAGAATCTTTGTCACTGGTAAAACCTGTGTTTTTTCATGGTAGGGTCAAAAGCTCCGATTCCAGCTTGAGCTTTAAAAAACTCTAAAAGCTTTGGATAGCATGAAAGACATTGCCATCTCAACCTGAGGAATCAGAAAAGAACATCTGCAGTACAAGCGGATACGGAGAAGAAACAGGCAAAAAGGCTCGAAGAGAGCATCGCTAAAGCAGGGGCTGCCTCAACCACTAACCCTCAATGAGTACCAAGGCTACATCAGTTTTCAAAGACCCCGATGTAGCAAAAACATTGTCTACTATACATGACAAACATGTTGTCGTACCAGCAGACAAAGCCCAAAACAACATTGTTTTTGTCTGCAAAACGTTTTATATCCAATGTTTATTATCAGAGGTAGACGTAGAAAATAATAGCAGTGATAAGACCTACACTGCTACCATTTTCTCCAAAGAAGAGATTGTGGAAAACCATAAATCTGTGCTATCCTCTTTTGGTCTCTCTACCAAGGACGATGATTGTGATTTACTGTCTATGTACTGGATTCCTAAACTTCACAAGAATCCATACAAACAACGTTTCATAGCTGGATCTGCAAAATGTACCACCAAACCTCTTTCAAAACTTTTAACTTCTATACTCACAACTGTCAAAGAGGGTCTACAGTCCTACCACAACACTTGTTACTCCCGTAGTGGTATTAATTCAATGTGGATCCTGAAAAATTCAAAAGATCTTTTGGAGACAATCAGTTCAAGACTATTATCTGAATATAATAGCATTAAAACCTATGATTTTTCAACACTGTATACTTCTATTCCCCATATTCAGTTAAAATCACGACTTAAAAACATTATACATCGTTGTTTTTACAAAAAAGATGGTACTCCTAGATACAAATATATAGTTCTTGGTAGAGATTCCTCATACTTTGTAAGAAATAATTCCAAATCATCTTCCAAATATACAGAGGAAGATGTTTACAAAGTGCTGGAATTTTTAATCGACAACATATTTGTCCAGTGTGGTGGACGTGTTTTTCAACAAACGGTCATATCTTGACCTACACTTAGGAATCGATGGTAAAGGAAAACTATTGACCAAACTTTACGACAAATGTGATGACTTTTCATTCAGAATTGTCAACTTTCCTTTCATCTGTGGCAACATTCCTTCGGTTCCTGCGTATGGAGTGTTCATATCACAACTCATACGTTATGCCAGAGCTTGCCGAAACTACGCAGACTTTTTGTATCGCACTAGAACTCTAACAGTTAGGCTTCTGGAACAAGGTTATGTTGCTACAAGATTGAAGTCATCACTACAGAAGTTTTATGGTCGTCATCATGAACTCGTGGATCGTTATGGCGTATCCATCAGCACCATGAAAACTGATTTATTCAACGGGTCATAGTTTTCCTTTCCTCGTTTGTCTACCCCGGACTTGACTTTTTATGAGCAACTCGACGGGTGTTTCTAGAAAAGCAGAGGACGCTTACCCTACCGGTGCACCTGGTCCATGCTCCCAGTTTTTAGTGGAGTCCGAGTTGCTCATTTACTTTTGTTACTTTGTATGTATGATTTTAGTTACTTTATGTTCTTTGTTGTGTATGTCTGTTTTCCATGTCTGGTCTTTGTCCCTGGATTACATTCTTTTGATTACCGCTATAATCTTGGTTTCCTTGATTACTCCTCCATAGGGGAAAAAGTGGACAGAAGAGGAAGTGGACCTCCTAATGGAACTATGTGTGCGGTTCCAATGCGAAAAGCACATCAACATCAAATTAGACAAGATGCTCAAGACAAAGACCCAAAAACAGTCTCCAAAAGGAGCGATATAACGAGAAAAGGCTCTAAAAGTGCTAAACCAGCTGGGCCAAACGCCACAAATCTCCAAATGTTTAAGTACATGTAGTCGATAACAGTGAACTCCTACAAACGCTTAAGGTCTCAGTACAGAGACAGGATGAGAATGAAGTGGTAAAGATGAGCGCTGAGCTGCTAGGAACACTACATTTCGACGAATATGAGTAAATCCCATGCTGAACTAATTGCCCTGATCCAACAGTGTTGCACTAAGCCGGCAAAGGAGAAAGGGCCATGGAAAGGGGACCCCTCTGGGGAAAAAGCGACTTAAAGTTGCAGGAAGGCCAAACCAACTGAATTCAGACGGGTGCAACAATTCTTTTATAATAAGAGAAAGCAGTAAACGATTGAAATCCTCGACCAGAAAGTCAAAGCGACAAAATCTGATATCGAACCGGAAAAGGTACATTCCACCTACTTGGGTACGTTTGATGGCGAATCACAGGTCGACCGTTCCGCATACGCCATACAAAAGCAGGCTAATAACATCTGCCTAGTGTCGCCTATTTCGGCATAGGAAGTCAAAAAGCAATAGCTGGAGCTGAAAAGGATTCCACTGCTGGCCCTGGTGGCACAGCATTGGCATCAAACCTCTTCAAAGTTTGGCTTGAACAGCAGGCAGTACCACAGCGGATAAAGGAAAACTGAAGCATACTCCTGCCACAGTGGTCTACGTTTGCTTACCATATCTATTGTACTGCTTCGTCTACCCTAACATTCGGCAAAAAAGGGAGACGGTGCAATTCCACAAAATGCGCTTCAATGTGGTTCCATCCCTGCACCAAGTTACAGTGAGAACAGTTTCTTGTTGCAACGGGCCATAATTCATGCAAAAAGTTCACACAAACCCCTCAGTGTAGCATTACTAAACTTGGCAAAGGCTTTTGATACTTGTTCCATAAACATTTAGTAGCAGGTCTAGGTGCTGGACCTCTATTTTAATGCCAAGACCAACTTCACAGGTAATAGAGGCAACACTGAACCCATCCCAATGACACGAGGGTTCAAGCAAGGTGATCTCTTGTCACCCCTGCTATTCAATCAAGAAATGGATCCTATTAGAGGCAATCAGTCATTAGGAAAATGGTTACCACTGAGAGGACGGTACCGAACTCCAACATGAAACTCTATGTTACACTGATAACAACGCCCTCCTAACGGAGAGCCCTGACAAAATGCAGAAAAACCTCAATATTGTCCAGGTATTCTGTGAGGCGACATGCATGAAACTCAATGAAAATAAGTCAGCTTGCTATGACATCTTGCCTGGTCCTAAGAGTAGCTTCGTGGTCAAAATACCTAGGTGTAACAGTCACAGCTTGGAAAGGCACGCACAAGCAAGATTTGCAAACTTGCACAATAGTGTGAAAAAATAGGGAACCGTCTCCTTAAGTTGAGGCAAAAGCTTGTGATACTCCAATAGTATACAATCGCAAATGGATTACCCAGACTGCACATTACTCAAACTCAATAGGACGGTTAGAAAGCATGTAACGGAATGGCTCCATCTGCGTCTAGGAATCTCTGACCATGTGTTCTACGTATACACAGATAGAGCTCACAATGGGCTTGGTCTTACTCGTTTCTGCAGGGATGTGTCCTGTAGCAGAATTAATATTAAGCAATTGATTCTACACTCCAGAGACGAAAGCATGATGATTTTTGCCAAAGCCATTGGATTGAGCAAAGAAACCAGTCTATCAAGATCAAGTGCAGGCGGTGTTGCCATAGATGTCACAGCGGTACGAGTTCGAGTCCTGCGGAGGAAACGACCAAAAATTTGCATCGCAAATTTGACATTTCTAACATCGTTGGGAATTTTTCAGACCTTTCTATAAGTTTACGTTATCTTCCCTGTATCAATTTGATCCGATGGAGCAGAATAGAGTCGTTACATTCTGAGACGTTTTATATATATATATATATATATATATATAGATCGCTACCAGGAACTAGGCGTTTCAAAGAAATAAACATTGAAAGTTAATACTAACATGTCCAATGTCTTAATTTATTTCATTGGCAAAGGTCTGTCTAGACAATCTACACAAGCATACGTACATTATTCCTGTTACAATTCAGCTGAATCAAAAGTTGTAAAGACATTTGAGAAGATCACTTTACATTAACCTCATGTTAATTGGGCATATATTTGGAAAGATAAAAAATCCATACTTCAGTTCTATGCAGAGTATCGCAAGAAACATTCATGCCAAGTTTTATTTTAATTGGTCAAGTATTATCAGGGGAGTATCTTTTTTAATGTAATAACATTACAAAATAGCCAAAAAACGTTGAAAAGGGCAATAACTCCATTATAACTTAACAAATTTACATAAAAATTTGACTACAGAGAAATTTCGTGATTCTGAGCACTTTAGCCCCATGTTAGAATTTTGCTAAACTTAACGGTTTTGGAAATATATGCAAAAAACTTCTATCTAACGCTCATGTTCGATCTTTAGTAACATCAGCCATGTTTTTCAACAAATCAAAAATCACCATAACTATTCCATGCAGGACACCCAAAGAAACATTCATATTAAGTTTGGTTCCAATTGATCAAGTTGTGTCAAGGAGAAGCATTTTGAAAGAAATAACATTAAACATAGCAAAATGTCAAAAAAGAACAATAACTTCAAAATGGTGCAGCAGAGTACAACGAAAATTTGACCACCTTTTCCCCTTCAAAATTTAGCTTTACCAAAAGTTTATGGAGATATATGCGAAAAACTACTGTTTGACCCTTATGTTCTATTTTAAGCAACAGTAGCCATCTTTGCTACAAATAAAAAATCCCATCAGTTCAATGCAGGATACACCAAAGAACATTCATACCAAGTTTGGTTCCAATTAGTCAAGTAATGTCAGAGGAAAAGATTTTTTAAAAATAGCAAAAAAACGTCATAAAAAGGAAGCAACTCCAACATGGCGTAACAGATTAAAAAAAAAATTGACCATAGATAGATCCTGCCATGTTAAACACTTTTACATGTATCTCATCAATTTTGCTAAACATAACAGTTTTGGAGATATATATGAACTACTGTTTGCCCCCTATGTTCTATTTTTAGCAACGGTTGCCAGATTTTTCCACAGATCAAAATCCCCCACATCAGCTCTATGCAGAATACACTAAGGAACATTCTTACCAAGTTTTGTTCCAGTTAGTCAAGCAGCGTTGGAGGAGAAGAGTTTGGAAAAATTTTGACAGATCTACAATTCCCACATCAGTTCTATGCAGAATACCCTAAGGAACATTTATACCAAATTTTGTTCCAGTTTGTCAAGTAGTGTCAGAGGAAAAGTGTTTGGAAAAATTGTTAACGACGACGACGGCGGACGCCAAGGGAATGCGATAGCTCACATGGCCTTCCGCCAGGTAAGCTAAAAAAACGACAAAATATTTTTGATGGGTCATAACTCCAATTTTTGGGCGAGGAATAATTTTGACAATTTTGGCATAGGTCCGTCTTTTGATGTTGAACAACATTAAACTGGCCATGTAGTTTCAGAGAAAAAGATGTTTCAAGAAAGTTAATGACAATGGACGACGACAGCCAAAACGCGATGGTAATATTAACTCACATGGCCTTTAGCGAGGTGAGCTAAAAAATATACTTTTTGGGTGTTACCCAACTTTGACCTCCTATAACTAGAAAACGGTCTAAATCAAACAAAACTCTGTTTACCAGAGCTGAATAAGGAACACAATCAAAAAAGAATAAATAAGAAAAAAAAAACAAACATTCTACATGGATTTTAATAAAATACCTATTTTTCCTATTTTTTACCCTTTTTTTAGGGTGGGGGCCACAAAGTCCAAATTGAACATGAACCTTTCTCTAATAGTCAGCAAAATCATATCCAAATTTCAAAACAATTAGTCAATTTCAACTAAAGTTGCACATAAATAAAGTGTCCCCAGGTATAATATTATACAAACGCAATTTTTTAGTGGTCGTATACAAAATAACGACTGAGATCTGGATGAAGCTAAAACATAAGTTAAAGAGAAGAATGCAAAATCTGATAAAGAGAAATGAAAACAGACTTTAAAAGCCCAATGGGTTATTACCGTTTCTCTTTGGTTAAACCACAAGTCATGGGCTAGTGCATGGATCTTTAGTGTTAGTTAATTTTCATATCTTAAAAGCCCTGGTCTAATAGATGCATCTAGAAAATCTTACTTACCCTATACACTTCATCTCCAACAGCCTTAGAAAAGGCTTGTAACTTATTGTACTCATTCTTTAATTTGTCAATTCTTCTTCTCACTAGTTCCCGATTTATATCCCCTGTAGTACTGGCAATGTTAAGAGTTGATTCTGTAAGTTTATTCCAGAGTGCCTCTTTGTCCAACTCTAAACGGGAACTTTCATTTCCCAAATGGTATATTGTGTTTCTGACATTTCTGATGTTTTCTAAATCGCTTGGATGTCCAGGAAGAGACATATGCATAGAACAACCTTCTGTAAACAGAGTACATATGATTCCAATATCAAGATCGAGAGGAGATGTTGATTGATTTTGCCTATAAATACACAAGCATTGAGTTTTAATTCCATTCTTCATCACTACACCACATCCCTCTTCATCTTTTTTTTCATAAAGAAGACAAAATTGTGCTTTGGTTAGGCTGGAATATTTGAATCTTGCCTCACATAAAGAGATGCAACATGGCTTCCAGTCACATAAGTGATATAATTTATGTAGATTTCGTTCTAAGAACACTGTGAATGATTCTCCACCAAGTATTTTCGATTCAAAGTAATTGAAGACAATGTCCATTGCAATATTCTCATATAGTTCCACTAACTTTTTCCTGTCCAGGTCCTGACAAGTTTTAAAGTTCGATGCCATCTAATAAAATAGAATGATAGGACTATGATAATTGCAATTAAAGAACCTTTAATAGAGAGTGCACTCACATACCCCACGTTTCCCAATGTTGGATACTCAAGTAAATTTGTTCGTAAGAGAAAAACATGCAGGAGGCCCCCAATGAAAAATGGAAAGAGTATTTTTTAGGCTTTAGACCTTTATCTTCTTACTTACTAAATTCTGTTACTCAATGATAGTTTCAAACTCCAGACTGTTTTCTTTGAGTTGTAATTAATCCAAAGTAAATATCATCGTAGCAGTACAAAACGTCCACTTGACCTATAATTTATTATGGTGTAATCATATACCAAAAATCATGTCATAATCTGCTAGCGTTTAGAATAAAAAGTAAAAAAAACGGTAATTTCTGTAAATTAAGCTAAGTTCAAGGCCTGTAATTTTAGTAAAAATCATCGGCGCGGAACCAACTGCATACTTGTCCCGTAACTTATCTTGGTGAATTTATATACCCAAAATCGTGTGAATATTTGCAAACATTAAGAAAAAAAGTCCGGAAAACTGTTATTTCTGTGAATTAAACTAAGTTCAAGGCCCATAATTTCAGTAAAAATCATAGGAGTGAAACAAAGTTAAACTTCAACTGTAACTTATCATGGTAAACTTGTAAACCAAAAATCATGTCAATATCTGCAATCATTTAGACAAAAAGTCTGGAAAACTGAAGATGGACTGACAGACTCACGGACGGGTCAAAAACATTATACCCTTCGCAACTTTGTTGCGTGGGGTATAATAACTCCAACATGGTTTATCAGATCATAATGAAAATTTCAGAGGGAAAATGATGGGTAACTCGGCAGTTGTTTCTAGAAAAGCAGAGGATGCTTACCCTGCACCTGGTCCATGCTCCCAGTTTTTAGTGGAGTCCGAGTTGCTCATTAGCTTTTGTTACTTTGTATGATTTTAGTTACTTTATGTTCTTTGTTGTGTATGTCTGTTTTCCATGTCTGTTTTTTGTCCCTACATTCTTTTGATTACTGGCAGCCATGTTTTTCCATTTTTTTTTTCACATATAACTAAATTTCAAATTTTGAGCTACATGTATATTGTTTCAAAATCAGTTGTTATGTCAATTTATAATTGAACTTTAAGTCCCTATGCTTAAGTCTGCAAAAATTAATATTGTGTAAACATTTGCCCCATGTGAATACAGCTCAACTTACAGTGGTCATATCATGCTGCACTCTGCGAAGCTCCTAATTCATATTTAAAAGATCCTTTACACTAGCTTTTGTTTAGTGGACTTGGTTTTTAGCTGGGTACCAATAATTTCCAGTAGAATCTTGAGAAAATGGACATAGACAAGAAAGATGTTCAAATCCATTTAATGGATGCAGATTTTCTAAGTTTTATGCATGGACAATTGAACAGATTAGGTTTCAAATAACGGTTGACTGTTTTGTCAAAAAAAACCTCAAAATCTTAGAAAAAAACAGTTAAGCTTTTGGTGTAGCAAGTAAAACTGAAAGCTGGTAACTTTGGAAAAATCAGCAAAGCTGAACAAAATGTAAACTTCATCTGTAACTCATCAAAAGTCCAGGCTATTACTTAATAGCGTAATATTACATTATCATGTAATATAGTTTATTTCTTAACTCGGTTAGAGTTAACTCCCTTTTAACTGTTCCATTTATATTACAGAAAATTGTAATGTTGCCACTGTATAATCATAGTTATCTCCCACTTTACTATTTTTCTAAATTTCATAGCATATCTTAATTAATCTATACATTTCATTTTATACTTTGACCTGCACAATATTGCCAATAATATCTCTAGACATTTCTGGGGAAAGTTAAGGATTTTTGTGATGTGATTCGTTTTATGACGCCAATGGCCCGAAAAACAGTAGCATGATGTTATAATTTGAAAACATTATAGCAAAAATGTTCACTTCTCAAACATAGTTTAAAAATATTTTGTTTGAAAAAAATGCAAAATTTATGCTCTTTTCAAACAATTTTTAAATGTTTAGGCTTTATGTAAAAGTCTTTGTGTAAAAGTGTTTTATAAAAATAAATAAACTAAATACAAAAAGTACCAGTTTTATATATTGTGAATTTCGACATGCCGTACACGTGTTTCGAGGAGTAACCTCTCATCAACAGCAATAAAATAAAAAATGTAGTTATTTAAGTATATGTTACAGAGAAAATCACACACAGAACGTGACATTTCAAATTATAATCCTTTAATGGGTTACTATTTTTTTTCACTCACAAGTGACACTAAATCGGATGTAAATACATGTTAGTGAAAATGATAACATTGATGTGATGTTCAACCTCTGTTACTTTCATGAAAACAGGAAACTGTAATTAAAACAAATTACATAGTCATGTTTTATTACATATTAATAATACAAATAAATGTAATGTAACAGAACCTTATTCAAACAGGTAAAATATCCATATTCAAGAGTTAGTACAATTAATATGAAATGACATAATACCCTTTCAACTTTTTTTAAGATTGATATTTGACAAGAAAAAAATAAGAAAACCATTTGAACAATGACACAAATGATTTACAGAAGTATACCTTAAAACCTTGTCAATAATGTAATACATGTTGAACAATATGAAAGTGGGAGGATTTTTTCATACTGCCAATTTGACATTGAATGAAGATAATAGAACAACTTTAATTTTGATAAAACTTTCTCAAACATTTGTGGTAAAGTAATTAAATATAAATTTATGTATTAGCAGAATATGAATTATAGCAAAATTTAAATGTATAATTACACAAATGTACAAATTTCAGTAATCTAGAGAAAAAACTGTAATATGAAATTGGTCATTACGAAAGCCTTTAATAATAGAAAGTTTGACAGCATTATGAAAATACAGAAAATGTTAAATCATAGCATGTATAGGAAAATTGCATTTATATTACCGTTCACTCCTTGAGACATTTAGGTTTCCCGCAAGTGGGAAAATCCAGCTAAACCCAACTGTTTTTTAGCTATTTGCATAATTCTAGAATTTGACCCCTAAGGTCTATTTTTAGTAACAGCGCCCATGTTTTTTGCCACAAAAGGATTGTTAAAAATACCTTAAGGAACATTCATGCAAAGTTGGTTACAATCTGTAGAGTAGTTTCAGAGAAGAAGATGTTTGAAAAAGTTTACAGACGATGACGGATACATAGTGATGGTAATAGCTCAAATGTCCTTTGGCCCAGGTGAGCTAAAAAATGCAGAAAACTTAAATTTCAGTAAATTCAAGGGCTATAACTCAGACAAAAATCAGCGAAGTGGAAAGAAACCTAATTTTGATCTGTGACTCATAAGGGTAGACTCAATATCTGCAATATGGATCCGGAAACGGTAAAAAATGCCAGTAATTGACAGACAAATTTTGCAAACATCCATCGACAATTTTCCAATATCGGACATAAAAAAATTGTCAACCCTTATAAATTACAGTCTGCGTTTTTTCTATTAATGTATAAACATCCTGTCTACCAGTCTCCCAATTGTTTTTTGGAAATTAATTGACAGGTGTTTGTCAATTTTACCTGTAACTGATTAGTTGATTGCATAATTGACTTAACGGTACATGTGCAGCCCCATTGCCTATACGAATTAATTAAAGTAACTTGGAGAATCTTCATACATATATTAATTAAGCAAAAGATTGACAAGTCCACCATTTTCCCGCCGATTTTTCAGAGGCACATGGAACTGAAACTATGAATCAGTCGTACATGTAGTTTGTAATTATTTATTCGTCTATTGAATTGTTTTAACACAGAAGTCAACAGACAATTTAAATCAATATACAAAATGTGTTCACAATTTTCTTTTATAAATAATCATCATTTTTTTCATCACTTGGAAGTTTTCAGCTGTTTGCCTAAGTGATGAAAAAGTCCGAAAGATACGATGTTTTGTTTGCATTTTAAAACGTCCACGTGTAGTCAAAACCGAACATGTTCACTCACGATGATATCTTGTAAAAGACAGAGTATGTAATGTAATAACACTTTCCAGTATTCATCCTAAAATAACTACATACAAACGTCTTTTAAGTTTATTTTCGATCTGAACATGCAAAAGAATGACAAAAATGTCCACAGAAATTTGATAAAATGTCCGGCATGGGCTGTCAAAATTTCCGGACCCTTGATCTGCAAGCATATTTAGAAAAAAAGTGTGGAAAACTTATATTTCGGTAAATTTTTCGAAGTTCAAGGGCTATAACTCAGACAAAAATCAGCGAAGCGGAACAAAATGTAATCTTCATCTGAACCTCATAAATGTTTACTCGCATACCAAAAATCAACAATATTGGATAGTGTTTAGAAAAAAGGTGCGGAAAACTTCAATTTACTTCCAGATTGACAGATGAAAGGAAGGAGTGTAAATCTTAAGTCCCCTTTAGCTAAAGCCTGTAGAGGACTAACTAGAAAAACTGAGAGCAAAGCTCACTAATAACTCTTACTCCCCCCCTTGAAAACATGCACTATTTGAACCCCATTTTGATTTGGACCACGATCTAAAATAGGTGCAAAATGGGCACATTCAATAACGATTCTCTGAAAGTTTCATTCAATACCATGCAGTGGTGTGAGAGGAGTAATGGATAAGAGGTGGGTCTCCTGTATAATGGAAGGATAGATAGATACCCTTAGATTTGGTGGGGGGCTATAATCACATAGTCAATTATCAATAGTCTCAACTATCTTGACGACCTTTTCAATTTATACTATAATTATTATGGAATGGTGTGTTGTCAGACTATTTGGAAGTCAAACTATTGGAATGTCAAAATATCAGGGTCTTAGATAACTGGGGGTGGGTTGTCAGATAATGGGGCGATCCCAGAACAGAAAAGAACAGAATTTTCATTTTGCTTAAATCCACATATTTGGATTGCTACCAAAACAATACAAACAAGTATATTTATAAAGAAATCATTCGAAACACAGTGAGAATAAACTATATATCATTGAAAATAGTTTACTGCACAAATCCCATGATATAGTCCTGAGGAAGAGTGAATTTGACATGTTTTGTATGTATTGTATTATATGTTTTTAATTTATAGTGATGTGTATTGATGAACTTACTTATTGTATTATAATTATTTTCTTACTTATTTTAACTTATTTTTGTTATTTGATTTGTGTTTCATAATTATAGTGAATTTTATTTCATTAAAACATTGAATGAAACCTGTGCTTTTATTTATTTTGATATATAAATTAAGGTTATGACCTTAAGTCGGGGTGGACTTGTTATTTATTAACTTTAGCACTGAAGGTCAGTTTGGATTATTCTATTCATTTTCATTGATTGTTTAAACCTGGTGGTCCTTTATTTTGTTCTTTTGATATTGCTACTGAGAGAGATGGAAGAAATTTTGAATTTTATGTCGATCTGAAACTATTTGATGAATCTGTTCAACTCTGTTCAGTGATAATTTACTCCTTGTTTCACCATGCTTCTAATGCAAAGTATCTATAGTTATTTTATCACTTCATTGTTCATTATTTCATATCTACAGTTTATTTGAAATGAGAGACTGATTGATTGATGCACTGACTGACAAAAATTATAAAATATTAAAATGATTTAAAACTAATTAAAAGTAATTAACTTAACAGAAATAATATCTAATAAGGTTAAGTAATGAATATTAATGATTGAAAACTGCAAGCTGGCTAAAAATACAATTTAATACAGGTTCATGTGATTTTTGTGTGGTTGTGCATTTTTGGCACAAATGGTTACAATCCTTATTTTGTATACAGGTGTATCCATGTTACAATGTGTGCCATGTTCGATAATGATCATGTAATGTGATGTACTAATCCCAAGAAGATTGTTCGAGCTACTTTGCACCTCAGAGTGAGGAAAACATTGAGTTTATTTTGTTTGCTTTTACATTTTTAGTTTGCTTATTTTCCTTAGCTTAGTTTGATAATATTTTAACTGCTTATGCCTAATTCGGGTTTTGAAGAAGGACTTTGAATTTTAAATTAATTAGTAGGGAAAATTGTCCTCGAGGGAGTGACTCCGGCCGCCATTTTTTAAAAAATCAAAAGTAGGTCAAATAAAAACATTAATATCAGTAAGAAAGAGAAAGCTACGGCTATAAAATTCCTTATCTACACCCTCGGACCATTTCTGATATAAATTTGAAACAAAATGACGATAGTTCGGGTTTTGAAGGAGTTTGAATTTTAAATGAGAAGGGAAACCATCCTTGAAGGCGGGGCTACACAATTAGGAGTCAAAATCAAGGCATATAAAAACGCTGATATCACAAATGCAGGGAAAGCTACAGCTATAAAACTCCTTATATACATCCTCATACCATTACTGATCAATTTTAAACAAATTTTATGACAATTGATCGGGTTTGGAGAAGGAGTTAGAATTTTAAATGAGGAGGGAATACCACCTTCGAAGGTGGGACCAGGTTGAAAATTTTGATAAGAGATTTAGGTCTCGAATGAAAGTATAGATCAAAACAAAACATTGAAAAAGTCTGAAGGCAACTTGAAGTGGGAGATTTCATATTTTTTCAAACCATATGGGCCAGAATACCTACATTTATCGTGATGGAAATCGTCCACCATTAACAGGGCACACTCAGCATCAACGGAATGCATAATGGGTATTCTCGCTGTATATCACGCCATGCAACATATCTATTATCGCACTATGTAAAATTGCACGAATTTCCAATCCTTGCTATACATAAATCTTTGAGTTGATGTCAGTGCCTCAAACTCAAAGCCCAAGAAAGGTGACCAAGCAAAATATATGGACTAGAAATCACCCAAATATTTTAATGAAGACTGAAGTTGTTCAAATTGCAAACTGGACTGCAAAATAGCATGTGTTTCGTCGAATAACTCAATCATTGTTCAATTGCATAAGATATTGTACATGTGGTTGCCATTTAATTTTGATATGTAAAAATTGTGAAAAAAAAACCAACACATTCTGTACTTTCGCATCGACTCCAATTATGGCGTCTCGGACTTCCTCTATTAACTTATATAGCATATACTCGGATATGTTAACATATCAAGGGTCAACAACATTTTTAATAATAACCTGTTACATTTGCAATGTATTTCCTTGTGCGTGTAGAATTGCAGGAGCTTGGTGTTATGGCCATACCATGTAACACAGTGATATCAGCAATTTGCATTCATGAATCACCTGACAAATCACGGTCTTACTAATCTACAACCAGTGCATCCAGGAGGGTAAAAGATAGAAAGACTTGGAGTTTTTTTTTTTTTTTTTTTAAATATGTATAATGTTTTTACGCGAATGTTTTAAATAGTAAATTCAGTGTAATTATTGTTAAAAGTTTTATTTCAACAGAATTGTCCTCCAAAGAACCAATACACCAGGATGCACTAGTTTATATTTGTGACCGGTTCGATGTAAAAGCAGTGTGTAAAAGTAACTACAGGGCCCCTCCTCCGCAACGTGTGTGCCAGGGTACCTATAGAATTCAAAACGGAATCGAAACACAACGAAATAAAATGAAACAATTCGAAACGAAACGAAATCCTTCGAAACGAAACGAAATTGACCTACACGAAACGAAAATAAATAAATTGCGATACGAAACTGAAAAGTATAACACGAAACGAAAAGAAGAAAAAAAATCATTCAAGTCATCACCATTTTGTCACATAAGAGTTGGAGCGTGTTTCGTATAATTTACTAGTTTTAAAAGGAGGTATCAAGGCTGGATTATTGTTGCATTGTCCTTCGATTTGACTCAATCCGATACTGCTAGTAGCGTCGGGTAAAATAAATAAGCCAATATAAAAATCTAAAATCAATAAAAGAAGACATTTTATTTTTTCCAATGATTTTAGTCACTGCATGTGACATGATACACAACTGAGGTTGATAAGTAGCCATGGACGAAGTCAAGAACGGACATACAGGTGGCTACAAAATAAAATACTGTGATAGCCATAAATACATGTTCATTCATTCAAAAACAAATCTTTAAAAATATCTTATGACGACCTCTGATAATTTATCTTTGAAATGTGAATCTTGTTATATTTGCTACTTGTGAACTGTGAGGGGGTTCCTGGTGTAAAGAAACAATTTCAAATGAAACCAACTCCATTTAATCTGGAAAAGTCTAAAGGCTGTCCGCATACTAATATCATATAATATCTAGATATGTCAACAGCTGGAAATTACCGCTCCCATTTTTATACAGGTCATTCTTTTGAAGCTTTAATGGTAGGTTTATTCAATGATGCAATTCATCGTGATTTTAATTTTTAATGAATGAAATGGCTTCAACTGGCCAATTATTGACAAATGAAAGACATCACGTCTTATCTAAATATTTTATCCTCAACGTTCCGAAGAATTTTATCGTATTCATAATCGTTATAAATGTACGTTTTTAGCTATGTCCCGGGTGCTACATTGTATTTACACTCTAAATGAAAAGAAGAAGACGAAGAAGAAGAAGACATTCACTCTGCTATGGACATGAATAAGAGTAGTACATACTTATATACATACATATACATACGCTAATCTTGGTCAATCGTTTTTGGAATATTTATCGCTGTATACATCTAAAGATTTATTTCAAGTACACATGTGTATATAGTTACAATTCATGTACATTTATCGGCCATCGGCCATAAAAAGAGGGGTTTCTGTCCCGAAAAGAGTTTATCAACCGGAGCAGATTTTTGTTGTTGTTAGAGGAATACTGTTTTTTTTTTGACACGTTGAACAAATCGGTTCCATGGTACAGGTTGATACACCGTACGTATACACTCCTTGAGACGTTTAGGTTTCCCGCACGCACAATACCCAAACGCACGCTAAACGGTCAACAAACGCACGATAATCGAACGTTTTTATCGTGCGTTTAAACGAATGCTCTTATCTTGCGTTTAAACGAACGCCCCTATCGCGCGTTTAAACGAACGCTACCAGCGTGCGTTTAAACGCACGATAAACGAACGCTCCTACCGTGCTATTAAACGAACGATACACGAACGCTTATATCGTTTAAACGCACAATAGACGTACGACGAAAAATAATAAAATTGACGTATAATGAAGACAGAAAAAAATAGAAAATACAATCAATAAAATTATATAAATTAATAACAGCAAATAATATGAAAATAACAGTTAAATCAAGGAAATAATCAAATTACAAAAATAAACGAACGCTTCCATCGTGCGTTTAAACGAACGCTTTTATCATGCGTTCAAACGAACGCTCCTAGCGTGCGTTTAAACGAATGTTTCTATCGTGCGTTTAAATGAACGCAAAACGACGTATAAATGCACGATAAACGATGCACGAACGCTAAAATGGAAAACGTGAACGTCTCAAAGAGTGTAGTTAATTCAGAAAATAAATGATATCAAGAAATGTTAAAGAAGAAATACATCGGCAATAAAACGATGGGTTCCTGTGGCGAAAAGAGTTAATCAACGGGAACAGAAAATGGTGTTATTGGTGGACTACTGCCTTCTAACTTTCAAAAGGACCACTTGTTTTCAAGCCAATTTAATCCTGGTAATGGTGGTTTTATTTACCAACTCAAGCCTGGTAGGTTTGTTATTATTGCTAACCATAATATGTAGAAGTGCGTCATTTCATTTAACTATACAGTAAGAAATTTAAACTTCTTCATAAATTATTTATAGTCTCTTAAAGTGCATCAATGCATAACGTTCTATCAGAGTATATGAAATGACTGATTTATGAAGACCTGAGTTGATACGACCGTCATATATCAAATATAATATTCTCATTTGTTAATTTTGACATGAAGCATATAATTTATGAAAAGCGTTTAATAATCATATGAAATGGTAATCAAGTTAACCAAGAATCTATCGGAAATCAAAAGAGTGTATACACTGATACAATGTTTGATAAAGGAATAAACATTGAAAAGTGGCAATGTAGACGCTTCCCTATACACTGATACAACGTTTGATAAAGGAACAAACATTGAAAAGTGGCAATGTAGACGCTTCCCTATACACTGATACAACGTTTGATAAAGGAACAAACATTGAAAAGTGGCAATGTAGACGCCTCCTTATACACTGAGCAATGTTAGATAAAGAAACAAACATTGAAAAGTGGCAATGTAGACGCCTCCCTATACACTGATACCATGTTTGAATAAGTAACAAACATTGCAAAGTGGCACCATAGACGCCTCCCTATACATTGATACCATGTTTGATAACGGAACAAACATTGAAAAGTGGCAAGGTGGACGCCTCCCTATACATTGGTACAATGTTTGCTAAAGGAACAAACATTGAAAAGTGGCAATGTTGACGCCTCCCTATACACTGGTGCAATGTTTGAAATAGAAACAAAGATTGAAAAGTGGAAATAAATACAACTGCTTAGTATGATGTTCAGTCATATTTGGTCCGAAATAAGCGGTCACAAGTAGCACTGCCTCTCAAACATCTCTATTCTTGTAACCATACTGGTGAAGTTAGTCATTTAATGCAATATTTCAGTGAGAAATTTACCACAAACGTTTCTATTAATGTGTTTCAAGTTTTGGTTTAAAAAAACATTCTTCTTTAATTACCCTGACTTTTAATAATATTTTTAAGAGACGTATTAGTTTGCTTTATGTATAGTAAATAAGAAAAGTTAATACCAATGACTCATAAGAAGAAATAAATCGGTAATTAAAAAGAGCGTCCTCTCGCAAAATGAGATAATCTGGAAACAAACATTTTCAGATAGCGGGAGTTACCACTTTCTTACCTTCAAAATAACGATGAGAAGCTGATCTATTTCTGGTACTTACAACGAAATATATGAATTCTTATGATCATAACCCAGATCTTGTAACAACAATGGTACGTCACTGCATTCAAAAGTTTACTAACCAATTTAAACCTCTATTCTAAAATTCTTTACAGCTCTTTTATTGCATCAATGATCACGACCATCCTACTTGTAACTCGATATCCAGTTTACCACTTCAAAATATTCCTTTAGATAAACGATCAACTGTTTCCTTTGTTTAAATTTTAACCATGAAAGATATTGAGGTATGATCACTGACTTAAGAAACAGGATCAAAAAGTGACAAGAGTTATAAAGCAAGAATAAAGCATAACAGTTTCTTTATCACGCAAAAAAAACCCACCTCTTTCCCAAAACTTAACTGCATACAACTCAATTATGTTTTCCAAGTTTTGGTTCAGAAAGTTTCTTCTCATATTTTAATTTTATAAAGGGTTGAATACCGATTTATTAGTTTGTTTTTAAGTATAATGAATTCTGATAAAATTGATATCAAGTTATTTTGAAGACGTAATAAATAGGCAATAAATAGAGTTTCCTGTCGCAAAAAAGGGTTAATAAACAAAAATGGTATTAAAGGTGTACTGCTCTCTAACCATCAAAAGAACGACACTATGAACATCTGATATTTTTCTACTGTATTGTTTTCACAACGGAAGAAGCCAGGTAACCATAGCAATAAAGTACGCCATTGTTAAAAAGAGCCAGTAACAAATTCAAACTTCTTTATGAATTTTATACTGTTCTCTCCAAGTGTATCAATTCATTAACTTTTTATCGATGAATATGAAAAGAGTACTTCTTAATTCGATGATCATGGGATAAATTAATTATAAAAACAAATGATTATCATATGATAATCATGCAATAATTATATAGAAATAACCATATGATTTAAATCATACCCATACCATATGATTGTCACATTTTGCAAATCATGATTCTCATATGTGTCATTTTTGGAGTGTACACGTCTCCCAATACTGCTAAACTATACATATATATATATAGCCTAGCTGGCCGAGTGGTCTAGGGTGCTGGATTTTGTACAGGCGGTTTTGCCATGGACATAGGTGTCACAGCGGTACGAGTTCGAGTCCCGCGGAGGGAACGCTTCCAAATTTGACAGTTTTAGAATCGTCGGGAATTTTTCTGACCCTTCTAACAGCGAAAAGGGTTAATCAACAAGAACAGAAACACATTGTTACTGGAGGACTACTGCTTTCTTATCATCAAAAGGACAACATGATTTCGAGCCAATTTAATCCTGGTAATGACACTCAAAAATCGAATGTTTTTTTTTTTTTTTTTTTTGGTTTGTGTGTTTTTTCAAGCCTGGTAGGTTTGTTATGGTTGGTACGCCATTGCATTTAACAAGTCAGTAAGTCATTTAAACCTCTTAACAATTTCCTTACAGTTGTCTTCAAGTGCATCAATGCATTAACTTTAAATTTAATATGAAAAGACTACTTCTATCAAATATCAAGAGTTGAATTGATGGTATTTAAAAGCCATGGGATATAGTCGTTTTAAAACTATAGCCTTTTACATGCATTCAAGATTTAAAAAAAATTGCTGTCATAATATTCTGCCAGAAAAAATACATATATTTATACATATGACAATACACATACATGGACAACGGTAAAACAGCCTGCCCCCTTCTCTATCTTAGCGGGTTATAGACATATCTCCCTTCATGTAGAAAGTCACAATTTAGTTAGGAGTGTACTGTGTGCGGTCAAGTCTAAGAAGTTATTTGTTTGAATTTGAACAAGTCGAGAGTTCTTTCTATGAATATACACATGTGAGTGATGACCTGGATTTACTTCTCAATCAAGTCAATATGATACATGAATACGTTATTATTGCATATTTACTATAAGTTGCTCTCATGTGTTCTAATAGAATTTATATGTTTAAATTTATTTCTCCGCCTTAAAACGTTCATTATTTTCCTCTTCTCTTTCTGGTATAGTACAGTGTAAAGTAGTATTGTTTGTCTGTGTTTTTTAGTGTTTACAACAATCATTAGAAATAAGGGTACTCCTCCATAGAAAATACGTGATCATGTATTACTTGACCGTAAAGTCCAAGTACTATGAGACCAAATTTCCATACTTATCTTCTGTATGTGTGGAATCGATAGTATGTGGAATGAACCATTTATATTTATAAAAAAGGGCAATTGGAACTGAAACATAACGCGACAAAGGATAAAAATCTTTTTTACATTTAACAGATGGCCAACTGTCGGTGCAATGATGTTAGTGAACAGTAAACAGACTACATTGGTATGCGCATCATTTGAGCACATTCATTTGCATGTCAGAATTCTAGTGGTCTTGGCCTCTTAAGTAGTAGACAACTTATGTGGTTTAATATATGTCGGAGAAACGCAAGAACGATTAAATAAAAGAATGTGCGGTCATCATTCGGGAATTAACACCACCAAATTCCCGACAATTTATAAACACTTTAATCAACAAGATCATTCAATCCTCTCCATGAAAGTTCGTATTATAGAAAAAAATTTACCATCCTACGAACAGTCCTGTTCTAAGTAAAAACTATCGTAGGGAAAGAGAGGAGTACTGGATACGCAGACTAGGTACTGCAATACCTTGCGGATGCAATGACAACATCAAAAGTATGGGAAACCTTTCAAGCCAATATAACAATAGCATAAATGTGATGAATTTATTTGACAAGATTCTTGCAGAAATCAACAGAAAATATTCCACGGACAAATACCAGACGTCGAAACAGAAAAACACAGCAAAGAAAATTAATTACCAAAATGACACGTTCAAAGCAGCAACGGTACATGACCAACTGAACTCCACTAAAAACTAGGAGCAACCGATGCACCGATAGGGTAAGCGTCCTATGCTTTTCTAGAAACACCACCGAATCGCTCCTAAAAAGTCACGTCCGGGGTAGACGAAAGAGGACGGAAAAACTTTGACACGTTGAACAAATCAGTTTTCATGGTGCTGATGGATACACCGTAACGATCCACGAGTTCTTGATGACGACCATAAAACGTCTGTAGTGATGACTTCAATCTTGTAGCAACATAACCCTATCCCAGAAGCATGTTTGTTAGAATTCTAGCGCGATAAAAAAAGTCTGCGTAGTTTCGGCAAGCTCTGACATAATGTATGAGGTGTGATATAAACAATCCATACGCCGGTGCTGAAGGGATGTTGTAATAGAAGAATGGAAAGTTGACGATTCTGAATGAAAAGTCATCACGTTTGTCAGAAAGTTTGGTCAATGGTTTTACCTTTACCGTCGATTTCTAAGTGTAGAGCATGATATGAGGCTGACTTCAGTGTCTGTAGTATCCTTTATATTAAGTTCTTTGGGGTAGATGCTTTAAACAAATCCTAAAAATTAAGATTGTTTAACGATAATACGTTATCTATATAGCGGAAACTAAGATTAACCGATATATCTAAATTCCAGCATTTTGTAATCATCTTCTTCTGTATATTTGGAGGATAATTGGGAATTATTTCTTACAAAGAATGAGGAATCTCTACCAAGAACTATATATTTGTATCTAGGTTTACCATCTTTTTTGGAAACAAACAACGATATATAATGTTTTTAAGTCGGGGTTTGAACTGAGTATGGGGAATAGAAGTATACAGTGTTGAAAAATCATAGGTTTTAATGCTATTATATTCAGATAATAGTCTTGAACTGATTGTCTCCAAAAGATCTTTCGAAATTTTCAGGATCCACATTGAATTAATACCACTACGGGAGTAACAAGTGTTGTGGTAGGACTGCAGACCCTCTTTGACAGCTGTGAGTATAGAAGTTAAAAGTTTTGAAAGAGGTTTGGTGGTACATTTTGCAGATCCAGCTATGTAACGTTGTTGGTATGGATTATTGTTGAGTTTAGGAATCCAGTACATAGACGGTAAATCACAATCATCGTCCTTGGTAGAGAGACCAAAAGAGGCTAGCACAGATTTATGGTTTTCCACAATCTCTTCTTTGGAGAGTGTGGTAGCAGTATATGTCTTATCACTGCTATTATTTTTTACGTCTACCTCTGTGATAATATGCACTGGATGTAAAACGTTTTGCAGCAAAAACAATGTTGTTTTGGGCTTTGTCTGCTGGTACAACAACATATTTGTCATGTATATTGGACAATGTTTCTGACCTACTTAAAACATTCATTCGTTTCAAAATTAAAGACCTCACGGCCTTTAACCACGTTGACAGAGAATCAAAGTCTTCTTATTCTCGTTTTATCCATTTTCTTGCAAAGTCCTCCACTGTATCCATAAGAACTTTCAAATTATAATTCCAATTTACCGAGCGTGGTCCACGGTACTTGGGACCTTTAGAAAGGATATTACGCAGAAATTTGTATTCGATGATCGACAAATATCCCGTTACGACGCGACCGGAAGGACCATATTTGAATGGAGAGTTTTTGCAAGAACAGTCAGGTGGTTTTGCTTTGAAGTCCTAAATTTCGAGGTTCTGCAATACCCTTTTATAATTGAAAATGTTGGATGCAAAGGGTGAAGTATAGGAATATGAAATAATTGGTATGGATTTGTCTTTGAAATATAGGGGAATTTTGTTGGTAACGTTTTTGTGATGGAGGATGTTAGCCAAATTAATGACATCCATACCTTGTTGACAAACGATAGTGGAAGAAAATCATACAACAAAATAAAATATTTTTTCACTTTCTCGACTTTCAATTAGTCGGTGATAATATATTACATTTAATAAAGTGTCTGTAAAATTTCCCATCGTAAGTCATTAATTATGAAGATTGTATTCCAGGAGAACCAGCCATGATACCAAAATTGAGGGTCAGCCAGGTCGTTTATATGGTCTAGAACTTTTTCAATAATACTTTTATTCTTTTGATGTAGAATTTTCTGGTAATAAATTAAAACTAAAATATGTCCTTTGTCGTCTAGATTATGCTATGGTATGTAATGATTACCTTTCTCTAGGAGTTCAAAGAAGGATAAAAAATCTTGTTGTAAAATTACTATGCAGTTAAAAGATCATTAAACTAAAAACAACTCTGTAGCTCATAAATGTGAGCAATTTAAGATTCCAATTAAGTTGGAAAGTCAATTGTATGTGTGAATGCAGGGAATATGATGTCTTAATCACACATGCACTTTGAGTATAAATCCATCTTTTTTCTCTTCAAAACAAAACATTTACTAGTGAACCCATACCCCACGAGTACCACTTTTTATGATAAATCACTATTTGCCGACTGTGTTATACCTGTCTGCCTTCAATGATGTATGTGAATTTCTTTCACTTTTTTCTGCATGATTGTTTCACAAATATGTATAAGATTACAATTCTAGTAACTCTTATGTTTTGCAAATATATAAATGCTTATGTTTTTTTTTATAGTTTTTTTTATTTAGAGATGTTGACATATACATTTACAGCTGCTTCATGCTACACATACATGTACCACCACTTGGGAATCATGAACTTTGTTTCATTAAATAGTGTCCCAGCAGAGAAATAGTCTGTTTTACAATTGTTTTCTTCTCACTTTATCTAGTGAAACTTCTAAGTGATAACCACTGAAAAGAAATCAAGGAAAAAAATCATAACAGTGTCTGATATATGCAAAATGTTACAGTGTAAATTCATGAAAATATACATTTATTTTAACCATATGATATGGAGAAACCTCCTATTATTGGGAAATATTGTTACATGTACATATAATTTCGTGCAAATCAGGCAAAAATAAAGGTTGGGTGGTTATAACAGTCCCAGTTTTTTTACTGGTTTTTTAAACCACCTGGTCATTATTCCCACAGTGATCAATACTGGTCGCTTGAAAATTCGCAAACAATATTTCTGTTATTGTTCATAGTTTTTGTCCTACATTAAAAAAGTTAATATAGTATACATTGTATATCTACTATATTTCAGTGTTCTAAGGTTTTATTCTTTTAATATCTCTATCAACTGTATTAATTAAGAAAAAAATAAACATTTCTTTCTCTAAAATAATTCAAATTTATCTGAAATAACAACAAACTTTACAAAAATTGTACAGTGTATTTCATGAGCACATCTTTGTTTCAATAACTATTAATAACAGGTAACATACATGTAACTAAGAGTAGAACAGGTTACTTTTCACCTGCCATTGTTAAAACAACATCCCCTCATAACCAGATAGATCATAAAAAGTGGTTTGAAGTGATGAGTTTAAAAGTCACTTCATTTACCAGACAAAAACCTTCTAAATACAGAAAATGGAAAGCTTGCTAAGGATATTGCTTCTTCCATGTGTGATTTTAGCTACCTGCTGATTTATAATGATGTTTGGACCCCCATTTCAAGATCTCTGGATCAATCCTTAAATGTTCAGATTTACCTTTGAGCAATTAATGTCACATTGTAAAGTAGAAAACAAATTGGATAGATGTATTACTATATTACAAATATCATAATTTCATGAATGAAATATTTGATACAGTGCTGCATATGCCAGTAGCCATAGTTAGAGTACATGCACATTTATTTTTGTAGTTTTCAGTGTAAATTTCCTGCTCACAGACATACAAATTTCAACTGCAAATTTTGCTAGGAAATATGACTGCACTGTTCTATACTAGCAATAAAAACAGTATACCTATCACCAGTTTTGAAAATTTTAAATAACTGTGTAAATACAAAGTATATGAATGAATAATGTATACCTTCAACACTTACCTAATACATTGTACTTGTAAGAATGTCAATGAAAATCAGCTCTTAGAAAAGGTCTACTTTTGGTAGCCTTGATATCCAACTCATCTTCAATGCACTTTCATGGCCACAGAATTTCTAACATAACTGGGTCTTTCTTGCGCCATGAAAATCTTGTTCCCCACTTTATGATCTGCATACCAAGTAAATGTACCTGGTATATCTTGACAATGTACTAAAAAAGAACCAAATTGATAATCAGTTATGGATATAATACACATGGACATTGTATTACTATTTCTTTAAATTCCATACTGAATTGTGCATGCCAAAATCTGCTGTA
The DNA here is from genome assembly GCA_037379345.1 of Perna viridis. NCBI lineage: Eukaryota > Metazoa > Mollusca > Bivalvia > Mytilida > Mytilidae > Perna > Perna viridis. The sequence goes on along the minus strand of CM074524.1, from coordinate 1,421,903 downwards.
TCAACAGGAGACTCCTATATCAACTCAAGGGTCATTGGCCCGCGGGGTAATATAGGTCGAGGGTTGATTCTGCATATCACACAGATTTTTGCATGTTATGTTCATTCTTTCTTATATTTTATCTATACAAAATGTACTTTCAATTGTGTTCTGTGCAAGGTGTGATATATGATATGCAATATATATGTCTAGGGGTGTGATATAGGGTATGCCATACAGGTCTATGGGTGTGATTTAGAGAATGCGATATAGGTCCATGGGTGTGATATACAGTATGCGATATAGGTCTAGGCGTGTGATATAAGGTATGCAATATATGTCTGTGGGTGTGATATATTATATGTTAATAAATATGTAATTTCATATTGGCCCTGTTATAGGCTTGAGGTCTGTCGAGGCGGTCGTATTGGTCCCGAGGCATCACAGAGGGCCAATATGATTGACCGAAACCTATAACAGGGTCAATATGAAACTACATGTTTATTGATAATTTTATTTAACCAACTCAACTAGATGATTTGTAGAAAAAGTTGTTTTCGTGTTTTACCGAGAAATGTACATGTAGGTTTATTTGCATTTATAAGTCTTAAAAATCCTTTTTGTATAAAATGGAATCGATAGTTAATCAAACAGCATGCAAAGGAAATTTCGCATCTTCAAATTTATTTAGAAATTCATGTAATATTAACGCACTATTTAATAACTTGTTTCCTCGGACTGTTGATCACGTGGTGAAAAATTGTTACAGTCACCGGCCATCTCATGCGTATGAATATCTTACGTGACCTTAGAAGAAAAGTTTCTGAAGAAGAAGGTGACGCTAAACGGGAAATAGTTTGATTACATAAGGTGGATTACTGCACGAAAGCACTCCCTGATGTAGACACAATTCTTTCATTACAGATACTATTTGCAAACAAGTTTTGATTGTCTTGAGGGAAAGAATGGATTTTTTTTCTGTATCTATACCCCCGCTAGTACCCTCGCGTCTTCCCGCCACCTTGGATTTCTCCAGTTGAGCATCCTAACAAATCTAAATATATTCTTTAATTTGCCTGACAATTTTTAGATGTAGACTTATTGCTGAGAATAGTATTTGGGAGACAAAGTTTTATATATTTTAATATTGAAGGGAAAATAATGAATCCTTTTTTTCAGCCAGTCTGCATGCATCTCAACTGATGAGCATCATGTCAAATCTTCAAATCTTCTGTATTAATCCATGTGTCAGGATTCAACAGTGGTTTAACTAAAGAGTGTCCGTGTATGACTAAGGGAGAACTTGGAGTTGTATAAATATTTGCTGCAAATCTATGATAAGTAAAAGCAAAAGCTATGTAGTGAAGTGATATAAAAAGCCAAAAAAAAAAAAAACAAAACAAAACAAAACAAAAAAACAACAACAAAAAAAAAACGTGGAAGAGTGAATGAACATGTCTATTTTTAAATGTGTATTGTCAAATCTGTATGTGTGAAAAGTAAGGAAAGGTTGTGAGTCATTTCCCCCCATTCGTCTTGTCAACTCAAGAAGCCATGGCTACTCAGCTAATAAACAGTCTTTGAAAAAACAATTTCCTCTAAAAGAAAGAATGGTAAAAATATTACTTTTCCTAGTTTAAAATATTACAATCCTTTTTTATTATTAGAAATGTGATTGTCCAGTAAGAAACAAAGCAAAATATGAAGGCTTCATTGACTCAGTACTTCATTACTTTGATATTATCTATGTACATGTACATGTAGTAATTAACATGTATGTACACACTGCTTGCATTTTATGTACAGAAGTTAAATTCCTGGGATCAAATTAATCACACATGAAATTTTCCAATACAAAGGAGGGGTGCCAACCCCTTGCACCCATCCCTGGATCCGCCACTGTAATCTATACTTACTACACAAAAAGGTTACATTGCAGCTTCGAAAATCCGTCATTAGAAGCTCCCGATATCTTCATTAAAATCTTAAAATTGAGTTTATACATCATATTCAGTATAAATGTCTTACATCTATAGAACATATTTAAACAAATATTAATATTTTTATTTATTACACATCTTCAATTTAAAAATACAATGTAAATATTTTAGTGCAGTTTGATCCCTATAACGAGGTCGAACTTTCCATAACTTTAGAAAAGTATTAACACCCAATTAAAAATATATACAAATACAGCTAAATATGAAAAAGTAAAACCTTTTGTACGAATAAAATTGAAAAAAAGAACTTTATTATATTAAACCTTGCCAGATAGATTTCATAGTGATTGTAACAATGAATTACACCTTAAGAAAAGGGGGGAAATAATCTTTAGGACTTTTCATGGTTCTTTATTCTTGTTCAGTTCAATCAACCCACGAACAAATAATAACTCATTTCCTCTAATTCTGATGAAAATGGTGGAAATAATTGAAAATATAAATTATCTGTAATACAATATTGCCAAAATATTTAAATATATCAAACATTACTAAGTGTTTTGCATATCATTGGCATCATAATATGTTATAGAGTCAATTAGGAATAAAATGTTCCATCATGCTAAACATGTAGCCGGAAAAAAAAAGAACAGAAATGTGACTACAATTCTCTTTCAGCTCCGATGTCCAATGTAAATTATAAATGCTGAATTATTTTTTTTTCGGTTATATACATACAAATTAATCATTAAAGAAATAAATTCAAATAGAAATATTTCTATAGCAACAAAATTAAACAATATAAAATAAAATATATGGTAATAATGTAGTGTATAGTTAAAAAGTAATTAAGGGAACCAAAATTCTATCGGAAATCAAAAGAATGTAATCAAGGGACAAAGACCAGACATGGAAAAAAGAAAAACACAAAAAGAACATATAGTAACTAAAATAATACATAAAAAGTAACATAAGTAAATGAATGAATATATAACAGGTGATATACCCGCTTATTGTTTAAGGTTCCGTAAAATTATTGAGTGTAAAAAGAAAATCACTTAAATGCACCGTTTTTTAGGGATTTATGGATAAATAAGGTGTTGTTCTGTAGCGATTTTTTAATTAAACATGAAAAAGTGGTAAGAGCTAATTTAGCAAGTTCCCTTTACAAATCTCGAAATATGCACTGAAATATCTATAAACGAGATCGTCCCATTCCGGAATCGGACGACCTGAATCGGAATGACGTTGAATCTCGCATTATTCCGATTCAGGACGCGTCCCATTCCGGAATGGGCCATATTCCGATTTCGGCCGTAACATTTACAAGTGACATTATCTCCTCGTTTCCCGGCTAGCTTTCAAAATGAAAAAGCTCGACTGTTATTTAAAACCGTTGGATCGGAAGGCCAGCGGTTCTCAGGGCTCGGAAGCAGCATCTACAAGTACGAATTCATTGTCTCCTAACATTAATCCTCCATATACCGAACTGTCAAAGCATCAGACGAAAGTTGACTTACTGAAGATGGATTGGGAACCCAAACAGTGTATTAATTTCTCTTTTCCGACCAGGTAAGATATCCCAATAAAACCAGAGACATGATAAAGGTGGCATTATGTCTCCAGAAAATATTTTAAAATCTCACATGACGGCCTCACATAAATTATTTAAATAACTCGTCCAATCTTATTCAGTATGTTTTACATTCAGTGGGGCCCAAACTGAATTGGTTCTGGACTTGTGTTAAAAATTAGAACTTAAAAGAAATCGAAATCGGTCTGTTGCAGCGGAAAATACTCCCATAATCATCATCTTAGGCTCGTCATTTGGATGCATGTCAATATTATTTGAAAAATTAAAAAAAAAAGAATAAGCGTATTTTTCCGTTTAAAACGTTTTACATACATGTACCATTTAAGGACAAATTCAATCACGGGTGGTAAACCTGAATATGGTCTGCACAAATATTTGGTGAGAAAACTATTTGAGACTCCCTCCGTTTGTCATAACTCAACTTGAATTAAATTATGCTCTATATAAAAAAGAAGGATATGGAGTGAATGTGCGTGTGACAAAAACGCAAATATAGTTTATCAAGGAATAGAGCTTGTATTCTTGTTCTGTCAACATTGTTGTCTCTTTGACATACTCCCCATTTCCATTTTTTCTATACTTGATTATACCCCGGCTTCGAAGAAGGGGGGGTATACTGTTTTACCTCTGTCCGTGCGTCCGTCCGTGCATCAGTGCATCCATCCGTAACAAAATTTTCGTCGCAGTTTTCTCAGCAACTATATGACGCAGGCGCCTGATATTTTACACATTACTTTCCCCTGTGGTCCCCATATGGTGTATACCGATTTCGTCCCCCTGACTGGTCTACTTCCTGTTTGCCGAAGTTGTGAAAGCGGGGGTATCATTAGTGAGCATTAGCTCACAGACTTCTTGTTTATGTATATTTCCATTAATTGCAAATGTATGTAATCATATCAGATCACAGTAAAATATAAAAGGATATCATTTTAATCATGTATGTGTAGTCTAATGCTGTCGAAAACTCATCTTATTCTCCTCCCAGTCCCAACATTAAATTTTAATTTTAGAGAAACAAAAAAACAGGCGAGAAGAGGAAGGCACAATCAACATGGTTCAAGGATCATAAATGGTTACGCTATTCAATTTCGGAGAATTCCGTCTATTGTGCACCATGTCTTCTATTCGGGAGATTGGAAGAAAAAAACAAAACATTTATTAAGCCGCTAAATGATTGGAAAAATATATCTACTTATTTCACGCGCCATGAAAGAAGCGATTCCACCCATTACAAATTTGCGGAACTAGGGGACAATTTTCTGCAGGTTGTTGAGAAAAAATGCCTTCGATAAGTGCTATTCTATTCTACTATTTCCTCGGGTAGTGAGACTCAAATCAAGAAAACAGGCATATAATTACAAGAATTATCGAAATTCTCATTTTGTGTAGAAAGCAAAACATCGCCATTAGAAGTCACACAGAGGAGCGTAGTAATTTCATGGCGATATTGAAGCATGCTGCAGCTGAAGATGAAATACTCTCCCTTCATTTATCCAACCCGTCAAATCCAAAGGCAAAATACACTTCTCCTGATATCCAGAACGAATTCTTGACTATAATTGGTTCGCAAATTAGAAGTAAAATTGTTTCTGCTTGCAATAAGGGAGATTTTTTCTCTATTCTTGCTGACGAAGCAACCGATACCTCAACCAAAGAACAAGTTTCCATTTGTCTCCGCTTCATGGAAACTACGGACAGTGCTTTAAATATCAGGGAAGAGTTCATTGGATTTGTGCACGCTAGAAGTACACGTGGCAGAGCGATTGCAACTTTACTTATGAATAAATTAGACGAGTATAAAGTTGATTGTGTGAAAATGCGTGGCCAGGGATACGACGGCGCGGCCAACATGTCCGGCAAGAACGAAGGCGTGCAAGCTCAGGTCTCACTAACCACTTCCGGATCAAATGGCCACCCCCTATGTAGTACCAAAAACACACTGAACCTAGACATATGCATTGTAGGCGCATTATTTGTGTGTATTATGATTAAAAGTAGTCAAAATAAAGCTGAGAATGTGTACTTTAAAATCATATATGTAATTAACTAAAAAAGTGTATGAATATTGTTTACATGTGTGAGTAATTAGCAGAACAGGTAAAAATGTGGATTTTGAGTATTATTTATTCAAGTAAATTTTGTGAAGAATTTCTACTATCATCGTACCATTAGCATAATGATTTTGGAAGCCTTATTTTCCAAGCTTCGCAACGGTATGCAGCTTTAAGATGTCATTTGTCCTGGGAATTCACAGTGAGACTTTGAAAATTACTTTTTTAACATGTAAAGTAATGGAAACGTTAGAAGTGGTTAGTGAGACCATAAATTAAATTATGGCATATTTCAGAGAAATGCATAATTTGGGGAAAATTGCCTTTCCTGGTCATTATTTCCATTTTCCCATAAAATCAGTATAGTGATACTGGTAATCTGGCTATATTTTAAGAGGTGCATTGTGCAAGGTATTTTAAAAAACAACATAGCAACAAGATTTTTATCAGTAACAGTGACTCATAACTTGATGTCATCCATGAAATACACAAGGTCACTGCTTGGGATATTCAAAGAACTCAAATAGTCACACAGCACAGACTTAGAATCACACAGTAATAAAATAAGTATGATATAAATTGTTGAAATCTGTTCTTTTTTCATAATGATAAATGATATTTGCTATTACAACTTCTTGAATTATCATAGGTATCACTTTGGTGTGACAAGTTAGTTAAAATTGTAATTTTTTAGTAATTTAGGGAAAATATCACTTAGGGGCATGATATGAAAATGACCATTTCTTTGTAGCCCTATCTCTGATTTTGATAGTTTTGGTCTTATTAGACTCACAATACCACACGCTTTCATAAAATGTAAAAAAAAGAAAAACATAAAAACTCATAAGTTTTTATAAATAAAATTATGGCATATTTCAGAGAAATGCATAATTTGGGGAAAATTGCCTTTCCTGATCATTATTTCCATTTTCCCATAAAATCAGTATAGTGATACTGGTAATCTGGCTATATTTTAAGAGGTACATTGTGCAAGGTATTTTAAAAAACAACATAGCAACAAGATTTTTATCAGTAACAGTGACTCATAACTTGACGTCATCCATGAAATACACAAGGTCACTTGGGCCGGAACGACTTGCATCCGTTGTAAAGAAGCCAGTGTCCGCACTATTATGGGAACAGTTCTAGAAATAGCTTTCTGTTTTGACCATTCAGCAAAACGCATGGAGGCGTTTTATGACAAACTTGAAGAGGATGAAGCCACTAAGGACGTATTGGATGGAAGAAGGAAGTTGAGCACACTGTGTGAAACAAGGTGGACAAGCCGGGCTGATGCTTTGCACATGTTTTTAGTTGCATTTCCCGTTATTGTAAGTGCATTGGAACACCTTCAACAGGACGGTGACGCCAAGGCTGGCCCGTATGTTGCTGCTCTCTTGAAATTCGATTTTATTATCGGCTTAATAACAACAGAGCACATATTAAAGAGCATTGTACACCTGACCACTTTTTTGCAAAATGAAAATTGTGATTTGGTGGAAGCCGTCAGAGAGGGTAAAATAGTAATCGACCAGCTATCTGCAGAGAGACTTGACCAGAATGAGTGGGATTCTCTTTTCGATTCCGCTGTTAGGTTGGCAGCGAAGTTTGAAATCGAGCCAAGCATGCCACGAAGAGCATGTCGACAAATACATCGTGCCAACCAACCAGCAGACACTCCAAGTCAGTATTGGCAGAGGTCTCTTTACAACCCATTTCTGGATCATTTCATCACTGAACTGAACAGCAGATTGGTAGAAAATAGTGATCGATTTCTAGCCCAAAATCTAATTCCATCTCGTTTGGTTAATCTGAATGTCGAATGTACCCAGAAGCTACATGATACATATAAACATGATGTACCTTTAGACTTCGAGACATTCAGTTCAGAAATGAGTAGATGGAAACGGCGCTGGGATTTGCCTGGTGTACAGGAAAAACCAAAGTCACTAAAGATGGCGCTACAAACAAAAAATTATATCCTCCAGTTTACACGATCTTATCAATTCTGATAACCATGCCAGCAACCACAGCTACCACTGAATGTTCGTTTAGTGCGCTAAGACGCTTGAAAACATACCTCAGATCTACAATGGTAGAAGATCGTTTGTCATGGTTAGCTCTTCTCCATGTACATAGGGGTATGGACATTGACGATGAAAGTGTCATAAGATCATTTGTAGCGGCTAAGAGTCGTTTCATGGACTTTTGTTATTAATTAGATATTCCCTCAGTTAATTGCTGATATGTTGTCCTTAACAGTTTAATGTTAAATATTATTAATCTAGTCTCTAACGTACATATAGGATTATACATATAGGGTTAACGATATTGACATAGTCAAGTTGCATTCTATGATAATGCCCCTGGTCATTTGCAGACCGAAATAAAGGATATGCTTGTGAAAAAGTGTTTAATTAATAACATTATATTTACCCGAATTTTACCGAAGTGTAATTGAGTTATAGTACATGGTGAATTGGCGGGCGGGCAGGAACAAACCTAACAGATTTCTCAACAACTATATTACCGGTATATCAATCGAAGTCACTTCATATTCGATATGCAGCCTCAGTGTATGGTGATCCCATATGGTGGGATCCATTTTCGGGACTGTCGGTCATTTACTTCCTGTCCAAAGAGCCGACTTATTCATTTATCAGTGTCAAAAATTTTTGTAACATAGTCTCAGCAACTATCATTAGCAGTCTTCTGATATTTGGTATGCAGCTTTAATTAGGGGTCCCATATGATGGGATCCTTTTTCAGGTATGTCGGTCACACCAAGCTTGTCCCGAATTCCTCCAAATATAAACCTAGATGCATGAAAAAGTGATATTTTCCATAGCCGATTATGTCCAACGTTCATTATGCCTAAAAATTTAATGTCAAAATTTTTAGATAAAATTCATCCAGGAGAGGAATAAATGATGCTCTAAAACGCCGCGGAATTTCGGGGGGGTTCGCCCCCTGGACCTGCTGGGGGCCTTAAACGACCCCCTGCCGTAATTTTGCCTACACTTCAATTTGGCCTCAGCTACGCGCGAGACCTCATGCAATTTCAAGTTTACTTGCGCTTATAAACAATGGTGACAAGTAAGCAAACTTTTGTTTACGGCAGAATCGGAATATATAATATATTAGAAACAACTAAAAGAATGCACAATAATTTACTTATAAACGAAAAATACATTCAACTAAACTACACCAGTATCCCTTCTGCATCACCATCAGCCGGTAATGGTCCTGGACAAGGGTCATAATAAATGTCTATTTTTATAGCATGGAAATCGAGTGACGGTTTTTATGTATCATTCGAAAGGGAAATGTCCAAGGATTACATCTTTGGTCAATTCTTTCACAAATAACTAATGGGATGCGATTGTGTCAGGTATTCATAAGCCCTGAGTATTCTCGCCATATGTTGGTACCGAAAGTGAAAGCAACACTCTGAATTTAGCATCAGTCTTTTATGAATGACCAAAATCTAAAGGTTCAGATTTTGTTTTCACCTGAAAAAATCAATTTCCTTTCACTTTTTCTTCTTCATATTCACGGATCAACTAAATTTATTCAAATTTACACGATTTTCTTGAGGTACCCGATGTAAACAATCATACGTAATGCTCAACGATTATTACCTTTGTTTGTCTGTTTGTTGGGGTTTAACGTCCGAGCAGCAATATTTCAGCTATATTCAGACGATGAACATGAAACTGATGATAAAATGAACATGAAATGATGATGAAATGAAAAAGGGATGGGACACAAGGACAATGGGGTCGACAAATTTTGATTGCCACTGGAAATAGGGGGAGGTGGGTGGGATCGGCAATTTAGCCTCCTGTGGCGGAGCCTTATGGTTCCTACTCCGGGAGAATACCACAGTAGGGTTCTTTAACGTGCGAGGAACGTGGCATCTTTCCCAACACGGTGCACCACTATGGTTTGCAGTCAGGTTTTCCGTATTATAGCCCGACAACCCCAGCATGTAACACGCCAGGGGTACCCCATTGAACTACCTGGGGCACACATCCCAGTTGCTCTGTGGGCAAAGCGCCCTAGCCCCCGGCTAGGGTTCTGAGCACTATTTAGTCGCCTTTTACGACAAGCTTAGCGCTGCTGCAGGCCTATTCTTTTAACACCCGGACCTGCACGGGGCACGATTATTACGCCCTCTGGTGGAATTTCCATTGTCTCCCTTTGGACGAAAAAAAACTTTAGAGTAACGGGCGGAGGTCACTGGCTTCTCAGCTGTATATTTACATAAAAAATGCAAAAAAACCAAAACTATTGATTCATGAAATAGTCAAAATGCAAAAATTAGTGTTGTCTTTCTTGGTATGATCAAAAACTAAATGAAAAGTTATTTCACTTTGATTGTAAAAGTAGATATACAGATAATCTGAAAATTATGTTTATTTAAGTATATGTATCATGTATATGTTTTCTTGTCCAATGTGGGACATGTGTTTTATAGCTAGAGTTGGTATGAATATGGACAATAATACTAATTCAAATCTCAAACAAATTTCAATATCTGCCTGGAATGTCCATGGTTTAGGAGACACAATTTCAGACGTATCTTTTATTGAAAAAGTAAAATACGAGGTATTCATAAAATACACTCTGCCTAGATACAACACTATTTCGAAATGTCGTAAAAAGGAAAAAATATCAAGGAGAAATAGTGGAGGAATGAGTGTCTTAAAATATAGAAATTCAATATCTAAAGGTCTGTGGTCCTTTTCACAAAAAATCGTGAGTGTAAAATTAGTCGTAAGTTATGATGTCACAATATTTTGATTTACTATGACGTCATAAGTTACGACTAATTTTACACTTACGATTTTTTTTTGTGAAAAGGCAACTGACATATATACTGCTGTACCCTCTTCCCGATGTATACCTATACTCGGCGTCACAAAAATAACATACTGTTAAAATTTAAATAAAAATATTTTCTACGACTTAATTGACACCTATCGTCGTTTAAATTGTCTTAAATGACTTGCTCATTCGTTTAGCCAAACGGCTTCTTCCTAAACATTGAATCGTTAAATTCCGGTCAGATTTTAATTCTCGGTGCCAATATTTACATTGTAAAAAGTCGGCCATGTTTACAGTGATCGGGTTGCTAGGAGATGTTGTTTACGTTTAAATGGTTTGTCCAAAAACCGAAGAACCCAGAATGCATTTCGGCGTTATTTCGGATATCTCGGATTTATTTTACGCCAACAACGTACAATACCGAGAAGTTGATCAAGCAGACGATTGTCTCCGGAATTCGACGGGAACTTACGAATTTCGTTTGTAAACAAATCGTCCCGTAGAAACCAACATGGCGGATATTAGTATGGGATTTTCCCGTAAGGATTTGTTACGCATGATTTAAGCTAATAAGCGACTCGTTGGTACTAATACGTCATGCATATATGCGAACTATCTTCATATTAAATAAAAGAGAGACAACTCTAGCGGTAAGTCCCGACGGTTTAAAAAGTAGAGCTTCAAATCGAAAATGTGTTGTATGTGACGTCGAGTATAGTTCCGATGTATTATTAATATCCCTTTTTGTACGGAACTGATTGTACGTGCTTGGGTCAGATGTCAGAGGTTGCCGATACTGAACCAGGCCTGTTTCATGAAAACAACAAGAATGATCAGATTGCCGGTATTCCAGGTAATTTTCAGGTTTTAAGCTCAACATAGAGTATGTCCAACTTTTCCAAAACCTCTGTATTTCATATTATTTAATAACTTTTAGAAATGTAGAGAATACGCATGAAACCAATCAATCGAGCTCGGTGCAGGTCAGGGTGTTAAAAGAATAGGCCTGCAGCAGCGCTAAGCTTGTCGTAAAAGGCGACTAAATAGTACTCAGAACCCTAGCCGGGGGCTAGGGCGCTCTGCCCACAGAGCAACTGGGATGTGTACCCCAGGTGGTGGAATGGGGTACCTCGGGTATGTTACATCAAGAAATTTTAGTGGGTATGGAGTACCATTCATTCTTTTGCCTATATGGCTTGGAGTACCTTAAAGTAATCATTGCCTTGGCTCATTAGAAAGCTTATATGCTACATAGATGTGTTTGTATATGCAAAAACTTGTTTGAAATAAGGTACTTGAAAAAAATTGCTAAATACCATTGCAATGGAAGTCTGCCCGGAACTTACACGAGTGTGTACTGATGCCCTCATTTGTCATCAAGTTATGTAGCAACTATAAAATTCAATAAAGTTCAAGGCTTACAAGCATGTAATACATTATATAATTCAGTGAGATTGAATCGAGATTGCCCATCCCATCTGAAGAACTGTTTATCACCGTATGATCGACACAGGTGTAATGCCCTGAATGCAGATCTATCCGGTGTTAATTTTGTAAATGATCCGGGTTGTGTCTGCGGCTGGGTGGTTGAAAATGCCATACATTACCTTTTGGAATGCCCATTATATTTAGAGACACGAGATAAGTTGAAGAATAATACTGCATTTTTACCAGAACCAACAATCGAAACTTTGCTTTTTAGAAATGACAACTTATCTGATGGTTTAAACAAAGATATATTTAAATCAGTTCGATTATTCATCAAACAACCAAAGCGTTTTGACATAGAATGATCATAGCAAGCAATTTTAACTTCATCCTGTTAATATTTCCAATATTTTCTCTCTTTTATACTCAGATATTGAAATGACAAGTTCATCACATATGATAACATATATACTGTCCTTGGTTCAGTTTTGTTACAATTAGTTGTTTACATTGTATAATCATTGTGTTTTATTGCTGACGTATGTTTACGAAATATTTGTAATTAAATATGTGGAAAGGACCTTTGTAAGTTGGTATAACTTACGTTCAATCCAATTGCCTGTAAATTTTAGCAATAAAATATGTTTAAATTAAAAAAGAGCTTTTTTAAATGTTGATTTGTACTGCACATATGTGCATTTACCGGAAATTAAAATCTGCATTAAAGACTTGACGGGGATTTCGTGGCTGGACTTCCTCCTTTTGTAGGAAAAAAAAATAATATTCTGTATCACTAGCACAAAAAGCAAAGTATGGCATTTTTTTATTTTCTACATGGACCCCTCCCGTATTTTTACAAATTTTGAATACATTTTGTTCTCTGATAAGTGCCTTGATTACACATTGCATTTATTAAATAAAGCCCCTGTTGAGCAGACGAATGGAAAATTTTGAACCATAAAACGTTCTTTTTTAGTTTAATTAATGAAAGCCTCTATACTCTCATCATAGTCTTCATACCAAGGTTTGTGTTTTGGTGCTGTTTTTCCAGTAAAAATTGACGTAAATTGCTCGTCACGATATTTAACAATATCTGTTACTTTATCCTGCTCCCATTTATGGAAGAGTTTTCGGCCTTTAGCAATATCGCCGTCATATCCGGAGGCATTGCAGAGATCAATTAAAAAGTCAGACTGGAAATCAATGTCGCCATGACAATCTTTAATGGCTTCTCGATGTCTGACCCATTTTAGTTCGTCGGCTTTCATTTCAGTTGCAGTTTTTGGTTCTCCATCTAATTTACCAGTTATGAACCTGTAAAAATACTTTTTTAATCAAAAAGAATTGCAATCGGAACTACTCAGACTTTCTCGTTAGGAGGAAAACGAGTGTTGCGGAAATTGCCGAGTAATTCCGGTGGAAGCAATTGTAGTATGCATGAATAATAAACGAAATAAATCCTATAATTTACTCAACTGCTGTAAAATTTATCCGATATGATGTATACAAAAATTCTAATCTAGATTTAGGCTGAATTTTCTCCGAACTTGCAATTCTCCTTTGAGGAACGGTGCAAATTGTAATAGGACACTCCCTTACATCCTGAAAGTTTTTTCAACACTGGTGGGACAGCAAATAACCGACATTTTTTAATGAGAATATGAAATGCATCGGTCCAAACCCCACCTTTAAATAATGACTGGTCCAAAGAAAAAAGAGGGCAGCAACCGAATCAAAGAAAATTCGAACTAGTTCCACTTTGTTAAGGTAAATTAAATACGTTTCACGACATTGTACTTATGTATTTAAATATACTTGTTATATGATGCTATACTTATAAAAATGTATTTCAACTTTCATGCCTTATTTCCGTTCTTGTACTGTAAACACTATCATTGTTTTCGACCAGTTATTTTAAGTGCACTTCAGTTGCATATCTATGTACATCTCTGTCTAAGAGTCTGGCAAAATGTGTATGAGGGGTGGCACGTGAATAAAAAAATGCAGAGATTTTATTGCTTTTCTGAGTATTTATATCTTATAACATCCAGAAAAAAACATCTGTGTAAAATTTGCCTTTTTAAAATACTGATAGGTCAAATTGAGTTAAAATTATGGAATAATAGCAGGAAATCTTCCCGCATTTTTTCCCAATTCGAGCATTCAAAAATGTCTACGTCACCGGTGCTTCAGAATGAATTGGAATAGCTTTTCGGTTGTTTCCTATATTTCTTAAATATTGGAACGAATTCGACCAAATTGAAAAAAAATTATGTGCCACCCATTGCCTGATTCTTACGCAGAATGGTTTAAAGTTTTAAAAAGCTTGTAAACTTAAGTTTCAATTGCATTCGCAATTAATTGTAATTTGATTCACCAATTATTGCTAAACGAGAAACCCAATGTAAAACAAGCATGCGTCTTCAGTACCTGTCCATGTAAATTCTGACTATGCCTAAGAGAAGGTGATTCATAGTGCATAAAAAAAGGCCGGACACACGATGCATTTTAGTCAACTTACATATGTATAATATGTTAACGTTACGATGGTCCTTACTATATTCAGATCTGTATTTTTGGAAAAAAAACATATATAATTCATCGCGGATCCCGCATAAACCAACTAAATCAAGAACGATAATTCTTGCAAAATGACAATTCATATCTCAAAAGAGCAACAACCAAATGACAAACTATTAAAGACTGGTTATGTGGTCTGTAACTGTTTTTTGTTTCAATAAGCAATAAAAGATAATCTAGTGGGTTTTTTTTACACGCATGAATCACCTCCTTTCTGTTTTTTGTTGGGTTTTTTTTTTTGTATAAAGATTCAGTTCTACTTGGAATTTTCTCTAGTTTCCACGGTTTTTGAGTTGTTTAAATTATTGACTGCTTACTTGCATATCCACAAAGCTTGAACGTCAAACATTGTAAATGTATAATATTGGTCTTGGATTCCCATGTAAAATAGCTTGTCGTTCCCGCCCTTTAGCCAGAGAGAGCCTTTGTAGACACCGGCGGGATATACGTTAAGGTTGGACTGTAAGCGTAACTGGTTCCCAAGATATGGGAAATGGTATATGTAACCAGTACAGAGAATGATAGCGTCAACTTCGGTGGAGCTTTTGTCTTTAAAGTTAATTGTGTTTTTGTCAATTGTAGTTATAAGTGGGCGTTCCTCAACTCCTTTCGGAAATTTAAAGTTCATTGGTTTGCTTCTGTATGACGTCACGATGCTCTTTGCACCGAACTTCATGCATTGCAATGAAATATCTTCTGCTGAGTAACTTGAACCGATTACAAGAAGACGTTGACCTTTGAACTCACGTGCATCTCGGAAATCATGAGCATGTATGATACGCCCTGGAAAAGTTTCCATTCCAGCAAAATCTGGTTTATTTGGAAAGTTGAAAATTCCTGTTGCGCAAATGACATGCGTGAACTTTTCATCGGAAACAACGCGGCTTTTAAGATCCTCTGCGGTAATGGTGAAGTTGTCAGAACTATCGTTGTATCTTACGCTTCTGACAACAGTATGAAACTGTATAATTTTTCTTCAAATCTGTTTTTGGTTTTTTAGTGAATCGACCTGTAAAATAGTTAATAAGTCATGAAGGAAATATGCACGATCGATCACTGAAAAGTTCACTAATATTGTTACAATCAATAAATCCAATCTAGTTAATCTCACATTCCGTCATGCACGTTTATGGTGCTAAAATTTCTTAGAAAATTTAATCAAGATCCTTTATGTGGTTTTGGAGGACTTGTATTACGAGGTATCAACACGTATACACTTTAAGTTGGATTATCTCCATATAGAGTCCACTGACAGTATTTATATTTCGTCATGTATACCACATCTATCACACATGAGGTGTAAACTTCACTCTATAAAGTTTCATCAAAATCCCTTTAGCAGTTTAGGAGAAGCTGCACTTACAAAAAATGAGGACCGACCGACAGACAGACAGACACTTAAATTTTTCACAGTTACATGTATTTCATTTCTATCCACAACTCACCTTCAATGTAATCTCGAAGAACAGGCCGAGGCGGGAATGAGGGTATAGGTTTTCCGAAGTGGTCTTCAAAAGTATAGTCTGGATATTCTAAACATTCTTTAGGACCGTTGGACCATAAATGTCTGTATTGTCCACCGTTACATGGCTCTCCATAACCATCAGTTCCTAATAAATTATTAGATAATGTTTACAATGAAAAATGTGTTCTTTTCTTAACACGTCAGAAATATTGCTCTCTATAAAATTACATCAAGCACTATTATATATTAAAACAAGTTTAGTTAGTAACCGCCACCAGATATTGAACACTGTACAGAAATAGAGTTTTCAATAGTTAGAAATTTTCAATTCACATAAAGGTTAAAAAGAATACACAAGCAGTTCAAACCTAAAATCGACGAAACATATGTGCTTTTATCAGGAAAGGACGGAAATGTCATTTTGGAGATAGACTTCTAGCTCCGTAAGCCATGTAAGCTATCGTCATCACTTAATTGGCTCCCGTTGTCGTCGTCGTCGTCGTCAACATTTTTTTTTAAATCAATTCCTGTTGACCCATATTGGAGTTATTGCCCTTTACAGATTTTTATTTTTACTTACATTTTTCTTGCTACTTTCGATGTTATTCCTGATTTTAAGTATGTTAAATTGTGTAATATTTATTACAGTGGCCAGATTTTAAACGGGGTTGTTTTTACGCCAAAGTACTTTAACACCGCCGCATTTCTGCGCCTGTCCCAAGTCAGAAATTTCTGGCCGCTGTATGTCTTGTTTCGTTCTCAACTTTAGTTTATTTTTATGTTACTTGAATATATAGGGGCAACTCTTTCCCTATACATGTATATAAGGATGTTTGGGGCCTGTTACAGCATGCCCTTTGATGAGAGGTTTTCCATGTTGTTCTATGTTTTAAACAATTTTTATGTTATATTAACAAAGTTGATATTGTGTGTGATTAATAAGGGCTTAATGCTCCTACACCAGGATTAAATGACTTTGCCTGATCTCTAAACTGTTGTAAGACTAGTATGTGCTACTATTATGAAGATAAGAAAACCAAGGGAACCGGGATTCGAACGATAACCAAAAGAATATAATCCAAGAATAACAAATAGACTAGAAAAATAGACACACACAACAAATAACGTGAAATAACCAAAGTATTGAGCACATAAGAACAAAAGTAAATGAGCAAACGGGACTAAACTAAAAACTGGACATGGTGCATCGGTAGGGTAACGTTCCTAATTGTACCTGTAAGCCAGGTATAGTTCCAGAGTCCAGCCCAGTTGTCTGCCTTTTCGTAACAAACCATTTCCACAGATGGATCAGCCAACTGATCGAATTGGTATAAGGCAGACATTCCGCACGGCCCAGCTCCTATAATGCATACACGTTTCTTGTCGCCCATTACTCTGCAGAGAAAAACAATGACTACGTTTTATTTTTACCATTCAAATACGATCGATTTAATAGTAGTATTTGTTAAAAAGACGTGTCAATGACAATTTCTTCCTAATCTTCTATGGTTTCTTACGCTGTAATAAAAAGCAATGAGATCACTTCTTCCCTATGTAATTATTGTCATAACGCCCATCAATTACATCGTTGTTTTTCATATTATAGCTAAAAATCCAAATCTGGGGACATTTTCAAATTAAACTTTCAAGGACAAATGATCTTCAAGGATAGTCCGTCTATTATATAAAGGGTTACCGAACATCTTTCTAGTTGTGGGCTTTTGAATAGATCTATGCAAAAAGAATTGTCAATCCTTCACATGTATATACATGTAGTAAAACTCGTTAAATTATCATGTATTCTTGATGAAATCAAGGATTTTTATAGCAGGATTTGAATGAATGGTATAATAATAAATTTACCGAACTGATGACATCTATGCAATAGTCAAAAAAGTTATTAACCAACTACCCGAAATACTTTAAAGTAAGTCAAAAACTGACCAATAGACATGAATTCAAACCGGGCATTTATACAGAGCCAATATGGATCAAACCAGGGCCAATACCGCATTATAACTTCCGGTCCTTTGACCCCGCCATTTTGAGTTAGAATTGGATTTAATGAACTTTCTTTGATCACCAGGACTAAAAACTGAAGAAACACAAAAAAAATCTTCCATTTTATACAAAAATGATAGTTAAGACTGATTAATGTAAATAAACCTACATGTTCTCGTATATACTAGTGGGGCTACATATTTGATAGTGGGAGCAAGCCCCTGTGGATAAGCTAAAATAGAAAGTTGCTTTTTTGATACAAAACAAAATAAACCAGTAACACAAAAGCAGAGTTTATTTTTGCTAAATATTGATGTCAAGGTTATTCTGTTAGATGTAGTCGAAGGATTCGTGCGAATAGGAAATATTTGTTATATATTTATCTATTCTGATATTGAGCATGTGGTGTTAGAAAAGATGGTAGGATTGAGGTATAGTAAAATTTCTGTTGGTGAGAAACTTGCATTCTGTTTAAAGACAATTTCTTTAACAACAAACAAAATTGTATTCCTTTTGAGTGACTCAGAGTACGTCTAGTATTGATTTAGACAGTTCTGTGTTATTTCTCATAATAGAAAGACATCAAAACTTGGATTATTTCATGGAAATAATAGATGCATTAAAACATATTTTCGAGTTAAAAGTTTAAAACTATATAAACTAAGACCTGATTAAACATTTAATACAACAGCTTCTCAATATTAACTCTCTATTCAATCATTATTCAATGAAATTACAAAAAATATCCTACACAAAAAATTTGCGGAACAAAACGTTCAGTTCTACTGGTCTTTTTATGACAAAATGAACATAGACTGCAAAGGTGTATAGAGTCCGGGTGATCGAGGTTAGTACAGATGTACTCTCGATCGGGTTTTTGTATTTGTTCCACGATACAAAGAGTTCAAACATTCAAGGCCACATTTTATGTGCTTGGAGTCGTTATTTAATGACATGATCATATCCGTATTAAAGTAATAGAGAAAAATATTCTTGATAAAGAAATGAAACATATTTATACGTCAGGTCTTATTCTCTGGACTACATTCTTTCCGTTACCTCTATAACCTTGGTTCTCTTGATTACTCATGAAAAAAACATACTAACTACCCGGTAATTTAAATCACACCCCTTATGGCTTCCTTAATATCTAGCTCACTTTGTTAGCTTACAGTATGCTTTTTGAATAAATGAACAAGTAGATTGATGATCGGTCAATTGACCACCACAAAACATGCTTGACATCCATAGATTTAGCTTTGTTGGGCAGCCTGGCCGGTTTTTGTTTATGATTTACACCAAATGTTCAAATAGCAGGATATCATACAACTGAAATCGTTATGTAAAAAGAATGACTGCAGACTTTTTTGTACTCTTGTGCAGAGAGATAATTTAGAGACCGGTGGGTAATGGCATTCCAGCTAAACAAAAATCATGTGATTGATGGGCAATGCCAATCCCGCCAGAAAAATCACGCAATTTACGGTTTCAATTTTAAACATAATCATTAAATTTTGTCTGTTTAAATGTTGGATGAGATATATTCAATCAGTTGATGTAAAATATAAAGCTGAATCCTTGCGATAAGGCTGCCTTACAGGATTAGGAATCTGTGTTGGTCAATTGACATCTTTAGATGTTCAAATGAGTTGATGACATATGACACAGTTATGTTCCTGATGTTTTAATCACATCACAAGAGGCTCCCAGGAGCCTGAATCGCTCACCCTGTTAAAGTTTGCTTTTCAAGAGCAATAATTCTAACAAGGAGTTGTCCGAAAACTTTGATTCCCCATAATTTTGTAGGCCTTATCATAAAGATCATTCAGCAACTGAAAGTTTCATTCTATCTATCATAGTTTTCAAGATATGGCCTGAAAACTGTAAAAGAAAAAACATCATTTTTCATCTTATAAGGACAATTACTCTTACATGGAGTCGTCAGACAACTTAGATCCCTTAAAAGACTTTTGTGGGCCTTACAATAAGGATCATTTCAGCACTTGAAAGAATTTGGCTAAATCTTACGGTTTACCTGAAGAACATTCATACCAAGTTTGATTCCAATTGGTCAAGTAGTGTCAGAGGAAAATTTTTTTTAATAGAAATAAGTAAGCATTAAAAATGGCAAAAAAACATTGAAAAAGGGGAATACCTCCAACAGAGCTTCATAAAATAAAATGAATCTTTTAACGTGGATAGATCATATTATGTTGAACACTTTGAATTACCCATGTAAAAAGTACTGTCTGACCACACAATTCTATGCATGACACCCCAAGAAACATTCATACCATACCTGGTTCCAATTGGTCAAATAGTTTCATAGGAAAAGATTTTTGATAGAAGTAACATTAAAAATAGCAACAACAACAAAAATAAAAAAAGAACTCGTAAAAGGGCAATAAGTCATACATGGTTTAACAGGATAAAACGAAAATTGGACCACAGATATATCTCATCATGCTGAACACTTGCTATTTTGTCAAAATTTGGCAAAACCTGACGGTTTTGGAGAGATATATGCAAAAAAAAATACTGTCTGACCCCTATGTTCTATTTTTGTAACGACGGCCATGTTATTTGACGGATCAATATTCACCATATCAGTTCTAAGCAGGATATCCCAAAAAACATTCACACCAAGTTTGGTTCCAATTGGTCAAGTAGAGTCAGAGGAGAAGAGTTCTGAAAAATTGTTAACGGCGACGGACGCCAAGTGATGGCGATAGCTCACATGGCTTTCCGTTAGGTGAGCTTAAATATGGTATGGGGTGTGATTTCTAATAAGACAGTCATCCATCAAAAGCCAAGCTGCGAAAAAAATAAATTGAACTTCTACAGGTCACCACAGGGTCTTCAATGATGGGCAAAACCCATACAATAAAGCATAAAAGGCACAAAAAATGAACGAAGTGAAACTGTTCATAAAACACGAAAATCAACCTAATCTATACAGAGGAAAAAACGTTAAACGAATAAAGATGAAAATAAAAAAAAACAACGGCAACCACATGCACGACTACAAGTTCCGGCACATAAAGTATGTGGCGGGGTTAAACATGTTTGTGAGCGCTCAACCCTCGCCAAATCTAACGCAGTGGTGGAAAATGAGCTCGATACAGAATATATATAGGATTTAGTGAAAATATGTATATATCATAAAATGTCTGAGTAAAACAAGGTCCCCTTTACAGTTTTACAAGCATTAGGATCAATGTTTCATCACAATTGACAATATTTTAAAATGTGAGCTATAAACAGATATGAAACATTTTGTTTTTGTTAAAGAGACGAAACTATGGTTGCTCATTCACTTTTGTTTCTCTGTGCGCGTTTTTGTTATTTAATGTTCGTTGTTGTGTATGTCTGTTTTCCCTGTCTAGCCTTTATCCTTGGAATATATTTCGTTGATTTCCGCCCTCGACTACCCATTCTCCCAGCGCGGATACAGGTGGGGGCGTGGCGGGCATGCGCCCCCCCCTTAAAATTTGCAAAGCATGGGTTATCAGGTGTAGATTTAGGCGGTTTTAGGTTGAAACTTTCATTTTTTGCTAATTTTACCACAAAAGATATCTACATTGCACTCACTCTAGAAGAATATTTCAAAAAAAATTTAACCTCAAAAAAATTTTCGCCTCGCTCCGCGATGTTTTAACTGTGCGCCCCCTAATCTAAAACCCTGGATCCGCCCTGCTCTCTATCATAACTAACGGTTTATGTGAAATAATGGAGCTACTCATACACCAAGCATTACTAACACCGTCATGGAATATAAGATGCGTTATTGTTGTTCCGAGGTCAAAGTTTGAAGTGGAAGAATTTCTTCTACTTAAAAACACCGGCGGCGTCATCCACTGGGTCAATGTCATAAAAATTGTCGTTCACTTAAGATCTGTGTCAATCGTTCGTCGTTATATAGATTCCTTGATAACAACAATACAGAATGCATGATTCAAAGAGTTATTACATCAACTTTATTAAATGCATTATCGAAATTTCTACGCCATCGTCTAAGCAAAGTTTTATTTTTATTTGTCGTCTCCGGGCTTCCGATGTCACGAGGGGGTAACCCTAATAAAAAAAAACACGACACAGCGCATTGTGGTTTGAGGATTGTGCTACTCTTTTGTAAAATATTTGGCAAAAAAAATGAGTGGCACATGATAGCATGGAACTCCTTTCTTTATATAAGTTTCTTGATCAGATCAACTGCCCCATTTTTGTAAATATATTTGGATCCCCAGGGCCTGTATGAAATATCAGAAGGCAGCTTCAGCTTTCCGACTATTTATAGTTTCGCAGGGTATTTATTTCTATCCATATTATGCGTCTCAAAATAAATAGACACATTGAATTTATCGACAGTAAACGACTGATTGCATATGAATAAACAGATACTGATTAGAGATTAGAGGTCAACTATTTTTAATTGGATCACTGTAAATTCAGTCAAATGCGCAACCCTAATTGACCAGCATATTAAGTTCGCAGTAAAAGTTGTTTATTGAATCTGTTTATTGACGTAAATAACATAGAATTCATAGAATTAAATTTGATATATTAGAAATACCTATAGAATCTGAATGGGGTAAGCCAGTTGGACTATTTTACTGCGGTAGTATAAGATAATTGCAGATGCTATCAGGCTGTACAAATCTAAAGGCTCTGGCGACTACCACTATATCAATTCTTACATTCGATCTAAATTGATAATACCAAAAAAAAAAAAAAAAAATAGTGTATGTACTTTATTAGTTTTAGAGAAAGTTGATGAAATAACTCTTTGAATCATGCATTCTGTATTGTTGTTCAAGGGATCTATATAACGACGAACGATTGACACAGATCTTTAGTGAATGACATTCTTTATGACATTGACCCAGTGGATGACGACGCTGGTGTTTCTAAATAGCAGGCGTAAATTCTTCCACTTCCAACTTTGACCTCGGAACAAAAATAACGCATCTTATTTTATTCCATGACTGTGTTAGTAATGCTTGGTGTATTAGTAGCTCCATTATTTCACATAAAGTTGTTATGAAAGAGAGCAGGGCGGATCCAGAATTTTAGATTAGGGGGCGCACAGTTAAAAGTTCGCCTGGCGGAGCGAGGCTAAAATTTTTTTTAGGTTAAATTTTTGAAATATTCTTCTAGAGTGAGTGCAATGTAGATATCTTTTGTGGTAAAATTAGCAAAAAATTAAAGTTTCAACCTAAAACCGTCTAAATCTACACCTGACAACCCATGCTCTGCAAATTTAAGGGGGGCGCATGCCCGCCACGCCCCCCGCCTGTATCCGCGCTGGAGAGAATGGGTAGGTACGAGGACACAATTAATTTCGTAGTGCATTTCAACAGACCCATCTTGACATATAAAAAAATTCCACCGCTTCAAACTCATTCAAACTTCACCAATATGGAAACATGTAAAAAAGCAGATTTCTATAAGAGTGCCAGAAAAATTCGCTATCATTTTTTATTTTAGCAACTTTGCTTCGGAGACCCCGTAGACATGAAAAGTGACCACTGCCAAATGTCCTAAATTTTGACCTTCTTTCATAGGACCAAATCACAACTTCTACATAAAATTACAGAATGAAAAAAATCCGTTGTAAATTTGATCCTTGCCCTACTGTATTCGTCAAGGGGAATTAATTGTGATCTCGTACCGGTAGTCGAGGGCGGAAATCAACACAATATATTCCAAGGATAAAGGCTAGACAGGGAGAACAGACATACACAACAACGAACATGAAATAACAAGAAACACGCACAAAGAAACAAAAGTAAATGAGCAACCCGGACTCCAAAAACTGGGAGCATGCCATTTTGGACCAGGCGCTCCTCTTTGTAACACCGTCCTCTGCTTTTCTAGAAACAAAGGCTGAGTTGCTCATAAAATGTAACGCCCGGTGTAGAGAAAAGAGAAAATGAAAGCTATGACACGACGAATAAATCGGTTCCCATGGAACAAATGGATACACCAATAAAGATCCACAAAAAAAAACAGATATCAATATGATTTACATGTACACGCACACGCAAATTTGTACGCAGTAGTCTGAAAATTTAGAAAAATAAATAATTCTCTCACCTTTAAGTATCTGTGTTAGTGTGATCTATTGTAAATGTATGAAAATGTACATTCCAAAATTTAAACCACTGGTGTTTTTATGAAACTATATTTACTCTTATGTAATGCTTCTCGGTAACTGATAGGGCGAAGTGTAATACGAACTTAGACTTCCGATATCAGTCTAACATGAAGGTAACCTTCATCTTAACTATGGTTTCGTCTTTTTAACAAAAATAAAATGTTTCATATCTGTTTATAGCTCACATTTTAAAATATTGTCAATTGTGATGAAACATTGATCCTAGTGCATGTAAAACTGTAAAGGGGACCTTGTTTTACTCAGACATTTTTTTATATATATATATATATATATATATATATATATATATATATATTCACTAAATCTTATATATATATATATATATATATATATATATATATATATATATATTCACTAAATCTTATATGTATTCTGTATCGAGCTCATTTTTCCACCACTGCCTTAGATTTGGCGAGGGTTGAGCGCTCACAAACATGTTTAGCCCCGCCACATACTTTATGTGCCGGAACCTGTAGTCGTGCACGTGGTTGCCGTTGTTTTTTATTTTCATGTTTATTCATTTAACTTTTTTTCTCTATAGATTAGGTTGATTTTCGTGTTTTATGAACAGTTTCACTTCGTTCATGCCTTTTATGCTTTATGGTTTGGGTTTTGCCCATCATTAAAGACCTTGTGTTGACCTATAGAAGTTTAATTATTTTTTTTCGCAGCTTGGCTTTTGATGGATGACTGTCTTATTAGAAATCACACCACATACCATATTTAAGCTCACCTAACGGAAGGCCATGTCAGCTATCGCCATCACTTGTCGTCCATCGCCGTCCGTCGTCGTTAACATTTTTTCCAAACTCTTCTCCTCTGACTCTACTTGACCAATTGGAACCAAACTGGGTGTGAATGTTTTTTGGGATATCCTGCTTAGAAATGTTCAACATAATATGATCTATCCAAATTAAAAGACTCATTTTATTTTATGAAGCTCTGTTGGAGGTATTCCCCTTTTTCAATGTTTCTTTTTGCCATTTTTAATGTTTACTTATTTCTATAAAAAAAAAAACTTCTCCTCTGACACTACTTGACCAATTGGAATCAAACTTGGCATGAATGTTCTTTAGGTAAACCGTAAGATTTAGCCAAATTCTTTCATTTGCTAAAATGATCCTTATTTTAAGGCCAAAAAAAAGTCTTTTAAGGGATGTAAGTTGTATGACGACTCCATGTAAGAGTAGTTGTCCTTATAAGATGAAAAATGATGTTTTTCTTTTACAGTTTTCAGGCCATATCTTGAAAACTATGATAGATAGAATGAAACTTTCAGTGGCTGAATGATCTTTATGATAAGGCCTACAAAATTATGGGGAATCAAAGTTTTCGGACAACTCCTTGTTAGAATTATTGCTCTTGAAAAGCAAACTTTAACAGGGTGAGCGATTCAGGCTCCTGGGAGCCTCTTGTGATGTGATTAAAACATCAGGAACATAACTGTGTCATATGTCATCAACTCATTTGAACATCTAAAGATGTCAATTGACCAACACAGATTCCTAATCCTGTAAGGCAGCCTTATCGCAAGGATTCAGCTTTATATTTTACATCAACTGATTGAATATATCTCATCCAACATTTAAACAGACAAAATTTAATGATTATGTTTAAAATTGAAACCGTAAATTGCGTGATTTTTCTGGCGGGATTGGCATTGCCCATCAATTACATGATTTTTGTTTAGCTGGATTGCCATTACACACCGGTCTCTAAATTATCTCTCTGCACAAGAGTACAAAAAGGTCTGCAGTCATTCTTTTTACATAACGATTTCAGTTGTATGATATCCTGCTAATTCAACATTTTGTGTAAATCATAAACAAAAATCGGCCAGGCTGCCCAACAAAGCTAAATCTATGGATGTCAAGCATGTTTTGTGGTGGTCAATTGACCAATTACCAATCTACTTGTTCATTTATTCAAAAAGCATACTATAAGCTAACAAAGTGAGCCAGGTATTAAGGAACCCATTAGGGAAGTGATTTAATTCACCGGGTAGTTAGTATGTTTTGCTCAAGAGTAATAAAAGGAACCAAGGTTATAGCGGTAATGAAAAGAATGTAATCCAGGGACCAGACATATAAATATGTTTTATTTCTTTATCAAAAATATTTTTCTCCATTACTTTAATACGGATATGATCGTGTCATTAAATAACGACACCAAGCACATAAAATGTGGCCTTGAATGTTTGAAATCTTCGCATCGTGGAACAAATACAAAAACCCGATCGATTTTTTCATGAAAGGACCAGAAGAACTGAATGTTTTGTTGTCTAGTATCCTAAGTAAACTTTCTATTTTAGCTTATCCACATAGGCTTGCTCCCACTATCAAATATGCAGCCCCACTAGTATATACGTTATATACTAAGGGGGCTGCATATTTGATAGTGGGGGCAAGCCCTCGTGAACATAATTTTTTCTGTACAAGTTCGTCAAATATAAAAGAAAAAAGAACCGCCCTGAAATTTTCTAAAACTCAATACTGCTGTTCATTCGTTTATTATAATAATTATTCACCTTTCTCGAATGGTTTACAAATAAGACACTCGGAACTACTTGACCATTTCCGCTACACTAAAAAATAACCTCGGATGCAGAAATGAGATTTTCTTCTTGAAAAAATTGCCGGAATTGTAGTCATACTCGACTCAAAGTAGTTCTATCCACCAGGTGGCGCTAAAAAATTTGGTTGGATATCACTGGAAATAAAGAACAATAATTCTATCCAGAATTTTAGGGAAGCGAGGAGCTAGGAAAAAAAGTAAGGTAAAAATTTCAACCAGTAGAATTATAATTTTGGAATCGGATCGGTCAAATTCCGGACAGATTCTTCCGCCTAGAGGTTACAGACCACCAATTCAACCAATGAGCATTTGGAACGTACGCAAAAATAGTCCTACGCAGGAATTACCCCTGTTCCTCATAGTGCTGTGAAAAAAGTTCTCATCTCATTTAAAAAATTTAAACAGTTTCTGAAAGGAAAAACATTTCTGTACATTTTATAGGTGCATTTTGCTTCTTGTGATGTGAAGCCTAATCTCCATAATGATTTCTAAATATACCCCTATCTTGTGAAAACACTGGGATTTCCCATGCTATTTATAGACACTTCACTTCCGGTGACCAGTACTGCACTGCAAGTCTGCTAACCCCACATGCCATTCTGAGGATTGTGAGCTGACATATGTAGAATCATGCTGATATATAGTCCTCTGCAGGTTAAAGTTAAGGTAAAGTCCAGAGAAGCCATTGAATATTGTGAAATTAGCATAGAAGCCTATGGGAAGTGGAATTAGTGGTTTTTAGCCTAGAACCTCCGAGGTTTTTCTTTTGTGTAACTGGAAAGTCTGAGGAGTTCCGATTTCAAATAAGAATTAATACAACTTCGGGTACATATAGCAATGTAAAGAAATGGGACCTCGAAAGAAAGAGTTACTTCACATTACCTTAATGTTGATTAAGCCATGTGGTTTTTATATATGAATAATAATGTTAGAGTTACCACAACTTTCTTTGTGCCCTTGTAAAGCTGACTCAGAGACACGATGACAACTAAATTTATTTAGTTTGTTTACACATGCTATCCCCGGAAGACTCAGACGCACAAATAATTGAGTCACAAAAATCTTGGTTTCTTTAACCAGTGGGGTACAAATATAGGCTTATACTGAAAAAGAATCTGAGAATATTCTTTGGTGACACATTGATGCGGTAATGGGAGGTATAAAGGTACCTAACAATTACCATGAACTTGATGAGTGGGAGTGTGGGGGTGCATGGTGGAACCTCCCAGTCCATGGACTAAGTAACCAATAGATGATTTAAAATATTCATGGGAAAAGTTACTTGAAAAGTGTGTTAGAATTTTAAATGGCAGATTTATAGGGATTCTATGGGATTTTTCACATGTTTAACTACAAATGGTCTTACACAGCCAAATGTGCCACAAATGATAATCATATGGTGCTCGATTCATATGATAATCATATGAAAATCATATGATATTTATCATGCGGCAGGCAGTCATATGATTCTCATATAATTCTCATATAGGCTAGAAACCACTAATTCCACTTCCCATAGGCTTCTATGCTAATTTCACAATATTCAATGGCTTCTCTGGACTTTACCTTAACTTAACCTGCAGAGGACTATATATCAGCATGATTCTACATATGTCAGCTCACAATCCTCAGAATGGCATGTGGGGTTAGCAGACTTGCAGTGCAGTACTGGTCACCGGAAGCGAAGTGTCTATAAATAGCATGGGAAATCCCACTGATTTCACAAGATAGGGGTATATTTAGAAATCATTATGGAGATTAGGCTTCACATCACAAGAAGCAAAATGCACCTATAAAATGTACAGAAATGTGTGTCCTTTCAGAAACTGTTTAAATTTTTTAAATGAGATGAGAACTTTTTTCACAGCACTATGAGGAACAGGGGTAATTTCTGCGTAGGACTATTTTTGCGTACGTTCCAAATGCATTCCATTGGTTGAATTGGTGGTCTGTAACCTATAATGATAATATGGGCTTGAAAACATATAATAATTATATGTTTGTACAAAAAAATGTGATTATCATATATTAACTGAAACATATGATAATCATATGATGCATGCAAACCATATGATTCTCATGTGTGGCACATGTGTAGTTGTGTTGATTAGGCTTCTGTATTTTGTTAACTAAGGTTTCAACTGTCTGTCTGATCATGCACCAATGAAAGTTATTATGAAATGTAATATCAAAAAGGGTAAAAACAACCATCTGCTTGTTCAGATCACAGGTCAAAGGAATTACCTGAATCTAATGTCAAAATTTTGAATGCCTTATCAAATGATATGATAAAAACAGAAATAATAGATTATGAAAGAAAGGTATTTTCTGAAGATCAAAAGTGAGTCGATGAAGTTACAGAAATTTTAAGTTGAACATTTTGTGTCACAGCAGATCAGTCAAAAACAGTAAAAAATAATAAATCAAACCCAAAACAGAAGTTAAGAAAAAACAAAAATGGTCTGATTGTTCTATATTTGAACGAAAGAAAAATTAAACTGGATATATAGCCAGATAAGGAATAGCCCTTTAAATAGCAGTGTTAGATAAAAATATTTCTTTCATCTAAAATTCTTTCGAAAAAATGTAAAATTAAACAAAAACCAAATGTATAAAACAAATTCTATTGAGAAAAACCCTGCAGAGTTCTGAAAAGTTTTAAGATCTACTGAAGACGAAGGGGAAGACCAACATGATGGTATGGAGGAGTTGCTTATTAATATAAATAATCTGACTAAACATATTCAGGATCAAGGGAAGTATTCACATGGAAATATAGAATTTGAAAATGAAATTAATGATAAATTAAAATTATGATTCAAAGTCTTGTTATAATGCAGATACTGATGGGCCAATTTCCATCAAAGAGATTAAACAAGTCTTGAATAAATTAAAAAAAAAGAAAAACGTGGGCCTGGTGGCATCATAAATGAAATAATTAAACATAGTTATAGTGTCACTTTGACTTCTATCGCAAAATTATTTAATCTAATATTGAAAATTGGGATTTACCCACTAGATTAATTAATAAGTCTAGAAGTAAATAACTATAGAGGGATATCACTTATGAGTTGCATTTCAAAGATATTTAGTTCAATTCTCAATGAGAGACTCAAAATCCCGATGAAGGATAAATATTCTAAAACACTTTGGTTTCAGAGAAAATCATAGAACCTCTGACAGCCTATTCATTATAAAGTTATTTATAAATTAATGTATTCATAAAAATAAAAAAGAAGTTGTATGTCTGCTTTGTAAACTTGCAGAAAGCTTTTGATTCAGTGCGGAAGAATGACTTCTTATATAAACTGGCTAAATTAGGTATTGGATCTAAGTTATTCAAAGTTATTCAAAATCAATATACTAAAACAGAAACAGCATTGAAGCATGGTAACTGTTACTCTTCTTTACTTAAAACGTTTAGAGGAGTATACAAGGGGATTCAATAGCTCCTACTCTTTTTGATATTTTTATAAACGATTTAGAAATGGTGGCATCAGGCGATAGATCTGTACTACCCAAATTAGTGGACTCTAATGTCGGGTCCCTGTTATTTGCAGATGATCTTATAATATTATCAGAGCGCAAAGAATGTCTTCAACAAAGTATGAATAAACTTAGTCTTTTCTGTGATAACTGGAAACTCACACTTTTAACATAGAGAAAACAAAAAAGTATGGTCATGTCACCCAATATAATAGCATAAAGAAATCTGAGTCCTTTATTATTTATAAAGGTATAAAGGCAAAACATTATAGACTGTAACTGGATATAAATTTCTCGGGTTCCTGTTAAAGAATGATGTGAATTTACTTCCCAGTGTAGAAGATCTAGCGAGAAAAGGTCTAGAAGATCTAGCGAGAAAAGGTCTAGAAGATCTAGCGAGAAAAGGTCCAGAAGATCGAGCGAGAAAAGGTCCAGAAGATCTAGCGAGAAAAGGTCTAGAAGATCTAGTGAGAAAAGGTCCAGAAGATCGAGCGAGAAAAGGAAGAAAAGTTTTATTCTCTATTAAAGCTAAAACTGCTAGTCTTCTCCCTATAGAAGTATAAAACTGCTAGTCTTCTCCCTATAGAAGTATCAAACTGCTAGTCTTCTCCCTATAGAAGTATAAAATAGCTAGTCTTCTCCCTATAGAAGTATAAAATAGCTAGTCTTCTTCCTATAGAAGTATAAAACTGCTAGTCTTCTCCCTATAGAAGTATAAAACTGCTAGTCTTCTCCATGTAGAAGTATCAAACTGCTAGTCTTCTCCCTATAGAAGTATAAAACTGCTAGTCTTCTCCCTGTAGAAGTATAAAACTGATAGTCTTCTCCCTATAGAAGTATAAAACTGATAGTCTTCTCCCTATAGAAGTATAAAACTGCTAGTCTTCTCCCTATAGAAGTATAAAACTGATAGTCTTCTCCCTATAGAAGTATAAAACAGCTAGTCTTCTCCCTATAGAAGTATAAAACTGCTAGACTTCTCCCTATAGAAGTATAAAACAGCTAGTCTTCTCCCTATAGAAGTATATAAAACTGCTAGACTTCTCCCTATAGAAGTATAAAACTGATAGTCTTCTCCCTGTAGAAGTATAAAACTGATAGTCTTCTCCATATAGAAGTATAAAACTGCTAGTCTTCTCCCTATAGAAGTATAAAACTGCTGGTCTTCTCCCTATAGAAGTATAAAACTGCTAGTCTTCTCCCTATAGAAGTATACAATAGCTAGTCTTCTCCCTATAGAAGTATCAAACTGCTAGTCTTCTAACTATAGAAGTATAAAACAGCTAGTCTTCTCCCTGTAGAAGTATAAAACTGCTAGTCTTCTCCCTGTAGAAGTATAAAACAGCTAGTCTTCTCCCTGTAGAAGTATAACTAGTCTTCTCCCTGTAGAAGTATAAAACTGCTAGTCTTCTCCCTGTAGAAGTATCAAACTGCTAGTCTTCTCCCTATAGAAGTATAAAACTACTAGTCTTCTCCCTGTAGAAATATAAAAAATTAGTTGATAAATTTGTACGCCTTGTCCTAACTTACAATTCAGAAGTTTCATTTATGGATGGGTACTTATCCCTACATTGGGCAATCAATATAGGAAAAAAATGGAAATCCTTATTTTCATTTATTGATAAAACCTCATTTAAAAAAGTTCATTTAAATGTTTGTAACTTTATATTAGGCATAAAAAAAATTTGCATCAAATATTTTGGCAAGAGCCGAACTAGGTTGTCTACCAATTAAACATTTTATTCTGTCTCAGTCTCTTGTATATTTAGCAAGACTCCGCCCTGAAAACATTAATCTTCTTCTGAAAGAAGCCTTTCTATTGACAAAAATACCTAGACAGTTCGGGAA
Source organism: Perna viridis (assembly GCA_037379345.1). Lineage (NCBI taxonomy): Eukaryota > Metazoa > Mollusca > Bivalvia > Mytilida > Mytilidae > Perna > Perna viridis. The sequence goes on along the minus strand of CM074524.1, from coordinate 1,389,949 downwards.
CTTATTCCTGGTATACATATATTAAAAACATATTTAAAGAAGATAATATCTTGTAAGAAATTGAAAACTGCAAAAACCTTCAAGACTTCAATTTTGTAAAGATCCAAATAAAAATAACTGTAGAAGAGAAATATAGATTATTTATGGAAAATAAATTAGAAAGCTATGATGAAAATAGCGAATTTTCAATATATAAAAATATAAAATTAAGCCTTGATAAAGAATTTCATTTAAACTTTCATGACTTCTACATAAGAAGTTTGTTTGTTGGGGTTTAATGTCCGAGCAGCAATATTTCAGCTATATTTGTTTGTTTGTTGTTTGTTGAGGTTTAACGTCCGAGCAGCAATATTTCAGCTATATTCAGGCGATGAACATGAAGTGGATGATAACATGAACATGAAATGATGATGAGATGAAAGAAAGGGGATGGGACACAAGGATAATGGAGTCGACAAATTTTGATTGCCACAGGAAATAGGGAGAGGTGGGTAGGGTCGGGCAATTTAACCTCCTGTGGCGGAGCCACATGGTTCCTACTCCGGGAGAATACCACTGTAGGGTTTTTTAACGTGGCATCTTTCCAAACACGGTGCACCAATATGGTTTGCGGTCATGTTTTCCATATTATAGCCTGACAACCCCAGCATGTAACATACCAGGGGTACCCCATTCCACCACCTGGGGCACACAACCCCAGTTGCTCTGTGGGTAGAGCGCCCTAGCCCCCGGCTAAGGTACTGAACACTATTTAGTCGCCTTTTACGACAAGCTTAGCGCTGCTGCACGCCTATTCTTTTGACACCCGGACCTGTACGGGGCAAAAAATGATTTACAAAATTACGGTTAAGCGACCACAATCTTGAAATTGAGAAGTGGAGATATTTTTAAATTCCTAGGGAAAACCTAATATGTAAGCATTACAATGTTATTGAAACTGAAGAACACCTCCTTATACACTGTAATTTATATGAAAACTTATATAAGACATATACTTCTGAAAGATTTTAATTGGAAATTTGAAGACATGAATGTATCTAAACTACTTAAACCCTCCTCTAAGGGACATGTAAAATTTATCGGCTCCTTTTTGAAACAGTCATTAGAATTGAGGGTAGAATAAGTATAAATAATACTTTTTCATGTTCTACTTTAGTCTCATATGTGCATTTGTCATTATTGTATGATTTGTGATTAATGTAGTTGTTGGGTTTTGTTTGTCACAAACATTATTTTTATTTTTAAACGACAATAAAATATTTGAAATATTATTTTCGTGGCTAATCTGACAATAAATTTCTTTTTCCAACAAAATTTGGGACAAATATATTAATACAAATTATCTTGTCAAATTTTAACAAATTTGGTGGCGATTGACAGGTCGGGCGAAAGTATTTTCCAAGTTCAGTTGAAAGATGTCAAGAAATGATCACGTGATTCACCAGGGAAAATCCCAATAAATAGAAAATAGAAAAAATGCGTTTATCAAACAAACTCATAGAAAATGTATAATAGCTATATTTTAGTCATTTCAAAACAGTTTTGTTGTAGAGTGCACCTTAAAAGATTTTTTTTTAAATTTCACTTAAAACGGTCTTAATCGTCCTGCGTTGCTCGAAACGTCTGCGAGACCCGCGGTTACTATGTCCAATGAGAAACCTTCTTACAAAATCGTGATGAGAGAATTCATATGCATATCCAAAGGATTCTGTAAACTAACTTGCATACAAAATTTACTATTGTGACAAATTCAATTTTATCCAACAAAATTGACTTTAAAATTACTATACAATTGACTTTTGTGACACAAAATAGACTTTGTCTCACGAAATTGATTTTTTGTGACATAGAATTGACTTTTGTGACACAAAATTGAAAATTTCTTGTTTATTTTTAATCTTTTTGTTGAACAATATAACTGTTGTCTGTACAAAATTGAATTTTAAGTACAAAATCACATGAGTCCCATTCGGCACCCCGTAGTACGACAGTCACAGCTTATACATGTATATAATCTTTAGTACGTTTTTTTGTCAATGATAAAATTGTAATAATAATACATTCATTTTTTCCCGAGCAAACCTGTCTAGATAAAAAGATAAAATGTATGAACGTGTTTTTAAAATACTATGGCCTTATCTTCATTTGATATAGGCGGATCTGGAGATTTTTGGAAAGGGGTATCCAGGTTATTTTTTGCTAATATTTGCCAAAATTTTGCACGAAATTTTAATAAAATGAGAATTTCAACAACCGGGTCCTCAACTACCTGCATCTAGCACTGCCACTATAGATCTGTACAATCTGCCCTGAACTTACACGAGTGAGTACTGATGCCCTCATTTGTCATCAAGTTATGTAGCAAATATAAAATTCGATAAAGTTCAAGGCTTACAAGCATGTAATACATTATATAGGTCAGTGATAACTGTTATACAAAAGCATGCTATCTTACACAAATAGTGATACATGTAACACAGTCTCTCAGTTCAAACATACCGTGGCGTTGAAACTGTGTTTCGGTTTGTTGATACATGCACGTAAGCTAAGTATATTGTAACTTTAGATGTGAAGAGGACATTCTGTAATGGACAACTGCCTCCCAAATGTTGAAACACTTTTGAAAAAAATTGTATAATTTTGCCACTTATACATTGTAGCACTTTCTGGACTAGGTTTTTACGAGTTTGATATTTCATAAATTGCAGAAGGGATCCATGGGATTGCAAAAACGCATCCCGTTCCTACGCCATGGGTGAATATTTTTAAAAATTGTCCAATAAAAGAGTCCATCACAAATAACTAGTTAACCTACTTCATGTACCTATACAAAGGCTCGTATGGGCAGATACAGAAATTAATGAAAGAAAGCCTGTCGAGTAAAAATCCGATCGAATCAGAATATGTAACGAAAGTACATTAATGACATCCGTCACTTTGTTCAACTTCCGGAGCTTTTAAGTTCACGTCTAATTGACATAATTGATATCGAGAAAAAAGATACTCGCTGACTGGCCTAACGGAAGGGGCGCCGCTGCCATCTGTCTCTCGCTGACTGGCCCAACAGAAGGGGCGCCGCTGCCATCTGTCTCTCGCTGACTGGCCCAACGGAAGGGGCGCCGCTGCCATCTGTCTCTCGCTGACTGGCCCAACGGAAGGGGCGCCGCTGCCATCTGTCTCTCGCTGACTGGCCCAACGGAAGGGGCGCCGCTGCCATCTGTCTCTCGCTGACTGGCCGAACGGAAGGGGCGCCGCTGCCATCTGTCTCTCGCTGACTGGCCTAACGGAAGGGGCGCCGCTGCCATCTGTCTCTCGCTGACTGGCCTAACGTCAGGGGCGTCGCTGCCATCTGTCTTTTATATACCAAACTTTTTCAAAAACCTCTCCTTCCTCCCAAATCAATACGTGCGCACGAAAGGACTGAAGGTGAAGAAAGGTATGTTGTAAGAATTGTGATAATGAGGGCGAGTTAACTTCAAATTATCTAGGTTTGTCTAATAGCTTTGCTGTGGTATATTTTTCTATAGGAGCCTGATCGACCAACGCCTATTGAGGCCGCTGAAAGGGCTCAACAATTATAGTCGTTTTGCCGTTAAAAATACTGATTGTCAGCAAAAGTGTCCAAGAAAAGGGGGTCAAACCAAAGAAACTCTACTTTTCTTATGCTCTAATGTGACATGAACAACAGACAACCACAATATGTTTGTATTTTATAGAGCTACAGACAGACGTTGATCTAACTGTAGTTTTGGAGGGGACAACGTTGAAGGCCGTGTAATGGCTATTTTTGTGTCTAAGTGAGATATTATTTGTTGTATCTATACGGTAGGAGTTGATCGTTAAACATACAAAATTCATGTAAACAACTGATAAGATATGTCAGTATGATCAGTATGATATCAAGGTTATATTTGCATGTCTTGGTCACGAACCCATTAAGAACACTTTGATATAAATATATCGAGAGTTTGTCATATATCAAGACTTCAACACAATAGGGGACTTACACTTACAACATGAACTGTTTGGGGCTGGAATATCGGGCTTTCAAGACTGACGACCATGCGAGAAGCTCACACTAGCAAAACGGTTGTAAATCTCGCCGTCGGTTTGCAGGGCTTTTATGAAATAATTAATATTTTAATTTGAAAACTTGTATTTCCGAAGCTACGCGTCAAAGGGCATTACTTGATCATATTTTAGTGTCCAATGAGTGTATTTTGTTCTGAAGTAATCGCAGTGCATAGAACTGTAAGCAATCATGATGCCACTACAGCATCAATGACAATTACCTTTAACTTCAAAACATCATATCAAAGAGATGTATGGATTTATATTGACGGTAATTTTCATGGATTTAACGACAACATTGACAATACTAATTGGGATGATTTTTTATGGTATCCCAAGATGTTGATGATGGTTGTACACAATTTAACGAGTGCAACATGAGGCGGCAAGAATTGTCTCTGGTCTTCCAAAATATGCAAATATAGACTCCTTATATTTTGAATCTGGTTGGGAAACCCTTCAATCTAGAAGGAAAAGAAGGAAACTTAGTTTGTTTTATAAAATTCACCATCCAGATTGCCCATCCCATCTTAAGAACTGTTTATCACCGTATCATCGACATAGGTATAATGCCCTTAATGTAGATCTATCCGGTGTTAATTTTGTAAATGATCCGGGTTGTGTCTGGGTGCGGCTGGGTGGTTGAAATTGTCATACATTACCTTTTGGAATGCCCATTATATTTAGAGACACGAGATAAGTTGAAGAATAATACTGCATTTTTACCAGAACCAACAATCGAAACTTTGCTTTTTAGAAATGACAACTTATCTGGTGGTTTAAACAAAGATATATTTAAATCAGTTCGATTATTCACCAAACAACCAAAGCGTTTTGACATAGGATGATTACAGCAAGCAATTTTAACTTCATCCTGTTAATATTTCCCATATTTGCCCTCTTTTATACTCTGTTTTTTTTTCAGTTCAGATAACTGTTGCCACATATATTGAAATGACAAAAGTTCATCACATATGATAACATATATACTGTCCTTGATTCAGTTATGTCACAATTAGTTGTTTACATTGTATAATCATTGTGTTTTATTGCTGACGTATGTTCACGAAATATTTGTAATTAAATATGTGGAAAGGACCTTTGTAAGTTGGTATAACTTATGTTCAATCCAATTGCCTGTAAATTTTAGCAATAAAATATGTTTAAACTAAAAAAGAGCTTTTTTAAATGTTGATTTGTACTGCACATATGTGCATTTACCGGAAATTAAAATCTGCATTAAAGACTTGACGGGGATTTCGTGGCTGGACTTCCTCTTTTGTAGGAAAAAAAATTAATATTCTGTAACACTAGCACAAAAAGCAAAGTATGGCATGGACCCCTTTTTTATTTTCGACATGGACTCCTCCCGTTTCTTTATTTTTTCTATAGCTTTTTTATTCTTAAAATACAAAATGTACGTAACTAGCAAACAGTGAATCGAAAATATTAAGTTCCAGAGCAGGTTATAAACATTTTATTTTTTAAACTTTTTTTTAAACTATTATCATTTTTACAAATTCTTAATACATTTTGTTCTCTGATAAGTGCCTTGATTACACATTGCATTTATTAAATAAAGCCCCTGTTGAGCAGACGAATGGAAAGTTTTGAACCTTAAAACGTTCTTTTTTAGTTTAATTAATGAAAGCCTCTATACTCTCATCATAGTCTTTATACCAAGGTTTGTGTTTTGGTGCTGTTTTTCCAGAAAAATTGACGTAAATTGCTCGTCACGATATTTAACAATATCTGTTACTTTATCCTGTTCCTATTTATGGAAGAGTTTTCGGCCTTTAGCAATATCGCCGTTATATCCGGAGGCGCTGCAGAGATCAATTAAAAAGTCAGACTGGAAATCAATGTCGCCATGACAATCTTTAATGGCTTCTCGAAGTCTGACCCAGTTTAGTTCGTCGGCTTTCATTTCAGCTGTAGTTTTTGGTTCTCCATTTAATTTACCAGCTATGAACCTGTAAAAATACTTTTTTAATAAAAAAGAATTGCAATCAGAACTACTCAGACTTTCTCGTTACACAGGAGGAAAACGAGTGTAGCGGAAATTGCCGAGTAGTTCCGGTGGAAGCAATTTTGGAGTCATGAATAAAAAACAAAATAAATCCTATAATTTACTCAACTGCTGTAAAATTTATCCGATATGATGTATACACGAATACTAATCTAGATTTAGGCTGAATTTTCACCTTTGAGGACCGGTGCAAATTGTAATAGGACACTCCCTTACATCCTGAAAGTTTTTTCAACACTGGTGGGACAGCAAATAACAGACATTTTTTAATGAGAATATGAAATGCACCAGTCCAAACCCCACTTTTAAATAATGACTGGTCCAAATAAAACAGAGGGCAGCAGCCGAATCGAAGAAAATTCGAACTAGTTCCACTTTGTTGTTTGCAAAGAGCTTAAGGTAAATTAAAAACGTTTCACGACATTGTACTTATGTATTTAAATATACTTGTTATATGATGCTATACTTATAAAAATGTATTTCAACTTTCGTGCCTTATTTCCTTTCTTGCACTGTACACACTATCATTGTTTTCGACCAGTTATTTTAAGTGCACTTCAGTTGCATATTTATGTACATCTCTGTCTAAGAGTCTGGCAAAATGTGTATGAGGGGTGACACGTGAATAAAAAAAATGCAGAGATTTTATTGCTTTTCTGAGTATTTATATCTTATAACCTCCAGAAAAAAACATCTGTGTAAAATTTGCCTTTTTAAAATACTGATAGGTCAAATGGAGTTAAAATTATGGAATAATAGCAGGAAATTTTCCCGCATTTTTTTTCAATTCGAGCATTCAAAAATATCTACGTCACCGGTGCTTCAGAATGAATTAGAATAGCTTTTCGGTTGTTTCCTATATTTCTTAAATATTGGAACGAATTCGACCAAATTTTAAAAAAAAATATGTGCCACCCATTGCCTGATTCTTACCCAGAATGGTTTAAAATTTTAAAAAGCTTGTAAACTTAAGTTACAATTGCATTCGCAATTAATTGTAATTTGATTCACCAATTATTGCTAAACGAGAATCCCAATGTAAAACAAGCATGCGTCTTCAGTACCTGTCCATATAAAATTCAGACTATGCCTAAGAGAAGGTGATTCATAGTGCATAAAAAAGCCGGACACACGATGCATTTTAGTCAACTTACATATGTATAATATGTTAACGTTACGATGGTACTTACTATATTCAGATCTGTATTTTTGAGAAAACCATACATAATTCATCTCGGATCCCGCATAAACCAACTAAATCAAGAACGATAATTCTTGCAAAATGACAATTCATATCCCAAAAGATCAACAACCAAATGACCTCCTTTCTGTTTTTTGATGTTGTTGTTTTTCTTTTGTATAAAGATTCAGTTCTACTTGGAATTTTCTCTAGTTTCCACGGTTTTTGAGTTGCCTAAATTATTGACTGCTTACTTGCATATCCACAAAGCTTGAACGTCAAACATTGTAAATGTATAATATTGGTCTTGGATTCCCATGTAAAATAGCTTGTCGTTCCCGCCCTTTAGCCAGAGAGAGCCTTTGTAGACACCGGCGGGATATACGTTAAGGTTGGACTGTAAGCGTAACTGGTTCCCGAGATATGGGAAATGGTATATGTAACCAGTACAGAGAATGATAGCGTCAACTTCGGTGGAGCTTTCGTCTTTAAAGTTAATTGTGTTTTTGTCAATTGTAGTTATAAGTGGGCGTTCCTCAACTCCTATCGAAATTTAAAGTTCATTGGTTTGCTTCTGTATGACGTCACGATGCTCTTTGCACCGAACTTCATGCATTGCAATGAAATATCTTCTGCTGAGTAACTTGAACCGATTACAAGAAGACGTTGACCTTTGAACTCACGTGCATCTCGGAAATCATGAGGATGTATGATACGCCCTGGAAAAGTTTCCATTCCAGCAAAATCTGGTTTATTTGGAAAGTTGAAAATTTCTGTTGCGCAAATGACATGCGTGAACTTTTCATCGGAAACAACGCGGCTTTTAAGATCCTCTGCGGTAATGGTGAAGTTGTCAGAACTTTCGTTATATCTTACGCTTCTAACAACAGTATGAAACTGTATATTTTTCTTTAAATCTGTTTTTGGTTTTTTAGTGAATCGACCTGTAAAATAGTTAATAAGTCATAAAGGAAATATGCACGATCGATCAGTGAAAAGTTCACTAATCTTGTTACAATCAATAAATCCAATCTAGTTAATCTCACATTCCGTCATGCACGTTTATGGTGCTAAAATTTCTTAGAAAATTTAATCAAGATCCTTTATGTGGTTTTGGAGGACTTGTATTACGAGGTATCAACACGTATACACTTTAAGCTGGATTATCTCCATATAGAGTCCACTGACAGTATTTATATTTCGTCATGTATACAACATCTATCACACATAAGGTGTAAACTTAGTTCTATAAAGTTTCATCAAAATCCCTTCAGCAGTTTAGGAGAAGCTGCACTTACAAAAAATGAGGACCGACCGACAGACAGACAGACACTTAAATTTTTCACAGTTACATGTATTTCATTTCTATCCACAACTCACCTTCAATGTAATCTCGAAGAACAGGCCGAGGCGGGAATGAGGGTATAGGTTTTCCGAAGTGGTCTTCAAAAGTATAGTCTGGATATTCTAAACATTCTTTAGGACCGTTGGACCATAAATATCTGTATTGTCCACCGTTACATGGCTCTCCATAACCATCAGTTCCTAATAAATTATTAGATAATTTTTACAATGAAAAATGTGTTCTTTTCTTAACACGTCAGAAATATTGCTCTCTATTATAAAATTACATCAAGCACTATTATATATTAAAACAAGTTTAGTTAGTAACCGCCACCAGATATTGAACACTGTACAGAAATAGAGTTTTCAATAGTTAGAAATTTTCAATTCACATAAAGGTTAAAAAGAATACACAAGCAGTTCAAACCTGAAATCGACGAAACATATGTGCTTTTATCAGGAAAGGACGGAAATGTCATTTTGGAGATAGACTTCTAGCTCCGTAAGCCATGTAAGCTATCGTCATCACTTAATTGGCGCCCGTTGTCGTCGTCGTCGTCGTCAACATTTTTTTTTAAATCAATTCCTGTTGACCCATATTGGAGTTATTGCCCTTTACAGATTTTTATTTTTACTTACATTTTTCTTGCTACTATCGATGTTATTCCTGATTTTAAGTATGTTAAATTATGTAATATTTATTACAGTGGCCAGATTTTAAACGGGGTTGTTTTTACGCCAAAGTACTTTAACACCGCCGCATTTCTGCGCCTGTCCCAAGTCAGAAATTTCTGGCCGCTGTATGTCTTGTTTCGTTCTCAACTTTAGTTTATTTTTATGCTACTTGAATATATATGGGCAGCTCTTTCGCTATATCTGTATATAAGGATGTTTTTGGGGCCTGTTACAGCCTGTCCTTTGGTGAAAGGCTTTCCACGTTCTATGTTTTAAACAATTTTTATGTCATATTAACGAAGTTATTATTGTGTGTGATCAATAAGGGCTTAATGCTCATACACCAGGATTAAATGACTTTGACTGATCTCTAAACTGTTGCAAGACTAGTATGTGCTACTATTATGCAGATAAGAAAACTATGGGAACCGGGATTCGAACGGTAACCAAAAGAACATAATCCAAGAATAACAAATAGACAAGGAAAATAGACACACACAACAAAGAACTTGAAATAACCAAAATAGTGTGCACATAAGAACAAAAGTAACCGAGCAAACCGGTCTGAACGAAAAACTGGACATGGTGCATCGGTAGGATAACTTTCCTAATTGTACCTGTAAGCCAGATATAGTTCCAGAATCCAGCCCAGTTGTCTACCTTTTCGTAACAAACCATTTCCACAGATGGATCAACCAACTGATCGAATTGGTATAAGGCAGACATTCCGCACGGTCCAGCTCCTATAATGCATACATGTTTCTTGTCGCCCATTACTCTGCAGAGAAAAACAATGAATACGTTTTATTTTTACCATTCAAAAACGATCGATTTGATATTAGTATTTGTTAAAAAGACGTGTCAATGACAATTTTTTCCCAATCTACTATGGTTTCTTACGCTGTAATAAAAAAGCAATGGGATCACTTCTCCCGTATGAAATTATTGTCATAACGCCCATCAATAACATCTTTGTTTATCATACTATAGCTATAAATCCAAATCTGGGAAATTTTTTCAAAATTAACCTTTCAAGGACAAATAATTTTCAAGCATAGTCCGTCCATTATATAAAGAGTTACCGAACATCTTTATAGTTGTGGGCTTTCGAATAGATCTATGCAAAAAGAATTGTCAATCCTTAACATGTATATACATGTAGTAAAACTCGTTAAATTATCATTTATTCTTGATGAAATCAAGGATGTTTTAGTAGGACTTGAATGAATTGTAATAACAAATTTACCGAACTGGTGACATTTATGCAATAGTCAAAGTTAATAACCAACTACCCAAAATACGTTAAAATAAGTCAAACTGACCAATTGATATGAATTCAAACTGGGCATCTATACCAGGCCAATATGAAAAAAAGAGGGCCAATATGGATCAAACCAGGGCCAATACGGCATCATAACTTCCGGTCGTTTGACACCGCCATTTTGAGTTAGAATTGGATTTAATGAACTGTGATCACCAGGACTAAAAGCTGCAGAAACACAAAAAAATCTTCTATTTTATATAAAAAGGATATTTAAGACTGAATAATGCAAATAAACCTGCATGTTCTCGGTAAAACACGAAAACAACTGTTCTGCAAATAAATCATCTAGTTGAGTTGGTTAACAAAATTTTCAATAAATATGTGATTTCATATTGGCCCTGTTATAGGTTTCGGTCAATTATATTGGCTTCGACAGCCGTATTGGCCATCAGCGATGCCTCGAGACCAATACGACCGCCTCGATCAATATGACAGACATCAAACCTATAACTGGGCAAATATGAAATTACATATTTATTAACAGATAGGAATGTCCGTATAACAAAACGCAGTAACCGGTAAAAACCGGAATATTGTGCTGTTTTACACAGATTCTTGATGAGGCACAAATGTATATCAAAGAACTCATGTGCTGAATCAATTTTTATCGATTGTTTGAATTTTTTAGCCTCAAATAATAATCAAATTGCATTCTGATTACGAATGACATTACAAAGAGCACAAACCAATTTCAAAATGCATTGTAGCAGTGTGCCAGTTCGCGTAATATTCAAGATCGATGTCGGTTTACATGGTACACCTCGATGAATGAACACAAAACTCCAAGACATACTGCGTAATTGAACTACAAACTACTAGTTGGCCTTTCCAAATAATTTCAAGTCAAGTCGAATTTCAATTTATCGGCCCCCAGGTCGAAACTGTCTGTCAAATCATTCAAACTTAAGCCGCCACAATCATTGAAATAAATCAGGTCCTTAAATACATGTCCCTCTCAACTAGCTACATTCCTCAGCTGATAAGCTTTATAGCTCAAGTGCTACAAATTATCGCATAGACATCTATGTGTCATTTAAAATGTTTAGTTTCTTAGGCATCTAGTTTCAGACACACGTACATTTGCATAAACACCAAAATTTAACAATACAATTTCAACAGTTATGTATGATGCAGACAACTCTAGGCATGCACTTTGAAGGCCCTGGAGTACCTGGAGCACCTACAGCTCTATTATCTTTACTCATGACCAGAAAAGCCCATTAGAAGAATTATTAAAAGAAGCAATATCACCAGACCACAGACTGACACCATTCCCGATAAATGCATTATCGAAATTCCTATGCCATCGTCTAAGCAAAGTTTTATTTTTATTTGTCGTCTCCGGGCTTCCGAGGTCACAAGGGGGTAACCCTAATAAAAATACACGAGACATGGTGGTTGTGGGGATTGTGCTACTAATTTGTAAAATATTTGGCAAAACAAATGAGTGGAAATGATAGCATGGAACCCCTTTCTTTATATAAGTTCCTTGATCAGATCAACTGCCCCATTTTTTTAAATATATTTGGATCCCCAGTGTCTGCATGAAATATCAGAAGGCAGCTTCAGCATTCCGACTATTTATAGTTTCGCAGGGTGTTTATTTCTATCCATATTATGCGTCTCAAAATAAATAGACAAATTTAATTTATCGACAGTGAACGACTGATTGCATATGAATAAACAGATGCTGATTAGAGATTAGAGGTCAACTATTTTTAACTGGATCGTTGTTAATTCAGTCAAATGCGCAATCCTAATTAACCAGCATATTAAGTTCGCAGTAAAAGTTGTTTATTGAATCTGTTTATTGGCGTAAATAACATAGAATTAAATTTAATATGTTAGAAATACCTATAGAATGGACCTACCTATCTGCATTTGAACCTAAATGGAGTGACTGTCCTGTCATTTGACTTTTTTTTCCTGTTACTTTTTTTCCTACATTCAAGCCAATGGGACTATTTTACTGCGGTAGTAGAAGATAATTGCAGATGCTATCAGACTTTATAAATCTAAATGCTCTGGCGACTACCACTATATCAATTCTTATGTTCGATCTAAATTGATAATACAAAAAAAACAAAAAAAAAACTGTGTATGTACTTTATTAGTTTTAGAGAAAGTTGATGAAATAACTCTTTGAATCATGCATTCTGTATTGTTGTTATCAAGGGATCTATATAACGACGAACGATTGACACAGATCTTTAGTGAATGACATTCTTTATGACATTGACCCAGTGGATGACGACGCCGGTGTTTCTAAGTAGCAGGCGTAAATTCTTCCACTTCCGACTTTGATCTCGGAACAAAAATAACGCATCTTATTTTATTCCATGACAGTGTTAGTAATGCTTGGTGTATGAGTAGCTCCATTATTTCACATAAACCGTTAGTTATGATAGAGAGCAGGGCGGATCCAGGATTTTAGATTAGGGGGCGCACAGTTAAAACTTCGCGGAGCGAGGCGAAAATTTTTTGAGGTTAATTTTTTTTTAAATATTCTTCTAGAGTGAGTGTAATGTAGGTATCTTTTGTGGAAAAATTAGCAAAAAAATAAAGTTTCAACCTAAAACCGCCTAAATTTACACCTGACAACCCATGCTTTGCAAATTTTAGGGGGGGGGGCACATGCTCGCAACGCCCCGTCTGTATCCGCGCTGGAGAGAATGGGTAGTCGAGGGCGGAAATCAGCGAAATATATTCTAAGGATAAAGGCTAGACAGGGAAAACAGACATACACAACAACGAACATGAAATAACAAAAACGCGCACAAAGAAACAAAAGTAAATGAGCAACCCGAACTCCAAAAATTGAGAGCATGCCATTTTGGACCAGGCGCTCCTCTTTGTAACACCGTCCTCTGCTTTTCTAGAAATAAAGGCTGAGTTGCTCATAAAATATAACGTCCGGTGTAGACAAAAGAGGAAATGAAAACTATGACACGATGAACAAATCGATTCCCATTCTCTCACCTTTGAGTATCTGTGATAGTGTACTAATCTATTGTAAATGTATGAAAATGTATATTCCAAAATTTAAACCACTGATGTTTTGATGAAACTATATTTACTCCTATGTAATGCTTCTCGGTAACTGATAGGGCGAAGTGCAATACGAACATAGAAACGTAGACTTCAGATATCAGTCTAGCATGAAGTTAACCTTGATCTTAACTATAGATTCGTCTCTTTAATAAAAACAAACTGTATGATATCTATTTATAGCACACATTTTAAAATATTGTCAGTTGTGATGAAACTTGATCCTAGTGCATGTAAAACTGTAAAGAGGACATTGTTTTATTCAGACATTTTATGATATATATATATTTTCACTAAATCCTATTTGTATTCTGTATCGAGCTCATTTTTCTACCACTGCCTTAGATTTGGCGAGGGTTGAGCGCGCACAAACATGTTTAACCCCGCCACATACTTTATGTGCCGGAACCTGTAGTCCTGCATGTGGTTGCCGTTGTTTTTTTTTTATTTTCATGTTTATTCGTTTAACTTTTTTTTCTCTCTATAGATTAGGTTGATTTTCGTGTTTTATGAACAGTTTCACTTCGTTCATGCCTTTTATGCTTTATGGTTTAGGTTTTGCCCATCATTGAAGACCCTGTGGTGACCTGTAGAAGTTTAATTATTTTTTTTTCGCTGCTTGGCACACCACATCCCATATTTAAGCTCACCTAACGGAAGGCCATGTCAGCTATCGCCATCACTTGGCGTCCATCGCCGTCCGTCGTCGTTAACAATTTTTCAAACTCTTCTCCTCTGACTCTTCTTGACCAATTGGAACCAAACTTGGTGTGAATGTTTTTTTGGGATATCCTTCTTATAGCTGATATGGTGAATATTGATCCGTCAAATAACATGGCCGCCGTTACTAAAAATAGAACATAGGGGTCAGACAGTAGTTTTTTGCATATATCTATCCAAAACCGTTAGGTTTTGCCAAATTTTGACAAAATAGCAAGTGTTCAGCATGATGAGATATATCTGTGGTCCAATTTTCGTTTTATCCTGTTAAACCGTGTAGGAGTTATTGCCCTTTTACGAGTTCTTTTTTTATTTATTTTTTTTTTGGTTGCTATTTTTAATGTTATTTCTATCAAAAATCTTTTCCTATGCAACTATTTGACCAATTGGAACCAGGTATGGTATGAATGTTTCTTGGTCAGACAGTAATTTTAACATGGGTAATTTAAAGTGTTCAGCATAATATGATCTATCCACGTTAAAATACTCATTTTATTTTATGAAGGTCTGTTGGAGGTATTGCCCTTTTTCAATGTTTTTTTGCCATTTTTAATGTTTACTTATTTCTATTAAAAAAACTTCTCCTCTGGCACTACTTGACCAATTGGAATCAAACTTGGTATGAATGTTCTTTAGGTAATCCGTAAGATTTAGCCAAATTCTTTCAATTGCTAAAATGATCCTTATTTTAAGGCCCATAAAAGTCTTTTAAGGGATCTAACTTGTCTGACGACTCCATGTAAGAGTAGTTGTCCTTATAAGATGAAAAATAATGTTTTTCTTTTACAGTTTTCAGGCCATATCTTGAAAACTATGATAGATAGAATGAAACTTTCAGTGGCTGAATGATCTTTATGATAAGGCCTACACAATTATGGGGAATCAAAGTTTTCGGACAACTCCTTGTTAGAATTATTGCTCTTGAAAGGCAAACTTTAACAGGGTGAGCGATTCAGGCTCCTGGGAGCCTCTTGTGATGTGATTAAAAACATCAGGAACATAACTGTGTCATATGTCATCAACTCATTTGAACATCTAAAGATGTCAATTGACTAACACAGATTCCTAATCCTGTAAGGCAGCCTTATTGCAAGGATTCAGCTTTATATTTTTACATCAACTGATTGAATATATCTCATCCAACATTTAAACAGACAAAATTTAATGATTATGTTTAAAATTGAAACCGTAAATTGCGTGATTTTTCTGGCGGGATTGGCATTGCCCATCAATCACATGATTTTTGTTTAGCTGGATTGCCATTACCCACCGGTCTCCAAATTATCTCTCTGCACAAGAGTACAAAAAAGTCTACAGTCATTCATTTTACATAACGATTTCAGTTGTATGATATCCTGCTAATTCAACATTTTGTGTAAATCATAAACAAAAATCGGCCAGGCTGCCCAACAAAGCTAAATCTATGGATGTCAAGCATGTTTTGTGGTGGTCAATTGACCGATCACCAATCTACTTGTTCATTTATTCAAAAAGCATACTGTAAGCTAACAAAGTGAGCTAGGTATTAAGGAAGCATTAGGGGTATGATTTAAATTACCGGGTAGTTAGTATGTTTTGTTCAAGAGTAATCAAGAGAACCAAGGTTATAGAGGTAACGGAAAGAATGTAGTCCAGAGAATAAGACCAGACATATAAATATGTTGCATTTCTTTATCAAGAATATTTTTCTCCATTACTTTAATACGGATATGATCGTGTCATTAAATAACGACTCCAAGCACATAAAATGTGGCCTTGAATGTTTGAACTCTTCGTATCGTGGAACAAATACAAAAACCCGATCGAGAGTACATCTGTACTAACCTCGATCACCCGGACTCTATACACCTTTACAGTCTATGTTCATTTTGTCATGAAAGGACCAGTAGAACTGAACGTTTTGTTGCGGGAAATTCAAATTTTCACCACTATAATGTGAAATCTCGGTAGTAACAGCCATCGATGATAACACCAATTGTTGTCTTTAAAACAAGCAAACGTGAACTTAAATTTTGGCATGTAAGGTTATCAAGATGAGAAATCTGTATATATCCATCACATTTTTTGTAAAGCTCTTGGTTAACTAAATATTTGTTCCGCAAATTTGTTGTGTAGGATATTTTTTGTATTTTCATAGAATAATGATTGAATAGAGAGTTAGTATTGAGAAGCTGTTGTATTAAATGTTTAATCAGGTCTTAGTTTATATAGTTTTAAACTTTTAACTCCAAATATGTTTTAATGCATCTATTATTTCCATGAAATAATCCAAGTTTTGATGTCTTTCTATTATGAGAAATAGCACAGAACTGTCTAAATCAATACTAGACGTACTCCGAGTCGCTCAAAAGGGATACAATTTTGTTTGTTGTTAAAGAAATTGTCTTTAAACAGAATGCAAGTTTCTCACCAACAGAAATTTTACTATACCTCAATCCTACCATCTTTTCTAACACCACATGCTCAATATCAGAATATATAAATATATAACAAATTCACACGAATCCTTCGACTCGATGATTCTTTTTTATAATCCATGATTAGCCATAGTATTACCAATTTAGTCTAGTATCCTTTGTGTTTACCGACGGATCAACTTCCACGTGGCGTAGACTACATCTAACAGAATAACCTTGACATCAATATTTAGCAAAAATAAACTTTGCTTTTGTGTTACTGGTTTATTTTGTTTTGTATCAAAAAAGCAACTTTCTATTTTAGCTTATACACAGGGGCTTGCTCCCACTATCAAATATGAAGCCCCACTAGTATATACGTTATATACTAATGGGGCTGCATATTTGATAGTGGGGGCAAGCCCCTGCGGCTTTCCTGAATCTTTATTACTACGTGAACATAATTCTTTCTGTACAAGTTCGTCAAATATAAAAGAAGAAAGAATCGTCCTGAAATTCTCTAAAATTCAATACTGCTGTTCTTTGGTTTATTATAATGATTGTTCACCGTTCAGGAATGGTTTAAAAATAAGACACTCGGAACTACTTGGCCATTTCCGCTACACTAAAAAATAACCTCGGATGCAGAAAGGAGAAATTCTTCTTGAAAAAATTGCCGGAATTGTAGTCATACGCGACTCAAAGTAGTACTATCCACCAGGTGGCGCTAAAAATTTGGTTGGATATCACTGGAAATAAAGAACAATAATTCTATCCAGAATTTTAGGGAAGCGAGGAGCTAGGAAAAAAGTAAGGTAAAAATTTCAACCAGTAAAATTATAATTTTGGAATCGGATCGGTCAAATTCCAGACAGATTCTTCCGCCTAGAACCTCCGAGGTTTCCTTTTGTATAACTAGAAAGTCTGAGGAGTTCCGATTGCAAATAAGAATTAATACAACTTCGGATGCATATAGCAATGTAAAGAAATGGGACATCGAAAGGAAGAGTTACTTCACATTACCTTAATGTTGATTAAGCCATGTGGTTCTTATATATATGAATAATAATGGCGTATATTTTAACGTTTGTTCATTCCAGCACAAAACTCTTCAGATAAACAACCTAGGTCAAGGTCTTCATCAATCTACGTCATCATTTGGTTTTCAGTTTCTAACGCCAAGTGAATAATTTGTCAGAGAGTATAAAATGAATTCTTAAACTGTTATATATACGTAAGTGCAGAGATCTAGCGGCGGACTCAGAAGTTCCATACTTCCCCCTGGATTTCAACTTGAATTGCAAAGTTAGTTTTCCTTTCCTTTACCCTTGACTTTAATTTTTATGAGCAGCTCGATTGCTGTTTCTAGAAAAGACAGAGGACGCTTATCCTACCAGTACGCCTTTTCCATGATCCCAGTATTTAGTGCAGTCAGAGATGTTCATTTACTTTTGTTACTTTGTATGTATTATTTTGGTGATTAGGCTTTATGTTCTTTTTGCGTGTGTGGGGGTCTGTTTTCCCTGTCTAGTCTCTGTCCCTTGATTTTCGCTAGAATCTTGCAATTGGTTCCATTTCACGGGCGGATACAGTATCTAAGGTTATGGAAGAGCGTAAGTAAATTTCAGAAAATTGCGTGGGTAAAAGTTTAGAAAAATCAAGATTTTATGCAAATAAAATATTTTTTTTCAAATCTGGAGGAGGTAGCGTACGTCTGGCACGCCCATCCTTGGATCTGCGCCTCTTGGATCTTGATTACTCTTTCAGTTTAATATGATTTTAAGCTTCGCTTTTAATGGACGGAAGCTACAAGCCTAAAAATGTACTAAATAACATTTAACTTTGTATTATAGCTATTTTGTTGTATAGCCGATGTCTCGACCAATGGGAATATGCGAGACTTCCAATAACATAAAATCTGCATCTGCGTTAAAAGTTCAAACAATCACTGTGACCTCCATACTGCAGGTCAGATAGCATTAATTCCAGAATAAATACAACACTGCCATTCATCCATTACGATTTCCAGTGTGATAAACATGTTTTGATGAGAAATCTTTTATAGCTGATCTGATCCGAAAGAAATAAATTTTCAATAACGTTTGGCTTCATCTTTTAATCTCAGTTTTCGCCATATAGATGACGTATTATCTTTAAACAATCCTAATTTCGGGGATTTGATACATCACATCTACCCCGAAGAACTTGTGATGATGGCTACTACATACACTGTGAAGTCAGCATCATTCCTTGACCTACACTTAGAAATCGATAGTAAAGGAAAACTATTCACCAAACTGTACGACAAACGTGATGACTTTTCATTCAGAATTGTCAAATTTCCTTTCATATGTGGCAACATCCCTTCAGCACCTGCGTATGGAGTGTTCATATCACAATTCATATGTTATGCCAGAGCTTGTCGAAACTACGCAGACTTTTTGTATCGTGCTAGAACTCTAACAAATAGGGTTAATAGACAAACATGATATTCTGAGTTGACTGGCGGTATTGAACTTATTTTTTAGGACGCCATTTTCACCAGTTGATTAAATTCCAATGATTATTTTATTCTTTAGGAAATTAGATGTTTAAAGTTGACTTGTGATGATGAAAGATTGTTCTGGGCGGCCATTTCCCGCTATTTTTTATACTTTCATTGATTAGCTTGCCGAGACAACGCAGAGTCCGAGTTGCTCATTTGCCTTTGTTACTTTGTATGTATGATTTTAGTTACTTTATGTTCTTTGTCGTGGATGTCTGTTTTCCATGTCTGATCTTTGTCCCTGGATTACATTCTTTTGATTACCGCTATAACCTTGGTTCCCTTGATTACTCTTTCCTTTCCACGTTTGTCTACCTGGGCTTTTTTTAGCAACTCGGCGGGTGTTTCTAGAAAAGCAGAGGCCGCTTACCCTACTGGTGCACCTGGTCCATGCTCCCAGTTTTTAGCGAGTCCGAGATGCTCATTTGCTTTTCTTACTTTGTATGTATGATTTTAGTTACTTTATGTTCTTTGTTGTGTGTGTCTGTTTTCCATGTCTGGTTTTTGTCCCTGGATTATATTCTTTTGATCACCGCCATAACCTTAGTTCTCTTCAATATTCTTTGCACATCATGCTTTTAACAAGGATATCACCTTAAAACACAGCATAGTTACCAAAATTTCGATTTTGTTGTTGTTTCTTTGGTTGTGGTTTATCTTTGTTTGTTTTTTTTTGTTTGTTATGTTTTTTGTTTGTTTTTGTTTTGTTTTGTTTTGATATGTATTGTTTTGTTCTGTTTTTTTTTGGTTGTTTTTTTGTTGGTTTTTTTTTTTTGGGAAGGGGGTATTTTGACAAAGTAACTTTCACGGATTAGTAAGCAACGATGGCACTCATGGGTTTATGAGTGTATCCTTAGAGGAATCAGTCTTATTTCTTAGGTACAGTCAAGACCACTTGTATTTAGAATAAAAAAGTCTGTCTTAAGAGAATGATTAAAATATTCTTACATGCACGTAGTGAAGAACCTGTAGATAAAGACAACCTGTCTTATGCGGCCAGTATTTTGTTCACTTAGGTCCGTTTCGTAACGATGGCAACAAATAGCTTACATAATTATTCGCTTTTCTATTAATCTCATACTTTATTCTGATATATGACTTTTACAAAAGTATAATTTGTATCAATAGATAAATTAATATTTAATTAATATACGCCACCAAACTGTCATCAAAGTCTTCATACCAGGGTTTATGTTTAGGTGCTTTATTCCCGGTAAACAGAGAAACGTATTGTTGATCACGGTATGTCACGATATTGGCATTTTTGTCGTTCTCCCATTGATGGAAGAGTTCTCCCCCTTTAGCGACACGCGCGTCATATCCCGTAGCTGCGCATAGATCCGCGATAAAATCAGATTCCAAATCGATATCATCATGACAGTCTATCAAGCCCTCACGTCTTTTTACCCATTGCTGTTCATCTAATCTCATCTCTTCCGCCGTCTTCGGTTCCCCTGAAAGTTTCCCAGTGATGAATCTAAAGTAAAATTAGCAAATTTGATATGAAGCAGTCGATTGATTCATTGACTGTTATAAGCTAGATTACTCGACGTCAGTTCAAGCCCATTTTCGATTTAATCATTATTTTCGTCAGTTCTTTTATCAAGGCAGAATTGTTTTTCTTTTTATTTGTTATGCGTTTCTAGTTACTAAAAAAACAAACATCAGTACTTACGATTGTTTTGCACAATCAAAAAGAATTATAATTCTTTACGAGAAAATCCATTGCAATCGCAATTATGTTGTTAAGAGCCGAATGTTGACAAAATAATAATAATTGTATTATTTAAATACCGAATGTTGACAAAATACCGATAACTGTATCTTATGCAAATGTAATTTCCCACGACTTTGAAAATAAACAATTTCATTTGTATTTAGTAGGAACGATAACCCTAAAAAAATTGTTTGACACAAACTAAGGCGGTCAATCCTTATTCCGTCAAACTACTAACAACCGAAAATCGTCTTGGTAACAAAATCACGACCGATTTGACAATGTAAGCATTGTGATCTGGATTTAAAATGTCACTGGATTTGAAAAATGCGCATTTTACGGAGATACAGTTACACTCCTTGAAACGTTCATGTTTTCCATTTTAGCGTCCGTGTACGATAGTAGCGTTCCTTTAAACGCACGACAGGAGATTCCTTTAAACGCACAACAGAGTGTTCGTTTATTTTTGTACATTCATTATTTCTTGTATTCAATAGTTATTTTTATATTTTTGCCATCATTTTTTTTACATTTTCATAAATTCTATTTTCGACTTTACTTCATTAATATTTGTTTATATTATTAGTTTCCATCGTTCGTTTATCGTGCGTTTAAACGCACGCTAAGAGCGTTTGTTCAAGCGTGGTTTTAAACGCACGCTTGGAACGTTCGTTTATTGTGGTTTTAAACGCACGCTTGGAACGTTCGATTATTGTGGTTTTAAACGCACGATGGGAGTGTCCGTTTAATAGAAGAGTTCGTTTAGGTATCGTGCGCGGGAAACCTACACGTCTCAAGGAGTGTATGTGGTATAAAGTAACAAGTTATTTAACACATTTTAAATATCGGTAGGTGTCAATAAACCTATAGACCAATTTTTATTTAAAATTTGAACAATATATTATGTATGTGACGCCGAGTATAGTAGGTTTTTTCGATAAATGTGCACGTTCCTAAATTTATTGTAATCCTGGGTGCTAGTAGACTTGGGACGACGTCCATGGACAGAGTTACTTTAAGTTTTATTCGGAACAACTCGGGATCTTCGACATAACTTATTTTTTTTGCATTATGATACATTTTTACGAAAATTAATTTCGCGATCAG
This sequence comes from Perna viridis, assembly GCA_037379345.1. Taxonomy (NCBI): domain Eukaryota; kingdom Metazoa; phylum Mollusca; class Bivalvia; order Mytilida; family Mytilidae; genus Perna; species Perna viridis. The sequence goes on along the minus strand of CM074524.1, from coordinate 1,367,793 downwards.
TTCTAGTTTTTTAAGTTGCTCATGCTTTGAAGTAAAATTTCTAATGCCAATACATTTCAAATCACCAGTTAAACGAAACAAATGATAACTATTTAGCAGTTTTTCTTACCTACAAATCCAAGCAGCCTGGGCATCAAACATGGAATAGGAAAAATACTGATCTTGAATTCCCATATAAAACAACTTGTTGTTTCCTCCCTTTAACCAGACGGAACCTTTATAACATCCGGCAGGATAGACACTTAAAGTCGCGTGCAAGCGGAGACTGTCTTCAAGGTACGGGAAGTGGTATAAGTAGCCAGTACAAAGAATGATAGCGTCAACTTCCACGGAACTTCCATCTTTGAATGTTATTTTGTTTTCTTCAATTTTTGTTACCAATGGTCTTTCTTCTATACCAGACGGAAACTTAAAGTTCATTGGTTTAGTTCTATATGACGTAACTACGCTTTGTGCACCGAACTTCATGCACTGCATTGAAATGTCTTCCGCTGAATACCTCGCTCCGACTATAAGTATACGCTGGCCTTTGTATTCACGAGCATCACGGAAATCGTGGGAATGTATGACACGACCTGGAAATGTCTCTATCCCGGGAAAAGTTGGCTTGTTGGGGAAATTGAAGATTCCCGTTGCACAAATTACATGTGTAAACTTCTGAATGGAAGCTTTACGGTTTTCTAGGTTTTCAGCAGTCACGGTAAAGTCATCGGACTCCTCATTGTAGATAACACTCCTTACAACCGTATGCCATTGTATCTTACTTTTTAGGTCTGTCTTGGTTTTTTTCGTGAAACGGCCTGTACAGTAACAAAAGACATTAAAAATATTAAACATGTTTCATTCCCTGAGCTGGATCCAGTGAGAGCAATTCAAATGATTGGAACACCCCTTTTGGGAATTTTGTGTTCATTTTATGAAAAGCTTGGCAATTATAAAACATTATAGTCTGTTTACCTCCCCCTTCACGAATCTCTGGACCCACCCCTGAACCCTTTGGTCGAGGAACTAACGTATTTGCCTGTAACAGGAATAAGTATGTATATTTGGGTTCAAAATATATTCTTATAAAGGGTAACCAAATAAATGGTTAGCAAGTCAACATGGTGAGAAAAATTACCCACAGGTTATCACGGCAACCAATAGTCAAACAGGTGAAACTCTGGTTCACTATTCATTCAATTTGACTGGTGGTAATAAACCAACCCTGCAACTTGGGAACTTGGTGGTTCTCATGTGTGTCCCACCATACAGAGAATTTATTGTTGGTCTTTAGCAGTGTGTTGTTTTCATGTGTGACCCACCATGTTATGTGGTTACAGAGAATTTATTGTTGGTCTTAAGCAGTGTGTTGTCCTCATGTGTGACCCACCATACAGAGAATCGATTGTTGGTCTTTAGTAGTGTGTTGTTTTAATGGTTTTTTGGCAACTCATATCAAGTTATATACACTGTGTATGTTACCTTCCAAATAATCTCGCAGTACTGGCCGAGGTGGAAACGAGGGAATTGGTTTTCCAAAGTGTTCCTCAAAGGTATAATCCGGGTACTCTAAGCATTCTTTTGGACCATTAGACCACAAAAATCTGTATTGACCTCCTAGACAAGGTTCTCCATATTCATCAGTGCCTGTAATAAAAGAACGCATTTACTCCAAATACATGTATGTGCAATCAATTAGTGAGTTATCTGCTATTTCTAGAAAAACCAGGTTGGTAACAGTTCCAAGAGCAAACCTAGAATTTGCTTTCTACTAACTTCATGACAATTTCCTTAGACAATCATATGTAATCTTGAACTCAGTTGTATTCCTGAGTATGAAATTTGGCAAAACAAGATGGAGGATTTTAATTGAATATCACCAAGGATGCTACGGAATAAAAATATCAATGTAACTAGAACCTTTAATATTAAATAAAATTACAAATGCTCCAAAACGTTCCAATGACTATGGCTGAGACGCGAAAAAGCTTTAGAAAATGAATGTATTTCTGCGCAGCCAGGAAGTATGAGTGATAAGAACGGATGTTGTGGATCAGGAACATGTTAGTTGGTTTGTGGTAGTGATTAATTCAAAATAATTGTACCAGTTAGCCAGGTATAATTCCACAAACCACCCCAAGTATTTGTCTTCTCGTAACAAATAATGTCGACATTGGGATCTGCTAACTGGTCGAATTGATACAGGGCGGCCATGCCACTTGGTCCGGCTCCAACAACACACACTCTTTTTCTACTCCCCATTTTCACGAATATCTATATGAAAAAATAAATAAATAAACGATTACATTTAAATACAATGTATAAGTGCAATTTTATGTTTTTATATTTTAGTTTTTAAGGAAGACATTCTTATGTTATAAGGCAAACCAATTTGATGTTCTGAAAGAAACATGCAGAGCGTTTGAATTATTGTTTATCTATTTCCCCATATAAAAGTAATACCACGTAATTAATTAACTACAGAATAGACCCAGAGCATTTCAAAGGTAATGTTGGTTTTAAAATCTCATAAGAACTTGTGTTATAATTTTTTTTTCATTCGTATCGTTGCATAATTATCTCTGAATGTAGAATTACAGCTGTTTTCATGGCTGAACCACTCAGTTGTATCAAAATATGCATACACACATATAGTGCACAGTCGTATCTGTTTATGGATGATAAAGTCTGATCTGAAATGTAGTTTATTTTATTCATTTGGATAGGATGATTTGTCATGAGTATCTAGATTTGCAATAACTTAAAGATATCGATTGAATATTTATTTTGATCGGATACAGTATGTATTTCACCGACAATTGTCTACATTTATATGTCACTGTAATGGTATAAATAAATTTTCAAAGCCGCACGTGGGTAACGCATGTTTTTAAATCGCTAATATTGTTAGCGACTTATTGCACTCGTAATTTCGGTACTTTATATTCGCATATGATTTATATAATTATATATTTATACTCCACGTCATGCTGCAGATCTGTGCCGTGTTTACCGCCATAGTCATAGTTCTAGCTTCATACGAGATAAGGGCCATTAGATTCGTAGGGGGTGGGGGGCCTGTCAAATTTTTTCAGTTCAGAAATATTATTTCCAGTCTGGTGAAAGTCAGATTATTTACTTTTATCATAACCTTGGCTACATTACTTATTTTCCATACTCATAAAAGAGTCTTAATTTTTTGGGATGAAAATTTAAATGTACATATCCGGGTTACCAAAATATGTGGTTTGGGTTCTATATCAAAGCATGTGTTACTTTTTATGTTTATTATTCAACACATTATTAAATGAAGTTCATTCTATATAACACAAGTCATAGTCTCTACTATATCCAACAGGTGACATTCCTGGACCGGAAGTATACCCCAGTATTTAACGGGAAATGTTGCAAGAGACTTTTTAGGGGACAGATTTGCATATCTATTTATATTAATGAAATCTACAATTGCAATATTCAACTATAGTATGTGGTCTGAGATAAACCAAAGAATCTAAGCTTTCTAATGAGCCAAGAAAATGCACAATTAAACATATTCCAGGCCATGAGTATGCAAAAGTCTGAAGTAGGGTACTTGAAAAATTGCCAATTACAGGTGAATTGGAAGAAAATATGAAATTCCAAAAATTCCGCTTTTAATGAAAAACTCATTATTGTCTTCAAAACTGAAAAATACGTGCCTGAAATGAGCATATAAGTTGAATATATCGCTAATTAAAACACTAGTATCCAACTTTTTTTTACATTGATAATATGCTAAAAATTAACATTTGGATTTATGCCGCGATACTTTATCAATGGGTTGGGTGGCAATTTTTCACCTAATTGGACTTGCAAAAGTTCAAATATTTATTATTTGGGCTCATTAGAAAGCTAAGACATTATATATTGAATTTGAATATATAAAAGCTATATTTGACAAAAAATGCCCATTACAGAAGAAATGGTAGGGAAAAAAGTTCCGAAAATTCCCCTTTTTATGAAAAACTCATTATTGCCACATTGAAACTGAAAAAAAAATACTCGCCTGAAATGAGATATGTTGCATACATCTATAATTAAAAGACAAGTACCTAACTTGTCTATTGTACATCATTATCTTAATTATGAATGCCTAAAATATGAGTTCCACAGTGTTATTATGCTGTGAATGAGAATTCTGTTTGATACTGAGACAAGTTTTCTAGTTTTAGGGTTAATATTTTTATCGCTCTTTGAAAATTCATTCTTGAAAATTAGTTTTTTGTGGTTTATTTATGTAGAAAATTAAATTATCTATAGAATGACACCAAATTTGAGACACTTTAGTTGAGCAATAGCTTGTAGAGTCGAACTTATTTGACTTTTTACGGAAAAATCGAAAATCCAATTTTTTGCATTTTTTAAAATAAATTCTGAATACAAAAATCGCCAAAATTCATCAAAAGAACCCCAGAAGTATTAATTGTGATAATACTAAACAGGAAATACCAAACTATTTTTTTTACTGAAGCATAAATACTCTAGGCGTTTTGACATTGAAAATATGTAAATTTGAGCGATTTTTCGGTGGGGTAGGGGTACATTTTTTTCCATTTTACCCCAAAACCCTAAGTGTTACCGCAAATTTCTTGGTACCATTGTAAAGTTGAGACATTGGGCTACATGATGATACCTATATTTGTTTAGTTTGTTCACATATTTTACAATTTGTTCACAAATTGATTCGGTAATGAGAGGTATAAAGGTACCTAAAAATCACCATGAAGTTGATGAGTGGGGTGCACGGTGGACCCTCCCAGCCCAATGACTACTACACATTACCCCAGTAAAGTGGTTTATGTACATGTATTTGATATTGTCACTGGAGACTATTAGGGTGTTGTATAAAACATATTTTAAAGGTTTTGCGGAGGTCAGAATATTTATTTTAAATTCACTAGTCCAAGGTCAGAATATTTATTTTCTATTTACTCGGCGTCACATAAATAACATACTGTTAAAATTTGAATAAAAATATTTTCTACGACTTTATTGACACCTATCGTCGGTTTAATTGTCTTAAATGACTTGCTCATTCGTTTAGCCAAACGGCTTCTTCCTAAACATTGAATCGTTAAATTCCGGTCAGATTTTAATTCTAGGTGCCAATATTTACATTGTAAAAAGTCGGCCATGTTTACAGTGATCGGGTTGCTAGGAGATGTTGTTTACGTTTAAATGGTTTGTCCAAAAACCGAAGAACCCAGAATGCACTTCGGCGTTATTTCGGATTTCTCGGATTTATTTTACGCGAACAACGTACAATACCGAGAAGTTGATCAAGCAGACGATTGTCACCGGAGTTCGACGGGAACTTACGAACTTCGTTTGTAAACAAATCGTCCCGTAAAAACCAACATGGCGGATATTAGTATGGGATTTTCCCGTAAGGATTTGTTACGCATGATTTAAGCTAATAAGCGACTTGTTTTTGAGAAGCTGTTTGGCTAAACGAATGAGCAAGTCATTTAAGACAATTTAAACGACGGTTGGTGTCAATAAAGTCGTAGAAAATATTTTTATTCAAATTTTAACAGTATGTTATTTATGTGACGCCAAGTATAGACAAGATCAGAATATCAATTTTCAATTCACTATAATTCTTGGTATGATTTCGTACTCTTTCGTAACCGTGATGACCCGAATGTTTTCCAATACCCGGAACCAGATTAAACAACTGGCAGTGGCTACATGTATATATAGATATCGGGTCCTGATAACATGTATGACCAATATATAGTCAATCGTAACGAACCCCTTTTTATTTCCCAGAAAACCAAGGCTTTAATCATTGCTAATTGCAACCTTATGGAAGACATTGATTTATTATTTCAAAATCAACCCATTGAATTCGTTCCGTCTTATAAACACTTACGTTTCATTCGAACGGGACGTTTTCAACCTATTTAGTCAATATTATGCAATCTGCAATCAAAATAAATATCCGTTCTTAGAAAACTAAAATATGTTCTATGTAGCTAAAATTGATCTAATTTTCATTCGTCCAGTCATGGAATACTCTTCATAAGTCTGGAACGGGTGTGGGCTTCATGTTAAAAATAGTTCCGAAAAACTTGAAGCTGGGCGTATTGTAACAGGATTACCTTTTTTGCAAGCAGGGAGTCGATTTACTATAAAACAGGTTGGGAGTTATTGGAAGATTGAAGACGATTCAAACGTCTTAACACGTTTTACTCTATTCATAGCCAACTGTGTCCACAATACTTAAGCACCCATATAATAACCAATTTTCGTCATATAATTTACGCAACAGTGCGAATTATACCCCACTTCAGATTAACTAATACCGAAAGGGCTTTTTTATTCAACAGTAAGATACTGGAAACAGCTAAATTTAGAGACAAGAAATGCAAGAAATATGAGCATTTTCAAAAGAATCATTAAAGGACAACGGAAAAAAAAACCCTGAGAACTTCAATTTCGGTGAAAGGAAAGTTAATGTTATACATACCAGGCTAAGAAACATGTGCAGTTCACTAAATGCTGATTTATTTCGTATAAATGTAGTGTCATGCCCTTCTTGTAGCTGTGGACGTCCTTTCGAAGATTGCATCCACTATTTTATGGAATGCAATTTGTTTAATGAACATAAAAATTCCCTGCTGGTACGGTTAGGCGGTTTTAACGTAACAATAGAATTTCTGTTGGCTGGTGACGAAAACCTCACATACGATGAAAACACAGATATATTTGCTTGTGTTTATCATTTTATCAAATGAACTATAAGGTTTAAATAATACTACACGCATATATGAAATGACTATCTCTCATGTTACTCCCACCCCCCTTTTATTCTATTTCCTTGTTTTAGTTTCATATCGTTCATGTTAATTTGCATTACCTTTTCCTATTTTCTGTTGTTGTTATTTTTTACCTACATTGCCGTCATCATGCATTCTTTGTAAACACTGTTTGTATGAGAGAGGATCTCCATAATGTTGTTACAACTTGAGTCCTATCCCCTTGCTTGCATTCATGAGCAAACAATATGTTTGACTAAACTAAACGCGGCCCTGTCTTTAAATTGGAAACTAAGTAATACTACATAAATTCAATGCTAACCGTTCATTTCTTTATAACTTCCCGTTCTCATACAAGCAAAAAAAAAAACACACACACACACACTGACATGTGTATGATATCTTTTAAAAGAGGTACGCTGTTGCGATCTTTGGGTCGCTTATGGTTTGATATCACCAGGGAACCAGATTAGGAACAAGATCAACCAACTTGCAATAAATATTCATAGATATCGGGGCCGTGCTAATGTATATGACCTTTATAGTATTGTTACGAAGCCCTGTGCCTGAATCGGAAACTGAGTAATGTTCAATGCTACCCGACCATTTCATGTAATCTTCCCGTTTTCATACAAGAAAGAAACATACGTAGAACACACGTGTATGATATTTAAGAGGTACATTTTTATCTCGCATAGGGCTAGACCTATGACGCTATGGCAGTAAGCACGGCACATATCTGCAGCATTACGTGCAGTATAAATATATAATTATGCAAATATAAAGTACTGAAATTACGATTGCAAAAAGTCTCTAACAATATTAGAGACTTAAAAATATCATACACATGTCTATGTGTGTTTACAATTCGTTACAATTTAGGACTGTATTTAGATCATATATATTATCCGAACCTTGATACCTATATACATACGTACATATATATATATGAAAATTCCCAACAATGTTAGAACTGTCAAATTTGCGAAGCAAATTTTTGTCGTTCCCTCCGCGGGACTCGAACTCGTACCGCTGTGACATCTATGGCAACACCGCCTGCACTAAGTCCAGCGCCCTAGACCACTCGGCCATAAAATATAGCTTTCGCTGGCCGGGTGATTCCTCCTCGTAGGATTAATCTAGGGCTGTAACTTAGTACACGATGTTGAAAGAAAGCCACACTCAGTGAACCAGTTAACCACTTTGAAGTCTTCAGTCATTGATTATATTTTATTTTGTTTACAAACAAACGCCATCGTATTTTAACGCGCTGTTGGCCTTGGTCTACATTACCTGGACAATTGTCGAAATGTGATTTAAAAGTTCGTTTCTGGAAGGGGAACAGTTTGCGGCCGGTTGTTTTTTTTCCGTTTTTTTCTTATGATAATTTTGCAGTATCGTTTACCCCCCCCTTCCCCGATAGATTAGGAAAAAATAATATTCCTTTGGGTGAAAAAAATATGAACTGCACTTATTGTTTTGTTTTTGTCTTTTCTCTTCATTTAGGGACGGACCCCAAGAAAGTGTGGTTACTCATCTTTTTCCACATACGTAGACTAGGTCAAGAGTAAAATTTGAGACTCCCAAAAATATCTTACAAACCCTTAAAAAATACCTAAAAATGCATATTACTCCCATAAAGTTACTTAATTTTTTTCGACTCCCCCACAAAGTAATGACAAAAATGTGGACCCCCAAAAATACCAAAATTAAAAATCCCAGCCTGTGCATGGCAAACATTACTGAGTTTACCCTTTTTAAAACAATAATTTGTTGAGGAAGGGTTGAAAAAAAAATTCATGTGAAACAGAAAATCTATGGAAATAGAGAAAAAATATTTCCTGCAGTGTGTGAACAATTAAAAAAAGGTAATCTAAACCAAAATTTATAAAAACCAATCCTCCGTGTCTGAAGTTAAATGGTCGATCTCGTAGAAGGGAAACCCAAGGCCGCTCTCTTTACTAGGCGTAGAAGATGGCCTGTTCTTACTGATTTCAACTTATCGTAGCCAAAATTAAAAGTTGAAGTTGCACGTTGAAAGAGACAGTCACATGCTTGCAATCTTGATTATATTTATGATAATGATTTTCATGATAATATTTTAAACGAATTATCCAAGGATATGAGTTTACCCATATCTTCGCTTGTATATGAACCGACTTTACTTTTGATTTTTGAACTTTAAACTTTGTTGTGTAACGCAACAGTTCGTCAATCGGCTAAGATTGGCAAACTTCAAACGAAGTTGCGATGTGCTCTATTTAAAATCGATTGACTTCGTAACCGTGATGACCCGAATATTTCTCTATCAAATCAACTCGGAGACTAGGCGTTTCTCATCGTTCATTGCTAATTGATCATTTCAACATTTCATGTAAACTTCCCACTCTCATACAAGTAAAGAAAAACACAAGTAGAACACATGTACTCGTATGGTATTTAATCTCGTATGATGCTAGAATCGACGATTCTATGGCTCCGATCTGCAGCATAAGGTGGTATAGTAATATATAATTATGCAAATATTATACGGAGTTAAAGTAGAGCATTGAAATCGTCTGGATACTGAAAGCAAACCAAAATAAATGGTATAGAACATTTGACGATTAGCGACTTTGAAGACTTCAGTCTTAATTATATTTTCCTTTCTTGGATTGATGACTTTCTTATAATCTATAGGGTTTTTCCCAATCGGAACTCCTCAGCCTTTCTATCTTCACAAAAGAAAAACCTCAGAGGCACTAGGCGAAAGAATCTGTCCGGAATTAGATTGTCCAATTCTAGAATTATAGTTTTACTGGTTGAAATTTTTATCATTACTTTTTCCTAGCTCCTTGCTTCGCGCCAAAATTCTTGACAGAGTTCTTGTTCTTTGTTTTTTTTTCAAGAAGAAATTATCGTTTCTGCATCCGAGGTTATTATACCGCACGCAACGAAGTTGCGAAGGGTATAATGTTTTTGACCCGTCCGTCAGCACGTCCGCCTGTCATCAGTTTTCCGGACTTTTTATCAAAATGCTTGCAGATATTCACATGATTTTTGGTATATAAGTTCACCATAATAAGTTACAGGTCAGGTTTAACTTTCGTTCCGCTCCGATGATTTTTACCGAAATTACGGGCCTTGTACATAGCAAAATTCACAAAAATAACAGTTTTCCGGACTTTTTTTCTAAACGCTTGCAGATATTGCCAAGATTTTTGGTGTAAAAGTTTACCATGATAAGTTACAGGTCAAGTGTACGTTTAGTTCCGATGATATTCACTTTGGATTAACTAAAATTCAAAGAAATCACAGTCTGAAGTTTGAAAATAACCTTCTGAGTAACAGAATTTAGTTAAAAGATAAAGGTCTAAAGACTAAAAAACACTCTTATTCCTTCTTTATCGGGGTCCTTCTACATGTATTTCTCTTACAAATTTACTTGAGTATCCACCATGGGGACGCGTGGGTATGTGAGCGCGCTCACTAAGGTTCTTTAATTTTTTAGTGTAGCGAAAATGGCCGAGTAATTCCGATTGGGGTTTTTCCTCCTTTGCTAGTAGCACGTTTGTAGACAAATTGAATATGGAAAGTTATCGACTGGTTTATTCGGGTAAATACATAGATCGAAATGGACAAGTAAGTTGATACTATAATTATAAGTTAATGATCAACTATTAGTTTGATCGTTGTTGATTCAAACCGAATTGATCAGCATATTATTTAGTTTATTTATTTTTTGTTGTTGTTTATTTGGGTAAATAATATGGAATTCATCTTAATATTTTACGAATTACTGTAAAACGGACCTTAGTACTTGCATTTGAACTTGGGATTTCTACCTTATCTTATGTCAATGGAACTAAATTTTCCTGCCACGCTGCAAGAGATAGTTGCAAATGCTAACAGGCTTTACAACTCAATAGACTCTGGTAACTGCTATATCAATTATGATCTTCGGTTTAAATTGATGAAAGGCCCTTAAAAAACTTCCGAAGCAGCAGCAACCTTTAAAATTATTTCAAGAAATAGAAGAAACTTTTTTGTTTGTTTTCAGAAAGGAGAACTGCGGGAAAATAGTACCCGTTTTTCCATATAAATGTGATTGGGAAAACAAGCCATCATCCCTTATTGTGCATAATATGCATATATTTTTCTTTTTTATTTCGTTTGATATTTTTGTTAGGTTTGTACATTGTAATGTCCAAGCCAGTCACCTAAACTAAATATTGTTTCACAAGTACTTTAATAAACATATATTTAAAAGAAACATAGTGATGTAGTGCCAACATGTTTTAAGTATGTAAATATCTTACGTAAGACAAAATAGATATCAAGACGTGATAATTAACTGTATAATTAAGGCTATACAAAATCTGGGATAAGATTATAGAACATCCGGATTAAAGACTGCGTCCTAGCACTTAACAAAGGTGCATTAGGTGACATGAAATGGCTTTTCGTAGAGGTTCAATAAGGGGTTGTAATATATTTGCCCTTTGTGTATACAGCTATTTTCCTTCAATGGGCCACACCTGGAGTGAAAACATAGCTTTATGTTTAGTAAATTCGGCCACTTGGACAACGGTCGCCATACAATAAACATCTATTTTAATAAAGTTATAATATTTTAACTTGGTTTTCATTCCAGGTAAGTAGTAAATTTTTATATTACAATTTGAATGTTAAATAGTTTAATATGAGAAATTTATATGTCTTTATAAATTACATTTTGATACTTATACTTAAGTGTTTTAACTTGCAGTTAATTAACGCAACTTATCTGAATAGAATATCTTTATTAGCACATGACTATTAGTTGTTATTTGTGTTTGTGTATGTGTGTGTATATTTTAACGTTTACTTATGCGTATTTAGTTCTATGATAATCTATTGAATCATTGTTTCAATTACTTACTTTGCAATACTTACTATGGTTCATGGTTAAGATATATTGTAGGAGTTATCTCCACCTGAAACTTTATTTTGTAAACAGCGGCATTTCATTTATTGCCATGAATTCAGCCGGAAATAGGCATTTAAAGGTAAAAATTAAGCAAATAACCTGTAATACTTTTTAGCAGTTAAATACCAGCATAGTTTATTAAGCATATCTTGAATTTCAATTATGCTGCACAGTTTGCATTTCATTTACTGACTTTTTCCTTAGATCACAGCGCGTTGTATACATGTTTTTGTAGTTATTATGTCATTTTAGTGACAGTTTAAAATTTAATCTTTATTTAGAAATGTCAATCATTATTGTTTACATTTTGGAATCTATGGCAACCATGTAGTTACATTTAGTAAAAGAAGCCCCAATGTTTTTATAATTCACAATATTTGTTTGGCGCTGTCTAATAACATTATATGAACTAAATTCCCCCACTTTATCAAAATATGAGTTAAATTCCCCATTGTTTAATTTATGCATAAATGTTAGCTATTAACCAATTATAAGGCATTATCATATTGTTTTGATTCACTTTATACCGGCCGCCATACAATAAATATCTATTTTAATAAAGTTATATTGTTTTAACTTGGTTTTCATTCCAGCCTATTATATCAAACCATAAAAACAGAGCATCACGTGATCTTACTACTAAACCCAAGATCACAAAAACACGATTATATGATTTTTTTTCGATCAAATCATATTTGTAAAATAAATTTGAATCAAATTTCGACCAAAAATGTAGGCAAGGTTCTTACCTGATGGCTAGTACAAACCAAATTCGATTTTTCTATCTGAAACCTTGTAATTAGTCTCTGCTTTAGACATGCGCACCAGTGGTGCGCAGTCGGCGAATGACACTACATAACGACATATGGAAACATTGAATCAATCTCCGTAACCGAAGGATGTGTACTCAGTGTATAGTACAAGTCTATGTAAAAATTCGGCAGGTGATGAATAGAAAATAATACACGGTAAACTCTGTATGCCGTAACGAGATACCAAATAAATATCAAGCCCGTGGACTGCAGTTCCGAGAGCTGATATTGGTGGAGGAGTAATATGGCATACGATACGGATACGCATTCTGAAAATTTAAAGCATAATGCTACATTCGTTGTAACGAGTAATTTATGTGGATGGCACTTAAAATTTCAGTTTCAGGACGTAAATTCTTAAATTTTTAACGCATATATGCAGATTTTTATTTGTTATTTTCGCAGACTACATTTTACAGCTGCGTTAGAATGATGCCAAGACCTTCTTTTCTAAGCATGTAATTATCAGTGCTAGTGCACATACATGTAACTAGAAACTTCAACAAATTGGGGCTATATTCCTTAAGCGTTTTATCAGAAATACCAATTTAAGAATCTACATGTATCAGTAGACATGGTCGCTTAGTTCGATAAAAATTTGAATCATGCTTAATTCCATGAAAAACACACACACACACACACAAAATTTGAATAAAAGGGGAGTTATCATTTCTGAATTGAGATTATATTATTATAATAATGTTGGGCCCAAACTAGGACTTGATCACGCGGAACATTTCATTCAATCCTCAATCGAGAAAAAAATAAAGTTATAAATAAATTAAATAAGAACATCTTTTGAAAGTCATAAACACGTGATGTTTTTCTTTCTTTTCTTTTTCCTATCAAATGATAATTCAAAGGGGATATTTAAAAACTTATTGCATAAACTAGAGTGTTTCTTCTGGGGTAAGGCTTTTTTTTCTTTGCAGTTCTTTGAATGCAATCAACGTTTAACCAGATTATATAGACTGCACATAACTTTGCCGCTCTCTATGCATTTCAATGTTATAGAGAACCACGTAACGCCAGACACAAATTCGCAAACTATAGCATTGGTCTCTTCCAAGGGACACGGAACTGAAACTGCTGCATTGGTTTGATATCATTCGTTTAGTTTGTAGCGGTGGCATATCCAGGGGAATTTCGTGGAGTCGAAACTCTTCTTTTATTGAAAAATTTTGTTCAAATTTTGGACAAAAATGAGAAAGTAATAGTGACATCGCCTGTAAAGATATTGCTAATAAATCTTAGCTGTACAGTTTTTTACGCCATCAAATTATGAATGTTAGAGTTTGTTTAGCAAGCTATCATGTACTTATAGAGTAATACATATTACTATTCTCGGCCATTTCCGCTACACTAAAAAGTAACCGGATGCAAAAGGAGAATTTCTTCTTGAAAATTTTTATTTTTTTATTTTTTTACCATTGCTGTTTTTTCCTAGCTCCTCGCTCCGCGCCAAAATTCTTGCGCGACTCAAAGTAGTTCTATCTACCAGGTGGGACTAAAAAATTTGGTTAGATATCAATTAGAAATAGGAGGAGATAGGAAAATAAGTAATGTTAAAAAAATCAAACCAGTAAAACTATAATTTTAGAATCAGATCGGTCAAATTCCGGACAGATTCGTTCGCCTAGTGCCTCGGATGTTTTTCTTTTGTGTTACTAGAAAGGCTGAGGAGTTCCGATTATATCATATGTTTACAAAAATGACTTAATCGATACCAGACAATTCTACCCAAAGCCATTTCGGACAATACATATATCAGACCATGACAATAGGAGAATGCAAAAGGACAATAAAAACTGTTGATCATGACACAATTGACTAATTTGGAAGTTAATAGTTACAGGGGCTTACAAAAATTACGTAATGCTACAATTCTATATCAACCCTCTCAGATTATAACCATTTCCTCTAAAAAGTTAACAAATACATATGTCACGCTGAAAACAGTTTTGATAATATAATTAACAGATTTAACAAGTCAACAAAAATATTTTTTTTATTATTATTTTCCGAAGTATACTCTTTTACTTAAAAAAACAGAATAATGCATACATATTCTGCAATGCCCAATATTAAAGAATGTATCCGTTTCCGTGTTTGTGTAGTATTTATGCGTTTTTTGATTTAATACTGGTTTCTAAATACAGCAGATAACGAAATGAAGCAATATTTTTTTTTTAAGTCAGATCACTGGTTACGATAGCACAATTATGCCGCCTTGGTATTCAGTCAGATCTTTACCCCAATGACCAGGAGAAAACACAAAAACATTTACGATTGGTGGATAATAAAAATATTTTCATTAAAAAAATTACAACTAGTATATATTTTCAGGTCATCAAAAAGCCTTCAACAAGTGTAATTACACCTTTAAAATTCCACTGTAACAAAACGATGACAATTCGTCAATATTAAAGTAAACTATATCGAGCTTTATGTTCGATTTTATTGGCAGACCTCATAAAAATAACTTTGCCTTAATGGTTCAAGTCTGGTGGTCTTAAAAGATAGAAATAAGCCAGTCTCCAATTCAAAATATTTTCTTCGGAAGAGTGTCCTATATATATCAATCTAGTCCACACCGAAACTACAAACAGATCGTGTCCTTGTGCATACTTTTACATGAACCCGAATCTTTAAGTATGTCAATTTAACGCATGTTATCAATGAAGATATAAACAAATACTGCTCCACACAGGAATCGGGTGAAGATCTTTTTACAACTTTACGTGTTCATATGCATTTTAAATATTCGGTCCAGTTGCGGATCCGGGAGTTTGGAACACCTATAGGGTATGTAAGTCTTGTCATGTGACTCCGAATTGGTAATTTTTTTTTCATAATATCATTTCACCAGAAATGATCAAATAAATCTTGATAACTCATTTTTTCTGGACCACCATTTCCAAATTCTCTGGATCCTGCCATTTCCAAATTATCTGGACCACCATTTCCAAATTATCTGGATCCCGCCCTGCGGTCGATGTTTTTGTTTCGGCAATTTTGCAGTCGGGTTAACTTAAATTCCTTGGATTAAATGAGACTCAAATATAGAGGAAGCGTATGTTCCTACTTTTACGTGAACTCAAATCATTTTGCAGTCGGGTTAACTTAAATTCCTTGGATTAAATGAGACTCAAATATAGAGGAAGCGTATGTTCCTACTTTTACGTGAACTCAAATCTCCAAATGTATGTCAATTCAATACATATTTTAATCTATCTTTATTTATAGAGAGATATAATACTAGTATTGATATTTAAATTTTATAAAATACTGCTCTACATAAAAATCGGGATGACGGACTATTGACACTATTTCCCCATTATGTTGTGTACATTTGTAATACTGTCGATATTTTTATGCCCCACTCGTAAGATATATTGCAATCACCTTGCAGACCGTCAGTCCGTTTGTTTGTTACACTTTTCTGTTACAGAATTCTCAGCTTATATTAGGAGGAATTAACAGATATTAGATGTATTGCTCTTGCATGACAAGTATTGGAAGATGATTTGTACCTCTCAATATTCCAGGTCCCTCTTTCATGTACTTTCCTTTTACTGTGCGACTTAATTTTACAGAAATGGTCGAGTGTGGGTATACTTAATTGTCGTTTTTCATATTTACAGAATGCAAGCCATTTTAGGTTATAGGTTGACAATTCAACCAATGCACATTTGGAAGGTACAAAAAGTCGTACGTAGAAATTACCCCATGTGCAAGTCTGCTAACTCCATGTGCCATTCTGAGTATTGTGAGCTGACACATATAGAATCATGCTGATATATAGTCCTCTGCAGGTTAAGTTAAGGTAAAGTCCAGAGAAGCCTTTGAATGTTGTGAAATTAGCATTGAAGCTTATGGGAAGTGGAAGTAGTGGTTTCTAGTCTTTAGAAAGTTTTTCTAAGGGACGTAACCTACCAACACCCAAATAATCTCATTGGGGGAAAGAAGAATAGTAAACATTTTTCTTTGAAACTTAAACTACACTTCGATAAGTAGCTAAATGGTTTGAAATTAATTATTCCAAAGTAACCAAGTACATGTACTTTCAATAAGTCAAATAATAGAACTTGAAGTCTACTGCTGTCCATTCCTCCAATCGCACAGTCTGTTGGTTCGAAGGTTACTTCTTTTTGCTCAAAATGAATATAAAACGAAATCAAAGTCGGAAATATGTAAAAAGTCTATTTAATTTAGTGTGCAGCATGTGATCAATTAATCGGATGGTGTATAAAATTAATGTCTACCTCTTTACAGAACTGTCATTTGTATCTATGCAAATTATTTAAAACAAAAAACAGCAACTTTCAATGAAATATGTCTAAACCAAACCATTAAAAACCAGAAGTTCATCAATTTCAGTATCAATACATTTTGAATCTGTATTGGTAATGTAGGAGGTGAGGTAAGTAGGTGCAAGGAATTGTTATTCTGTAGTTGAAACACAATGGCGGGAAATAATTTTCTATATAAATCATCGAAACTTTTTTTTACTTATTTCATTACTAAGTAAAAAAAGTTTCGATGATTTCTATGAAACTTCGAGAACATTTAACTGGTATTTTTATCATACAATTCAAGACTGGTTATCCACCGTTGGCAAAAAACATCATATGAGACCCCTTTTATAGATGTTCAAATATTTGAACCAAAAAGGATCTATGGCGATTATGAAAAGTTGAAGGGTTATTCTTTTTCTCGCAATGAATTTCATTATCCAGTGGTAATAGAAGATGAAGACTTTTAAACTATAATAAACACGAATTTTTTGTCATTCGCGACGGCGTAGAAGAACATATTATAATTCACCCTATAATTGATTCTGCTTTCGTTTTACTACAAAACCCGGATGTAAAGTAATCATTTTTAGAAGTGCAAAGTTTGACAGCTGAAAAGGTTTTTACCTTTCTTTCTTAAAACAAATTATGGGATGGATAATTTATAGCCTATTTTACCGTAAGGTTGTCTTATAATAAGTTCTTTAAAATCAACTCCATAACGTAGCCTACGAGATTACATGAGAGGACCTATAACGGGTGAATCTTTTCACCTTTTTCGCGCGCGACAATCTCTACTCCACCCCCCCCCCCAAAAAAAAAAAAAAAAAAAAAAAAAAATTAAATAAAATAAAGGAATCTAAAAACACCTTCTTAAAGTTAGTATTTATTTAAAAATGATTACTAGTAACTCCGGGTCAGAAATATATCTCAGATAAGATACTTGATCCTCCAGACGCAGATAAGTCTGAGTAGTAATGGCAGTTTCTTGATTTCTGTCTGACAGGAAGTTACATTCAGTGGAATCTTCCTGGTTTTATGAATTTAGGGCAGGCAAAATGACCGAAAGATTCCGAATGAGAAAAATTGTTTAAAAATAATTCGGCCCACAGAGAAGTCGTGCAATGTCTACGAGAACTTGGGTCGTCATCGAAAGGCAACTTTAGCTGAAATCTTCGTCCTCTAAACAGGTTAAACCCGCCTCATATTACAGAATAATAAATAATTGTAAGGACAAAATCACAAATGCGAACTGCCCAATGGTAGTGATATGGGTCACCAAAACTGACAATTCCCTAGCCATGATCGCGCAATATCAGATTTCTGGTCCCACGGACAGTCTACATTTGACGATGTTGCCCGCAATATCATATGCTATCTGTTAAATGCATTGAAGAACTGTACACTCATATTTACTGCTTTTTTGCTTCAGAATTTGTTTAATATTGTTCTTATATTACCTGTTTAGTTGTCATATTTAAAGTATAGGACTGTATTATAAGTTGTTCTTTTTGTATTTTCGTGTGTGTGTGTGTGTGTGCGTGCGTGCGTTTATTCATCATTTTTCATGTATTTGTGGTTTTTTTTATGGTCAGGCATATTTAAGTCGTCTGCAAATGACAACGATGGTGCCATTTTTATAAGGGGAATAACTCATCATGACTTTGCTGAAAAATGTCTCTCCGAAAGTGACAAATATGTTGCAATTAGTAGCGGCCCGAATTTTGGATATTGACCGTCAATACCAGATAATCGGACCAGTTACTTTGGAATTCTACATATTAGCTGATCAACGTTAAACCATTAGAATGTAAGTATTTACTACTGATATTTACGGAATGACTGTTATATTGTTCTAGTGGAGTCCGAGTTGCTCATTTACTTTTGTTACTTTGTATGTATGATTTTAGTTACTTTATGTTCTTTGTTGTGTATGTCTGTTTTCCATGTCCGGTCTTTGTCCCTGGATTACATTCTTTTGATTCCCGCTATAACCTTGGTTCCCTTGATTACTCTTTCTGTGAAGCAATAATCTCAATCACTTGGAGCACACTAAATACGCAGGTTATTTTCAAGCGTGCACAACAGGCATTGAGGTAATTCAAAATTATAGACCGAAAAAATAGAACAGTCATTCCTTATTATTCAATTTTAGTATCAAACTTTACCGGTAGAGGGGGGACCGGAAGTGGACTTAGATGGGGAACCAATAAAGGTAAAATGGGGACCTTTTGATATAGGAAGGGGGTCTTAAAGGTTGGGAGGAGGAAACGACCTCCATAGGTATCCTCATTAAGTGTCCTAATTAGTGTCATTATATAGTATACTATAAACAGGTAAGTATAAAAAAGGGGGAGTGTATTATGACGAGTTATTTTTCTTTGTTTATATTGCTTTTTTTATTTTTTAATTTTTATTATCGTTAATTGTTTTTTTAAAATTATTTTTGTAAATTAATCGTAATTTCATTGTCTTTGTGTAATAATATCAAATTGAATGGGCACTTAGAATAGATTTTAATTTTCAATTTGAACGTTTTTGTGCAATGGATTGTGTAATTTGAATAGATGTCTCACGGATTAGACAGATGTTTGAAACTCCATTTTACTGGGGATTTCAATAGCCCATGTATTGATTTTTAACCGTTTTATTCAGTTTTATGAATACATTACACGTTGTACATTTGGAACGTTAATAGCTTTTGAATGGTGTATTGCCTTTCATTTTTATTATAATGAGATTTTTATAGTCGACTAATTCATCACCTATAACAGATGAATTCTACCTTTCCATTTTTATGGGGTTCTATCGGGTAAACCGATTTCTTTTTCATATTTTCAATGTTTACATGTCGCGTGTACTTGACCTGATGTTATGGGGGTCTATTGGGTAAACCATTGACGAATTTTAAATTTCTCTCCATATTTTCATTTGTCGTTTGCTTTCTACGCCTTTTTGTTAAAGTTTGAGACTTATATGATCGCTTAATGTTTGTCTTTTATTATTATAAGGATATTGAACTTTTTACTGCTATAGTGTTTTCGATATTTGCATGTCGCGTACACCCAAACTTGCTTTGAACGTGCTATGAGGATCTATCGGGTAAACCGGTTTCTATTTCATACTTTCAATGTTTACATGTTGCGTGTACTAGATTTGATCCGTTATGGGGTAAACCATTGAACTGTATACGGAAGTTTATTTTTCTCTCCATATTTTCACCGTGGTTTGTTTCCTTCACCCCCTTTTTTGTTTAAGTACTGTATGATGGGTTCTTTATAAGGAGAATGAACTTTTCCCTGCTATAGTATATTTTCGAATTACTTGCACCCAAACTTTGACCCGTGTTATGAGGCTCTGAGAGTATATATGTTTGTTATGCTGTCGCTAACGGTTTTTGTACTCCCCCACCCTCTTTTTGTAAGGAGGGAATCTCTTTTTCTTTTCTTTAGTGTAGTTGTACTATACAACTAGATACACCTATTTTTATCGATTTTATTTACGATTTCATCGTCCTACGTTCTTGATGTTATATCAAGACACATGTGGGTACCCATAATCGGAAGTTGCCACCGCACCTTTGGACTTTGACCATTTTGACCATTTAACCACTGATTTTTTTACCATTTCAATCCCTTGCTAAAGTGTATTAGTCCGACGCCGACGAGTTCAAAATGAGATCCGCATCCTCATTAGCGTCGTCCTATGGATTCAAATGATTTCAATTTCGACCAATGAAATTCAAACGTGTGAGACCCAATCGCGTGCGGTCGCGGGGAGGATAACCACTCTGGACATTTTCGAAGTCGTCATTCTCTTGCAGACCTCCAGAAGAGAAAAGGTATACATCGTTATGGTGTATCCATCTGCACCATGAAAACTGATTTATTCAACGGGTCATAGTTTTCCTTTCCTCGTTTGTCTACTCCAGACTTGACTTTTATGAGCAACTCGGCGGGTGTTTCTAGAAAAGCAGAGGACGCTTACCCTACCGGTGCACCTGGTCCATGCTCCCAGTTTTTAGTGGAGTCCGAGTTGCTCATTTACTTTTGTTACTTTGTATGTATGATTTTAGTTACTTTATGTTCTTTGTTATCTTTGTCTGTTTTCCATGTCTGGTCTTTGTTCCTGGATTACTTTCTTTTGATTGGTTCCCTTGATTACTCTTTCTTAACCTCGAAGTTAGCTTTTGGCACCTGGTTTCCTCCGGGGGTTGGTTTCATTGTAGTGTTTGTTTGTGTTGAACCGAAGCTTCGAAGTAAGCTTGCTTATTTGCAACCATGGGCCCTTTTAGGTAAAGTTCGATCAATTATGCCAATTATGCAACAATTGTTTCTGTTTTTGTTATTTCACAACGCCAAGTCATATTATATATTACACGATAAATCTGGAACACCGGAACTTCGGCAAACATCGGTCATTGACCTCGTAGACAGTGATTGATATAATCGTGTATGAAACAAAACATAGGATTTTTTTTTCATTTTGAATAATTAAATGAAATATAAAAGCATTTTTACGTTATAGCACAGATTTTGTTAATCTCTAATAATCTTTTTTTTTACCGTGCAGTGTTTCGGTTTAGTGTCCTTGTTAGACAAATAAGTAGTGTACACCCGATGCAATTCTATGAATATAAAAAAGTTTCATCATTTAGTAACTATGATTATCGAACTAAAACTTTTTTTGTGACGCTGGGTATACTTATACATGTGTTTGTAATAAAAAAGGGAGATCACCCTGCTTTTTTTCAGAAATATCATTCATATGTGAGGTGTGCGGAGAGACCTTTGAAAACAAACAGAATTTTATCCATCACCACAGAATTTTCCTCGACCTTCCATCGTATTCCTGTCGTATATGTGGAATAGGATTTACACGCAATTATAACAGAAAACGACATGAAGGCAAAATCCATGGCGAACGTTCAACAAGTACATGGTGTTCATGTGTGAATACGTCCAATATGACTCTAAACCACAGGTTTCCTTGTTCTCGCTGTTCTAAAATATTGAGTCGGAAAGACAGCTTAAAGAGGCACATCTGGTTGGTCCACGAGAACCTGAAGAATATTCATAAGAGCATCACCTTGCCATCCAGAACAATGCAAATAAACGTAAAATCAGTACACATAGATGTTATTATAGGGTCGATTACAAACCCTTCGTCCATATGTGAACCACAGAACACTATTACATTACAACCGTATTTGTATTCGGTCTCCAGTTGTTGTCATGGGTAAGGACCGTTTCAGGAATATTTTTTGTATACGTATATAACTCAACTACTTTGATCACCTATGAACATTTTAATATTTTTATCGTATTTGATAATTGATGGATTAATTGTTGTAGCTTGATATATTGGTGTTCTTTCTATGTATAAGTAAGGACAGTGCCCATTATGGAGTTCTGCGAATCAACCATACGTAACTTACATCTTGGCACCTCTATTGACATGTTCCTTCCGCCATCGGCTATAATCGTTAAATTCCACTCCATTTCTGTGGAAGTATTGTAGGATGGGAAAAGAATTGTATCATTTAAAGTTATGGCACATCAATGTATCTGCCTTTTCGATACAGCAACTTCATAAGTCTTCTGTTGTATCTTCTCCCTTAAAATTTACTTTAGTTTTTTTCACAGTTGTCACAGGGAATCTCAGGATTGCGGTCTTTCTCTTGGTATAGTGTGCTAACTATTTTGTACGACACACAAGTTTGATCAATGTTCGATAGCTCCAAACGTCTTCGTAAGACAGTTATAACTAGCTCCATGGGGTCGAGTCTTTTTGTATCTGTCTTCCTTTATCGGAGGAAATCCATGTTGATCAACCTTGGCTTTGGTCGTTATCAGGGAAATAAAGCTTCTCATACAAGAAAAAATAAGTGTTTCGAATTGAATTGAAAGTTTTACGATATCATCTTTTATAACTTTATTAGGGTATCTTGCACTTTATGTCCTTGTTTTTAGGTCAACCCCTATAATTTGTGTCCTAATTGTTTATTGAGGTCATCTTGTTACTGGAAAACCTCAATGAGCCTCGCGAATAACACAAACTAGCAGCTACAACAAAAAGCACCAGACTTTCGCCCATATTCGAGCAGAAGCGGATAGAATCAGCAGGAAAGATACCTCCAATATACAACCAGCAGCAGCAAAAATATCCCCGTATTCGAGAAACAGCTGCAGAAATACCTCCATATACAAGCAGCAGCAGGAAAGATGACCCCGAATACGAACAGAAGCAGCAGCAGAAATATCCCTTAACATTCAAGCACAGCTGCTTCAGCAGCCACTGGAAAGAGGTTTAACACTAGAAGGGCCTTGCTTTAACAATAACATTCATAACACAAAGGTCTAGCACAAAGCCTTAACCAATACAAAACATCCGATAATCGGAAGTAACTCGGCACATTACTGAAGATTCAACTCTAACTCTATCCTTAGCCATTTCCTTTCAACTAACTCTATTCGACCTCAAAGTACATCTCCTTCTAGAACAGTAACCTAATCGATAAACATTTTCTCACATTTAGAACAGATGTTGCTGTTTGTCTAGGGTTATGGTTAAGTCTAGAGTTAGGTATATACATATTAGGTCTTACACTTTATGAAAGTGAGACCTAGCGTTTGTTATGGTAATTAGGGTCAGGTCTCGTTACTTGTTTCGGTTCAGGGTTATGACTTGGATCAGTGTTAGGAAAACAGTTAGAAAGTTAGCGTACGGGTCAAAGAACTAGGATTAGGGTTAGAGTTTCAGATAAGGTCCAGTGTCAAGAAAGTTAAACGGTAGATCTAGGTTCGGGTTAGGGTTAGGATTAGGAGTATGATTAAGCAAAGGGTTAGGCTTATGTTTATTTTAAGGGTTGGGGGTCAAGCCATGGTATTTGCCTAGGGTTAGGGTTATGGCCAATAAATGTGACAAAATGTATATCGATTAGGTTACAGTTCTAGAAGATGCACTTTGAGTTCGAATAGAGTTAGTAGAAAGTTGCTGTATCGAAAAGGCAGATACATTGATGTGCCATAACTTTAAATGATACAATTCTTTTCCCATCCTACAATACTTCCACAGAAATGGAGTGGAATTTAACGATTATAGCCGATGGCGGAAGGAACATGTCAATAGAGGTGCCAAGATGTAAGTTACGTATGGTTGATTCGCAGAACTCCATAATGGGCACTGTCTTTACTTATTTATACATAGAAAGAACACCAATATATCAAGCTACAACAATTAATCCATCAATTATCAAATACGATAAAAATATTAAAATGTTCATTGGTGATCGAAGTAGTTGAGTTATATACGTATACAAAAAATATTCCTGAAACGGTCCTTACCCATGACAACAACTGGAGACCGAATACAAATACGGTTGTAATGTAATAGTGTTCTGTGGTTCACATATGGACGAAGGGTTTGTAATCGACCCTATAATAACATCTATGGGTACTGATTTTACGTTTATTTGCATTGTTCTGGATGGCAAGGTGATGCTCTTATGAATATTCTTCTGGATTTCGTGAATCAACCGGATGTGCCTCTTTAAACTGTCTTTCCGACTCAATATTTTAGTATGATTTTAGTTACTTTATGTTCTTTGTTGTGTATGTCTGTTTTCCATGTCTGGTCTTTGTCCACAGAATACATTCTTTTGATTACCGCTATAATCTTGGTTCCCTTGATTACTCTTAGAACAGCGAGAACAAGGAAACCTGTGGTTTAGAGTCATATTGGATGTATTCACACATGAACACCATTTACTAGTTGAACGTTCGCCATGGATTTTGCCTTCATGTCGTTTTCTGTTATAATTGCGTGTAAATTCCATTCCGCATATACGACAGGAATACGATGGAAGGTCGTGGAAAATTCTGTGGTGATGGATAAAATTCTGATTTTTTTCAAAGGTCTCTCCGCACACCTCACATATGAATGACATTTCTGAAAAAGAAAGCAGGGTGATCTCCCTTTTTTATTACAAACACAAGTATAAGTATACCAAACGTCACAAAAAAAGTTTTCGTTCGATAATCACTTATTAAATGATGAAACTTATTTATATTCATAGAATTGCATCGGGTACAATACTTATTTGTCTAAAAAGGACACTAAACCGAAACACTTAACTGGACGGTAAAAAAAAAGATTATTAGAGATTAAAAAGATCTGTGCTATAACGTGAAGATGCTTTTATATTTCATTTGATCATTCAAAATGAAAAAAAATCCTATGTTTTGTTTCATACACGATCATATCCATCACTATCTACGAGGTCAATGACCGATGTTTGCCGAAGCTGGTGTTCCAAAGATGGATTTATCGTGTAATATATGATATGACTTGGCATTGTGAAATAACAAAAAAGAAACAACAGTGGCATAATTGATCGAACTTTACCTAAAAGGGCCCCTCGTTGCAAGTAAGCAAGCTTACTTCGAGGCTTGGGTTCAACACAGACAAACACTACAATGAACCCAACCCCCGGAGGAAACCAGGTGCCAAAAGCTAACTTCAAGGTTAAGGTTCATACCTTTTCTCTTCTGGAGGTCTGCAAGGGAATGACGATTTCGCAAATGTGTTTATCCTCCCCGCGATTGGATCTCACACGTTTGAATTTCATCGATCGCAATTAAAATGATTTGAATCCATAGGACGACGCTAATGAGGATGCGTATCTCATCTTGAACTCGTCGGCGTCGGACTAATACACTTTAGCAAGGGATTGAAATGGTAAAAAAATCAGTGGTTAAATGGTCAAAATGGTCAAAGTCCAAAGGTTCGGTGGCCACTTCCGATTATGGGTACCCACATGTGTCTTGATATAACATCAAGAACGTAGGACGATGAAATCGTAAATAAAATCGATAAAAATAGGTGTATCTAGTTGTATAGTACAACTACACTAAAGAAAAGAAAAAGAGTCTCCCTCCTTACAAAAAGAGGGTGGGGGAGTACAAAAACCGTTAGCGACAGCATAACAAACATATTTACTATCAGAGCCTCATAACACGGGTCAAAGTTTGGGTGTAAGTATATTGAAAACATACTATAGCAGGGAAAAGTCCATTCTCCTTATAAAGAACCCATCATACAATACTTAAACAAAAAAAGGAGGCGAAGGAAACAAATCACGAATGAAAATATGGAGAGAAAAATAAAATTCCGTAGTTCAATGGTTGACCTCATAACGAGTCAAGTCTAGTGCACGCGACATGTAAACATTGAAAGTATGAAAAAGAAACCGGTTTACCCGATAGATCCTCATAGCACGTTCAAAACAAGTTTGGGTGTACGCGACATGCAAATATAGAAAACATTATGGCAGTAAAAAGTTCAATCTCCTTACAATAACAAAAGACAAACATTAAGCGATCATATAAGTCTCAAACTTTAACAAAAAAAGCGTAGAAAACAAACGACAAATGAAAATATGGAGAGAAATTTAAAATTCGTCAATGGATTACCCAATAGACCCCCATAACATCAAATCAAATATACGCGACATGTAAACATTGAAAGTATGAAAAAGAAATCGGTTTACCCGATAGAACCCCATAAAAATGAAAAGGTAGAATTCATCTGTTAAAGGTGACGAATAAGTCGAGTATAAAAATCTAATTATAATAAAAATGAAAAGCAATATACCGTTCAAAAGCTATTAACGTTCCAAATGAACAACGTGTAAACCTTACGATAGACAGTATAATATTTAGACGTTAGTCAAAATAGAAACATTAACTATTCAAACTGAATACAAAAATATTAAAACAAAAATAATTTAAACAATGACAAAAATGTATTTCTTAGTGGTAAGCATTGCACAACACGTCCTTACACTTGTAATGTATTCATAAAGCAGAATTAAAACGGTTAAAAATCAATACATGGGCTATTGAAATCTGTCTAATCCGTGAGACATCTATTCAAAATTACACAATCAATTGATAATTTTTTGTTCTAATATATATTCTGAGTTAAAAATAAGAAAAAGAGAAATCTCAACATCAATAGACAAAGGTGTTTGATTAACTTTTTTTTTGTGTGCTCTGTAGTGTTTTTTTTTAGTAAAGATCATTTCTATATTACACGTATCCCAGCATAAATAGTTAGTTACAGCAATCCATGACGATGACTGTAAAGGACACAAATAATAATGTTAATAATAAAAATAATAAAAAGAAGAAGAAGAAGATTTCAAGTAAAGCATGGTGACAATTGTAAATTGTGTTTTTTTAGTTTTGAAAATATCGGATAAATCCGTGTTTTTTACCAAAATATATAATTGCATTATTTACTTACTTTAGTCTGTATTAGCTTTATACTATGAAGACATATCGTAATCAAGATACACTCTCTAGTTTTGTTCAGCTAAAAAATTCGATACAAAGCATACATGTGGTTTCAAATATTTTGTATATTTTTCATGTAAGGAATACAATATGATTGGTTAATATTCAGCCTCTTTGTCAAAAAGAAATTACCAAAGTTATATGCTTGAATAATGTTACAACGTACTAAATCATTAAAACAATCCATTTACTATGTTACATTCCTTGAATAGGATAACTCCATATTATAAACTACCGTGGTGTATTTAAAGTGTTACATTATTTGTAGAGAGTAACCCCATAACTTGTGTTAACATGGTATACCATATAGTCTATTGAGAAACATAACCCCACTAACATAAGGTCCTATTTAATAGGATAACACAGGTTGCATCGGGTGCAATTGAACATCGCAAGGAGAAAATCAAATCAAAATTTAAAATCTATTCAAAGTGCCCGTTCAATTTGACATTATTACACAAAGACAATGAAATTACGATTAATTTACAAAAATATTTAAAAAAAACAATTAACGATAACGGAAATGTAAAAATAAAAAAAAAGCAATAAAAACAAAGAAAGATAACTCTTGTCATAATACACCCCCTTTTTTATACTTACCTGTTTATAGTATACTATATAATGACACTAATCAGGACACTTAATGAGGATACCAATGGAGATCGTTTCCCCCTCCCAACCTTTAAGGACCCCTTTCTACTTCAAAAGGTCCCCACGTTCCCTTTATAGGTCCCCCATTTAAGTCCACTTCCGGTCATACCCAAGGTCCACTTCCGGTCCCCTCCCTCTACCGGTCACTTCCGGTCCACGGTTTATACCCACATTGGTGCACTAAATGTTTTGGAAATCATGATCGTGACTACTGTTGTGTAAACTTTATTTTTATGTTTTAATCACACCTGCACTCTTTAGGCTTTTCCCCTGATAAAAAAGAATAAGAGCTCCACAAAGCGTAGCTTGTTGAACTCTATTCAGTGGGGATAAGTGTAGAAACAAATGAATATTAGTTTTTGGCACACTTAAGCATTGGGTATAACTATACGTCAAATTTGCCTAGCCCAATATGTAATTTAACCAGGCCAATATGACGTATTGGACAGGTAAATCTCGTATTAGCGCACTTTTGTATTTTGTATTGTATTAGCAGTCTTGATCATATTTAGGCTAATATTCAAACTTCTGTTAATAAAGTTCATTACAACAACTGGTTTAGACACAATATAGCACAAAATTTGAAATTCAATAAGAGGTAAATGTTATCAACACCCTTTAATTTCTGCTTTTTGGGTACTAATCAAATACATTTGCATTAGTGTAAATAAAAAGATATGAGCTGTTAATCAGATAGAAAAACGTAGGCAATAATTTTCACGAGAAATCCAATAAAAAAATCAAAATCGCACAAAAAATATAAACATTGATTTCTTTTTTTTTTGTTTTTTTATGTGGCCCATTTGACCCCATATAAAACCGTAGGAGATATCTAAAATCTGACTGAAGGTAAGAATCTTATAAATCCAATAAACAATAAAAAGAAGTCGATCTTTTAGTTTCTTACTCTTTGAACAGTTCTATATCTGATTCATCAAAATCGGATTAATAATAATCAACCTTTTCGTGTTTTGTTGTGTTGTTTGCACTTTCTTATAATAAGCCACAGGTCATATCGATTAAACACTAGTTTGTAAAGAGGAAAACGAAAATGCACTATTTGGATTCCCTCCATGTTCATAATAGGAATATTTAATGCAACCAAGCAGATCACTTCCTGTCAGTGGTTTAAAGGTTAAATTTGTTTAGATTACCTTTATGAAGAGAAAACACATGAAAACATATTACAAACATGTTTAGGATATGTAAACAGAAGTCAAATGGTAACCACATAAAAAGGTTTTTATATAATGTAGATTGATTGATTGTTGGGGTTTAACGTCCGAGCAGCAATATCTCAGCTATATTCAGACGATGAACATGAAATGGATGATAAAATGAACATGAAATGATGATGAAATGAAAAAAAGGATGGGACACAAGGATAGTAGGGTCGACGAATTTTGATTGCCACTAGAAAAAAAGGGGGAATGGGTACGGTAGGGCAATTTAGCCTGCTGTGGCGGAGCGCAAAGGTTCCCACTCCTATCGAATACGACAGCTAGGTTCTTTAACGTGCTATGAACGTGGCATCTTTCCCAACACGGTGCACCACTATGGTTTGCGGTCAGGTTTTCCGTATTATAGCCTGACAACCCCAGCATGTAACACGCAAGGGGTACCCCATTCCACCACCTGGGGCACACATCCTAGTTGCTCTGTGGGCAGAGCGCCTAGCCTGAGCACTATTTAGTCACCTTTTACGACAAGCTTAGCGCTGCTGCAGGCCTATTCTTTTGACACCCGGACCTGCACGGAGCATATAATGTAGAAAAAAAACTTTTGTTTCCATGTGATTTTAAGAAAAGGAAAAAAAACATATTTCCATATTGGTCCTAAACATATGATGTTCCAATATGTACTAAAATTTTAAAGGCGCAACTATTTCAAGTGCATATGATATTCAGAGTTTCCGTTTCATCCCTCCTATGACGACACTCATAAATTTCATTTTCGTCTGATATGACTTCAAACACTGATAAGACTTCACCTTATATCATTACAAACGTTTCAATGAAAAAAGTAAAAAAAAGGGTTTTTTTTTAAATTTTTATAATTCAAAACCTTATTTGTTTATTTTACAAACAATAAATGAGACACAGTAACTGTAGTGTATTCATGCTTCTAATGTTCAATATACTGGACATACAAGCTGTCTTAGAACATAGGCTCTATTTGTAATTTTCAGAAGATAGGACAAAGGATTGTTTTAGATGTCTAGAAATGTGCAATGTACCGGTTCCAGCCCGGGTACATATCGAACTTTCACTCGGTGAAAGCGTAATCAAGGGAACCAAGGTTATAGCGGTAATCAAAAGAATGTAATCCAGGGACAAAGACCAGACATGGAAAACAGACATACACAACAAAGAACATAAAGTAACTAAAATCATACATACAAAGTAACAAAAGCAAATGAGCAACTCGGACTCCACTAAAAACTGGGAGCATGAACCAGGTGCACCGGTAGGGTAAGCGTCCTCTGCTTTTCTCAAAAACACTCGCCGAGTTGCTCATAAAAAATCACGTAAAAATCATTAGAATTTCTGCGAAGTTATATTTCAATTATTTTTGTTACCGTGAACTTTGATGGACTTTGACAAACTTTGAATTAAACTCCATCACACTTTAACTGTTTAACAAACTAAGATCGTGTAAACAGGCCTTAAAGGTTTGGTACAGGTATAAACATGAAAACAATTAACCATCTTAAGTTTTGCACCCATCGTATAAATTTAATGTGGGATGTATATTGCTTACAAATTTTCAATCAATTAGGACAAAAGGAAAAAGATGTATGTTTACAGTTTCTTACCTTAAAAACAAGTGTTGGTAGGTATTTTTCACAATTCTTTTTCAGAGGCGGGTCCACTAGCAGTCATTTTAAAAAGGAGGGGTGCCAGCCGGGGTTCCTTAGAAAAAAATTGGTTGCTAGGGCATTATATACAGTTTTGTCAATTTTACACCTGAAAATGACAAATTTTCGAATACAAAGGAGGGGCGTCAACCCCCCCCCCCTTTGCACCCTCTTGATCCGACACTGTTTTTACCTTCAGTTGATGGGGAAATAATCTAAAGTTTAACGATGCTTCTGCCAAAATGTCAATACAAATGCTAGGGTAGGCAGCAAAATCTAAGGTACATGTAGGTATGGAAATTTTTTATTTGGCCTTTAGATATAATTCGCATCATCGGTTGTTATTCAGTGTCATTTTTATATGATATTTGATTGACTACCATGTTCTAGTTTGCTTGCGTTTTTTTTTTACCTTTAAATGTGATTTTTCTAAAGGTCGTCCAAAGGCTATCTGTCACGTAGACTGTAAACAGTTAACAGTTCTTATGTTTGAAAATTATTAGTTACAACTTTATGCAGCTGAGCCCATTTAAGCTTAGCATAAAGGGAGTTGCTTATCTCCGTGAAGCACAACTGTGGATAGACGTGTGTAAATCATAGGTAAGCATTTTACCCCCTGTTATCTTTACAAGTGTTTCATCTAGTATATTTGCACGAATGCTCTACTACCCACCTTTTATTTTACATCTAGTTATTTGTGTATACGGAAAAGCGTGCCCAAATTTATCTTTAGTACCTTTAGGTATTGAATTAAGACACCAAGTCTTTGTTCTTTGTTTGTTTTTGTTGTTGCAAAGCCAGATGTTTACAAGCATCGAATTCTTGTTTTTTTCCTACTGCAAAATCAGATATAACAATTTAGTTTCTTTCCAAAATCAGATATAAGTATTTACATCCCTCAGTCTTAGTTATGGTCCTACTTGAAAATCGGATTAGTTCATTGTGTTTACAGGTAAGAATAACGTACCTCACAACATGTTTCTATTGCAAAATCAGAGGTAAAAATTAGTAACTCGAACTATTTTCATCTCAATCTCAATCTCATAATTTGCTCTCTTGCATTATCAGAGGTTAAAACTGCGTACCTCATAATGTGTTACTATTGCTAAATCAGAGGTTAGAATTGCGTACATCGCAATGTGTTCCCATTGCATAATGAGAGGTTAGAATTGCGTACCTGGTTATAATTACGGCCCTCACAATGTGTTCCTATTACAAAATCAGAGGTTAGAATTACGTCCCTCGGTATATGGTCCTATTGCATATTCAGAGGTTAGAATTACGTACCTAATAATTTGTAACTGTTGCAAAATTTGAGATTAAAATTGCGTACCTCTTAATATGTTCCTATTGCAAAATCAGATTAGAATTGTGTACATCACAATGTGTTCCTATTGCAAAATTAGAGGGTAGAATTGCGTACCTGGTAGGAATTACGGCCCTCACAATTTTTTCCTATTGCAGAATCAGAGGTTAGAGTTACGCCCCTCAGTAATTTGATTCTTAGCTATAGCCATATGTAAGGATTGTGTACGTCAGTCAGAATAAGGTACCTCAGTCTACAATTCTATTAAAATAACAGACTCTCAGTCTATGTGTGCTGAATTTATTTTGTCTGATCTTCAGTTTTTATTGTATGTTACTCTGTTATTGTGTATGAGGATTTGTTTTCTGTTTTCATGTTATGGCCGACAATGATTTTCGATTCTTACACGATGTCTCTGGGCTGTCCTTTTGTTTCGATGCTTCCGTGTTTTCACTGATCATTTATCGTTACCCAACCTGTATGTATCTGCATGTATTAGGAAAACTAAGAAACCAGGATATAACACCCATGGCATTTGTAACAAACTTCCAAATTATTACCTCGTCTGTAAACTTTGCAGGTTCTTCAATACTAATACTGCAAAATGTGTATTACTATGTATTATTATTATTATTATTATTATTATTATTCTCTTTGTAGATTGAAACACATATTAAAAAATGACGAAAAGGGTTTGCATTATAGGAGCAGGTCCATGTGGAGTATCCGCGCTGTTCCATTTCGACAAGCTAGGAAGCGAAGCACCGGAAATCGTCTGCTACGAAAAGGGTAGCACGTGGCTCGGTCTATGGAATTACACATGGATGACAGGTATTGGCATAGCCCCGTGCAGGTTCGGGTGTCAAAAGAATAGGCCTGCAGCAGCGCTAAGCTTGTCGTAAAAGGCGACTAAATAGTGCTCAGAAACCTAGCCGGGGGCTAGGCGCTCTGCCCACAGAGTAACTGGGATGTGTGCCCCAGGTGGTGGAATGGGGTACCCCTTGCGTGTTACATGCTGGGGTTGTCAGGCTATGATACGGAAAACCTGACCGCAAACCATATTGGTGCACCGTGTTGGGAAAGATGCCACGTTCTTCGCACGTTAAAGAACCCTGCTGAGATATTCGATAGGAGTAGGAACCTTTGCGCTCCGCTACAGGAGACTGAATTGCCCGACCCTACCAATCCCTTCCTTTTTTCAATGGCAATCTAAATTTTATCGACCCTGTTGCCCTTGTGTCCCATCCCTTTTTCATTTCATCATCATCATCGTTTCATGTTCATTTTATCATCAATTTCATATTCATCGCCTGAATATAGCTGAAATATTGCTGCTCGGGCGTTAAACCCCAACAATCAATCAATCAATCACTTCTGGCCAAACTAGTTCTTATTTTGCCCCCTTTTTTGGAAAAGAAATATTGGCAATGTAATTCACATTCAATATAGTTTGGTTTGGTAACTTAGTTTAAACATATTTTATTCAGTAATAATACACAATAATTATTCCCTATTTGAGGAGCTCGGGATACAGCCATATTTTATTCTGTTTTTGCAGAGTTACCTCGCGTAAGAGCAGGTATAACTTCGAATACAATAACGGCACGCTCACAAGTTGTTTTTTGTTTTTTGGTTTTTGTTTTTGTTTTTGTATTTATTTTTGTTTTTGTTCTTTCAATTAAAGTTAATCACTTATTCACCCCACCCTTTTTGTAAAATTTGGAAAATTTGAGCACAAAAGGGTAATGAAAGACTGGAATCCTGGAGCTTTTTTTCTGGAAGCACCTTTGCTCTCAATCCGTGCCTGAATTCATCGGGTTTGAATTGGCATATATATATATATACATGTACTTATAAACGGAATCTGCGAAAATTAGACATTTTGGAAATTATATCTTTTGATAGTGAAAACCAGCCTGGTAAATATTAAATCGATCACTGTTTTTATATCGAAGGAACTGACGAATTTGGAGAGCCTTGTCATTACGGCATGTATAAGCATCTGTGGTCGAATGGACCGAAAGAGTGTCTGGAATATCCTGATTACACTTTTGATGAACACTATGGCAAAGCAATACCGTCATTTCCTCCACGCCTCGTTTTGAGAGAGTACATGGAAGGTTCGTATGCAGAAAACTTTTCTACAATCTCCCTCCATGATATAACGTGTTTCTGAATATACCGGGTTGGAGTACATATATAAGACACCGACCCTTTTTATCCTGAGGGTGTGGGGAGCTGATGTCGAATATATTTTTTGTATCGCGGAAGCGCAAATTTTTTGTTAAAATTTCAGAAGTAATCGAAATCAATATTTTATTTGAAAATCTGTCCCGCTGAACAATATGGTCACTATGGAAACATTTTTTTTCAATGTTTGAGTAAAAAAATTATATCGAAAATTGCATAATTTATTTTTTTTTCAAAAAGATTCTAGCCCCCCCCCCCCCGGAAATAAAAATACAGACTGGTATTGTAGATGTGGATATCCTTCTACAGGGACTTTACTGGTCCGTTCTTATAGACACGCGTGAACACACACACACACACACACACACACACACGCAGAGGCGGGGATCCAAGGACGGTTTTGCATGGAGCACGGACCCCGCCCCCTAAAACTGGGGGAGAAAATTGCATGAAATTTTGTTTTTTCACAAATCCTATCCCAAAGTTTTCTTCGTTTTGCATTTAATTCTATATGCGCCTATAATTTCGCCCTGCACACATACACAAACCGAATTTCTACCTGGTATATTACCAATTCTTGACAAGGTTAAATTACAATACTACCTATACACCTTGTAACACACTTTTAAACCAAAGAACTCATGTACTGTGTGAATTAAGATCGAATTGAAAAACTTATATACCTAACTCTAACAACATTCGAATAAACGGAAACGTGCAAATTGATAGTACGGTATCGAAGTGGAGGCTACTTGTTATAGTGTCTTCGATTGTCCCAAACTTTCATTCCTTTACATTCGAGTGATGGTGGAAATTTGCACTGCGATTTATAGATAAATTTATAAAAAAGTTTGTACTTTTTGGATGTAAGATCAAGAAAAACGAGACTCCAATTAGAGTAGAAACTAAAATAATAAGCAGATATATATATATATATTATGTACGTATTGGCAAGTCGCATTATCTAACACGAAATTTTATGTGTACCCAGTTTCCTTTCGCATTTAAAAATTAGACTTGAAATTTGATTAAAAATCTTTATTTATTGCGTGAACTTCAATACCTCAAACTTGTGAATGTTGATATAACTTTTCTCGTAGAGGGTGAGAAACAGGCTATTGCTTTGTCAATTCTGTCTTTCGATCTAAATTGACCAACAAACGAAACGAAAGACCCAAAATAAAACCAACTACAACTATACTACAAAAACAAAAACAAAAACAACCGAACATCCATTAATCTATGTATATCTGCAGCATGTAGCAA
This sequence comes from Perna viridis, assembly GCA_037379345.1. NCBI lineage: Eukaryota > Metazoa > Mollusca > Bivalvia > Mytilida > Mytilidae > Perna > Perna viridis. Next base: position 1,332,328 of record CM074524.1, on the reverse strand, counting down.
AATAAATTCTATCATCTTTCTAAATTAGGAAGATTTGTAAAGAAAAGCAAGACAGATCTCAAGCGATATATCAAGTGGAACACCGTTGTCAGGAACGTCAAATACCACAAAGAAACTGACGATTTCACCGTTACGGTGGAAGATCTAAAAACCCAAATCACATCAGATGCCAAGTTTTCCCACGTAATAGTATCTGTTGGCATTTTCAATGTTCCAAATAAGCCGACCTTTGTAGGAATGGAAACTTTTCCGGGAACCATCATCCATGCTCATGATTTCCGTGAAGCTCTCCAATATAAAAATCGTCGAGTGTTGGTGGTTGGGGCAAGCTATTCGGCAGAAGACATTGCCCTTCAGTGCATAAAATTTGGTGCAAAACGCGTGGTTACATCATATCGAACAAAGCCTATGGGTTTCAAATGGCCAAATGGAATTGAAGAACGTCCATTAATTAAAGAAGTATCAGGAAATACGATAAAATTTATCGACGGAAGTTCCGTCGACGTCGACGCCATTATTCTCTGTACTGGTTATCGATACCATTTCCCTTTCCTCGATGAAGATTTGCGCTTGCGCTCAGCGTTGTCAATGTACCCGAAAGGGCTTTACAGAGGGTCACTATGGCTGAACGGGGGCAACAACAAAGTATTCTACATGGGAGTTCAGGACCAGTACTTTACTTTCACGATGTTTGATGCACAAGGCCAATGGATCAGTCGGTATTGAATAGTTCTCTGATATGTTACGTGACTTGAAAGTAAAAAAATCTGTATATTGGGTTTTGAAATACATTTTTTATGTCTTCATATGTATAACCACGCGGTCCTATCAAACCTATTTTAGATATTTTATTCACAGCTATTTTTATCAGCTTGTCACGTTTCATAAATTTGTACTTTGTTTATTGTATTCAATGACTGATTATTGACGAGTATGAATATTTTATTAATTCACATGTCCTTGTTAATTTTTATTTCCTTACCAGTACTTCCTTGACAACAAAGTTGTGGTCGGTAAATTGGAACAGTATGTCTAACACTAGAATCTGCAAAGGAAAAAACTTAACATCTTGTTGATTTAAAGGACATAGAAAGTCATATCAAGTTTTACGTATCGAGGGATGCATAGATTTACTGTTTCATTTCAACTACTAAGTATTCTACCTATTGAGGCATTATCTGTTTAGATTCCAGGCAAACTTTCATGGGCAAATATTGCTATATGTGTTGATAGGGTTTGTAGGTCCTCGTCATGAAGCGGACCCAGAGATTTTGAATAAGATGATTACTTAAAATGGAGTTTCTAGGCCATTATTTTCTCGCTATTGCACAAATTTTCCACGAGATAAGCATTTTTTCTCCAAACATGGGGACCAAAAGCCGGACCTGCCACGCTAGGTATTATTTACTGTTGTTTTTTTTTTTATTCAGGTACATTATGGGAACAGCACCAAATGTACCCTTGAGCAATACAGAAATGAGAGCTGACGCAGATATTTGGTCACAAAGAGCCAAGGATCTCAAAAACTGTCACGACGATATTGATTTTCAAACCGACTTCCTGAAGAGTTTGATAACCGGAACTAAATATGACGTCAGGTCATTGAATGCTGGTCGTCTGTTTCATACTTGGGAGCACGCTAAGGTCGACAATATCGTTACCTATAGAGATTTGCCATTTAAATCAGTGTTTACAGGAACAGTAGCAGCAAGCCATAAACCATGGATTGAAGATTTTGATGACACTGTAAATTCATTTGTTAATTAGACAAATTGAAAGCTTAAGTTTTATTTGGCTTGTAGATAGTATAAACGTAGTCCAAATGAGTACGCCGTCTCGGGAGGCTGATTTCTATTTTGCTTGCCTGGTCACCTTCCTTCGTTAGTGAAGCATAAACGTCAATTTAAAAAATGCCTCATTGGATTTCTTAATTTTTCTTTATAAACGGATCCAAATTATCAACAGCGTTTGTAAATAAGACATGATATTAACATTAATATTAAAATATTAACATTAAAATTATATGATTTCATACCTTGCCCATGAGTGACAAAGCAATGCACTGCTATGTAATGCATTGTATATATCTGATGTCTCGACCAATGGGGATGTGCAATACGCCCTATAAAACTTTGTGGGTCTGCTTCAAAGTAGTTCATGCAATGACTTCCTAACTGCATACGTCATTTTCGAAAATCGTCACTTTTGAGTCGAGTTTCAGTGCATTTACAAATACTGAACTTGCTATCTATTGTCCTCATTTATGATATTTTATTGTGTTACGCTGCTATGGTTGTTAAAAAATCATATATGATAAAACTGGTCTTTACGCTTCATACGTTCTTAATCCGTGCGAGAACCCAAAGGGTAATCAAGGACGTTAAAAACTAACTTACTCACTCGTACGCTAAATGTATCATCATTAAAACCATAGACCTGTAATTAATTATGTCTCTGTTAAAACCCAAAACTTTTTGAATTCTTATATGTTCTTAAGAATAAAATATCACATTTTTCTGAATATATTTCAGGAACGAAACAATACTAATTTCTTCCCATTTAAAATAATCTACGATGAAAGTTCAGAACATATTGTTGAGAAAAAAGATCATCTACCAAGTTGTCGCACGTTTCATGTCATTTCAACCTGAGACCTCCAATGTGGGAGATTTCGCGAAGCATTGTATTTCAAGAAGAAAGTAAGCAAAATATCAATTTATTACATGAAATTTTAGTGGCGGATTCGGGGGATGCAGTGGTTGGGCACCCCTTCACTTTGTTGGAAATTTTGTCATTTTTAGCTCACCTGGCCAAAGGCGTCCTTTGTCGTTAACAATTCTTCAAAACTCTTCTCCTCTGACACTATTGGACCAATTGGAACCAAACTTGGTATGAATGTTTCTTTGGCTGTCCCGCATAGAACTCTTGTGGACATTCTTACATGTACAATTACTAGGTATGTGTCAAAGGTATACATTATTTATTCCTATATTTTGTATGTACACAGTTATTTAAAATTGTCAAAACTGGTGATGGGTATACTGTTTTTATTCCTAGTGTAGAACAGTGAAGTCATATTTCTTAGCAAAATTTGCAGTTAACATTTGTATGTCTGTCAACAAGAAATTTACACTGAAAACTACAAAAATACATGTACATGTACTCTAACTATGGTTACTGGCATATGCAGTACAGTATCAATTAAAGATTTCATACATGCAATTATGATTTTTGTAATATAGTAATGCATGTATCTAATTTGTTTTCTACTTTACAATGTGACATTAATTGCTCATCGATAAATCAACATTCAGGGATTGATCCAGAGATTTTGAAATGGGGGTTCATACATCATGCATAAATTAGCAGGTAGCTAAAGTCATACATGGAAGAAGCCCTAAAGCAATATCCTTAGCAAGCTTTCCATTTTCTGTATTTAGAAGGTTTTTGTCTCATAAATGAAATGACTTTTAAATTCGTCACTTCAAACCACTGTTCATGATATATCTGGTTATGAGGGGATGTTGTTTTAACAATGACAGGTGAAAAGTAACCTGTTCTACTCTTAGTTACATGTATGTTACCTGTTGTTAATAGTTATTGAAGCAAAGATGTGCTCATGAAATACACTGTACATTTTTGTAAAGTTTGTTATGTTATTTCAGATACATTTGAATTATTTTAGAGAAAGAAATGTTTATTTTTTTCTTAATTAATACAACTGATAGAGATATTAAAAGAATAAAACCTCAGAACACTGAAATATAGTAGATATATACTATATTAACATATATGTAGGGCAAAAACTATGAATAATGACAGAAATATTGTTTGCATATTTTCAAACGACCAGTTTTGATCACTGTGGGATTGTTGACCTGGTGGTTTAAAAACCAGTAAAAACCTCGTACTGTTATAACCACCCAACCTTTATTTTTGCCCGAATTTATGAATGATTTGCACGAAATTATATGTACATGTAACAATATTTCTCAACAAGAGGATGTTTCTCCATATTATATGGTTAAAATGCATATCTATTTGCATATATAAGACACTGTTATGATTTTTTCCTTGATTTCTTTTCACTGGTTATCACTAGATGAAATGAGAAGAAAGCAAAACAGACCATTTCTGTGCTGGGACACTATTTAAGCATGAAACAAAGTTCATGATTCTCAAGTGCTGGTACATGTATGTGTAGCATGAAGCAGCTGTAAATGTATATGTCAACATCTCTTAATAAAAAACTATATAAAAAAAACAAAAAAACTTGAAGACTGATTTCTGAGCACTTATATATTTGCAAAACATAAGAGTTACTTGAATTGTAATCTTATACATATTTGTGAAACAATCATGCAGAAAAAAAATTTAAAGAAATGCACATACATTATTGAAGGCAGACAAGAACAAAACACTCAGCAAATAGTGATTCATTATAAGAAAAAGTGGTACTCATGAGGTATGGGTTCACTAGTAACTTTTTTTGTTTTGGAGAGAAAAAATGATGGATTTATAGTCAAAGTGCATGTGTGATTAAGACATAATATTCCCTGTATTCCCTACATCACTTTATCATTGACTTTTCCACTTAATTGGAATCTTAAATTGCTCAAATCTATGAGCTACAAAGTTGTTTTTAGTTTAATGATCTTTACTGCATAGTAATTTTTACAAGAGTTTATATCCTTGTTTGAACTGAAAACTTCCTAGAGAAAGGTAATCATTTATTGTACAAACCAAAGCCTAATCTAGACAACAATGACATGGAAAAATTTTAGTTATAATTTATTACCCCCCAAAAAAATTCTACGTCAAAGTGAGCACAAGCAAGGAAAAGTTTTTTTGCTCGTTTCTCCCTTAAGATTGGGCCTTTGTTCAACTTCTTCCAGTCTGTAGAAATTCATTTCTATTTCGTGCATCTCCAAACCGAAATTTCAAGGTGTGGGTCCATTCTTACTTTGAAAATTCATCGAATATTGATAGTCAGTGATTATCAGTGGAATTCATATTTTGTAAGAAATGCTAATTTAAGTATTAGGATATTTTAGGACATCAACGTACGTGTACAACCAGGAATACCAAAAGCAATAATACAAAAGAAGATCCAAAAATACATATTGATAAACGGACTGTATAAATATAAAGTGCGTTAAAACAGATGGCGATTCTTTAAAAAGACTTTTTAGCTTACAATTTGGTTACATGAATATTTTGATTGCCATGAGGTCTTCCTTGACTCAGTGCCTCAGCACTCTGATTTTGTTTTTTTGTTTTTTTTTTTTGTTTTTTTTTTTGTTTTTTTTTTTTGCTACGCTTAATGTTACTAGATCTATAGGAGATCAATAGGATGCCTACGAAATCGCGGTCGATTGAGCAAAGTATGGTGATTGATCAAAACAAATTGAGTAATCGTTGTAAAGGACCTACGGTCATCTACCATACATCAATGGTATATAATTTTGTTCAAATTGCTTTAGTGGATTAAGAGGAGTTGACCATCAACCTTTCGGGGGGGGGGGGAGACTTTGTTTTCTTTTTGACTCAGGGTTTTTTGAGAGCATAATAAAAAAAACAATGTCAGCAGTTTTTTTTCTTAATTTAATCACAATTTAACCTTTTCTCCAAGGTCAGGATCGAAATATTTTAACAACCAAAGAAAAAACCAAGCCCGACACCGACAAACGCATTTAGTGAAAACTTTAAAGATTGATATGGCCCGTCGAGGAAAAAAAACAAACTCCATTAAATTACACTCGCAATAAACAATTTGACTGCTCCAGCCGCGCGTTGCTTCGATGACATATTTTTTGCAGCGATCGATTAATTCAAGATTAGCAGTCTCTACCTGTAACCCTGGTGCAATTAGCTGGTTATCCTGAGGCTTCACCCAAGTTTTCACTGCATGGCCAGTTGGCAGAAAGATACTCCTACAACGTAAGAGGTTGGAATTCCGTTCCTCCATACCCCAACCTCTTACTTCCGAGCGCCATATTGCATAACGTTCCACCGTTCCATGAAATCGACAGAATTATAGTCAACTATTTTCCATTTAAAGCGTTTTATAGTTTCTTTACCATTACACGGGAGACTAAACTGAAGAAAAACAATGACCTACCTAATGAGAAAATCCAGCAATCCTGGAAATCCTTTGTAAAAGCAGTTAAAATGAACTTCTTATTTGGTTTTTAGCTTTTTCAATGTGTAATTCCGGTTGATAAAATTACGGATTTTAAAATTTGCGAAACGAACATAATAAATTAACCAACGAACTGCCTTTACCAACTTTAAGTTCGTTTTGTCAAAAATATATTGTATTCCGTAACATTAGTGACCTAATTCAAAATTGCTGGTCATTTTGACAACTGTCTTCATTACAAATGTTTTCTGGTTATTTAACAAATATTTAGGATTTTTATCGTTCGATTTCCCGTAGGTTAAACTTCTTTTATGTAAATAAAAGACATAAAGTATTTTATAACACATGTTTAGCTAATTAACATTTGCGGTGGCTTTCAACATGTCAGATGCTAGATGTTAGGATGGCACCAAGTCAGAAAATAGCTTGCTGGAGTAGCAGCAAGAGAGTAATCTTGATTTTTATGTTATCAAGAATTCCGCTTATGTGCACTCTATAGGAGGCATTCTTGGTCTGGTTTGAGGCCTAGAAGAATATTTTGTTCATAATAGTGTAAATTGATTGCAGGATATTAATGATAAATGTAAAGATATATGCTTAGAACATGTACATAATGATATTCATATTATTTTATGCTGATGATACAGCAATTTTAGCTGGAACGCCAGATGACCTTCAGGATTGTATTAGAGCTTTTGAACATTATTGTAGTGAATGGCGTCTTGGTATTAATGTTCATAAAATTATCGCATATACAGATGAACCCACCGCATATAAAGATGAACCCATCGTATATAAAGATAAACCCATCGTATATAAAGATAAACCCACCGCATATAAAGGTCAATTCACTGCATATAAAGTTAAAGCCACCGCATATAAAGATAAAACCACTACATATAAAGATAATACAACCATATATAAATAAGAAAGTACCGAATACAAAGAAAACAGCACCACGTATAAATATAATTGACCAGATAAGACAGTTACGGCGTTCCATAATTATACCTTATATACATGTATTGCAGCCAGTACCTTGTATTGATTGTGTTAGAATGTTACTTGTATGTTACACTTCTGTCATGTTCACCCTTTAATTTTCTGAAAGTTCTGCTCCACCCAATAAAAAGGTGCATAATAAATTCTTAAATTACTTAAAACAATGGGTAGGGCGGTTACCAGTCATGCCAGTTTACAAATGAAAAGGGGGAGGGATCCGGACTTCGGGGCGCAGATGTTTATACATAGAAGGGGAAAGGTTTATTTCTACACATTCTACGCGTTTCCATGTCTGGACTGTTTTGCGCCCCAGAAAAATGGTGGATGTTGTTTAATTAAGTAAAATAATGAACTTACAATACTCGTGTAACACAAGTCTCTAGAGATCAAAGTTGTCAGACGACTCCTTGTAAGAGTTATTGCCCTTGAAAGGTGAAAAATGATTTTTTTTTTTTTTTTTTGGGGGGGGGTTTGTTTTCAGCCAATATCTTGAAAATTATGATAGATAGAGAGAAACTTTTAATTGCCGAAATGATCCTTATGATATGTACATTCTTCTGAGTCAAAATTGTTGGACAACTCCTTGCTAAATTTATTGCCCTTGAAAGGAAAAATTTAACCAGGTGAGTGATTCACGCTCCTTGGAGCCTTTTGTTTATATGCAAAACTGAAAAAAAAAATGCCGGGTAAATAATGTCCTAGCACCCATTTTTTCTGAAGATCCTCGGCTGGCACGCCTGCTTTTCAAAGTATCAAGATCCGCTCCTGTAAATTATCACATTTTTTCAATTTAATATTTAATATATGTAAGCACAGTTGTTAAACTATTTTTTTATGTATGATTCCAACCACCACCTTTACACTCTCCTTAAGCTTGTTCTTGTATTTAATTGGTACGTTTGGTAATTACTTTAGTAGTTTTTTTTTACAAATATTTTCATGATTTTCTCAAAACTATGTAGCAGTCCAATTTTCGTAACCTCAGCCTGAAATTAGGAAGATAGTACCATTTGATTACAAAACTATATAAGGTTGCTTTGAGCTTTTTCTTTCTTCGTTTTTAGCTCACCTGGCCGAAAGGCCATGTGTTTGTTTGTTTGTTTGTTTGTTTTTTGGGGGTTTAGAGCCCGAGCAGCAATATTTCAGCTATAGTCAGGCGATGAATATGAAGTGGATGATAAAATGAACATGAAATTATGATGAAATTAAAAATGGGATGGGACACAAGGATAATGGGATCGAGAAATTTTGATTGCCACTGGAAATAGGGAGAGGTGGGTAGGGTCGGGCAATTTAGCCTCCTGTGGTGGAGTGCTATGGTTGCTACTCCGGGAGAATACCACAGTAGGGTTTTTTAACGTGCCAGGAACGTGGCATCTTTCCCAACACGGTGCACCACTATGGTTTGCGGTCAGGCTTTCCGTATTATAGCCTGATAACCCCAGCATGTAACACGCCAGGGGTACTCCATTCCACCACCTATGGCACACAACCCAGTTGCTCTGTGGGCAGAGCGCTCTAACCCCCGGCTAGGGATCTGAGCACTATTTAGTCGCCTTTTTCAAGCTTAGCGCTGCTGCAGGCCTATTCTTTTGACACCTCGACCTGCACGGGTCGAAAGGCCATTTTAGCTATTGCCAACACTATGTATCCGTTGTCCGTCGTCGTCCGTTAACATCTCCTCTGAAACTACTCAGCAGATTGTAACCAAACTTTGCATGAAAGTTCGCTATGGTATTTTTAACAATCTGTGGGAATTTTTGATCAGGCAAAAAAAAAACGACCGGCTTTACTATAAATAGACTGCAGGGGTCAAATAGCAGAATTATGCAAATAACCCAAAGACAGTTAGGTTAGGTAGGTTAAGCTAAAATCTGGTAGGGGTAAAATTGTTCAACATGATGGGATAGACATATTACATCGAAATTTTCAGAAAGATCTGTTGCTCGTTATTGTCCTTGAAGAGAAAAAATGACAATTACAGATTTATTTTATGATATGAAAACCGGGTTGACAACTAAGATGTTCTGTACTGATTAAATGATTCTTGTGACAATAGTACGGTAAGGTCAAGAGTACAACTTCAGAAAGCTATAAATAACTATTTTTGACAAGGTGAACGATTCAGGCTCTCTATAGTCTCTAGTTATACATACATTCAGCATTAAGTCCGAATGTCAAAATTGGTTTTCAATGTCAATAAGTCTTTTTATCTAAAAAGCAGCACCCTATACTCATTCAAAAGAACAATAATTAACTCTAGGACATGAGTAGTACTCAGCTATAAGGGTTGTAAATAAAGTTTCTGCAACGTTCAAGTTCTGCTTTCGAAAGGAGATGGTCACACAATACTTGCTATAGGTCTTTTCGCTGCCCAAAGCACTGGGTTAAATCTAATCTTCTTGAAAGGAAATTCTATCTTTCTTGTGACTTTCAATGAACGCTTTTTTCTCTTTCGAGGCATTGTTGAAAATAAAATTGTCATTTCATGCAATTGTATAAAACTAATTGCGTTGTACAAAATGGCATCATTCAACGTGATTCTGGATATATTACAAGCTAACCGGAGAACAGGTCATGACAAGACCGGTCAAAACTGCTCCTGAATTCGGCATTGTGTTCTAAACCTTTAGAAAGTTCTGTTTTATAATTACGAGAAAGGCACTTAACACCAGCAAAAAATAAAACTATAAAACTCTTCTAAATAATTGGTTGTGCCAAGTTGACCTGTTTTTGGTCATGTGACCAACAATAATTTCTGCAATTTCCTTCGCACGTTAGGTATGCACAGGATTATTTCCCAGCAGCAACAGTCATACAGTACCTTATTTGACACCTCTACCATATTTTCCAGCTTCTATGACATTACTAAATTTGGGACCTGGCCTTTGTACAACCGTTCCTTGGTCATCATATTCCCACGGGAATTTTGAGGGAAATTTCTCAATACTTCTTCATAGTATAAATCTTCTAATTTGCATTTGTGTGTCATTATTGTATGATTTGTCATTAATTTTATTGTTGGCTTTTGTTTGTCACAAGCATCATTATGTTTACACGACAATAAAAATATTTGAATTTGAATTTGATAAAATATCGAGCTAAAAATACAGTTTAAGTCTGTTTTCACTGACACGTGAATTGTTTAAAACATAGTCTGGTAAAACTTCTGGAAGATTTCAAGTCAAAATGAATGTAATACTTGCCGTTTACTATTGCATGATTCTTAGGTGGAGCTTTACATTCAAGCTGGACTCACTGGCACATGAATTGTTGAAAACATAGTCTGGTAGGATTTCCAGTAAGAATGAATGTAAAAACTTTCGGTTTACCTCTGCATGGATCTTAGATTGGAGCTTTACATTCGTGTTTCTTATTGTTAATCTGAATACACTAGAACATACGCTTTTAAACAGTCAATTTTATGTTTGCATTGAGTACAACAGTTACAGTGCCTACATATTTTGAACTCGGGGGGGGGGGGGGGTGGGGGAGGTTGGGGTTGGGGATGAACTCCTTGAAAACATCAGTTTACCAGTTGTGGCCCTAGGAAAAAGGGTGTTGCAGGGTTTGAACCTCCCTTTTTGTTGGAAAATTTTGTAAATTTGGTATTTTAGGCAAAATGAGGTAGATAATGGCTGAAACCCCTACATATTTCTGGATCTACCTGTTTACTTCCTATAAAAGTGATACTGGCTAATGTAAATAAGAGAAATCGGCATGAGAATTCTTACAACTAGTCAGTAGTGAAACCAGAAATTCCGAAAAAAAAAGGGGCGTTCCGGTAATTTTAATTCGAGCATATGCCAACCCTAACCCCGTGGATCCACCCATACGCCTGTTATAATTTGTCCTTCGCTTCTATGGTTTAGTTCAATATACGAAAATGACACATGACAACTGTTTTTTTTTCAATTACAATGAGATGGTATGATAAACCGTGAATTATGATTTTAAAATAATATGTTCCAATAATTCACACAATATGACTTATCGAGCCGTTATTGTTAAATTCATACCTGACTTTGCACTCTTAACCTAAATTACATATATACATATACAACAATTTAAATGCAAATCGTCTGCAGTTTGGGACTACTTAATAGCAAGATTACTACTTGAATTATAATAATGTAATAACTACAGATACATATAAACCTGATAAACAATGAATGAGAAGGAGGTAGGCTATTGTTTTCTTTACAACTACTTTCATTTTAACAGAAATCGGGACGATTGTTTTGATTAGCACTCGTCTGGTGACTTTTCAAAAGATCATAAAGAGAAAATAGGGCATTAATAATGGTGAAAAAAGGGGGGTGACAAAGTGTTCGGAACTCGAAAACTAGATTTTTGATTTAGCTGAAAATTAATATAGACTTGTATTTGATGGGACTAATAATTGTGCAAAGTTTTGAAAAGTTTTCATAAGATCCGCTCTCAAGTTTTCATCTGGAAACTGGAGGGGACGGTCACCAGCGGCGGATCCAGACAATTTGAAGAGGAGGGGTGCCAGTAGGGGTTCCTCGGAAAAAGGGGGCGCTTGGACATTATTTGCCATTTTTTTTGTCAACCCCTGCACCTATCCTCTGGTTCCGCCACTGCACACAGGACTATTCAGAGGGTAATTTATAATACCACTCCACTTCGTGTGGAGGGGTATAAAATTCACTTAAATTTATCTCGACCTTTCGCTTACTTATTTTTCTTCAAAAATACTGTGTAATTTTATATCGTCAGTTTAACTTAACTGGCTCATAGGGACTTTACAAAGTCATAGAAACTTACACAGTATATTAAAAAACAGTTTTTCGGCATGACACAGGTTGTGTCCTTATTGTGTGACATGATATACCATGGTTCTCAACCCCACATGGAAAGAATTGGGATTGATATTACATACGATGAGGACATCTTTTTGTAGGTCTTAACTGGTCTGGAGCTGGTATATCAATTAACTGCTAGTAGCCCTGTCTTTGTTCATTTGTGTAACGTATAATCAGTTTCTTTATTTCTGTTTTAACAATGGACTCAATATTTTTTTCCACAGTGGCCAGATTTAAAAGTGGAAGGGTTGTGATCACGCCAAAGTACTTAAACCTCGCCGCATCTTTTGCGCCTGTCCCAAATCAAGAATTTCTTGCCTCTATATGCATTATTTCGTTTTCACTTTCATTTTACTTTTATGTTGCTGGAGTATATAGGGACAACTACTTCGCTGTGTATGATGTTGTGGCCAGCTTAATTCAGCCTGCCCCGTAGTGGGTCCCCTCGTCGTCACCATTTACATTCTCGTTATATTAAACATTGATTTGTCAAATTTTCTATTAAAAGAAAGAAGACATCTGTTTTCAATTTGTGTTGGTCCTTTGACATACCGTCTACTGTTTCGAAAAAAAAAAAAATAAGTGAATACAATCCAGTGATACGTAGTAATTGAGGAAGCGGTGGTATACCAATGCTTCGTGCTTTATTGATGACCGTATTAAGGCTCAAGTGTATTTGTGCGATGCAAATTTTTTGGGCGTTCCCTCAGCGTGACTCGAACTCGAACCGCTGTGACATCTATGGCAACACCGCCTGCACAAAATCCAGCGCCCTAGACCATTCGGCCAGCTAGGCTATATCAAAATATAGCTTCCGAATGTCACAACAAATCAGTATTATACATTCCCAGTATCAATTTGACAGTTCTAACATCGTTGGGAATTTTTCAGACCCTTCTATAAGTTTACGTTATCTTCCCTGTATCAATTTGATCCGATGGAGCAGTGTAGCGAATAGAGTCGTCACATTCTGAGACGTTGTATAATATTGATTTGTTGTGACATGCATCATTAATTTGATCCTCTATCCTACATATTAACACCTAGATGAACTGTCCCGTACTACCATACATCGTGTACTAAGTTACAGCCCTAGATTAATCCTAAGAGGAGGAATGACCCGGCCAGCGAAAGCTATATTTTTATATAGCCTAGCTGGCCGAGTGGTCGAGGGCGCTGGACTTAGTGCAGGCGGTGTTGCCATAGATGTCACAGCGGTACGAGTTCGAGTCCCGCGGAGGGAACGACCAAAAATTTGCTTCGCAAATTTGACATTTCTAACATCGTTGGAGATTTTTCAGACCCTTCTATAAGTTTACGTTATCTTCCCTGTATCAATTTGATCCGATGGAGCAGTGTAGCGAATAGAGTTGTCACATTCTGAGACGTTGTATATATATATATATATCATCATGTAGCCCAATGTCTCAGCTTAACAGCGGTATCAAGACAGTTGCGGTAACACTTACGATTTTGGAGTAAAATGAAAATAATGTACCCCTACCCCACTGAAAATCACTTAAATTGACATATTTTTTTTTCAATGTCAAAAACTCTAGAGTATTTATGCTTAAGTAAAAAATTGCTTATTTGGTATTTTCTGTTTAGTATTATCACAATAAATACTTTATGGGTTCTTTCAATGACTTGTACAGATTTTCGTATTCAGATGAACTTTCAAATGAACCCAAGTAACAAATATTTGAACCTTTTCAAGTCAAGTTAAGTAGGGGTACCATTCTTTCGCCAAAACGGCCGCGTATGCATTTAATTATACATTCCCTTGGCTCATTAGAAAGCTAAGAAGCTACACATAAATGTGTTTGAATATGCAAATTAAAGCTTGCTTGAAGTACGGTACTTGAACAAATTGCATTTTATCGATTATCGGTTAAATGGAAGAAATTATGAAGTTCAGAAAATTCTCATTATTGTCTCCTTGAAACTGAACAAAAATCGCAATTGAAATGAACGGATGTGTTGAATACATCGATAATTAAAACATGTCTTTTTTCACATCGATTATATATCAGTCGGCTTGCTTGACAAAACCCGGCTCACACATATTTCTTGTGGTTTAATTCTGTTCTGGAAAGAAAATTAATATTCCCTTGATCTTATAATCCAGGGACACTTGACCTATATTATACGTAGTAACTTAAAATGCAGCACAAGGTTTTCATTAAAGATTTGGAGAGGCATAGAAGTGACAAATATAATTCCACTTAATTAAACCTAATCTATATTCATTTAATTCTTCTCTTTATTTTATAGACTGAAGGTAAAACATAATCCCTCTTTTATTGCTAATCTGGAAAATCTTCACAACTTTTTGATTAGTTAATCCCAGAATCTGTGAAATATGTATAAACTTTAGTTGTGCTCCCATTTAAGTCTTTAATTCGTGTGATCTTGAGGTAAGTCGGTTATAATTGTGATATATAATGTTAAATTTGGCACTAGAATGTGAAAATTTAAAAATAATGTTTTCTTTTCTTTTCTTTTTTTTTGTTTTTTTAAAAACGTAGGGGCATTATTATGTATTAACTTTACTCATTTGGCGTATTCTACGCGGGTTGTTAATATAGTAAACATTTTAGGTAAAATTGATAAATAATAACCTCCCTCTTCTAAAAATCCCAGGATCCACCCCCTTCTGGTACAAATTTTATATTTTCTTACATTTCGCAACTTTAAGTTACGTATAAAAGGTGATAATACGATCTTTGCAGAAAATGTTCTGTATGTAATATGTCTTTTTTCTTTTAGTTGCCCTGTTTAAACTAACCCTAAAACAAGAGATTGTGTGGTGGTATTTTGACATTTAAAACGCTAATAATACGTATCAAGATGTTTGAACTTAAACTGTATTATATGGTACTAGACCATGTGTAAAGTTAGAAAAACCTTATTAATTCATTCTCAAGTTATTTATCTGGAAACCATCGGGTGACAGGCGTAGGACGGACACGCAGTTTTTAGGAGGGTAAAACATAATACTAAATACCTCGCCACTTCGTGTGGCAGGGTATAAAAACTGTAATATGCATTGAAAAATAAATGTGACCTTCTTCGTCTTGTCGATAAGCTCTTTAAAAACCATCATAAGTATCGAACTCTCTTCGGTTAAAAAAAAAACGTATGATGACTCTCTTTTCAGTTAAGTCCCTTGAAAAAGACTAAATTTGACGATTTATTCTGTTTTCGGCTTAAATCTGGAAATTCCTTTGGACAAGACGCAATTTGTAATTAAATGAAATGATTCTGATAAAAAAAACACAACGAAATTCTTATTTTGGTAAAAAAATAATGCAAGTTCTTCGAAGAGTTATTGCCCCTGGCTTGAAAGGGGATATATTTTTTTTCATGAAAAGATGAAGCTCAATTGATAGTTTAATTCATATTACAAGGTTATAATTGAACACGTGGTCAAATTGGTTGAGTGATAGAGTGGATTGCTCTTGAAAGATCAAATTAAAAAATTTATATATTTTTGTTTATGTTTTAATATCGCAACCGATATATAAGAAGAAATGATTTGAAGAGGGGAATAAAATAAAACAATTCAGGGACAACCACCAGACTCGGGAAATAAACTGACATGAAATAACAAAAATAACACACATATCGATACATAAGTAAATGGGCAACCATACTCAATTTAAACTAAGACCCGAGTCATCGGTCGGGTAAGCGTTTTCTGCTTTACTAGAAACACCCACAGTAAATATCACGTCCGGGGTAACGAGGTAGGAAAATTGTAACATGATGAACAAAATTATTCTCAACTATGCATGAATTCGATCATTTTCATTTCCATTGGTCAATATATAGCGTCTGTAGTATTCTTTATCTCAAATTCTTTCGGGCAGATGCAATGTATAGAATACCCGAATATATTGTTTAAAGACAAAACGTCACTTACATATGATCTGGCTAATATGTGAATAAAACAGTGGCGGCTCCAGTGGGATGGTGCACAGGGTTGCCACCCCCTTTTATTGGAAAATTTGTTATTTTTATGTGTAAAATCGACGACAGATGGCAAATATTGTCCTAGCACCCTCCCCTTGTTCTGAGGAAACTCGACTGGCACCCCTCCTTTTCAAGGTGATCCGCCCCTAGATAAGATCATCTAAAAGAATAAAGATATAGGTTAGTGAGTAGCAGAGATCATTTTGTTCCCATTGCAATGATGCCTTTTGTATGTGGGAACATGTGTCGACCTGTTGTCGATAAAAAAAATAAGCATTTTGATAACATCTTCTTTTGTATATTCAAAAGATGATTTGAATCGTTTTTACAAATTATGAAGAATGTCTGCCTAGTACTACATGAACGTATCTAGGAGTTTTTATCCTTAAGACAAATTCGAATTTAAATTGGTAAGAAACTGATCCGTTTGACGAGGGTCATCTATGATTCAGATGATATCTGGTGGTTGCTTGTAACTTTGATCATTTTCTCTTTTTAATTTCAGCTGAAGAAGGCCAGAATGAGTGTTTTGGATGACGAGACACGAGCGGGTAGGGAAATAGTTTGATTATATACATATATATATAGAAAGGTCTGAACAATTCCCAACGATGTTAGAACTGTCAAATTTGCGATGCAAATTTTTGGTCGTTCCCTCCGCGACTCGAACTCGTACCGCTATGGCAACACCGCCTGCACCAAGTCCAGCGCCCTAGACCACTCGGCCAGCTAGGCTATATAAAAATATAGCTTTCGCTGACCGGGTCATTCCTCCTCGTAGGATTAATCTAGGGCTGTTATTTGGTACACGATGTATGGTAGTACGGAACAGTTCATTTAGATGTTATTATGTAGGATAGAGGATCAAATTAATGATGCATGTCACAACAAATCAATTTTATACAAACGTCTCAGAATGTGATGACTCTATTCACTAGGTCCAGGGCGCTGGACTTGGTGCAGACGGTGTTGCCAGTAGTGAAGAAATGACAATTCTGCACCAAGACCATTTTCCATGCAGAAATCCTGCATAAGACCCCCAATTTTGGGGCCCGGGATGCAAATGGGTCTTGAGCGAGCCGGGAATGCTGAAAAGTGCTGGGAGGCAAGGTTTCTGGGGCGCGGAGGCTTTTCCGATGGGAGATACCTCATCGGAAAAAATTATTTTTTCTTGCGTAATTATTAGTGAATTATCTCCCCTGATCTTCGGAAAAAATTGGATTTTTTCAATTTATTCATGCTATATACTATGGAAAGGAAAAATAATCATTACTATTTCCTAAAATATGCTTTAGATGAGATCTCAATAATTTTCACCGGGGTCTGATGGTATGCGGGTAAAATTTTGCAAAAAATATTTATGCAATATGCAAATTTTCCATACCTTCCCTAACGTAATTGCAGGAATTGATGGGTATAAATAGCGATCGAAACTTTTAACTTGTAATGCTATGCACTATGCACAATCTTGGTGATCGAAAAATCACCATTCCAAATTTAAAAATTTGAATAGTATAAATAAAATCATGCCATCCAAGATTATCATGGATCGCTTCGAAGATTCCGTCTGCGAAGATAGCAGACCAACTTCATCTCCCGAAATGCAGAAATTCTGCAATACTCCACTGAAAAGGAAGAAGGGGCAAGGGCAAACCGGGGAAGGATGGACTTTGCTGGCGGCATACCTAGCGGCAAGACGACGCCGATCAGCCGATGGGAGGGAAATTTAGGGTGGCCGAGACCATGGGGGAACTGAGGAAAATCGCCAAAGAGGAAGGGGTGAAGGGATATAGCAGGAAGAATAAGCTCGATTTGGTGTGGCTCATCGAGTCGGAGACCGACCGAAAATTCAAACGTCGGGAAGTATTTACCAGGAAGCAGCTCAATGCGATCGCGAGGCGGAGGGGGGTCACCAATATCTCCCGGCTGAAGAAAGATCAGCTGGTCGAGAAGGTGAAGCAGAGCATTGAAGAAGCTGCAGACCATATCGAGGTTGCGGATAAGAGGGAGGCTGTGGGTGGGGTATTTCGCACGGTGATCATCAAGCCCAAGACGCAGCAGGACGTGGAGACTTTCATCAAGCTAAGCTGGGGGAAAATCCGAAGCGCGACCCGCGAAAATATCTACGCCAACCCAAAATTCCGGTCGGCCTTGATGGTAATCACCGAGTCGGCAGATTTGGACGAAGTGATAGCGCGGATGGAGGATAAGGTCATTGAGAGCCTGGCAGCTTTCCAGGCTGGGGGGGAGCGGATGGACCCTTGGGCGCATCAAGAAGCTGGAAATTCAGCTGAATGAGTACAAGCCCCTCAAGGGAAGCTCATATATCCCATTCCCAAGAAGCTCGCCGCCAAGAAGGCAATAGTGAACGTGCAAAAAAAGGATCAGCAGTGCTTCAAATGGGCGATCCTCTCGGCACTCCATCATGAGGAGGTGGATCTGATACATGCCAGCCGAGTCAAGCAGTATGAAAAGTGGGCGGACGAGCTCAGATTCGACGGCATCGACTTCCCGGTCTTACTCCGGGCAATCGATAGGTTCGAGAAGCTCAATGAGGGAATCAAGGTCAACGTATACGGATTCGATATGGGGAAGGAGGGAGGGACCTACCCGATGAGGATATCCGAAAAGGATGATGCCGGGGCAAAGCACGTGGATCTCATGCTAGTGGCTAACGATGAGAAGCGGCACTACTGCTGGGTGAAGAATCTCTCGCGGCTCTTGACTGCGCAGGTGAGCGATCACGATGGAGAAGCTTACTTCTGCCGCCGATGCCTAAACCACTTCACGCGGCAAGATCTCCTTGACCAGCACATGGAATATTGCGGTCAGAAGAAGGCGGTGAAAATCGAGATGCCTAGCGAAGGAAGTTACGTCAGCTTCCAAAACCACATCCGGTCAATGAAGGTACCATTTGTCGTCTACGCAGACTTCGAGTGCTTCACGACCAAGGTGGGGCCCGAACCGGCAAAGGCTGGCGTAGACGGAATCGTGCAGCTGCTGGAGCGCATGATGAAGACGATCATCCAGAAGGTGGAAGGGCGCGAGCCATCCAAACCCCATACCAAGATCCTCCAGAAGCACGTACCATCGGGATTCTGCTACCACATCAAGTGCTTTGATGAGACGGTATACGTCAAAGAGCCGATGATCTACACTATGCAGCGGGAAGGGGAGGACGTGGGTCAGATCTTCGTGGATCGGCTGACGAAAGACATCCGGGAGATCTATCAGCAGAACGATTTCAAGAAGCCCATGGTGATGACCGAGGAAGATAAGATCGCCTTCGCAGAAGCTACCAAGTGCTTCATCTGCGACCAGGAGCCTGGGGAGGATAGGTTGAGGGACCATTGCCACTTCACGGGCAGATTCAGGGGGGCCGCGCACAATGAGTGCAATCTGAACTATCAGGCGCCGAAATTCATCCCAGTCATCTTCCATAACCTGGCAGGCTACGATGCCCACCTCTTCATCAAGGCATATTGGGAGCTACTCAGGGCAAGATCGATTGCATCCCCAATACGGAGGAGCGCTACATATCATTCACCAAGAGCGTGGCGGTCGGCTCATACAAGGATAAGAAGGGGAAAGAGAAGACGCTCTATCAGCACCTGCGATTCATCGATAGCTTCAAGTTCATGGGGGCAAGCCTGCAGAAGCTGGTAGAATCCACGCCGGCCGATGCCTTCACCAATATGAGGCGGGAATTTGGGGCCAAGCCGATGGATCCGGAGCTCTTCAAGATTGGGCACTTTGAGTCGGAGAATGGGCGGAGCATCACTTTGCGCGAAGTGATCGACCGGGTAAAGCTGAAGCATATCGTGACGCATCCGGAAGACTACGAGCTGGGGAGTAGATACATCAAGGGGGAGAAGGTGGATAAGGATGCTCAGCTAACTCTCTTGAAAGATTACTTGGCCCGCACCAATGCCCTGGGAGAGTGCCCGATGAGGTATTACCAGCGCCATGGCTTTGGGAGGTATTGGACGGGCGAGAAGATCGGCCTCCAGAATATCAGCCGCCGCGTCCGGCATACCCTCTGCGCAGATCATATGATCGATATTGATATGAAGAATGCACATCCGACTCTGCTCTCCTGGTATTGCCATGAAAATGGCATCGCGTGCACGGGGCTCGACGCATATATCGCCGACCGGGAGAAGCTAATCGCGGACCTGATGGCCTACGAGGGAATGAGCCGGGACGATGCCAAAATCTACCTGCTCGCCATCATCAATGGGAAGATCATCAGACTCAAGCATGACGCACCCACCTGGCTCCGGGACTACTATGGGGGGATGAGGCAAATCATGGAGAAAGTGATCAAGCTGAATCCCGACCTGCATAAGCTCGCCTGCGAATCCAAGGAGAAGAGGGGGACGGATTACAATATCGAGGGCACGACCGTGAATTACATCATGTGCTCCCTGGAAAATAAGGCTCTGATGGCAGCCTTCGACTACCTGACCGATCAGGAGATCGAGGTGGGGGTGCTCGTATTCGATGGGCTGATGATCCATAAGAAGGGGGTTCCGCGCGCCAGGCTACCCGAAATTCTCCAAGGATGCTCCCAGAGGGTGAAGGAAGTCGTCGGGGCGGATATCACCTTCACGGTCAAGGAGATGGATGAAGGTTACGATATCACCTCCGCGGCGACCGGGCAGAGGGGGGACCATTTAGACCTGCTGCTCCGCAAAGGCGTCTACCCCTACGACTATATGGATAGATTCGAAAGGCTCCAGGAGACCCAGCTCCCACCAAGGGAGGCCTTCCGCAGCAAGCTCACCGGTGAGCATATCATTGAGGAATACTACGCACACGCTCAGAGGGTCTGGGGGTCTTCGGATGCAAGACCATGCGCGACTATCACGACCTCTATCTCGAGACCGACGTGATCTTACTTGCCGACGTCTTCGAGATTTTCCGCGAAATCTGCATGAAGCACTATGGCCTCGATCCGGCGCACTACGGGCGAATAATCCCTACGTGCAAGACTTCGACCCTAGCAAGCCGACCAACTATCTGATGTATCTGGACGCTAATAATCTCTACGGCTGGGCGATGAGTCGGCCCCTACCGACCGGAGGATTCGAGTGGATCGATCCCTCGGAAGTCCCAGACCTTAGCACGCTCGGCGAAGAGGATGAGCAAGGATATATCTTGGAAGTGGATCTCGAATATCCCAGGGATATCCACGATCGCCACAACGATTATCCCCTCGCGCCGGAATCCATGGTGATCAACGGAGTCAGGAAGCTGGTAGCCAACCTCCACGACAAGGAGAAATACGTGGTCCACTACGTAAATCTGAAGAAATACCTTGCCCAGGGTCTAAAGCTGAAGAAGATCCATAACGCCATCCGATTCAACCAGAGCCCATGGTTGAGAGGATACGTAGAGAAGAATACGGCTTGCAGGGCGGCGGCATCCACCACCTTCGAGAAGGACTTCTTCAAGCTCATGGTCAACTCGGTATTTGGGAAGACCATGGAGAATATCCGCAATAGGGTGGACGTGCGACTGGTGAATAGCGAGACGGTCGCCCGGAAGCTAGTGGCCAAGCCCAACTTCAAGCGTCGGACGGTCTTCAGCGAAGATCTGGCTGCCGTTCATCTGCATCGCACCAAGCTGGTCTTCGATAAGCCCATCTACCTAGGATTCTCCATCCTTGATCTATCAAAGACCCTGATGGCCGACTTCGTCTACGATTATCTGAAGCCTCGGTATGGCGACCGACTCAGCATCTGCTACACGGATACGGATAGCTTGATCTGCGATATCCAGACGGCGGACGTATATAAGGATATGGCGGAGAGTGTGCAGCAGTGCTTCGATACGTCTAACTATGCCCCAGACCATGCCTCCGGGATTCAGGTCCGCGTGAATAAGAAGGTGATAGGCAAATTCAAGGATGAGTGCGCTGGCCAGCCAATGACTGAGTACGTGGGACTCCGACCGAAAGCATACGCATTCAAGGTGGATGGCGAAGAGTGCAAGAGGGCTAAGGGCGTGAAGAAGAGCGTGGTCGAGACCAATCTGACCTTCGCCGACTATAAGGAGTGCCTGGATACGGGCAAGGAGAAATATCGATCAATGAATATCATCCGCAGCCGGCTCCATCAGGTCCTGACTATCGAGACGTGCAAGAAATCCCTCTCCGCCAATGATGATAAGCGTCACATTCTCCCCGACGGCATCAGCACCCTTGTCCACGAACACTATCGAATCTCCCGTGACTGAGATGGACCCCCTCCCCTCGCCGCACTTAGCCTATACCTAGATGAATGAGCAGCATTCGCGTGCACGGCATCCTCCTCCCCCACAAGCCCCTCTCCAACGTAGAGCTCGAGGAAGCCGCCACGACCCTAGGCATCCCTCGATTCAGAGGAGTATTTATGCGCGACGCCCTACCTCCCAACCCCCTTCCCACCGAGTGCAGCATCCTGAATCACGATGATAGCGATGGTCTCGGCACGCACTGGACGTGCTGGCATAAGCACGGAGGACTGAAAGTCTACTTCGACCCCTATGGCCGACGAGATGGTCAACTATCTGCGGTCGGAGATTCGATATAATACCGATGAGCTCCAGCGGCGCGGCGACGTGGTATGCGGGCACTTTTGCCTGCACGTCCTGAAGCTCTTATCGGAA
Source organism: Perna viridis (assembly GCA_037379345.1). Lineage (NCBI taxonomy): Eukaryota > Metazoa > Mollusca > Bivalvia > Mytilida > Mytilidae > Perna > Perna viridis. Next base: position 1,309,732 of record CM074524.1, on the reverse strand, counting down.
GGTCAGACCTCGAGGAGGTGATCTTCGGATTATAGATAAATGGATAAGTTTGGATCTCACTCGAGAAAGCGCGTGCCCGTCTGGCGGATGCTCCAGGATCTCGATATGAATGATAATCGCATCACTAGTCTGGGATTGCCATGGGATAGCTCGGACGCGGTCACGAAGCGATGGGTCAATCAGCAGATGAAAGACGGTATGAAAGACCTCGAAGAGCTAGATTCGGAAATGAAGCAGATGCAGATGACCATCAAGCGGATGCAAAGGGAGTATGACGCATCCATCAAAGACCTTACCAAAAAGCTAATGACCGTGGAAGATGGTAAAGTCGATAAGTCAGAGTGCGTCTCGACCAATGGCGGCTTGATGACTAAGGACCTAGATATGCAAAAATATCACCTGCTAAATCTCTCTCTCCCCAGGACCGATAATGAGCCCATCACGAAAGCCCTTTACGATCGCCTGCAGGAGGATCTAGACGCATTAAGGGTCTTCGTCGAGCTGAAGCATGCATAAATCAAGACTTTCTGGTCTCCCTTGATCGAGACCGGAAAGCCTGGGGAGATCATTGCCAGTCGGACTCCTTGACCCAGGAATTGAAGGTTTTGGGATATCGTCTCCACTTGACGCGGATTTCTTTCTTCCCATTCCGGATGCGTCGGGCTCAAGATTTTCTCGATGCGAAAGATATCCTGGTCGGTGCGCTGAAGCTCGGGCTCGTAAAAGGACCCCTTGATTTCCTCACCCTTATAGTCTTTGAGACGATAGGTGGGCGGCTGCGTCGCTAAGGCCTGGGCGATGGTAAAGATCTCCGTCCAGCGCGGAGTATATCCCTTCTCGAAGATGCCCTTCTTCTTGGTGATCCGGACCTGATCGCCGACGTCGAATCGCTGAGGCTGCATGGGTGGGAGGTCACCGTGGCGCCTTTCTTATCCTTGAGCGGCACCAACCAGCCGTACTTGGAGAAGACGTCGATGATGCTCAGAAGGTATTTAAAGCCTCGATTATCGCGGGAGAAGGCGCTCATATCTACGAGATCGGCAGCCCAGGTATCATCCACCCCACCTACCACCACGCGGCGCTTCTGAAATTTGCGCCGGACTGGCTTGTGCAGCTCTTCGGCTAGCTCATCCGTCCATCGGACTTTTTTTTCCCCACGCCCAGCCCAAATCGTGCTTTGGTGCCGATGATGGGTCTGACGATGCCACGCTCGAGGCGCTCGCGTGCGGTGGGATTGGGGATGGCATCGAGGGAGGCTAGCATCGTCTTATCGCAGATCGAATTGCGTGCGGCCTTATGCTTGGTGTAGCAAAGATCGTGGCGATAGGCGGCCTCATCGACTCAGTTGATGGGTCTGGACCAAGGTTTGGGGGTGCCGTCGGCATTGAGTCGCTGGCTGAGTCTGGTCCCCGGACCGGTGAAATTATGCCCCGGCAGATGCATCTCGACGGGCAGCCGATTGATCATCTTATTCATGAGTCCGGCGCCACTCTCCGTCTTCATGAATTCCGACTTCCGCGCACCGCACCCGGCGCAGGTCCCCACCTTCCGTCGCCGCCGTCCGTCATCGCTCGTGATCACGGCGCGATTATTCGTCTCCGTCTTCTTCTTGCACTTCAAGCGGTACATTCCCATTTTATATAGATAAATGGACGTTGAAGACCTTACCTACGATGAGCCCGCCGCGAGTCGTCGGCATAACCACTATCTCCTCCCGCAGCGATCCATCCGAGGTCTGATCATCGGGAAGTCAGACTGCGGCAAGACGACTCTGCTGAATAATCTCCACCTACGCGATGGATGGCTCGATTACGATCGCCTCTACGTCTTCGGAAAATCGCTCCATCAGCCCATCTATCAGCTGCTGCGGCAGGCGCTGGGGAAAGGATTTTCGAAAGACGATATCCGCGACCTTCTCTCCATCAAGGATCGCTATCCCCACTCTCTGGTCGACGTGGTGCAAATGATGAAGCCACCGCCCAAGCCTAGCCGTATCGAACCCTTCTTCTTCAACGAGGCGAGCGACGTGCCCGATCCTCGAGAGCTCGATCCCGCCCGCAAAAACCTCATGGTCTTCGACGATCTGATGCTGAGCAAGCAGAGCAAGTGCGAGGATTTCTACGTGCGCGGTCGCCATAATAACGTCGACTGCTTCTACCTCTGCCAAAATTACTTCAAGCTCCCGCGGCAATCGATCCGGGAGAATGCCAACCATCTGCCTCTTCGAGCAGGACGCTAAGAATCGCGATCATATCCGCCGGGACCACTGCGGCGATCTCACCCCAGCCCAATTCGATGCCTTATGCGACCACTGCTGGGCTAAGCCTCACGGATTTATGACCATCGATCTCACGAGCCCCAAGACGGCTGGAAAGTATAGATGCAGTCTAGACGATTTCTATCGAGTCTAAGATAAAGAATGGATCACTTGAAGGAATTTTTCCTGGAGAATCAGTTCGATCTAGAGAAAGGTCGATCTCCATCGATCGCTGAATTAAGGGGATACCTCTTGGATATACTCTCCAAGCCTCCCCGATGGCTGGATAGGTGCGAGGGGTGCTCTGCGGATCACTATTTTGTTCGATACGTGGAAGAGTGTGATTGCAAACTTCTCGGCGATATTTGCCACCCCTGCATCCGCCAGCATCTGGGCAAATTTGGAGAGTGCGAGTGCCGCTGCCGCCATAGCCTTGAGGATGGCTTCTGCAATAAGTGCGGACTCACGCTCATTCGCCGCATCGATCATCAGGATTTCGAAGGAAGGACCTATAATCCCCACTATCGTCGCAAACCTAAGCCGCCACCCAAACCCCCGTGCCCCGTCAAGACCGTCCGCGGCCATCAGTGCACGTATCCCTCCATACCGGGCAGTGATAAGTGCAAGAGGCATTCGAAGCTTTTCCCTGGGAAATACTATCGGTGCGGTAAGGCTTTGCATCGTATCCACGAGGCTATATACGCGCCCAAATTTGCCACCTACTGGTTGGGCGTAAAAGTGAGGATGGTGGGGGAGTGCGATCTCCTCAAATGTTTGTTTGTTTGTTTGTTGGGGTTTAACGTCCGAGCAGCAATATTTCAGCTATATTCAGACAATGAACATGAAATGGATGATAAATCGAACATGAAATGATAAAAAAAAAGGATGGGTCACAAGGATAATAGGGTCGACAAATTTTGATTGGCACTGGAAAAAGGGGGATGGGTAAGGTCGGGCAATTTAGCCTCCTGTGGCGGAGCGCAAAGGTTCCTACTCCTATCGAATACCACAGCAGGGTTCTTTAACGTGCGAGGAACGTGGCATCTTTCCCAACACGGTGCACCACTATGGTTTGCGGTCAGGTTTTCCGTATTATAGCCTGACAACCCCAGCATGCAACACGCCAGGGGTACCCCATTCCACCACCTGGGGCACACATCCCAGTTGCTCTGTGGGCAGAGCGCCTAGCCCCCGGCTAGGTTTCTGAGCACCATTTAGTCGCCTTATACGACAAGCTTAGCGCTGCTGCAGGCCTATTCTTTTAACACCCGGACCTGCACGGGGCATCTCCTCAAATGTGTGAAGAGGATCGACCGCGAGCCCTTCTGCTCCTCCAAATGCATGGAGAGTACGTAGGATCTTCGGGAATCCACGGTTTTTGCATCCCGCTGAGGCAGGAGGCAAAAAGCATGGGAGATGGCTTGAACGCTATGGGGCGATTGATCCATCGCTTAGGGGCGTTCGATCCAACGCTATGGGGCGTTGGGGGCGATGGGACGAACGCTATGGAGCGATGGGGGTGAACGCTATGGGGCGTTGGTGGTGCTATAAATAAAATGACGTTCATCAAGATCACCGACCCCAAGCAGCGTGAGGCGCTTGCCAGGGACTTGCAGGAGACCAAGCGTAGCATCCAGGCTAGTGATATGCAGCGTCGTCTGGATAAGATCGGACTCAGCCGCGATCTCTCCAAGATATTCAACTCCCAGATCACCAAAAAGATATCCCACTCGCTCTGCCCGCCCCGGTGCCTGACCTTCCTCTTCCTCTCCCTGCTGCTGAGGGCGACGACGATCCGCTTGCCATCGAGCAAGCATTGAGAACCAACCTCGGTCCGCGAGCCACCCATTATCTGCAGCTCAGTATGACTCCCAAGGCCGACCATACCTTTGGATTGTGAGTGGAAGACGGCACCATCATGATCGGGAGTCTGCCAGTCACCTTCGATGGAGACGATATCTTCGTCGATGGCGAGCGCTATAAGGGTACCCCCGGCCTATGGGAGCTTATGGTCCTGAAGAATCCCAAAGATTTCGAGGTGGATGACCTGCATACCTATGGTGATATCCTACGAGCATCCAATGCCATGTATCAAGGCAACTCTGTGCTCTCGCAGACCCCTAAGGCCAGCAAAAGCCGGAAATGGAAGGAGAACGTCTCGTATCTCTATAAGCAAGATAAGTATGGGAGTGGGGTATCGACCGTCTTCTCCCCACATGCTTCGACCAATTGCTGGATCGCCTCGATCTCTGCGCTGCCGCCTACCAGGCCGGAAATAATGGGGTGCGCAACGAAATCGTGGCCATCCTCGACGCCATGAGGAAGTCCAGTCATATCAGCAGGGAGGAGTACGAGAAGCTGCATCCGAAGCTCCTCTAAATAAATTTACGATGCCTTTAGTAGTAAATCACGGATATCGTCGAAAGTATGCAGTCGACGGACGAGGCCTTTTCGATACGATCGTCAGTCTGGCCGGACGGGTGCTTTCCTCCTCCGCCGCCAAGACGTTGGGTAGCAAGGCCGTGAGCGCCGCCTCCAATGCAGCTTTGAAAGGCGTGGAGAAAGATGCGAGCAAGGCGGTGGACCACGTCGTCAATCGAGTGACCCGCAAAAAGAAGCATCAAGCACCACCCGCCAAGAGGACCCCACAGCAGCAGACCCGTCTCAATAATCTCATTTCGGGCGGGGGCATCGCCAGCATCCACGACTTCGTCCAGCGCTATAGATAAATATATCATGGCCGATATGCTCTCTATCACCGAAGGATTGACTTTCGATGAAAGTCTCCAGGAATATCAGGTTCACGAATACGAACCTCAAGCCGGGGCGCAGCTGAATAATGCCGGCGCAGAGATACGCATCAATATCGAGACTCAGGATCTCTTCCTCCATCCCGCCGAAAGCTATCTCTTGATCGAAGGCCGACTTCAGAGGAATGATGGCGCTGCGTATGGCGACGCCGATCTCGTATCGCTCGTCCATAACGGTGCCATGTATCTCTTTCGCAGCATCAGTTACCGACTCTCCGGCCAGCAGATCGAACATCTCAACGACCCTGGCATCGCCACCACCATGCTAGGGATGCTGACGTACCCCGACGACTTCTCCAAATCGCAAGGCCTCAACCAGCTATGGTTCAAGGACTCCACGGCCGATGCTGAGGCAGATAACGTTGGATTCGCAGCACGTAGCGGGTATATCCTCACCGAGCCAGCCAATAAGGGATCCTTTTCCTTCTCCATCCCCCTCAAGCACGTCTTTGGCTTTGCCGAGGACTACGATAAGATCGTCTACGGATTCAAGCACGAGCTCTCCCTGGTGCGCGATTCGGATGCCAATGCCATCCTCCGAGCCGCCGCCGTCAACGACGTGGCCAAAGTAGTCTTGAGCAAGGTCTCCTGGTTCGTCCCCCACGTCATCCCGTCCGACGAAAAGAAGCTGCGGCTCTATAAGACCATTCATAGCAAGACCAAGATCGATTGCGGATTTTGCATGAGGCAGTGCGACTCCATAGCCGTGACCCAGACCTCGCAATTTCATTGGCGTCTAGCCGCTAAAAGAGGGCGAGAAAAACCACGATGGATCATCGTCGCCTTTCAGACCGAAAGGGGTAACGATCAGCTGCATAATGCCGCCGTCTTCGACCACTGCCGATTGCGAAATATCCACGTGACCCTCAATGCGGAGCGCTATCCCGCCGTGGATTTCAATGCTGGCTTCACCCAATGCAGGGTCGCCAGGGTCTATAAGGAGGCTGCCGAATTCCGCAAGAAATTCTATAGCATGGAAAGTCTGCTGCGCAATGGCGGCATCAATCCCTCCGACTTAATCGATCTCTATCCCCTATTCGTCATCGACGTGAGCCATCAGTCCGAGCGATTGAAAGAGTCGACCGTGGATATCCAGATCCGAGCCGACTTCGAGCGCAACGTCCCTGCCAATACCCAAGCCTTCGCCCTGGTCATCTCCGATCGAATCCTCCAATTCGAATCCGACGGCCAGAAGTTGAGCGTCGTCTTCTGAGGAGGCTTAGATAAATGGACGCTTCACTTTTGCGGAAAATCGCCACCAATACCGAACCCAAGCACGTGTTCTCCTTCATCGTCTCTGGGAACGATAGCCAGATCTTGACTCGCTTCAACCCACCCCTCCAGCTGCGCGAGGAGAAATCTTACGAGATGGCCCTCGTGAATCTGGAGACCTACTACTCCATCCCCAATATTCATGCAGGTAATAATTCCTTCCGCTACTCTCCCGATGATGGGGCTAGCTGGTTTCCCGTCGAGCTGAGCACCGGCTCCTATGGAATCGACGATATCAACGATGAGATCCAGCGACAACTGCGGCTCCATAAGCACAAGGTTAAGATCCTTCTCGACGCCAATCGCGCGACGCCGAGAGCGACCCTCACTCTCGCCAAAAATTACCAAGTGGATTTCAACGTGCCCAATAGCATCAGTACGGTGCTTTGATTCGAGCGCCGGACGTATGCCTACGATCGAAGCACTAATGGCTACGCGGAAGGCGAGAATATCGTCAATATCATCAGCATCAATAACATCCTCGTGAATAGCGATATCATCCACGGAAGCTACGTCAACGGCACGCAGCAGTCCACCATCTATAGCTTCTTTCCCGCAGTCGATCCCGGCATGAAGATCATCCAGACTCCCAAGAATCTGGTCTACTTACCCGTGACCCTGAAGACCATCGACCGCATGCAGACGTATCTGACCGATCAAGACGCTCGCCCCATCGATCTGCGAGGGGAGAATCTCACCATCCGCTTCCATCTGCGTGAGGTATAGATAAATGGATTATCAAGAGTACGGTCTCAACTTGACGAAAGGTCAGGCAGAGAAGATCCCGCGTGCGGCAAAGAACGGTTGCCCCGTGAGCTTCCGATTGTCGCATGCCAACCTATCCGGTGAGCATAAGATGCTCCTCACTCGCCGCCAGATCCAGCGCATCGCCAAGCTCTTGCAGAGCGGTAAGGGTGGTATGGTCTTGGAGATGAGTCCGAAGCAGGTGAAACATAATATGCAGAAAGAAGGTGGATTCCTCCCCATGCTCGCAGGTCTCGCCTCTGCTGCGCTACCCATGCTAGCCAAAACCGTGCTACCTGCTTTGGGCGTGGGCGCATTGAGCGGTTTGGGTAGTGCAGCCAACCAAAAGGCCGTGGGATCTGGATTATTTCTCAAGAAGTGTGGGAAAGTATGCTGCGTCTGTATTTGAGTCCAGGCACTTTGCCCAATACGTACGGCGATGGATTGTACTTGAAGAGCGGACGTCAGATCTACGACGGAAGTGGGCTGATCCTTGGACCCAATAGCCCCTTCAAAAGCATCCCCATCTTAGGCATGCTCCTATAGATATAGATAAATGACCGACGAAGTAGATGCCAGACTCGAGGATTTCCTGCATTCCGAGGTCCAGAAATATGCCCGCATGTTTCGGATCTATAAGCGACTCGATAAGATGGTCTCCACTGTCCAAGCTGCGGCCTCCATAAGCAGTCTGCTGCTTACCAGCGGCACCATGGGGTCTGCTCTAACCGGGGTTGGTGCCGCGGCGTCCCTCCCTCTTGGATCCCTTGCTTGCTTGAGTGCTACGACCGCCCTAGTGCTCTCGCTGATCGCCAAGCGAATCGCCAAGAAGGTGAAGCATCGTGATACTCTCCGCTTGGCCAGATCCTATCAGTCTCAGCTCCCAGGTGAAGATGTTACCCCTGCCGTCTGCCTGAAGAATTAGTACGATGGAAAGGACCGACTGCGCCAGCCATCGCCCCCATTCAGCGAAGATCTAGCCAAGCATTCCCAAGACCCTCGCTGATTTCCAGCCCTCAAATATCTTTTCCGATGGGTTTCCCCATCAGAAAAGGATTCTTCCACGCCCCCTCAAATCACCACTTCAAAGTCGAAGTAGTCATGCCCGCTCTTCTTTGCCTTCTTCATCCCATAGTTATCGATCTTGAGCAGGTGCCACCTTTCCCGCGGTATTCGCTTCATCTCCCGGATCAACCTGCTGCACGCCCAGACCTTGGTCTTTACCTTTTTCCTCTCCAACGTCAGAATCATACCCTCCCCGTACTGGCTTTTTGTCTCCTTGACGTCTACCACTTGAAATATTTCCCATGGCAGGTCGCGCCACCTCAGGGGAGTTGACTCGCGTCTGGCTTCCCTTTGAGCCAGTGCCCTTTTTCTCACCTCCTCGTTGCTCTCTTCCCGCCCGGGACCTAGCAATCGGATTTGCCGATCCATCTTTTGAGAAGATTCGGAATTCATGATTTATTGGATTTCCAAATTGTTTAATCTATTTTGGTGATACCTTGCCTCCCAGCACTTTTCAGCATTCCCGGCTCGCTCAAGACCCATTTGCATCCCGGGCCCTAAAATTGGGGGTCTTATGCAGGATTTCTGCATGGAAAATGGTCTTGGTGCAGAATTGTCATTTCTTCACTACTGTTGCCATAGATGTCGCAGCGGTACGAGTTCGAGTCCCGCGGAGGAAACGACCAAAAATTTGCATCGCAAATTTGACAGTTCTAACATCGTTGGGAATTTTTCAGACCGTTCTATACGTTTACATATCTTCCCTGTATCTTCAATTTGATCCAATGGAGCAGTGTAGCGAAGAGTCGTCACATTCTGAGACGTTTGTATAATATTGATTTGTTGTGACATGCATCATTAATTTGATCCTCTATCCTACATAGTAACATCTAAATGAACTGTGCCGTACTACCATACATCGTGTACTAAATTACAGCCCTAGATTAGTCCTGCAAGGAGGAATGACCCGGCCAGCGAAAGCTATATTTTTATATAGCCTAGCTGGCCGAGTGATCTAGGGCGCTGGACTTGGTGCAGGCGGTGTTGCCATAGATGTCACAGCGGTACGAGTTCGAGTCCCGCGGAGGGAACGACCAAAAATTTGCATCGCAAATTTGACAGTTCTAACATCATTGGGAATTTTTCAGACCTTTCTATACGTTTACATATCTTCCCTGTATCAATTTGATCCGATGGAGCAGTGTAGTGAATAGAGTCGTCACATTCTGAGACATTTATATATATATATATATATATATATATATATATAAACATTTAGAATGAGTATGCTACGGGTAGCCACTTCATATTTTCAATTAGTGATTTAACGTTGCCCTATCTATAGTCAGTGTCCGACTTTGTTGGTATCAACTTCGCCCCCGCATACCTTCAACTGAAAATTTATACAATTTCGAAATCGAGGCCTGGACCCGGTGGTTACACTCGCCGTTGCTGGCACTCAAAGATTCAGTATAAAATGACAACCAGTCCTTTTATGAAATGTATCCTCCTTACAAGTATTGTGGGTATTTCTGTCATATTTTCAGCAATCAAGAAGACCTACCGTTCTATGGACGAAAATGGAGACGGGAGAGTGTCAATCAATGAAGTGAAAAGAGCATCCAGAAGGCTTGGAATTCAGTTTACAACAGAACAACTCAAACGAATGATGGGCGAGATAGACGAAAATGGTCAGTATAACACTTAGGAAGCAACCTCGGGTACGAATTCGAAACTTCTTCTGGCCCTCCTATTTTAATGATGATGTCCATTATAAGTGGGAAAACCACAGGCATTGGAGACGTGAGTCTTTCGGACCACCACTTCTCTTTTCTCGACAACAATTATTTCTTCAGGTCTGATAAATCGTAATTACAGTTCGTATTTTTGCCAGTTTCTGGACCAGTTTTGGAAAATATATCAAAAGAAATGCATTATACCAATATCTAATAGAATTGACTCAGGTGCTATTAGTGCGAGAGTAACAAGATTTAAGAGTCGAAAAATCATTAAAAGGCAGTGCAAAGTATACCCCTCATATTCTCCTTACTTAATCCCTGTTCCAAGCAGTGTTTATTATAAATGTAAAGTGGAGTTAAATGTATTTTCAATGCATGTAAATATCTACGTACATTAACCACCTGCCCGACTCAAAATATATCTACAAGGGACTTATATTGGCAAACTTCATTCGGAAACCTTTGTATGTTCAACAAGTGTCCTTACCTTTTTATTGGTTCTAACATTGACTCTTTTGTTAATAAATTAAATATTAATTATCTCTATTACATTACGTCCTAATTCCTGCTATTACTTTTTATCTTGGCATTTGCACGAAGAAATTATTTACTTAGACATTTCATTATGTTTTCAGTCCTGATAGTTAACATACATTATCATTCGTGCCAAGAACGCTTGAGGATTTAACTCGTAATCGGAACCACTTCCGCACACTCGTTAAATCTAGGCGTTTTTTTTTCAGCACTCGTGATAATATTTTGGTTATTCACTCTTTCCAAATAATTATCCTCTTAGTCATGTATGCTCCATTGCATTTTAAGATACTTACTAAAGTACTCTATTCCGCGTTTTATAGTATGCCAGTGGCGTTCAATAGTTATTTTATTAAGTTCAAGATTAACGAATCCCACGTTACATTATGATGTTAGTGTGCATGTGAACGTCATTACTTTGCACGAAACCTTGTTTTACTTAGACATTTTATGACAAACATGTATTTTAACTACATGGACGTGTTTTTATTAATTGTGTTTGAGGAAACAAGGTGTGCTTTTTGGATTTTGAACTAGCTTTCAGAAAAAGAGAATACTCTTTCGAGGTAAATGCAGATTGTTATCTTTTGTTCTATTTGTTAAAGTGTGTTTGTATTAGTTGTGTTAAATCCTAATTCACCAGATTTTTATAGTTCATTTCCCAACACTGTCCCACGGGTTAAGGGGGGAGATTGAGCGCTCACAAACACGTTTAACCCTGCGACATACTTTATGTGCTTTCCTTAGCCAGGAACCTGTTGTCCAGTGCTTGTCGTTTTTCTATAGATTAGATAGATTTTCGTCTTTTTTGAAAACAACTATTTAGTTTCTCGTCGTTTATTTTGTGGCCTTTTACAGGTATTGGTCTCGTCCACCATTGAAGACCGTATTGTGACCTGTATGTTTAATTGTTCGTGATTTTTTGGTGCATGAACATCATATTGACAATACTGTTACATTTATTTTTATATCCTATTTTCCGCGGTGTAGACCAGGGTTGAGTAAAATACAAGTTTCATAATTTTAATTGTTGCTTTGATTATTTTAGAGGATGGATACCTTGATTTTAAGGAATTTGAGAATATGATAGCAGACTATATTTTCCAGCAGACGGCAGAGGTCAATGCGGCACGTGCCATTTACCAAAGTATGGATTCCGACCGTGACGGACAAGTAACAATTACTGAAATAATGACAGCTTTAAAAATCCCCAAAAGTGAAGCAAAGGAACTTCTACGAGAAGCTGATACCAATAAAGATGGGAAAATGTCATTTGATGGTAAGAGACAATCTTGAATTGTTAAAAATCAATGCAATCGCAAAATAAGTAAACATCGTACTTAACGGAATTCAAGACAAGTCCAGGATTCGGGCAGTTGTCAAAAGGAACATTATATATATATATAATTATCCAGTACAGGAAAAACTGTAGTCAGACCAATTAAATAGACACACACAATAAAGCACATAAATTATCCAAAATTACACGTACGGAAAAACCAAAAGTAAATAAGCAATCCCACCAAAACATCCGAACATTGACCAGGTGCACCGGTCGGGTAAGCGTCCTCTCTGCTGTTCTAGAAACACCCGCCGATTTGCTTATGAAATATCACGTTCGGGTTGACGAAAGAGGAAAACTATAACGACGACCATAAAACTTATGTAACAAGAAAACCTGGTTTCAGAATCCTAATTAAAAGAAATCTAGCACGGTACATACATCCACATAGTTTGGACACGCTTTGGCATAACGCACGAGTTATAGTGTATGTCACATTTATCAATATCTTTAATATTAAACGTGTAGTCAAAGTTTTATGCTCCTATTCGTATATTTTCCATTCCATTATTGAATCGCCTGTTGCTAATGTATCCGTAATACTATTAAGTTTTTTAAAATTCCATACATGTACTTCATGCAAGGAATAAGATGAGTTCAGTATTCATGTTTATTTATTATTTTTTGGAGTTGGGGGTGGGGTGTAGTTTTAGTGTTAGATAAGAACTTACTGAACAAAACGAAGACTGATGCATTGTACAACATACATATTCAAAAAATTGACACTTTTAGGCACAATAAATACATCACGACACCTCCCTTTCAGAGTTTCTTGCAGTGTTCCAAAAATCCGTAGAATAGATGTCATTACTACCTCAGCATTTTGCCAAAAAAAGGGAATTTTGGCGAGAAGTTCCAACATAAACAGTGCTTTGAAGTTTTATATTAAAACTGAATATGAACAGTTGAACTATATAAATATGAGCGTCAGAGAATTCAGGAATAAAAGTTCCAGGTGGCTGATACCCAATTTAGGTACTTCCACAAGAGTAAAGAGGGATAACTCTAGAAAATTTGTGGAATCTATAAATTTCTGTATATTTTTTATTTCGCAATATGTTTTGAATGGCATTGAAATATGAATAAATGTACATAACAACACTAAAAATAAAATGTTTGCTCGTTTGTTCATGTATTAGAGTGAAGAAAGTCATCTTCAGCCATAAAATAATTAACAATCAACAAACCCCTATCATTGTGTTTTCATTATTGTTTTGTTTTCACAGTTTTATCCAAAACTTTTTATACAGATGTACTTATTTTTTGTAATTTAATGTATCTGTACAATAAACCAATTTTTAAACTTGTGTTATAACTTTTTTTTAAAGTGTCAGTCTTTGTAATAATTAGGCAATCGTTGAAACAAGGTTTGAAATAACTCTGACCATATATATCATCAACAGCAAGGAATAAAGAAAGGATATTTCACATACTTTGGGTGAAATGAGTAATAATTTTATTGAAATGCACTACAAATGAACATTTCAAGGGCAGTTAACACTGTCAAAAATCCTTTATTTTTTAAAATTTCAATTATAAATGTTCAAACATATCCAGTGATGCAGAGATCAAAAAGTGGTTACCAGTATTTCAAATGTAAAAGACTTCATTGAATGAAATTATACAGTCAGATCATTGTTTTATTCTCTTAAAAACAAACAAGTTTTTCATTTTGCTGGATTCTTACAAAGACCTGTACTTAAGTATAAACAACAAACTTCATTGCCCACTCTTCCTTCTATTTAAACACTGCTAAAACAGGTCTTCTTGAGCCACATACCATTTTCTTTCCAGGAACGGGGGCCTGTTTTTTTTTTCACACAAGCTTTTATGCAGGATTATACATTGTTCAGTAATGGGAAAAATATGGAATCGAATTTTTGCTGTCCATGGCTGGGTAAATTTTCATTTGCTTGAGGAGACCTAGGGTAGGGGGACACAACTCTTAGTAATCATTGGAACGTTTGTATTCAGCATTTTACATCAATATAATTTAAGCATCAAAGTGACTTAGACTGATTTCATTCTGTTTCAAATGAAAGCTTGATAGGCTTTGGTGTAATTGAATATGATACAAATATATCACTGATTTCAAGAATTATTTCCCTTACCCTAGGTCTACCTCCTTAAATTTGGATTTTTTTTTTCAAATAGTCCATGGACACCTCAACTCCATAGCTGATAAAATGGTTGGTAAAAGTTTTGTAAACAGGAAGAATCGATAGGAGAAGAATGTGTAGGAAAGATGGCTACAAATAACTCAGGATCAAGGCTCCGTATGAAATCTAAGGCCGCATTAGACTCAGAAAAATACAACTTAAATTCTTTGTGGTAAGAGACCAAATAAACTGAAAGCAGGCTTATTAATACAGAATGTAAAATGAATAAGCTTATAAAACAATTTAATAGTTTTCTAATACTGGATTCGAGAATTTAAAATACAGTAAAACCTATCTACACCAAATCCTGAATAATCCAAAAACCTGTCTACACCAGACCTGAATAATCCAAAAACCTGTCCACACCAAAACCTGAATAATCCAAAAACCAGTCTACACCAAAACCTGAATAATCCAAAAACCAGTCTACACCAGACCCTGAATAATCCAAAAACCAGTCTACACCAGACCTGAATACTCCAAAAACCAGTCTACACCAAAACCTGAATAATCCAAAAACCTGTCTACACCAGACCCTGAATAATCCAAAAACCTGTCTACACCAGACCTGAATAATCCAAAAACCTGTCTACACCAGACCTGAATAATCCGAAAACCTATCTACACCAAAACCTGAATAATCCATAAACCTGTCTACACCAGACCTGAATACTCCAAAAACCTGTCTACACCAAAACCTGAATAATCCAAAAACCTGTCTACACCAGACCTGAATAATCCAAAAACCTGTGTACATCAAACCTGAATAATCTAAAAACCTGTCTACACCAGTCCTGAATAATCCAAAACCTTTCTACACCAGACCTGAATACTCCAAAAACCTGTCTATACCCGACATTTTTAGCATCTCTTCATGTCAATTTAAATATAAAAATTATAAAGCTGCCTAAATAGAATCAATGTACTCATATCAAAATGGACCCAGGATGTTTGGAATAGTCATATTAAAATTAGACCAAGAAATGAGAAAAAATATATGGAATAATCATGTAAAATTGGACCAAAAAATTAAATGATGCTGGAAACAATCAAATGAAGTTTGGTCCCAGAAACAATCATATTAAGTTTGGTCCCGGAAACAATCATATCAAGTTTGGTTCCGGAAACAATCATATCAAGTTTGGTTCTGGAAACAATTATATCAAGTTTGGTTCTGGAAACAATTATATTAAGTTTGGTCCCGGAAACAATCATATTAAGTTTGGTTCTGGAAACAATTATATCAAGTTTGGTTCTGGAAACAATTATATTAAGTTTGGTTCCGGAAACAATCATATTAAGTTTTGTCCCGGAAACAATCAAATGAAGTTTGGTCCCGGAAACAATCATATTAAGTTTGGACCCGGAAACAATCATATTAAGTTTGGTCCCGGAAACAATCATACCAAGTTTGGACCCGGAAACAATCAAATGAAGTTTGGTCCCGGAAACAATCATATCAAGTTTGGTTCCAGAAACAATCATATCAAGTTTGGTCCCGGAAACAATCAAATGAAGTTTGGTCCCGGAAACAATCATATCAAGTTTGGTCCCAGAAACAATCATATCAAGTTTGGTCCCAGAAACAATCATATCAAGTTTGGTCCCGGAAACAATCAAATGAAGTTTGGTCCCGGAAACAATCAAATGAAGTTTGGTCCTGGAAACAATCATATTAAGTTTGGTCCCGGAAACAATCATATCAAGTTTGGTCCCGGAAACAATCAAATGAAGTTTGGACCCGGAAACAATCAAATGAAGTTTGGTCCCAGAAACAATCAAATGAAGTTTGGTCCTGGAAACAATCATATTAAGTTTGGTCCCGGAAACAATCATATCAAGTTTGGTCCCGGAAACAATCAAATGAAGTTTGGACCCGGAAACAATCAAATGAAGTTTGGTCCCGGAAATAATCGTATTAAGTTTGGTCCCAGAAACAATCATATTATGTTTGGACCCGGAAACAATCAAATGAAGTTTGGTCCCAGAAACAATCATATCAAGTTTGGTCCCGGAAACAATCAAATGAAGTTTGGTCCCGGACACAATCATATCAAGTTTGGTCAAAGAAATGTAAGGATAGTTGGAACAATAATATCAAAATTAGACCATGAAATCACTGAAAGGTTTGAATAAGTGGTTCTTCAAGGTCCAGGACACTCAATTTCTTATTTAGGACTTCAGAAATTTCTTGGTCATAGACTTTAAATCCTATCTCTCTCAGTTTACTGGGGACTTTTGACTTGCCTTGGGCGGACAAAATTATTTTAAAATTCAGGACCTTCAATTCTTGAAAATAAATTATAATCCCTGGAAATAATAACATATTTGGAATTAAAATTGGTCCCAGAAATGGGAGGATAAATGAATCAATCATCAAATTTATGGAAAATGTCAATAATGACAGAGATATTTTAACAACTATTGCAAATGTGGAGAGTATCCTAATTTTTCTTCCAAATCATCATAGTGTGTTTTGAGACGGTCCACCTGTTCATTAAAATCTCTGTCAATTTCATCACAGTTATGATATTGTCCCTCTAAAAAACTATCCCATCTTTGCTTCCTGGATTTTCTATTTCCAATGATAGTTTTGTTCTGAAAAAGAAATTTAATAAGACATTATTATAAACTATTATAACTTATGAATTGAAAGTAAAGATACTGAAGTAAGATAAAAATACTGAATAAATGAAAATTGGTCATAAAACACAAATCTTTCTAAGAGTCAGAAACATGCATGTCAAAAACCCATAGTTCTGATATTACACTTTCACTCAAAGAAATCATCACTAAAATTATATTATAATGGCCATCTATTTATCTCTTCATCAATGAATATGTTTTTAGAAATGTTTCATTACAAAGAAAAAAAAATGAGGTTTTAGAGTTATCTTCCCCTGAAATGTTAATTTGCACTTGCATTTTAATGAAATTGAATATCATTTTACCAAAATGATGAGGAAAATCTTGTCTTTATTTCTTAATTTGGTGGGTAAATAAAGTCAAGTTTTGCTCTCAAAATGAACGATTATTACATACAATGTTTCGCTGATAACACAAGACATCATTAAAATGTTTTTTTTTAAAAAAAACATTGTAGCACCAGATTATATATGCACTCATTCTAATATGTGTAGTTAACTTTTAAGTTCTTATCTCCCAGGAGCCTGAGCCGCTCACCTGCTTAAATTTTTGCCTTTCAAGGGCAATAACTCTAACAAGGAGATGTCCGACAATTTTGACTCCAAGAAGATTTTGGTTGGACTTATCATAAGAACCATTTCATCAATTGAAAGTTTCATTCTATCTATCATAAGTTTTCAAGATACTGGCTGAAAACTGCTAAAAACATATTTTTTTTGCCTTTCAAGGATAATAACTCTTACATGGAGTTGTCTGACAACTTTGATCCATGAAGACTTTTGTAGGCCTTCTAATAAGAATCATTTCAGTCACTGAAAGTTTCATTCTATCTACCATAGTTTTCAAGATATTGGCTGAAAACTGTAAAAAAAATAAAAGTAATTTTTCACCTCTCAAGGGCAATAACTTTTATATGGAGTCGTCTAACAACTCTGATCCCTATAGACTTTTGTAGGCCTTATAATAAGGATCAATTCAGCAATGAAAGATATTGGCTAAACCTAATGGCTTTGGAGATATATGCAAAAAACTATTGACCTCTATGTTTTATTTTTAGTAACAGTCTTTATTCATCAATCTAAAATCCAAACATTCATTTTGTTCAGGACACACTAACAAACAAAAATACCAACTTTCATTGAACTCTGTGGAGTAGTTTCTGAGGAGAAGATTTTTGAAAGCAATAACATCAAAAACAGCAAAAAACATCCAAAAAGGGCAATAACTCCAACATGGGTCAACAGATTTTCACCAAAATTTAACCACAGATAGATATAATTATGCTGATGCTTCTACTCAGTCAGAATTTGGTTAAACCTAACCATTTTGGAGATATATGCAAAAATCTGCTATTTGACCACTACATTCTATTTTAAGTAATGACGGCTAGGTTTTTTAACTGATCAAAAATCCAAATATTCATTTTGTGCAGAATACTCAAAGGAACAATTGTCTTAAATTTCATCCAAATCCATTCAGAAGTTTCAGAGGAGAAGATTGTTTAAAGTAATAACATCAAAAACAGCAAAAAATGTCCGAAAAGGGCAATAAAAGCAGCCATATTTTTTAATAGATCAAAAATCCAAACAGTCATTTTGCATTTTTTGTGCAGGATACTCTAAGGAATAAGTTTCATCCAAATCCATTCAGTAGTTTCAAAGGAAAAAGTTGTTTGAAGAAATTGTTAACTTAGATGACAACAAAGACGAATGCCAAGTGATGGCAATAGCTCACTTGGTCTACATACAAAAATTTAGTGATAAAAGTACCCAAACTGAAATCCGAAAAGTCAACCAAACTGGATTTGCAAAATGGACAGATAAATGAACAGACTGACAGACAGCTTTGTCATTATATACCTCCACCTTTGTATATAAAGGGGGTACAAAACTTACTCAGTATAACAGCTGTGGGTGAGAATTGCAAAAACAGAGCAGAGTAGACATCCTGATGGATGCCTAATGTGGAGCATAGCACAAAGAGGATATGTATCCATCAGTATGTATGTTTAGTCTGAATTTCCTCTGATCCTGCAACCCTCCTCTTTTTTATTAGTATATTAATATATCAATATCCAAATAAAAAAGAGGAGGGTTGCAGGGTCAGAGGAAATTCAGACTATATGTATGTTATGGTACAATACTGACACATACTAATTTATATCATAGATCCACCACAGGGGCAGATCCAGAAAATTTCCAAAAAAAGAGGGGTTTCAAGGTCATTATTTTCCCCTTTATTTTTTCTCATTTTCCCCACAAAATTAACATTTTCCCACAAATCAAGTTGACTCATCTCAGCTACAAATAGGTGAAAACCCAAATAATGGTATTCAATGTACAGATAGAGAGACATAATACAGTTTCACACAAACCTCAAATATTTCTCCATCTTCAATCTTTCTGCACATCTCTGTAGCTACTTTCACTACAAAAAAAAATGCATACAGTGTTTAACTAGAAAAACTGTGATCAATGCTCACCAACTTGATAACCCCCACCCCTCATTCCTTATTTGATCACATGCACTTATTGACCTCCAAAATCTAAAATAGGACATGTACCATGGGAATATGCTACAAAGATTCCGTGAATATTCCATTTAATTCCATTCAGTGATGAAGGAGGAGTATGGTATTTCTTTTAAGAGGTAGACCTAGGGTAAGGAACATAACTCTTACAAATCATTGGAACCTTTGTGAAAATATTGTACATCAATCTCTTCTAAGCATCAAAGTAACTTGGATTGATTTCATTCTATTTCAAATGAGAGATTGATAGGCTTTGGTGATATTGAATATCAAGCAAACATATCACTGATTTCAAGAGTTATGTCCATTTCCCTCTGGGAAGGAGGAAAGAAGTACAGACTGTAGGAAGGACAGACACCCATATCATTATTACTATATACTCCCCATTGAGTGGGGAGTAATACTATAATAAAAATAGATCTGCAACTATGGGACCCTCCCCCCCCTTTCTAAATCCCAAAATGGACAACCTGTCTTATGCGATCATGATATTACTCTCCCTTGGAAAGTCACATAAGACAGGTTTGACTGTATCTACAATTAAGATACCTTTTGCTGAAACATCCGATAAAAAGACTTGCATTGCATCCAGACTCTCAGGTATAAGTTTCTCATTCATCTCCTTAACATTTTCTCTAACTTTTTCCAGTCTATCTCGTTCCCTGAACCTTCTTTTATCCTACAATATCAAAACCAAAGGTCAATCAAGGATTTGTACGTATTGGGTAATTGATACCACTAATATTATTTTAAAAAAGTGTTTACTTCACTCAATAAAATAAACCATCAATTTGTGTAAATATAATAAAACCTGTCAGTGGTCTTCAGGCCAAGTAAAAAATATGTTTGTTTAAGGCTACATTGGATGAAAAAAAATAGGTTAGGAAAATAAAATCTTTTATTTTTTTAATTTTTTTTTATATCGACACTTATGGGAGGAAAAAGCTCAACTGAAAAATCAAGGTTTAGTGGCATTTCATAAAATATACCCATTAAATGTGCTAGGGTAAGTAGCATAACCTTAAATGGACATATTTTTTTCTTGGCCTTATAATTACACATGTCAAATAAAAAAAATATGGCACACATCTCCATTTTAATATTAAGCAACTCTGAACTTAAAGAAAACATTTGTATGATACAAAAACCAGAAAAAAATGTCTTTCCATAATTTAAACTCATGTTGACAATTTCTGATGAAAGGGGAACACATCTTGCTGTTCACCTTAAAACTGTGAATTGGTGTGAGCTCTGCAGTTATTACATGGACATGTATCTATATTTCCCTAAAGGTTTCCAAATATACTAAAAAAGTCAATTGCTGAAAAAGTAATCAAGGGAACCAAGATTCTAGCGGAAATCAAAAGAATGTAATCCAGGTACAAAGACCAGACATGGAAAATAGACAAACATAACAAAGAACATAAAGTAACTAAAATCATACATACAAAGTAACAAAAGTAAATTAGCTACTCGGACTTAACTAAAAACAGAAAGCATGGACCAGTGTAAGCGTCGTCCGCTTTTCTAGAAACACCGACCAAATTGGTCATAAAAACCCAATGTCGGGGTAGAGGAAATTTAAAGAGGAAAGGAAAACTATGACACATTGAACAAATCACTTTTCATGGTGCAGATGGATACACTATAACGATCCATGAGTTCATGATGACGACCATAAAACTTCAGTAGTGATGACTTCAATCTTGTAGCAACATAACCCTATTCCAGAAGCCCAATTGTAAGAAGTCTAGCATGATACAAAAAGTCTGAGTAGTTACGTCAAGCTCTGGCAGAACATATGAGTTGTGATGTAAAAACACCATATACAGCAGAAACTGAAAATAAAAGATCTAGCTAAACAATGTTCCTTCTTTCGGATCAGATCAGCTATAAAGTCAGCCTCATGAGAATAAAGGAATAGGTCAGCAAGTAGAGGAGACCGATTTGTTCCCATTGGAATGCCAACTGTTTGTTAAAAAAATGTCCATCACACTGGACAAATATGTTGTACATAAAAAATTCCATCATTTTAAAAACAACAAGCGGCTCCTAGGAGCCCAAATCACTTACCTGGTTCAATATCAATTGAATGTTATTTATTTTTTAGTTTTTTGCCTTTCAAGGGCAATAACTCCAACAATAAATTGTACAACAACTTGGACTTATCATAAGGATCATTTCATCAATTGAAAGTTTTTTTTTATTCTATTATAATTTTCAAGATAATGGTTGAAAACTGCAAAAAAACATCATTTTTTTACATTTCAAGGACAATAACTATAATAAGAAGTTGTTTTGACTTCACTGGAAACTTTCCTTGGACTTATCATAAAGATCATTTTATCAGTTAAAAGTTTTTCACTATCTATCATAGTTTTCAAGATAATAGTTGAAAACTGCAAAAACTGTCATTTTTTTTTTTTGCCTTTCAAGGGCAATAACTCTAACAAGGAAGCTTCCAAAAATTTTGATTGATGGAAACTTTTGTAGGATTTGTCATAAGGATCAATTCATCTATTGAAAGGTATTTCTTTCTACTTTGGGTTTCAATTTTATGACTGAAAATTGTAAAAACTGTCATTTTTAACCTTTAAAGGACAAAAACTCTATCAATGAGTCATCTGACAACTTCAAACTAATAATAAATATGTACACGTAGGGATTATCATTAGCATCATTTCATCACTGAAATTTTTTTTTTTTTTCAATCTATTGTAGTTTTCAAGATGATGGCTGAAAACTGCAGGAACTGTCATTTTTTGTCTTTCATGGACAATAACTCAAACAATGAATCATTTGAAAATTTTGACTCGAAGGAGACTTTTGTAGGACTAATCATACAGATTATTTCATCAATTGAAAGGTTTTTTGTCTATCTTTTATAGTTTTTTAAGATAATCGGAATTTTTATCGGAATCTAAGAACCATGAATCAGACTAAAACTAAAAATGATCTTGCTGGAGGTGCTTGTAAATGATGAAACTCATAGTGCTGGCTGAAGCAATGCCTACTCCATATTTAATAATAAAATATTAAATACATGTACCTCAAATTCCTGTACAAAGTGATTAATATGTCCCTGTAACACTGGTTTGTGGTCCAAAAGTCTAGCATGAACTTCTGTCACATCTGCAATTGATCATTTATCATCTTGATAAATTTGTATGATCTTAGGCCAAATAAAAGAATATGTGTGGTTCTGGACACCTCATAGATAAACAAGAGGCTCTCGAAGAGCCTGAATCGCTCAATTGACAAACCATACCCATTAACTAAGTTAGTAAAGGTATCATGCTTTGTTACCATGTTTGACAAAAAACTGCTGAAAAAGAGCATGTAATGAAGAATGCTGTAAGTTCAATAGACTACCCAAGGCACTGTAAAATGTTGGAAATGCCTTCAAAGTATTTTCAGAACCTCTGGAAAAAATTTCAGTGGGGGTCCCCCTATGCCCTGTTATTCCATCAGGTCTGAGGGGGCATTCGCCCAGTATAGATTTGCTGAAAAAGAACATAAAATTAAATTAAACCACAGCTTTAAAAAATTTTCATCATCACCATTCATGTCAGGAGACCATTTTTACTATATAAACCAAATACCGTTGAAATCAGAGCAAGTATAAAAATTAGTGAAAAAATGGCGGCGAAGAACAATCCTTCATCATCACCATTCAACTTAAAACACCTAGTTTCCTAAAGATGGCATCTGAGCAACTGGTGAAAATGGTTGTAAAATGGCAGCCATTTTGAAAATAGCTGCCTAAAAAATAAATTCAATAGTGCCTGTCAACTCAGAATATCATGTTTATCTTATGGGTAGCTTTCATTTTCATTATTCTCCTGTAGTTGAGGGAAAAAAAGCCAAAAAAGCATTTTCACTCCGATGTTCTATTTCTAGTAACGACGGCCATGACTGATGAAGTTTTTAAATGATCATTTTGTGGAGGAACCCCTAAGAAAAAAATATGCCAAGTTTTATTAAATTTTGTTGAGATTGGTTTCAGAGAATTATACACATTAAAACAACAAAAAAATCTGTTTCAGGGATCAAAAATCAAAACCATTCATTTTGTCTAGGATACCCTAACAAACAGTAATACTAACTTTCATTGAATTTTGCATAGCAGTTTCTGAGGAGGAGATTTTTTAAGGTAATAACATCAAAAACAGCAAAAAAATGTCCAGAAAGGACAATACATGTAACTCAAACATGTGTCAACAGATCTTCACCAAAATTACATCAAATATCAATCTCATCATGGTGAACA
This sequence comes from Perna viridis, assembly GCA_037379345.1. NCBI lineage: Eukaryota > Metazoa > Mollusca > Bivalvia > Mytilida > Mytilidae > Perna > Perna viridis. The sequence continues at coordinate 1,286,424 of CM074524.1, read as the reverse complement.
CTTCAATACCATGTTAGAATTTAATTAAACCTAACAGTTTTGAAGATATATGCAAAAAAACTGCTGTCTGACCCCTATGTTCTATTTTTAGTAATGGCACCCATGTGTTTTAACAGATCAAAAATCCAAACAATTATTTTGTGCAGGATACTCTATGGAAAAACCATTATATGTTTCATCCAAATCCTTTCAGTAGTTTCAGAGGAGATGTTTGAAGAACTTTAATTGACAACGACAACGATACCTCTACCCCTTACCAAATTTATTACAGCAAAAATAATACATGATTGAGCAAAGCAAAGTGTCTTTCACTGCATTGTCCTTTTGATTTTGTCTTTTTTAGCAGCACTGGAATAGAAACTTTCAGGCAGTGACATTCTGTTGAAATTTTCATTTTGTTCTGTTTTTTCCTGATCCCACTTTATCAATAATGACTTCTTGTTCAAAATAACCAGTCTCTTGATATAAGTTGATCAAGAGTATCTAAAATCATGTAAAAAAATCAAGACTGAAACTTTATTCTATAGGGTCCCAATAGGGTTTTGATATCTTGCTGGTTCTTATTAAAAATAATTTTTAGGAATTTATTAGAAAAAATATTTTTTATTTAGAATATATTTTTTCGGTACTTAGTATGACTGTTACGATAAAAAATATTAAATATTTTGTTATTATTTGCCAACTGGCCCAGAATCTTCTGAGTCCAGACTTTGACTTTACTTTAAAGTACTTTTTAAGCGTACATTGTAGTAGGGGATTCAAACTTGTACCAGTGTGACATCTATGGCAAAACCACCTGCACAAAGTCAAGAACCCTAGACATCTCAGCCAGCTATGCTTTATATAGCGGGACTCGAACTTGTACCACTGTGACATCTATGTCAACAACGCCTGCACAAAGTCCAGCGCCCTAGACCACACTGCCAGCTAGGCTATATTGGACAATTCTAACATCATTGGGAATTTTTCTGACGCTTCTATGCTTACATTATCTTCCCTGTATCAATTTGATCCCATGGAGCAGTGTAGTGAAAAGAGTCGTCACATTCTGAGACAATTGTATATATAAATTATTTTTTAGTTTTAAAGTCCCAATATAACTTTTAATCAGAGCTGGCAAAATACACAAATGTACCACAACCCAGTATTGGATCAACTACCTTACTTAAACTGGAGCCAGAAAAATAGCTACTGCCTTAAAATAACAGACATGAGAAGAAAATTAAGACGAGTCTCTTTTTTATTCATAAAGGTCTAATTAATTCAATTGTTAAAAATAGAGTACATCAGTCAGGTGACAGCAACCATAGATATTTTTTTTATTTTGTTTTATGTTTATTGTTTGAAATTGATAAGAGATAGATCCAAATTTCACATAACACTTATAAATTACACATTTAATCATCAATAGGCCGGGTTTCTTGACAGGTAGAACAGTACTATTTCTCATTATTTTAGGTTACCCTTTTGTGTACCCTACTTAAGTAAATACATCTGGACACTGTGATTGGACAAATTGTGCTGATACCGAAATGTTTTATTAATTCCAGGCTCTAACATTATTATACTTTTAAAAAATTGCCTTAAATTTTTTGAAAACCATTTTAGATAAATATTATGATTTTTTTAAATTTATGTGCCGGGGTACTTTGACCCAAACATTATCTGCTTAAAATACCAAAGAATCGAGATGGTTTTGCTATGACTTTGATCGCAATTTTAGTTAGGGAAATGAAGATATTACTCGAAGAAAGTCAGTCAATAGGTTCGTCATTGTTTAAAAGGTTTTCACTATGGTCGCCTATAGGAAATAAATAGTACCGTTCTACCTATAACTTCAGCAACATGTATAATGTATAGCCAAGATGCAAGATCTAAATCAAATTTCTTCAGGTACGAGAACACAATTAATTCCCCTTGGTTTTCCTTGTATATGAATATAGTTCCAACTTTGGTAGTAGGTACCTTCCACATTTTTTCATATTTTTACTGGAAACTTATTTGCTGAAGTTTTGCCTCTAAATGGTAGAAAATAGGTTAAAATTATATGGGATTTTTTTCATTAATCAATTCTGACTAAAAGTTGTGATTTGGTTCAGTGGATGAAGATTAAAATTTGGGACTTTTAACTCAGTTCATTTGTCATGTTTACCCCATCTCCGAATTATATGTATTAATTTCAGAAAATGATGGTAAAATTTTCTACAATTTATATATAAAATCCTGTTTGTACATGTCTTTGGGCCAGAGAAGTTTTATTCAGTTTGCGCCGGTGGAATAAGTTTTAATCTGCTCAAATGTGTATATTGAAATGCACTTGAAAATTAATTGCGGTCTCGTGCCTAATAAGGGGGTTGCCTGGGTATTAGAAATTGTATTTGCTAGTATTTGCTGGGGGTAATTTGGTGTTTATTTTCAAGAATTCAGTAAATCTACATGAAATAATAAGATTTTGGCCCTTTATTCTCTATTTTCTGAAATTAAAATAAAAAATATGGTTTCTATGGGATTTTCCATTGAAATTGCACTTTTGCTAAGGTGCTAGGTATGAAATATAGACCGGTGGGGAAAATATTGTACAGCTTTGAGTTTTTGTCCTCTAACTATACACTAGGAACATCAAATTAACAAAAAACATACTTTATGAACAAGGTTTAGGCAGAAATCTGACAATTTAGTGTAATTTTTATGAACCCAGTCAATGAAATATGGCAAAATCAGGGGTTTTCACAGCCTTGTCTTAGGATCTATAAAATCACAGATATGTGTTTTATTGGTCCGAATCTTTTGTATTTGCTAGTAAATAATATAAATAATGTGAAAAAAAACCTAATATAGTCATTCCATTGACATTCATGCATCTAATGTATGTCACTACATGTATATACCTTGTGATGTCTCAAAAACACCTAATTTTAGAGTTCCGCATACACTATAAGGTTTCAAAAATGAAATTTTTTGTAGAAAAACTGGAAAAATACAGGGGACTGTCTGCTTATGTACCTGATAAGCTTAGAACCTTACATTATTTTACATTTGTTTCAGATCTTTCATCATTCAAAACCCAAATAAAGGCTAACTTTTAATATCGGACACAATCGTACTTGAACAAGCTCTGTACAGGTCTGGTTTAAATTGATCTGGAGTGACATTTTAGCTTTGAAACCACTTCTTATTATTTTCAATGTACATTTGATATGTGTAGACCACTTAATGTTTGAAGTTGATCAATTTAAGTCATTGTCAGCATCATAAAAGGAGTTTTCATATGTGTACCCCTATACATGGTCTAAAAGTGCATAGACCATGGCCGCATGTATAAAAACCCAATTTTTGGCCTTAAAGCAGCTGGAACTTGAGTAAACTGAACTTCATTGCATCAAATACACATAATATGATGCAACCAATGTAAAAAATCACAAAAATATTGCATTTAAAAAAAAAATGTACATTTTAGAGGGGCCTTATTTCCTTCGACCATTGGACATGCGAGTCATGCAATGTACCACTGATACTAAATTTGCTATAACTTATATATTTTTCAACTAATCATGATGAAACTTTGTACTTGAAGTCAAAAAAGGTTCATCTTGAGATGAGTGCAGTTTTTATTCAAATTGAGCACATTTATTGATCTAATAGGTACGAGAACACAATTAATTCCCCTTAGTTTTCATTGTATACGAATACAGTTCCAACTTTGGTAGGAGGTACCTTCCACATTTTTCATATTTTTACTGGAAACTTATTTGCTTAAGTTTTGCCTCTAAATGGTAGAAAATAGGTTAAAATTATATGGGATTTTTTTTTTCATTAATCAATTCTGACTAAAAGTTGTGATTTGGTTCAGTGGAAGAAGGTTAAAATTTAGGACTTTTAACTCAGTTCATTTGTCATGTTTACCCCATCTCCGAATTATATGTAGTAATTTCAGAAAATGATGGTAAAATTTCTACAATTTATATATAAAATCCTGTTTGTACATATCTTTGGGCCAGAGAAGTTTTATTCAGTTTGCGCCGGTGGAATTGTTTTAATCTGCTCAAATGTGTATTGAAATGCACTTGAAAATTAATTGCGGTCTCGTGCCTTCATTGAAGCCATGCTATGTTTATAAATCATACTCCTTATGTAGCATTAGATAATTTAAAAAGATAAATAAACCTTTGAAGATTGTTTGGTCCATCATTATGGTCAGATTGGAGAATAAAATCGCTGTTGAAAGTAAACAATGACAGACCACGCCCACTTTATTATGATCTGTATCGAAAATAATGCTTTATTCTGTATTTCATGCTGCGATGGAAAAAACGCATAGGCGACCTAGACTGTCAAAAGGCTAAAAGCTAAAACTCATTCCGGTTATCGTGGGGGGGGGGTTCTCTTTTTTTTTATTTTTTGTACTTTTTTTCAATTTTGATCGAAGATCAGAACTGATATAGCAGTTGCTACATCCTTTCAATTGTATTTACAACGATCCAATTAAAAATAGTTGAACTCTAACCTTTTATCAGTACCTGTTGATTTCTATGCAACCAGTCGTTTTCTTATATCTGAGTTTGAGCCAGTAAAATATTTGTATTTTGTATTTGTATTTGTTTTAGATGCATAATAATTATAAACTATTTAATGTTTAGCTAGAAATGAAAACCCTGCGAGGCTATAAATATTCATCGCTCATAGAAATGAAATATAAAGAGGAATGCTGAAGCAGATATTGCATGCAGGCACTGACGGATCAAAATATATACCGAAAATTAAGGGGGAAATAGATCCGATTAAGAAACTTACATAGAGAAAGGGGTTTCATGTTATCATTTGCCACTCATTTTTTTAGCCAAATGTTGTACAAAAGTGTAGCATTACCCCCGAAATCATTCCAATGTATCACTCACTGTATCTTGTATTTTTATTACGTTACCGCCACGTGACATATCGGAAGCCCTGATATGAGAAATAAAAATAAAACTTTGCTTAAATGATAGCATAGAAATTTTGATAATGCATTTCTCGGGATGGTGACAGTCTTTCGTCTGGTGATATTGCTTTTTGTAATAATCATTCTATTGGGCTATTTTGGCCATGTGTGAAGATAATAGAGCCACAGGTGCTCCATGTGTCCAAGGGCCTTAAAAGTGCATGGCAAGTATAGGCATCAGACATAATTGTTGAAATTATATTTTAAGACTTTGGCGTTTATGTTAATGTATACGTGTGTCTGGAACTAGGTGCCTAAGAAACAAGCACTTTAAATGATGTTATATGCGATAGCTTGTATAGCACTTGAGCTATAGAACGTATGTACAGAGGAATGTAGCCATTTGAGAAGGACATGTTTTAAGGAGATGGTATATTTCAACTATCGGCTTAAGTTTGAACGATTTGTCAGAGTTTCGATCTGGAGGTCGATAAATTGAATTTCGACTTGAAAATTTAGAAACTGGGAAAGCCCAACTAGTAGTTTGGTGTTCAATTACCCGCTATTTCGGAGAGTTTTGTGTTCATTCATCTATATGTGCTCAGTGTAAACCGACATCGAACTTTAATAATACCCAAACTGGCGAGCTGCTACGATGCATAATGAATTTGATGTGGGTTTTTGTAATGACCTTCGTAATCAGAATGATGAATTTAAAAATTCAATATGAACCATTTACAACAATAAGCTTATGTTTAGATACCTTTGAATTCGGTCCCCGTATTTTCCTTTTATTCGGCCCAATTTTTGCAATTTGACGATTATTTGCGCCCGCGTAAAATTTAGTACATGAGTACTTTGATTATCGTTCAGTAATTTCAACTTCTGTCCTTTGACTTGACATTTGTGTAGCCTAATATACCAACGAATACTTAAGTCGTTGCAGTGAACACGTTTACATTGACACTTGCCTAGGCAAAATTTTTACTATACCATTGTACAGTACTATTCCTCGCAAAAAGTCCTGAAAGCTGTATAATGTCGATCTCCCTCGCAGAAAATCTGTCTAAAAAAACTTAAACGAAAAAAAAAGCAATATTCTGACAATTTAATCATTATTTACCTACTTAAATCGTCCTAACGGATATCATTTTTTTTTACTTTTAAGGTTTTCAAAATGACATAACAAAAAGACAAAAAATATATAAAAAAGACAAAACCTCCTTAATATCAATTAAAATAATAAACACACACAAATAGTCAATTCAAAACACATTGAAAGGAATCTTTACTTTTGAGGATTATAGAAGTGTATAATATACAATTTATATCACCCGAGATGTTATCTTAGAAAACAATAGAATACAGTCATAAAATAGCTTTGAACGAACAGACGTTTATATCACCCGAGATGTTGTCTTAGAAAACAATAGAATACAGTCATAAAATAGCTTTGAACGAACGGATGAACAAATGAATCTGTGTATAGATAAATAAAAATACTTTTACTTCCACTAATACATACATGTGTGATTCATGTTACTACTATGCATTTAGCTAAGGGTGCCTATGGCTGCATTGCATTTGGGCGCAAAGATTTTGAATCTCCGCCTTTTAATTGGGCGCATTTACAGGTAACTATAATTTCAGGTAAGATCAATACATTTGGTAAATCAGTTCTATTCAGCGCAGCCTGCTCAGTATGTTTTTCTGGATGTATTACTGATGCAGCAGACTGTGAACTACATCAAGATGAGTGGATTAGATGTTGTCGGGACCGTTCGTTGAGATGAACGCTAAAAAATTGAGTACTCTATATAATAGTATCGACTTTACTGTAGTGAGGAATTGAACCGTCTTGACTTCATTAAGTGTATGGGCTACAAGTATTTCACTCGAACAAATATATAGTGTGTCAGTTCAATCTTCCTGTGATGTCATGTTTTAAAAGGACTCTTTTAGTATGATTGTGTTTTAAGCAAGTCACTTTTATCTTATAGTGCTTTTGAGGTTTAGTTAACAATACCATTTTAACGCCTAGTGCTTATATGTTTTATCATGTCAATTTTAACATCATGTGATATGCTTTTTTTTTATCATGTAAATAAATAAATTAATATTAAAATTATTGTTCAGTTCATTTACATTAGCTCTTGAAAATCCTATTTGAAAATGCGCCCATATGAAATGTACAAGTTAAAATATCATGTGCCCATTTGCAAGAATTTTTGCGCCCATTTGAAATGTCAATGCGCCCAAATACAATGCACCGTTGCCTATAGTAACATAGATACTAAAAGATTACAATATAACGACAATAAATGTGCTGAATATGCCATTTGTAGAGACAACAATATAAGACCAAGGTCACACATGGGTCTCAATGAACGACGAGAAAATCCTCACACCACAAGGCAGGTTACAGCTTGCCCAAAAAACAACATAATTCAAGGGCGCGGCGAATTAACTACCCTTAGTTAATTATATACTCCAGCCATTTAATATAAAAGAAAACTGAAAGTGAAAACGAAACAAGACATACAGAGGCCAGAAATTTCTATCTGGGACAGGCGCAAAAAAATGCGGAGAGGTTAAAGTACTTTGGCGTGATCCAAACCCTCCCCTATATAAATCTGGCCATTGTGGAAAACATATAATAGTAAAATTACATGTAAACACTCTATGATTTGAGAGCATGCGCCAACAGAGATTGTAGGGTAAAAATCGCTCCGGTCTTTTGGGGATTTTTGATGGATAACAGAAATGACTACGAGCCAACATTGATATGAGAGTCTAATATGTACCAATATTATGAACTTGTGAACTTGGACTCATGTCCTAACACTACATAAACAAACATGGATGCCTCTCTGAGTTATGATTATGTTACCCAGTCCCAACCAAACCCGTCAACAGGGACCCTTGTAATAAACGTTTAAGCCCAGATAGTTCAGACAACCTTTCTGGAATGCAGAAACAACATAAAAGGCAGGTAAATTCCCTAGGCGATCTAGTGAAATGAAACTTGGAGAATCAAACTTTCCCAAAAAACAGACTGCTAGTAGGAAGAATCTTACTGGTAAAGTCTTAGAAATATTGTCAAGTCGAGAAATCTTAAATTCAATTATTTCAGTCCTTGCAACCAAAATCAGTGAGTCGGTATCCTCAATGGTTGAGTCGCAAGTGTTAGAACGTGTAGAGGCTGCAACCAAACATTTGCTAGAACAAATTGAGACACAGACAACTAATTCAGGAACTTGAGCAAAAAGTTTACATGCAATTTATTGAAATATCTGTCCTACAGAGAGCAACTCAAGATAACGTTATTACTGCCCAAGAAAATTTCAGAGAAATGGGTGCTCTAAAACAAAAAAAAAATAGTCGAACTAGAAAATAGGATCAAAAGCCAAGAGAAATACTTGCGTCGGACAAGCTTGCGTTTCCACAATGTTCCGGTGCCCGTAGATGTAGATGGTAACATCAAACACCCAGTAAATACAGATCAACTGGTACTTATTTGTCACAACATTGGTTTAAATGACTTCGGCAGATCGCACGTCATTAGGAAGGTCAGAAATGGCAAATGGTATAACATAGTTAGGTTCCTTTCCTACAGGACTCGTCAATCAGTACTCCTGACAACGTGAGATTGGAATTCCGTTCCCCATACCCCAAGGTGGCACCAAGGCGGAACATAGCTTACCAGACAACCTCTAGCATTGCTGGTGTAGTCCAGCAGTATTCACCAGCAAGAAGGCACTAAAAATGACGTGGATGGAACATTTATCACGGAAAACCTTACAAAATTTAGAACAGACTAGAGCCTAGTATATAAAAAAAGACAAGCTGATTGAGGCATACTGGACTTCTGACGGCCGCATTTTTGCCAAAGTTACTATTGAAGGGCGGAAGACAATTAATAAACAATTTTAACGACCTTAATGACCTTATAAATAGTGTCAGTAGTTCCCAATTAGTCCAAAGCCAAGTCGAAGTGGAATTATCGGGTGTTTAAGGCAAATAACCTCTCAAGAATTATTTTGGTTTTTTGTTAAACTGAAAAGTTTTATTTGTTATGCATGCTTATTATTGTATTTCCTTCCTCAGATTGTCAACATCATATACCTACATGTAAGCCAATGGTGGTTATGTTATCTAAACCATTGAACCTTGTACAAATTTCACTCAAGTTGGGAAATCCCCTTCAGCCAATTAATAAGCTTCAATTACAACTGGCCCCGTGCAGGTCCGGGTGTCAAAAGAACAGGCCTGCAGCAGCGCTAAGCTTGTCGTAAAAGGCGACTAAATAGTGCTCAGAAACCTAGCCGGTGGCTAGGCGCTCTGCCCACAGGGCAACTGGGATGTGTACCTCAGGTGGTGGAATGGGGTACCCCTGGCGTGTTACATGCTGGGGTTGTCAGGCTAAAATACGGAAAACCTGACCGCAAACCATAGTGGTGCACCGTGTTGGGAAAGATGCCACGTTCCTCGCACGTTAAAGAACCCTACTGTGGTATTCGCCCAGAGTAGGAATCATAGGGCTCCGCCACAGGAGGCTAAATTGCCCAACGCTACCCACTTCTCCCTATTTCCAGTGGCAATCAAAATTTCTCGACTCCATTATCCTTGTGTCCCATACCATTTTCCATTTCATCGTCATTTCATGTTCATTTTATCATCCACTTCATGTTCATCGCCTGGATATTGCTGAAATATTGCTGCTCGGGCTGTAAACCCAAACAAACAAACAATACAAAATCAATTACAACTGCAGGTCCGGGTGTTAAAAGAATAGGCCTGCAGCAGCGCTAAGCTTGTAAAAGGCGACTAAACAGTGCTCAGAAACCTAGCCGGGGGCTAGGCGCTCTGCCCACAGGGCAACTGGGATGTGTGCCCCAGGTGGTGGAATTGAGTACCCCTGGCATGTTACATGCTGGGGTTGTCAGGCTATAATACGGAAAACCTTACCGCAAGCCATAGTGGTGCAACGTGTTGGGAAAGATGTCACGTTCCTCGCACGTTAAAGAACCCTGCTGTGGTATTCGATAGGAGTGGGAACCTTTGCGCTCCGCCACAGGAGGCTCACTTAGATCCCAAAAAAAGATGGAGACATCCATCTTGAATCGTTTTTAAACATTATTATTTGCCGAGATCCCAATAACTTTGATGGTGGTTTACTTATTTATGTAAAAGAGCATATCCGTGTACAAAGAGTTGATATTTTAGAAAACCAAACTGACGAAACGCTTTGGGTTAAAATCAGTGCCAAGGGAAAAACATTTCAACTTTGTAATATATGCCGTCCATCTGGAACGGAGTTTGATTTCTGGACACGATTCAATCGGCAAACCTCGGGAGGAAGGTACGGACTCGGCCGAAGTTGCGACGAGTGGGACACGGTTAAATCATGCGTTAGGGACGAGCTATCAGTTGAATGAAAACATTGTAATCACGGGCGATCTGAATTCTGACTTACTGGTGTCTAATAATAACGAGCTTGTTGATATAATTAATATGTTCAATTTAAACAATGTTATAAGTAAAGCAACGCATGTAACGGCAGCGAGAAGAACTTTACTTGAATATTCTGAGCGATACAATGACTGATGTATTAAATATGATCAGATAATAGTGACCACAACGCGGCTGTTGTTTTTATAGAATGTTCGTTAAAGCTGCATTAGCTGTCATTTTCGCAAATTTGTGTTTCTGTTGAAAGAGTAATCAAGGGAACCAATGTTATAGCGGTAATCAAAAGAATGTAATACAGGGACAAAGACCAGACATGGAAAACAGATATACACAACAAAGAACATAAAGTAACTAAAGTCATACACACAAAGTTACAAAAGCAAATGAGCAACTCGGACTCCACTAAAAACTGGGAGTATGGACCAGGTGCACCGGTAGGGTAAGCGTCCTCTGCTTTACTAGAAACACCCGCCGAGTTGCTCATAAAAAGTCAAGTCGGGGTAGACAAACGAGGAAAGGAAAACTATGACCCGTTGAATAAATCAGTTTTCATGGTGCAGATGGATACACCATAACGATCCACGAGTTCATGATGACGACCATAAATCTTCTGTAATGATAATAGCAACATAACACTGTTCCAGAAGCCTATTTGTTAGAGTTCTAGCGCGATACAAAAAGTCTGCGTAGTTTCGGCAAGCTCTGGCATAACGTATGAGTTGTGATATGAACACTCCATACGCAGGTGCCGAAGGGATGTTGCCACAGATGAAAGGAAATTTGACAATTCTGAATGAAAAGTCATCACATCTGTCGTAAAGTTTGGTCAATAATTTTCCTTTACCATCGATTTCTAAGTGTAGGTCAAGATATGAGGCTGACTTCGCAGTGTCTGTAGTATCCTTTATCTCAAGTTCTTTTGGGTAGATGCGATGTATCAAATCCCCGAAATTAGGATTGTTTAAAGATAATACGTCATCTATATAACGGAAACTGAGACTGAAGGATCCGGCCAAACGATATTCTTTCTTACTGATCAGATTAGCTATAAAGTCAGCCTCATAAGAGTGAAGGAATAGGTCAGCAAGTAAAGGAGCACAATTTGTTCCCATTGGGATGCCGACCCTTTGTTGAAAACACGTCCACCACACTGGACAAATATGTTGTCGATTAAATATTCCAGCATTTTGTAAACATCTTCTTCTGTATATTTGGAAGATGATTTGGAATTATTTCTTACAAAGTATGAGGAATCTCTACCAAGAACTATATATTTGTATCTAGGTGTACCATCTTTTTTGGAAAAACAACGATGTATAATGTTTTTAAGTCGGGATTTTAACTGAGTATGGGGAATAGAAGTATACAGTGTTGAAAAATCTGCTATTATATTCAGATAATAGTCTTGAACTGGTTGTCTCCAAAAGAGCTTTCGAATTTTTCAGGATTCACATTGAATTAATACCACTACGGGAGTAACAAGTGTTGTGGTAGGACCTTAGACTCTCTTTGACAGTTGTGAGTATAGAAGTTAAAAGTTTTGAAAGAGGTTTGGTGGTACATTTTGCAGATCCTGCTATGAAACGTTGTTTGTATGGATTCTTGTGGAGTTTAGGAATCCAGTACATAGACGGTAAATCACAATCATCGTGCTTGGTAGAGAGAGAGACCAAAAGAGGATAGCACACATTTATGGTTTTCCACAATCTCTTCTTTGGAGAGAGTGGTAGCAGTATAGGTCTTATTGGATGTAAAACGTTTTGCAGACAAAAACAATGTTGTTAAAGTATTTTTAACCCAGGTTAATGTCCTGTCTGCAATCTTCGGAAGTAATGGCGAAAAAATAATTAGATCCGAGCTATCGATCTTCTTTAATTGAAAAAAAAACGTTGTTTTCACAATATTCTGTAGGTATTATCGACATTTATTGCTTCAATTGCATTACTGCAAAGTTATTTAATTTCATCAGCAAAATTCAGTAGAATCATAACTGAACAAATTTGGCAACTAATGCAGCTTTAGAGGATTCGGGTCCTGTTCAGAGAACTGTTTGGTTATATGACAAAACGGACAAAGACATATTTTCATAAAAATGGAGGCTTTAGATTTGGATGCACTCCTCCGGGAAGAAGTAGATGTTGATGAAATGTGTCGTATTTGGTGATATTTGTTGTAATAGTTGGGAAAAATGACAAATCCTGGTTTAACAATAAATTAAGAAGTGAAATACGTGTACGCGACCGTTTACGAAGAAAGACAATTAAATAAAAGTTAGAGAAAGATGTATTAAGTTACAAGCGACAGAAAAATAAAGAATATATGAAGAAAATAGCAAAAGAGCAATTTGAAAGTAATCTTGACAATTTCATTTTGGAAAATGCAGGAAACCTCAAAACCTATTGGAAAACAATGAACATGCTTCTGAAATCAGGTAAAGCTACTAATATCATAGCCCCCATTACAAAATATAAGAAATGATATCAATCTAAATGAAATGGCATATTCAGATGAAGAGAAATGTACGCTTCTGAATAAATATTTTTGTTCTATTTCAAAATTGGATGACGAAAATCATAAGTTGCCAGACTGTCAGTAGAACAAATAATCATATTTTTGGTATCAGAATTGAAGAGCAAGAAATTATTGATATTATTCAAATTCTAAAACCGAATAAAGCATCGGGTCCCGATATCATTAACCACAAAATGCTTAAACTATGTCCTGAAAAAAAAATCGAGGAGATATTCTGAAATGGTTACAAAGCTATCTGAGTGATAGGAAACAAAAAGTCGTTCTAACATCTTAGGCCTTGTCAGAAAACAATCTCACATCAGGTGTGCCTCAAGATTCAGTACTTGGACCTCTCTAATTTGTTGTTTTCATTACCGATATAGCTGAAAATCTTACCTCTTTATGGAGACTTTTTGCAGATGACACATCCTTTAACCATTCAAATCGTGAGAGTAAGCAAATAAGAACGGTCATTAGTCGTGATTTAAATGAGTTGGATAAATGGGCAAAAACTTGGCTCATGACTTTTAATGCAGAAAAACATATATTATCATAAACACTTAGGCATTACATTTAAAAGTGATGCAAATTGGTGCATGCATATTAAATATATCAGCTAGCGCAAAAAAGCATCTTATGTATTACTAAAATTAACATTTCAACTGAATCGTGACAGTTTAGAAAAAAAACTATATCATATATTCGATTATTATTAGAATATGCCCCTGAAGTATGGGACAAATGAGGTAGTCAAAAAACCAATATATTACTATTGCGGATCACACAAAGGTCAAATCCTACATGCCAGACTTCGTCGTCAGTGTAGCGAGCTAAATAAAGATCTATTCGACAAAAAAACATGATTCCATCCCCATTATGTCAATGCGGCGAAATAGAATCTGCCAATCACTTCTTACTCTTTTGTCCATTATATCAATCGCTTAGGAGACAACATATCTCAGCACTTCAAATTTCTGATCAACCGACTTCAAATTTTCTCTTACTTGAATCAGATGAGATGTCCGATGAGTATAACGTTGAAAAGTTTACCAAGGTTCAAAACTTTTTGATATAGAGCAAACGCTTCAAATTAACAACCTAAATTACACAGTTACTTCTTTTGAATAATTTTAAGAATTCCTTATGTCTTGGGTAAATACATAGGGCATTGAATATTAACCTCTTCGCTTTGCACCAAACTCACCAAATGCACGTTATAAGTACTTGAGCACTACTTCCTTGAGCTATGCTATATTATTCATGATTTCAGGAGACGGATTGATGTAAGACTTTAAGTCTTGTTTCTGAATCCTGTGATTAATTTGCTATTGTTCGATTCAGTCTGTTGTTTTGGTTTGATGTTAAAATACGCAAATTAGTTAATAAATATGTTTAAACTAAGTATGGGACAACTGTAATGCTTCACTCACTGAAAATTAGAGTAAATCCAAAAGGAGGCGGCAAGAATTATAACTGGGTTACAGGTGTTTACAAAAATTGAAAAAAAAAGTTGTCGCGCAAGATGTTGGTACCATACCTTCACATACGGACACGAATGCGCATACGTCTTTCATTTTTTTCATATTACCATAAAACATGAAGTATTATGTTAAATTAAAAAGTGAATTTCGAAGATTGATTTTTTTATCTGAATTTTTGCCGAAATAGGAATAACTTCTCCCTGAGTAAACTAGAAAAACGCTAAAACGGCACTTTGATGAAGACGCGTAACATGCACAATGACTGGGTTTTCCAGGTTTGTCCCGAATAGGTAAACAAGGTCATGGTCAACCAAAAGTACATATTTTAAAAATAGAATAACATACACGACAGATGTAAACAAACACTACATGTGTTATTGTGTTTAGAATAGAGTGACAACTAGTTAACACTTGTATTTATTTTGAATTTCACACATTTTATTGTGTTTGAAATAGGTTGTCACTTGGAGGTGTACATTGTATAATCGCTTATAAGTGCATACATTTTGGTAGGCCCTATATGGTCTGACTTCTGTTATTTTTCACACATGCATACATCTTTAGGGTCCATAATCATTATTTATATTCACATAGACTTTATTTGTGATATTTATATTTATATATGTATGGTTTGTGTGTATATTTTGTTTGTGTTTTGGGTGATATGTCATGTACATGTGAGTATATTATATTTTGATTTTTAGTTGTTTGTATGTTGTGATGTTACCTTGTGATCTGTGAACATAGTTTTGTGTGTATGTTTTGAATCTTGAATATAGATAGAGTTTAAAACATCTGATTAAACTTAAAAAAAACTTTTATCATTTACATGTAGGTTAAATTTAAAAGTTAAATCTAACTTTAAATATTAAAAAATTAGATAAAGTTTAAACCATTTAAATGAACTTTAATTAAACTTTGTTTAAACAGTTGTGACGTGATCGAGTGTAGTGTGCATGATACTAATATTCTGATTGAACAAATAATTACGAACTTTTGCTTGTTAATACCATTTTACTTTCACTTTGAACTTTTTGACTATTCTTTTCATTTGATAGTGTCATTCTTAGATTTTGAGTTTGTGTTACAAGGTGAGTTTAGACTTTAGACACAGATAGACTTGACTCTTATCCCATAGGTCACTGACTTTAGAATCACAGACACACTAGTTGTGAATCTACCTCGAGTTTTTTTTTGTGTCCTTTATTGAGTTAGTGAACATAAAAGCTTCACACAACTTTTTCCCATCCTATATTTCAGGGGAGGCTGTAGCTGATTATCCAGATTTGGTAAGTGTAATTGTGAATTTTGTATATTTTGTGTATCGTTTTATTGTTTGTACATTGTAGAATTTTTTTTGTCTCCCCTCCTACATTGTTACGTACACTATGGCAGAAGGGAAGGCTGATGGGAAGGTTATTGTGGATCAACCAACCAGCCCATTAACAGAGATACCAAAAGAAGTTAAAGCAATGAAGGAAAAATTGGGAGTAACACCAAAAGCTGATACAGCTCATGACTTGACTAAATGGATGCTAGACTACCTCAAGTCAACAGGTGTCTTATCACCCACAATGTTAAACCAAAGATCAAGGATGATAAACCAACCAAGATAATGATGAGCCATCCACCCAGAATCACATGGTTTTCAGGTCATGAGAAGCAATCCGGCGACACAACATATGAACTATGGAAGCATGAGGTGAAGCGTCTTATGAAACAGCCATACGACAAAGAAGTCATCTTAAATGCTGTTACCAGATCACTCCGAGGAGAGGCAGGATATGTCTCCATGCGTCTTGACTTAGACACTCCAGTAGAGGAAATAATACGAAAGCTGGACTCTATATATGGGAATGTTGATGAGAAGGAAGAACTTCTAGCAGAATTCTATGCGGCTACTCAAAGGGAAGACGAATCAGTCACCAGCTGGAGTTGCAGGCTGGAGGGAATAGTTGGAAAAGCAGTAGAGAGAGGACTTGTTAGAAGAGCAGATGTGGATGCAATGTTACATACTAAACTGTGGACTGGATTGAAGCCATCACTTAAAGATGTATCAGGGCACAAATATGACACCATAAAGGATTTCGATGGGTTGAGAGTAGCCCTAAGACAGATTGAGAAGGACAGATTACAACGAGCTGCACATGTTACAACCAAGCCACACACCAGTAAAGCTGTGACAGAATCATCAGATGTGAAGGAGATCAAAGGAATGATTCAACAGATGACCACTAGAATGGAAGGATATGAGAAGTTGGAGCAACTACCACGGCAACAAGGGCAACAGTGGCAGCAACAGCCATCACCATGGCAACAGCAACAACAACCACCAACATGGCAACAACAGCCTCAACCATGGCAACAACAACCAACTTGGCAACAAAGATATCAGTCTAATTGGAGAGGACATCAGAGAGGTAGGTATAGAGGAAGAGGTAGAGGTAGAGGAGGACCAACACTTAGATCAAACAATACCAATGAGGAACCAAAATGTTGGAGATGTGGTGAAGTTGTTCATTATAAAATTGGATGTGCCAAGAAACTAGAGCCAGGTAGAGAAGATTTAAACTCCAACAAGTCTACGCAAGGGATAGCCTAAATGCTTAGGCTTGTTCAGTGCTACCGTTCCCAAAACCAACAAAACCAAATTACCACCAGGACTTTTTGGCAAGCCAACAGAAACTGAAATACAGATAGATCATTTAGATACAACCACACCTGCCTTGCTAGATAAAGGATCCACCGTGTCAACCATGAGTTAATCATTTTACCAACAGAATATATCATCGCCTTTACACAGTATTGAAACGTTATTGAACATTGAGTGTGCTGATGGCCAACCATTACCATACTTGGGATATGGTGAAGTCAACATACAGATACCAGGACAACAGAGCATGCACCCATGCATCATGCTGATTCTTATAATAGCCATGTACCTCTTCTTTTAGGAACGAACATCTTATCCCAGATGATCATCACATTAAGAGATGACTATGGAGAGAAATTTTTGCAGAACAGCCAATTGACAACACCTTGGTATTTGACCTTTCGCTGCAGAGAGAAGGAACTCAAGAGCAATGACAA
The DNA here is from genome assembly GCA_037379345.1 of Perna viridis. Classification (NCBI taxonomy): domain Eukaryota; kingdom Metazoa; phylum Mollusca; class Bivalvia; order Mytilida; family Mytilidae; genus Perna; species Perna viridis. The sequence continues at coordinate 1,268,952 of CM074524.1, read as the reverse complement.
CCGCTTTGGTATAATAAAGAATGCAGAGAATAAGAATATTATCATACCTCCAAATTCCACAGCCACTTTGTCAGAGTATGTCGACAAAGAAATCCCATATCAGGCCACACTAGCCATGGTTCATTGCTGTAGATTGGCGAAAGATTTCAGCGACTTCGATGTTGAACCGAACTTGTTGTCATACAAGCACCAACATAATGGACATCTTAAGATCAACATAGCAAATGTCACCACCCGCACCCTCAGCATTCCACCACGATCTATCATTGCAGAGGTTCAACTTATAACCATAGAGACCCTACCTGAACCAACGACTGAGGAAGAAGCTACAAAGATTATGAATCTGTTGAAGATAACCAAGAGTGACCTCACTGATAGTCAACTAGAAGAAGGATATCAACTTATCCGTTGCTATATGGACATATTTTCCAAAGCTGACGACGATTATGGAGACACAGACATCGTGAAGCATCGAATAGATCTCATTGATGAGAAACCCTTCAAGCAACGATATAGGAGAATACCACCTTCAGCCTATGATGAGGTACGCAGTCACCTTCGACAGCTCTTGGACGCCAAGATCATCAGACCTTCTAAAAGCCCTTTTGCATCCAATGTAGTCTTGGCTAGGAAGAAGGACAATACTTTGCGTCTCTGTGTTGATTACCGTCAGCTGAATAACCAGACAATACGGGACAGCTATGCTTTGCCACGGATAGAAAACTTGTTGGATTGTCTTGCAGGCAGTAGGTTCTTTAGCTGCGTGGATATGAAATCAGGGTACCATCAGGTCGAGATACTGGAAGCACACAAAGAGCGGGTAGCTTTCACAGTAGGACCTCTTGGTTTCTATGAGTACAATAGAATGCCGTTTGGACTGACCAACAGCCCGGCCACGTACCAGAGGCTAATGGAGGAATGTCTTGCTGACTACCATCTTAAGATATGCTGTGTGTTCATCGACGATATCATCATCTTCGGTAAAACATTTGAAGAGCATTTACACAACTTGAACCTAGTGATGGAACGAATACGCCAAGCCCACTTGAAGCTAGCGCCAAAGTGTTCCTTTTTCCAACGCAAGGTGAAATTCCTAGGGCATGTTGTCTCGGAGGATGGAGTTGAGGTGGATCCCGATAAGACAGAGAAAGTCACCAACTGGCCTAAGCCAACATCACCAGAAGAGGTCCTTCGCTTTCTTGGACTCGCCGGATACTATCGTCGCTTCATTCGTAACTTCAGCCAGATTAGTCGACCATTAACAGACTTGATGCCCAGAACAACAGGCAAGAAGGGTAATAGAAAGAAGAAACCACCTAGCGACTGGCATTGGGGAGATAGAGAGGAGGCAGCATTCAAAAAGTTGAAGGAGCTCTTAACATCAGCACCAGTACTCAGCTACCAGCAACCTGAATGTCCATTTGAGCTTTATACAGATGCCAGTAGTATTGGACTTGGGGCAATCTTGCATCAGGTTCAGGATGGACAAAAGAAAGTAATATGTTACGCCAGTAGAGGATTGGCGAAAGCGGAGAAGAACTACCCAGCCCACAAACTGGAATTCTTGGCTTTGAAGTGGGCGGTCACGGACAAATTCAAAGATTGCCTCTATGGACAGCACTTCACCATCATCACTGATAACAACCCACTGACATATGTTCTAACCACCGCCAAACTGGATGCTACCGGTCACCGATGGCTTGCGGACCTTGCAACCTTCGACTTTGACATCAAGTACCGGCCAGTGAAGACCAACACTGCGGCTGATGCTTTTAGCAGATGTCCACAACAAGAGGAAGTCAGCATCAGTTGCGACTCAGTTAAAGCCATATATAATTCAACTACTACCGCACCCTTTGCTGAATGTTTGGCTGTGGCACCAGGTATACTCAGGGATGATGATGAACAGAATGGAACACTTACATCTGATATCATTGACTGGAAGAAAGCACAAAGACAGTATACAACGATACAACGCTGGATAGAAATCATAAAAAATAGCCTAGTACTGGAAACTGGAAGGCGTATGTGGGACCACTTGTTCATGCATACAACTGCACAAGGCATGAGTCCACCGGTTTTCACCATACTACCTTATGTTTGGACGGGAGCCGAGGCTACCAGTGGATGATGCTTTTGGTCTTAGGAGGAGCGGTACTGGATCAAACTACGTTGAGGATCTTCGGAACCGACTAAAGTATGCTCATCAACTTGCAGCATAAGCGTCAAAGAAATCTCAACAACATCAAAAGAAGCAGTACGACACCAAGATCAAGGGAGCATCCGTCACTACTGGAGACCTTGTACTAGTTAGGATTCTTGCATTCGAGGGAAAACATAAGCTGGCGGATAAATGGGAACAGGACCCTTACATCGCCCTAGATCAGCCAAACACAGACATCCCAGTTTTCATAGTCCAGGAGGAGAATGGAGAATGTCGAAAGCGAAGACTGCACAGAAATCAGCTGCTACCAGTGGGACACTTGATTGAGCCTACTCGACCGGTACCAAAGCCAAGATATGTCAAGAAGCCAAAACCGAAACCTGCACCAAGGGTGACTAGATCGACAGAGCACCAATAATCGTCTGATGAAGACTTAGTTGAAGTCGTGGTATTGAAACCAACAGATGAGGATGACAGTGACTCAACAGTTACTGCAGAAACATCTCAGCTGGAGGATAAACCAAATCAGGTTGTAAGAGACGGTGCTGATGGAACTGGATCGCGACCTGAAGGGGACGCCCGTTTTCAGGAGGATGAGTTGGATCAATCCAATGAGGTTCCTGGGACAGAGTCGGATGCCAGTGATCATAGTAGAGGGAGTCTTTCACAAGAGACAGACAGCGAACAACAGGAGGAGCTTTCTGGTGAATCTTCGATGTTTTCTCCGAGAATCCGTCGATCAACACGCACTAGACAACCACCCAGTTGGATGACCTCTGGAAAATACCAACTTTCCAAGTCTACAGGAAGTACGGATTGGTACCAGAAAATCCAGTGTTTAACATCTTTGGCTGATACAGATTTGTTCCAAGGTATGCAGACTGAAACAGCACGTACCATCTTGGATATCATAAAGACATCATCGGGTCAGAAGAAATGACGGGTCGTCATTTCACGGCTGGGGGGAGTTTGTAATAGTCTGCAATGTTGTTTTATATGAATATTTTATGTATTGTGTAATAAAATATTTGACTTGTATGAATGTGTATTATGTTTTACTATTTGACTTGGACCGATTGACAGACGAGCTTTCGGAAACTGGTGATTGTATTGCAATCTAGTCGTAATCTTCTATATTCTTTTTCATGCTTGATTAGTACGCACTTCTTTTCTCGTCATTTATTGGTTGGTAATTGTCGCGGGTTAATTCCTTTTTCATTTGAACACTCTTACCTAAGTATCTGAACGGACATGTTGGTTTTTATGTTCATCCGAATCTAGCAACCTATATTCTTATCAACTCAACTTATGTACGCATCTGATTTCAACTTAACTATTACTAAGGTTAGTTTCTTTAACATTCCTAGATTAATTGTGCATGTTAATGGTCTTGAAATTAACATTTTTACCTCGTATGAAAGTCTGGTATGAATGATTGATTGATTGTGTAACTTTCATAATAATTTAACTAAACACACAAATCTGTAATGTTATTTAACTATGCTTAAATAATAGCGATTAATGATTGATTCATTTAACAGTTCGAGTGGACCGCTCGAAAGTAAACGTGTAAGTCTTTAAATCAATCCAGGGGGCACAATCTTCCGGTTGCCGCCATGTTAAAAATTTCTATATGACTATAAGATTTTAAACACAACTTTTTCAAAATGTAATTTCTAGCGATCGAATAGACAGATTTACGTGAAATTGTAATATATCGATTCAGAAAGTTGTAAATTTTGGATTTATCATAAGGAGATACACAAATTCGGTAGATATAAAAAGAAATTAACCAGGTAAGTGGAAAAGCCATGTTTATTATTGTCCTGGTAAAACCGAGCCTTAGTTTTATGAAAAACTTGATTTTGCCCATTTAAACCTAATGTTTTCATAATTATGATAAGGTTTTACAATGATTTATCATCATTTATGATATTTATTTGCATTTTATCTAGCTCACATTTACAGCTCATTATACACATGGCTAGTTTGTTCATATTTTGCTAGTCCGCCGTTTCTTATGTGTGTTTTTAGGAACCGCCCATTGAAATACTTAATGTATGAGATGCTGCGATCGTAAACAAGATTAATTTCATCAACGATATTAATTTGCTTATTATTGATGCAGTTACTAAGATAGAAATTTAATCATGAAAGGCAGTATTATGAAATTAACCTTCGTTTACAAAATGTACATTTATTTCAAACACATTACTAGTCAAGTTGTCTTAATTACAGTATTAAAAAGATGCTTAGAAACTACAGTACTACAAACCAAAAATAACAGACAACAGTAAGTCAGAAATACATTGTATCATTTGCACTTTACATGTATGTGTATGTGTGTGTTTTTTGTGGGGGGGGGGGGGTATGATTAAAAATGAAATAAAAAAGAAACATTGAAATATTCACTTTATGAAACAAAAAAAACAAAAACAAAAAACCCGGATCAATGATTGCCCTAATAAAATTGTTAAAATAATAAAGGCAGGACCTTTTTTTTCACAAAATAGTAAGACAGGATAGTTTACAAATGTAGCTCTTCCCATAGAGATCAAATGGTTGTTCCTTTTTTATTTTAATTTATTTCATTTAACCATTCAATTTTACAATGATTTACAGAACAAGAGGAATCGAACCTCCTACTCATTGCTAAATATGACGTGAGTCCACCAGGAAACTGTCATTAAACATGTATTTTCTACTTAACAATGTATTGAATACATACTGAAGTTGCATTATAAAACACAATCAAGTGCGGTATCACAGCTGTTACCATCCTTTTCAATCAGGTCTTAACAAAATAGTACAAGTACATTGTACATGCAATTTATAATCATATATAGATATTATAAGCTTACAATTATGAAAAGCTTTCAATTTTTATATGTATTACATGTATATTGATACTGGTTTGTTTTAATTTTCAGCATCCTAAGCAGTATGAATTGAATTAATAGACAATGCACATGTATATGAAGCAGAAGGAAACATGACTTGCATGTCAATTATTCAACTGATTTGACCCATTTCAACAGCATATTGGACACACAATGACTTAAATTCAGTAAATGTTTAGTATGGGAGAATCAACACATTATATTTTGAGCATGAGGAAGGCGCAGATGAAATATTACATGTATTTACCTATTTTCAGGGGAAAGTATCTATCCAAGACTGACTCTTAATATAAAAATGCAAAACAATACAGTTGTAAAAGTTTTCAGTATCTGCTATAAGACATATTGTGGTAAAATGTGATACATTGTACATGTATAATAAAAGAAAATTGAATACATTAAGTACGTTCTTTTTTCTTATATGTGGCAAAGCCCAGTGGAAATTTCATTATTCTGATATTGGGTACATTTACTATATACATTTGTGCATGCATATACAGTATGTATTAAGGTGTCTATCTCTTTTTTTCCACTTGTGTTTACACATTAAGCCAACACAATGGACAGTCCAATTAAACCATACTTTTAAATTTAAACTTAACCATTACTGTGAACAAGGATTTATATATAACTCTGTGCTGTGAACACAAATTTTGCATAACCAACCAGTTTATTACTTAAAGCAGTCTTCTAGGATTCCTATTCCTATTCTATGCTGTAAGGATTTGTTTTGTTAGGAAAGCAGTCATTGACTGTGGGAATGTTGATTTTATATGGATTTTTCCCAAGGAAACCTCAATTTTTGAAAAATCCTAGAACACTGGACTTAGTACATGTACATTTGTACATATTGGTTTGACCTAGGAATAATATATGTGGTCAGCAGTTTAGAAAATAGAAAATGAAAAAGTTTGACATTTTAAGTTAATAATAACAAAAGTCCAGGAAGCCATGCAGTCAACAGAGGCTAATGTTGGTATCATTATCGCCTGCGCTTGTGACTTTAGTGTTACAGGAGTGACATACAGGCTTCTCTAATTAAATTTAGGTTACAGACCACCAATTCAACCAATGAGCATTTGGAACGTACGCAAAAATAGTCCTACGCAGAAATTACCCCTGTTCCTCATAGTGCTGTGAAAAAAATTCTCATCTTATTTAAAAAATTTAAACAGTTTCTGAAAGGAAAAACATTTCTGTACATTTTATACGTGCATTTTGCTTCTTGTGATGTGAAGCCTAATCTCCATAATGATTTTTAAATATACCTCTATCTTGTGAAAACACTGGGATTTCCCATGCTATTTATAGACCCTTCACTTCCGGTGACCAGTACTGCACTGCAAGTCTGCTAACCCCACATGCCATTCTGAGGATTGTGAGCTCACATATGTAGAATCATGCTGATATATAGTCCTCTGCAGGTTAAAGTTAAGGTAAAGTCCAGAGAAACCATTGAATATTGTGAAATTAGCATAGAAGCCTATGGAAAGTGGAATTGGTGGTTTTTAGCCTTAAGTACATTATTTTTCATTATTGCCAAATGTTACATTAAAAATAAAAATGTAGCATTATACCACTGCGAATATCAGGGATGTGTGTATCTGGACTTACCTTATATTACTGTACTGCAAGTTGTACAGTATGAAAAATTAATATGGATGGTTTTTAAAATCATGAAAGTGAACTGCTACATGAACAAAAAAATGTATGCAAGATTTTTTTTTTATAGTTGCAACCTCTGCAAAGTCTACTTAAAACCTTGTGATCCCTTGTTAACATGAATTTTCAGATGAGTCTGTACCCTCATTGTGTAACAGACCTAATTAAGATTACAATGTAAGTAAGTTGCCACATTTTGATCATTTTAATCAAAAATCTTGAAATTTACAAAACAAATCATAGCACACCTTCCAGGAGGAAGCATGCAATAACAAGACTCAATATCATCAGTCATCACATATATGATTGATCATGTCGAATAGGTAGATCGTAATATTGAGTATAAAGTTGAATAGAATTTACTATGACATTAAATTTAATGTGAGCATTTTAAACGGTGACATTTCTTTTATTAAATTTTCACTAATGATAATAACACATTATGACATCAGAATCAAAACAAATCCAAACATAAAGAATATTAAAATAATTTCCATATGAGTAAGCATCTCAATTTAAATGTCCATAATTAACACAAATATTATTCATATAAACAATGCCCAACGAGAAAGGCAGGTAACTCCGTCCACATTGCTTCCAAGTCCACACACAAATACACGTAGTCCATGCGTTTGCACTTATTTAAAGCATGCATGTATATTATATATATATTATATGCCTATTTGAATAACAAAGAAGTGAACTTTACCTTTGAATATTCAATCAGTCAGTATGCAAATTATTTGTCATAGTAAGTTATCTGAACCAATCAAAAAAATCCGGAACTGTTCTTGTTCACTTAATTTTTCTCTGAAATAGATGGCAATAATTAGAGAGGTTCCGATGATGTACGCCATATTTCATTAACACTTGAGGCGACTTAGGTTCCCCTACTTATGAACTCCCCTGATCGATCACACATTGTGGTCATAAATTGTTTTAAACTATAAATACAATAAGTGATTTTTGATACTTCAGGTACAATACAGTAGTACTGGAGACTTACTACTCCTGTGACCATTTACAAATGTGCCTCTTGCACGATATGTGAGGTAAGCTAAGTGTTTTATATTCTTGAGTTTTTGCTTTGCTTATGTATTTGCTTTGCTATGTTTTTTACGCTTATTGTATGCACTAAATCGCTTATACTCTAATGCTGTAGTTTTGCTCTTTAATATGTTTGATTAGATAATTTACCATTTTCTTATAATTTGCTACATTTGAATATGGAGTCAAATGGAGTGAAACTACATATTTAGCTAGTTGGTTTATGCTTCACAAGCAGATTGATGAAGCCGTAAATTAAATTTACTCAAATGTTACATTTTTCGTATGATATGTAAATGTACTAAAATATACATTCACAAATTCGGTAGATATAAAAAGAAATTAACCAGGTAAGTGGAAAAGCCATGTTTATTATTGTCCTGGTAAAACCGAGCCTTAGTTTTATGAAAAACTTGATTTTGCCCATTTAAACCTAATGTTTTCATAATTATGATAAGGTTTTACAATGATTTATCATCATTTATGATATTTATTTGCATTTTATCTAGCTCACATTTACAGCTCATTATACACATGGCTAGTTTGTTCATATTTTGCTAGTCCGCCGTTTCTTATGTGTGTTTTTAGGAACCGCCCATTGAAATACTTAATGTATGAGATGCTGCGATCGTAAACAAGATTAATTTCATCAACGATATTAATTTGCTTATTATTGATGCAGTTACTAAGATAGAAATTTAATCATGAAAGGCAGTATTATGAAATTAACCTTCGTTTACAAAATGTACATTTATTTCAAACACATTACTAGTCAAGTTGTCTTAATTACAGTATTAAAAAGATGCTTAGAAACTACAGTACTACAAACCAAAAATAACAGACAACAGTAAGTCAGAAATACATTGTATCATTTGCACTTTACATGTATGTGTATGTGTGTGTTTTTTGTGGGGGGGTGGGGGTATGATTAAAAATGAAATAAAAAAGAAACATTGAAATATTCACTTTATGAAACAAAAAAAACAAAAACAAAAAACCCGGATCAATGATTGCCCTAATAAAATTGTTAAAATAATAAAGGCAGGACCTTTTTTTTCACAAAATAGTAAGACAGGATAGTTTACAAATGTAGCTCTTCCCATAGAGATCAAATGGTTGTTCCTTTTTTATTTTAATTTATTTCATTTAACCATTCAATTTTACAATGATTTACAGAACAAGAGGAATCGAACCTCCTACTCATTGCTAAATATGACGTGAGTCCACCAGGAAACTGTCATTAAACATGTATTTTCTACTTAACAATGTATTGAATACATACTGAAGTTGCATTATAAAACACAATCAAGTGCGGTATCACAGCTGTTACCATCCTTTTCAATCAGGTCTTAACAAAATAGTACAAGTACATTGTACATGCAATTTATAATCATATATAGATATTATAAGCTTACAATTATGAAAAGCTTTCAATTTTTATATGTATTACATGTATATTGATACTGGTTTGTTTTAATTTTCAGCATCCTAAGCAGTATGAATTGAATTAATAGACAATGCACATGTATATGAAGCAGAAGGAAACATGACTTGCATGTCAATTATTCAACTGATTTGACCCATTTCAACAGCATATTGGACACACAATGACTTAAATTCAGTAAATGTTTAGTATGGGAGAATCAACACATTATATTTTGAGCATGAGGAAGGCGCAGATGAAATATTACATGTATTTACCTATTTTCAGGGGAAAGTATCTATCCAAGACTGACTCTTAATATAAAAATGCAAAACAATACAGTTGTAAAAGTTTTCAGTATCTGCTATAAGACATATTGTGGTAAAATGTGATACATTGTACATGTATAATAAAAGAAAATTGAATACATTAAGTACGTTCTTTTTTCTTATATGTGGCAAAGCCCAGTGGAAATTTCATTATTCTGATATTGGGTACATTTACTATATACATTTGTGCATGCATATACAGTATGTATTAAGGTGTCTATCTCTTTTTTTCCACTTGTGTTTACACATTAAGCCAACACAATGGACAGTCCAATTAAACCATACTTTTAAATTTAAACTTAACCATTACTGTGAACAAGGATTTATATATAACTCTGTGCTGTGAACACAAATTTTGCATAACCAACCAGTTTATTACTTAAAGCAGTCTTCTAGGATTCCTATTCCTATTCTATGCTGTAAGGATTTGTTTTGTTAGGAAAGCAGTCATTGACTGTGGGAATGTTGATTTTATATGGATTTTTCCCAAGGAAACCTCAATTTTTGAAAAATCCTAGAACACTGGACTTAGTACATGTACATTTGTACATATTGGTTTGACCTAGGAATAATATATGTGGTCAGCAGTTTAGAAAATAGAAAATGAAAAAGTTTGACATTTTAAGTTAATAATAACAAAAGTCCAGGAAGCCATGCAGTCAACAGAGGCTAATGTTGGTATCATTATCGCCTGCGCTTGTGACTTTAGTGTTACAGGAGTGACATACAGGCTTCTCTAATTAAATTTAGGTTACAGACCACCAATTCAACCAATGAGCATTTGGAACGTACGCAAAAATAGTCCTACGCAGAAATTACCCCTGTTCCTCATAGTGCTGTGAAAAAAATTCTCATCTTATTTAAAAAATTTAAACAGTTTCTGAAAGGAAAAACATTTCTGTACATTTTATACGTGCATTTTGCTTCTTGTGATGTGAAGCCTAATCTCCATAATGATTTTTAAATATACCTCTATCTTGTGAAAACACTGGGATTTCCCATGCTATTTATAGACCCTTCACTTCCGGTGACCAGTACTGCACTGCAAGTCTGCTAACCCCACATGCCATTCTGAGGATTGTGAGCTGACATATGTAGAATCATGCTGATATATAGTCCTCTGCAGGTTAAAGTTAAGGTAAAGTCCAGAGAAGCCATTGAATATTGTGAAATTAGCATAGAAGCCTATGGAAAGTGGAATTGGTGGTTTTTAGCCTTAAGTACATTATTTTTCATTATTGCCAAATGTTACATTAAAAATAAAAATGTAGCATTATACCACTGCGAATATCAGGGATGTGTGTATCTGGACTTACCTTATATTACTGTACTGCAAGTTGTACAGTATGAAAAATTAATATGGATGGTTTTTAACATCATGAAAGTGAACTGCTACATGAACAAAAAATGTATGCAAGATTTTTTTTTTTTATAGTTGCAACCTCTGCAAAGTCTACTTAAAACCTTGTGATCCCTTGTTAACATGAATTTTCAGATGAGTCTGTACCCTCATTGTGTAACAGACCTAATTAAGATTACAATGTAAGTAAGTTGCCACATTTTGATCATTTTAATCAAAAATCTTGAAATTTACAAAACAAATCATAGCACACCTTCCAGGAGGAAGCATGCAATAACAAGACTCAATATCATCAGTCATCACATATATGATTGATCATGTCGAATAGGTAGATCGTAATATTGAGTATAAAGTTGAATAGAATTTACTATGACATTAAATTTAATGTGAGCATTTTAAACGGTGACATTTCTTTTATTAAATTTTCACTAATGATAATAACACATTATGACATCAGAATCAAAACAAATCCAAACATAAAGAATATTAAAATAATTTCCATATGAGTAAGCATCTCAATTTAAATGTCCATAATTAACACAAATATTATTCATATAAACAATGCCCAACGAGAAAGGCAGGTAACTCCGTCCACATTGCTTCCAAGTCCACACACAAATACACGTAGTCCATGCGTTTGCACTTATTTAAAGCATGCATGTATATTATATATATATTATATGCCTATTTGAATAACAAAGAAGTGAACTTTACCTTTGAATATTCAATCAGTCAGTATGCAAATTATTTGTCATAGTAAGTTATCTGAACCAATCAAAAAAATCCGGAACTGTTCTTGTTCACTTAATTTTTCTCTGAAATAGATGGCAATAATTAGAGAGGTTCCGATGATGTACGCCATATTTCATTAACACTTGAGGCGACTTAGGTTCCCCTACTTATGAACTCCCCTGATCGATCACACATTGTGGTCATAAATTGTTTTAAACTATAAATACAATAAGTGATTTTTGATACTTCAGGTACAATACAGTAGTACTGGAGACTTACTACTCCTGTGACCATTTACAAATGTGCCTCTTGCACGATATGTGAGGTAAGCTAAGTGTTTTATATTCTTGAGTTTTTGCTTTGCTTATGTATTTGCTTTGCTATGTTTTTTACGCTTATTGTATGCACTAAATCGCTTATACTCTAATGCTGTAGTTTTGCTCTTTAATATGTTTGATTAGATAATTTACCATTTTCTTATAATTTGCTACATTTGAATATGGAGTCAAATGGAGTGAAACTACATATTTAGCTAGTTGGTTTATGCTTCACAAGCAGATTGATGAAGCCGTAAATTAAATTTACTCAAATGTTACATTTTTCGTATGATATGTAAATGTACTAAAATATACATTCACACATACGGTTAATTTTTATGTTATCTTTATGTGCAAGATGCTATTATTTATCTTGTGCTGTGTATTGAATATAACTGTATTTTACAGGGCATTAACATTTATTGGCAATAAAGCATAGAACCCTAGAGATTAGAGTTTACTTCTATCAACCCCCTAGAAATAGAGGTTGTGACATAAATAATTCGCTTTCGATTTGATTGCATTCATTATTCCCCACTCTGTCGATTGTAAAAGCACGTTATTTTTACCAAAGTAATAGACATATTCAAGATGTGCATTTTCTTGGAATTCTTTTTAGTGTTCGTTTTGATAGATACGTTTTAAATTAAGGAAATGTTTCAAATTTCTCTATTTCGTCCTCAAATGTCACAAGTCACAAAAAGCAACGTCTTTGCACAGAATGTGTCGTTAAAACGAATTTTAACATTTCAAAACGTCTATGTATACATGTCGTTTTATGCTTTAAACGGACACAACATTCATGATACTTTGCATGGTATTAAGTACCAGTCTGTATAAAATTCAGACAGTGGCTATGGTATAGGTGATTCATGGTGTAGAAAAACCCACCGAACAAATAATGATTTTTTCGATCTTCAGATGCTATAATTTTATGGAACGTAGTCTTTTTTGTATTCATGTCTGTACTTTTGACAAAATCATACATTTATCTCCCAATTTAAACCAAGACTGGTTATGTGGTGTCTACCTTATTCTAAATAAGAAATGAAAGTAAATCTGGGGCGTTTATGACATACATCATATGGCGTCAATACCAAACTTTCATGCATTATAGAAGCTGATGTTTTTACAGTAAAATTAGCTAACAAAACATGCAAAAACAATACGCATAGGTATTTTTTTTTCAGACAAATGTACATGAAATCAAACAGAAGTGTCAAATGCAGCATCGGGGAAACGGAAACAAAGAGAAACCGAAGCGAAAAAAAACGCAAAAAAATTGAGAAAAAAAACCAAAAAGAGAGAACAAAAATGAGAGAAGCCAAACTTATTGTCCTGAAGAGGAAAATGCTAAAAAGTGAACGCCAAAAGCGTTGGGGTGAGAATAAAATAAAATTAACTGCAACAGAAGTTTGTGACAGCGATGCCACCAAAAACAATTTTGAATTTCCAAATAGAATGTCAAATGTAGGCTTTTGAAAAAACTTAAATCGTCTTTACCACAAACACCAAATAAGCATGTGTCGACAATCGCTGCGTATCTAAAGAGCAAATCACCAACTGTTAAAATTCTCGAAGATAAAAATATAATATCGACACCTCAAGATCAATTAGCGTCAACCATAGTTGACATGAAGGAAACTATAAAAAAGGCTAAATATCGACGGTCGGATGATGCGCGAGCAGCAGTTAATTTAGTTACAGCATCGGAAAGTGTCCAAAATATTGTTAAATCAAGGGCAAAAAAACCTTTAGCACAGGCGCTAGAGGTGTCTCAAAAAAGAATATCAAGGGCAACTACATTCAGAAAAAAGATATTACACTCTGAGAGTGCAGCACATGAATACACTTCACGTAAGACAAGGTATGATGCATTGAGTGATGACAACAAAAAATCATGTATAACTTTTGGTGTTCTCCAGAAAATTTGTATCCCACCGGAAACAAAAACGATGTAAAAAGAGTTCGTATAGGCCCTAAAAAATACTCATCACACCCAGTGTAAATTTTTGAAAAAACTCAAACTGGGTGTTTCAGGACATTCCTTTCCAAACATTAAAACATCACAACGCGTGTTTGAGAGGTGTAAACCGTTCTTTGTTCGATCTGCATAAAAACAAAAAATCGCATTACATGTTGCTGTCGCTATCATTTAGAAATTAAGTACATGTTGAAATATGTGATGGAAAACCGCAGAAAAATTAACCATACACGTAATGAATCTAACCAGCTAAAATTTACAATGATGTATATGAACTTTGTAACGAGACTATATGTGAAAAAAAACTGATGAAGGTTTCCATCTCAAGGTATGCATCAATAGAGATTGTATCGACTGTGGTGTGTCGAAGTTTTCTACTGATCCCGTCGAAACAATTATCAGTTCAGATTCTCCGGATGTGAACTGGAAGTGTTCGAATACTTAGATATGAAAACAAAATTAGGGTTAAAGAAGAAATTGATGCTAGTTCAGAAAAAAACAAACCAGGAGAAATGATGGCTTATTTTTCAAAGCTACTAAATAAATTCCCTTCCCATATTTTTAGAGCTAAGTTGCAGAATAAAGTCATTAGTAAAAAACTTACCATTAAAACATTGTATAGCGGTACATGACTTTTCAGAAAACTATAGATGCAAAGAACAAATAGAGATTCAGTCAGACTACTTTCAGAGACAAGGGGTTTCGATACACGTCACATAAATTGATAGACAATTAAACGTGGACGGCGTGCACAGTACGAATGATCATCCCCATGTTGTTACCGAACATTTTATTGCTATTTCCAATGATGAAAGCCATGATCATCATTTTACATGTTATGTACAAAATCAAATTTCTGAATATCTAAGATCGATTTCATGTCATGTTAATGTCATGCATGAATTTTGTTACGGGTGTTCCAGTCAGCGTCCATTCAATCAGCGGAAGATTTCTTTAAATTGTGTAGCGAAAATCTTATTCAACCAAAAACTGAAGGCTGTAAGCGGAGGATTTTTAAAGTTATAGAAACTATACCGCGAAACGAAAATTTTAACGCGACAAACTTGAATACAGATGACACAGAAGTCGAAAGTTTACAATTACCGGATCTCGTTAGTAAAAAGACAATATTTGCTGTTTTATGTGATGACGAAGAGTACGATTTTTCACCCTGTAAAAGCAAAATCCGAAACTTTTATGTTAGATTATGATAAAAACAGACAGTTGGGGCGTTCGATTCAACTCGGGATCTCGTGTGATATTTTCAATACATAAACGGCAATCAATTAATGTTTTCTTTAATTCGCCGGAAATTGGCATTGATTTCAGCAGCCTCTGTTGTCTATATTTGCAATGACGGCGATATCGAGAACTGTAGCAGTGACGGACTTGAAGTTAAGCTTTATGACCACACCCATCAAACAATAGTTTGAAATGTGTGATTATGTTCGATGTTTTAGGCTTTGTGTATTTGTGCAGTTAAAGCATAATATGATGTGAAGTTGTTGTTTTGCTTTGGTTTAGGTTTTAAATTTGTTTTTAAAAAATTTCCATGAACGTACACGCAATTAAATGTACGTCAGTTTAAGAAAAGACTTCAAAATCGTTAATTCTGACGTTACGTACAGTACCAACATCTTGCGCAACGTCATACATGCATAAAGGAGTAAAATGGAGACACTAATAGAACGTCGGAAACGCAGAAAATCACAAATGCTATATAATATCGAACAAAAGCATGCCCATGAGTATTTGTGTAATCTTGTTCCACCTAAGTTACAATCTATTTACAATTATCCATCTGCGAAACGGGGAGAACATTTTATTGCCGTATTGTAGATTGTCTGTTACAAGGGAATCCTTCCTTCCATCTACTATTAAGGAATGGAACAATCTCGACATTACAATAAGACAGATTGATTCAGTATCAAAATTTAAGTCGGTTTTAACTAGGAATAAGGATCGATCCATTGTAGTTAAATATTTTTCATACGGGCCTGGAAAGCTAACTATACTGATAAACTAAGATAATCTGCATCTTTTCTGAATTATGACCTGCACCGAGTAAATATCATCCCAGATCCGCTATGTAGATGTGCTACTAACATGGAAGATGTTGACCACTACTTCTTAAATTTTATTGTCCTTTATATATAGTCCAACGACAAACTTTGTTAATTTAAGCTTGCTCTGTGATACTTATCCACTTAATGCAAACATTTTACTATCTGGAATCCCTGAATTAATATATGAAGAAAACATTTGTATTTTTCAGCAAATTTTTCAGTATATAAAAGAGTCAAAAAGATTTCTTGTTGTATGATTGGTGAATCAACCTATTATTTTTTTTTGTTTTTTGCTGTGTTATAGATCGTCACCATCACATCCCCTTCCACAAACTATTTTTCTCTCCAGTAGACTTTTAAACGATGGATAGTGCCCTGACAATTCCAACAAAGTGTACCCAATAGCAAGTTCAGTCAGCTGTCATCTATTTCAGTATAAAATTCTAACTATTTCAAAGTAATCAAACCATAAACTATCACTTTAAATGATATATTTGACGACAACGAGGACGAACAATATTCTGCCAACCGATTCTTTCTTCACTACTACCATTACGAACAAAACCTTTCACACAAGAAGATGACCTAAGTTGCAAATCGACGAACTTAATCTACGGATAAGTATACAACTTATGCGGTCTGGTAAATGTCTGCAAAACACAAGAACAATTAAAGAATGTGCGGTCATCGGGATTAATACCAGCGAATTCCCGACATTTTATAAACAATCAACAGAATCATTCAATCCTCTCTATGAAAGTTCGTATTCCTGGTATTTTTGTCCTAAATATTAGCTATCGTAGAGAAAGAGAGGAATACTGGATAACTAGACTAGGAACTGCAATACCTTACGGGTGCAATGATAACATCAAATATATAAGAAACCTTTCCAGCCAATATAGCATAAAATAAATATGATGAATTTATATTACAAACATCCAAGAAGGATAAGGAGCCAATGTCATCGCCACTATATTACCTAAAATGCATGATGTCTCCATAGATGGTCTTCTTCCTTTCATACAAAAACATCTATCTTCTTGGTACTGGACTCCTAAATTCCACAAAAATCCATACAAACAACGCCACTTACCAGGATCTTCAAAATGTGTATCACCAAACCTCTTTCTAAACTTCTGACTTCTATACTTACAGCTGTCAAAGAGGGTTTCCAGTCCTACCACGACACTTGTTACTCCCGTAGTGGTATTAATTCAATTAGGATCGTGAAAAAAATCAAAAGATCTTCAGGAAATCTTCAAGTCAAGATCATTATCAGAATACACTAGCATTAAAACCTATTTTCAACTCTATATTTCTATTTCTTGTACTCAAAATCTCGACACAAAAACATTTACAACGCGGTGTTACTCAAGAGACGGTACACCTAGATACATATATGTAGTACTTTTGGAGATTCCTTATAGTTTGAAAAAAAAAGATTCAAAATCATCTTCAAAATATACCGGAGATGTTTTCAAAATGCTGCAATTTTTAAATCAACAACATATTTGTTCAGTGTGGTGACGCGTTTTTTTAACCATTGGTCGGCATTCCAATGGGAAAAACTGTACTTCTCTACTCGCTGACCTATTCCTTAACGCTTATGAGGATGACTTTATAACTGATCTTATCCAAAGAAAGAAACATCGTTTAGCCAGATCCTTTGATTTCAGTTTCCGCTATTAAGAAGACGTAATATCGTTAAACAATCCTAGTTTCAGGGATTTCTTACATCGCATCTACCCCCAAAAGAACTTTAGATTAAGAATACTACAGTCACTGTGAAATAAGCCTCATATCTAGACCTATACACTTAAAGATCGATGCAAAAGGAAAACCACTGACCAAACTATACGACAAACATGATGACTTTTCATTCCGTTTTGTCAACTTTTTTTCATCTGTGGCAACATACCTTCAGCAGCTTTAAATCACAATTTATGCGTTATGCCAGAGCTTACCATAACTACGCAAATGTTTGTACCGCGTTAGACTTCTTACAATTAGACTCATGGAACAGGGTTATGTTGCTTCAAGATTATAGTCATTACTACAAAGTTTTATGGTCGTCATCACGAACTCGTGGATCGTGACGGTGTATTTATTTGCACCACGAGAACTGATTTGTTCGACGCGTCATAGTTTTCCTTTCTTCTTTCGTCTACCACGGACTTGACTTTTATATGCACAACTCGGCGGGTGTTTTTAGAAAAGCTGAGGACGTAAAACCAGGGGTTAATTTTTTTTTTTTGGGGGGGGGCGGGACTTGTTCATTTTTCATACAGTAAGCCCGAACGTTAACAATGTTTTGCCAAGTCCCAATCGTAAGATATATAAATGCAATTTTGTTATCTGCGATTCTTATGTATATGTCTATGCTTGCAAGGAAGAAGACACAGTGTCAATTGATTCCGTCACCCGGTCGCCGTCTGATGCCTTGTCGTCAGCTTTCCGTTTCTGCGGGGTTTTTTTAACCGTAAAATTGTAATTGAGCAACGATATTTTCAACAAAAATTGATCTTTATCATTCCAGCATGTCAAAAAATGCGTCTGATCAAGCGCAGGTGTGATTCAGACTTGAGAATGAATAAAATTTTCCCATTCTAAAAATAAAGTTATAAGTATTTATAGGTTAGGGAATAGATTGAGAAACATGGTCCAAATAATCTTTCAAAAAGAGTTTTTATTTTTTTATGCCCGACGGACTTATTTCATTGAAAAACAGCAAGTCCGAGGTTCATTTTATTAGTCCCTGGCGTTGGGCTTCAGGAATTTCCAACCCCTGTTTACCATACCGGTGCACCTGGTCCATGCTTCCAGTGTTTAGTGGAGTCCGAGTTGCTCACTTAATTGGTGGTTTGGGTTTTCGGTTATTTCATATCGTTGTGTTTGTCTGTTTTTCCTGTCTGATGTGTGTCCCTGGATTACATTCTTTTGATTTCCCCTAGAATCTTGGTCCCCTGATTACTCTTGCACCTAATCAATGTTTCTAGTACTGATGCATGGAGCCTACATTGTATAGATTGTTGATTTAGGTTAAAGTTTTCTCCTGTTTTATTGTATACTGCATTGTTGTCATTTTTGTTTACGTTGTTGATCTCTGTCCTGTGATTTTCTTATTTCTATTTCTCTCAAATCGATGCTGCATTTTTTCTTTCTTAAACAGTTCTAAGACTAGCGCCAACCATAGTTTACTATTATTGTAGTGACATGAAGTCTAACCATGAGGGAGCTTGAGAAATCAAATATGCTGCCTAATTTATAGAATATAAACACGAATATATCAGCGGGGCCAATTTAGTGGTAGCAAGAACTTATTTGATATTATCCCCTGTAACACTTGCGATAAGTACGATATATTTAAAATGTCTTGCAATCGAAAAAAAAAAAATTGCAATACGTAAGTAGTAGTGTTGGAGATTTTTTTTAATTCGGGAGAATAATACATGCAAATTCTGAGGAAGCCAAAAGTGCATATACATGTATCATAAATCAACATATAAATACATATTAAGCCTATCCATGTAGAATTTTTACGTACTTATGGACAATACGTACAATTTTTGACATCCAGTGTTCCCACCTGCCCTTTTAGAAAGGCACCCCGCACTTGGTGCCCTTCCCGCCGCCCTCGGTGCCCTCTCAGCCGCCCTTGATGCCTTTTATTGTAAAATATAAAATCCCCCCTTATGTGCCTCGGTCCCATGTGCCTCAAATACGGTTTTATGAATAGGCCGTCGGCAATATTGACACCTCAACAGGTGCATATATCCGGTCAGTCATTAATTGATTTTATGGCTTGGGTCGTTAATCAATTATCATACAGTGAGGTCAAATTACAATTAATCCTTTGATGTCGCTGTTTGTACAATCACTGTTCATGGGCTTGGGATTAATCACGTTTTGTTTATGAATTTCTGTGACGATTTTTTAAATTTTTTCATGCAAATGAAATTAGTCATGTACGGAAATATCTGAATTTTTTTTAGAACAGAAAGTTGACTGCCGATATGCGTACGATTCATTTTTGAAATTTTATTAAATTCTCACGTCTTATTCACTGATTGTATCATGAAAATTACTTAAAGTCAAATATCTTCAAATCGATTTGAAAACTATAAAATAGCTTATATTTACGATTCAGCCTCAAAAGCCTCAAAGACCCAGATACTCTCAGATGTTTACTACTGCTAGCCGACACACTACCACACCTTTGTACACTTTCACTTCTGTTCCAACGCCAGGATGTCAACCCTGGGATGGAGAAGACACTCAAGTCCCTTGAAACCCGCAAGACTCAAGATGGTCCCTGGCTACTGAAAGAAACCCAAGATAGTAACAGACTTAAAGATTACTTCAGAAACCAGAGCTGACTTGAAGACAACAGTACGCAACCCATTCCTTGAAAAACTCATTGACAACATCACTACCAGATTCACTGATTGCGATATTGTCGACCAGCTGTCCATCATCGACCTAAATGGACCTAAAAGTCTACCTTCCCTGTATGGTTTCACAGAACTTTACTCACTTGCAGACCACTTTTCCATGGACTCAGAAGATCTACAACTTCAATGGCAAGACTTTTTGCAACTAGTAGACTCACTCTCCACTCAAGACAGATCACTTACCAAACTTCTGCAGCTCCTACACACCTCTATCTCAGGACTCCAGCAGATGTACCCACTGGTTTACAGGCTCTATTCAGTTGCTGCAACTTTACCACTGAGTAGATAGCAACTACCTACCAGCATTTACAAACACAAAAATGAAAAGACAAATAAGTATTGGAAAACATTTATTTCTATCAAATAAACAGCATATTCATGTAAATATATGAATAAGAAATGGGGAATATGTCAAAGAGACAACAACTCAAGCAATGTATTTTTGACTGAACTTTTAGTTGATTGATTGATGCCTAGATACCCCTAAGTAACATTAAATTGGCATTGAAAGTACGGCTGGTAAACGCTCTTCCAAGCATACACATGTTTGATAAAGTGCCCTCCTGATGAACCAGCACCCTTCTGCCCTCAGACCCAAACTGGAACACTGATATTGTGGGTAATACTATTATGATCTTCATTTTTTTCACACTTATTACTTTGAAATACACAAAAATGGTTCCATGACATAAATGACTGGCTGACCCACCTGACCGACTTTCACCTCTTCATAAGTGCAACCCGGCCAAAAGAATCACAAAGACTTATAATTTTGAGCTTGTCGCATGCGCTTCGTACAAATCTATTTAACAAGATATTGTCAACGGACCATGACTTAAATTGCTTACAAATTACAACTCAATGAAGATAAAGAGAAGCTTTTTGTGACGGAAATTTTCGCTATCATGCGTGTTCAAAAACAATAAGTTCTGCTAAAATGCTAATTAAGTTGATACCAGACAACAACCGACATGACTGTCACCTTACCGAGAAAGTTGAGACGGAATGACGGATGAACGATCGAAGTGGTTCCAATATATCCTCTTCTCAAATATGTGAGAGAAAAAATTCCCTTGAAATAGTAAAACAAATCATACGGTTCAAACATAACAATCCAGCGGCATGGTGAAAAATTGTGCACTTTCTGTTACTAGCATGAAATTTGGCACAGAAGTACTTTTAATATGAGATAGAGAGCCACTTAGAAATATTTCCCTGTAAAATCCAAGATGGCGGATATTTAGCCCGCAGTTACCAAGTTTTGAATGGAAATGTAGAGTATACGCGTCATAGCTGCTAAACTGGGCGTTAAGTTTCCTTTTAAACAAATGTCACGGTACTTGTACCTACATAAAATGGTGTCAAGTATCCAATCTGAAAACAGTGCATCCACTTCCGGTCATGAACCAACCGTCCTTCAAATATTGGTTTATTTCAGGGTACAGAACGGTCGTAGATCGACAGAGATCGTTTGCATCAAAGGCCGAATATGAATGTAGTAACTCGGCGCTTTCTGTTCTTGCCAATTCATCTAAGAATTGTTTGTTTTTTTGTACAAAACTATTTGATTCGCGGAAATGAGCATAAACATGCGAAGTGTTACAACTCAAATTTGGAGTAAATATTTCAAAATCGGGAACACTTTCGTGGAATATTTCTACAATATCTCCGATTCCTTTGACATTTGCGCTTTCGTAATCGTATACAAAGAACGGCACATCAGCGCCTACGAAAGATCCAATATTTGCAAGTTCGTTAACCGTGAAACCAAGACGACACGCATCGTTGGTCATTTTTAAGAAAGCTGCGGCGTTTGAAGGACCGCCACCTAGTCCCCCGCCTTCCTTGATCCGCTTGTCTACAACAACTTTGTAACGTGAGAAAAAATTAACCATTGTCTTGAGATCTGACACTTGCTCCAGTAAAGCTCTATAAGCTTTGAAAATACTGTTATTCTCAATAGAACAAGAGAACTTGCCGGTTATTTCCAGCCCGGAACGAGAGTCCGCTTGTTCAAACTTGATAGTATCATAAAGCTGTGGCAGCTGAACAAACCTTGAAAGAAGTTCATGGTAACTTCCGCGTCTGCCTGTTACTTTTAAGAAAACGTTTATTTTGGCGTGTGATTTAGCTTCCCACATGATAAGAGTCGTTTGATATAAATGATAAATGGAAGGGTACTATGAACGGTAGTTTTCTTAAATTACGTGGTTATATTTTTGGAGGAGGTATACGAAATATTCAAAACGTAAAAAATAAAACGAGGTATTCTTTTCACTGAAGTTCATTCTCCGTGAGAATAAAGATCGTTTCATGTACAAATATATACAAATACATTCTGTGCTTCCCAATTTCAAAACATATTATATGTATAAGTGTGACCAGTAATTAAAACTGAAAGTTGGCACTCCCTGTGGCGCCCAGCTATTTAAAAAACCTACGTCAGCTTACAAAACTAATATTCATCGATAAGCACGTTTTATATTTAACTATTATATTATATCAGCGTAATAAATAACAATTAAATCCTTGTCATTCAAATGACAAGTAATGCGTTGTTATATCTTGTTTGAAAAGACGTAAACAAAAATTCTGTTCATGGAGAGAATTACATAATCTGCACTCTATATTGTTTCAAAAGGTAAGAAAATTTTCAATATTTCTGGTAATTACGTAATGCTAAGCTAATTCCAATAATAATGAAAATAATGTAACATGCCTGCTGTCTTGGAAATGTTACTTGAAGTCATTTGAAGTTCGTCGTTTCTTTTTTTGTCCAAACACTCAATCAGAAAGGCCATTTCCATACTTGCACAAACAATGTGACCAATGTGGGGGTCTCAAAAAAAAAAAAAAAATGGCTTATGGGCTATTTTTTTCAAATCTTACCACAACAGTGCACCAAAGGGGGCTCTTACCATCGGAACCCCTCATTGATCTTCCACTGTAATAGGCTACAGGTATACACCTGTAATTATTCCCAAAATTTAAAAGAGCATTAAAGTGAGCCACTGAACGAGCTCATACATAAAAATATAATCAATTCATGTTGCATATTCAAGTGGCCAACAATTTTGAGAGAATCGAAAACAGTCATGACAAACAGGAAGAGCTCTACGCAATTAACTGGTAAGAAAGCTTACAAAGGTATCAACCATAATTTGAAATCGTATATAAAATTTCAAATCGTTCCACGGAAGATTTACCGACTCGAGTTGTATGCGAAAAAAACTGAGCCTAGCTAAATGCAATAAAACGAACATATAGTGGCTGAGTCAGAAATATTACACATCGTGTTTTATAACCAAACAAGTGGAAACTGCATTCTTAATTTCAAATCATTTTCATCAATAATTGCAGAGTTTTCCGCGACGAGAATTCATTGAAACATTTTCAAAAACCAGCAGAAAGCGATGAGTGAAACTGGAAGTTAATGGGCGTCAAGACCGAACGTTAACATAATACTTGGTAGGAAAATCATGTTTTAATAATTTCGTGCGAATTCGGGAAAAAAAATTGAGAAAAAAACAAGATGGAATTACCTTTTAAAATTTCTGGGTCATCCTGATCTTGATCGTTTGGCATTAAATAAAAATGAATTGATCAAGATAACATTACATTTGGAAACGGAGCGGGGCACCAGGTTCGAGTAATATTCAGAATCAGCTGGTTTACCATGGTATACTATACTGATACGACAGATACATTAGTATAAACAACTCAAGTGCTATAAAAACTGAATTTATTGAAAATACCGTTAAACCTATCCAAACCGAACCATGAAAACCAGATAGTTTTAAAAAAAGTCCTGTGAATCAACTTTAAATGTATTTTGAACATTTGTAAAACAAATGCACCCGTCTAAACCGAACCATCAATTAAAGTCCAAAAAGGTGAAGTTTGCTCAAGTTTTACTGTACTGGTATGCAAACTATAAAGTTTACACCGCTTATTATAGATGTACATGTAAGTCTGTTATTTTATTTTTTTTTGTATCTTCAGGTGAATATCAATCACGTGATAGCTATATGCAATGAGCAGTTTTGGCAACTCGATTGGAACATGAATAAAAACTTTAGAAAGGAAGTAGAAACTTTGTCGGATTGCCAATCCAGATCGATATAAACCGAAGTAAAGGGTCGGGATCCAAGTAAAAACAACAAATCTGATCTTGGTTCTTATCTGAGACATTCAGCAATCGCCACTGAGAACAGATTTATACAACACGAATTCCATAATAAGACAGAAAAGGAAAAGAAAAATGATATAGAAGAGGACACTGACGGAGAAGGGCCGATTGTTTTCTCACCTACAAGTTCTTTCAAAAAGGTATCTAAACATTTTTTTTCTAAATAAGAAACATGTCCTCCTTCGGCATATGAAATAAATTGTGCTCCTTCAATTTTAAAAACAGGATCGTCTCAATGCATGCATAATTATTGAATACTGTTACCTCTTTTTCCAGTTCGATAAAAGCGCATCATAAAACCAATCACTTCTTAAATGCATTCATTTTTATTTGAATTCAGGATCACATGAGCCAAAGGCAGACTTCTCTTTTGGGTAGCACCAACAGCTCAGATCTCGACAGAGTGTTAGGAGAGTATCTAGACGTGTTAGATAAGTGGCAACAAGAGGTTCACAATATCCGAATGGCTCATCATAAAGTATGGCGGGATAACCACGTCAGTGAACGAATTATCCAACACCGGGCCGGAAGTCGAGTTGAGTGCCAAACCCGCATTCTTTCTCAAGGGAAAGATACTGATGTCGACTTTATGTTTGAACTTGACGGTGTGCAAGTTAATTCTGACGACAATTGTCAAGGAATTTACTGGAAACCGAGTAAACTTTCGCCTGTTTTCGGTAAAGCCTATATAACAGAAAACTATCGCGAAACGTTGTGGGACAAACATGTCGATGTGTTTACAGACGATGCATTCGAGTGGGACAGCTCAGAGGGAGCGTATTTACTGATACCTGGTATATTTAAACAAAACGTTGTCGCGGCTAGTAAGTTTGAATTCTCTATAGACAAGAATGTTTCTCAAACTAGTCCATCTATTGCAGGGAAAGGTGTAATAAGCGATTATGATACTGTACCTTGTTTAAAACTCGCCAAATGGCCTGCTGTGACTCATTCGTGGTTGGATAGAGGTCCATCTTTTGGTGATTTTCTTATTAACACAGAATTTAAGAACTCCGTTATGGATTCCGTACCCTTGTTTCTAGTCCCCACGGGAAATCCAATGTCAACAGAAAAAGAAATGGAATTCAGACTCTCTTTCTCCATGGTTGAGATAAAAATATTTGACCGAATTCTTCCTGAAATGCGGAAGAGATATGGTATTGCCAAATATGTGTTCAAGAAACTCTTTAATATTGACTATTGCGACCTTTTAAGTTCGTATCACATAAAAACTCTATTTATGTGGCTGGCCGAAGAACTCACGATAAAAAGATGGCAATCTTTGTCACCACTTACTTTCATAAAACTTGTTCTTACTGAGATTGAAAGCTATACTATAAAAAGAAGTATAAAACATTATTTTGTAAAAGAGTGCGATATATTTCCTCATCATAAGTTCACAAGCGAAAAATGTGAATTGTACAGCGAACTTCTAAAAAATAAAGAAAACAATGTCGTAACTGCTGTAATTGAGTTATTGTATGCAGATCTAAATATATCATTTGATCAGCAAAACGCATTTTCAAGAGTAGAATCGGAACTTCGAACCCTTGCCTCACCAGATAAGATGGAGATTTACATCAGGGGATATTTAACTCGTTTGTTGAGCTTAATAACTTTTTCGTTGTTTGAAAACAAAATAAAGGGAACGTTGTTTAAAGCTGTTGAGAACATTTGCATTGTTCTTGAATCTTACAAAGATGACAAACATTTAACAAAAATAATAAATGTTATTAATGTATTCTTAGCAAGTGTTCAAACAAGAAACGAGGTAATATTGAGACTTATTCCATGTGAAAATACTGTGCAAGTCAACCAGGAAAATTTATGCATCACAGTTGTTTCTCATGCCGCATTTGAACTATATGCATCGGGAAACTTTCAAGGTGTAGAATCAATGCTCAAAGATTACAATGAAAGTACATACAAACAAGGCGGTATCGGTGTTTCGGTTACAAAACTTCACAAAATGTACGAACTAGATTTCCCACTTCGTTATGTTATACAAGAGCTCGAAAAACGCCATGACGAAAATTGTCCTCGATTTTACATCGATCCATATTTAATGATAAAACATCTAATGTTTCAGAGTCAGTTTAAAAAAAACAACGGAATTATGAAATCCGAAAGCATGCCCATTTTTCAAAACTATATATCAGAAATGGAGGATATAACTAATCAACTCTCGAATCGAGTTTCTTATATTGGAAAACTTTCATACAAATATTCAGGTGTATTTTTGTTGTATGGATATTTATCTATGTCGCAGGAGAGGAACTTCGGACTACATTTTACAGTGCCTGGACAAATTCTAAAGGATTCGTTCAATCAGAGATTGTATGCAAACAACTTTGACTTACGATGATCTTGTCAATCCTCAAAACATCAAATCAAGTTCCCACCAATTGGATAGGTCATCTAGGTAGTTACAGGGAGTGTAGTTCACAAGGGAGTGGCAGGGCCACCATCACCTAGGAACCACATATCATATATATTTCGGAAAGACGGACTTACTGACAGGGTGAAACCAATATACCCCCAAAACTTGGGGGATAATACTAATCAGGAATAATTTGGTTCGTATATAAAGCATGTAAAGGCGCGGATGTGAAGTAAAACATTTTATAATTGAAGTTTAAATAATACTCAGGGAGCAAATTAGTTCAATAAAAACAAAGCAATTGTGCACAAGCGTACATTTGTACTTATGAGTTGTTATTTCTGGTTTTGTTCTGATATTTTGAATATTTTCTTGGTCTAATCTTTGTCCCTGAATTATTTAATATTCAAGCAAATGCGCTAAACAAAGTGTCTATGGTTGTTATACATGTACCCTTTAAGGGACTTATAATTTAAATATTTTTAAAGGCAAAATTTAAGTATTGTACGTGCACAAATTTAGTGTGCAATTATTGGAAGATGGTTTAATATGCTAACAAGAAATTGAATTTTTTTTTAGGCATGCTAATGACAAGCAAGAAGAACACTAATTACCAATTTCATTGTTCATACCCGTTCCCTTCCGGTGCACCTGGTCCATGCACCCAGTTTTCATTAAAATCCTGGTTGCTCATTTACTTTTGTTGTTATGTGAGTATTATTTTTGTTATTTCATGTTCTTGCTCTCTTGTATGTGTCTATTTCTTTGTCTGGTCGTTGTCCAGGATCTTGTTCTTTTTTTGTAACAGTTCAAATCCTGGTTCCCTTGTCCTTACCTTTACAGTGAGATATACCATACTTATTTCAATCATCTATGAACATTTAATCGATAGAGTTGATCCTGCATTATACTGCGATAGACCTAGTACACTTAATTTAAATAAGCACAAATCTGCAGAGCGTAGGTGCAGTAACTACCAATATTAAAATTTACTGCTGAAACCCATCACCATCAGCTCTAAATCTGAACATACTAGCACAAAACCACCTAGGCAGTCAGTTTGTTAGAAACATAAAGTTTATCGGAAATCTGAAGGCCTAAATTAAAATCAGACACTAAAGTAACATCAAGCGATACCGCACCATGTAATGGAAAAAAGGGGATGGTAAAATTTTCAAAACTTGAAAACTACATATTTGATTTTGCTGAAAATTGAAATTAACCTGTATTTTTTTGTACCAAATAACTGTACAAAATTTCAATAGAATGCTTCACCGAGTGCAGCATGATATGACTGCAGTCAGTTGAACTCTGTTCACTAGGGGTTAGTGCGGACACAATATTAGGTTTTTTACACACTAAACATACAATCCATAATGGAAACAACAACTCAATTGAAAACAATACTACAAAATATTTTGAAATCTAATTTATGTATAAAGTTCTGCTTCATGGTGCATTCAAGGATCACTTTGTACCTCTTTATCTTAATATAGAGATGCGCCATGAATGCATGATATGCCGTCAGCTGATATACCAAACATTAAGCATACCTTTGTCCCTGTATGGTTCATTTTGGGATCATATTTGCTAGACCTACAAAGCCAGAGATTCTTCGAGCTTCAACACTTTAAACATTTATTGATGATTGACAGACCATGAAAAGAAAGGGAAAACCACTCACCCTTTCTTATGAAAAAAAGTGCAAAAATTAAAAATCTAAAATTCAAATTTTATAGAAACAAGAGGGAGCCTGTGACCATGGATATTAAGAATTTCTCAAAGTTTTCTGGCCTTGGCAGAAGCCTTTCTCAGATCGAGCGTAAAAATAGCAAAAGCCATAAAATTGAAAATGTAAAATCAAAATTTTATAGAAAACAAAAGGTAGCCTATGATCATAGATACAAAATATATCCTTAAGTTTTGTGGCATTTGCTGAAAGGATTTTTCAGTAATAGTGCGAAAACAGACCCCCCCCCCATCCCCCCTGATTTTCTAACAGCCCTAAAACTCGGTAACATAAATGTTTAATTAAAATGATCTTTATTCTATCAACATGGACAATTGCTTTATTAAAGTTTTATTTAAACAGCTTAAAGATGTTTTAGAGTTATGTATGATGTGTTGAGGACGGACGGATGGATGGACAGCAATATACTTTAAAACTTGACAGAGAAAGCTTGCTAACCATACTTCTTAAAGCGCTTGAATTTGATTGTCACAAGTTATCCAATATTTTTTTTCAAAATTGCACCAAATATAAAAGAGACCATTTTTTGGGGCGTGGCCCCTTTTGGCCCTTTATAACTTGAAAACTGTACGAGATATCTAAAATCTAATTCAAAACAAGAGGCTCCCATGAGCCTGAATCGCCCAGTTGGTTAAATTTTGCCTTTCAAAGGCAATAAATTTAACAAGAAGCTGGCCAACAATTTTGACTCAAGAAGTCTTTGGTAGGGCTTATCATAAGGATCATTTCAACAACTGAAAGTTTCTTTAAATCTATCATAGTTTTCAAGATCATTTTTCCCCTTTCAAGGGCAATAACTCTTACAAGGAGTCATCAGACAAATTTTATCCCTGAAGACTTTTGTAGTCCTTATAATAAGGATCATTCAGCTATTGAAAGAATTTGGCTAAACTCAACTGTTTTCGAGATATATGAGAAAAACTACTGTCTGACCCATATGTTCTATTTTTAGTAACAGCTGCCTTTTTTTTACTGATAAAAAATCCCCACTCCAGTTTTATGCAGGATACACCAAGGAACATTTGTACTAAGTTTGATTCAAATTGATCAAATAATGTCAGAGGAGAAGATTTTTGAAAGAAATAACATTAAAAATCGCAAAAATCGTTATAAAAAGGGCAATATCTCCAACATGACTCAACAGTTTAAAACCAAAATTTGACCAGAGATTGATCTCATCATACTGAACACTTTTACCCAAGTCAGAACTTAGCTAATTCTAATGGTTTTGGAGATATATGCAAAAATCTGCAATCTGACCCCTATATTCTATTTTTAGTAATGACGGCCATGTTTTTCGACGAATCAAAAATCCCCACATCAGTTGTATGAAGGATACCCTAAGGAACATTCATACGAAGTTTGGTTTCAATTGGTCAAGTAGTTTCAGAGGAGAAGATTTTTTAAAGAAATAACATTAAAAATAGCAAAAGTCGTTGAAAAAGCGCAATAACTCTAACATGGCTTGACGGATTAAATCCAAAATTTGACCAGAGATAGATCTCATCATGCTGAACACTTTTACACAGTCAGATTTTAACGGTTTTGGAGTTATATGTAAAAAACTACTGTCCTACCCCTATGTTTTATTTGTAGCAAAGGCTGCCATGTTTTTCAAGGAATCAAAAATCACAAAATCAGTTCTATGCAGGATACCCCAAGGAACATTTATACCAAGTTTGGTTCTAATCAGTCGAGTAGTTCCAGAGGAGAAGAGATTTGTATAATTGTTAACGACGACGACGGCAGACAACGACGACGGCGGACGACGACAGACAATGACAGAAGCCAAGTGATGGCAATAGCTCACATGGCCTTTGGCCAGGTAAGCTAAAAATCAGGCAGTGATTTTCGTAAGGAATCTAATAAAAAGTTCATTTTATGGAGTGGCCAAACTTATTCCTCCATAGATTGACAATGCTAAATGCTCTTTACAATCTGTTTATCATTCTAAATAACAAATGAAACAAATTAAAAAAACAAAAGATTGTCATAATTGGATGAAAAGTAGACCTTCTGCAATTTTTGTGGTCGTATAAAAAATTCATTGATTCAATCTCAACATGCTCAAGTTATCACCTTGAAAACATTGGGGACAGACAGATGGACAATCTGCAACTTTTTAATGGGTTTCACAAGAACCCTCACCATTTAATGTGGTAGGTATAAAAATATATCTGCTTGTAGTCAAAACATAATTTTAATATTTACCATTAGATTTTTTTGGCCGTCTGTCCAAAGGAAAGTTTGTTCCTACCTACCTACCAATGCTCTGAGCTTTGAGTCAGCAAGGAAGATCATCAAACAAATATATTAACTTTGGCTGTATATGGAACATTTAAGAAAGTTAATTCCAGAGTAAAAATAACAATACTGAATATGTTTCTATTTATTATTACAGAATTCTATGTTTCAAATGAGCTAGACACACATCAGTTCACAATGTACTCAAATAATCATATTCAAATAGAACAGTTGGACAAATATACATCTGTCTACAATGTACTCAAATAATCGCATTCAAATAGAACAGTTGAACAAATACACATCTGTCTACAATGTACTCAAATAATCGCATTCAAATAGAACAGTTGGACAAATATACATCTGTCTAAAATATACTCAAATAATCGCATTCAAATAGAACAGTTGGACAAATACACATCTGTCTACAATGTACTCAAATAATCACATTCAAATAGAACAGTTGGACAAATACACATCTGTCTACTATGTACTTGAATAGAACAGTTTGCCAGATACACATCTGTCTACAATGTACTCAAATAGTCAGACACACATCTGTCTACCATGTACTCAAATAGAACAGTTGGACAAATACACATCTGTCTACAATGTACTCAAATAATCACATTCAAATAGAACAGTTGGACAAATACACATCTGTCTACAATGTACTCAAATAGTCAGACACACATCTGTCTACCATGTACTCAAATAGAACAGTTGGTCAGACACACATCTGTCTACAATGTACTCAAATAATAACATTCAAGTAATGTGAGTTACTACAAAACACAGCCACAAAATCAACATTCAAACAAAAAATATCAATTAACATGAGTGAGTACTGTCAGTTTTAAAGTACACTCATGCTTTGAAGTAACAAAAATCATAAAGTGTTTAAGATTCACCACTTTGCACGTGTCACTCCTGATAATTTGTTATACTCGGCTAACAATCGCCATGGCATTCTACCCATTCTCCATCTCCGCAGCCTCCCTTTGGCTTTACCTGTGACAATGCATCTTGGGTAGGTATGAGTTACAGAGCTTCTTCGTGGAAGAGCATGAATTTCGGCACTGGCTATTTCCTATAAAATATGATGATCAGACTTAAAGCAACAACTTACATGATACAGAATATTTAGTGTAGTGCATAATGCAATAAAGGGTTATAGAATGATTTTCTCAATATTATTCATGTATTATGTCCAAAGATACTCATATTGGGTCAAAGATAGTCATATTGGGTCAAGGATAGTTATATTAGGTCAGGGATAGTCATATTGGGTCAGGGATAGTCATATTGGGTCAAAGATAGTCATATTGGGTAAGGGATAGTCATACTGGGTCAGGGATAGTCATATTGGGTCAAAGATAGTCATATTGGGTCAAAAATAGTCATATTGGGTCAGGGATAGTCATATTGGGTCAGGGATAGTCATATTGAGTCAAAGATAGTCATATTGGGTCAAGGATAGTTATATTGGGTCAGGGATAGTCATATTGGGTCAGGGATAGTCATATTGGGTCAAGGATAGTCATATTGGGTCAGGGATAGTCATATTGGGTCAAAGATAGTCAAATTGGGTCAAAAATAGTCATATTGGGTCAGGGATAGTCATATTGGGTCAGGGATAGTCATATTGAGTCAAAGATAGTCATATTGGGTCAAGGATAGTTATATTGGGTCAGGGATAGTCATATTGGGTCAGGGATAGTCATATTGGGTCAAGGATAGTTATATTGGGTCAGGGATAGTCATATTGGGT
This sequence comes from Perna viridis, assembly GCA_037379345.1. Lineage (NCBI taxonomy): Eukaryota > Metazoa > Mollusca > Bivalvia > Mytilida > Mytilidae > Perna > Perna viridis. The sequence continues at coordinate 1,236,183 of CM074524.1, read as the reverse complement.
CAATGATAGTTATATTGGGTCAAGGATAGTTATATTGGGTCAAAGATAGTCATATTGGGTCAGTGATAGTCATATTGGGTCAGGGATAGTCATATTGGGTCAAAATAGTCATATTGGGTCAGGGATAGTCATATTGGGTCAGGGATAGTCATATTGGGTCAAGGATAGTTATATTGGGTCAGGGATAGTCATATTGGGTCAAGGATAGTTATATTGGGTCAGGGATAGTCATATTGGGTCAAAGATAGTCATATTGGGTCAGGGATAGTCATATTGGGTCAAAGATAGTCATATTGGGTCAAGGATAGTCATATTGGGTCAGGGATAGTCATATTGGGTCAAGGATAGTTATATTGGGTCAGGGATAATCATATTGGGTCAGGGATAGTCATATTGAGTCAAAGATAGTCATATTGGGTCAAGGATAGCTTTTTGAGGACTGAGGCAGTGCTTAGGCCCAATAAATTTTGTCTGGGGATGTAATACAGGGCCAATCAAAAAAAATAAATCTCCACAAAGAGCAGCCAGATAGACCTGCAGAGGTCGAAATCTTGAACAGATTGGGTAAATATGGACATAAAGTTCAAGCTTGATACAACGCCTAATTTAAAGTGATGAAATATTTGACACAAAAATGACAATAAGCTTACATTAATACCAATAAATAAATAAATATAACAAACTCTCAACGAATAATTGCTTTGAAGTGTTTTGAAAATATTGTGCAATTATGAAGAAAAAAAACAAAAAACCTTGAACATTGAAAATCAGAAATAAATTACAATAGAAGAGGAAACTAACATCTATGGTGATAAACTTTTTTACAATGTTTCATAAAAATGGGTGCAATGAGTTATAGTCCAAAACAGAGAAATACCCCTTCTTTTTGAATGAAGCATCTTAAGGAGGTAGACCTAGGGTAGGGGACATAACTCATGAAATCAGTGATATGTTCGTATCATATTCAATTTCACCAAAGCTAGCAAGCTTTCATTTGACACTGAATGAAATCAATCCAAATTTCTTTGATGCGTACATAACATTGATATAAAATGCTGAATACAAACGTTCCAATGATTTGTATGAGTTGTGTCCCTTACCATAGGTCTACCTCCTTAACTCAAAATCATATCATCTAAAATTAACAAAAATTGAAAGGAAGTTTACATCAATATAAATAAATAATTCACTTAAGTTTCATTATCACAAGGGTTTTTGAGTTAAAGTCATAACATAAAATCATCCCATTTTTGTATGAGTTGCATGTAAGTCCCATAACTCAATAAAGTAAAAGTAGAAATTCATAAAAATTGAATGGAAGCTCACATCAATCAAAAGAACCAATTCGCTTAAGTTTAAAAAAAAAATTGATGGCAGCATTTTGGAGTTATTGTGTGAAGTGTGAACAACTGGTATATCATAATACAAGTACATCCAGACTGGCATTTAATAAATGAAAACCAAAAGAAATACAACTCAACAAAGTTTCACAAACATTGGTGACAGCTGGATATAATACATTCTTTCAAATTACAGGGGTCCAAAGTAGTGTTGGTCAGAGGTCCTGGACTGTCAATTTCTGACCTAAGACCTGTGAAAACATGCTGGATAATTGGAAATAAGGTGAAGCCATAAAATCTGAATGACCTAAGGTCACCCTAAGCCAAAAAAAGATATGGTAAATGGAAAGAGTCCAGGCTCTGATGGTTTTACTGCAGATTTTTACAAATTCTTTTGGAAATATATTGGTCCATTTCTTTTTCGTTCTCTGAAATTCGGATATGAATCAAGAACTTTTTCAGATTTTCAATTTCAGGGAATTATTACTTGCATTCTAAAAGATGGTAAAGACAGACGTTTTATGGGCAATTGGAGACCTATTAGTTTATTAAACACTGATATAAAAATAGCTTCCTCTGTAATTGCTTATAGAATGAAATCTGTATTACCATCTATTATTAGTGATACTCAAAAGGGATTTATTAAAAACAGATTTATAGGTGAGAATACTCGATTGTTGTATGATTTAATGCATTATCTTGAACAGCATGACAAAACCGGTTTATTATTACTTGTGGATTTTGAAAAAGCATTTGATTCGATTGAATTGGAGTTTTTGAACAAAGCACTTAAAAGTTTCAATTTTGGTCCATCTGTTTCTAAGTGGCTGGAAATTTTCTATTTGAAGGCCAGAAGTTGTGTTATAAATAATGGTCATATGTGAGACTTTTTCAGTCTTGAGAGAGGCTTTCACCTTATTTATTTATTATTGGAGTGGAATTACTTGCTGTGAAGTTAAAGGCTAATAAGAATATTTAATGCATTGAAATTAAAGATAATGATACATTATTAAGTCAGTATGCTGATGACACTTTTCTTGTTCTGGATGGTAGTGAAGTTTCATTGAAAGATACACTTGATTGTTTTGAGTCTTTTTATAAGGTATCTGGTTTAAAGATGAACACTTCCAAGACAAACGCTGTTTGGGTCGGAAATAAAAATTATTCAGATCTCAGATCTCGTTCTTTGCCCGGATAAACATCGTCACTGGATACACTCAAATTTTAGAGTATTAGGAATTGATTTTTCTCTTGATCTTAATCGTATGTTAGATCTAAATTTTTCAAAAAAAAATTAAGGAAGTATCTGCTATATTGAAGAGCTGGCAACACAGAAAACTTACATTATTGGGTAAAATTACTGTAATTAAAACTCTAGCACTGCCAAAATTAATACATCTTTTAAGTTCACTGCCTAACTTACCTCAGTCAAAGTTAAACGAGTTTTACAGTTTTATATGGGATGGGAAACCTGATAAGATCAAACGGACCACTTTGATTGGTGATATAGCACAAGGGGGATTGAAGATGATACACCTGTAGTCTTTTAATAATAATATTTAAGTTAGTTGGATAAAAAGGCTGATTAACAATTTGGATGGGGATTGGCAAAAATTACTTTTATATCATGATCTAAAAAACTATGGCAGTGATAGAGTTTTAAACCTCCAGAAAGAAAAACTAAAAGAAATAATGGATGTATTAACAAATCCATTCTGGAAAGATGTATTTGACAGTATGTATTTGGCAAAACCACATACAAAAGTTTGTATTAAAAACATTTTATCGTTAGATATTCTCAATTTTGTAGATATGTGTGATTCTCCTTTTTATATTAAATGGAAACAATATGGTGTACAATATTGATCTAATTGATCCTCAGAACAAGAATTTTTGTACATTTCAACAAATGAAACAGAAGATTAATACAAACAATTTTGTCAAATATTATAGTCTGATCTCAAATGTTCCAAAATGTTTTAAAGATCACATAAAAGAAAATACTGCAAATGTTAGTCAAGTATCATTTAACCCTGTTGACAATTTTTTTCAAAGGATTGTTACCAGCACAAAAGTGAAGTTTATATACAATGATTTTATAGACAATGTTGTTCAGTTACCCACTGAAAAAGTTTTGAAAAGGGAAGACTTACTTAGCTGTGATATTGTTAACTGGTCTAAATATTTTATTATTTTAAACAAAGCATGTAAGAATTATTATTTACGAAATTTTCAGTTCAAATTGTTACGTAGAATTATTCCAACAAATTCTTTCCTTTTCAAAATAAAATTGACAAACACAAACTTGTGTACTTTTTGTAATTCACAAGAGGAAACATTAGAACATTTGTTCTTTGATTGTCCAGAGGTTTTTCAATTTTGGACAGCTTTTACTCAACAGCTGAGGTTATATTATGCAGATTTTGTTTTTGATAAAGAGAAAGTATCACTTGGATTTAAGTATGAAATTTTGTTCATTAATTTATTATTTATAATTGCTAAAAATTACATTTACAAGTGTAAATTAAATGAACAAAAACCAAACATTACTGATCTAAAGTATAAGATCAAGAGTTATCATTCAATGGAACTATATGTAGCAAAGAAAAATAATAAAGTTCCGGTAGTGGAAAGATTCTGGGCCCCTTTGCAATACATTTTTCCTAATTAATGTCTGTATCACATGTATTATTATAATTGTTATTACTGTTATCATTATAACGATTACTATTATTTTCTGTTGGTCATGATATTAAATTAAGAGCATATCTACTATCAGTAAATTTCGATTTGCTACATGTATGATAGAGTGAATGCAAGTGTGAGTGAGTCAGATTTTAATATTACATACCATATCTTATTTCTTTCAATTATAAAGATATTCCTCCAAATGCATAAATAGGGCACATCAGTGAAACTCTGATTTCAAACCACATTTCATTCACTGCCTGATTCTTACATAAACTGACACTCACCTGTAATTCCTTTGGTAAAATGTTATTTTTTCTCAGAACATTCAGCCTTTGTCGTAGTGGTCCATACTGCTTCACAAGGAGTCGATGGTTATAGTCCCGATTCGTTGGCCAATTCAACAAAGGTTTTTGATGGTTATTTTTAGTTTCATTCGAGCTACAACGAACTGGAATACAGGAAGCTGAGGATTCTGTGCTTGGCTTTAACAAAACTTTAGAATTCTGCAATAACAAAATTATTTGAAGTACTACAAATTACCAACAGTAAATGTACAATTAGTAAGAGAAATCTTGTAATCAATAATAGCATTGGAGGTGAATCTGTTTCTCACATGAAATATGTTAATAACTCAGAAATGTAAAATGGAGTGATACTCTCCCATAAATTTAATCATTGCCTGGTGGTTAAACAGTCAAGTTCTCACAGCATGAATTTTGATTTCTCCACTTTAGAAGAGTCACAGTGTCTCCATCCAAAACAGTGGATTCATCATTTGAAAACACTAACAGGCTTTCTTCTCTAAATAAATCAAGGACATAATGTCATATATATATATGTACATGTACATGTATCAGCATGCCCACTATTTTTTTGCATTTTGGGGGTTCATGCACCCTCTGACTTACAAAGATTTTTATGGGTACAAATGATTTGTAATCATAATTTAATCCAACTTATCAGTGTTCTAGGATTTTTCAGAAATTGAGTTTGTTTGTTTGTTGGGGTTTAACGTCCGAGCAGCAATATTTCAGCTATATTCAGACGATGAACATGAAATGGATGATAAAATGAACATGAAATGAAAAAAAGAAAGGATGGGTCACAAGGATAATAGGGTTGACAAATTTTGATTGCCACTGGAAAAAGGGGGGATGGGTAAGGTCGCGCAATTTAGCCTCCTGTGGCGGAGTGCAAAGGTTCCTACTCCTATCGAATACCACAGCAGGGTTCTTTAACGTGCGAGGAACGTGGCATCTTTCCAAACACGGTGCACCACTATGGTTTGCGGTCAGGTTTTCCGTATTATAGCCTGACAACCCCAGCATGTAACACGCCAGGGGTACCCCATTCCACCACCTGGGGCACACATCCCAGTTGCTCTGTGGGCAGAGTGCCTAGCCCCCGGCTAGGTTTCTGAGCACTATTTAGTCGCCTTATACGACAAGCTTAGCGCTGCTGCAGGCCTATTCTTTTAAATTGAGGTTTCCTCGGGAAAAATCCATATAAAATCAACTTCCCCACAGTCAATGACTGTTTTCCTAACAAAACAAATCCTTACAGCATATGAAGTTTTCAACTTGCCACAGGAAAGTATCACTAAGTACCTAACTTTCCCTGTCCCAAATTTCACTTGTCCCTGATAACAGGAAATAGGAATCCTAGAACACTGCTTATAATTCACTTTGACTTTTGATGTTCCAACTATTGATTCATTTCGTTTTGACAATAAACAAAACGGAAGACAAAAAATTCTCAGATTAAAATAAAATAAAGATATAGTTATTGTAAATGCATGAACGTTTTGACCTCAAGAATTGTGTGCGATTTTTATTGTATGCAAAAAAAACATACTTTACTTTCAGTACACTTTTGGGCATGTTGTATATGTCCCTGTTTACATACAAATATACAATTTTTAAATCTGCAATGAAAACACTATTTCAATTACATGTATGTACAGAGAATATTTTTTTTGACACAAAGGAGCCACTATTTTCCTCCACAGTTTTCAGTAAGAGAAGAAAATGAAACTCATGCTGTCCCACACTCATTCAAGCATACATGTACAATGTAACACACTATACATAATTAGGTTCATCCAGCCAAGAATTTACAGGTCAAACGGATTAACAGTTTTTGTTAACAATTTAACACAATATTATGATGTCAGTATTGAACATGTGACACTACGATTTGCTCTGACTGATTGGGGGTATGAACTTCAGGATTTCACCATCTATAGATTTGGATGTATGTATTTAGACAGTATCTTCCACATTAAAAACCAAAGCCTAAAAAAAAACTGAAACAAATTAAGCTAACAGTTTGATTTCTCAAACTGTGACATGGAGTTATCCATCTTTAAATGTTCCATAACAAGCTCTCTTTTCACACATATCAATTAATTGCTTTTTTGATAGTTTAAAATTAATATCTTTGTAATTACTATACCCTTTTAGGGCCATTTGATTAGGTAATAAACATATTTGTTTTGTATTTGAGTGACTATACCCCGGTAGTCGGTACACAACTCTCAGATTGATACAGGGGTATGAACATCAGGATTTCACTTGACGTATGACTCAAGATAACTTGTTATAGTCTATGAAGAACTTTCAGACTGAATTGGGGGAATCATCACACTTCTGTAATGATTTACTCGCTGTATTTTGATACTTTTAAAATTAAATTGTAAGGAATGACTGTTATATTTTTTTCGGTCTAATAATAATAACCTCAATGCCTGTGGTGCCCACTTGAAAATAACGTGCTATGCGGGTTGTTTAGTGTACACCACGTGATTGAGGTTATTTCTTCATAAAAATATAAGAGTCTTGATGAGGGCAGCATGATGCTAGAAGATAAAGGCTTTCAACCTGAAACTCTTGAGAATCTTTTGAAATGCAGTACTTTGTACTCCAACATTGTGTTCTGAACCCAACCCAGCATACAAGTAATATGCATCTGTATCTAAATGAGGTTACAAGGTTCAGAGAAAATTCTGACCACTTACAGCATGGGATATAATAAGGAGGGATGATAGGGATGGAGTACAAGTGACATCCTATATGCAAATACACTGAAACATGAATATTTCAAAATCATTTTGTTAAAAGTGACGTAATTTAGAATTGATGAATGCAGTTAGGAAAAATTGTTTGAACTTCCACAGCATTTGTTGTTGCTCTCCTCACATATACATGAATACATTGGTAGATATGTAAGCAATACGAAACAACTGTGGTGCATTATCAAATCAAATCATCATTTCCGACCATCAAGGCACTTCCAGATCAAGAACGTGAAGCTAGGTGACAATAATATGCTTATGGTAAACTTACATGTACATAAAACCCTGAATGCTATTTCAAAATCCTTTGCTGCTATCTTTATTCATAAACTGTTTTTTCTTAAATGAGATTCCGAACAGATATTCAAAAGCATTTTAAATACAGTGTAACCTCAGTAGCTCTAACACCAAGTGACTTTTTAAATAGTGAAACCTCAGTAGCTCTAACTCCAAGTGGGAGTTTGAGAAATTTCCGTATTTTTGTTGTTGGTGGTTTGATTTGACTTTATTGCATGGTAACTTCCCATGGAGTTTTGTTGTTGGTGGTTTGATTTGACTTTATTGTTATGGTAACTTCCCATGGAGTTTTGTTGTTGGTGGTTTGATCTGACTTTATCGTTATGGTAACTTCCCACAGAGTTTTGTTGTTGGTGGTTTGATCTGACTTTATTGTTATGGTAACTTCCCACGGAGTTTTGTTGTTGGTGGTTTGATCTGACTTTATCGTTATGGTAACTTCCCACGGAGTTTTGTTGTTGGTGGTTTGATCTGACTTTATCGTTATGGTAACTTCCCATGGAATTTTTCATTCCATTTCAGAAGGTTTCGATGATTTGTAGACATTAGGAAAATGCTGTGTTTCCTTAAAAAGCTCTCAGATTATACTCCAGAAATTTTTTTTGGATCCACTACTGCCAGGAGTTCTGATCATTTTATATGTGGGTCTTTAAAATGTTTAGTGTAGCAGGTGTTTGGACTACATTCTAAAGCTTCAATATATAAAGATGCAGCATTTTGCATCGACAAAAGTTTCTAAAGTGGTCACAATGATAAATTTCAAACAAATTTTTGTACATTAAAGAACAATTTACACTCACTCAATAACAATAGAAAAATTTTGATTTTTGGGAGATGAACTTGGTAGTTCAGAGTGGCCTCAGGTAAATAAAAATTCCATCAACTAGCAGGCCTTTCATTAAGAGGCTGTACCAGGTACTTTTACCCTTCTAACCTACTGAAAGGTACCTCCAGAATTTTAGAATTCCGTACATTTTTATTCAACAAAATGGTGAGAAGTACATGTAGCTTCTAAAAAACCAGAGGTACCTGTATTAAATGTGGCAGGACGGCCTACCTGCGTTGTAATAGGTAGTGAGATTTAAATAGCCAGTTAATTGACTTGGCTAAAGGATTAATTTTTTAGCCGAATCGGTTTGTTGCTGGCTTGTCACCGAGTGGTCTAGGGTTTGATCCTCGGTGGCGGAGTATCATTTTGTGAGTCAAATAATGCTCTTCCGTTACATAATCAAATTAAAGTGTTACATCACACCGAAATGAGAATAATTTCGGTGTGATGTAACGGTAACAGTTGAATAAGGATTATTGAATCATAATCCTAATTAAACTCAGCAAAAAGATAAATGGCAAAATTAGTCCATCATGCTTCTCTTACACTTAGGCCAATACCATCCTCATATTAATATTGATACATGTGAAGTATAATTCATGTAAAAAGTACCCACAACAACACTTTGTTTTGATATATGACTTTGAGTGGCTTGAGCTAGTCCAAATAATTAAGCCATCTTGGGATTTAGTTTTGTTTGGTCGCTTTCCTGAGGCAAAATAGTCAGACTGAAAAAATGTCTCAGTGACTGTAATGATTATCTGGCCTAGTCTAAGCTTGAGACAATTCATTTGGGTGACTTGAAAGACCGAAATGTGTGTCAATGACCAAAATACATCTGTACATGTGGAATGACCAAAAGACACTTCAAAATATTAATTATATGCAAATTTATTCTCTTTTAAATGATATTTTTGATATTACATTATTTACAAAATAAAATTCTTTAAATATTTTGTAAATAATCAGCATTTTGAAGTGAGTACGAAAATTAAGCATGATGAACTTAATGTGCCAGATTTGACTTAACATAAAAGAAGGCTCACATACGCATTTTTATAATATTAAATTTGATAAAATACAAAATATAATTATCATCTATCCCCAAATGTGTTCATTCTTGGACCACAGAAGTGGAGCTCTCTCACCACATCACAGCAATGACTGTAAATCTAGGCACCTCTCCGTTAGTACTGGGATGTCAATTTCATTTTTCCCCTTTTAAAGAGTTATCATGGGAACCAAGAGTTATTATATTAACATACTGCTAAATATTTTTTTTTATTATCATTATTATTTAATTTAAAACTAAACTGTATATCAAATTAAAGTTTGTTTTTGTCTAAAAAAAAAATGTCTCCCCCTGTCCACTCCCACAAACTGTTCTGAACAAAAATGAAAGCTATGCAAGTAAAAAAATAGTTTCCTAATTTTAGATTATTTACAGTACAAATTTCTATCTGTAAGTTTTATCATAATATAGTTCTTAGATATAGCAAAGGCCTCTTAACAATTATTATATAATACAAGAATAATTTTTTTAATGAAGTTGTTGAAATTTCCTGATAATATGCACAATTACATATGATGTTCCTGCTACATACCATGTTTCCTAAAATTTGGTTAAATAATTTCAGAAGATGTATGAGGATTTATGGCAGATTTCTAAATTCAAAGAGGCATAACCCTTACAAAAAAGGGGGACAAAATCTCCTGGTAATAAGCACAACTACATATGATGTTCTTGCTACATACCACGTTTTGTAAAATTTGGATCAATAGATTAAGAGGAGTTGCACTGACATGGTAATTTATGAGGATTTATGGCAGACTTCTAAATTCAAAGGGGCATAACTCTTACAAAAAAGGGGATCCAAATTTCCTGGTAATATGCACAACTACATATGATGTTCTTGCAGTCATACCACATTTCATAAAATTCAATTCAATAGTTTTAAGAGGAGTCGCACTGACAAGGTAATTTACTAGGATTTTTGGCAAATTTCTAAGTTCAAATGGGCATACATGTAACTCCTACAAAAATCAGGGGATCAAATTTCTCATGAATAAATACATGTAAAATGAATACATTTATCTACTTTTTGTGTAGTTACACTTTATAGGAGATCAGAAATATACTCGGATTCCTGGGTCATAGTTTCCGTTCTATTTACCGAAACATTGGTTAATTAAAATATTTGGGTAAAACAGGAAATAAAATACAAATATACTTAATTTCTTATTTCTGTGTCTTTCAGGACTAAAATGATTTATTGTGTTTTCCTTTCTATCTTTAACATTTCTTTGTATGTGCTTGTACATGTATGTGTGTATGTATAATGTCAAAACGTAATCTATTAAGATCTTTGCATTGCTTAAAAAATGTATGTGTTGCATGCTATCATGAATGCTATCTTTTCATATTAAATGATATCTTTAACTTGAACATTCTTTTAAAACACGCCATTTACAAGACTTTTACACCCGTGTCCACCCTGAAATTACATGTTAAATATTTTTATCTCTCTTAGTCTTACTATGTTAGTATGTATTTCTTCTTGCAGGTGTATGCAGGCGTTTTTAAGTATGACCCAATGATTGGCATTTTATAATGAGTAAATATTTAAGAAACCAAGATTGGTCATTACAGAAATACATATTTTTTAAACTTTACTCTTTAGCTTCAATCTATAACCTTGGTTCCCTTGATTACTCCGTCATTTCTTTAATTTAAAACCTATTCTTACAACATATTTTAAAACTTTATATAATACAATCGAAATATTTTATCTTTATTTTAGGTTCCCCAGTTCGGCAGTTGTCATGTGAAGAACTTCAAGAAGTCAATCCTGTAACATTACAATTTTGTAATGAAATGAATAGAACTTAGTTAGAAGCAGTGTTTCATTTTCAATTGAAAAGTCACATTTTCATTAATAATATACTTTGTAATTAAACTTTAGATGTGTCTCTTGGTCAACCTACGTATATTTTGGTCGTAGTTTGAGAAATCCCAGGTATTTATAATAATTCGTATTTCGAGCTACCGCAATTCAGTTGATCAAATCCAAAATCTACATTTTAAATCTGTAAAAATTATTACGTACTGAAATGAAATTCGGATACAAAAAATACATCTTAAAACGTGAAAAGCAAACAGTTACTTAATGCTAACAAGTTTGATCTCATAACTTCTATGAAAAGGCCGGCAAAGAGAATTTCGTAATAAAACTGAAATGTGATTCACCATGGAGGCTGCCATCTTGAAAAATATTTAATAATGTATAAAAATATAGAATAAAAATCCAGTAAATCTTCTCTTTAAAAATATCAAAGAACTATTAACTCTTTATCTTAAATCAATATAGGAATTTGTCAGTTCATTTTTCGTACACAATAACTCGAGTGAACTTAAGAAGTATACGACAATATTATCAGTTAGTTTTGCAATTTTTACGCCTTTTACGGAAATTTGCCTCACACCGGATATAACCAAACCTGTTCCCCAGCTCCGTGACATGCTTGAATTTTACACTTAATTTTATCCCTTTTTCAAACACCACAAAGATCAATTCTATTCTGATGACGTCATTTTTCGGGTCAGATATAAATACCACGTGACCACCCAGCCTCGATCTCTTTTACGCTGTGGCCAAGTTGCAGTAAGTATGCGACTTAGTTTGTCTTGAAATCCATTCGATATATATTCTTTGTAGGTGCCATCGAATCATTTAACTGTCATCAAACTATTCCGTCATGTTAGATCTACAAAAGCGATTAATTATTTTTCAGTGACAGTGCTGATTTTCTTGAATAATATTGTGCCGGCTTTTCTTTTCTCCACGTCGGCAGGTTCTCCATTTTGATTCGTATATTCCGTCTAACACAGCTGGCTCTGTCTGAACTGTAAACATGTTCGCGGAAATTTTGACAATATTCTTTGTTCATTCTTTCCAAGTGTCTTTTAATTTACATTTCACATGATGGATGATTTCTGGAACCATTGTTCGAATTTTTGATACACGTGGGTGTACGTTTAAGTACCAAGTGAGTGATGTATGAAGAATGGGGTTTTGATCTATGGAGAGTCTCTCTTGCCTAATTTTAACTGTAGGAATTTTCGTTTTGAATTGTAGGGGTCGTGACCCACCCTCCCTAAATGTGTGATCTGACATTATTTGAAGCTGGTGTAATTGAATTTGTCATGTGCTTCATAACTCTATCTTAATTTCAGAATTGCACTCAAGAAAGCCTAAGAAGCAACCATGGGAAAGGAAAAAATTCATATTAACATTGTCGTCATTGGACACGTCGACTCCGGCAAGTCCACCTCCACTGGTCATTTGATCTACAAATGTGGTGGTATTGATAAGAGAACCATTGAGAAATTTGAGAAAGAAGCCGCTGAGGTAATTCGTATTGACAATATATTAAGTAAATTATTTTCAATGCCCCAATGTGTCGAGTGTTAGTGTAGAACTTGATTAGATAAGAACAAACCTATCTTTGTCTTGCACATACTAATACAAGAGGGCATTTGGTTCTGGTATACATTTGGTAATTGTTCTGTTTTAATGTATCTTCATGTGTAGATGGGAAAAGGTTCCTTCAAGTATGCCTGGGTATTGGACAAACTGAAGGCTGAGAGAGAACGTGGTATTACTATTGATATTGCCTTGTGGAAATTTGAGACCAACAAGTACTATGTTACTATCATTGATGCTCCTGGACACAGAGATTTCATCAAGAACATGATCACAGGTGAGCTCAAGATTATAACCTTGTTAACTTCCATTGGGTTATTTTCTTCATTACTGAGCAGTGAAATGCAGGGTTCATCACCAACAGTAGTCTGGTAGTTTTGTGTCTATTTGACTTGAGAGAGGATAGCCTTATAATTTTAACTGGTAGTCCCAAGAATAGGATTGCAAAAAAATTTCGAGGATTACATAATTAATCTGTTCAATATTCTAATAGCTACTAAGTGAGAAAACTCTGCTTTAATGATTGACACAATTTTTTTTTAGACAGTTCATTGATTAAGCAATTTCTGGTTTTGTCATTAGTATGGTAAAAATTTCATTTCTCTTCTGTAGGTACATCACAGGCTGACTGTGCTGTATTGATTGTCGCTGCTGGTACTGGTGAATTTGAAGCTGGTATCTCCACCAATGGTCAGACCAGAGAACACGCCCTTTTGGCTTTCACTCTTGGTGTCAAACAAATGATTGTTGGTGTTAACAAGATGGACAGCACTGAACCACCATACAGTGAAGTAAGAAAATTTTGTCTTAACCATTCAATATGCAGTCAAAGTAATTTTAAAGAATTTTGATAGTAATGCAATTATTACTAGGATATATCAAGTTGAAGAAAAATACTCAACATTAATAGGACAGATGATCTGTTTCATTTATGCATTGTTTATTTCAATACAGTGATTTTCTCGTTTTAGAGCTGTCCAAACCCTTTATATTTGGGATTTTTTTGGTCATAATTTCAACACATTGGGAAAATACTTTAAACAGAAACATTCACCTAAAATGTTTTGTTGAATATAGACTCTAACCATATGTAAATCACTTTTTCACAACTGAAGTCCAGTTACTGCATGACAATTTTGACATCATCCAGTATTTTGGCACAGGAGAATTTCACCTAGACACGATTTTTTGGCATTTTTAACAGATTTCTGCTATTTCAAATCTGGATTTTACTGTTATGATTCTTTTTTACTGTATATTTACTTTGAATTTTACCAATTTCCGCTGTGTTTGTTGACCTCTGTTATCATTTTAAATAAGGTTTCAATGTTGGGGATGTCTTTGGCATCACATTTTGTTAGTTTTCTTGTTATACATTGAGTTGTATGACAAGGGGGATAATTTGTATAGAGGACAGAAAAGTGTCAAATGCTGATCTAAAACTGTCAATATCGAACTGACAAATACTTGATCCCAACATTCATTAGGTTGCCAATATTCCCTTAGAAGTGAACTAAGTACTAGGCAGAGTAATCACATCTTGAGGAACATTTCACTGGCTTCTTAACCTGGTTTTCAACAAAAAAATTGTCTGACAATTGGGATTTTCCTCCCCTTTGGGAAAAGTATTTTTCTTCATTTTGGGAAAATCTTTGACAGGGGAAACACCCATATTCAGCTGCAATAAAAGGGTGTCAAAATTACTGGCAGAAAAGTCAGAATCTTGGATTAATTTCTTGCTTGTCTTTTTCATAATGCCAACTTTACACCCATTATGTTTTAGGCTAGATTCTCAGAAATCCAGAAGGAAGTCACCACATACCTGAAGAAGATTGGTTACAACCCCAAAGCTGTTGCTTTTGTCCCCATCTCTGGCTGGCACGGAGACAACATGATTGAAGCATCTGAAAAGATGAGTTGGTACAAGGGATGGGCTGTCGAGAGGAAAGAAGGCAATGCCAGTGGAAAGACCCTCTTCGATGCTCTTGATGCTATCCTCCCTCCAAAGAGACCAACTGACAAACCACTCCGTCTTCCACTCCAGGATGTTTACAAGATAGGAGGTAAAACTAAAGTGTTAGCTTGTTAAAAAAGAAATTTTTATTATATAAAATATGATATGCAATTGTTGGTCAAGGCTGGGGTAGAAAGAAAAACCTTATGTCATAATTAACTTTGCATCATGCAAAATTTTGGGCAAAGAGGGTAAAAAATTGATGGCTGGAACCATCTATTATCAATTTCTGGATCAGCTTCCCAGAAGAATATTTTATGGCTTGATGGCTTACGTTTTTGCTGAAATGGGTAAAACATGAATAACATGATTTGCTTAATGAAATTTTTACAATTAATTGTGAAATTGAGAGATAAAAAATTTCTTTTAACAGGTATTGGAACTGTGCCAGTTGGCAGAGTAGAAACTGGTATCATCAAGCCTGGTATGGTTGTTACATTTGCCCCATCTAACCTGACCACTGAAGTCAAATCTGTAGAAATGCACCACGAGTCAATGCCAGAGGCTCTGCCAGGAGACAATGTTGGATTCAATGTGAAGAACGTCTCTGTCAAAGAAATTAAGAGAGGAAACGTTTGTGGTGACAGCAAAAATGACCCACCAAAAGGAGCAAAGTCATTCATTGCACAGGTAACAAATAAGCATTGGTTGATTTTACTACTAGTTAAATCAGTAGGGGATATGAAATGTGGTATCAAAACTTTCTAGTTGTATAGTGTTCACTGAACTGATTTCTTTTAAATCCTGATATTATATGAAAAAAATAGTTGTTTCATGCTTCTGCTCACCTGCAGAAATGTTGACCTTATAATTTCATTTTTTTTTTTTTTTTGTGGATTCAGTGTGTTTGAAGGTAATGGCAGGCAGATATAATTCGCACTTGGACAAGTTACTGTATGTTCTAAGTTGAGAACAAAGTTGAAATTTTGTAGGGGTGTAACAATACCACTCAATTTGTATCACAGTTTTTACAGGCATATCCGTAGACATTGATTATGCTTTATCCATTGCACTATCAGGCCGAGCAACTTTTCAGTTCACAGGCCTGAAACGCAATTTTTAGAAATGTTCATATAGTAATTGTTGGCTTGCATTAGTTTCAATTGTTTATTTTACAGACCCACGTCCATTTTGTCAAGCCTTTGGCCTCTTGACTACTGCTTAATCATGAAGACTGCACTAAAAGCAAATCTAAAGTGTTCTAAACAGCTAATGATTCAATTTGTGATGCAATTGAGAATCAAAATTCTTAACTGTCATTCCTTTATTTTTGATTTCCTGTTAAGATCAGAATCTTGACCTTCCAAGTATCGATTTCTGGAATGTAATGAAAAATCTTGAGTTGAATCCCTATCATTCTGTATTTAATGGTTTACAGAACCTAATTTGTATATTTTTGGGGATTTTATATAGTAAGATTGGTTTCAAAGTGATGGGAAATCTTGTTGAACCTTATTGATAGTTTAGCACAATTGATTTGAATCTCAAACCTTGCAATCTTAACGGATTTTCTTATTCTACAGGTCATCATTTTGAACCACCCAGGAGAAATCAAGAATGGATATGCGCCAGTATTGGATTGTCACACTGCTCATATTGCCTGTAAATTTGTTGAAATCAAAGAAAAGATTGACAGAAGAAGTGGCAAGTCCTTGGAAGAATTCCCCAAATTCATCAAATCTGGTGATGCTGGTATTGTCAACATGACCCCATCTAAGCCTATGTGTGTTGAGACCTTCTCAACTTACGCTCCATTGGGACGTTTTGCCGTCAGAGACATGAGACAGACTGTAGCTGTTGGTGTCATCAAAGAAGTCACCAAGGCTGAGGCTTCAGGAGGCAAAGTTACCAAAGCTGCACAGAAAGCTGGAAAGAAATGATGGCAGGAGACTCCAGGAGCCAACTCAAATTCCACAGAAAATAATTACAAGAACATTTCTCTCTTTAAAAATTTAAGACCACAGCAAATAATATATTGGACTATTTGGTTGCTTAGAAGTAAAATTCATCGTAAAAATATCAGGCGGAAAAACTCGATTGTGCTATAGGCAATGGCATAATTTTATTTATGTTCAAAAAATAGAAAAAAAATCATGGTACAATTTTGTTGCTGATTTTGAATATTAATCAAGAACTGGGGAAAGATCAAGGTTTAGAAAATGCCATCTCCCTTTCTTTTCACTTGTATATGTATTAACTTGAGTTGGAAGTGGTTACCCCTCCCCCCCCCACACACACACACACTCAAAAGAATTTGTCAGTGGATGTGTAATGACAATAACTTGTTATTCCTACTTGACCCCCCCAAAAAAAGTTTGCTCTACTTGCCTCAATTTTTTACTTGGTGTTCAATTGGTTTCGTTAATATTTGAGACTTCAACTGTATGGATTTTGAAATATGGTATATTACTGCATGATGGTAGTAGTGTTGTTTTCACCTTTGTTGGAACAGCTAGGTGTTCATTTTGTAGCTAATGACTAGTCAGAATAGGCCTGCAGCAGCACTAAGCTTGTCGTAAAAGGCGACTAAATAGTGCTCAGAACCCTAGCCGGGGGCTAGGGCGCTCTGCCCACAGAGCAACTGGGATGTGTGCATCAGGTGGTGGAGTAAAGTACCCCTGGCGTGTTACATGCTGGGGTTTTGAGGCTATAATACGGAAAACCTGACCGCAAACCATGGTGTATTGTGTTCCTCACACGTGAAAGAACCCTACTGTGGTATTCTCCCGGAGTAGGAACCATAGGGCTCCGCCACAGGAGGCTAAATTGTCCGACCCTACCCACCTCTCCCTATCTCCAGTGGCAATTAAAATTTGACGACCCCATTGTCCTTTTGTCCCATCCCCTTTTCATTCCATCATTTCATGATCATTTTCTCATTAATTTCATGTTCATCGTCTGAATATTGCTGCTAGGACATTAAACCCCAACAAACAAACAACTAGTCAGAATAATTTATCTCTGCAGAAGTTCATACAAAATAGGGGTAATATTTTCGAAATTTTAACCTGAAGTCCACAGCTTGAATTTTGGTAGAATACTTAGCTTTCTTATAAACCCTGTGTTCTTAAATGTCGCCATCACTAGATCATGTTCTATGATGCTTAGTCTGAATTCAAGGATTATTCAATGGAAGTCTAAGATCTAAAAAGCATATTTTGTAAACCCCCCCCCCAAAAAAGATAACCATCGATTTTCGCATTGTAAATAAACGTCAACACGTATTACAAGACCCCAGTCTCACATTAATGGAGATGTGTTCCTTCATCACAGTAAGGAGACCGCCCTTGTACTTATGGTTCCTGTAAAATGCCAATCGAGATGGGCATTTCAAACCAAAAAATATTCAGTTGCTGTAGGTGAACAAAAAACTTGCGAGCAGTCGATAGAAATCAGACCGGAGATGATTTAATGAATGGCAAAACCCACCAAATTGCGAACATCGACTACAACCGGTCTCTGTACTTTGGGGATCACAATACTGTAGATAGTTCTTGAAATTTGTAACGGCACTTGCGTGAGTTGTATTTGGTTGAATCTAAATACAGTTGCGTGAAAATATAACGAACCACGGGTAATGTCGGATTTTTCTTTATTGACAGGAACTAGGCAAGTCGAGTTCGTTTTCCTAAGCTGTATCTAAATACGTCAATTCCTCTTGGGAGTCCCATCTTGAAGGACGTTTCTTCGACATGGGAAGTGTGCGGTTAATGCGAGGAGCATGTGCAGCCCTCGGTAAACACTAATATATACTACCTGTAATTACAAAATCTAAAACGTCAAAAGTCTAGCCATGTACCTTTAATTCAGATAGCGAGCGAACCCATGACCCCCTGCTCAGTAAGCCAATGCTTGCAGCGTACCGAGTGGATACATGTCGAGTAGCATTATTCATTGTGTCTTCGGGGTTTAATATTTAAAGAGTCGAAACAGTGGGGATCGACTTTCAGGATCCTCAACTTCCTGCATTTAAGAATCATTTTGTCGCCAAAGAATGCCCTCGGATTCTTTTACAGTATTAATCATTTAGTACATTTTTAAGGCATCGTATATAAACATTCACTGTAAACCAAAGAAAAAAAATTAAATTAATACTAGTACTTGCGATCACATTACAACATTTCTTCAACATTAAAAAAAACCAATATTGAGAAGGTCCTTGGAGGGACTGGTGCATGCATTTGTATAGCAAACCGAATACACGGCCATTTTGCAAAAGTGTAATGAATGTTACTGTAACTTAAGAGCTCTCAAAACTACTTGAGCTTGAAAGAATCTCGGGTTAACAATGTATGATCAAAGGATTGGTCTATGAATATTTAAATAAAATGAACAGTGTTGTCCAATCGGAAAACGTGTAAATCACTTGTATAGTGTACAAGCTACGTATACTCAAACTGCCGTCTGGCTAGGGTAGTCAAGGACGTTAAAAACTCCCGTAGTGTAGTAGACTCAACACAGTGGACGGGTGGCATGATGTAGAGGTTACGGTCATCATAATTGACAGCCATTCCAACTTGGAAAGCAGTGTCCAAAAGATCTCGCAGGTTTTCTGAAGTAATTAAGTAGGACACATTGGTATAATGTAGGGCAGATTTCTGCCGAGAGAGCTATTTAAATTACTCACTGGCCCACATAAATTAGTAAAGGAGAGTTCTTCGTGATGTCATCACTTACCTGTGATTTGGTTTTGGTTGGCTAAAAATCCATTGAGGGGCATGAAGATAATTGAAGAATTCTTTTGGTTCCCTAAACTGCCAATAAAACTTTTTATCCATGGAATTTTTAAATAAATATTCGGTAATTAGATTATATGAGCATAAAATTTAAAAAACAATTTCATATAAAAAGGTTTACATATAAATATCGTTTTAAATTTATTCTTCTAGTAAAACAGTTACAAATTCACATATACAATATGAATTCTTTTATGTAAATGAAACATTTCACATAACCAAATTTGGATGTAAAAGCTATAAAGTTTTGAAAATCAGGATTCTAATCATGAAATTGTTAATTGGTTATTTAGTTGTTTGCCATTCAATTTGACACTTAATGATACACAAATTAGTGAATATGACATCACTAATGTGATTGGCGAACTCTCCTATTGAAAATGGAACTGGTCTTTTTTCAATCCGCAAAAAAAAATAAAATCAAAAGGGCAACACACTCCAACATGGCTTAACAGGTTAAAATGAAAATTTGTCGACAGATAGAGTAATAGTGTTCAATATGATGAGATCTATGTCAGATTTTGCTAAACCTAACGGTTTTGGAGATGAGATATATATGTGAACAACTACTGTCTGACGTCTGACCCCTGTGTTTGATTTTTTGTAACGGCGGATCAAAAATCCCCACATCAGTTCTATGTAGGATACCCCAAGGAACATTCATACCAATTTATGTTCCAATTGGTCAAGTAGGGTCAGAGGAGAAGAATTTTGAAAGGAAAATTGTTAACGACGGTGGACGCCAACTGATGGCAATAGTTCACATGGCCTTCGGCTAGGGAAGCTAAAAAGGGAATTTTGGGAATTTCAGATTTTCTTCAAATATCGCACTTCCAGCAAGCTTTTATACATTCAAAAACATTTTCATAGCACCTGAGCCTTTTAATGAGCCAAAGTGACGAATAATTAAACATATCAACAGGCATTTAGGTTCAGACCCTACCAGCTAAAATTTTGCTTTATATGAACGAATATAGCATACACAAACTGTAAATAATACCCTTCGTGCATTTATGAGGAAAATATATACACAACATATCTTCAAGAACGTGCTTAAATTACCACTTTCTGGTAGCAATGATTATAAAATAACATAACAGAAAGGGGATTTAGCTTTGTAAAAGCAAAGATATAGGCCAAAATGTGTTTCCCAATAGTGTTTCAATGGCAACTTTGAGTGGCCACAGTCGCATACTGAGGCACATAAGAAGTGAATCAGTTGTAGAAGGCCCTGAGGTAATCAAGTATCAGAGGAGTTTATCTTCAAAAATTTGCCAATTTGAATCTTAAATGTTCTTTGGTGGCCATCTTCTTAATCAAGCTGAATTAAAAGTGGATCTTTTGTAATGGCTCTTGCATACATCATTTCTGACAAGCTGTTTAAATTTACTCACGGGGTTTTCATGAAGTTGTGCAAAATATGAAAAGTTTGGTCCAGGTGAACTAAGAACCAGTTTGCCAGATAGTAATGTTCCCTGATTCTGCAAAATTCAACATTTAGCTGAGAACCTTAAAAATGGGCCATCAACGGAATATTAAATGAAACCCCCATCCACATTAATGTGAAATAAAGAGATTCACAGAGCACTGCATAGTATGACTGCAGCTGGTTGAACATTGTTCACTTTGGACACAATATTAGCTTTGACACACCTAAGCATAAGGACTTACAGTTCAATATGAACACAACATGTGGTTTGGAAACAATATAGCACAAAACTTTAAACTCACTTAGTTGAAAGAAGTTCTGTTTTCATGTGCTTATCAAAGACCTTTGCCTACTATTCTTATAACTAAGAAAAGCATAAGATATGTAAAAACCCAAGCAGTGATTTTTTCATTAAGAATACAATAAAAATAAATTTCAATGTGGAATCAAAATTCAAAAAGTTTCTTGAGGGAGCCACTTTGGGCCAATTACATACTGTTTTATAAAACGAAAGTCTACCCTTGACATCTAAATCATAAAAATCAGATCAAAAATACACTTTTCCAATTTCAAATTCTAATGATTTTCCCACTTTCAGCTCCTCCCCAATTTTCAAAAGGGGTGGGGCAAAAGTTTGAAAAAAAAACCATTGATCCATTATCAACTTTGTGTGGTTGGTTTATAAAAAAAAACTTGTGAAAGAAGAACATATATGGTTATTGGGCAAATGGTATACAAGTAAAAAATCTGTATATAAATTTAATTTTTATTACCTCAAAATCATTCAGATACTGATAAATTTGGAACATTTAAAGCCAAATTCCATTTTCAACAAAATAAGTACAACTCTACTTAAATAACCTACAAAGTGTGATATAATACAAAGTGATAACTATCAAAACTGAATCATGAGAGATTAAAAAAAACAATACACTTAAAGAGGTAGACCTAGGGTAAGGGACACAACTCATACAAATCATTAGAATGTTTGTTTTCAGCATTTTACATCAATCTCATGTAAGCATCAAAGTAACCTGGACTAATTTCATTGTTTCAATTGAAAGCTTGATAGGCTTTGGTGAAACTGAATATGATACAAACATATCACTGATTTCAAGCATTATGTTCCTTACCCTAGGTCTACCTCCTTAAGTTTTTCCTCTTCTTTATTTAGATTTGGTTTAGATCACTGTACTAGGATGAAATAATGAGAAAGATTTTACTTCCAGATAAAATTTTTGCAAAAAAAATAAACTACAAGAGGTGATATCTCTAATATGTTTAACAAAGGAGAAGTATTAAAACTTTACAGGGCCTAATCCATACATTGATGACAAAACAGTCGTTGTAAATTCTGTTTCAAAAAGAAACCAATATTGACATTTTTGTCTATGTAATCTTTTACAAAAATATCTCCCTGTTCAAGTCAGGTAGGAGAAGTTTTTGCAAAGTTCTCCCTTTACATTAGGTCCTGTAGTAATTGATTCTTTTATTTCATGCCTCTAAAACAAAGCAGTATTTCAATATACAAACCACTTTTAACAAACAATTCAACCATTGTTTTTAATTCAAAATAATTAAATATACAATGTATTAATCATGTCTAAATTTAACCTCAAATATTGAGAGTATAAAATACATAATTATATATGAAATACAAGACTAATTTCAAAATCTTCTGCTAATACTTCTAATACATTTTTCTTGTTGGACCCACTTTGGTCCAATTTCATACCCCTTATAGCAAAAAAGTGGTTATGATTAGTTTACTCTTGACAAACAATTAGTAAGAGGGATTATCATTTCATCTGATTATGACAACAAAAATGTTAAAAATGCAAACATTATAAAGTAAAATAAACATTTAACAAACTTAACAGAGTACATCTGGATCTACTCCAATCCATGTAATGTATAGCAAGTTCCAAGCATAATTCATTTTCTTCTGTAAATCCTTTTTCATATTCCTTACTTGTTTTTCTTTTAATTTAAGCAAATGGGAGTTACTTTCCAACCTGGCAGACTGGTTTACTGTCTCAATAGTGCAATAGACAACAGGAGACTTGTCAGTAACCCACCAAAACATGACATCCTAGTTGGCATTCTCATTAGGAAAAAGAAGAACACACATTTTTATTGGAAAGTTAAAAAAATATCTTCAGTTATTTTCACATAAAATATTTGAGAAAATGACTAAAATGGTTTGCATTCTGTAAATATGAAAAAGAACTAATTGTCAACCCTCAAAATATTCTTTTAATAGGTATTCTAAGGATGTCCGCTGTACTGTTTAAGAATAAGAAGGATTGTGGTTGTGAAATCTTTCATGCTAAAACAACATAAGTAGACAAAATCGAGGGGTCAGTGTACTCCTGTTTGAGATATAAACATTTGAAAGTTCGGCAGGGAAAGGATTTTTCTTGATTTTCCACAGGTTTTGTTTTAGGAGGTATTAACTATTAAAACCACTGAAGAAATAAAAACTTTCCATAAGAACAATCTAAGGTAAGTTGAATGAAATTATGAAATGAAAAGTGGGGGTCAAAGAACTGAACATGTTAATGCTATGGAATTATAAGAACAGAATGTGTCCAAAATCTGACACAAATGGCTGAACATGAGCAGTGAGCATCCTTAATATGACACCTAATGATGTACTAATTTACAAATTTCTAAAAATTGACAAAGAAATTGTTACACTATACATTTCTTCCCTAATTCTTGAATAGGAAAAAAAAAACAAACAAACAAACAACAAACAACAAACAAGTTTAAAGGAACACTCACTACTAAACAGCAACATACTAGTTTACAACCTTTATTACTTTTATGCTGTTCTATAAAAAGTCACCGGTACATGTACATTAAAAAAAAAATCATAAATAACACCGGAATAACTGAACTCCACCATTTAGTACTGGTTATAAAACAAAAAGTAGAAAAGTACCTAATAATAGGACCTGCAAACCTCCTCTTTTTACTCAGAAGTAATGTGACTTAAAACCATCTGATGTCAATCAAAAGGACTTTTGGTTGATAACTGCCTTAAAAGTACTTCCACCGCGAAAGAGATCTGGCAGATAAATATTAATCTTATATATTATATTAATCCTCGAACCCGACTAAGTTAACAGTATTTAGCCAATCTGGAAACAGAATTTTGATCAGGTGACTTGCGTTTCCATGGAAGAGCGTCTTTAAGGACAAACGGTAAAAAGCGAAACTATACTGACTGCGTCGGAAAAATGGGTTGTCAAGATTACACATGAGAAAATAAACACGAAATGAAACGAAACAAAAAAAAAAAAAAAAAGAAAAAAGAAAGAAAGAAAATGAAATTGAAATTTAAGTCAACAGTACTGTGTGATGTGTAGTCCTAGTAGTGGTGAAAGCATGCAGTATCCCGTTGTAAATAGTTTATCTTTTTTGAAATACAGAAAGAACAAATTACCATCAGTGGATTATAAAGTTTGTAAAATACCTATAAACATCTCATGACTTCTGAGGTTCAACACTATTGGCATTTTGATTTATTTGGATACTGATACCTGACATATCAGTTTCCAAATAAAAGAAGAGGGTTGCAGGATCAAAAGTAATTCGAACTTATAATAAAAATGAACAGAAAATTTGTGAGTCAATGCCCAATAATGATACCCTTGTAACCAATTTTGAGGAAATAAACTCAATTGTTGTTGCCCAAGCCTTAATCAAATCCCATACATCTATATGAATATTGTGTAACAAATATTAAGTGGCTGTAACTGTAATCATAAAAGTGTGAAAGACAGATGGATGAACAGACAGACAGGTGACAAACATATAACAGTATACCCCTCTTTGAGGCAGGGATAAAACAAAAGTCAAGAAAATTATAAACTACAAAAAAAAATCTGAATATAATTCGTAATATTCGACTTAAATATCATGTAACAATCAAAACCATACAAAACATAAATATCTTCTTTTCTAGTTTACCCTATTGTACCCCAGGTTAACCACAAACAAAGCTAACATCAGACTTTACTTTTACTTTTCCATCTCACCACCCCCCCCACCACTCACACACACACATTTCAAATCTTAACCCATCTCATCCCTTGAACAACATTTTAGAGATGAGCAGAAAGTAGTAGGATAATATATACCAAGTGATGTGAAAATAAGCCTACAGGCAATATTTAAAGGTTAAATAATAATAAAAAAAAATTGCAAATCTGTTTTAGCAGGAGTATGATTTGATGTTTTGGAAATACTGATCTCCTGGATTTGGACTCTTAAAAAATCTCGTTTGGAGATCAATATTTCCTGGATTTGGATTGTGAAAAAATTTACTGTCTGGATATTTAGATCTCCTCAATTTGGACAGTTAAAACATTTCTGTCTGGATATACTGATATGCCAATTTAAACTGAAAAAATATCTTCTGTCTGCATGGAGATGACTGTTCTCCTGGTTTTGAACTTATAACAAACTTCTGTCTGGAGATACATATCTCCTGAACTAGAACTATTAAAAATCTTCCAGGGTTAGAACTGTTAAAAACCCCCTGAATTAGAAGCTTTAAAAAATATTGTGTCTGGAGACTATAAAAACCATTGGTCTGATAATTTCGATAATTCTGAAGGTGGAGTTGACATTAAATAAATATTTATAAGCACTATTTAGGTCACTGAATACAATATGAGCTGTGATCTCAGATGTCTTACCTTTGTCTACATGAAAACCGTTGGGTGTAAGATTGATCATAGTTCCACCTTTTTCTAACACACACATACTTTTATCATATGTATGGTTAACATCACCAAAACATGAAAAAAAAAACAGCACCAAATAAATCAGAACGCCATGGAAAAAACTGGATCATCCAGTTACAAAATGCCAGTCAGTATACATGTTTCTAAACACAAATGTTTAAAAAAAAAGCACCAAGAAAATGAAAAAAAAACAAGATTTGTAAAAAAATGTTTTAGCTTTAAATATTAATTACTTTTTTTAAAAAATGGCCTTGGTTACTCATATCATGATTTAAAAAGGAATAACTTTACCACAACAAAGAGGGCCTTAATGGAACATTAAGTGATAACCCACCATGTAATGCTGAAAAAAGGGGATGGCAATTTTTGATTTGTGGAAAATTGAACTTAACCTGTATTTTATGGTACTAAATAACTGTGCAAAGTTGCAAATCAATTCACTGATCAGTTCTCAAGTTATCATCTGGAAACATTCAAGGGACAGATTGACGGACAGACACCCAGCCTTTCATGCGGTATCACCTCATGTGGCAGAACTTCAAAAGTTCAGTTAAGGAGAAAAAATATTTTAAAATGAAACTTTAAGACATATAAAAAGATGAAGATTTAAAAATAAAATACAACCAGGAAACAAAAACTAAATTTAGTATAAGAAAGAAACAGGGGAAATGTAGCCAAACATGCCTTAGACCAAAATAAATCAATTGGATGTTTCCTATCAACTGGATGTTTCCTATCAATTAGGTGTTTCCTATCAATTGGGTGTTTCTTAACAATTAGGTGTTTCCTATCAATTGGGTGTCTATCACTTGGGTGTTTCCTATCAATTGGGTGTTTCCTATCAATTGGATGTTTCCTATCAATTAGGTGTTTCCTATCAATTGGGTGTTTCCTATCAATTAGGTGTTTCCTATCAACTGGATGTTTCCTATCAATTAGGTGTTTCCTATCAATTGGGTGTTTCTTAACAATTAGGTGTTTCCTATCAATTGGGTGTTTCCTATCAGTTGGGTGTCTATCAACTGGGTGTTTCCTATTTTACTTTCAACAACATTAGGTAGGGTAGTCTTGAAAGATAAACTTTTTATTTTTTGCACCAGCGTTTTTTTTTATTGATTTGAAACAAAGAAATTGTAATTGAAATAAAAATATTTAAAATGTTATGGGTTGGGAAACTGAAAGCACTCATATTTTTATCTTAGTGACCTCCCACATATGTATTCATCATTAATATCTAAAGGCTGTGATTATAATATGTAATGATAAGAGGTTGTAACATGTAAAACCCATAATTAGAATTATCTCCCTTTGAAGTCCTCCGACAGTAATTATATTCCTTCATGCACACCTAAATACCATACCCAACCTTCCTATAAAATTTCATCAAAATCCCTTCAGTGGTTTAGGAGGAGGCTGCGCTTACAAGGAATGTGAACAGACGTATGGACAGACAGACGGACAGGGTGATTCTTATATACCCCCCAAAACTTTGTTTGCAGGGGATATAATTATCTTCTTCAATAACCCTTGAAATATCTAACTATTAGTAAGAGAGAAAAAATTTCTTTAAAAGACTATAGAGATACATCAAAAGTTCCTTGGCAAGACAGTCCATTCATTGATGTAAATCTGTTTCAGCTGGGACAATGCATCACCAAATCTTCTAAGGTATGTTTCAGCTTGCTACATTGCTACACCATCTTTGATAGGTTTAGGAGTCTTTTTTATGTATTGCTTCATGGAGAATCAGTTCCTGTTCAATCAAATTAAGTCCCTTGTCTTTCTTCTGTTTAGTTTCAGCAAACCAGGCAAGGTATGTATTCCAAAATATAGAGACTACATTTACTACCAAAACCCTATAAAATATAGAGACTACATTCACTACCAAAACCCAAAAGAGATACCATTTCCTCAAAAAAAAAAATCCTATAACAGTTATCTATTTAGATTTATTTAAAATGTCTGATATTTTGTAAAGAAATGTATTTTCTTGTACTTTTTTAAAGTTACATAAAGTAATTATTTTTTGTGGGAAACCACTTTTGTGATTTTCTTCGGTATGACAAACTACAAATATTCTTATCCCAACAAAAAGAATATTCTAAATCACATGTATGATGGAGTTGACAAATCCAAGATTTCTAAGAATCTATGAACTGATGTTTTTTCCCTAAATCACGAAAATGGTACAATGTACCCACAAACACAGTTTCTTTTCATTGTGATCTTTTTTCAAAAACAGTATAACTTTTGATCACTTTCACTGTTTTTTTTTATAATTTTTTTCTTGCTTTTGGCTCTAAATCTGTTGTAAAGATATAACTGTAAATTTATGAAATAAAATTAACATCTTGTTGATGGATCAAGAGACGTGGTGAGAATGCATAACTTGTTCACCTTTTTTCATATTTAATACATGTATTACTGAAATACTTGAATTATCTCCCTTGAATAGCCAATATCTTACCTGTGTTGCAAAGGCACAAACATAAAATTACATATCTGTACTGCTGGCCACACCTACAAGTATCAGGTTATATTTAGTAAGAGTTCATATTAGACCATCAAGTTATTTTTGGTTACTTTCCATACAAACAATAATAAGACCATTCTAAGTTGTTTGTTTTCACAATCTCAGAGAAATCAAAACAGCAGGGAGGCACTCCTTTTTTAAAACCTTTTTCATACCTCCAAATAATGTGATCAGGGTGCTTTTTCACATTTTTTTACAGAAAGAAAAATTAGGAAACCGGAGGTTTTTTTGTTTTTATAACCCACCACAGGAAGCGGCAAAGTACCATTAGATCAACATGTCAGGGTATCCTTCAATGTTCATTAGATCAACATGTCAGAGTATCATTCAATGTTCCAATAGATCAACATGTCAGAGTATCATTCAATGTTCCATTAGATCAACATGTCAGGGTATCATTCATTGTCCCATTAGATGCCTTATTTTTGTTATAATAGAGTAATAGGATAATGAGAAACCCTTAAAAGATCTGAGAACCAAGGAATAAATGTTTGATAGAGTCAAAAGTCTGAGAACCAAGGAATAAATGTTTGATAGAGTCAAAAGATCTGAGAACAAAGGAATAAATGTTTGATAGAGCCAAAAGATCTGAGAACCAAGAAATGTTTGATAGAGTCAAAAGTCTGAGAACCAAGGAATAAATGTTTGATAGCTAAATTGAGAGTCAAAGGTCCATTATTATTATATTTTTTTCTTAAAGAGACCTTTGAGGAGAACTGGTGTTAAGTATCAGTATTAAAGGCAGTCAGGGTGATTTGCATATCTATTCAGAAACAGTTATAAACCACATAACTAGTCTTAGTTTTGTATTTAGTTGTTACACTTTTGAGATAAAAGTTTTAATGATTGTGCATGAAATTTTCAATTCACAAGATAAATTTGGTTGATTTAAGTAGGAAATACATGTATAATTTTGTCAAAAATACAGATGTGTATCCCGACTGTAGTCAGATCAAGAAAAACATTGTTTTCTGCACCAGGAATCCCCTACTGGATAGATTGGTAATAAATTTGTAGTTTGATTTAAGAAGCTGTCTTTGTAAAAATCATGCAAAATCTGAAAAATGTGATACACCCCAAAAAAGGCTACATATTTTTATTTTCGTAATTAAGTTGTTTTATGGGTCTATACTATGACATGTGTAATTATTCATTCAAATATGCCTGGTTTTAGGAGATAATCAACATTGAAAATCCATAGAATAAATTTAAAAAGCTTTTCAGTCATTTTCTAGCTGTATTGAATATATTTGAGGCAAAAAAGACCAAATTGAAAACAATGATGTGTTGCCCATTGTCTGATTCTTACACAGTATTGTACTTAAACATATCATTGACATACCTTGTAGTTAGCTGCCATTACTGGAACAAAATCTTTCTTAATTTGGTGACGGAATTCTTCCATTGTCTCACCTCTCATAAATCCCATGGTGCCAAGGAAAAATGGCAGAAATAATGGCGCAAAACAACACTGAAACGATACAAAGAAACAAAATAAAACATACAGAAATTACGCAGGAATAAAGAATAATAGGAAAAACAAAATGTTGCACGTTACATCATCCTAAAAATACCCCCACTCAACCATTCCTGGAAATTTTGGTAAGGTAGACACAATATAAGTCATCATGCAAAAGCAATATACCAAATATTTAAGCATTCCCCTCAATAAGAAGCTGAGAAAATGGTTTAAGAAAAGTTTAACAGAGGAAAAGATGGACAAAGTGATTGCAATATGGCAATATATGAAAGCAGTGACAGCACATATACTAAGATAAAACTTCTAAAGTAAAGCATGCAATTATTTCAAAGAATTTGCAAAGAACAATGAAAAAATTATTATGCATTTTTATGGCAGAAGCAGGAAGACCTTTTACTATGTTAGCGATTTTTTTTTTTTTTTTGGCAGGTATTTATTTTTTGCTACATTTGATGTACCAGGTAGTACCAGGCAGTGGTCATCTAAAATGACATTCATATGTGACTTTGAGCCTTGGGAACAAAACTGTTTTTGTTGTTAGATGCAAAAACAAAAACACAAATATTTTTTTAAAAAATGGGTTATTCATTCTAATGCAAAAATATGATCTGGGATCACAAAAATAACATTACACTAATATGAAATCTTCCATTTTTACAACAAACATGAATTTTTCAACACCCAACCCCAAAGACACTTATATAACATGTAGAACGGACAAAATATTTCAACAAGATATTTGATCATGCAAAAAAACCCACAGAATTACTACTATACTGGTGATGCACTTCAGGAAATCAATTAAAGAGGAATTTTAATACATTTTACATTTGTCCAAAATTTGTCATTTTCATATCAAATTTTTGAAAGTCTGATAGCTGTAGCTAAACCAAACATCCGTCTTAACTAAACAAAGCTTTTTGGATCATACCTGTTAACCTTTGGAACAGGTCATGTGGGAGATTCTCCTGCATTGGAACAGTTCACGTGGGAGATTCTCCTGCATTGGAACAGTTCATGAGGGAGATTCTGTTCCATTGGAACAGTGCATGTGGGAGATTCTCCTTCATTGACACTGTCTCATGTGGGAGTTTCACCCTCATTGGAACAGTGCATGTGGGAAATTCTCCGTTGACACTGTCTCATGTGGGAGATACCCCCATTGGAACAGATCATGAGGAAGATGCTTCCTTATTGAAACAGTTCATGTGGGAGATTCTTCAGCATTGACACTGTCTCATGTGAGAGATTTTTATGTAAAAGCAAATTTCTGATGTTAGACTTCAATTTAGAATTTTTCACAGAAAATATAGTAAATTTTAGCCGAAAACCTCCCAAATATCTTATATTCTATTACTTTTTTGTGGGAGATTCTAAATTTTTCATTGATTTTGTGGGAGTCTTCCACCCCCCTTTACTTGGGAGAGCTAACAAGCATGTGATGACAAATTTGAAACTGCACTGGTTATTTAATGATAGAAAATCACAAAATTTGTCTAAATTATATTTACAAAAGTAAGAATTTGATGGAAAATAAGAAAATAAATCTAATTTGTACAAAGTAAAAATGGAACACATAAACATCAGTAGACTTTTAAATTCTCTTTTTTTTTTGGGGGTTTGAGAACTAGACTGTAATCATGTAAAATTTTCAACACAGAATTTCTCATTATACATTGTTTCTCTCTCCATACAATGTTAGAATCCATTAAAGTTTAAACAAATAACAAGAAAGAAAACTATATAAAAAATAACTACATGTAAATAACTACATGTAAAGAACTAGAACTGCTTGAAGTTCAACAGAAAGTCCTTATGCAAACAAATTACCAAGTAATGATAATCCTAGAATTGAGTCTACCAAAAAAAAATGAAAGTGCCACTTGTTGAAAATTATTTTCTGAGTACCTGAGCACCATTCTCGGGTTGATCGTGACAGGCTTGAAGATGCTCTGGTGTTGGAGGAGCTGTAAATAAATCATTGCAAAAAATTCTAACATTAAATTAGAGTTACTCCTCTTTGATCATTCACAATTAATTTATAGAAAATAATTGTTTTAACTGATTCTGGTTTAATGTCCTAGGGCAGACATTTTATAAATTTCTGGACAGTAAGGATTGACCAATCAAACATTTGTACTAGTATGACATGCTGAGTTGGATCTTTATTGTGCTAGCTCGAAAAACCAACAGCCAGTAGGTAGGCACATTACTAGTATTCTGACTCCAAACTAACCAGTCCGCAAGCAGTCTCCTAAATACCATGTGCTTGGCTAACTACCAGTTTTAAAGTCATTGGTGAGGCTCAGCCAGAGATCTAACCCATGGCCTCCCACACTCTGGGTGAGCATGCTACATGTATGCTGAATCCATGCAAGGAGGTATAGAGAGTATGTTAATAACAAACTCTAGTACCTGAATCTTTTCGCTTTGGAATAAAGTATACAGATAAAAATATATATAGCAATATACTCATAACATATCCAAATGTCCCTTAATTAAACCTCATAAATACATTCATTTAAAACTGATTGTGCGAGAGCAAAAGGGGTAGTCAAGGTCATTAAAAATCCTTATTAGTAGAAGGGTGAATTTCACTGTCTTGTAGTCACCATTTTATCAACATAATTTATATATAAAGGCATGTCATAAATGTAAGCATATTATGTTTTCAAAATTTTGTAGACGTTTGAATGAAGACATATTTGGTAGCATTTTAAATCATATGTGTTACAACATAAAGAAATTTTAATAGTTCAATAAAAAGAAAGAAAGGAAGGAAGAAAAACCAAATAAAAAAGGTAATTTAAAAAACTACCAGTGTTTTAAACTCTAATGAAAAATGTGGATTAAAGTTTCATTTTCATGAATTTCATCCACATTTTTCAATTATACAGAACTAAAGGGATTAACACAGATTGTTAAACCTACTGTTAGCACTACATTAAATAGGAAATTGTAGTCATTTTTTTTCCACTATAAAGCCAAAACTGCCATATTTCAGCCCATGCAAGTAAAAATACCTAGCATATACATGCACAGAAATCTTGACAATTTGGTCAGAGGGGGAGGTTTTTAATCAATATTTTTTTCAGTTGTATCCAGAGATTAAACCCTTGAACAGGAAAACAGGATGAATGAATATGAGGGAGGTCTAGAGGTATAGCAAGAGAGGTTTTTGATGAAACAATTGTCCAATAGAAAAGAAATATAGGATAAGGTATGAAAAGGACCACATTTGCCCCCCTCCTTTTTAGAAAAAAATAAGTTTGAAGTAAATGACAAAAATGCAATATGCACTTTTTGATGGATGATTAAATTGATTTAGTTTTTAGTTTTAGTTTTCACAATTGCATCAATTGTCAGTTTTATGGAAGCTTAAAACCACCAAAAAACAACGATACTGTGAAAAAGCCATTTTTAAATGCTACTATTGTTATATTTGGGTCTGCCAACATGACTCAGGGATATCTTGACTTATTTAGACTACTATCAATATGGCATTTAGAAATCCTAAAAACAATAGTTTTGGGTCAAGATAGCAGAGGCACTCATAAAATGTTAAAAAAAAAAGTGCCAAATTTCAGCATATTTGATAGAAATTCACAATTTCCAAATTTGGGATATCATATGTTCAATCATATAAAGAATTCACAATTTCCAAATTTGGGATATCATATGTTCAATCATATAAAGATGATATGCTTAAAAATGTGGTTTTATATGCTAAACCATACATTTAAAATTTTAAATAACAGAAAAAAAATTATCCATATCAAATTTCTAATTTCCATTTGTGAAGGGGACCAAAACTGTTATCAAACATTTCACATTTAATTTAATAAAAAAAAATTAAAAACAAGATCACTGCATCAGTGTCATATATTTGTCAGCACATATCTTCAATATGTGTATGGGAAAAATTACTAAACTTCTCCATAATAGGAAGAAAACATCTTCAATACATTTATAACCACTGTGCAAAGTTTTAAAAAATTGGTTGTTTGATACATTTTTAGTTACAGATTACAAAGTAGGTACCCTCAAACGGATGGATAGAGTCAAGTGGCTTCAAGACCTGCATTCTCTGTTGGTGACACAGGTAAAAATATCTAGACATGTGGAAAAAAGTCCTAAATCAACATTAGGTGACCTATTTAAAAAACAAACAAAAAAAACATGGCTTCAATCAAAATTTAATTTTAAGGTGTAAAATGGTTCCAGATTAATTTAGGCAGTGAACAGACAAAGCAGCAGAAGTGGAATTAAAGCATCATCTAAGTTAACTTATTTCAACTTAAATCGACTCAAAAAGTCAGTGTTTGTTGCAAAAAAAATAATGTCATGTACATAGCACTTGAATCAATCAATTTTGAAATAAAGCTATATTCATTCTAATCCAAATGAGGTCTGAAAAAATTTGACCTACCAGCATATTTATTCATTTGACACAAAATTCCTTTCTTAGCCTTTTTTAATATGTTTGTTGAGATGTAGAAATACTTTGGTAATGTTCTAGCCTACAAAGTAAGTTGTCTCCCAATGCTATTTTGCAGACCTGTTTTCAGTAATTTTTACAGAATATTATGAAAATAATGCATAAAATTTGGAATTTTGTGTGATTTTAACATAGGTACTATGTAGAGTGTAATTAGCAGTCAAAATTTGTAGAAAATATGATGAATCAATAATTTATAAGGTAAAGACCTCTGCATTTTTGGAACGTGATAGTCATATCATTAAACCTTCCCAAACATTTGTATAGTTTCTGCTTAATCTGTTTTATAAACAACCAAAACAGCCCTACAAAAATCAACTATCAGATTTTTCAATGAACAGAAAAGGGTTGTGTATCAAAGCAGTCTTCAGGTTCAGTCTGACCTCTCATTTGCAGAGGTTTTTTTCCTTATGTGGACAAATTTTGTTTTTTTATCTCACAATTATGGTACAGAAAAGAAAAAAAGTACATTGAAAAGGAAGTAGACAACTCCTGCAAAGGGAGGCAATACTGTATACTATATATAGGAACAACAGTAAGC
Source organism: Perna viridis (assembly GCA_037379345.1). Taxonomy (NCBI): domain Eukaryota; kingdom Metazoa; phylum Mollusca; class Bivalvia; order Mytilida; family Mytilidae; genus Perna; species Perna viridis. Next base: position 1,201,481 of record CM074524.1, on the reverse strand, counting down.
ATCATTTTATAACTGGTGACTGGGAACGCTTTATAAATAATGCCCCTTTTAAAATGTATGAAGTGGTTCTTTTACTAATGACAACGGAAACAAAGGCCTTTAATTTGTCCATCAAACAAACAAATTAAAATTGAACTAAAGTGAACTATCTAGTGGAATTTAGCATGCTCTAGCATTGGGAAATGAGCTATCAAAATTTCTTCTAAAAATATATTCCTATTACTCCTTAAATAAAAACACATTAGAGTAAGTCAATTATATATAAAAAAAAAATAAGAGCTACTTAAACACAAAGACAACAGTAATATAAAATAGTCCTCAATTTCAAACTAAAAAATATGTTTTTTTCTATTATCTTCTTCCCCAATGGGAGACAACTCTTATCAAAGATATATTAAGCATAATAATACCAACCTGATCTGCTAAGACCATTTTAACAGGTGCATACTTCTGTCCTTTGAACACCCTATCAATTGTTTTATACCAGACTCTAAATATTGGACCCTGAAAAAAAAAAACAAATAAACATAACAATGTATCCAAAAAATACTTTAAATATAAATTACGAATTGGTCAAATCTGTGAGTTCTTTCAAAAATTAGAAAATTGCTTAAGGGATTAATAGGGATTTCAATTGGTAACGCCTTCATATGTTACAGTATATGATGCTTACATTCTCTGTATATTGTCCAATTAGGCAAGTTGATGAACTGCAACTTGCTCAAATGGAAAACAAGATTGTCCTTGAGTTCATGCATGTTGAATGAGAAATCTGTAAGTCATTGCTCACCAGTGACACCCCACATTTAGTCACAATAAATGGAAAATAAACAAAGTTCTTGGAAAACCAGGAAGTTGTTGATTTTTTTTTCCAAAATGGATACAACCTTAATGGAATATCTACAGGAAGAATGTGTTGCAAATTCAAGCTGCTGTGATGAGTAGTTGCTGAGAAAACTGTGATAGAAAAAAAGTTACAGATGGTAACCCAGAAAAGGGTTAAACAAATTACCCCATCTCCTTTGGAGAGGAGGTAAAAAAAATACACAAAGTTTGGTTTTTTTGGGGGGTAAGTATATTTTTAACTTTTATTTGGCAATAGGATAACCTTTAACATCGGACCCTGTGTTACTATAGGATAACCTTTAACATCAGACCCTGTGTTACAATAGGATAACCTTTAACTTTGGACCCTGTGTTACAAAAAATTTAAAACACAATTTCGCTATAATTTAAACTAGAAATACTGTGAGCAAGCTCACAAAAAGAATACCCACCGATTCAAATATGAAGTTAAATCTATAACCTGTAACTTCAATTATCTCCCTTAGATAGGAGCTATACACCTTCATACAATTATTTACATATAAACATCCTATAACATGAAATTTCCTTGAGCAGTTAAATCAAGACTTAAGATGGAAAGAGAATCAGTGAATGAAATGTTTTATAACAAAAGGGTTGATACAGATTCTCTCATTCAGTAATGAGAGGTTTAAATTACTACTTTATGGAGAAGATAAAAGTTAGCAAAATGTAAGGTTTAATTCAAATAACTTAAATCAAGACTAAAGGTTGAAAAGAAAATTAGTTCATTGCATGAAATCTGTAAAAAAAAAAAAGGAAATTAAATGGCAGGAGATTTCTCATAGAAATTTGAACACTGCCTGATGGTTAAAAAGTTATGCACACTTTTAATCAAATTTTTCTGTTGGAAAAATATAAAAGGCTGGGTAATTTGTATAGATTTGCACTAAACTTATCAAGCGGAGTATATTCCCTATAGGATAAATCTTTTGAACACTTAGATCCAGGTATACATTAAATGGCTGTGTAACCATAACAACATACACAATGTAACAAACCAATCTTCATACCTAATTTCATATTATTCTCATGAATAGTTTTCTATTCTAGGCCTACTGGACTTTATTGAACTAATGTAACTCCATATATTCAATATACAGAGGGACAGACACCAGTAAAATGTAATATCCCACTACCCAGTCTGTGTCAGATACTTTATCTGCTAGTAGCCTGAATCATAAATTTCAGCAACCTATCTTTACAAGTAATTGAAATTCCACTGAATTTCAACTAGCCCAACTAAACATACGGCAAAGATAAACATCCCACTTTCATAGGCTAGAGCATAAAATAGTAAAAATGATGCAATGATTGAACCAAAGGTGACCTACACCAAGGAACAGACAAAATTAACTTATACCAAGAAATAGGCAAAACTAACTTACACTAAGAAATAGGCAAAACTAACTTACACCAAGAAATAGTCCAAAGCCCAGAAACCTGCCAGTTCTTGTAAAATCATAATCTTTAGTTCTTTCGATAAAGAGCTGACATATACAATCTCCTGTTGCCATAAGAGTACCTGTCAAGAAAACAAAATATAAGTGAAAAAATCATGAAAAACACCTTAGTCGAGTTGTCCTGATATCAGGAAAATACTGTAAACATGTTAATATTTTTCACTATTTTGGCGATGAACAGGTATGAACAAAAAATAGTAAAATCACAATTGATTTTTATCATTTCAAAACACTTATCATTCTTTAAAACTGTGAAAATCAATATCCACAAATATGCTCACCTGACAATCTGCAAAAATTAGCAACAATGAAAATTAAATTTACAGAACATGTTTCTGGTCCTTTATGGCCCCTTTTTAACAGCTAATCACAACCTCAAAACTTCCTTTTGTGGTATGGCATCTTGTGGTACTACTTAAAACAAGAGGTTCCCAGGAGCCTGAATCACTTACCTGGTTGAATTTTGCCTTTCAAGGGCAATCAATTAAACAAGAAGTTGTCCAACAATTTTGACTCAAGATCAACATTTACTCCACATTATTGGCAAATTTGGTGCTTGTCTACACAAAATTTTGACACCTGTTGAGAGTTATTACCTTGGGGTAATAAAATTGTCACTTTTGCAACTTGAAACAATGTTGGGCTTACAGCTCTTCATATTTCTTCTACTTTCAAAGATTTCAGGTGATGAAATGAAACTAGATTATCATCCGTCATCCTGAAGTCTTTTGTCAATGATCAAAATGACTAGAAAAATCACTGCTAGGAACAAAAAGGGTAAGTTTTACTTAAGTTTTCATAAATAAACTTAAGTTAACAAAAATGCAAACGACAACAATGCTGCTGAAGCTGTCACCAACAAGCTGATACCATTATACGACCAAACGACAACAATGCTGCTGAAGCTGTCACTAACAAGCTGATACCATTATACGACCAAACGACAACAATTTTTGGGAACATATAAAAATTACAGTTTGTTTTATAAATATCAAAGTGTAATGTCCTAATGATAGCCTATAAATTCAAGATGTGAAAAATGTAGACAAAATTTTTCCTATAATATAAGGTGCACATCTGCAATATGTATTTAAGTTATGTGCAAAGTTTGAATAATATTAGTTTAATATTTTTTGACTAACAGATTACACAAAAGTTAGTACCATTCACAACATAAACTGACAAAAAAATGGCTAATTTCAACATGCACAAAATGTAGGGAAAGGTTAATTGATTTTTCCCATAAAAGCCATTGTGCACCATGTATATAATTACTATGCAAAGTCTGAACAATATTGGACTTAAAATTTTTGAGTTACAGATTACACAACATAAAGTAATAATGGCTTAATTCAGCACATATTTAATATGTATATGATCATTGTGCTAAGATTGAATAACACTGGTTTAATACCTTTTGAGTTACAGATTCCAAATCTTACCTAAACATTGCCCCTAATTGGGCTAAAATACCCCCACAATATGTTGAACCCTGTACATATGAGGATCAATGTGGACATACAATTTAAATTGGACTCAATTTTGATGGTGGATAGACTACACACATTTAACACACAATTTGCTGCCCTTTCTAGCAGAAACAACAATCAGTACAATGTACTATTTTTTGTTGACAACACAATAACAGAATATGACTAATTCCTGGCAATATGCACATCTATATATGGTAATCTAACACTCCATTAAGTTTAGGAAGAGTTGTGGACAAGGCATCAGACAAAGTTTTGCTAAGAAATGTGTAAGTTACAACAGTCATCATTTCTTTAACTTTCATTTAAACAAAAATTTCTGACAATAAGTTTATCCCAATATGGTAATGTTAACAACCCATTAAGTTCCATAACAATTCTGCAAGTCCTTGAAGAGGAGTTGTGGGCGATGCATACATGTAAAGTCAACAGTCATCATTTCCACAATTTTTGTACAAACATAAATTCCTGAAATATGAACATCTCCATATGTTAATCTAACATCCCATTAAGTTTCAGAACAATCCTTTAAGTTATTATGGAGGAGTTGTGGACAATGCATGAGACCAATTTTTGCTGAAAAATGCCGAAAGACAAATTTTCCTATAAAAAGGGGGTCAAACCTACTGCACCCCCTCTGGATCTGCCACTGAAGTCCAACAGACATCATTTCTACTATTTTTCTACATAAATTTCTAAAAGTATGCACATCTCCATATGGTTATATTACATCTGACAAATTTTCATAACAATACTGCAAGCTGTTTAGAAAATAGTTTGGACAGACAACATGTGGACAGACCAACTGGGTTGAACCAATATAACTACCTGGAATATGAAATGGCACATCACCCCCTTTAATCCTAATCAGTGCAGGTGTGAACTCAGGTGTGCCAGATGGGTATGAAGTATTTGAGACAGACAGATGAAGTTAAGTTGCTCAAAGACCTGTTTTCTCAGTTGGTGACGCAAGTAAAAATTAACTGCCCTTGAAGAAAACAAATTAAACTGTCTTTGTAAACTTAATTCATCCTTGTATCGAAGTATTTGTGTGCTGTACATAAAAGAAATATTACATCATGTTTTGGTTAATTTTCGTTTAATAAAATCATAATACAGTGAAAACTGTATTAACCAAAACTTTTTGGAAATTGAAAAAACTGTCTGGTTTATAGAGGTGTTCAGTTAAACAAGGTCCAAAATAAAGGGACCTAAAAACTGTCTGGTTTAGAGAGGTGTTCTGATAAACAAGGTCCAAAATACATTTAAACTTATATAAAGGGACTTTAAAACTGTCTGGTTTAGATAGGTTTTACAGGATTCCAATATGAGAGGTTTCACTGTATTTTAGGTTTAGTTCAGTATTTTACCTTTATATTGAACAAAGCAGGAAAGTATATGAATCACACATAGATCATTTACAACACAAAAAAAAGGTTTTACTTTGAAAAACAAACTTTTCTGCACTAACTGCACTAAAACCAATTTGTATTTTACAGATGAACTATTTCTATCAAGTACAAATGATCTACCTGTAGGTTTAGCATGAATTTTAATAACATATTTCATCCAACAAAGACCACCTTATTATATAAAATCAATTATAAACTCCTTAAACAAAAATAAAAAATATAAGCATGCATGCATAATAGCATTCTCAAATTCTATCAAATAGGTTATAAACCAATTACTTTTTGCAGTTGCTTATATTTCATCCATTATGTGTAGTCACCATTTTAGCGACTTCAAAAAATCAATTAGCATTTCATATATACTGTTAAAAATCAACTTTCTGTGTACTATTTTTGGGGTTCATCTGTAAAATTAGCAAATACAGGTAAAGATTGTACAGTATAAGATAAAAATAATAATTTCACAGATATATGATGAAACGTCTGGGCTCTGTGAAACTCAGTAAGTCCAGGTTTAGACCTGATAGACTGTAGCACTTTGAGATACTCAAAGATCAAAAGTCTGGGTTTAATGCAGACAGATTGTAGCACTTTGAGATACTCAGTCTGGCTTTAATCCAGGAAGAGCGTAGCACTTATACTCATAGATTAAAAGTCTGGGTTAATTGCAGACAGACTGTACACAGGCAAAATTATTTCACATGATTTTACCTGAGTTGAGCAAATAAATTAAGTGACAGAGTTCACATGAAATTCGGGTGAATGGAGCCTTCATGTGAAATTCACACGAAATGTTCACACGAAATTCGTGTTTAGTGAATTTCACATGAAAAATATTTGCCTGTTTAGCACATTGAGATACTCAAAAGATCAAAAGTCTGGGTTTTATACACACAGGTTGTAGCACTTAAATACCTTTAACTACAGTAATCGAGAAAATCATGCAAGGACAAAAGGATCATAAAATGCAACTCTAACCATTTTTTTGCTCATTTGCTTTTGTAACTTTGTACATATGATCTTAGTTACTTTATGTTATTTGTTGTGTGTGTCTGTTTTCCATGTCTGATCTTTGTCCTTGGATTACATTCTTTTGATTACCGCTACAACCTTGGTTCCCTTGATTACTATTTTGAAACCTTTCTACCGTATCTGCTTTATAATTACCACCTTTTGTGACAAAATGTTTATATTGATCTAAGGTTTTAAAGAATTAACAAAGAAGTCAACAAAATAAAGACTAACGTCACTGAAAAGTGCTGATAGGTCGTAAAAGAGCATTTACACACAAAACATATACCAACATTGACTTTATGTACCAGTATTTCTTCCTCTAGACATAAGGAACTATATACAAACATTTACATGTACTTCTTAAAAAAAGTCAAGTTATTACATAGTACCAAGTTCATGGTGATAAAACATAGATAAAAACTGGGGTATACAAAACAAACTGAACAGACACATAGACTGAAAATCAATATAAAATAAGGCCCTAACCAAGAAACGGGCACAACAACATTGAAATAAGTTTCAGACATGGAGCTGGATCTGTATAGAACTCCAACTAACATCTAGACAGGAAATCCTATTTGTTTTTCAAAAAAAGCTACTAAAAAACTACATGTATTTTTTGCTAATTAACACAAAAGGTTGCTCAGCAAGTACTACCTGTAACATTATAATGTCATCATTATACTCTTCATAGTCTCATACTACGATGGATTGAATGAGTGATTATGATTTAACATCGTATGGCGTCATAAGGACTACTGACCAATGGAATAGACCATGCTTTGTACTAGAAGGACACACTGAAACAAATTTCTATTCTACAAACTCACAGAAGCAACAGCCCACAGGTTGGCATGCCAGCCTACTCAGATTCATTATTCTGACTCCAAGCCATCCAGTCATCACTCTGCTCCGTTAATGCTTGCTTGACAGAGTAACCATCACTACCAATAAGTCATTGGAGTGACTTGGCCAGAGATTGAACCCCTGCACTCAAGGCCCCTACCCTAAGACCACCTTGGCGGTTCATACCATGATAAAAAAAAATATATGGCATTTTATGACAATGTGGATTCAATTTCACATAAAACAGCTAATATCGTCAAATGTCTGTGCAAGACCTGAAAATGTAGTCAATAGAAAAAGGAACAAAAATGGTGAAATGGTGAAATTCCATGCACCATCATATAACATTTATAAAAGTAGTAAATACAGAGATCACAAAAGGTCTTCAATAAGTGTAAAACACCTTTAAATCAGCTCAGTAGGCCCAAACAACAACAGTTATAAAATCCATGGTAACAGAACAATGACACTTCTTCAAAATAAACTAAAAAAGTCAAATAACACCACGGAAACACATTAAGGACCAACATCTGCTGACTGTGGACAGGTGTATGTCATCAGTGGGGAACTAAAAAAGTCAAATAACACCACGGAAACACATTAATGACTAACATCTGCTGACTGTGGACAGGTGTATGTCTGCAGTGGGGAACTAAAAAAGTCAAATAACACCACGGAAACACATTAATGATCAACATCTGCTGACTGTGGACAGGTGTATGTCTGCAGTGGGGAACTAAAAAAAGTCAAATAACACCACGGAAACACATTAATGACTAACATCTGCTGACTGTGGACAGGTGTATGTCTGCAGTGGGGAACTAAAAAAGTCAAATAACACCACGGAAACACATTAATGACTAACATCTGCTGACTGTGGACATGTGTATGTCTGCAGTGGGGAACTAAAAAAAGTCTAATAACACCACGGAAACACATTAATGACTAACATCTGCTGACTGTGGACAGGTGTATGTCTGCAGTGGGGAACTAAAAAAGTCAAATAACACCACAGAAACACATTAACGACTAACATCTGCTGACTGTGGACAGGTGTATGTCTGCAGTGGGGAACTAAAAAAGTCAAATAACACCACGGAAACACATTAATGATCAACATCTGCTGACTGTGGACAGGTGTATGTCTGCAGTGGGGAACTAAAAAAGTCAAATAACACCACGGAAACACATTAATGACTAACATCTGCTGACTGTGGATAGGTGTATGTCTGCAGTGGGGAACTAAAAAAGTCAAATAACACCACGAAAACACATTAATGACTAACATCTGCTGACTGTGGACGTACGTCTGCAGTGGGATTAAAAGATGTGAACTACCATCCCACCCAGCCTGTATTGGGAACAGTTTACCAAACGACAAGCTAATGAGTTCAATAGAAACACAATGCTCAAGAAAATACAAATGTACATGTAGTGATCAGGGCAGTACAATTTTTATCTAATTACTCGTCAGAAAAATATCATGACCTGATGAGAAATTACAGGTATATTTAACCCAAACACACAAATTGATTCTATGAGGTAAGATAATGAATGGTTTAAATTAAGAATACATCAAATACCAAAAAGAGAGAAATAATATTATTTACCTGTGGAGAAAGCACATGTTGACATAGGATGACGGAGAAATGCATATGAGTAATACCTTAAAACTACAGCCATATCACAAAGACCTAATAATCACACGTTACGTTAAAATATCATATTCACATATCTGCAATCATACATCACTGCACCACAGCAATTTAAAATTAAAGTCAAGATCATAAAGATCCCAGGTATGTTTCAGTCAATATAAAAAAAGTTTTATATTAACATGTTTCTGTAAGACATGTGCACTGCTTTCTTGGAGTTCAATAAAGAGAAATACTTTCAGCTGCAATTGTTACCAAACAGTGAATAATCAATCTTGTCTGGTACAGAAAATAGTAAGGCCATTCAAAAGTAATTTGCAGCTTTACGTGGGGAAATTGATCAGAATTCCTTATCAAGGCCTGATTCAGTAATGCTCTGATTCATTTGAATTTAAATATAACTTGCATATCTAATTAAAGTTATACATTGTGATGCAGATGAATATGTATTTTCTCCAAAAAAATATTAGAATTCCATTACAAACCAGGTTCTGATTCATTGAAATTCAAATATTCATGACATATAACACAGGGGTTCAAATTTACTTTCAACAGTGCAGGATTCTAGGCTTTTACAAATTTCAAATCATAAGTCCAAATTAAAGTGTCAATTAATATGAATTTAAAGTTCAGGACCCATGTAAATGAAATTTTAGAGGTACATGTAAGTGTATTACATGAAGGTCAGAAATCAAGGGTCCAGCACCTCAGATATGAACCCCTGAAATCTGTATTAACCAAACCACTTTAGAAATTTAGAATAAATGTATGTTTGTTTTAGACAATTGTAACATTTACCCCGGTTCAATATATGTATGAACAGACAGAGTTCAAAAAGTTAAGATATGTTTTGCATTTATTCAGGATTTGGTTTAGACAGGTTTTGGGTTAATTCAGGGTTTGGTTTAGACAGTTTTTGGGTTTATTCAGTTAGGTTTAGATAGGTTTTGGGTTTATTCAGAGTTAGGTTTAGACAGGTTTTGGGTTAATTCAGGGTTTGGTTAAGACATTTTTCTGGTTTATTCAGTTAGGTTTAGACAGTTTTTGGTTTATTCAGGGTTTGGTTTAGACAGGTTTTGCATTTATTCAGGATTTCTGTTTAGACAGGTTTTGGGTAAATTCAGGGTTTGGTTCAGACAGTTTTTGGGTTTATTCAGAATTAGGTTTAGATAGGTTTTGGGTTTATTCAGGGTTTGGTTTAGACAGGTTTTGGGTTTATTCAGTTAGGTTTATACAGGTTTTGGGTTAATTCAGGGTTTGGTTAAGACAGTTTTCGCATTTATTCACGATTTTTGTATAGACAGATTTTTGGTTAATTCAGGGTTTGGTTTAGACAGGTTTTGGGTTTATTCAGAGTTAGGTTTAGACAGGTTTTGGGTTTATTCAGGGTTTGGTTAAGATAGTTTTTCGGTTTATTTGGAGTTTGGTTTAGACAGTTTTTGGGTTTATTTAGAGTTAGGTTTAGACAGGTTTTGGGTTAATTCGGGATTTGGTTTAGACAGGTTTTGGGTTTACTCAGGGTTTTGTTTAGACAGGTTTTTTGTTTATTCAGGGTTTGGTTTATACAGGTTTTTGGTTTATTCAGGGTTTGGTTCAAATAGGTTTCACTGTTTATTAATATATTTATGCAGCAAGGTTTTTTTTGACAAGCTAAAATGTGCAATGTTTAGAAAAAGGAAGTGCCTACTACCTGTAATGATATAAAGATTAAAAATTAATTGATCAATACTGAGTACATTCGTACCCATAGACTGAATACATTCACACCTGTAGAACTTATTATAATCATGCTCCTAGTTTTTAGCAGAGTCCGAGTTGCTCATTTCCGTTAGTTGCTTTGCACATATTTTTTGTATATTTCATGTTCTTTGTTGTCTGTGTCTGTTTTCCATATCTGGTCTTTGTCCCTGGGGTATATTCTTTCGATTTCTGCTATAATCTCGGTTCCCTTGATTACTCTCTAACTGCTTTGTAGGTTTGTATAACCTGTGTAGGCTTCAGGTATGTCAGTTAACTGCTTTGTATAACCTGTGTAGGCTTTAGGTATGTCAGTTAACTGCTTTGTACAACCTGTGCAGGCTTCAGGTATGTCAGTTAACTGCATTGTATAACCTGTGCAGGCTTCAGGTATGTCAGTTAACTCTTTTGTACAACCTGTGTAGGCTTTAGGTATGTCAGTTAACTGCTAGTAGTCCTTTGTTTGTGCATTTGTGTAATGTACATGTATATCCATTTTTTTATTTCTGTTCTAACTAAGGACTCAGATCTTTTTTAAACTGATTTTTAGATGTGGTTAATTGTGTAATATTTTTTCCACAGTGGACAGATTTAAAAGTCAGGAATTTCTGGCCTCTGCATGTATTGTTTTGTTTAATGTTGCTGGAGTACATGTATATGGGGGAATTATTTCTCTGTACTTGTGTATAATGTTATTTTGGGGCAAGCTGTAGCCTCATTATGGCCCACATTATTCAATAAAGAACCATGAGTGGCTTCGCGCAGACATTTTGCATCCCAGTGGGGTTGCTGTCTCTTTGACATATTCACCATATCCATTCTCTTTATATAGCCCAGCACTTAAATCATCAGACTGAAGTTATATTAGTATGTCCAGGGTATACATGTACTTTTGCACTTATACTTGCATTTAAAGTTTCAATATCTATATTGCATTACATAGTAGTACATGACATGATGTTCCTTATTTCCTAAGCATGCTTGTTGTATATTTAAAAGTATAAATTGTCGGTATTGATAAGAAGACAGATTAATAAAAGCTTTGTGCTTGTTTCCAAATCCTGTTTGTCAAACATTGTTTAAACTAAAGTTAATTTTATTTGTTTCAAATGCTGCAAAATATATAACATGTCAGTGTTCTCCCCAAGGCCCTTAAAGGGTTGTGCTTTACAGTGCTATCAAGTTGGATTGATTGATTGATTGTTGGGGTTTAACGCCCAAGCAGCAATATTTCAGCTATATTCAGGTGATGAACATGAAAGGGATAATAAATTGAACATGAAATGATGATGATGAAATGAAAAAAAAGGGATGAGACACTAGGATAATAGGGTTGACAAATTTTGTTTGCCACAAGATAAAAGGGAGGGATGGGTAGGGTCGGGCAATTTAGCCTCCTGTGGCGAAGCACAAAGGTTCCTACTCCTATCGAATACCACAGCAGGGTTCTTTAACATGGCATCTTTCCCAACACAGTGCACCACTATGGTTTGCGGTCAGGTTTTCCCTATTATAGCCTGACAACCCCAGCATGTAACACGCCAGAGGTACCCCATTCCACCACCTCGGGCCCACATCCCAGTTGCTCTGTGGGCAGAGTTCCTAGCCCCCTAGGTTTCTGAGCACTATCTAGTCACCTTTTACGACAAGCTTAGCGCTCCTGCAGGACAATTCTTTCTCTATCGAGTTAGAGCATTGTGCTACTGACCTCAATACTGTGTTATCTTGCTACCAGCGCTGTGCTATAAAGTTCATAATGAGGCTTAAATATCAATTACGAGAGAAAACAGTATTAAAGTTAAAATTACTGCAAATAAAGAAAAAAGGTAATGTACATTTAGAATAAACAGATCAATTTTTAAATACGAAGTGGTACACACGCTGAATATGGTACAGCGTTATCCAAAAATCCTGGGGAGAACACTGCATGTATAACTAGATGCTCTGAACATGCTTGTTTTATACACATATACACAAATAAGAATAAAAGATGTCTATGACAATGTCATATTTATGATACCAGTTGAATGTCATGTCTATAACAATGTCATATTTATGATACCAGTTGACTATGTCATGTCTATAACAATGTCACATGATACCAGTACATTAAAACAACTCAAATATTCATGGTACCTGTTGAATAAACTTTTTTTATTCATTTTTAATTCTTAAATAAGGCAATAAATAAACGAACATGAATAATATAGATCTCAGGTCCTGACAAGTTATTGGTCTTCAGGGGTTCAAATTTATTTTCAAAAGGGAAAGGTCCTAGACTTTTTTATATCCTGTCTGGAAGGTCCCAAGAAAAAAAGTAAAAAGTATTCAGTGGATTTAATGTAAATATGGCAGGTCCTGAACCTATAAATAAAATTTCAATTGTCCTCTATCAGACACTCTTCATGCTGACGCACTCATAAACATTTAGAATGGGGAAACGCTCTCTGACCCACGTGGGGTCTGGGAGTAGGCCAGAGCATCAACAGAGCAGCCCAGCCGCTAGTCCTAAGAAGGAAATACTCTGAGTTCTTTGGTCAGGTATCCTGAAGGCTGGGCTTTGCTACCTCCAACTACTAACAGACATCTACTAACACAATCTCCACAAGGGGCGGTCTTGTGAGTTCCGCAAGGATAATCAAGACCATATAAACCACCAATCGACCTCTATCAGACATTGAGGGTCCAGGAACTTGTACTAGCTCTAATCTGAACCCCTTGGGGCCTTTTGTTTACACCAGTAGGTTGAAATGATACAATTCTTTAAAAAACATCTTTCAACAACAACTTTTATCAAGGAAAAATATCTGCTGATTATGTCTTATGGTTCTACAATAAATTGTCATCTTAAAAATATACACACATACATGTACTAGCCATAGGAAATGCTGTGCTTACATAATGATATACATGTACCATTGGGGTTACAGGTGAAAATCCTGGCATTTTAGTATGGTCTTTTGTACTGAGTTAGAGGAAAAATTAACTGTCAACATTAATTTTATGTGCCATACTCATATGTCAAACATTGTAGGTACTTAAATTTGCTTTTGTCATTTCATTTAGATCTTTAGTCAATTAGATATTTATCAAATAATTTTTAATTAAAAAAATTATTGAAGACTTAATGTCTTTCTGTGGCATAAATTTTTGTTTTCATCATTCTGCACCCTGGTGACTAATACAAGTATTAATGCCACTAACTTGACTGATTGAAACTAATATATTAATGAACCACACAATGTTTACTTCCTTTTCTGTAAGAATTGTGGATCAATGGAACAACTTATCCTATTCTACAGTAACACTTAAAGCAGCATTAAACAATGAAGATTGTAATCCAAACAAATTTATTTGTTCATGTTAGGGCACACATCCAAATATGTTTCCTAGTTACATGTATAAGCATTTATATTAATATTCCTTGCTGCTCAAGTTTTTTTATCACTTCCCTTGAACAGAAACCTCATGACACAAATGACACAAAGACACATAAGTGACATTTTATTTACAACATATCTTTTCTCTTCCATGTATATATTTTACCTTGCACTTGCTTTTTTCTCCTTCTTCTTTTTAAATTTTAATTATGCTTTTCAAAAGTGTATATTTCTGTATGCACATGCTCATGAGAATAATTTTCTGAAGCTGGCCTCAAAATCAGAAGTATACCACAGTGAAGAGGGGTCTATAGAAGATTATTCAAAGACCAGAAGATGCAGGTAATCCGGGTAAAAGAGGCTAAGAACTGGAGGTATATGAGAGGCTGTAGTGATAGCATGAGTTTTAGCCGGATATGTATTTATATGAAAGCTTTTGTCAAGTCAGTACACTCTAGTATAGTCTTTAAAGCCACAAAAAAGAAAAAAAAAAACATGTTTTAAGCCTGAAAAGAAACAAGTTTTAAATCAGGGGACATCATGCTAACTTTAAAATAATGAGATGGAAGTTGTTTATAATGTCATAACAAATATCATTTTTGGTCAGTGACAGGTTCAGATTTAAATATTTACAATCACTAAACTACTTGTACTGCAACCATTCTGTTTGAATGTCTCACTAATCACTTCCAGGTCAAATGGTCAAACCCCCACCCTCCATGTAGTACCAAAAACACACTGAACCTAGACCTATGCATTGTAAAGCAGTATTTGTGTGTATTCTGATTAAAAGTATTCAAAATAAAGCTGAGAATGTGTACTTTAAAGTTTAAAATCATATATGTAATTTACTACAAAAGTGTATGAATATTGTTTACAAGTGTGAGTAATTTGCCTCCATGCTGTCAGTTAGCAGAGAGGGTAAAACTGTGGATTTTCATTATAATTCATTCAAGTAAATTTTGTGAAGAATTTCTACAATCATCATACCATTAGCATAATGATTTTGAAAGCCTTATTTTACAAGCTTCGCAATAGTATGCAACTTAAAGATGTCATTTGTCCTGGAAATTCACAGTGAAACTTTAAAAATTACTTTTTTAACATGTAAAGTAATGAAAACGTTAGAAGTGATCAGTGAGACCTGAACACTCAAAATGCATATATATACATGTACAGTATATTTACAAGTGATTTAGAGTCACTAACTGAATATACATACCAGCCAACTTTTGAAAATCTCCATGGGGCTTTTTACATGGGACAGCGTGTGAACAGACATTTTCGGTACATATTTTGTAAACTACATGGGTCTTACTGTAGTAATGTATGAATGAGACAATCATTATAGCCTTAAAGGGACTTTTTCAGTTGAACAAGAGCATGCATTGATAATAGATTGAAGTTTGTGAGCCCCCCTTATTTTTTGTGTTGGCTTCCTCCAAACCTAATTAAAATTCTTAAGTTTTATCAAATGAAAAAAATAAATGGGGAAATTTTTTGTTTACATTCAAATTCATTTCTATTTGAAAATACATTGAGCACATATTTCCATCATATCCTTAATGTCATGTGGAGTCAAGTGTTTAGAACTTGATGACTTACAGATTAACTCGAATTATGTGACAATATGTGGTTGAAAAGTTTCTCTGGAGTAGGCTTAACTTGGGCAACTGTTACTTTTCATTAAATGCATAAGTTGCAGTATGATGAAATGTAACAAATATTCAAAAATGTTGCCACTGAATTTCCAAAATTATCACTAATTAAAAGGAATAGTATTTCTTTTAACTATTGCAAAACAAAACTTCTGGGAAAAATACTGCAGTGTTGAAATTACAGGAAATGAGAAGACTGCAGAGCAGGTAACTCATTTTGTATAAACAAGGATAATTTTTTTTCAAGAGTAATCAAGGGAACTAAGGTTATAGCAGTAATCAAAAGAATGCAATCCAGGGACAAAGACCAGACATGAAAAACAGACATACACAACAAATAACATAAAGTAACTAAAATCATACATACAAAGTAACAAAAGCAAATGAGCAACTCAGACTCCACTAAAAACTGGGAGCATGGACCAGGTGCACCGGTAGGGTAAGCGTCCTCTGCTTTTCTGGAAACACCCACCGAGTTGCTCATAAAAAGTCAAGTCCGGGGTAGGCAAACAAGGAAAGGAAAACTATGACCCGTTGAATAAATCAGTTTTCATGGTGCAGATGGATACACCATAATGATCCATGAGTCCATGATGACGACCATAAAACTTCTGTAGTGATGACTTCAATCTTGTAGCAACATAACACTGTTCCAGAAGCCTATTTGTTAGAGTTCTAGCGCGATACAAAAAGTCTGCATAGTTTTGGCAAGCTCTGGCATAACGTATGAGTTGTGATATGAACACTCCATACGCAGGTGCTGAAGGGATGTTGCCACAGATGAAAGGAAAGTTGACATTACGTTTGTCATAAAGTTTGGTCAATAGTTTTCCTTTACCATCGATTTCTAAGAGTAGGTCAAGATATGAGGCTGACTTCACAGTGTCTGTAGTAAGTTATTCATGCATTGAGGCCAACCTCCCCCATTATTTAACAAGACAGATTTTCAAATAAAAATATTCATTTCGCTTGCTGTTTAATTATAAAAAATACTGTACTTGCAAAGCAAAAATTTCCCCCCCTTTTACAATGTCCTTTATTGTTTTTATAAGTCTTGCACAGATTGTACACGTATGGTAAAGCTGACGGTGCTCGCTGATTTAGGCCTACTCAATACTAAGTCTTAAGGATTAGACATGAAATCACTGGAATCCTGATGTGATCTAGATTTGGAGATGTTCAACATAAAACAAGGAGTGAAGTGTCACAGTGAAACTGCTACCATACACAAGAATGAGGGACAAAAACATGGCTGCCAATTAGTTTTGCTCCCCAGGTGTTCCTCGGTTACCTGAATCTACAGTTACCATTGAATAAAATGGGAAAAAGTTGTAGTTACTTTGAAAAAGTCGCTATATCATTAATGTGAACGACAGTACAGATTATTAATTGATATGACTTTAATTCTCTTTAAAAACCCTTTATCATGTATATTTTAAAAATAAAATAATTTTGGTGTCTTTTATTTTTTGAAGTTGACCAATCTTATAATAACAGAAAGAAAGGAAATTAATGGAACAGATGCATCAGCGGTCAACTAAAAAAATTAGCACGCACGACCTGGACCCCCAAAAATCTATTAACTGATACTAAAAAATAGTTCATTAAATATACTTTCCAAAGCTATAATTAAAAACATTTTAAAATTTTTAATTTTGGTGTCTTTTTTTGGTTTCGAATTGGATTTTCGCTTGTTTGTTTAAGTTTTTTCAGGATCTTCTAACCTGCTTTACCTCGATTCCGTTGTATTTCAGCAGATAATTACATCTAGAGTGGCATCAAGAAAAAGGGGGTTCTTAGCTAATACAAATGTATTTGGTAATTTTTCCCAACATTCTGCTCGATAATAATAAATCATTCCAACAAAATTGGAACATATACATGTATAACCTGGTATAGTTGTATTCAATTGTACAGTAGATAATTAGTGGTTATCTGAATTAAAGGTTATAATTTGTTTTTAAACGTTTCAATCCCCTGAACACACTGGATCAGCAACAGGGCTTTGTCATGAGTTTGTATGTTGCCCGTATCGTGTATTTTATCGAAGAAGACAGTTTAAGACTCGTCGCATGCAGTAATTTTAAGTAAATGTATATTAGTATATAACAGAAAAATGAGATGGCATGAATTTAAACTTTCTATGAAATTAAAACCCTGTGCCAAAGCCTCCAAGGATACATTTTTATATACAATAACAAATGTACAGCAATTAATGTAAATTCAAATGCCGATCACAAATTAATTAAATCCAGACGCGTTTAAAACGATAATATTCACAGTTTTTCAATGTACACAATGTTCTTCATAATGAAATATTACTAAGGTTACTTAAAAAAAGCACAGGTTATGAATAAAACCCCGACATGATCATTTCTAAGAGTTTTTTACGATTTCTGACTTTGGTGGTTATGCCATGTTGGCTTTTAAGATGGAGACGGAGTTCATGTTCTGTCATGTCTTCTAAATTTAAATCTTGTTTATTCCTGCGGTTTTCTTTATCGATATCTTCAATTTCGTCCCTTATTTTTTCCCTCTTACAGCTTGAGTCTCTCGAATAGGTTCATTCCACCATTCTGCCTTTTTTTTTCATAGTTTCATCTACTTCTGTCTATGTTATCACTGAATCCGTACCCTAGCCGCTTTCGTGCCAACAAACAGCTTACAGACGAATCCCATTTGTTACTTTTCTTCTGGTGAAGCTGCTTTACTACGTCATTGGTTTTCTCGACAGCCTGTCCGGAAAAGGGCTTTAATGATCCATACTTTTCGATGAAGTAAGGCACATAGTAAACTAAGCAGTGCATATAAGGTGTAACATTGTTAAGTGCGTATCCCAATCTCTTTGAAGTTTGACCAATCGACAAGAAAGTTTTAACCCATTCTGCACTCCATTCACAATTATTGAGCAATGCTCGGTAAACTGACAGAAATTCTTTCATGTCAGAATGAATGGCATTAGAATCCATCAATAAAATGGGCAAATTTGTCAATAACTTGAGTTTGTTTGTGCCAGAAAGACTTGTCCATTTAATTTCACCTGCTTTGTTTTTCCATGTTGCGAATGTTATACCACAGTTTTTAGTTAAGTTCGTCAGCTTTTCAATACTATCAAACTTACACCCTTTCACCTTCACGAATTCATCAAGAGCTTTTGTGTCATTAATGAGATTTCGTAGCATAACATCGGTAATTCTCAGCACTAAATGGAGTTCATCTACCATGTAATTTTCAATAGGTAAATCCAAAAGTGGGCAGTGTTTGCTTCCGAATATGACTTTCCCAGACTTTGCATTTTGCTACATTTCATCTATTGATCGCCCTAAATTTTCTGAACTGTAGTATTGGAGTGGTTTACTCATGTCAGCTCGACAATCTCGAGAAACTTTACACCAAGGACAGGCATATTCAGCCGTGGATCCATTTAATCCTAACAATATTTAAATGAATTTCATATTGGCCGAAATAAAGAGCTCTACGTGTATATTTTTCTCGTTTACAGTTCAAACATCTCTAGTAGCTAAATAGTTGATTTGGTCAAATATTGGTTGGCAGTAATATTTTCGTAGTTCTCGCTGCATTCAACGATGCCTAAAGTTTGTTGTTCTTGGTGAGATAAAGTCTTATCCATTGACGCATCCGAAATAGAAAAGATAACGAAATTCAAAATTCTACTCACTCGAGTCCCGTTGCCAGATATTTTTACTTTTACTGAAGTGGAGTCCGCGTTTAACTTTAAGTGATGCTCTAAGAACTTCTGAATTTCAAATTCAACATTTATCATAGCCCCTGGAACGTTTCCTGGTAAACGCTCAATTTCTATAGACTTGTTCAAATCGTCGCGACTTTGCACTAGCAGATACGTTCTTGGTAAATTATTTGCAAATTCAAATTCAAAATTCTACTCACTCGAGTCCCGTTGCCAGATATTTTTACTTTTACTGAAGTGGAGTCCGCGTTTAACTTTAAGTGATGCTCTAAGAACTTCTGAATTTCAAATTCAACATTTACCATAGCCCCTGGAACGTTTCCTGGTAAAGGCTCAATTTCTATAGACTTGTTCAAATCGTCGTGACTTTGCACTAGCAGATACGTTCTTGGTAAATTATTTGCAACCATAGCAAGTTCGTGGTACGCCGTGGTACACTTATACAGAATTTGTCCATAACGAACACTAATTTTCTTATTTTCTCCTTAGCTTCATTATCCAGACTTGAATAGTTAGCATTTTTGTCAAAGTGTAAGGAAAGGAAATTTCCATTTTCATTTTTTAATTTGAGATCTACCGGCTTAAATCAAAAAGATTCCAAAAACCACAAGGCTCTTTCTGATTTGATTTTCAATAATTTAAGTGTCCGAAATTTTGTTTTTGGTTGCATCTGGTTTACATCAAAGCATTGTTGATTCATTTTCAGTAGTTTACTTTCTAAACATTTGATTTGATCTAACAAATACGTGTTGCTGTCTTTCAGTGTCATTATCTCTAAAATTCTGATCGCTAATAACAGTGGCAACATCATCCTAAGTCTGTAGCTTTTCATACAAGTCTTGACATTTTTTCTCGATTTCAACATTTTTCTCACTAACTGTACTAAGAATATAGTTTTGTTCCTTAACATTGTATAGTTCTGTTCTAAATATTGCAAATGTAGTTGATTTATACAAGTATCGAAGCCTGCTATCTCCTTTTAACATCTTCACTTTGGCACACACTTTAAACACGAGAGACTGAATCCTGGTTTTTAGTCTTTTACTATATGTTAACTGAAGAAAGTTGATCTGGCTATTTAAAATTGTGATACGACAAAGAGAGTATTTTTCAGATAAATTGTGTATGTGTCTAACAAAATTGTTCGTTAGGCTTAAAGTAAGTGCTATCTCTGATTCACTGACATCGGCTCTATTGACAAACTTAGGAGAGCTCTCAGTAATTTTGATTGAGTTTTGGTACTTATAACTGTCCAACAGCGAAAGATTGTCCGACATTTTTGACGACGTATTATCAAAGATTAACTGACTCTATGGCTGACTTTAATTTCAATTTTTCTGTTCGGATCTTTTCACATACAAGTTTTCCACTGACGGGAAAAATTTGTCCTTAAATGTTATTAGTGGAACAATTTTGACTGGTAATTTCAAAGAAACTCCATGTCCGTTACTACAGTATGAGCAATACCAATGATCAGAAAGTGCTAATCTTTTTAAGTTATCCAGTTCTGCCAGAATCTCTTTCGTTGAACTAAACACACTACGGAACAACTGATTTGGAAAGGTGACAGTAAAGGTCTCCTTGCTAGACTTCAGTCGCGCTTGCACTTTCTCTTTCAGAAGCAGAGGAAAGTATCGTAAACACTCGTCTGAAACTTGTGGTACACGGAAATCTCTGACCAAACTTTTAGGAATGTGATTTTCTGGTTCCCATGTGTTTTCTTCTTCACCATATCCGTTCCATTTAATCATAAAAAGTTCTCCCTAAAAAATAAAAAAGCATGTATATAGTTTCAAATAAACAGCCTTCTCTTTTTTTTAATTTTTTTTCATCAATTTGCTCCCAGGTTCATTAAAACTTTTTGTTGAGTTTTACCAAATAAAATTGGGCAAATTTTACAATTATTTGTATTATCATAAAAAAAAAAACATGTTGACACATTTCGATTGTTACCAAATATTTTAAAAGTATACAAAATGTATGTGTGTAATTGCCACTTACATGTGAATATTGCTTTCTGTCGATTACGATCCTAAGGCAATCTAATATTCTTTAAAGTGTGTAAGTAAAAGAAGTTCAAACTCCATCTAAAATGTCATAGCAACTGTAATTTATGAACATGATTTGACATATTTTCCTGCTTGAAATTGTCATTTGCTATGTATATTGAGAACTTAGCATGATAATCTGTCATAAAGTCAACAAAAATTACTTTTCTGTTTACTATTCTACTTCCGGCAATAAATGCCAGGCGAGAAATATACGTGACACACAGGGGAGACGGTCCAGATGGTTTGCAAGCAGTAAAAAGTTTGGTTATCTCATGACATTTAGAAATTTTAATTATATCATTTTATATTGTAACCAAAATAAAATACTATCAATAAAACTGAACAACCGCAATTTAATTCCCGGGATTAATTTAATTTAGATAACAGTATTTACCACTAAAATGAACTATTATTGTACCATATCGGTTTGAATATAGATTTATTTGCATCTTCTTTCGAAAACATTCACATTTCTAACCTAGTACATGTATTCAGCAATATAAAAATGGACCTAATTATTTACAAATGTATCTGTTTTAATAATGCAGAGAGTAATCATGATACATGTAGAACTGAATCGCAAATGTTTTGGTTAATACTTTTTAATCAGGGTTTCATGAAATTAAGTAACTACAGTTTTCAAAACCCCTAGTGATTTGTAGTTTACCACAAGATTACATGTAAACCATTTTTTTAAAATTACAATTAAATACTACATGGAATCAAAAAACAAGTCCATCAATTTCTGATGAAGGTGCCAAGGGGCGGTTAAAATAGAGCGCATCCTTATTTTATATTAAAAAAAAAACAAATCCATTAAAATATGTATTGGATGTCGCGGTACTTTTTAAAGCAAAACAAAAACAAAAACAAAAAAATAAATAAAAAAACGTCAAATCATTTTCAAAAACACTTAAATATAATTATATCTATATATATATATACCTCTTTTGGGCAGGTGTTGGTGGCAACTATCTCTTCTATATAATACACAACCGGCGAAGTTCTTCATCTAAAACATTTCTCAGCATCAAGTTTTTCTCCTTCATTCAATAACTTGTAATGTTTGTGAATCTTTCTTCTCAACTCCATTTATCTTTTTTATCAGCGATCTAATTTTATTTGACAATTTTTGACAATTAATTAACAGCTTGAATATATTAAGGCGACACCTATTAATACTAGAGAGAAAGTTATCATCTATTGGCTACCGATTGAAACTGTGGCAGGACAGCCTACCTGCGTTGTAATAGGTAGTGAGATTTAAATTGCCAGTTAATTGACTTGACTAACGGATTAATTCTTTAGCTGAATCGGTTTGTCGCTGGCTTGTCACCGAACAGTCTAGGGTTTGATCCTCGGTGGCGGAGTATAATTTTATAAAAATTTATAAAAAAAAACGTTATCAAATGAGCCACTCATAGTCTATATGGGTTATCTCCCTTTAATTTGTGCTTAATACTTGTGCATGAATCCCTTTTGGCGGCCAAACCAGAAAACAGCTCCAGACACTGAATCCCAAAACGGCAAAAGCATTATGGGGAAAAAAACGTGCATATAAACAAACCTGTTGTACATGCGCTTGTCCTTAATGGATTTGTCTGTAGTGCTTGTAGGTACTTCTTCAAAAGCTTAGACATTTCTAGTACGGTGTATTGCGGCTGTCAAGTTATATTATCCTTCAATTATCAGTTAGACTCTTGAGCAAACTTCTTATCATGCTTTCAACTGCCTTTTGTCGTCTGATATTATATAAGTTAAGAGGGGGTACCAGTTCTAACTATTAGATATTTCGGACCAATACGCAGTCGTCACATAAATAATCATGACAGGATTAATCAGGGACTAAACGCTCTGGTGTTTATATTAGTTTCCTTAATTTGTAGTAAAACAGCTTTAGAGAACAATTTTGATACATGATAATGATTTAGAAGAGAGGAAGTAGACAATCAAAATAGAAATAATGCTCATTATGTGAAAAAATGAAACGGGGAGTACTAACTGTGAAAAAAAATGAACGTTCACAAATACTGTGTACCAAACTCATTCTAATTAATAGAAGAATAGAAGATTATATTATGAAAGCAGGGGCATATAATAAGTTCGTATTCATGATATGTCCCAGACGAAAGTACATTATATATTGTAATGAAATTGGAAATATGAACAAAACGATAACATTTTCTTACGACAGGCGAATTAATGAGAATATCAATAACTTTTAAAATATTGATAATAACTAGAGAAGGACAAAAGCCATACTTTTGTGAACTTTCGTCCCATCAGCTGTCACACTCTCTAGCTAGCGAGTGAAATTATCGCGAACAACTCGATAGCGGATGCCAAACAAGCGTCAAGGATGCATGATGTTCAAGATTGTGAACAAGAGCTTCAGCTTGGTATCCGTTATTGACCTGTACACGATCGTTCTCTCTGGATTTGCAGTATCGGTTGATCCTTGCGCATAATTACGTGTGTGTATTACTGCTGAAACTCACTTGCACCAAATTATTGAAAAGGCATTTATTGTAATTTCTGAGCTACATGTGAGAAAATCTTGATCTACTAATTAAGCCTTCGCAAGAATGGCTGCAGAGATCGATCTCGATCCGTAGAGCTGATTCATTTACATAATGAATGAGTATAAAGTCATCAGAGCGGATCAATAGATTTTGAAGGGGGTTCCAAAAAAGGGAGATTCCTGGCTATTATTAACTCAAATTTGCCCAATTTTACACGATAAAAACAAAATTTTCTTCAGAAGGTGGGGGTTGGGTTCCAACCCCATGCAGACCCCCTAAATCCACCAATGAAATGTCATTAAGACTAGCCTTGAAAGTATATACGACCATGATTTCTATATATCGAAGCAAATGTGTCGAAATTAAATGTAAATACACCTAAAAGTCTTTTCTTTATTAAATTTCAACAAATGTCACTATCAACAATATAAATGCACTGATTCAAATTACAAAATATTGAATACTGTTAGTATAGAAATTATTGTATATTATACAAAAAAAAAGGTGAGTTAGGTAGATCATTCTCCGAACAAGTCTCAGATTAAGTTTCATCATTTTGTCCAGCATTTCATCCTTTTTCAAAATTTGAAGACACTCTTAAATCAACTTTTATTTTTATGTCCATTGTATAGCGTTTGATATTTTTAATTAGTAGAACCCAGAATATACCGGAAACTGACAAACGCGGTTAAGTGCGATCCAACCCGGCATATATGGATAGCTAAAGCTGGTAAATGTTTCGGAAAATGTACGGTAACACATAAAACATAAATGAGACGTACAGATATTTAAAAAATAAAACCAAATAATCACAACAGTCATAAAGGTAAATGTTTCTGGCTCTTGCATAATTCTTTGTAAACGAAATGTATAAAACATCAAAAAGGACGGAAATCAAGAGAACATATACTAATGTAAAAAAAAATGCAGGTCAGTTAAAGAAGGCTATAGATTACAGTTTTTATCCTCTATGACCACCTAAATGTCAAAATGCAGATTGGAATTCATACTTCACAATTTCACAAAAATGTGACTATTGAAAACTTGAAATAACATCAATTCCATAATTGAGTTCAGGTTTTGGCAGAAATGTGTTTTTATAATACACTGTTTTTTTCTGATATAATTCCTGAGTAATATATCTCAGATTGTAGAAGCATTAAGGATTGAAATATTATCTCCTTTACTCCTTCTTTAATTCCTCATCTATGACCTCTTTGTTATGATGTAACCATTTGTCGAATGAACGAATATCAGAATTCAATTTTTTCGTGAGTTTATAGTCTCTCACACAATTTGAGGACGTGAAGAAGTCGAACATAGCCGCTAAGTCCTTTGCTCCCACGAACTGAAATCGTTCAAAATCTTTAGTACGGATCTGAAAAAAGTATAAGAAATTAAAATTATATAAGCTTGGTTTGTAGAATAAGAGAAGCACTAAAGCATATGAAACGGCCAATCCCTTGCCAACGTTTAAATTCCTGTTTATAACGCCAAAATGACCAAAAATGAAGTATCTTCCCAGAAACAAAAATAACTGTACCACGGAATAATCAAATTACATGATTGACATTATTTTTTACTCTTAAGACAAATCATATATTTGTAAAATAAAAATCATGGATATACCCATGCTAATTACTTTTGGATCTTCAAATTTTCGGTGATCAAAGTTTTTATTGAAAGCCTCTACAATTGCTTTCATTGTTAATCTCCCGGCAGTGATCCCCACAGTTTTCCCAGCATAAACCTTCTGCTTGTTGAAGATAGAGGCCACACATTCCCCGACATCCTCTACCGATACCGCATCTATATCTTGATCCTCCAACGGCAAAGCTGTCAAAAAGAAAGGAAACGAACTCTTTAGCTAACCGTCTTCTTTGTTTCCAAATCACTGTGAATTCAGAAATGATAGCGGTGTTTTTATCATTGCGAAATATGCGACTAACATCAATTCGTTATATACTAATATATGATTAAAAGTCGCAGTATGGCATTCTTTTTGTATAGACCCTTGACATTTATCAAAACCGAAAAAAAAATTAAAATCGCATTTTCGACTAATATCACAAAATCGCAAAAAATGCACGTAAAACAAGATTTAATGCCACAGGTACTTGGGGGCGTTTTTTTTTTGTTTTGTTTTTGTTTTTGTTCAGAAGACAAAATACGAAATAATGTGTTACAACAGCAAATATTGTACTCATACTAGTCATATAAAGTTTTCTGATATATGGGGGTCGACTGGTATATAGGACGTATATGCCAGTCGACTCCCATACATTGTATATCAGGCAACTATATATGAGTAGTATGTATGCAATATTTGCTGTTGTATTACACGAGTTCGTATTTTTCCTTTCTTTTTTTAAATCCCGACCCCAAGTACCTGTGCGATTAGATGTTCAGTTTTTAAATGTACTGAAATTGGTTTAATAGATAAGCTAAAGGCAGTTTATTTCTTCAAGAACTGTGAGTAAAATGAAATGCACCCACAAATCGTTGTTACATTGATCTCAATTCGACAAACGCCGCAAATTTCATTACATATATGCAAATAATGATACTTGATTATTTTTTTACAGAGCATGCAGAGATATTTATTCTAAATCGACGCCAGTTTCAAAACACTTCTATGGAGGGTTTAACATGCGCAACGATTAAATGAGGAGGAGTCTTGCTTATTACACTCTGACTTGAAATAATTAAACTGAAAGCGAGTTCTTTGGAGTTTCATTTTTTCATGATGCTTATATCGCACAACATGACATAAAAATGTGTAGCCAACTCACCAATCGCGTACACTCCGTGTTTGACCTTATGAGGCTTGAAAAGAGTAAAGAAGTTCTCATACCAAAACGGAAGTCGGATGATCGTGTAGGTAATTCCTAAAAGTAGAGTTAAGAATTTATTATTTATGTTATTTGCTTTGCAGTTTGCGTATTCGAATAAAAAAAATATTTTAAATCTCAGGAATACAACGCACTAAGCGAGATAACTCTTAATAAATATTTTGCAACATAAAAAGCGAGATACATGTAACTCCAAGAAAACAAGTGGATTACCACAAGGCGAAAACGTATTATGTGTGCAACAGCAAACTTTTTGTACTGAGTTAGTGATTTAAGAAATTTAATTTGCATGTGTAGTATAAAAGATTCATAAGTATGTACAAAATACTAAAAAAAAACTACATTTATTTTCTACATTTAATTGAAACAAATACCCAACATGGTTGTAATGTAAAGTTGTGCTTGGTCGAAAGATTGTGATTTGGTTAAGTGTGATAAACATTAAAGTGATTCAATGAATGTGAGTATTTATGGTTCTCTGTAACGATAGAGAACTTGGCGAAAGGATCGTGTACCTGCCGTGCCAGCTCGATATCCTGAAATAAAGTATCTTTGTATTAACAACATATAGCAGTTAGGAATCTATTAATATACGGTGTACCACAAAGCTTAACAATATACCACTGTTAGGAGGCCGACCCGGCGCACTTCCCCAAATATTTTGTCTGGCATGAAATCTGGATTTTTTCACAAAAATTATTACATCTCTTCGCTCGACTTTTTATATGCTCCTGAGCTGAAACACAGGATCCGTCCTTGCTATGCATTTTTGGCTGAGTAAACGATCTAATTAAGTGATAGTTGGAAAATATGGACATAAATCAAATGTCCACAGCCAAGCAGTCTGTTCTTTAATCAAGATACTTAGAATTTCCTGCCACATGGTTATAAAATTTTTGCCAATTCTTAACCCAGCATAGAAGAATAAAAGAATATTTCACCTCTATATTTCCTTCGATCAATTCATTCTTTTTTTTGTATACGATACTGAAGTGGGGTTTATCTGACAATAATAATATAATCTCATTACGAGATTGGCCTGCCCTGTATTGGACAGAACGGAGAAAATGAAAAAAAAGAAAGACTAGGGATTCCGAACTTTATTTTCTTGGGAGCAATATATTGGCTTAAGCTACTTAGCCAAATATGCATTCGAAAAAAAAACATCATTAATAATGGACTCCATTACTGTCATATAAATTCGAATTTGATAATTTGGTTTTAAAATACGTATCTTGAAAGTAGTCCTAGTTAAACCTCCTATGACCTCATTGAAAAAAAAAATATTTAAAACATATCAACGTCCTATGATATTAAGACACCAATGACACTAAGAGAGTGACGTATTTTATACAGCCGTCATTAGAACTGAGGAAAGGAGTCATTTGTTGATGTTTGTTGTACATATTAATTGTAATTGCTTGTTTTTGTATTGTTCTTTTGTTTTAGCAATAAATGTTGAATTAAAAAAAGTTCGTACGAGTGAAATGCTTTGAAAATCCACGTTTAACGCGGACGAATTGTAAACATTTCGGTACTTGTGTTTAGACAGCAATGTTATTGACTTGACATGCAAGGATAAAGAACATAAATAAAAATTGTAAGAAGACAAAATACATGTTATGGTTGCTAGTTTGAAAACTATCACAGTTATGTTTGGCTGGATTATGCATGGGGAAGATTTAATGTTCTCTTCAGAGCGGATCCAGAGATTTCGAAAGGGCGTACAGAGGGATTTAGAAAAAGGGAGAGACAGGCCAGTGTTTGCTAAAAAAAATCCAACAAAAAGGGAATTACATCCGACCCCTGGAACAACCTGGATCCGCCAATGTTTTTGAAAATGAAAACATGCTCGAAATCATTATGCGCTTGCAGATTGAACATTTTTGAAAAAAACTGGTAGGAGCTAGGTAATCATGGTTAGGGCTGACATTTTGAATTGTATGAACAAAACAAAAGCGAACAAGTCTCCAAGCTTTCTCTGAATAATGCGAGAATGACTTTCAAATCGAATGTGTCAGACAAGTATTTGCATAAAGAATTAATTCAGAAATTTTAATGTTTTCATTATTGCAGTTGGAAGAAGATTCACATGAATAAAAAATCAATCTCTTTGTACAATTTAAGGTAGAAGTAAAATCAATTAAAGCCGAATGTCGTACAAATATAAAGCCAATTTATTCAAAAGTGATTTTGAACTTAGTTCTGGTATTCAATTAAGAGATGACATGCGCTTGATTAAAAAAGTGCACAGGGACCCTTTTTTCAAATTTCGACTCAGGATCGCAACACATAAATGACTTTAAATGAATACCATTTCTTGAAAACACTGTAGGCGTTTGTTTTAAATTCATATTTTGATCACTCTTTTACCGACCTGAAATTTTAGCTGTTTAAAATATAGATGGCAGTGTTGTTAGTCAAACCTTCAAAGTACACATATAACACATAGTGAACACATTGTAGAAACAACACAGATGTGCACGGAAGACAAAACACGAACATAAATCTGTATGACCTATTGAAATAGAACCTATTGCTAAACTTCAGCAACAAAATCACGTTTTCATTTAAAAAAAAGCTTTATAGGCGTATGAAGATGATTTGAAAATGTTCTGGGGGTACCAGAAAAAGGTTAATACAAGGCTATTAATTGTCAAGTTTTTGCACGAAATTAACCAAATTTTTCAACAAAAGGGCAGTTCCGACCTACGGAACACCATGGATTGGATCTGCCATTGCTATGTGACTTCTTTTATTCAACTCGATCTGGTCTTATAAATTGCAGGTGAATGTGGTGTTTTAAAGGATCCACTTTCCTATATTTTCAAGGCGAAAAAAAGATCTTTTAAATTACCTCCTGAGTGGTCGATCTACTGAATAGTATAGAAGTTAAAAATGTCCACGAAATCGTTGGGCGGTTTCCTGATTATCATCCAAACCTCAAAAATGTAACAGACAAACGGACAGACATGAATATATCACTGACGTTACACGCGATGTTCTACCTTTGAGTGTAACAGACGTCAGAACGTTTCACGCGACATTTTTTTCCGTATTGTGGTTTGACTAAGATTTTGTGGAGTAAATTCATGTTTTTGTTGTTATTTTTTCTTAATGACTGTGTATCAACTTACACCGATAATTTTATAACTGAGACATGTTTTCCTTAATTCTTTAACGAAATTGATGTACACATTGTATATTTATTTTCTTCTTTTTTCAAATGATGAATCAACAGCTAAACCAGTGGATAATTGTTCTGGGGGAATATTGAGAAATGAATTTTCCAGGAGTAATTGTTCTGGAGAAAAATTGAGAATATTGCAGAAGTAGGAATATATCTTGAGAAATGCTGTGTCATACCATCGACCTATTCAAAAAGCTAGGACCATTTAAAAGTTTTATTGTTTTTTTTTTTCATTTCATCAATAACAGACAGAATATCTAAAGGCGATGACTCTGATACAGAAAAGCCCATATCTCATGACGATAATTAACATACGTAAGCAAATTTGCACATGTATTTACCTGAAATATGCATGTGTGTAAAAAGAATTTTGCTTGCGCGTTAACATGCCATTTTCAAATCTGCGCATCAAGTGATGAAATCTCTGGTTATTTTTAGGGTTTTGAGGTTGGTCATTTTGACTATAGTCCTCAGTTGTGTAAATATTATTCCTTATTAGGTTTACTATTCAGTATGTTGGTTAATTACTGTTATCTGCAATCATAGAGTGAATTATATCCACGAATATGAATATTAATAAAAACACCGTTATTTTGACCTCTGGAATCGTGCGTCTGACCGTGGGGAAACAATTGTCATCAAAAGAGGGTAATCTCAACGTTTTACAGCATTTCAAATACATGTACTTAATACATGCACAAGAAGTAGGCTTAGGACCGGGAAACCCACCCTCTTGTTGGAAAATGTTAATATTTTGCATTATTTCGGCAGAAGCTATGATCTTGTCTATTAACATATTTTCTGGATCGGACCCCTTCCGAGAAACGCCCTCAGTCTATACAATTGAAAGTATATGTATTCTTGTATACAATGTTCCTTCTGTTAATGAGATTGTAAATGGTACTCTTTTTTTATAGGGAAACCCAGAAATCACTCAAATGTTTCTCTTAAACTGTCTACAGGTGTGCACTCTTTGTTACTACGGTTCGGGTAATGTCTGCTACAGTAGCCCGGAAAGTTCACGGTCTTGTTCCTGACATGATTCGGACAGTCGTCCGCAGTCTGAAGCCCGAAGCAAGTATATCGTCGCCTCTCACTTGGTATGTTGCTACATTATGTTGGCTTTATATTAAAGTCGGATTCTGGTGTTTCATGTATTTTTAGTTGGGAAAAAATGTTGGAAAATGTGGGGAGTCTGTAGTAACCGCGGAAAAAATATAGTACCTAATTCCTTTAAGTTATCTTGGACAACGCTAGATTTGACTGATAATGATATGTAAACAAGCATAGTCTTAAATATGCAGCTAGTTCAAGTATTACGGTTGTTTCTTTATCGGATCAGTATTAAAGAGTAAACTGATGTATACTGTATTTTTAAAAAAAATGTTCTTCCGAAAACACCGTAGAGTGCTATTATGCTATTGGGTGCACTTTTTCGTAAAAGCTCGAACATCGCGTGTAACGTCCATTACAAACCCGACTCGATATACTGTAGAGGGATAAAGTACATGTTGACACAGAGAAAGAGTTAAATATGACTTGGTGATAACACTAGTCAAAGCCATAAGTTAGTTACGAAATGTACCTAGAAATAAATTGTGGTAGCTATACTAACCAACTTCACGGATATATTCCTCTATACCGGCTTTTGAATCCAGATGGTTACACTCTCTGCCAACATACTTCTTCACCGGCTCGGACCCATTAAACACAAGGTGTCTAATGTTAGCATGGACCGCTGCATCAATAGCATTCAATCCCTTAAAATTATAAATAGTATTTTGATTTCATGACCTCTTTTTTTCTTTGTTTTTTTTTATCCTGAGTGGCTCTGAGAAATGTGCAGTAAGGACATACCGGCGTGACCACTTTTTCTACGTTTTTGTCCTTCCAGAAGTGCACGTGCAGTGAGGACCTACCGTAGCACATCTTTTTCTTTGTTTTATACCCCAGAAGTGTGTAGTGGGGACATACCCGTATGACATCTTTTTCTTTGTGTTATCCCTCAGAAGTATGTAGTGAGGACTATCCCGTATAACCTCTTTTTCTTCGTTTTTATCCTCCCAGAAATTTGTAGTGAGGATCATTCTACCTATATAACCTCTTTTTATTTGTTTGTATCCTCTCAGGAGTGTGTAGTGAGGACCACTCCGTATTACCTCTTTTTGTTTTAACCCTCCCTGATTGGCGTAGTCAAAACCTACCCGTATGACCTCTTTTTCTTTGTTTTTATCCTCCCAGAAGTGTGTAGTGAGGAACATACAGTCTGCTCCCTCTAGGGCTCTTTCTAGACTCTTTGGATCATTTAAATCGGCAGTTACAATTATAGCACCTAGAAAAGAAAGGACAATGTATACCGGTGGAAGTTACAATGTATACCGGTGGAAGATACAATGTATACCGGTGGAAGATACAATGTATACCAGTGGAAGATAATTCCAGGTAATAGAAAGAGGATTATTTTGAAATAAGATTTGTTTACATTTTCATTAATTTAGGAATCGACAATATTTTATCCTGAGAGGATGAGGGGGGCGGGGGGCTGGGATTTGATTTCGGATAAGATTTCTTTTTCAGTAAGCGCTTAAATTTTATTTGTGTTTTAGTAGCCATCGACGTCAATATTTTTTATTTGAAAATCTGCCTTGTTTAGGAATGGAGAAAATACAGAATCATTGTTTTAATTTTTTCATTGGATGATCGAGTTATTTTTTCCCCAAAAGATCCAAGTCTCTATCCCCCTCCCCCGTTTATAAATTGGTTGGTTGGTTATGGGAGTGCTTCATAAATTGTCATTGTAAGAAAATATGAAGTATGTTTTGTATTTCTCCACGGCGTACTGTTGAAGTATATGTTGTAGTTCTCCGCGGCGTACAGTGAAGTATATGTTGTAGTTCTCCGCGGCGTACTGTTGAAAGTCTATTGTCTTTTAAAGCACCAGCGTTTTAAAATGCATCAAAATCAGAAATTTGCGGGATACATATTATTTTTGTACTAATTGGCGTACACACTTTAAGAAGATCCAGTTTGTATTAATTAAACTACAAGAATATTCGTGATTTGTCTGTAAATTGACACACTAAGTAATGTGTGTAATCGAATGATGAAGAGTGGATTCCCGCCAAAACTTTCTTTTAAATCCAGTTGGTCATGATAGGGAAGTTCTCTTTACTATCTCTTCCCTTTTTAATTGACTCCGTGCAGGTCCGGGTGTTAAAGGAATGGGCCTGCAGCAGCGCTGGGCTTGTCGTATAAGGCGACTAAATAGTGCTCAGAAACCTAGCCGGGGGCTAGGCGCTCTGCCCACAGAGCAACTGGGATATGTGCCCCAGGTGGTGGAATGGGGTACCCCTGGCGTGTTACATGCTGGGGTTGTCAGGCTATAATACGGAAAACCTGACCGCAAACCATAGTGGTGCACCGTGTTGGGAAAGATGCCACGTTCCTCGTACGTTAAAGAACCCTGCTGTGGTATTCGATAGGAGAAGGAACCTTTGCGATCCGCCACAGGAGGCTAAATTGCCCGACCTTACCCATCTCCCTTTTTCCAGTGGCAATCAAAATTTGTCGACCCTATTATCCTTGTGTCCCATCCTTTTTTTCATTTTATGTTCATTTTATCATCCTTTTCATGTTCATCGTCTGAATATAGCTGAAATATTGCTGCTCGGACGTTAAACCCCAAAAAAACAAAAACAAAAACCTTTATAATTGGGAAAAATATGTGTCATTTTTTACATCAGGAAATTTGGAATTAATGTACAAAACATTGAATTCGCAGTTAAAAAATTTAATTTCAAAGAGGACGATAAGAAAATAAAAGACAAGCCATAAACAGGGTAACAGTCTTGTTTTGGTGGCAATATATGGCAAACAACAGCATGCACCGCATGCATAGAAACGGAACATTGCTAGTATACTTCTGGGTCTGTTGACAACATCAAGATTTTGAGATTTAATCAATCTCCTTATATCTTAATTTCATTAAGCTCTTAAAAAAAATTTATGCAAAAACAAAAGTATGACAGCTTACGACCTAAAAAGTGTTTTATCTAACCTAATTCTGCAAGTTTCCTAGCTTTATCACTGGATGACCTTCGGGTTACACATTTGACCTTGAACCTAAAAGGATCGTCTAGTAACGCCCGCGCTACTGAACTTCCTAACAGACCCGTTGCTCCAAAAACAACCACGGTCTTGGGTCCTTCCGGTACATCTGTACTAGCGCCACATCCCATCCTATGAAACAAAATCAGACAGTACTATCAAAATGTGGCAAAAAGAGTACATAAAAAGATATGAAATAAAATGGAACATTTTACTTTTAAAATAACCTACTCTAATTAATGCTATTAATGCAAGAGGTTGTCCTGCAAGGTACCTTTCGACTTAAATGGTTGAGTACTAATTGAGGAACGGATTTCCAACTAACAGTAAAAATTATCAACGTGCTAGTCCACGTACCTGTTTTATGAAACTCTTTTGCCCGAATGACAAAATCACTGACAGTCATTTTTTTCTTGGTGCTGAAATGCTTAAAAGTACTTAATTTACATCTATTAAGTACATTTAATGTCATTTTGTAACAATTGAAAAAACACGTTCAAATGAAGACAGCACAGTTTGAAGACAAAGTATGTAAAATTGTGTGAACTTTCCTTTTGGTAGCAAAATTCAATGTAACAATTATTCCAAATCTCATTTTCGAGACAAACACTTTGATAATTCATATCACCACTAAAGAGACATAAATGCAAAGATATCGAAAATCATCGATTTGGGTTGGACACTGATGTATCTTTAGTCGAACATTAACAAGCGCGGGCAACCAACTATGGCAAACCTGTGATGAGCTTGGTCCAGCTTCTCATCATGGATTAGGTATACAGTTTCCTTAAATAGAATATGGATGAAAAATTTAGTAAGACTTTCTCTAATTTTATCAAACCGCATGCCTACATGCACCATGTGACCGCATTCTTTAGTTTGCACATCCATGTGAAAACTCGGTATTCAACGAATTTTAAAAATGGTGAATGCCAATTGGCCACGTGGTGATAATAAAAAATGTACTGCCATTTCAAAAGGCCGTTCTTTGGGGCATTTATTTATAGCAAAACGTCAACTTTTCAAGTTTATTTAGCCCCGTTAATAAAATAATATTCAATCAGAAATTTATTTAAAAGGGGAGGGGAGGATTTTCAACCCAAGAGGATCCTGCAAATAATACTCGTTCTTTTGAGTACCACCCTACACATCATTGTTATCTAAGGTTTCCTTATACAAATCTATACGGATTTATCTTGAGACCAACCACTATCTTTCACCATTTGGCGCTTCAGTGTAGCTTTTCAACAGACGAATGGGGGTAATGTGAAAGAGTGAGTCTGTGTATCACGTGTTAGAGAGTGTCCGAGTCATGCAGGTACATGATGGTGACTGAAGAAAGTGCTACAAGTGACGGATTGATTCGCATACATGTACTTGTAAAGGCTATACATGGAACCAACAGATTGTTGGAGTGGGTCACGTGTGAATCTAAACAGTAAACAGTACACAAAATGTGTTGCCTTATGGTGAACTCGAAATGAAGAGGATATAAAAATAGATAAGCGTTTATGGTATAAGGTACGTCATTGGGTCGGAATAAAAAAAATGCTTGGTTCCATTTGACCTACTTAATTATCCATTGTGTTAATTAGTTTTTATCTTTGAATAAAAATACAAATAATTAATTGAAGAGCGATTATCCTTTACATGTTTCTGTGTTATTTAAAACGTGGAAATATATGAACACTGAACGTTTTTTCTGGGTACAGTTCAGCGCCGATCCAAGGACGGGCCTGTCGGGCGTACGCCTCCCCTAAAATTGGGGAAAATATGCATTTAATTTTGATTTTTTGACTTTTCTACCCCATTTTTTTTCCATTTAATTCTGTTAGCACCCAAAAATTGAAATTATGGATCCATCCCTGCATTTTTTAAGTCAAGAGCACAGCCCGTACCACAAATGCGTTTTTGGTCTTCGTGTAGAAAGTGAAAAATAAAGAGGCAAACAAGAAGCAAGAAATGGTTGTCTAAGTAATTTCTATCGTCACGGGGAAAGTTATATGGAGCACATTGAACAGGGAAATTAATCTGCTGACATGATAAAGAAGTGTGAAAGACAGAAATAAAATCTGAAACAAAAAGAAGCATTAAATTTTCCTGGAATGAAAAGTATTCCAAAGAACCAAGCAAAGACTTGTAGACTTAAAAAAAGAAAAAGTTGGAAACTTATATTTAGTTCTATCATATAACTTACCTTGTCACAGACCGCCATGATTAATAAATATATATAAATATCGGAAATTTGTTGTGTAACGTAGCTATGGGAACAATAGATCAATACCTCATGTCTGATTCCACCAACTACGGAAATGAATTGATTTACCAGATTCTAACAAAACAGTGATCATTTATGTTCAATCATTTATCATATTACAGTGGTTGCATAATGAGTGATTTCAGGAATTGCAGTGGTTGCCAATGATGTTTTTTTTTCTTCGTTCTTAACTATCTTTGGTGATCTCGCACGACCGTTTCTTACGGGGATTTTATTACATATTACATGTAGGAATTGCTGTTAGTTGAAACATACTTTTGTTGGTGGCGGTGCCTTACCTTTGGGATATCTGACTGAAGAAATCGGTCAAAGAGTAATCAAGGGAACGAAGATTCTAATGAAAATCCAAAGAATGTAATCCAGGGACAAAGACCAGACATGGAAAACGGACAAATACAACAAAGAACATATAATGACCAAAATAATACATACAAAGTTAAATGAAAAGTAATAAAAAAAGTAAATGAGTAACTCGAACTCAACTAATACGGTATATCCTACTAATGACTGTGCTACCTTGTTGATGCTCTAACCTACTTTCATGCATGGGTCCGAGAGCGTTTTCCCACCAACTGTTTGGGAGTACGTCAACCGACGAGTGGGTTGCTCTATACAATCCGAGAATTTAAAAACAGCCAGAGGTAGATCCAGGGGAAGGGTAACATCTTGTTATTTACATGCAGAATTTTGGCAAAAATAAGCAATTAATACCTCGGAACCCCCTTTCTCTTGACCACATTTTTCAAAATCTCCCTCAGTGCAGAAATTTAAATGCAAGTTTGTGGCTTATTAAATGTGCCGGTCATATGTCGGTTCGAGGTGGAGGGATAAAAGATTAACTGAGTATTGTGGGGTGTTGAACACGCCAAAGATTACAAATTAAGTCCCTTTATATACGGATAGACCCTTCTGTGCTAAGTTGATGAGGATGCTCAAAATATACTTCCGCTAGGTAGAACAAAAGAATTTTCCTCGCAGAAGAGTATTTTGAGCATGGTCCACGCATGCTTCACGCATGCCCATCGACTTTCTCACAGTTACGATGTAGCACAAAATGGTATATTGTTATATTAGTTGGCTTCCTGTTCTTACTGATAAACCTAGCAGGGTTGTAGGGTTTGGAAACGGGGGCTGATAAGAATTAATAGCTGTTTTTCGTTTAAAAAAATATGACGGCGTCCCTGGTGTATTATCTTTATGGTTATTTTTTAGCACCATGTCACTTTACACCCCAAGAAAGATTTAATTCTTAAATCGTGCAAGAAGAACATTATATGTTTTGTTTTAAATCTTAATCTATCTTACTTAAATAAATTTAAGTAAGATCATTCAAATCGATCTAATACAGATGGATTATGACATCAAACCCAAGTTATAAACTTTGACCGATAGTTAGAACAAACAAAATTTCCGGATTCTATAGTGTGTAGTTTTCTATAATGTTCCACATATAATAGACGACCAGTGATATGTGGAAGTTCTAGGCTTTTATATGTTGTTATTGTCCCCAAGAAATCATACTCTAACTAAATTTTAAAGCGAAAGTGGAAGAAAGTTCCAACCTCTGAAAACCCTATGAAACCGCCAATATCCCCTTTTTAGGTTAATGGTACGTATATCTCGTGTATTATCATGTTTAAAAGTTCTATTCTAAGACGGAAATTTAAGGACCAGAATTAAAATGGTTTGTTGTAAAAGAATATTAAGAGGGTATACTTGAGCAATGTTAGATGTTGTCTGGTAACTCAGCTATTTTCTGAGTTTGGAAAGACGGAATTCCAATCTCTTACGTTGTAAGGGAAGTCTAGAGCAAAGGAGATATTTGAAAGGGTTAGATTTTTAAAATGAAGTATAACCTTAGAAAAATAAATCATTCAGAGTTCATTGTTGTTGAAGACAGTATCACCTAAATGGGGGCACCAAAGGCCAACAATTTTTGTTTGATAAACCCATTTTAATGCATGCATTTACACACAAAAATACGTTAGTCTCATAATTTTTTGCAAATTGATAAAGGGGAGGATGCGCCCCCTGGGTCAATTTATGGGAGCCAATCTCGTCGTTTCTGATCTTGTACACATGTACATGTAATAGCTTGTTCATACTTAATGATGAAAACGGAGAAATGTAAATATTCAAACTGTAAAAATACATATCACAGTTTAATTCGGGACAAAAACTGTGACGTGAATATACAAGATATTTATATAAACGTAAACCATTACCCCTAAATACCGACAGATCATCGTCTCCGTAACCTGGGAGTTACGGAATGTTGTACGATACACGGGGTCATCACAAAACGACAAAAAAAACCTACCTCGCAACCAGAATAAATCACATCATTCTAAAAAAAGAAAACTTCGAATCTCTTCCGACATTTTGAATTTCAACCCTTTGTATCCATGTTTTATATCCAAAACATTTAAAGATCTATTGTATTGTATAAGATATCATTGAACGTCACACTTGAGTGATCTGTAATTCATTTCTGATTGATTTTAATAATCCAGAGGCCATTATGTTTACTGTATAGGATTAGTAAGGTTATATATATACATTCATTGTAATTCGTCTTTAATGTGGATAAAATGTACAATTAAATTGCAGACATCATAACAAATATTTATAGGGGTTTTTATTATCTCATCAAGAAAAAAAATAAGTGAGAAAAAAATATGATTTATATACAATAACGCAATACTAAATAAAAGTTAACGTGATTATTTTTCATGTCAACACATAAAGAATTATAAAAATTCAAGTGTTTATTTCAAATATTACTGGGGACCACCCCTCCGATTGATCCGCCCTAATGAATTTGAAAATTTATGAAAAAAAAACGTATTTCTGTGTGCATATGCCACTAGTATATGCACGCATAAAAATTGTTTACAAAGATTTTTTGTGACCCCACCCCTTTTGCCCCGTCCCCCTTTAGGTGATTCTCTGGATCTGCCACGGTTTACAGTCTTCTGTTTTAAGTGGGATGTTTAAGTATATTTTGTGATGTTTAAAGCTGCATTAGCTGTCAAATTTTTTCAGTTTTGATTCTATGGAACTTTGCTGCTAAAATGAAATAAGTTTGTATTGAAGCAATAAATGTCGATGATACCTTCAGAATATTGTGAAAACAAGGTTTTTTTAATCAAAGATCGATTGCTCAGATCTAATTATTTTTCGCCGTTACTTCCGGAGA
Source organism: Perna viridis (assembly GCA_037379345.1). Taxonomy (NCBI): domain Eukaryota; kingdom Metazoa; phylum Mollusca; class Bivalvia; order Mytilida; family Mytilidae; genus Perna; species Perna viridis. The sequence goes on along the minus strand of CM074524.1, from coordinate 1,162,054 downwards.
TTGCCGACAGGACATTAACTTTGGTTAAAAATACTTTAACCTTGGTAAAAAAAAATAACAATAACTGATACACAGTTTAATCAGGGTTGTTAGCCTAACTCAAATTATTCGGATTGTGTGAAACAGTCTATCAGTCTGAGACTGCGTGGAAATATTCTATACTACATGTTAAGAAAATAATAAAAAGAAGTAACGTATTGTGGGCACTTATTGTGTCGTGCTAAGCCTATGACCGTGCTCAATATACACTTTCGCCAGGTATAGGGTTATGCAAACGCACTTTCCTCGCGGAAGTGTAGATTGGGCATGCTTCGCGCATGCCCATCGACTATCCCATGGTTAGCACTGAATGGGTCTATATCTCACATATCTGCGACAAGTAAAAAAAAAATCCGTCTCTCGAATCGCGGGTGTGATGCTAATCCCTTTTGGGATTCGGCGCTGGAGAAATTGTTTGTTTTGACCATAGTTTGTGGTCAAAACAAAAAATATCTCCAGCGCCGAATCCAACAATTAAGGGATTAGCTTGGTGCTGCTGTCGATATTTCAAAACTGACTTACATATTTGATAAACGAAGTTCTACAGCTTCGTAGTCTGATTTTACACAGGACCACAGACAGCAACATATGGAGCGGGATCTAAAATTGTAGAAATGATAATAATAAAACGTTAAATGAGCTGTGATCGAGTTCTCAGTTTAATATTTTACCATTTTATGCAAGTTTAATATGCACACATGCCGATTGTACGATCATTAAGAAAATTGCTGTAAGTATAAGATACTGTGTATATGTCAAATAAAAAAGAACTTAATTCACTTATTACTAGTAAATTTAATCTAAATCTAAATAATGTCTTGGAAAAAAACGTTGAAAATCTGGGCAGAACTTCACTTGCTTCCCCGCTTGTTTGTATTAAGACAATATTGTGCATGCATTGGCAACAATATAACTTTAAAACTTTCGAATACTGATGATCGCAAAAAACTTCAATTTGTTGGAGATACATAGTTTCCTGTGTATATAGATCTGGTAAGACAATTTTCTTGGCTGTCTGTTTTTGTACCATCTATTGATACACATTTCCGGCGTTGAAATTAAGATATGAGTCAATTAAGAAATTTTCCAGTAAATAATTTCTCATTGAAAAGCAGCAAAAATTAAAGTGATGATTATTATAAAATAATCAAATTATAATTGTATACCCCTACCTCGTTCTATCCAAACTCCTATTTTTAGTTTCAGCCGCCATATACCAATCACGTGCACCACCTTTTTCCAACTTATTCAAAATCTTTTATTCCGTGACAAAATGATAGGTGTGGTCTCGTTCTTGGCTGAGGAGCGATATAAGTTATTTAAATTTAGCGTAATTGTGTTTAATTTTGAGATCTGACAGAGAGGCAACAGCGAACCATTCATCGTAAATGTTATGTAAAATTATGCACCTTTGAATAAGTGAAAGAAATAATGTCTGATTAATTTATTTTTATAGTAGACTGCTAAGAAATCCTTGGTCTGATTACACGAGACAACGAGTTTAAATGTGTAATTGAGAAATTGACAGAGTTATCAAGGCACCCAATACTCTAGCGGAAGTTTATAGAATGTAAATCAGGGACAAAGACCAGACGAGGAAAACAGACACCCCCCAACAAACACACTACAAAGTATATAAAATAAATAATATAATACGTACAAAGAAACAAAAGTAATTAAATTAGCTACTTTTACTGCACTTAAAACTGTGAGCATGGACCAAGTGCATCGGTAGGATGAGCGTCTCCTGCTCAAGTTTCTAGAAACACCCGCCGAGTGTGGAAGTCAAGCCCAGGGTAGACGAAATATGAAAGGAACTATGATACGTTGAACAAATCGGTTCTCACGATGCAGATGGATACACCGTAACGATCCACGAGGTTTTGATGACGACCCAAAAACTTCTGTAATAATGACAACATAACTCTGTTCCAGTAGCCTAACTGTAAGAAGTCTAGCGCGGTACAAAAAGTCTGCGTAGTTACAGTAAGCTCTGGTTACGGTGACTTTTGGAATAACTTATGAGTTGTGGTATGAAAACTCCATACGCAGGTGCTGAAGGGATGTTGTCACAGATGAAAGGAAAGTTGACAATACGGAATGACGTCACCTCGTTTGTCGTATAGTTTGGTCAGTAGTTTTCCTTTTCTATCGATCTCTAAGTGATGATCAAGATTTGAAGCTGACTTCACAGTGTATGTATCCTTTATCTTATGTTCGTAGATGCGGTGAATAAAATCCCCGAAACTAAGATTGTTTAACGATAATACGTCATCTATATATCGGGAAATGAGATCAAAAGATCTGGTTGAACGATGTTCCTTCCTTTGGATCAGATCAACTATAAAGTCAGCCTCATGGGAATGAAGGAATAGGTCATCGAGTAGAGGAGCACAATTTGTTCCCTTTGGAATGCCGACCGTTTTTTTGAACACTAGGTAAATGCATTGTCGATAAAAGATTCCAGCATTATTTTGAAAACATCTTCTTCAATGTATTTGGAAGATGATTTGGAAAACGTTTTTTTTTACAAAGTATGAGGAATCTCTACCAAGTCTTTTCTTGAATATGAACGATGTATTATGTTTTTTAGTCGGAATTTTATCTAAGTATGGGAATAGAAGTAACATGCAGAGACCTATAATTATTTACAGGTCTATGGAAGTATAAAGGGTTGAAAAAATCAAAGGTTTTAATCAAGGACTTTATATATAGAATATATTTAACTCCTTGGTTTTAATGCTACTGTATTCTGATAATATCTTGAATTGAGAGTTTCCAGAAGATCCTTCGATTTTTTCAGGATCCACATTGAATCAATATCACTACGAGAGTAACAAGAGTCGTTGTATGACTGGAGACCTTCACAGGTAGCTATAATATAGAAGTTAAAAGTTTTGAAAGAGGTTTAATTAGTGGTACATTTGGCAGATCCAAATACGTAGCGTTGTTTGTATTGATTCTTATGGACGGTTAGGAGTCCAGTACAAAGACGGTAGATTACAGAGTTTTTAATTTGTTAATATTATTGGCAACTTACTGCACTCTAACTTAATGTTTCAGTACTGTACATTGATATATAATTTGCATAATTATATAATCCTACACATCGTTATGCTGCTGATCTGTGCCATAGAACCGTCAATTCTGGCTTCATACGAGGTCAAAATGTACCTCTTAAATACTATACGTATATATATACATGTGTTCTACACTGTTCGTGTGTTTTTTACTTGTATGAAATCGCGCGAAGATTTAAATTAAAAGATGAAATGATCGATTAGCACTGAATTTTCTGTAATATAGCTGAGATACGCCTAGTCTCCGAGTTGTTTTGATTGAGAAACATTCGGGTCTAAAATGTGTATATTTTCAGAAAAGGAATACGCTTGAGAACTAGGTTCATACATATCTTACGTATACTCCAGCAGTGCTAGAGGTTGTCTGGCAAGCTATTTTCTGACTTTATGCCATCCTAAGGATTGCTAGATTTTCTCATCAGGTAGGTCATTTGTTTTTCTTCAGTTTAGTCACATTCTCCCTTGTTATTGTAAAGAAACTGTATTAATGTTTTAAATGGCACATATTTTACTATAATTCTGCCGATTTCAGAGAACATCGGAACGAGTAGTATGCAATATGACGCTCGGAAGTAAGCGGTTGAGGTATGGAGGAACGGAATTTCAACCTCTTACGTTGTAGGAGTAATACAGATCTACGCCAGGGTTTATGTTGAAAATGAGAAAACCACTGCATTGATTTGGAGTTAAGTTTAATAGGGAATTGAATTCGTGGCATGGAATATTTAATTTGATGATTAGCGACTTAGAAGTTTTAAATGTTTTCTCCCAGTTTAAAAAAAAGATGTTGATTGATTGAGTGGAAAATTGAATTATGAAAAAAAATAAAACAAAAACAAACAAACAAAAACGGTCATATAGGAAATGATAATGGTCGAATTACAACGGTTGCGGGGTTGGCGAGACGTAATTTTGATATTAGAGAATATCCGAATGGCATAATGGCGGGTAAACAAAAATTACCACAGGTCACGATTCAGGTGATTTTATCTAACCTTCCTAACTACTTTATCAATGACAGCGACTGTTTTCAACGACTGCAATGTCTATTTTCCCAAATGCTAGTTTTAAGCGGGTTTTCTAAACAATATCTAATATCGGAGTCAATGAGACCAAGCCGTAAGCGAACTAAGACGTATTTTAATGACCTCGTTTTTCGGCTATAGACTCCTGCAAATATAAAGGTTAAGGATGTCAGTACTCAAGGATCAAAGGTTAACTCTATCAAGATTTTAAATGACCCATGAATTTGGATCCTATGAGTGTTCCTGACCCCAACATGAGAAATTTCCTTTAATTAAAGTCTACTCCTTATCCCCATGATAATCAAGGTGAATGGACTTAGGCCATAATAAGGTCATGCTTTCAAAACAATCATTAGGATATATGTTATGTATCTTAGAATCCCCCCAGTCCATCTGTCTCTTGTGAATTGGATATAACCAAATATGAAGGTTAGGCAGAGTTAAAAAAAGGGTGTTTTTTTTTTCATTGACATTGATCAGGGAGTGTATATTAGAGGGAGAAGTCACTTGTAATAATCTATTTTCTCTGTTAAAATAGGATAGGCCAGCCTTAAAATATTGTTTGCTAGTATAACCTGACTGTAACTTGAGAGTGGTGGGTAGGTTGGTAGGGAAATATTTTATTTGATCAGCATGGGAAATGTTGTGTATACATTGAATCAGAAGAAACATTTTATGTTCTCACTTAATTATTATCAATGGTAACATGAACATTGACTACAATGTGAAATCATTTAAAAAAAGACAGAAAATAAATTTGGATCTAAATAATCTGCTTATGACTAGACAGAGTATAAATCAACACTGACTAGATTGTATTAAAAAATGTAATAAAGACTGTCAATAGAATGTATTCAAAACATTGTATTTAACACTGACTAGAATGTATCTAGAAATTGACTAGACCTATACCTGAAATATTCAAGCTGGGATTGGACACTTACACAACAAACCTTAGGTGGTGGGGTTTCATTTTAACTATAGGAAGAATTACCTGTGAAAATAATAACTTATGCAGGGTGCCAGGTTTAATGGTTTTTTTTTATAAAAAAATGACTCATTGTCTCCCAATTTGAATATTTCTGGAACAGTCTTTATCTTTACACAATAAATTCAGTATCTGACAAATTGTGATAATTTAAATCAAATCTCATATCTTTATCACTATTGGGCAACAAAAAAAATTGAATATGACAAATCTTTGCCAAGTCACAACAAAAAGGGCCAGAAAGTTGGAATGACAGGACAGGAATCGGAAACTACTTACCCCTTAAAAACAGGAAATTTGATAAAAGGTGTTTGGAACCCAGGCGAGAGGAAAGAATTAACAAGTTCAGAGGGGAGGTTTGAACTACCTATGTGACCCCTGGCACCTTCAAATATAGATATGCCATCCTTGGAAATTCATATATATTTTGTTTCAAGTTTTTATTTCACTCTAGACAGATTACACTGTAACAAGAGGCATACATATATAATACATAAACAATACAATGGCAAATTTCAAACAAACATATAATACATAAACTGTACATACATATTGTTCACAACAATCTTCCTTATAGGTATGAAATTATTTTTCGTATAAAAATGGCCAAATTATTCAAAACTCTCACATTACAAAGTGAAAGCATACCTTTCATTTTTTCATAGCTTGAATTTGTTATAAAATATTGAGGTATGTATTTAATTCTTAACTGTTTAATTTCTACATGTGGACAAATAAACAGATAATGGAATTCATTTCCAATGGATTCAGTTTCACACAGATGAAACGAACGATTTTCTTTTGGAATACAATTCCAACGACCAGTCTCGATTGGAAATTTCACATTTGAACATCTTATTTTACTTATAAAAATTCTTCTGTTTTTGTTCAATTTTAACAAATATTTTTCTAGACAAAAATCATTTTTAAATAATGCATAAAACTGTCCTCTAGATGAGTTGTCAATGTCACTATGCCACTTGTGGATAAACTAATCACATAATATTTGTTTTACACATATTTTTACATCAAAACTACTCAATACACATTGACTATTCCATACATAGCTTAAACCTGTATCATCTAATATTGACTTTAAATAATTGACCCAATTTGAGTTACACATGCCTGTTTGATGCATATTATGCAACAATTGATACATAATACTTGATAATTTTGTTTCATTTGTCAGTAGTCTAGACCAAAAATTCAACATTCGTAACTTAATAAAAATCTCTAAAGGAAATCTACCTGTTTCACCATATGTCATAAAGTTGGGTGTACTCGACCTGATAGATAATACTCTTTTAAGAAAGCCAAGTTGAACTTTTTCCAAAATATCTATATTTTCAAAACCCCAGATCTCACATGAATATAATAAAATCGGTGTAATCAATGAATCAAATAATTTAAGCTGCAGATCAATGGGTATCGAAATATTTCTAATTTTTCTGTACAAAGCAAACAGAGCTTTTTGTGCTTGTTCAACTAGTTTCTTTTTTGCTAATGTAAATCTACCATTATAATTAACAAGTACACCAAGATATGAATAAAAATTCACTATTTCTAAATTTGAACCATATAATTCAAAATTGAATACATTTCTATTTTTCCTTTTCGAAAATATCAATACCTTTGATTTGTCAGTATTAACTGACAATTTCCATTGAGAACAAAAATCTTCAAAAACTATAAGACGAATTTGTAAATCTTCCGCAGATTGAGCTAACAGTATAGTATCGTCCGCGTAAAGTAACACAAAAATTGATATGAAGACTCCTAGATGGTCCTGGCATTTTTCTGAAACTTTTTGAAGGCCTGTAATATTATTGGCATTCAAAAAGTCTTCCAAATCTGAGAGAAAAATAGAAAATAAGAAAGGCGATAAATTTTCGCCTTGTCTTACTCCAAGGTCACACGAAAAAAATTCAGATATATCACCCCCTTGCTTAACACATGACTTAATGCTATTATACATACTGTAAATCACATTAAGTATTTTACCACTAACACCCTTTTGTACCTATTTTTGCCATAACCCAAGTCTCCATACCGTATCGAATGCCTTTTTAAAATCTATAAAGGCACAGTATAATTTTTTACCAAATGACATATATAGTTCGGTCAAAACATGCAAACAGAAAATGTTATCAGGAGTTGAGTATCCCTTCCTAAAGCCTGCTTGTGCGTCAGGAATAACGTCAAATAAATCAGCATATTTTGCCAATCTGTTGTTTAAAACAGCAGTAAAAAGTTTGCCCATTGACGATACCAGGGTTATACCTCTATATGAATCTGGATTCAGGGGATCACCTTTGTTTTTATAAATAGGTAAAATGATTCCCAGAGTCCAAATTTTAGGAACAACACCGGTATTTAGTATTTTGTTGAAAAGCTTTACATACAAGGGTAAAAACAAATGTATTTGTAGAACATACAATGTCATGTAAAAGTTCGAACAGGCCACATAATTTAGCTTTTGTTTGAGAAAGAACTATCGCAATGAGTGGAGCAGCCCCCCCTTATCCTTAAGGGGCATATTCATTGCAACTAGAGATAGATTTGGGAAGGCTATATTTATTTTAATTTATTAAGTAGTGCCAACCAATCATTTTGTCTATTTTTTCTCAGTTTTGGAGGTTTTTTTGTTACCTGTGACTGCTGATTTATATTCTGCTTCAATACAGTATTTGTGTCTCTTCTGGTGGCAGTTATGTTAGAAACACCTGTATCATGTTCAGAGTCTCTGTTTACGGAGAAGCAACATACTTTAAGTTACTGTCATAATTTTTCAAGACAGATATCGGTTTGGCAGGGTCTGGTTTAAATGTTTCCGTCTCATTTTTATTAGAAACTGTGACAGTCTCAGACACTACTGAGTATCAGTTTTCTTCATTATTTCATCATCATTGGTCACATGATTGAAGGATGTCGTCCCATGAACTATTGAACTTAAACATCCCGTTAACAACCAGGATCTTTGTTTTTGTTGCCATTTTCAGGTGGACAGAAGGGGAGATAGTAAAAATAACTTCTCCCTCCTGGAAATGTATCAACAAACATGCCAGTGACCATGCGATTGATGAAACCTGACACCTGAAACACTTGATTTGAAAGAGATTTATAATGTTGGATTGAAGCGTGTAGTCGATCTTGATCGGAAGTCAAATTGGTACCTGAGCAAGACCTGTCACACATTCCTGATCATGAACGATATTAAAATAAAATTTCTATGATTTAGGATCAATAACATTTTGTCAGTCACACGGATTTGTGAGGTTCGGTTGGGTTATAGCAAACAATCAATATTTAAATTTAGGCCTTTACTTTGCTAGGGGCACATGTAAAAACGACTGTGGAAATTTATTAGTAATATCCCAAATTAAAGATAAAAGATTGGAGAATGGTAACATACATTTCTTCATTTTTTTTAAAATGAGAGGAATATAAATATTTACTATTTTAAAATTAGGTCTTTTTAGAAAAATAAGCAAAAAAATCACTTTTATAAAGGTACATTAAGCATGATATGTCATTGAATGTTTGTGTTTGCATTTATTAAAATGAAATTGATATCATATGAGAGAGAAAAAATCTGTTGAATGGCAATAAATGTGCTTTGAATAACAATAAAATGGTGACTAAATGAATGTGCCTATGCCTTGAGAAAGAAATATCAAAATTTTCATTTTCCTAAACTATACACCAGTAAGCTGTTCATCATTGTGTCTTTCTGTTCGTTTAACCGTATGCATTTACTACCAATTGGAAGATTAAATAAACTTCTTTAAAATGGTATGATATTTATTACATAATAATGGGTTAGAAATACTTAATTAACTGTTAGAAGTTGACTAATTTTATCAGTTTTCTCCGTGGCAATTACTGATAAATAATAAGTACTTATTGATTTTTGCAGGTCAATTTTGACTTTTTATCATATTATAGTGTTTTGAGAAAACACCCTTCTTCAGTATTTTCATCATAAATTTGTAATTATCATTTTTTCAGTTTTATAATTAATATATAACTAAATTCCTGAATTATTTCTCTCCCCACTATGCATATGTCAAGTGTAATCTTGTAGGGTTTAAGTTAAACCAGTATAAAGACTGGGGAGGCACAGTTATTTTTACACCTTATTATCAATTTAGATCGAAGATCAGAATTGATATAGCAGTCTCCAGAGCCTTTAGATTTGTAAAGCCTGATAGCATCTGCAATTATCTTACACTACCACAGGAAAATAGTCCCTTTGGCATACTCCATTTAGGTTCAAATGCAGATAGTTAGGTCGACTTTATGAGTATTTCTGATATAGCAAATTTAATTCCATGTTATTTACGCCAGTAAACAACTTGATTAATTAGGATTATAATAACGGGCCAATCAAAAATATTTTACCTCTAATCTCCTAATCTCTTATCAGTGCCTGTTTATTTCTAAGCAATCAGTCGTTCAGTGTTGATATATTATAGTTGTCTATTCATTTTTAGCTGCATAATAGATAGAAATGAAAATCCTGCAAGGCTGTAAATAGTCGGAATGCTGAAGCTGTCTTCTGATATTTCATGCAGGCCCTGGCGGATCCAAATATTTACAAAAAGGGGGCAGAGGTTCCGATCAAGAAACTTATATAAAGAAAGGGGTTCCATGCTGTCATTTGCCACTTATTTTTTTCCCAAATGTTTTATAAAAGAGTAGCATAATCGCGCGACCCCGAAACCATCCTGATGTATCACTCACTGTTGTCCCATCACATTTTTCATTTCATCATCATTTTATGTTCATTTTATCACCCACTTCATGTTCATTGCCTGAATATAAAAACATGTGTACGATCGTATAGAGTACATAGTTATCCTTTCCTGTTCATTTATAAAAGTCGATTATTAGTCACACCTTTATATGTAATTTATGCTTACAGGTAAATACTTACCGATACACAAAATGTATTTGTTGAAATAAAAACAAAAACGTTGCTGCTGTAATATATTTTATTGATGAAAACAGTCATAACAGAATCCATATAAAATAAACATTCTACAATTTATACAAACAAAATTCATGAACTACATCACACAGAAATATAAAATACATCGAAATATGTAACAAATTTTCAACCAGAACATCGTCAAAATAGCCTGCTTTGAGGAAAGTTTCTGACCAGTCACAGTGGTCGGATCTGGTACCGACTTACAAGAGAGTCAATACTAAAATGCTCGATTTTTGAGCTGAGAAAGGGGTCAGACTTATAGGCGAATCGACTTATAGGCGAGTATATACGGTAGTTGAAATATTGCTGCTCGGACGTTAAACCCCAACAATCAATCAATCAATCTTTTAGATAAAAAATGTGTAATATTTCAATACAGTTAGAAATATGTATACCTGGAATATATATTTTATCATGTTACCTATTCAAGGTTTATAGAAGATATTTCTCTACCTCAAGATTACAAGCACAGAGTCAGCCATTAACAATCTGTACTGACACTAATGGAATCAGGAAAATATGTCTGAATGATCCAAAAAAGAGGTAATGTCAGATGTTACAGTTTTGTGGTTTTCCAGGTAAAGAGTAAGTGAGATATTTTATTCAGCCAATAGGGAAGTATAAACTCGGGAAGTATCCTCAAGCAGTTAACTAAAAACTACCACAAATTCTTACAATTCAATCGAACTTCACTTGCTCGAACTCGGATGGCTCAAACACCCAGTATTTCTCGAACACAGTTTCAAGTTCAAAATTTTTCTCCTATATAATCAACGTAAATAACCTTGGATTTTTCTAATGTTGGATTTCTTGAACACTTGAACTGACTAGTCGGTCCGTTAGGTAATAAATCTTAACAGAATAACCCTCACTAAGTCTCGTCAGCCATTTTGTCAGCTTGGGTAATAACAGGTGTGAAAACTGAAACCCTATAATTACTCAAAAAGTCATTTTAGTTAATTACAGGTAATATTTAAGTATTCACGAATTGGATAGTTTTAATATAATAAAATACTGATTGAAGTTCGAGAATGTTCCGAAGTTGGCACAATGAAAGTATAAAAGAAAATTTAATGTCAACAAATTATTGACCAAGGAACTCCAACTCTGAAAGTTTTTTTAACACATCATTTTTAATGTCAACAAATCAACATAATCTTCCAAAAATGAATGAAAAATATCATAGACCTAACCAAACTTAGTAGGAAGTAAATAATTTTTAACGATAAAGTCGAACTCGGGCCGGCAACAAAAAATATCTGGAAATCTACGAACTTCAATTTCTCGAACTCCGATAACTCGAACACATTCCAATGGTCCCTTGCAGTTCGAGCTACTTAGGTTTGACAACATGTATCACCAGTCTTTATAAAAAATCAGACAGGAGGTGATTCATGGATGTCAAAAATTCACCCACATCACTTTTATTTCTTATTCAGAAACTGTTAGTGATCACATAACAAGTCTTAGTCACCACAGGCCCATTCTCAGAATTTTTTAACAGTCTCTGAACTGATTTATGTAATTATTTGACTGACCGATGACTGATGATTTATAGATTGCTGACAGATCAGTAACAGATGACTGTTGACTGATCTGATCACAGTTTTATTATGAAAAATGACAAACATGTATGCTTGGTTCTTGTGCATTTCAGAATTGAAACGAATCCAGTGAAATACCATTTAAAATTTATTTTAAATTTAAGATTTAAAATCCATGCATTTTATTTTGTACGTAATAAAAGAAATGTAAAAATAATTAATTGATGTTTAAATCTATTGCCTTTAGTAATGTAAGGTTTGACAGAAGTAACAGAATCGTTGTCACCTGATGCAATCCTGGTTAAACAGATCGGTCTGATGGATCAGTGACTGATTGGGAGCTGATTGATGATCAATGACCCGTTGTATTTATAGTTCTATAGATTGGTTCAGGTACTGTATAATTTGTTTCTGTTTACCTTTTGACATGGGAAGCAGTGCCCAGATTTAATATGTGCCGTTTTATTTTTTACAGAAATGCCTTATCACTCTCGATGTTGAAGAGATTACAGGATGATTTAACAAGAGATTTAAACAATCTAAGTGCCATTATACTAACGGCAACAGGAAAAGTTTTCTCAGCAGGCCATGACTTGAAAGAGTTGGTGTGTAAAATTGATAATATTTTTCTGTAATATCTCAGCCATTGTTAGTCTATGGTTATAATACTGCTGATGAGAGATAACTCCTGAAAACACGTGTACAGAAATTTGTAATATTTATATATATATTTTTTTTTTTTTGTGTTGTGTTGTGGTGATATTTTCAGTCTTCCTTGTAAATGTGTCTTTTTTTAAACTACTAAAACAGAGACAATTTTAGTTATGACTATGTTTATTAGATGGCAAAAGTGAATCAGTTTGTCCATCCATTTATTTAACCTCAGTTCTTGATGTAGTGGCTCATCTAGAACAAATGGGGTGAGTGGTTCTAGGCTATTATTTGTTCAGTTTTGCACAAATTTTGCATGAAATAGACAAAACTTTCAAAAGAGGGGAGAATCTTCTCTCCTCATCTGTCACTGAATAATGATCGGTGATGCTTGATCACGATAATTCAGCATCTTGTTTTATTATGAATTCATGTGCAACGTGCTTTAGGTTTAATGTAATTTTCTGTTTTGCAAATAAAAAAAATGTTTACATCTGCAGTAAAAGGTATGAAACTTCAAATTAAGTGCTCAAAATTTTATTGTATTCTGAATTGATTTTTAAAGCAGAATTCCTTTGTTAGGATTTTACTGTTATGGCTTTTGTTTTGATAGTGTAATCAACAGTCCCGATTGCAGATTTTTTTTTCGTCAGCTGAGTATTGTCAAAGAACACTTATCTGGAATTCAAAAACACTTGTCTAAAGTCTGAAAACATTTGTCTAAAGTGTGAAAACATATGTCTAAAGTCAAAAAACACTTATCTTGAATCCAAAAACACGTGTCTAAAGTCAAAAAACATTTGTCTAAAGTACTTTGTATAACATGAAAAAATCTTGTCTTAAGTCTGAAAACATTTGTCTTAAGTCTGAAAACACTTGTCTAAAGTCGGGAAGGGGTTAGGATTAGACAGGATTCAATGTACAATAAACAGTTTAATTTAAAAGTTTCATTTTTTGTTTTAGAAAAGTGAAGATGGCCGACAACATCACATTGAAGTATTCCAGAACTGTTCTGATTTGATGAACATGATACAGGTATCTAGAGGACACAATCATAGATATTAGTAATTATCTATCAAAGTTGATTAATTGATGGTTTAAATGAGTGATTGGGTGATTGTGACAGATATTCATGCATTTTAGGGCAAGAATGTTTGACCAATCAAACAGACCCTCCTATGTCTAACTTGTCTGATTTGATTAACATAATACTGGTATCCAGTGAACACAGTTAGAAATCAGTGATTGCCCATAAAAGTTGACTGATTGTTTATGGTTTAACTTCCTATGGCAGTTACATGTATTTCATGACAAGAATGTTTGACCCATGGTCTATCTTCAGGATGCAGAGTTCTATAGCAGTAGAAACCTACAAGTATGATTTTAAGACCATCAACAGAAAACAGAACAAATATGGGGAAACACAACAAGTACAGCATCGTTGAACCTAAATACAGAGATCACCAAAAGGTCTTCCAACAAGTGTAAACACACCTTTAAGTGTGCTCTGAAAGGCAACAAAAGTAATAAATTCACAATAAGATAATGATGACAGTTCTTCAAAATAAACACCCAAAAATAAAATAATGACACAGACATTAATGAACAACATCTCCTGATTATTGAGACAGTTTCACCAAAGTTAAATGTTTCAAGGACAACTATATCTGCAGTAGAAAATCCTCTAGCAAAACATTGATTACATGGATTGGTACTGTAAGAGTCCTTAGCCTGGAACTGGGTATGACTGGGTATGGCCTGTTTAATAGTGGAATCGTTTCAGATTTAATAATAGATAATTAGTTGGTAATTAATACACAATGTATAACATGAGTAGTTTCAATACTTTTAGGACTTGCCTGTTCCAGTGATAGCAGAAGTTTCAGGTAAGTTTTAACCGGAAGAGGCCCTGTGCAGGTCCGGGTGTTAAAAGAATAGGCCTGCAGCAGCGCTAAGCTTGTCGTAAAAGGCGACTAAATAGTGCTCAGAAACTTAGCCGGGGGCTAGGCGCTCTGCCCACAGAGCAACTGGGATGTGTGCCCCAGGTGGTGGACTGGGGTACCCCTGGCGTGTTACATGCTGGGGTTGTCACGCTATAATACGGAAAACCTGACTGCAAACCATAGTGGTGCACCGTGTTGGGAAAGATGCCACGTTCCTCGCACGTTAAAGAACCCTGCTGTGGTATTCGATAGGAGTAGGAACCTTTGCGCTCCGCCACAGGAGGCTAAATTGCCCGACCTTACCCATCCCCCCTTTTCCAGTGGCAATCAAAATTTGTCGACCCTATTATCCTTGTGACCCATCCTTTTTTTTCATTTCATGTTCATTTTATCATCCATTTCATGTTCATTGTCTGAATATAGCTGAAATATTGCTGCTCGGACGTTAAACCCCAACAAACAAACAAACAAATTAACTGGAAGGGGAGGTAATGCAATACAGGTGATCAAAAATATGACCTGCAATTCTTTTGTTGTTCTTTGTACTTTCTACCATTGTTTTTTATGTGGTTCAGAAATGTTGATGGAGATTTTTTTTACAAATCTCATGGAATCTTGGTTGACATCACTCAATAAATCACTTGGAAAGAAATCATTTCATAGGCTAAAAACCACTAATTCCACTTTCCATAGGCTTCTATGCTAATTTCACAATATTCAATGGCTTCTCTGGACTTTACCTTAACTTTAACCTGCAGAGGACTATATATCAGCATGATTCTACATATGTCAGCTCACAATCCTCAGAATGGCATGTGGGGTTAGCAGACTTGCAGTGCAGTACTGGTCACCGGAAGTGAAGGGTCTATAAATAGCATGGGAAATCCCAGTGTTTTCACAAGATAGGGGTATATTTAAAAATCATTATGGAGATTAGGCTTCACATCACAAGAAGCAAAATGCACCTATAAAATGTACAGAAATGTTTTTCCTTTCAGAAACTGTTTAAATTTTTTAAATAAGATGAGAACTTTTTTCACAGCACTATGAGGAACAGGGGTAATTTCTGCGTAGGACTATTTTTGCGTACGTTCCAAATGCTCATTGGTTGAATTGGTGGTCTGTAACCTAAAGAGTCACTTTTTGTCTTAGAAAAAATAAATAACTATACAGGTATCTTCCTACACACATACTGAATGCATTTGCAAAGTTTCAGTGAAATGTGACAAGCACTTTTTTAAATATTTGATTTTTAAATATAGGGTAACCAAGTTGTGCGAGCAAAAAAGTGACAATATTCTACCATACTTAAATGCATTAAATATTTGCAAAGAACTTTTTCTGACTTTTCAAATAAAAAATATCAATCACAACTTGTTTTTTAACAATATTAATGAAGAAATAGTTTTAAAAGTAATCATTTTCTGAGAAATTGGTCTATTTTTAAAAAATTATTTCTGACATGCCTCCCCCTTTTTCTTGATCACATGTCAAAAATCCTAAATCTTTAAATTTTCACAAAAGGTGATATCTTTGGCTTTAAATTTGTAAATACAGTGTTTTCACATTAAAACATGACCAGTAAAAGGCACCTAAAGCAAAAAAAGTACTCAATAATGGATTTTCCATGTTGCCATAGGGGAATGCTGATATGGCCTTAACCGCAGTAATGAAAGTGAGTTTTTCCTCATTTCTAACCTAATTTTTGCTCAAATCTACACAAAACTTGATTTCAAGTGCTTATTACCACCATATTTAGGTGAATATAGCCCTCAAAGTTTAATATTTGATATTTTTACTAAATTTTCTACACTTTTTACAAGATAGGACATAAAAATCAGCCAAAAAGACCAATTTTCAATAATTTGGACCTATAACTTAAAAAAATGCATATTTTGAAGGATTTTTGTAGTGTATTCCTCTCATGGCAAAGTTAATAAGATCTTCAAGTAGTTTAAAGCTATTTCAAAAAACTTTTCATTTTGCCATGGCTTCAGCTTAAGGCTAAAAACCACTAATTCCACTTTCCATAGGCTTCTATGCTAATTTCACAATATTCAATGGCTTCTCTGGACTTTACCTTAACTTTAACCTGCAGAGGACTATATATCAGCATGATTCTACATATGTCAGCTCACAATCCTCAGAATGGCATGTGGGGTTAGCAGACTTGCAGTGCAGTACTGGTCACCGGAAGTGAAGGGTCTATAAATAGCATGGGAAATCCCAGTGTTTTCACAAGATAGGGGTATATTTAAAAATCATTATGGAGATTAGGCTTCACATCACAAGAAGCAAAATGCACCTATAAAATGTACAGAAATGTTTTTCCTTTCAGAAACTGTTTAAATTTTTTAAATAAGATGAGAACTTTTTTCACAGCACTATGAGGAACAGGGGTAATTTCTGCGTAGGACTATTTTTGCGTACGTTCCAAATGCTCATTGGTTGAATTGGTGGTCTGTAACCTCATATTCAGGGAATGTTTTATATACAACTGTATTAAAGCTTTAAAGTGTTTATAATTAGAAATACATGAAACATCTGTGCAAAACTGTATCATGCCTTATATGCATCACTTCTCAGGATTGTTATGAAACTTAATGGGGTGTTAAATTACCAATGTGGGATGTGCATATTGTCAGGAATTTATGCAAGGACAAAAATTGTAGATCTGATGACCATTGGAACTTCAGCATTTTTCAGAAAAACTTGGTCTTATGTATTGACCGCAACTACTAAACAACTTGCAGGGTTGTAATGAAACTCAATCAAGTGTTAGATTTTCATATGGGAATGTGAATATTGTCAGGAAAGTATGGTTGGACAAAAACTGTAGAAATAACAGCTGTTTACCTTTTTTAATTTGCTGTACGGTAATACTTTGACAGCGATATCCACACTGTGCATTAATGATAAATGAAAGAACATCTAACTTTGATTTCCATTAAATGGTGACCAGTGACCAAAGGTTTGAAACTTTATAAGATGGTTGACATGAAATAGTGTTGGATCAAATATTTAAAAAAATGGGGGGGGGGGGCAATCTGGCAGGCCAAAGGGTTATTTGGTTTCTTTTTGGATCTACCATTTGTATTTGCAGGTCTTGCCACAGCAGCAGGTTGTCAGCTGGTAGCTACATGTGACATAGCTGTGGCATCAGAAGAGGCTCAGTTTGCCACTCCTGGGTGAGTTTTATACCTGCTTGGTATTAGTTACCTGGGATACATGGATATCTGCCTTTACATATCTCAATTTTACAGTAATAATACTTTATTTTACTGCATATTTGCCTATGATTGTGTCATTTTGCTGGTCCTTATTGTTTCCTTGTACCACATCCTTGCCTATTAAAGCAGGTTCTTTTGATCAAATTCAATTTATGCAAGTCTTTAAATGATGTAAAAAAAATCAATCTTCCGGATTGATCGATATACAAATCAGTTGCCGATTTTTGTCTTGCCATTGTACCTACATATATCTGGGAAAAACAATAACACAACCAAATGTGCCACAAATTAGAATCATGTGTAGTGCAACATATAATTTTCATGAATCAAACATATGTGTCAGTTTACATATGTTTATCATGTATTATCACATGATAATCATATTATTTCACTTACCGGTACACATGATAATCATATGTTAGCAAGCCGGTATTTACATATGATTATCAAATTGCTATCAGATTCTACAGTATCACAAAATTGGGGAAAAATTGTTTTAGCAAAAAATCTTTGTTTTCCACAAATAATGACCTCAAAGATTTTCTTGCTTTGCTCAGCCTTTAATTCTATTTATTTCTCCCCACCAAACTCGAAATCCTGGATTTACCCCTGGTCTTCTATACTGGGAACATAAGAGCACTAGCACACTACCAAGAAAGTCATGACCGCATCGGTCACACCACCTGAACACAAATTAATTTTAAGGAAGGTGTCCATCAGATACAAATATCTATATATTGAACCAATCAAAATTGACCATGATCAAAGGTAACTCATCCCTGAAGCATGTGTCTATTTATAAATCCAAGGTTGAATGTTGCATAATCACAAGATGTTTTCAACATTTAGAAACTGATTTACCTTATAAAAGGACATATTAAATTCCAAAAACAATATTTATTACATCAGATACTTCCTAAATACCTTGAAAACTTTAAAGAAAAAGGGAAATGGCCATCTTTTGTTATCATTGCTAAGTTGTTGTATATCATCCACACATGGTTTTTGATGGGTAAATCAGTTAAGAAACAGCTAGTAAAAGTCTAAAAATAGTACCACAGGTGTGATGAAAGTTCTGTCATTAAAAAAACTTCGTTATAGGGAGCAACCATCTGATTTTTATTGGGGGGCTAGGATTAAATTTGAAAAAGGCAGGATGGTAGTTTGGAAAAAAATCCTGGATGACCATTTGGGTAAAAAAAAAGGTAGGATGCATATGTTGGAAGAAATAGTCTAAACACATAAAACAATATCCAGGATGAAAAATTTTATCCTAGCTCCCCTTAAAAATCAAATGGTTTCTCCCTTAACATATTAATGATTAAAAAAAAACAGGCAAACAAAACCAAACAACTAGTGTGTCTACCTTAATTAACATGAATATGATTTGTTTTTTTTTCTGGCAACTATGTCAGCTCCAAATGACTGACTTCCTGAAATATTGGCAAAATGAATTTTAAGATCCGAGTAGTATAGTACATATTCCTGTTTGATAATTCTAGATTTATAAACATATTGAAAGTCAGAAAGACTAGAAAAAGAGTTTAATAGAGAATGCTCTTAATCAAGTGAATATCTCATTCAAAACAGGCCCAAAACAAAAGGAAAATTTTAATTTCCAGTGGGTCTGCTGTCAGCAAAAATTTGCATGTGAAACATCGATGATCTCTGAGTGTGTATGAATTAGAGGAAATGTTTATGGAAAATTACTTATCATAATATTTGTGTAAAATATAAAAAATAAAAATAAAAAACTATCAAGTTATAATTACTGCAATTGAAGTGCAATGGTAAAGTATTTACCCATGAATAATTCGTATAAATGTAAACAGCAAAGTACATTTTGAATACACAGATTAATTTTAAAATAATACATAAAATACAAAGTGGCTCTTCTAGTCAAGGGACTTATTAATGTCGTGTCACATGCCCTGAATACAGTGCTATGCAAAAATTGTGGGGAGAACACTGTTATTTTAGAGTGAATGTTGGGCTGTTCTGTTCAACTCCTGCTGTAGCTGTAGGAAGAGCTGTACCGAGGAAGGTTGCCATGGAGATGTTGTTTACAGGAGAACCAATTTCTGCTCAAGGTAAGTCTTACCACCAAGGTACACAACATCCATAAAAGTTTAATTTGACTGATACAAAACTTTAAAATTTACTTTGGTCTGAGTATATTCTATACTATTTATGATGTCATAAAATCCCATGGCCATTGAAAGTAAGAATATTTGCAGACTTGAAGTAAGTTTCAAGTTTTGTGGTGACTGGGCCTCTGAACAATCTACTATTGAGCAGTCTTTTTATTTGTCAGCCCAACTTGTTCATTATTTCTTATGATGAAGAATAATTCAAATGTTGAAAATTCACATTGTAGGTCTTTCTGCATTTATAGTGAAAATATTATTGCTTGATTTTTCTTGTTTGTAATACATGTACCACATTTGCTGTTTTTAAGGAAATTTTCAAAAGTACATGTATATTGGTAAAATTATTTCATCTGAGAACATATATTACTTTAGATGTTACAGACAGTACTTTGTACTCTGTGATGCCACGTAACCCTTTACAAAATACCAACCTAAAATGATATAATAAACATCAATTTTAGATGCCTTGTTACATGGTTTGGTCAGCAAAGTAGTACCAGAGGATAAACTTGAACAAGAGGTAAAATACTATATTGACCCCAGGCAGGAGGTGCAGTACAGGGGCTAAAATTAGTGTGGGTCTGAATTCTGTGCAGGAGCCTCAATTTCTGACCAAGTGCCTAGAATTTAAAAGTCAAAACTGTTCCATGTACTGGTATAAGGTACAGGGATACTCTACTTTTATAGAGTATGTAAGTCTTGTCACATGACTGCAGTTTCATGAAAATGGATCCCTGTTTATCATTCAAATTCGTGGAACTTTGTCATTTACAAAGTGTAGAGTTCAGTATTAAAAATAAAACATCTTTTTTTGTAAAAAAAAAAAAAAAAAAAAAAAAAAGATGAGAGTACAATATATATTGCAAATTTTGATATGCTGTACACATGTTTCAAGGAGTAACATCTCATCATCAGGAAGGAAGATCTAATTCCAAAATTTAATGATATACAAGAAATACTGTACTCAAAACCAAAACTATCGATTTGGGAAGCCAAATCCTTTATTGAGAGGTTCTACCATGGGCACTGAGAAGTTTTACCATGTGCACTGAGAGGTTCTACCATGGGCAATACAAGAAATGGAACCTCAGTTTTTTATGTATTTTGAAATTTGTAATACTGTAAATTTGATAAATATGATAAATAAATATGACAAATATATATTCTACATGATAAAATTGTTACGAAAAGCAATAAATAGTAGATTTGTAATGCAGTTTCGAGATCTCTGAAGTAAACAATAAAATGCAGATTGGTGATTGGATTTCAATACATTCTACATTGGAAATTCTGGTAAAGAAAATAAAACTTGAAGGAGACTTATGAACCCTTTTGCCGTCATTCTTATATTACTCGTACCTTCCATTTCTAGACAATGAAAATAGCTGAGAAGATAAGTCAGGCCAGTAGAAGTGTAATAGCCTTGGGTAAGGCAACATTTTATGCACAGATGAGTCTAGAGAGGAAGGAAGCTTACAAGTATGTATCAGTTATAATGAGTTAAAATTGAAATTTAATATTGTATTAAATTTTAAAATATCTAAAATATTATGCCTCCTTCCCTATGTCAACTTTGGTTGGGAAGATAAATTGTTTTGTTCTGTATGTCTGTTTCTAAATTGTGTAAGTGCAACTCCTTGGAAACTCCTGTGAAAATAGTATTATTTGTGGGTTTCCAATTTTCATGGTTTCTGTAAACCATGAAATTTGATTTCCAATAAAGAGAAAATTTACCATTCACTTGTATAATAGAGTTGTAAAATCCAGGAATTCAAGAATCTGATACTTGTTCCCTAAATCAAAAAAGTTGGTACCAACAAATATAAGTACTTCCACGGTATGTCATAGAATTTCATGAAACTTTCTAGATAGTTAGAACATGATATTAGTTGTGAGTAGTATTAGAAATTTTTGATCCACCTAATTTTGTGGGAGTAATGCTACTTTCAGGTTGGAAATTCCATTAAATATACCATTGAAGCGGTTTGTAAGCATTGCTTCTCTGAAACCATTGAACTGAATTTCATGAAACATTGTAGGTACATAGGACATGTGTAGTGGTGAATAGTAACAGGAATTTTTTTTTAATTTTGTGGGAGTAATGCTCCTATGAAGTAAAGTTCACTAGAAATAATACATATATTATTGTCTGTTTTGTAGACTTACATCACAGGTGATGGTGGAGAATTTATCTATCACAGATGGACAGGAGGGAATCAAAGCTTTCATTGAGAAAAGGAAACCAACATGGTCTCATCATACAAATAAAGTCCATTAAAATGTGGAGAAAAGGGGGTGTGTGTGAGATTTTCAGTATTTGATTTAACCTGATTTAATTGTAATAATCAACTTGTGAATATACAGTGTAAAACCTGTCTAATCCAATTTTTTTTGTTTTTGGATTGAAGGTTTTCTTTGGTTGAGGTAGGTGTCTAGTTTACACAAGTTCATAGCATATTGAAACTTGAATGGACTTCATAACATGTCTGGTTTACTCAGGTTACAGGTTTTTCAAGGGTTTTCTTTAAACACTGGTTTCACTTTTTTCTATAAGAATAAATTTTCACAGATTTTTTTTAAGTACATATTTATGGCTATGGCAGTTTTAAAAAGTGATAGGTGTTTCATAATGATAAAAATCCATTTCTTATTTGCAAAAATAGCAAAAGTTAATATATATTTATAGTATATTACTGTAAAGTCATTATCTTGTTATTAACAAATAGTTTTGGCATCATTTCGAACTAATGCATTGTGGATAAATACTTTGATGCAGAAGTTGAAAATTAGAGTTGTGTGACAATATTTCAATGAGGTCATACTACTGTACTTGTAATAATCTTGAATTTTGTGTGAATGATTTTATACAGTAATTGTTTGTTGTTGAAGGTTTGAACCTATTTGTAATAGTCTTGATTGTTTTCATACTATTTTTTATGGATGATTAAAGGCTGGACCTATAAATTTATATGGCTTCTTATTATCTCCCCTGGTCCTAACTATGTCACCTGAGTTATTGATTTATATTTATGAATGATGCCATCACATGATATATCAGAGACCACTAAACAAATTTCATGATTATCTCCCCTGGTCCTTACTATGTCACCCGAGTTATTTATATGTATGAATGAATGCCATCACACCACATATCTTCAGAAACCACTAAACAAATTTCATGAGGTTGAAAAATATCCTACCAAATAAAACATTTAAGATGACAAGTGAACATACATTCCCTAATATGTGCATCCTTTATTACTGTTTCCAGTTTTTCCTGAAAAAAAATTGTGGTCATATGGTGCTGTTGTCGTCCATAGACACTTTTTTTGTGCCATAACTTGAATATTGGTTGATCTTAATAGGTACTCCAGTAGAAAAAAACAAATCAATGATCCTTACCATGCAAAATGGTAGCCTTCAGTATCAATATTTTTTTTTCCGTTTCCTCAAGGATTTTATCTTAATTTGAAATTGCATTATTTTTCATATTTTGTCATTGTTTCCCCACTATTACTGTCCTACTGTGAGAAAAAAAAACTAGATCCAAACAAATTTACATTTGGTGCTATAACCCAAAAGTTGTAATGATAAAATACAAAAACAAGACATTTAACTCTTTCACACAAAATTTAAGATTGTTGTGCATCTACTTGTAGTCAAGAATTTATTTTAAAATTTGAGAAAGAAGTATAGGTTATGTACAGGTGTTAAAACAGTGCATTCTATGACTTCCTAATTCAGCTGTGTATTGATTGAGTTTGGAAAAAAATACTACTAAAACACTTATTGAAATATGTGGTCAAGGCTTGTATGAATATACTTACTAGTGAATTAGTCATATACATGTACATGTATCTATCATAATTCTTTTAAATCATTAGAAATATATAGGAATATGTTCCCCTCAATATGAAAAATGTGTCAAATAAAGATAATAGAAATATGACAATCCTGTCAAACATGATAAATATGTCTCTACAGTCCTGCAAATAGGAATGTGTTTATTCAGTCAAATAGAAATCAGTCTAGTCAAATATAAACAATTCTATCCAGTCAAACTTCAATACATGTATGTTAATCATGTCACAAAAGTTGATGTGGATATAATCAAGTAAGAAAATATCATACTAGTCAAATCAGGGGCCGATTCAGGCGGGGCGTGGCGGGCGCACGCCCCCGCTCTAAAATTTGCAAAACATGGTTTGTTCCGAGTAGATTTAGGCGGTTTCAGATTGAAACTTTAATTTTTCTCTAATTTTACCACAAAAGATATCTCATTGCACCCACCTCGATCCGCTCGGCGAAGTAAAGTTCACTAGAAATAATACATATATTATTGTCTGTTTTGTAGACTTACATCACAGGTGATGGTGGAGAATTTATCTATCACAGATGGACAGGAGGGAATCAAAGCTTTCATTGAGAAAAGGAAACCAACATGGTCTCATCATACAAATAAAGTCCATTAAAATGTGGAGAAAAGGGGGTGTGTGTGAGATTTTCAGTATTTGATTTAACCTGATTTAATTGTAATAATCAACTTGTGTATATACAGTGTAAAACCTGTCTAATCCAATTTTTTTTGTTTTTGGATTGAAGGTTTTCTTTGGTTGAGGTAGGTGTCTAGTTTACACAAGTTCATAGCATATTGAAACTTGAATGGACTTCATAACATGTCTGGTTTACTCAGGTTACAGGTTTTTCAAGGGTTTTCTTTAAACACTGGTTTCACTTTTTTCTATAAGAATAAATTTTCACAGATTTTTTTTAAGTACATATTTATGGCTATGGCAGTTTTAAAAAGTGATAGGTGTTTCATAATGATAAAAATCCATTTCTTATTTGCAAAAATAGCAAAAGTTAATATATATTTATAGTATATTACTGTAAAGTCATTATCTTGTTATTAACAAATAGTTTTGGCATCATTTCGAACTAATGCATTGTGGATAAATACTTTGATGCAGAAGTTGAAAATTAGAGTTGTGTGACAATATTTCAATGAGGTCATACTACTGTACTTGTAATAATCTTGAATTTTGTGTGAATGATTTTATACAGTAATTGTTTGTTGTTGAAGGTTTGAACCTATTTGTAATAGTCTTGATTGTTTTCATACTATTTTTTATGGATGATTAAAGGCTGGACCTATAAATTTATATGGCTTCTTATTATCTCCCCTGGTCCTAACTATGTCACCTGAGTTATTGATTTATATTTATGAATGATGCCATCACATGATATATCAGAGACCACTAAACAAATTTCATGATTATCTCCCCTGGTCCTTACTATGTCACCCGAGTTATTTATATGTATGAATGAATGCCATCACACCACATATCTTCAGAAACCACTAAACAAATTTCATGAGGTTGAAAAATATCCTACCAAATAAAACATTTAAGATGACAAGTGAACATACATTCCCTAATATGTGCATCCTTTATTACTGTTTCCAGTTTTTCCTGAAAAAAAATTGTGGTCATATGGTGCTGTTGTCGTCCATAGACACTTTTTTTGTGCCATAACTTGAATATTGGTTGATCTTAATAGGTACTCCAGTAGAAAAAAACAAATCAATGATCCTTACCATGCAAAATGGTAGCCTTCAGTATCAATATTTTTTTTTCCGTTTCCTCAAGGATTTTATCTTAATTTGAAATTGCATTATTTTTCATATTTTGTCATTGTTTCCCCACTATTACTGTCCTACTGTGAGAAAAAAAAACTAGATCCAAACAAATTTACATTTGGTGCTATAACCCAAAAGTTGTAATGATAAAATACAAAAACAAGACATTTAACTCTTTCACACAAAATTTAAGATTGTTGTGCATCTACTTGTAGTCAAGAATTTATTTTAAAATTTGAGAAAGAAGTATAGGTTATGTACAGGTGTTAAAACAGTGCATTCTATGACTTCCTAATTCAGCTGTGTATTGATTGAGTTTGGAAAAAAATACTACTAAAACACTTATTGAAATATGTGGTCAAGGCTTGTATGAATATACTTACTAGTGAATTAGTCATATACATGTATATGTATCTATCATAATTCTTTTAAATCATTAGAAATATATAGGAATATGTTCCCCTCAATATGAAAAATGTGTCAAATAAAGATAATAGAAATATGACAATCCTGTCAAACATGATAAATATGTCTCTACAGTCCTGCAAATAGGAATGTGTTTATTCAGTCAAATAGAAATCAGTCTAGTCAAATATAAACAATTCTATCCAGTCAAACTTCAATACATGTATGTTAATCATGTCACAAAAGTTGATGTGGATATAATCAAGTAAGAAAATATCATACTAGTCAAATCAGGGGCCGATTCAGGCGGGGCGTGGCGGGCGCACGCCCCCGCTCTAAAATTTGCAAAACATGGTTTGTTCCGAGTAGATTTAGGCGGTTTCAGATTGAAACTTTAATTTTTCTCTAATTTTACCACAAAAGATATCTCATTGCACCCACCTCGATCCGCTCGGCGAAATTTTAACTCTGCACCCCATCCCCTAAATCTAAAATCCTGGATCCGCCCCTGCAAATGGGAATAATTAAGTCTGTCCAGTCAAAAATATTTCATTCAGTTAAATAGAGATACATATACATAACATCCAATCAACTAAAAGTATGTGGATCTAAAAAACATATAAGTATTTATTTAAATAAGAATGTGTTTATTAAGTCAAATGAGAGTAGCTATGTTTATCGAGTCAATGGGGAAAATGTTAAGTCATATCCAGTACATGCATACCCAGCCAAATGGGAATATGTTGCCCTGTTATATAAGAACAAATAAAGATATCCCTATTGGTTGAATTCAAAGCATGTTACGGGTAAAGTGCATCGAAAAAAACTTTGTTTTTGTCACTTAGGAATATGCCCATGTTGAACAAAGTTTACGAGTCGAATGGCCTCTACGTGTCGCATACCGTATTCCCGCTTAAGGTCCTCCACACTGAACTCTTTCAGTGTCATGCCGTCGATCATATCATCTTCGAACATTTCGGAATATTTAATAAGCTTCAGTTGCCCAAGAATATCAATTATTTCCTCTACATTTTTTCCGCTTATGTCGTACTTTTTCGTCTCCATGTCACTTTCCGTCGTACTTTGAGCTGGTTGATTTTCGTGAAAATCCGAAGCAGTAAATGTACGTGACGCTTCTGTATCGAGTACTACTCTTACGTCATCACCGTAAATGTCTGGTTCGTAGAGAGATTCGGGTGTTTCTTGTTTAACAGTAGGGTTGACCGTTTGTACTCTGTCGTTTTCATACGGTTTATTTTTCTTTACTTGACCTGTTTCCGTGGCTTTTGCAGACGTAGGAGACAATGTATTGCTAACTGATGATGATGGTTGGTATTCGACAAATGGAAGATGCGGGAGCGTTGGAAGAGGCCTTTTTGAAACTGTAGTCAGTGGTGGTTTGTCCTCCGATGAAGACGATTCAGACCTTGGTTTAAGTAGGGCCGGTGGTTCATTATTGTTTAGTACCCCGTGACTAGCTGAATTCTTTAGTTGTCTTTCATCAGTTGCTCTTGGCTTCGGTAGTGGTGGCGGTTCAATATAGTCATATTCATTATCAGAATCGTGATCCTCTTTTTGCTGTTCTTTCTTTTCAAGTATTCTTATATCTAAATATAGAACGTAATCAGATAAATATAGAAGGATTGTTAATTATTTTAATTTTGCAACAGTATATTCAGAACATTATTATCTGGTGACTTCCCCCTCCTTTCCATTTGTTTTCCTATTTTTATGCAGATTTACCAAACTTATTTTCGCAAGCTTGAAAAAGATCGCATCGAATAATCCCCTTCGTTATGGAATATATATTATGCAGAGATGGTCTCGAAAAAATAAGTAGCAACGAAACTGAATTGATATTTTGAAACGCAAAAGTAAGTATCCGCGAAAATGAGTTCACCCGAAAAAAAGGTACAGTATTGGTCCATCGGAAAATATGGACAATGTTCATATATGTACAATTCAAATAATTATATAGTTTAAACCTCTTTCAAAACTTTTAACTTCTATACTCACAACTGTCAAAGAGGGCCTGCAGTACTTCCACAACACTTGTTACTCCCGTAGTGGTATTAATTCAATGTGGATCCTGAAAAATTCGAAAGATCTTTTGGAGACAATCAGTTCGAGACTATTATCAGAATATAATAGCATTAAAACCTATGATTTTTCAACACTGTATACTTCTATTCCCCATACTCAGTTAAAATCCCGACATAAAAACATTATACATCGTTGTTTTGCCAAAAAAGATGGTACTTCTAGATACAAATATATAGTTCTTGGTAGAGATTCCTCATACTTTGTAAGAGATAATTCCAAATCATCTTCCAAATATACAGAGGAAGATGTTTACAAAATGCTGGAATTTTTAATCGACGACATATTTGTCCAGTGTGGTGGACGTGTTTTTCAACAAACGGTCGGCATTCCAATGGGAACAAATTGTGCTCCTTTACTTGCTGACCCATTCCTCCACTCTTATGAGGCTGACTTTATAGCTGATCTGATCCGAAAGAAAGAATATCGTTTGGCTAGATCCTTTAATCTCAGTTTCCGCTATATAGATGATGTAATGTCTTTAAACAATCCTAATTTCGGGGATTTGATACATTGCATCTACCCCAAAGAACTTGAGATAAAGGATACTACAGACGCTGTGAAATCAGCCTCATATCTTGACCTACACTTAGAGATCGATGGTAAAGGAAAACTATTGACCAAACTTTACGACAAACGTGATGACTTTTCATTCAAAATTGTCAACTTCCCTTTCATCTGTGGCAATATCCCTGTGCCAGAGCTTGCCGAAACTACGCAGACTTTTTGTATCGCGCTAGAACTCTAACAAATAGGCTTCTGGAACAAGTTTATGTTGCTACAAGATTGAAGTCGTCACTACAGAAGTTTTATGGTCGTCATCATGGACTCGTGGATCGTTATGATGTATCCATCTGCACCATGAAAACTGATTTATTCAACGGTTCATAGTTTTCCTTTCCTCGTTTGTCTACCCCGGACTTTACTTTTTATGAGCAACTCGGCGGGTGTTTCTAGAAAGGCAAAGGACGCTTACCCTACCGGTGCACCTGGTCCATACTCCCAGTTTTTAGTGGAGTCCGAGTTGCTCATTTTCTTTTGTTACTTTGTATGATTTTAGTTACTTTATGTTCTTTGTTGTGTATGTCTGTTTTCCATGTCTGATCTTTGTCCCTGGATTGCATTCTTTTGATTATCGCTATAACCTTGGTTCCCTTGATTACTCTTTAACTATTACGGCATGTAAAACAATATTAAGACGGGCGGATTCAGAGATCTTGAAAAAAGGGGGGGTTGCAAGCTACAATTATTTGCTCATTTGTCCAAAATATGCAGGTAAATAACAAAACCCACTGGATCCGCCACTGCAAAAAGATTGTTTACCCATATCGACGTCCAAATCATCGAATTTAGCAGTTGACTTTTTGACCAGTTCCTCCATTATTCTAACATGCTCCTGGAACTTATCCTTTGGTCTGTCTGTGAAGCCATCAATAATAGCTACAGTTATATCAGGAATTACTATAATCGTCGCCACCCCTCCCACGTTTATAACTTCTGTTAACAAAATAAATATATCAATTAAGTATCAATGAAATCTCAAATGATCCCAAAATATTGTTTTGATTACGAAGAATTTTTCGTCCATTAGAAATTAAATTATAAGGAATTATGTTTCTAATTTTTGAACATGTTATACTCTATAAACTGTACAAAAATATATAATCCTCAAATATTTGAATCCTAATGGATGACAGTCCCGTTTAAGGAGGTAGACCTAGGGTAAGGAACACAACTCTTACAAATCATTGGAACGTTTGTATTCAGCATTTTATTACGTCAATCCCATGTAAGCATCAAGGTAACTTGGACTGATTTCATTCTGTTTCATGCGAAAGCTTGATTGGTTTTGGTGAAATTGAATATGATACAAACATATCACTGATTTCAAGAGTTATGTCCCTTACCCTAGGTCAACGTCCTTGAAGGCTTGGTGCATTTTCTGTGATGTCTCGTACTCAAAAAATTGACTCGTATTAGTTCGTTATTTTATAACCATTTTTATGTGATAATTAAGACACTTTCGTTTTCGGCTAAGCAAAAAATGTACAGTCGGAATGTCAGAGGATACCCTTGATATTTATTTATCCTTCTTAAGAATGGCTCTAAATGTATAAACCCAAAAGGCATTTTCTACAATAAGGGGCTGCCATTTGATTCTGAGGGGGTGACTGGCATATCTTTAGGGGTCAGAATATTTTTGAAATTTTTCAGTGTATAAAATATATTTTCAACCACCTTGGTGAAAGATTATTTATTTCCATTCCACTGAATGATGTATCTGGATTGAGTTCGGAAAAATTAATTGCTTTTTTAGATATGGACCAAATTATTTATTTTCAACTTCTTCAGGTTAGAATATTTATTTCCAAAAACTGCAAGACCTCTCCTTCAGAATCAGAATGGTCGTCCCCTAAATGAGGATTTTATTTACTGTCTTGACCACTTGTTTCCTTATCGCACGAAGTGTATCAGTTATCTTGATTGACAGAGGCGGATCCATGGAATGTGTCAGTTATCATGATTGGCAGTGGCGAATCCGTGGAATGTGTCAGTTGTGCATGATTGGCAGGGGCGGATCCAAAGATTTTGATAAGATATTTCAGACCGGTTACAGAGAGGGCGATTATTTGCTCATGTTAATATTTGCCCACATTTTACACGAGACTAACGAATTTTTCCAACAAAGAGGGGACAATCATCGGGCCCCTACGTTGGATTCGCCACTACACTGAATTGCGTTCATGAGAAATACAATGTAATCTTTTTTACCATCCGTTACACAAAATCCTTGGAGATAACATTCGGAGGTCTCTTCTGTCGCTAGAAGCTGTATATATTGACGTGCTATTGGACCAAATACGTCACGTGGGAAGTCTGGCACGATGTCCAACAGAACGGGTAAGCTGTTATTCTGCATTATTGTTTTCAAATCTTCTTCGGGACCGACTGAAAAATGAAGTACACTCTTATATACTCTGTTACAGGAGTGTAATCGCTCTTCAACTTGACAAGTCAAGAGCCACTTAGTCTGTGACAGGGGCAGATTTAGATATCTGTATGTATTATTTTAGTTACGTAATGTTTTTTGTTGTATACGTCTTTTTCCAAAACTGGTTTGTTCATCGTGTCATAGTTTTACTTTCCTCTTTCGTCTACCCCGGACTTGACTTTATGAGCAACTCGACGGGTGTCTCTAGAAAAGCAGAGGACGCTTACCCTACCGGTGCACTTGGTCCATGCTCCCAATATTTAGTGGAGTCCGAGTTGCTCATTTTCTTTTGTTACTTTGTATGTATTATTTTGGTTATTTATTGTTCTTTGTTGTATTCGTCTGCTTTCCATGTCTGGTCTTTATCCCTGGATTGCTTTCTTTTGATTTCCGCTAGAACCTTGGATCCCTTGATTACTCTTAGAAAAGGATTGCAGAAAAAAAGAGGGGTCAGGTTATTATTTTCTCATTTTTTTGGCCTAAATTTTGCTCGAATTCAAAATTATCCAACAAAAGTGGGAGAGGTCTGACCCCGGACCTCCTTTGAACTGTCACTGAATGCATAAATATGATGATTTGGTTTTTTACGATCTTGACTACACTTGCATTACAATGTAGGTATAGTGTTTTGTTCACTGTCAAAATCATTTAAAATGTTAATAAAAAGCTTCACTGAGCGCAGCATGATACGAACACAGCCAGTTAAATTCTATTCACTTGGGGCAAGTATGGACACAATGTTAGTTTTTTAAGGACACAACAACTCATTTCGATACAATATATCACAATATTTTGAAATTCTATTTAAGTAATGTATGGAAGTCTGCTTCAAGGTGCATCTATGGATCACTTTATACCTCATTATCTCAAAAGCAGTAAATAATAGGGTTAATTAGGTAAGCATGCTTCTTAAAGCTCTTGTATTTAGGTAGGGATTTTCATATGGAATACAATCAAAAGAGCACCAAAAATGAAAAAAAAAATACATTGTAATGGTAGCAACGGTCCTTTTTTAGAAATTCAAGACTCAAAGTGTTCAATTTAAAACAAAAATGTCGAAAATGAATTTTCAACGACTTATAATTCTTCCTCTATCTGATTTTTCCACGAATTTTCATTTTTTGGAACAATAGGCTAGAGGTTTTCTTCAGATTCTAATAGTGGTTTCAACATTGCAATGACACTCACTGTTATTGCGACCTTTTATGACCTTAAATTTAAGTTTTGTTTCTAGGGGTACACTTATGTATTGGTTTGTCCCAGTCCGCTTCATTTTCACTCGTATTTGACGGATATAGCGTTGAAACCGCATCACCTGAAATACATAAATGGTTCATTCAAACGTTCAAAGGAATATAAAAGAAAGGGCATTAACTTACCAGGAATTAGCTCGGAAATGGACTGACACTTGTTCACGAAAACATCTCAAATGAAACTTATTTTTTTTTATTAAATTTTAGCAAGATTAAAATTAAGAAAAATAAACTAAAAAAACTAAAATAAAATTAACGAAAAGAAACATACAAAACTAACAAACGAACGAACACACCCAGTTTCACTTTCAAAGGAGAGAAATGACCATGAACGTGTCGATAACGGTTGACAAGTATTGCAGCTTGATTGTGAACAAAAAATGTTTGGGATCGTGAACAAAACATGTGTTACTTTTTCGACAATACATCAAAACTGCAACATATCATAGAACTTTGTCAAAATGATTATCATTTCCAAAAGGCTATATATGTTTATTTATTTTAGTGCAACCTGAACTAATATTTTACATTTTAGTACATGAATAGTCAGCCAGCATCCATAGGCTTATGATGCACCTAACTTAACAATTACAAATATAAAAGTCATAATAGATCGAACGCCTTGAAATCAAGAGTGTTAAATGTCTGCAAAGATTTTTTTGAATTTGAACAAGTTAGATAAGTAAAACTATTGAAAATGTTGAAGAACAGTTTCAATTAGCATTTGACCGAAATTTGAAGACATCACTGATAAATTTGAAAACAGATTTGACTTCTACACCGAGAAAGAGTATTAGTGATAAAATAGCAAAGTCACAGTCGTTATGAACTTTCAACGACGAGATCATAGTGGCTTTCCCTTCTTCATACTTCGGACAACGCAACAAAAAGTGTTTTTCATATTCTACTCAGTCTAAGTTGCACATATTACAATAAAGTCTTTCGGCTGGTACTCCGCGATAACAACCTTTTTAAGTCGCTAATAGTGTCAGCGACTTCTTGCACTCGTAATTTCTGTATTTAATATTCGCATAAGATTTGCACAAATTTGTAGTTATAGGTTACAGACCACCAATTCAACCAATGAGCATTTGGAACGTACGCAAAAATAGTCCTACGCAGAAATTACCCCTGTTCCTCATAGTGCTGTGAAAAAAATTCTCATCTCATTTAAAAAATTCAAACAGTTTCTGAAAGGAAAAACATTTCTGTACATTTTATAGGTGCATTTTGCTTCTTGTGATGTGAAGCCTAATCTCCATAATGATTTCTAAATATACCCCTATCTTGTGAAAACACTGGGATTTCCCATGCTATTTATAGACACTTCATTTCCGGTGACCAGTACTGCACTGCAAGTCTGCTAACCCCACATGCCATTCTGAGGATTGTGAGCTGACATATGTAGAATCATGCTGATATATAGTCATCTGCAGGTTAAAGTTAAGGTAAAGTCCAGAGAAGCCATTGAATATTGTGAAATTAGCATAGAAGCCTATGGGAAGTGGAATTAGTGGTTTTTAGCCTTAAGCTGAAGCCATGGCAAAATGATAAGTTTCTTGGAATAGCTTTAAACTACTTGAAGATCTTGTAAACTTTGCTATGAGAGGAATACACTACAAAGATCCTTCAAAATATGCATTTTTTTAAGTTATAGGTCCAAATTATGGAAAATTGGTCTTTTTGGCTGAATTTTATGTCCTATCTTGTGAAAAGTGTAGAAAATTTAGTAAAAATATCAAATATTTAACTTTGAGGGCTATATTTACTTAAATATGGTGGTAAATCAGCACTTGAAATCAAGTTTTGTGTAAATTTGAGCAAAAATTTGATTAGAAATGAGGAAAAACTCACTTTCATTACTGCGGTTAAGGACATATAAGCATTTCCCTATGGCAACATGGAAAATGCATTTTTGAGTACTTTTTTTGCTTTAGGTGCCCTTTACTTGTCATGTTTTATTGTGAAAACACTGTATTTACAAATTTAAAGCCAAAGATATCACCTTTTGCGAAAATTTAAAGATTTAGGGTTTTTGACATGTGATCAAGAAAAAGGGGGAGGCATGTCAGACATAAATTTAAAAAAATAGACCAATTTTTCAGAAAATGACTACTTTTAAAGGCTATCTCTTTATTAATATTGTTAAAAAACAAGTTGTGATTGATTTTTTTTATTTGCATTGTCAGAAAAAGTTCTTTGCAAATATTTAATGCATTTAAGTATGGTAGAATATTGTCACTTTTTTGCTCGCGCAACTTGGTTACCCTATATTTAAAAATCAAATATTTAAAAAAGTGCTCGTCACATTTCACTGAAACTTTGCAAATGCATTCAGTATGTGTATAGGAAGATACTTGTATAGTTATTTATTTTTTCTAAGACAGAAAGTGACTGTTTAGGTTACAGACCACCAATTCAACCAATGAGCATTTGGAACGTACGCAAAAATAGTCCTACGCAGAAATTACCCCTGTTCCTCATAGTGCTGTGAAAAAAGTTCTCATCTCATTTAAAAAATTCAAACAGTTTCTGAAAGGAAAAACATTTCTGTACATTTTATAGGTGCATTTTGCTTCTTGTGATGTGAAGCCTAATCTCCATAATGATTTCTAAATATACCCCTATCTTGTGAAAACACTGGGATTTCCCATGCTATTTATAGACACTTCATTTCCGGTGACCAGTACTGCACTGCAAGTCTGCTAACCCCACATGCCATTCTGAGGATTGTGAGCTGACATATGTAGAATCATGCTGATATATAGTCATCTGCAGGTTAAAGTTAAGGTAAAGTCCAGAGAAGCCATTGAATATTGTGAAATTAGCATAGAAGCCTATGGGAAGTGGAATTAGTGGTTTTTAGCCTTAAGCTGAAGCCATGGCAAAATGATAAGTTTCTTGGAATAGCTTTAAACTACTTGAAGATCTTGTAAACTTTGCTATGAGAGGAATACACTACAAAGATCCTTCAAAATATGCATTTTTTTAAGTTATAGGTCCAAATTATGGAAAATTGGTCTTTTTGGCTGAATTTTATGTCCTATCTTGTGAAAAGTGTAGAAAATTTAGTAAAAATATCAAATATTTAACTTTGAGGGCTATATTTACTTAAATATGGTGGTAAATCAGCACTTGAAATCAAGTTTTGTGTAAATTTGAGCAAAAATTTGATTAGAAATGAGGAAAAACTCACTTTCATTACTGCGGTTAAGGACATATAAGCATTTCCCTATGGCAACATGGAAAATGCATTTTTGAGTACTTTTTTTGCTTTAGGTGCCCTTTACTTGTCATGTTTTATTGTGAAAACACTGTATTTACAAATTTAAAGCCAAAGATATCACCTTTTGCGAAAATTTAAAGATTTAGGGTTTTTGACATGTGATCAAGAAAAAGGGGGAGGCATGTCAGACATAAATTTAAAAAAATAGACCAATTTTTCAGAAAATGACTACTTTTAAAGGCTATCTCTTTATTAATATTGTTAAAAAACAAGTTGTGATTGATTTTTTTTATTTGCATTGTCAGAAAAAGTTCTTTGCAAATATTTAATGCATTTAAGTATGGTAGAATATTGTCACTTTTTTGCTCGCGCAACTTGGTTACCCTATATTTAAAAATCAAATATTTAAAAAAGTGCTCGTCACATTTCACTGAAACTTTGCAAATGCATTCAGTATGTGTATAGGAAGATACTTGTATAGTTATTTATTTTTTCTAAGACAGAAAGTGACTGTTAAGCTGAAGCCATGGCAAAATGATAAGTTTCTTGGAATAGCTTTAAACTACTTGAAGATCTTGTAAACTTTGCTATGAGAGGAATACACTACAAAGATCCTTCAAAATATGCATTTTTTTAAGTTATAGGTCCAAATTATGGAAAATTGGTCTTTTTGGCTGAATTTTATGTCCTATCTTGTGAAAAGTGTAGAAAATTTAGTAAAAATATCAAATATTTAACTTTGAGGGCTATATTTACTTAAATATGGTGGTAAATCAGCACTTGAAATCAAGTTTTGTGTAAATTTGAGCAAAAATTTGATTAGAAATGAGGAAAAACTCACTTTCATTACTGCGGTTAAGGACATATAAGCATTTCCCTATGGCAACATGGAAAATGCATTTTTGAGTACTTTTTTTGCTTTAGGTGCCCTTTACTTGTCATGTTTTATTGTGAAAACACTGTATTTACAAATTTAAAGCCAAAGATATCACCTTTTGCGAAAATTTAAAGATTTAGGGTTTTTGACATGTGATCAAGAAAAAGGGGGAGGCATGTCAGACATAAATTTAAAAAAATAGACCAATTTTTCAGAAAATGACTACTTTTAAAGGCTATCTCTTTATTAATATTGTTAAAAAACAAGTTGTGATTGATTTTTTTTATTTGCATTGTCAGAAAAAGTTCTTTGCAAATATTTAATGCATTTAAGTATGGTAGAATATTGTCACTTTTTTGCTCGCGCAACTTGGTTACCCTATATTTAAAAATCAAATATTTAAAAAAGTGCTCGTCACATTTCACTGAAACTTTGCAAATGCATTCAGTATGTGTATAGGAAGATACTTGTATAGTTATTTATTTTTTCTAAGACAGAAAGTGACTGTTTAGGTTACAGACCACCAATTCAACCAATGAGCATTTGGAACGTACGCAAAAATAGTCCTACGCAGAAATTACCCCTGTTCCTCATAGTGCTGTGAAAAAAGTTCTCATCTCATTTAAAAAATTCAAACAGTTTCTGAAAGGAAAAACATTTCTGTACATTTTATAGGTGCATTTTGCTTCTTGTGATGTGAAGCCTAATCTCCATAATGATTTCTAAATATACCCCTATCTTGTGAAAACACTGGGATTTCCCATGCTATTTATAGACACTTCATTTCCGGTGACCAGTACTGCACTGCAAGTCTGCTAACCCCACATGCCATTCTGAGGATTGTGAGCTGACATATGTAGAATCATGCTGATATATAGTCATCTGCAGGTTAAAGTTAAGGTAAAGTCCAGAGAAGCCATTGAATATTGTGAAATTAGCATAGAAGCCTATGGGAAGTGGAATTAGTGGTTTTTAGCCTTAAGCTGAAGCCATGGCAAAATGATAAGTTTCTTGGAATAGCTTTAAACTACTTGAAGATCTTGTAAACTTTGCTATGAGAGGAATACACTACAAAGATCCTTCAAAATATGCATTTTTTTAAGTTATAGGTCCAAATTATGGAAAATTGGTCTTTTTGGCTGAATTTTATGTCCTATCTTGTGAAAAGTGTAGAAAATTTAGTAAAAATATCAAATATTTAACTTTGAGGGCTATATTTACTTAAATATGGTGGTAAATCAGCACTTGAAATCAAGTTTTGTGTAAATTTGAGCAAAAATTTGATTAGAAATGAGGAAAAACTCACTTTCATTACTGCGGTTAAGGACATATAAGCATTTCCCTATGGCAACATGGAAAATGCATTTTTGAGTACTTTTTTTGCTTTAGGTGCCCTTTACTTGTCATGTTTTATTGTGAAAACACTGTATTTACAAATTTAAAGCCAAAGATATCACCTTTTGCGAAAATTTAAAGATTTAGGGTTTTTGACATGTGATCAAGAAAAAGGGGGAGGCATGTCAGACATAAATTTAAAAAAATAGACCAATTTTTCAGAAAATGACTACTTTTAAAGGCTATCTCTTTATTAATATTGTTAAAAAACAAGTTGTGATTGATTTTTTTTATTTGCATTGTCAGAAAAAGTTCTTTGCAAATATTTAATGCATTTAAGTATGGTAGAATATTGTCACTTTTTTGCTCGCGCAACTTGGTTACCCTATATTTAAAAATCAAATATTTAAAAAAGTGCTCGTCACATTTCACTGAAACTTTGCAAATGCATTCAGTATGTGTATAGGAAGATACTTGTATAGTTATTTATTTTTTCTAAGACAGAAAGTGACTGTTTAGGTTACAGACCACCAATTCAACCAATGAGCATTTGGAACGTACGCAAAAATAGTCCTACGCAGAAATTACCCCTGTTCCTCATAGTGCTGTGAAAAAAGTTCTCATCTCATTTAAAAAATTCAAACAGTTTCTGAAAGGAAAAACATTTCTGTACATTTTATAGGTGCATTTTGCTTCTTGTGATGTGAAGCCTAATCTCCATAATGATTTCTAAATATACCCCTATCTTGTGAAAACACTGGGATTTCCCATGCTATTTATAGACACTTCATTTCCGGTGACCAGTACTGCACTGCAAGTCTGCTAACCCCACATGCCATTCTGAGGATTGTGAGCTGACATATGTAGAATCATGCTGATATATAGTCATCTGCAGGTTAAAGTTAAGGTAAAGTCCAGAGAAGCCATTGAATATTGTGAAATTAGCATAGAAGCCTATGGGAAGTGGAATTAGTGGTTTTTAGCCTTAAGCTGAAGCCATGGCAAAATGATAAGTTTCTTGGAATAGCTTTAAACTACTTGAAGATCTTGTAAACTTTGCTATGAGAGGAATACACTACAAAGATCCTTCAAAATATGCATTTTTTTAAGTTATAGGTCCAAATTATGGAAAATTGGTCTTTTTGGCTGAATTTTATGTCCTATCTTGTGAAAAGTGTAGACAATTTAGTAAAAATATCAAATATTTAACTTTGAGGGCTATATTTACTTAAATATGGTGGTAAATCAGCACTTGAAATCAAGTTTTGTGTAAATTTGAGCAAAAATTTGATTAGAAATGAGGAAAAACTCACTTTCATTACTGCGGTTAAGGACATATAAGCATTTCCCTATGGCAACATGGAAAATGCATTTTTGAGTACTTTTTTTGCTTTAGGTGCCCTTTACTTGTCATGTTTTATTGTGAAAACACTGTATTTACAAATTTAAAGCCAAAGATATCACCTTTTGCGAAAATTTAAAGATTTAGGGTTTTTGACATGTGATCAAGAAAAAGGGGGAGGCATGTCAGACATAAATTTAAAAAAATAGACCAATTTTTCAGAAAATGACTACTTTTAAAGGCTATCTCTTTATTAATATTGTTAAAAAACAAGTTGTGATTGATTTTTTTTATTTGCATTGTCAGAAAAAGTTCTTTGCAAATATTTAATGCATTTAAGTATGGTAGAATATTGTCACTTTTTTGCTCGCGCAACTTGGTTACCCTATATTTAAAAATCAAATATTTAAAAAAGTGCTCGTCACATTTCACTGAAACTTTGCAAATGCATTCAGTATGTGTATAGGAAGATACTTGTATAGTTATTTATTTTTTCTAAGACAGAAAGTGACTGTTAAGCTGAAGCCATGGCAAAATGATAAGTTTCTTGGAATAGCTTTAAACTACTTGAAGATCTTGTAAACTTTGCTATGAGAGGAATACACTACAAAGATCCTTCAAAATATGCATTTTTTTAAGTTATAGGTCCAAATTATGGAAAATTGGTCTTTTTGGCTGAATTTTATGTCCTATCTTGTGAAAAGTGTAGAAAATTTAGTAAAAATATCAAATATTTAACTTTGAGGGCTATATTTACTTAAATATGGTGGTAAATCAGCACTTGAAATCAAGTTTTGTGTAAATTTGAGCAAAAATTTGATTAGAAATGAGGAAAAACTCACTTTCATTACTGCGGTTAAGGACATATAAGCATTTCCCTATGGCAACATGGAAAATGCATTTTTGAGTACTTTTTTTGCTTTAGGTGCCCTTTACTTGTCATGTTTTATTGTGAAAACACTGTATTTACAAATTTAAAGCCAAAGATATCACCTTTTGCGAAAATTTAAAGATTTAGGGTTTTTGACATGTGATCAAGAAAAAGGGGGAGGCATGTCAGACATAAATTTAAAAAAATAGACCAATTTTTCAGAAAATGACTACTTTTAAAGGCTATCTCTTTATTAATATTGTTAAAAAACAAGTTGTGATTGATTTTTTTTATTTGCATTGTCAGAAAAAGTTCTTTGCAAATATTTAATGCATTTAAGTATGGTAGAATATTGTCACTTTTTTGCTCGCGCAACTTGGTTACCCTATATTTAAAAATCAAATATTTAAAAAAGTGCTCGTCACATTTCACTGAAACTTTGCAAATGCATTCAGTATGTGTATAGGAAGATACTTGTATAGTTATTTATTTTTTCTAAGACAGAAAGTGACTGTTTAGGTTACAGACCACCAATTCAACCAATGAGCATTTGGAACGTACGCAAAAATAGTCCTACGCAGAAATTACCCCTGTTCCTCATAGTGCTGTGAAAAAAGTTCTCATCTCATTTAAAAAATTCAAACAGTTTCTGAAAGGAAAAACATTTCTGTACATTTTATAGGTGCATTTTGCTTCTTGTGATGTGAAGCCTAATCTCCATAATGATTTCTAAATATACCCCTATCTTGTGAAAACACTGGGATTTCCCATGCTATTTATAGACACTTCATTTCCGGTGACCAGTACTGCACTGCAAGTCTGCTAACCCCACATGCCATTCTGAGGATTGTGAGCTGACATATGTAGAATCATGCTGATATATAGTCATCTGCAGGTTAAAGTTAAGGTAAAGTCCAGAGAAGCCATTGAATATTGTGAAATTAGCATAGAAGCCTATGGGAAGTGGAATTAGTGGTTTTTAGCCTTAAGCTGAAGCCATGGCAAAATGATAAGTTTCTTGGAATAGCTTTAAACTACTTGAAGATCTTGTAAACTTTGCTATGAGAGGAATACACTACAAAGATCCTTCAAAATATGCATTTTTTTAAGTTATAGGTCCAAATTATGGAAAATTGGTCTTTTTGGCTGAATTTTATGTCCTATCTTGTGAAAAGTGTAGAAAATTTAGTAAAAATATCAAATATTTAACTTTGAGGGCTATATTTACTTAAATATGGTGGTAAATCAGCACTTGAAATCAAGTTTTGTGTAAATTTGAGCAAAAATTTGATTAGAAATGAGGAAAAACTCACTTTCATTACTGCGGTTAAGGACATATAAGCATTTCCCTATGGCAACATGGAAAATGCATTTTTGAGTACTTTTTTTGCTTTAGGTGCCCTTTACTTGTCATGTTTTATTGTGAAAACACTGTATTTACAAATTTAAAGCCAAAGATATCACCTTTTGCGAAAATTTAAAGATTTAGGGTTTTTGACATGTGATCAAGAAAAAGGGGGAGGCATGTCAGACATAAATTTAAAAAAATAGACCAATTTTTCAGAAAATGACTACTTTTAAAGGCTATCTCTTTATTAATATTGTTAAAAAACAAGTTGTGATTGATTTTTTTTATTTGCATTGTCAGAAAAAGTTCTTTGCAAATATTTAATGCATTTAAGTATGGTAGAATATTGTCACTTTTTTGCTCGCGCAACTTGGTTACCCTATATTTAAAAATCAAATATTTAAAAAAGTGCTCGTCACATTTCACTGAAACTTTGCAAATGCATTCAGTATGTGTATAGGAAGATACTTGTATAGTTATTTATTTTTTCTAAGACAGAAAGTGACTGTTTAGGTTACAGACCACCAATTCAACCAATGAGCATTTGGAACGTACGCAAAAATAGTCCTACGCAGAAATTACCCCTGTTCCTCATAGTGCTGTGAAAAAAGTTCTCATCTCATTTAAAAAATTCAAACAGTTTCTGAAAGGAAAAACATTTCTGTACATTTTATAGGTGCATTTTGCTTCTTGTGATGTGAAGCCTAATCTCCATAATGATTTCTAAATATACCCCTATCTTGTGAAAACACTGGGATTTCCCATGCTATTTATAGACACTTCATTTCCGGTGACCAGTACTGCACTGCAAGTCTGCTAACCCCACATGCCATTCTGAGGATTGTGAGCTGACATATGTAGAATCATGCTGATATATAGTCATCTGCAGGTTAAAGTTAAGGTAAAGTCCAGAGAAGCCATTGAATATTGTGAAATTAGCATAGAAGCCTATGGGAAGTGGAATTAGTGGTTTTTAGCCTTAAGCTGAAGCCATGGCAAAATGATAAGTTTCTTGGAATAGCTTTAAACTACTTGAAGATCTTGTAAACTTTGCTATGAGAGGAATACACTACAAAGATCCTTCAAAATATGCATTTTTTTAAGTTATAGGTCCAAATTATGGAAAATTGGTCTTTTTGGCTGAATTTTATGTCCTATCTTGTGAAAAGTGTAGAAAATTTAGTAAAAATATCAAATATTTAACTTTGAGGGCTATATTTACTTAAATATGGTGGTAAATCAGCACTTGAAATCAAGTTTTGTGTAAATTTGAGCAAAAATTTGATTAGAAATGAGGAAAAACTCACTTTCATTACTGCGGTTAAGGACATATAAGCATTTCCCTATGGCAACATGGAAAATGCATTTTTGAGTACTTTTTTTGCTTTAGGTGCCCTTTACTTGTCATGTTTTATTGTGAAAACACTGTATTTACAAATTTAAAGCCAAAGATATCACCTTTTGCGAAAATTTAAAGATTTAGGGTTTTTGACATGTGATCAAGAAAAAGGGGGAGGCATGTCAGACATAAATTTAAAAAAATAGACCAATTTTTCAGAAAATGACTACTTTTAAAGGCTATCTCTTTATTAATATTGTTAAAAAACAAGTTGTGATTGATTTTTTTTATTTGCATTGTCAGAAAAAGTTCTTTGCAAATATTTAATGCATTTAAGTATGGTAGAATATTGTCACTTTTTTGCTCGCGCAACTTGGTTACCCTATATTTAAAAATCAAATATTTAAAAAAGTGCTCGTCACATTTCACTGAAACTTTGCAAATGCATTCAGTATGTGTATAGGAAGATACTTGTATAGTTATTTATTTTTTCTAAGACAGAAAGTGACTGTTTAGGTTACAGACCACCAATTCAACCAATGAGCATTTGGAACGTACGCAAAAATAGTCCTACGCAGAAATTACCCCTGTTCCTCATAGTGCTGTGAAAAAAGTTCTCATCTCATTTAAAAAATTCAAACAGTTTCTGAAAGGAAAAACATTTCTGTACATTTTATAGGTGCATTTTGCTTCTTGTGATGTGAAGCCTAATCTCCATAATGATTTCTAAATATACCCCTATCTTGTGAAAACACTGGGATTTCCCATGCTATTTATAGACACTTCATTTCCGGTGACCAGTACTGCACTGCAAGTCTGCTAACCCCACATGCCATTCTGAGGATTGTGAGCTGACATATGTAGAATCATGCTGATATATAGTCATCTGCAGGTTAAAGTTAAGGTAAAGTCCAGAGAAGCCATTGAATATTGTGAAATTAGCATAGAAGCCTATGGGAAGTGGAATTAGTGGTTTTTAGCCTTAAGCTGAAGCCATGGCAAAATGATAAGTTTCTTGGAATAGCTTTAAACTACTTGAAGATCTTGTAAACTTTGCTATGAGAGGAATACACTACAAAGATCCTTCAAAATATGCATTTTTTTAAGTTATAGGTCCAAATTATGGAAAATTGGTCTTTTTGGCTGAATTTTATGTCCTATCTTGTGAAAAGTGTAGAAAATTTAGTAAAAATATCAAATATTTAACTTTGAGGGCTATATTTACTTAAATATGGTGGTAAATCAGCACTTGAAATCAAGTTTTGTGTAAATTTGAGCAAAAATTTGATTAGAAATGAGGAAAAACTCACTTTCATTACTGCGGTTAAGGACATATAAGCATTTCCCTATGGCAACATGGAAAATGCATTTTTGAGTACTTTTTTTGCTTTAGGTGCCCTTTACTTGTCATGTTTTATTGTGAAAACACTGTATTTACAAATTTAAAGCCAAAGATATCACCTTTTGCGAAAATTTAAAGATTTAGGGTTTTTGACATGTGATCAAGAAAAAGGGGGAGGCATGTCAGACATAAATTTAAAAAAATAGACCAATTTTTCAGAAAATGACTACTTTTAAAGGCTATCTCTTTATTAATATTGTTAAAAAACAAGTTGTGATTGATTTTTTTTATTTGCATTGTCAGAAAAAGTTCTTTGCAAATATTTAATGCATTTAAGTATGGTAGAATATTGTCACTTTTTTGCTCGCGCAACTTGGTTACCCTATATTTAAAAATCAAATATTTAAAAAAGTGCTCGTCACATTTCACTGAAACTTTGCAAATGCATTCAGTATGTGTATAGGAAGATACTTGTATAGTTATTTATTTTTTCTAAGACAGAAAGTGACTGTTTAGGTTACAGACCACCAATTCAACCAATGAGCATTTGGAACGTACGCAAAAATAGTCCTACGCAGAAATTACCCCTGTTCCTCATAGTGCTGTGAAAAAAGTTCTCATCTCATTTAAAAAATTCAAACAGTTTCTGAAAGGAAAAACATTTCTGTACATTTTATAGGTGCATTTTGCTTCTTGTGATGTGAAGCCTAATCTCCATAATGATTTCTAAATATACCCCTATCTTGTGAAAACACTGGGATTTCCCATGCTATTTATAGACACTTCATTTCCGGTGACCAGTACTGCACTGCAAGTCTGCTAACCCCACATGCCATTCTGAGGATTGTGAGCTGACATATGTAGAATCATGCTGATATATAGTCATCTGCAGGTTAAAGTTAAGGTAAAGTCCAGAGAAGCCATTGAATATTGTGAAATTAGCATAGAAGCCTATGGGAAGTGGAATTAGTGGTTTTTAGCCTTAAGCTGAAGCCATGGCAAAATGATAAGTTTCTTGGAATAGCTTTAAACTACTTGAAGATCTTGTAAACTTTGCTATGAGAGGAATACACTACAAAGATCCTTCAAAATATGCATTTTTTTAAGTTATAGGTCCAAATTATGGAAAATTGGTCTTTTTGGCTGAATTTTATGTCCTATCTTGTGAAAAGTGTAGAAAATTTA
Source organism: Perna viridis (assembly GCA_037379345.1). Taxonomy (NCBI): domain Eukaryota; kingdom Metazoa; phylum Mollusca; class Bivalvia; order Mytilida; family Mytilidae; genus Perna; species Perna viridis. Next base: position 1,117,155 of record CM074524.1, on the reverse strand, counting down.
GTAAAAATATCAAATATTTAACTTTGAGGGCTATATTTACTTAAATATGGTGGTAAATCAGCACTTGAAATCAAGTTTTGTGTAAATTTGAGCAAAAATTTGATTAGAAATGAGGAAAAACTCACTTTCATTACTGCGGTTAAGGACATATAAGCATTTCCCTATGGCAACATGGAAAATGCATTTTTGAGTACTTTTTTTGCTTTAGGTGCCCTTTACTTGTCATGTTTTATTGTGAAAACACTGTATTTACAAATTTAAAGCCAAAGATATCACCTTTTGCGAAAATTTAAAGATTTAGGGTTTTTGACATGTGATCAAGAAAAAGGGGGAGGCATGTCAGACATAAATTTAAAAAAATAGACCAATTTTTCAGAAAATGACTACTTTTAAAGGCTATCTCTTTATTAATATTGTTAAAAAACAAGTTGTGATTGATTTTTTTTATTTGCATTGTCAGAAAAAGTTCTTTGCAAATATTTAATGCATTTAAGTATGGTAGAATATTGTCACTTTTTTGCTCGCGCAACTTGGTTACCCTATATTTAAAAATCAAATATTTAAAAAAGTGCTCGTCACATTTCACTGAAACTTTGCAAATGCATTCAGTATGTGTATAGGAAGATACTTGTATAGTTATTTATTTTTTCTAAGACAGAAAGTGACTGTTTAGGTTACAGACCACCAATTCAACCAATGAGCATTTGGAACGTACGCAAAAATAGTCCTACGCAGAAATTACCCCTGTTCCTCATAGTGCTGTGAAAAAAGTTCTCATCTCATTTAAAAAATTCAAACAGTTTCTGAAAGGAAAAACATTTCTGTACATTTTATAGGTGCATTTTGCTTCTTGTGATGTGAAGCCTAATCTCCATAATGATTTCTAAATATACCCCTATCTTGTGAAAACACTGGGATTTCCCATGCTATTTATAGACACTTCATTTCCGGTGACCAGTACTGCACTGCAAGTCTGCTAACCCCACATGCCATTCTGAGGATTGTGAGCTGACATATGTAGAATCATGCTGATATATAGTCATCTGCAGGTTAAAGTTAAGGTAAAGTCCAGAGAAGCCATTGAATATTGTGAAATTAGCATAGAAGCCTATGGGAAGTGGAATTAGTGGTTTTTAGCCTTAAGCTGAAGCCATGGCAAAATGATAAGTTTCTTGGAATAGCTTTAAACTACTTGAAGATCTTGTAAACTTTGCTATGAGAGGAATACACTACAAAGATCCTTCAAAATATGCATTTTTTTAAGTTATAGGTCCAAATTATGGAAAATTGGTCTTTTTGGCTGAATTTTATGTCCTATCTTGTGAAAAGTGTAGAAAATTTAGTAAAAATATCAAATATTTAACTTTGAGGGCTATATTTACTTAAATATGGTGGTAAATCAGCACTTGAAATCAAGTTTTGTGTAAATTTGAGCAAAAATTTGATTAGAAATGAGGAAAAACTCACTTTCATTACTGCGGTTAAGGACATATAAGCATTTCCCTATGGCAACATGGAAAATGCATTTTTGAGTACTTTTTTTGCTTTAGGTGCCCTTTACTTGTCATGTTTTATTGTGAAAACACTGTATTTACAAATTTAAAGCCAAAGATATCACCTTTTGCGAAAATTTAAAGATTTAGGGTTTTTGACATGTGATCAAGAAAAAGGGGGAGGCATGTCAGACATAAATTTAAAAAAATAGACCAATTTTTCAGAAAATGACTACTTTTAAAGGCTATCTCTTTATTAATATTGTTAAAAAACAAGTTGTGATTGATTTTTTTTATTTGCATTGTCAGAAAAAGTTCTTTGCAAATATTTAATGCATTTAAGTATGGTAGAATATTGTCACTTTTTTGCTCGCGCAACTTGGTTACCCTATATTTAAAAATCAAATATTTAAAAAAGTGCTCGTCACATTTCACTGAAACTTTGCAAATGCATTCAGTATGTGTATAGAAAGATACTTGTATAGTTATTTATTTTTTCTAAGACAGAAAGTGACTGTTTAGGTTACAGACCACCAATTCAACCAATGAGCATTTGGAACGTACGCAAAAATAGTCCTACGCAGAAATTACCCCTGTTCCTCATAGTGCTGTGAAAAAAGTTCTCATCTCATTTAAAAAATTCAAACAGTTTCTGAAAGGAAAAACATTTCTGTACATTTTATAGGTGCATTTTGCTTCTTGTGATGTGAAGCCTAATCTCCATAATGATTTCTAAATATACCCCTATCTTGTGAAAACACTGGGATTTCCCATGCTATTTATAGACACTTCATTTCCGGTGACCAGTACTGCACTGCAAGTCTGCTAACCCCACATGCCATTCTGAGGATTGTGAGCTGACATATGTAGAATCATGCTGATATATAGTCATCTGCAGGTTAAAGTTAAGGTAAAGTCCAGAGAAGCCATTGAATATTGTGAAATTAGCATAGAAGCCTATGGGAAGTGGAATTAGTGGTTTTTAGCCTTAAGCTGAAGCCATGGCAAAATGATAAGTTTCTTGGAATAGCTTTAAACTACTTGAAGATCTTGTAAACTTTGCTATGAGAGGAATACACTACAAAGATCCTTCAAAATATGCATTTTTTTAAGTTATAGGTCCAAATTATGGAAAATTGGTCTTTTTGGCTGAATTTTATGTCCTATCTTGTGAAAAGTGTAGAAAATTTAGTAAAAATATCAAATATTTAACTTTGAGGGCTATATTTACTTAAATATGGTGGTAAATCAGCACTTGAAATCAAGTTTTGTGTAAATTTGAGCAAAAATTTGATTAGAAATGAGGAAAAACTCACTTTCATTACTGCGGTTAAGGACATATAAGCATTTCCCTATGGCAACATGGAAAATGCATTTTTGAGTACTTTTTTTGCTTTAGGTGCCCTTTACTTGTCATGTTTTATTGTGAAAACACTGTATTTACAAATTTAAAGCCAAAGATATCACCTTTTGCGAAAATTTAAAGATTTAGGGTTTTTGACATGTGATCAAGAAAAAGGGGGAGGCATGTCAGACATAAATTTAAAAAAATAGACCAATTTTTCAGAAAATGACTACTTTTAAAGGCTATCTCTTTATTAATATTGTTAAAAAACAAGTTGTGATTGATTTTTTTTATTTGCATTGTCAGAAAAAGTTCTTTGCAAATATTTAATGCATTTAAGTATGGTAGAATATTGTCACTTTTTTGCTCGCGCAACTTGGTTACCCTATATTTAAAAATCAAATATTTAAAAAAGTGCTCGTCACATTTCACTGAAACTTTGCAAATGCATTCAGTATGTGTATAGGAAGATACTTGTATAGTTATTTATTTTTTCTAAGACAGAAAGTGACTGTTTAGGTTACAGACCACCAATTCAACCAATGAGCATTTGGAACGTACGCAAAAATAGTCCTACGCAGAAATTACCCCTGTTCCTCATAGTGCTGTGAAAAAAGTTCTCATCTCATTTAAAAAATTCAAACAGTTTCTGAAAGGAAAAACATTTCTGTACATTTTATAGGTGCATTTTGCTTCTTGTGATGTGAAGCCTAATCTCCATAATGATTTCTAAATATACCCCTATCTTGTGAAAACACTGGGATTTCCCATGCTATTTATAGACACTTCATTTCCGGTGACCAGTACTGCACTGCAAGTCTGCTAACCCCACATGCCATTCTGAGGATTGTGAGCTGACATATGTAGAATCATGCTGATATATAGTCATCTGCAGGTTAAAGTTAAGGTAAAGTCCAGAGAAGCCATTGAATATTGTGAAATTAGCATAGAAGCCTATGGGAAGTGGAATTAGTGGTTTTTAGCCTTAAGCTGAAGCCATGGCAAAATGATAAGTTTCTTGGAATAGCTTTAAACTACTTGAAGATCTTGTAAACTTTGCTATGAGAGGAATACACTACAAAGATCCTTCAAAATATGCATTTTTTTAAGTTATAGGTCCAAATTATGGAAAATTGGTCTTTTTGGCTGAATTTTATGTCCTATCTTGTGAAAAGTGTAGAAAATTTAGTAAAAATATCAAATATTTAACTTTGAGGGCTATATTTACTTAAATATGGTGGTAAATCAGCACTTGAAATCAAGTTTTGTGTAAATTTGAGCAAAAATTTGATTAGAAATGAGGAAAAACTCACTTTCATTACTGCGGTTAAGGACATATAAGCATTTCCCTATGGCAACATGGAAAATGCATTTTTGAGTACTTTTTTTGCTTTAGGTGCCCTTTACTTGTCATGTTTTATTGTGAAAACACTGTATTTACAAATTTAAAGCCAAAGATATCACCTTTTGCGAAAATTTAAAGATTTAGGGTTTTTGACATGTGATCAAGAAAAAGGGGGAGGCATGTCAGACATAAATTTAAAAAAATAGACCAATTTTTCAGAAAATGACTACTTTTAAAGGCTATCTCTTTATTAATATTGTTAAAAAACAAGTTGTGATTGATTTTTTTTATTTGCATTGTCAGAAAAAGTTCTTTGCAAATATTTAATGCATTTAAGTATGGTAGAATATTGTCACTTTTTTGCTCGCGCAACTTGGTTACCCTATATTTAAAAATCAAATATTTAAAAAAGTGCTCGTCACATTTCACTGAAACTTTGCAAATGCATTCAGTATGTGTATAGGAAGATACTTGTATAGTTATTTATTTTTTCTAAGACAGAAAGTGACTGTTTAGGTTACAGACCACCAATTCAACCAATGAGCATTTGGAACGTACGCAAAAATAGTCCTACGCAGAAATTACCCCTGTTCCTCATAGTGCTGTGAAAAAAGTTCTCATCTCATTTAAAAAATTCAAACAGTTTCTGAAAGGAAAAACATTTCTGTACATTTTATAGGTGCATTTTGCTTCTTGTGATGTGAAGCCTAATCTCCATAATGATTTCTAAATATACCCCTATCTTGTGAAAACACTGGGATTTCCCATGCTATTTATAGACACTTCATTTCCGGTGACCAGTACTGCACTGCAAGTCTGCTAACCCCACATGCCATTCTGAGGATTGTGAGCTGACATATGTAGAATCATGCTGATATATAGTCATCTGCAGGTTAAAGTTAAGGTAAAGTCCAGAGAAGCCATTGAATATTGTGAAATTAGCATAGAAGCCTATGGGAAGTGGAATTAGTGGTTTTTAGCCTTAAGCTGAAGCCATGGCAAAATGATAAGTTTCTTGGAATAGCTTTAAACTACTTGAAGATCTTGTAAACTTTGCTATGAGAGGAATACACTACAAAGATCCTTCAAAATATGCATTTTTTTAAGTTATAGGTCCAAATTATGGAAAATTGGTCTTTTTGGCTGAATTTTATGTCCTATCTTGTGAAAAGTGTAGAAAATTTAGTAAAAATATCAAATATTTAACTTTGAGGGCTATATTTACTTAAATATGGTGGTAAATCAGCACTTGAAATCAAGTTTTGTGTAAATTTGAGCAAAAATTTGATTAGAAATGAGGAAAAACTCACTTTCATTACTGCGGTTAAGGACATATAAGCATTTCCCTATGGCAACATGGAAAATGCATTTTTGAGTACTTTTTTTGCTTTAGGTGCCCTTTACTTGTCATGTTTTATTGTGAAAACACTGTATTTACAAATTTAAAGCCAAAGATATCACCTTTTGCGAAAATTTAAAGATTTAGGGTTTTTGACATGTGATCAAGAAAAAGGGGGAGGCATGTCAGACATAAATTTAAAAAAATAGACCAATTTTTCAGAAAATGACTACTTTTAAAGGCTATCTCTTTATTAATATTGTTAAAAAACAAGTTGTGATTGATTTTTTTTATTTGCATTGTCAGAAAAAGTTCTTTGCAAATATTTAATGCATTTAAGTATGGTAGAATATTGTCACTTTTTTGCTCGCGCAACTTGGTTACCCTATATTTAAAAATCAAATATTTAAAAAAGTGCTCGTCACATTTCACTGAAACTTTGCAAATGCATTCAGTATGTGTATAGGAAGATACTTGTATAGTTATTTATTTTTTCTAAGACAGAAAGTGACTGTTTAGGTTACAGACCACCAATTCAACCAATGAGCATTTGGAACGTACGCAAAAATAGTCCTACGCAGAAATTACCCCTGTTCCTCATAGTGCTGTGAAAAAAGTTCTCATCTCATTTAAAAAATTCAAACAGTTTCTGAAAGGAAAAACATTTCTGTACATTTTATAGGTGCATTTTGCTTCTTGTGATGTGAAGCCTAATCTCCATAATGATTTCTAAATATACCCCTATCTTGTGAAAACACTGGGATTTCCCATGCTATTTATAGACACTTCATTTCCGGTGACCAGTACTGCACTGCAAGTCTGCTAACCCCACATGCCATTCTGAGGATTGTGAGCTGACATATGTAGAATCATGCTGATATATAGTCATCTGCAGGTTAAAGTTAAGGTAAAGTCCAGAGAAGCCATTGAATATTGTGAAATTAGCATAGAAGCCTATGGGAAGTGGAATTAGTGGTTTTTAGCCTTAAGCTGAAGCCATGGCAAAATGATAAGTTTCTTGGAATAGCTTTAAACTACTTGAAGATCTTGTAAACTTTGCTATGAGAGGAATACACTACAAAGATCCTTCAAAATATGCATTTTTTTAAGTTATAGGTCCAAATTATGGAAAATTGGTCTTTTTGGCTGAATTTTATGTCCTATCTTGTGAAAAGTGTAGAAAATTTAGTAAAAATATCAAATATTTAACTTTGAGGGCTATATTTACTTAAATATGGTGGTAAATCAGCACTTGAAATCAAGTTTTGTGTAAATTTGAGCAAAAATTTGATTAGAAATGAGGAAAAACTCACTTTCATTACTGCGGTTAAGGACATATAAGCATTTCCCTATGGCAACATGGAAAATGCATTTTTGAGTACTTTTTTTGCTTTAGGTGCCCTTTACTTGTCATGTTTTATTGTGAAAACACTGTATTTACAAATTTAAAGCCAAAGATATCACCTTTTGCGAAAATTTAAAGATTTAGGGTTTTTGACATGTGATCAAGAAAAAGGGGGAGGCATGTCAGACATAAATTTAAAAAAATAGACCAATTTTTCAGAAAATGACTACTTTTAAAGGCTATCTCTTTATTAATATTGTTAAAAAACAAGTTGTGATTGATTTTTTTTATTTGCATTGTCAGAAAAAGTTCTTTGCAAATATTTAATGCATTTAAGTATGGTAGAATATTGTCACTTTTTTGCTCGCGCAACTTGGTTACCCTATATTTAAAAATCAAATATTTAAAAAAGTGCTCGTCACATTTCACTGAAACTTTGCAAATGCATTCAGTATGTGTATAGGAAGATACTTGTATAGTTATTTATTTTTTCTAAGACAGAAAGTGACTGTTTAGGTTACAGACCACCAATTCAACCAATGAGCATTTGGAACGTACGCAAAAATAGTCCTACGCAGAAATTACCCCTGTTCCTCATAGTGCTGTGAAAAAAGTTCTCATCTCATTTAAAAAATTCAAACAGTTTCTGAAAGGAAAAACATTTCTGTACATTTTATAGGTGCATTTTGCTTCTTGTGATGTGAAGCCTAATCTCCATAATGATTTCTAAATATACCCCTATCTTGTGAAAACACTGGGATTTCCCATGCTATTTATAGACACTTCATTTCCGGTGACCAGTACTGCACTGCAAGTCTGCTAACCCCACATGCCATTCTGAGGATTGTGAGCTGACATATGTAGAATCATGCTGATATATAGTCATCTGCAGGTTAAAGTTAAGGTAAAGTCCAGAGAAGCCATTGAATATTGTGAAATTAGCATAGAAGCCTATGGGAAGTGGAATTAGTGGTTTTTAGCCTTAAGCTGAAGCCATGGCAAAATGATAAGTTTCTTGGAATAGCTTTAAACTACTTGAAGATCTTGTAAACTTTGCTATGAGAGGAATACACTACAAAGATCCTTCAAAATATGCATTTTTTTAAGTTATAGGTCCAAATTATGGAAAATTGGTCTTTTTGGCTGAATTTTATGTCCTATCTTGTGAAAAGTGTAGAAAATTTAGTAAAAATATCAAATATTTAACTTTGAGGGCTATATTTACTTAAATATGGTGGTAAATCAGCACTTGAAATCAAGTTTTGTGTAAATTTGAGCAAAAATTTGATTAGAAATGAGGAAAAACTCACTTTCATTACTGCGGTTAAGGACATATAAGCATTTCCCTATGGCAACATGGAAAATGCATTTTTGAGTACTTTTTTTGCTTTAGGTGCCCTTTACTTGTCATGTTTTATTGTGAAAACACTGTATTTACAAATTTAAAGCCAAAGATATCACCTTTTGCGAAAATTTAAAGATTTAGGGTTTTTGACATGTGATCAAGAAAAAGGGGGAGGCATGTCAGACATAAATTTAAAAAAATAGACCAATTTTTCAGAAAATGACTACTTTTAAAGGCTATCTCTTTATTAATATTGTTAAAAAACAAGTTGTGATTGATTTTTTTTATTTGCATTGTCAGAAAAAGTTCTTTGCAAATATTTAATGCATTTAAGTATGGTAGAATATTGTCACTTTTTTGCTCGCGCAACTTGGTTACCCTATATTTAAAAATCAAATATTTAAAAAAGTGCTCGTCACATTTCACTGAAACTTTGCAAATGCATTCAGTATGTGTATAGGAAGATACTTGTATAGTTATTTATTTTTTCTAAGACAGAAAGTGACTGTTTAGGTTACAGACCACCAATTCAACCAATGAGCATTTGGAACGTACGCAAAAATAGTCCTACGCAGAAATTACCCCTGTTCCTCATAGTGCTGTGAAAAAAGTTCTCATCTCATTTAAAAAATTCAAACAGTTTCTGAAAGGAAAAACATTTCTGTACATTTTATAGGTGCATTTTGCTTCTTGTGATGTGAAGCCTAATCTCCATAATGATTTCTAAATATACCCCTATCTTGTGAAAACACTGGGATTTCCCATGCTATTTATAGACACTTCATTTCCGGTGACCAGTACTGCACTGCAAGTCTGCTAACCCCACATGCCATTCTGAGGATTGTGAGCTGACATATGTAGAATCATGCTGATATATAGTCATCTGCAGGTTAAAGTTAAGGTAAAGTCCAGAGAAGCCATTGAATATTGTGAAATTAGCATAGAAGCCTATGGGAAGTGGAATTAGTGGTTTTTAGCCTTAAGCTGAAGCCATGGCAAAATGATAAGTTTCTTGGAATAGCTTTAAACTACTTGAAGATCTTGTAAACTTTGCTATGAGAGGAATACACTACAAAGATCCTTCAAAATATGCATTTTTTTAAGTTATAGGTCCAAATTATGGAAAATTGGTCTTTTTGGCTGAATTTTATGTCCTATCTTGTGAAAAGTGTAGAAAATTTAGTAAAAATATCAAATATTTAACTTTGAGGGCTATATTTACTTAAATATGGTGGTAAATCAGCACTTGAAATCAAGTTTTGTGTAAATTTGAGCAAAAATTTGATTAGAAATGAGGAAAAACTCACTTTCATTACTGCGGTTAAGGACATATAAGCATTTCCCTATGGCAACATGGAAAATGCATTTTTGAGTACTTTTTTTGCTTTAGGTGCCCTTTACTTGTCATGTTTTATTGTGAAAACACTGTATTTACAAATTTAAAGCCAAAGATATCACCTTTTGCGAAAATTTAAAGATTTAGGGTTTTTGACATGTGATCAAGAAAAAGGGGGAGGCATGTCAGACATAAATTTAAAAAAATAGACCAATTTTTCAGAAAATGACTACTTTTAAAGGCTATCTCTTTATTAATATTGTTAAAAAACAAGTTGTGATTGATTTTTTTTATTTGCATTGTCAGAAAAAGTTCTTTGCAAATATTTAATGCATTTAAGTATGGTAGAATATTGTCACTTTTTTGCTCGCGCAACTTGGTTACCCTATATTTAAAAATCAAATATTTAAAAAAGTGCTCGTCACATTTCACTGAAACTTTGCAAATGCATTCAGTATGTGTATAGGAAGATACTTGTATAGTTATTTATTTTTTCTAAGACAGAAAGTGACTGTTTAGATTACAGACCACCAATTCAACCAATGAGCATTTGGAACGTACGCAAAAATAGTCCTACGCAGAAATTACCCCTGTTCCTCATAGTGCTGTGAAAAAAGTTCTCATCTCATTTAAAAAATTCAAACAGTTTCTGAAAGGAAAAACATTTCTGTACATTTTATAGGTGCATTTTGCTTCTTGTGATGTGAAGCCTAATCTCCATAATGATTTCTAAATATACCCCTATCTTGTGAAAACACTGGGATTTCCCATGCTATTTATAGACACTTCATTTCCGGTGACCAGTACTGCACTGCAAGTCTGCTAACCCCACATGCCATTCTGAGGATTGTGAGCTGACATATGTAGAATCATGCTGATATATAGTCATCTGCAGGTTAAAGTTAAGGTAAAGTCCAGAGAAGCCATTGAATATTGTGAAATTAGCATAGAAGCCTATGGGAAGTGGAATTAGTGGTTTTTAGCCTTAAGCTGAAGCCATGGCAAAATGATAAGTTTCTTGGAATAGCTTTAAACTACTTGAAGATCTTGTAAACTTTGCTATGAGAGGAATACACTACAAAGATCCTTCAAAATATGCATTTTTTTAAGTTATAGGTCCAAATTATGGAAAATTGGTCTTTTTGGCTGAATTTTATGTCCTATCTTGTGAAAAGTGTAGAAAATTTAGTAAAAATATCAAATATTTAACTTTGAGGGCTATATTTACTTAAATATGGTGGTAAATCAGCACTTGAAATCAAGTTTTGTGTAAATTTGAGCAAAAATTTGATTAGAAATGAGGAAAAACTCACTTTCATTACTGCGGTTAAGGACATATAAGCATTTCCCTATGGCAACATGGAAAATGCATTTTTGAGTACTTTTTTTGCTTTAGGTGCCCTTTACTTGTCATGTTTTATTGTGAAAACACTGTATTTACAAATTTAAAGCCAAAGATATCACCTTTTGCGAAAATTTAAAGATTTAGGGTTTTTGACATGTGATCAAGAAAAAGGGGGAGGCATGTCAGACATAAATTTAAAAAAATAGACCAATTTTTCAGAAAATGACTACTTTTAAAGGCTATCTCTTTATTAATATTGTTAAAAAACAAGTTGTGATTGATTTTTTTTATTTGCATTGTCAGAAAAAGTTCTTTGCAAATATTTAATGCATTTAAGTATGGTAGAATATTGTCACTTTTTTGCTCGCGCAACTTGGTTACCCTATATTTAAAAATCAAATATTTAAAAAAGTGCTCGTCACATTTCACTGAAACTTTGCAAATGCATTCAGTATGTGTATAGGAAGATACTTGTATAGTTATTTATTTTTTCTAAGACAGAAAGTGACTGTTTAGGTTACAGACCACCAATTCAACCAATGAGCATTTGGAACGTACGCAAAAATAGTCCTACGCAGAAATTACCCCTGTTCCTCATAGTGCTGTGAAAAAAGTTCTCATCTCATTTAAAAAATTCAAACAGTTTCTGAAAGGAAAAACATTTCTGTACATTTTATAGGTGCATTTTGCTTCTTGTGATGTGAAGCCTAATCTCCATAATGATTTCTAAATATACCCCTATCTTGTGAAAACACTGGGATTTCCCATGCTATTTATAGACACTTCATTTCCGGTGACCAGTACTGCACTGCAAGTCTGCTAACCCCACATGCCATTCTGAGGATTGTGAGCTGACATATGTAGAATCATGCTGATATATAGTCATCTGCAGGTTAAAGTTAAGGTAAAGTCCAGAGAAGCCATTGAATATTGTGAAATTAGCATAGAAGCCTATGGAAAGTGGAATTAGTGGTTTTTAGCCTAAAGCCATTCGGGTCATAACGGTTACGAAAGTGTACGCAATAATATCAAGGGAACCAAGATTTTAGCGGAAGTTACCCTATTTTAAAGCATATATATATATCGCATTTGTACCATTTCGGATGCTTAAGTATGCCAAAATCAGTGACAGAGAATATTTCACGATTAGCGACTTTGAAGACATCGGTCTTTGATTTTCTATTTCTAGCTGGAAAACTACACATCGTATTCGACCTATATGAGATTTGTCTTTTCGAGAAATGTTTGTTTTAAGATAAGGCTGTACGCAAAATGTTTGGTTGATATCTGCGCAGATTTGGCATATTCATGACACTTTCTCTCCATAAGGTCTGGTGCTTTTGCATTAGTACTTCTATGATAAACTTTGCTAGAAATTTGCCACTGACTCCGTCTGAGTTATTTGCGTTGAATGAGTTTTCTAGTCCGCATTCTGACATTATGCTTTGCACATCGTTATACCATGCGTCTTAATGGTTTCTAGAGATGTATCTATCCATTTTAAGTATTTTTGATGGCATTTTATCATGATGTATATTCATAATTCAGCACGATAAATGAACTCTCTGTACTTGAGTACTTATTTGAATGGTGAGTATATATATCATATCACCTGCTGGGATCAGAGCCGCGTCTTTATAGATTAATGCGCCTTTTATTTCAATAAACCATTTTCAGATTTGCTAAAATTGTCGACAAAGAGTATTTGTTTTTGGTTCCCAATTCTTAAAATCCTTCACGATTAAGCTAATATGTGGCATATATTATCGATCTGAGGTTGATTCTGGAAACCTATAGGTGTTAAGGATGCATATCTGATCTGAGGCGTTAGAATCCCATTACCGGTGTGTGAACGATACATATCTGACCCGAGGCGTTAGGATCCCGTTACCAGTATGTGAACGATACATATCTGATCCGAGACGTCAGAATCCCGTTACCAGTGTGTGAACGATACCTGGTTAATTTCGGAAACCTCTATGTGAAGGATGCATGTCTGATCTGAGGCGTTCATAGGATCTCGGTAACCTGTGTGTAAACGATACATACCTGATCTGAGGCGAAGTCATCGAATCTTGTTTCTCCATAGATACCCCCGGTTATTATACACAACTGAGGCAGTAAGTTCTTGTTCATATTGAAGTATTCAACCAGATCCATTTCTCTGCCGTATGTGTAAGCCATTATGCTGCAAGATAAAGTTCCATATTAATAAAACTGTGACAAAATAGTTAATTACCATTCTGGTGGCCATGGTTGCAATCCCAGTTTGTGTTGTTCTGAACCTTTATCCATTATGTGAAAGTTATGGAGCGTATCAACCTTAATTGGGGTTTCCGCACATATTTAAAACAATAAGTTGATACATAGATAAGGAATGGACACGGGTACATTTCTTATCTATGTATCAACTTATTGTTCCATAGATAAGGAATGGACAGGGATACATTTCTCCTTTCACCCGAAGCTCTTTCCTTTCTCCCGCTCTTTCCCTGTCTAACCCTAACCCTGTCCTCCGTCTCATAGATGTATAGTCCATAATGGCTATACTTATTGGTTATACTATACATCTATAATAGTTGCTTACCTCGGTGTTGTATAATCCATTATTGCAGTCTCAAACAGGAAGTGTATGGCACATTAAACACTGCTGTTGAAAAACGAGGAAGTTTAAATTCTGATATTATATATCCTTTACAATCAGTTTTAAAATAGGAAGAATTTGTACACTTTACATTATACAGGAAATGCCAAACAAGTATTTTACTAGTAATATATATATAAACGTCTCAGAATGTGACGACTCTATTCGCTACACTGCTCCATCGGATCAAATTGATACAGGGAAGATAATGTAAACGTATAGAAAGGTCTGAAAAATTCCCAACGATGTTAGAACTGTCAAATTTCCGATACAAATTTTTGGTCGTTCCCTCCGCGGGACTCAAACTCGTACCTCTATGACATCTGTGGCAACACCTCAAAATGAGCAAAATTTTCAGTCAACAAATGACCTTCAGTGCCTTAAATAAAGTTTATTTAAGGCACTGAAGAATTTGTTGACTGAAAATTTTGCTCATTATATATTTTATTATAGTGTATTAACATCTTTATCGGTATCGTTGTACAATCCTTCAGACTTGTATATTTTTTTTGTTTGTGCTGCATCGTCATGACTAGATGACCCGATACCCATTAAGTTTGCTGAAGTATTTTGACTCGTTATTCTCCTACTATTTTTGCCCCCCCCCCCCAAGAGTCACTATGTTTACCTACTTGCATCATTGATAAACATATATACATGTTGTGGTTACCAGATTTCCTTTACGCGCCTTCATTGGTCAGTACAAGACTATATAGGTTATATACATTAGCACGCCCCGATATTTATGAATATTCATTGCCATCTGCTTAATCTGGTTCATGAACTTGTTCACTGGTCAATATCATTAAGCGGCCCAATTAAAGATCGTTACAACGTACCTTTTTTGTAAGTTTACATGAAAAGATAATGATAGGTTAGCATTGAATTCATGTAATATTACCCAGTTTCCGATTAAAACACATTGTAATATTATACTCCTTGAGACGTTTAGGTTTTCCGCACGCGCGATACCCAAACGCACGCTAAACGCTCACCAAACAGGGTGTCGGTATTTTGTGTAGTCCAAATCCGAACCGGAATTCCAGAACCGAAAAATTCGTTTTAATGAAAATAAAGTCATTTTTATTGTTTGTATGTTTAAAGTTTATATATTAAAATGCGTTCACCAATTTTTATACATTTGGGTTTCTGATTGTGACCATAAAACAGTTTTTATTGAATCATAGGTCGGTGTTTTGTGTAACACAGGTGTAGTTATTGGATTAAAAAATGTGTTGTCAGTCCATTAGTTCATTCGTAAGGCCATTAGGCCTTTCTATAAAATGAAATATTTTTTAACAAATGGAATTTTAACGGATTAATACCACCCGAAATCGAAAAAATGGCATATTATCAATTGCAATATATACCTAAAAAATACATCTAACGGATGTTCGTGTCAATATCACTGCATTTATGAACGAGATTTATATAATTAATGAAAAAAGCAAGTTATTAGTAATCTAGTTATTGTTGATTTCTCTCATCACACTTTGTTTCTGGAGTGAACATCGACTTTAGAGAAAAGCACAATCGTATCTTCTTGACAGTGAACTGTTCCTGATTCTTCTTTGAAAGAGTTGTCAACAAGAACAGTTTGAGGCTTTGTTACTTCGAATTTCAAAAGTGGATATTTTTTTTTATTAATATGATACCAAATACTAGCATAGTTTACTAGTATATACATATTCAACCGTAACAAGCTTAATATAACGCAAAATAAACTAATGTGAGAATAAAAAAAATCTTAATTTGATAAATGAAATAAAGCAATATTGATAATAGCATAAACAAATTCTATACAAAACAAATTTCAGCTAATTTTTTATCAAAATATCTGAAATGGGATGCTCGCAAACACAGACGCGCAGATACTTATAATATACGAAGATAAAGGTTAGAGAAACATTCAATTCAAGAGGCCTGGTGACATATAGCACTTGGACTTTCGTTTTAATTTTCAGTTGAAATCTTCAAGAGAAGTAGAATTTTGATTTGTAACCATTTTGAAAAGAAATGGAGAACATATTTAGATACTACGACCAGTCTTTTCCATCACTACCACGTATACCGGAATGCTAAAAAACGCCGGTTTTTTTTCAAAGCAGAAAGTCCATTTGGAATTCCCTCGATGCTGTTAAAGAGGAGAAGGGTGTCAATGATCAAGAAATTCCTGATTTTTTTCGGAAATTACGACCAAGCCTTTCCCCCATTGCCTCAGAAATCAGATAAATACATTGAAGAATTGCAATTTGGTGGTGGTCCAACAGAAAACGCCATGGTCTACACAATACCCTCAGACTATTTGAATGTTGAAGAAGTTTTCAGCCTTATAGAGAATCCTGAACTCAGTCGAATGTCTCGTGTTCCGCCATATAAACCAAAAGGCAGTGAAGTATATATGATAAACGGTGGGACAGATAAAGCAAAAGATTGGGCATGTGACGGATACAGATGGGTAAACAAGGGAAGATATGGTATACCAAAGAATAACACGTCTGTATATGTAAGATGTTACAATATAAGCACCGGACTGAAAGATGTCAAAGGATCAGTTTCATTTCGCAAGCGAATATACTATAAAATAAACTCAGTAATAAAGTTAGTTCACTATGCCGGAGATGAATCATGATACGTTCCACCATGGAAAGGACAAGTCCGAGAATCCAAAGGAATACAGAAGAACCTTACCATCTGCCTTGGAAAGGGTTAAAGGGAGAGGAACTGATCACGAACCTAACGTTATTTACAAAGAAATGGTGGTCAGTAATAACATTCCGGGTCAATACCAGGGTATACGTTACCCACGAAATACAGAACAGATTAAGAATCAGCAATGGAAGATAAGGAAAGACCCAAATCTCCAAAAATACATCCCAAAGACTAATCGCTTCCTTTAACACCGACTGACCCAGCGAAATCGCTCATGGCTTCATCTGTGCTGCAATCTCCTAACAATGCAGGTGAAAAAGAACAAATCTGCGCCACTTCGATCTCTGATACGAATAATGTAACCGCCTTCAAGAGATGTTGGATTAAATTATCAGATTAACTCGCAATCTTTCTAACAAACATTTGATATAATAAAGGGAAATAAGTTATGTTGTCAGACAGTTAACTTTGCACAGGAATTATCAAAGACGCAGTTTAAGTCTATAAATGATTCCAGTACACAGGATATGTCCCTGTATTTTCAGACAACGAATGGCATTACTCCGTCAAAATGAACCCTGTGTCTGCACCAGCGGTACAAATACACCATACTGGCCATGACCATTGGGTAAACCCAATTCAAACTAACCAAGCTGTGTATTTATTAGATAGCAGAAACCCGCGTCGTACTATTTCGGCATCCACACAAATTCAACTAAACACAATCCACCTTCCAGGTCAACGCAATATAGACGTCAACTTTCCAACTGTTCAAGAGCAAACTAATATACCGACTGTTGATTTTTCGTGTTTTATGACAGAATATTGTTTTAACAACTATACTGGAGGATATTCTGTAGTATTCGATATAAACAAGATGATAAAACATCTTTACAACTGTTTTATGAATAAACAAATGATGCCGTTTCCGAAGTTAAAAGTCGCTAGAAAACCTTTAAAATTCTAAAAAATCAAAGCTTTACAGTCGAAATAGAAAAAAAGACTGTGTCACTGGTTGTAACTTGCCAAACATTTATGAGGATTTAGTCTCTTTTGACCTTTGTGAAAACTGGTACCACTTCAGATGTGTAGAGGAGAATCTTCGAAAAATCTTTTAAGAAGACCGTACATTCACCTGTTCAAAGTGCAGATAAGTGGTTTAAATTACATAAGGGGAAGCATACTATTTCATAAAATTTAAAACAGAAACAAACAAAACAAAACAAAAACAAAAAAAAACAAAAACAAAACAAAAAAACAAAACAAAAAAACACGAAATTGTAATGAAGACAAAAAAAAATCAATCTTAAATCAAATGATAGAAGTTCCTTTCCGAACTTTGTAGTTAAAATTTTTTTTTATCTTTATTCTTAATTTATTTATCTTTATATTTTATTATTATTATTATTATTGGCACTGAGAATGAAATGGGATGTCTTCCTTTTGATGTTTCGATGACAAGCTAATTCAAAACGGAAAATATTCTGCCTTACGATACAACACGGTGAATGTTTCGTTAATGTCAATAAAATGTAATTGAATTATTGATCATTGTGCAAACAGATTATCTGGTATGGGTTACACAAGGTACCCAGTTTGAATTTTTTTCACAAATATCTTCAGTTTTATGTTTTTCTGTAACAATTTTGTCGGTTATATATAAATAACGACTCTCTCTTTAGCTATATTTTACTTTTATTACGCCAAACACTTTAGACAATCAATTTATTCAAGGTTACAGACCACCAATTCAACCAATGAGCATTTGGAACGTACGCAAAAATAGTCCTACGCAGAAATTACCCCTGTTCCTCATAGTGCTGTGAAAAAAGTTCTCATCTTATTTAAAAAATTTAAACAGTTTCTGAAAGGAAAAACATTTCTGTACATTTTATAGGTGCATTTTGCTTCTTGTGATGTGAGGCCTAATCTCCATAATGATTTTTAAATATACCCCTATCTTGTGAAAACACTGGGATTTCCCATGCTATTTATAGACCCTTCACTTCTGGTGACCAGTACTGCATTGCAAGTCTGCTAACCCCACATGCCATTCTGAGGATTGTGAGCTGACATATGTAGAATCATGCTGATATATAGTCCTCTGCAGGTTAAAGTTAAGGTAAAGTCCAGAGAAGCCATTGAATATTGTGAAATTAGCATAGAAGCCTATGGAAAGTGGAATTGGTGGTTTTTAGCCTTAAGCTGAAGCCATGGCAAAATGAAAAGTTTCTTGAAATAGCTTTAAACTACTTGAAGATCTTGTTAACTTTGCCATGAGAGGAATACACTACAAAAATCCTTCAAAATATGCATTTTTTTAAGTTATAGGTCCAAATTATGGAAAATTGGTCTTTTTGGCTGATTTTCATGTCCTATCTTGTAAAAAGTGTAGAAAATTTAGTAAAAATATCAAATATTAAACTTTGAGGGCTATATTTACCTAAATATGGTGGTAATAAGCACTTGAAATCAAGTTTTGTGTAGATTTGAGCAAAAATTAGGTTAGAAATGAGGAAAAACTCACTTTCATTACTGCGGTTAAGGCCATATCAGCATTCCCCTATGGCAACATGGAAAATCCATTACTGAGAACTTTTTTTGCTTTAGGTGCCCTTTACTGGTCATGTTTTAATGTGAAAACACTGTATTTACAAATTTAAAGCCAAATATATCACCTTTTGTGAAAATTTAAAGATTTAGGATTTTTGACATGTGATCAAGAAAAAGGGGGAGGCATGTCAGAAATAAATTTTTAAAAATAGACCAATTTCTCAGAAAATGATTACTTTTAAAACTATTTCTTCATTAATATTGTTAAAAAACAAGTTGTGATTGATATTTTTTATTTGAAAAGTCAGAAAAAGTTCTTTGCAAATATTTAATGCATTTAAGTATGGTAGAATATTGTCACTTTTTTGCTCGCACAACTTGGTTACCCTATATTTAAAAATCAAATATTTAAAAAAGTGCTTGTCACATTTCACTGAAACTTTGCAAATGCATTCAGTATGTGTGTAGGAAGAAACCTGTATAGTTATTTATTTTTTCTAAGACAAAAAGTGACTCTTTAGGTTACAGACCACCAATTCAACCAATGAGCATTTGGAACGTACGCAAAAATAGTCCTACGCAGAAATTACCCCTGTTCCTCATAGTGCTGTGAAAAAAGTTCTCATCTTATTTAAAAAATTTAAACAGTTTCTGAAAGGAAAAACATTTCTGTACATTTTATAGGTGCATTTTGCTTCTTGTGATGTGAGGCCTAATCTCCATAATGATTTTTAAATATACCCCTATCTTGTGAAAACACTGGGATTTCCCATGCTATTTATAGACCCTTCACTTCTGGTGACCAGTACTGCATTGCAAGTCTGCTAACCCCACATGCCATTCTGAGGATTGTGAGCTGACATATGTAGAATCATGCTGATATATAGTCCTCTGCAGGTTAAAGTTAAGGTAAAGTCCAGAGAAGCCATTGAATATTGTGAAATTAGCATAGAAGCCTATGGAAAGTGGAATTGGTGGTTTTTAGCCTTAAGCTGAAGCCATGGCAAAATGAAAAGTTTCTTGAAATAGCTTTAAACTACTTGAAGATCTTGTTAACTTTGCCATGAGAGGAATACACTACAAAAATCCTTCAAAATATGCATTTTTTTAAGTTATAGGTCCAAATTATGGAAAATTGGTCTTTTTGGCTGATTTTCATGTCCTATCTTGTAAAAAGTGTAGAAAATTTAGTAAAAATATCAAATATTAAACTTTGAGGGCTATATTTACCTAAATATGGTGGTAATAAGCACTTGAAATCAAGTTTTGTGTAGATTTGAGCAAAAATTAGGTTAGAAATGAGGAAAAACTCACTTTCATTACTGCGGTTAAGGCCATATCAGCATTCCCCTATGGCAACATGGAAAATCCATTACTGAGAACTTTTTTTGCTTTAGGTGCCCTTTACTGGTCATGTTTTAATGTGAAAACACTGTATTTACAAATTTAAAGCCAAATATATCACCTTTTGTGAAAATTTAAAGATTTAGGATTTTTGACATGTGATCAAGAAAAAGGGGGAGGCATGTCAGAAATAAATTTTTAAAAATAGACCAATTTCTCAGAAAATGATTACTTTTAAAACTATTTCTTCATTAATATTGTTAAAAAACAAGTTGTGATTGATATTTTTTATTTGAAAAGTCAGAAAAAGTTCTTTGCAAATATTTAATGCATTTAAGTATGGTAGAATATTGTCACTTTTTTGCTCGCACAACTTGGTTACCCTATATTTAAAAATCAAATATTTAAAAAAGTGCTTGTCACATTTCACTGAAACTTTGCAAATGCATTCAGTATGTGTGTAGGAAGAAACCTGTATAGTTATTTATTTTTTCTAAGACAAAAAGTGACTCTTAAGTTGAAGCCATGGCAAAATGAAAAGTTTCTTGAAATAGCTTTAAACTACTTGAAGATCTTGTTAACTTTGCCATGAGAGGAATACACTACAAAAATCCTTCAAAATATGCATTTTTTTAAGTTATAGGTCCAAATTATGGAAAATTGGTCTTTTTGGCTGATTTTCATGTCCTATCTTGTAAAAAGTGTAGAAAATTTAGTAAAAATATCAAATATTAAACTTTGAGGGCTATATTTACCTAAATATGGTGGTAATAAGCACTTGAAATCAAGTTTTGTGTCGATTTGAGCAAAAATTAGGTTAGAAATGAGGAAAAACTCACTTTCATTACTGCGGTTAAGGCCATATCAGCATTCCCCTATGGCAACATGGAAAATCCATTACTGAGTAATTTTTTTGCTTTAGGTGCCCTTTACTGGTCATGTTTTAATGTGAAAACACTGTATTTACAAATTTAAAGCCAAATATATCACCTTTTGTGAAAATTTAAAGATTTAGGATTTTTGACATGTGATCAAGAAAAAGGGGGAGGCATGTCAGAAATAAATTTTTAAAAATAGACCAATTTCTCAGAAAATGATTACTTTTAAAACTATTTCTTCATTAATATTGTTAAAAAACAAGTTGTGATTGATATTTTTTATTTGAAAAGTCAGAAAAAGTTCTTTGCAAATATTTAATGCATTTAAGTATGGTAGAATATTGTCACTTTTTTGCTCGCACAACTTGGTTACCCTATATTTAAAAATCAAATATTTAAAAAAGTGCTTGTCACATTTCACTGAAACTTTGCAAATGCATTCAGTATGTGTGTAGGAAGAAACCTGTATAGTTATTTATTTTTTCTAAGACAAAAAGTGACTCTTTAGGTTACAGACCACCAATTCAACCAATGAGCATTTGGAACGTACGCAAAAATAGTCCTACGCAGAAATTACCCCTGTTCCTCATAGTGCTGTGAAAAAAGTTCTCATCTTATTTAAAAAATTTAAACAGTTTCTGAAAGGAAAAACATTTCTGTACATTTTATAGGTGCATTTTGCTTCTTGTGATGTGAGGCCTAATCTCCATAATGATTTTTAAATATACCCCTATCTTGTGAAAACACTGGGATTTCCCATGCTATTTATAGACCCTTCACTTCTGGTGACCAGTACTGCATTGCAAGTCTGCTAACCCCACATGCCATTCTGAGGATTGTGAGCTGACATATGTAGAATCATGCTGATATATAGTCCTCTGCAGGTTAAAGTTAAGGTAAAGTCCAGAGAAGCCATTGAATATTGTGAAATTAGCATAGAAGCCTATGGAAAGTGGAATTGGTGGTTTTTAGCCTTAAGCTGAAGCCATGGCAAAATGAAAAGTTTCTTGAAATAGCTTTAAACTACTTGAAGATCTTGTTAACTTTGCCATGAGAGGAATACACTACAAAAATCCTTCAAAATATGCATTTTTTTAAGTTATAGGTCCAAATTATGGAAAATTGGTCTTTTTGGCTGATTTTCATGTCCTATCTTGTAAAAAGTGTAGAAAATTTAGTAAAAATATCAAATATTAAACTTTGAGGGCTATATTTACCTAAATATGGTGGTAATAAGCACTTGAAATCAAGTTTTGTGTAGATTTGAGCAAAAATTAGGTTAGAAATGAGGAAAAACTCACTTTCATTACTGCGGTTAAGGCCATATCAGCATTCCCCTATGGCAACATGGAAAATCCATTACTGAGAACTTTTTTTGCTTTAGGTGCCCTTTACTGGTCATGTTTTAATGTGAAAACACTGTATTTACAAATGTAAAGCCAAATATATCACCTTTTGTGAAAATTTAAAGATTTAGGATTTTTGACATGTGATCAAGAAAAAGGGGGAGGCATGTCAGAAATAAATTTTTAAAAATAGACCAATTTCTCAGAAAATGATTACTTTTAAAACTATTTCTTCATTAATATTGTTAAAAAACAAGTTGTGATTGATATTTTTTATTTGAAAAGTCAGAAAAAGTTCTTTGCAAATATTTAATGCATTTAAGTATGGTAGAATATTGTCACTTTTTTGCTCGCACAACTTGGTTACCCTATATTTAAAAATCAAATATTTAAAAAAGTGCTTGTCACATTTCACTGAAACTTTGCAAATGCATTCAGTATGTGTGTAGGAAGAAACCTGTATAGTTATTTATTTTTTCTAAGACAAAAAGTGACTCTTAAGTTGAAGCCATGGCAAAATGAAAAGTTTCTTGAAATAGCTTTAAACTACTTGAAGATCTTGTTAACTTTGCCATGAGAGGAATACACTACAAAAATCCTTCAAAATATGCATTTTTTTAAGTTATAGGTCCAAATTATGGAAAATTGGTCTTTTTGGCTGATTTTCATGTCCTATCTTGTAAAAAGTGTAGAAAATTTAGTAAAAATATCAAATATTAAACTTTGAGGGCTATATTTACCTAAATATGGTGGTAATAAGCACTTGAAATCAAGTTTTGTGTCGATTTGAGCAAAAATTAGGTTAGAAATGAGGAAAAACTCACTTTCATTACTGCGGTTAAGGCCATATCAGCATTCCCCTATGGCAACATGGAAAATCCATTACTGAGTAATTTTTTTTGCTTTAGGTGCCCTTTACTGGTCATGTTTTAATATGAAAACACTGTATTTACAAATGTAAAGCCAAATATATCACCTTTTGTGAAAATTTAAAGATTTAGGATTTTTGACATGTGATCAAGAAAAAGGGGGAGGCATGTCAGAAATAAATTTTTAAAAATAGACCAATTTCTCAGAAAATGATTACTTTTAAAACTATTTCTTCATTAATATTGTTAAAAAACAAGTTGTGATTGATATTTTTTATTTGAAAAGTCAGAAAAAGTTCTTTGCAAATATTTAATGCATTTAAGTATGGTAGAATATTGTCACTTTTTTGCTCGCACAACTTGGTTACCCTATATTTAAAAATCAAATATTTAAAAAAGTGCTTGTCACATTTCACTGAAACTTTGCAAATGCATTCAGTATGTGTGTAGGAAGAAACCTGTATAGTTATTTATTTTTTCTAAGACAAAAAGTGACTCTTTAGGTTACAGACCACCAATTCAACCAATGAGCATTTGGAACGTACGCAAAAATAGTCCTACGCAGAAATTACCCCTGTTCCTCATAGTGCTGTGAAAAAAGTTCTCATCTTATTTAAAAAATTTAAACAGTTTCTGAAAGGAAAAACATTTCTGTACATTTTATAGGTGCATTTTGCTTCTTGTGATGTGAGGCCTAATCTCCATAATGATTTTTAAATATACCCCTATCTTGTGAAAACACTGGGATTTCCCATGCTATTTATAGACCCTTCACTTCTGGTGACCAGTACTGCATTGCAAGTCTGCTAACCCCACATGCCATTCTGAGGATTGTGAGCTGACATATGTAGAATCATGCTGATATATAGTCCTCTGCAGGTTAAAGTTAAGGTAAAGTCCAGAGAAGCCATTGAATATTGTGAAATTAGCATAGAAGCCTATGGAAAGTGGAATTGGTGGTTTTTAGCCTTAAGCTGAAGCCATGGCAAAATGAAAAGTTTCTTGAAATAGCTTTAAACTACTTGAAGATCTTGTTAACTTTGCCATGAGAGGAATACACTACAAAAATCCTTCAAAATATGCATTTTTTTAAGTTATAGGTCCAAATTATGGAAAATTGGTCTTTTTGGCTTATTTTCATGTCCTATCTTGTAAAAAGTGTAGAAAATTTAGTAAAAATATCAAATATTAAACTTTGAGGGCTATATTTACCTAAATATGGTGGTAATAAGCACTTGAAATCAAGTCTTGTGTAGATTTGAGCAAAAATTAGGTTAGAAATGAGGAAAAACTCACTTTCATTACTGCGGTTAAGGCCATATCAGCATTCCCCTATGGCAACATGGAAAATCCATTACTGAGTACTTTTTTTGCTTTAGGTGCCCTTTACTGGTCATGTTTTAATGTGAAAACACTGTATTTACAAATTTAAAGCCAAATATATCACCTTTTGTGAAAATTTAAAGATTTAGGATTTTTGACATGTGATCAAGAAAAAGGGGGAGGCATGTCAGAAATAAATTTTTAAAAATAGACCAATTTCTCAGAAAATGATTACTTTTAAAACTATTTCTTCATTAATATTGTTAAAAAACAAGTTGTGATTGATATTTTTTATTTGAAAAGTCAGAAAAAGTTCTTTGCAAATATTTAATGCATTTAAGTATGGTAGAATATTGTCACTTTTTTGCTCGCACAACTTGGTTACCCTATATTTAAAAATCAAATATTTAAAAAAGTGCTTGTCACATTTCACTGAAACTTTGCAAATGCATTCAGTATGTGTGTAGGAAGAAACCTGTATAGTTATTTATTTTTTCTAAGACAAAAAGTGACTCTTTATTAAGTTGAAGCCATGTCAAAATGAAAAGTTTCTTGAAATAGCTTTAAACTACTTGAAGATCTTGTTAACTTTGCCATGAGAGGAATACACTACAAAAATCCTTCAAAATATGCATTTTTTTAAGTTATAGGTCCAAATTATGGAAAATTGGTCTTTTTGGCTTATTTTCATGTCCTATCTTGTAAAAAGTGTAGAAAATTTAGTAAAAATATCAAATATTAAACTTTGAGGGCTATATTTACCTAAATATGGTGGTAATAAGCACTTGAAATCAAGTTTTGTGTCGATTTGAGCAAAAATTAGGTTAGAAATGAGGAAAAACTCACTTTCATTACTGCGGTTAAGGCCATATCAGCATTCCCCTATGGCAACATGGAAAATCCATTACTGAGAACTTTTTTTGCTTTAGGTGCCCTTTACTGGTCATGTTTTAATGTGAAAACACTGTATTTACAAATGTAAAGCCAAATATATCACCTTTTGTGAAAATTTAAAGATTTAGGATTTTTGACATGTGATCAAGAAAAAGGGGGAGGCATGTCAGAAATAAATTTTTAAAAATAGACCAATTTCTCAGAAAATGATTACTTTTAAAACTATTTCTTCATTAATATTGTTAAAAAACAAGTTGTGATTGATATTTTTTATTTGAAAAGTCAGAAAAAGTTCTTTGCAAATATTTAATGCATTTAAGTATGGTAGAATATTGTCACTTTTTTGCTCGCACAACTTGGTTACCCTATATTTAAAAATCAAATATTTAAAAAAGTGCTTGTCACATTTCACTGAAACTTTGCAAATGCATTCAGTATGTGTGTAGGAAGAAACCTGTATAGTTATTTATTTTTTCTAAGACAAAAAGTGACTCTTAAGTTGAAGCCATGGCAAAATGAAAAGTTTCTTGAAATAGCTTTAAACTACTTGAAGATCTTGTTAACTTTGCCATGAGAGGAATACACTACAAAAATCCTTCAAAATATGCATTTTTTTAAGTTATAGGTCCAAATTATGGAAAATTGGTCTTTTTGGCTGATTTTCATGTCCTATCTTGTAAAAAGTGTAGAAAATTTAGTAAAAATATCAAATATTAAACTTTGAGGGCTATATTTACCTAAATATGGTGGTAATAAGCACTTGAAATCAAGTCTTGTGTAGATTTGAGCAAAAATTAGGTTAGAAATGAGGAAAAACTCACTTTCATTACTGCGGTTAAGGCCATATCAGCATTCCCCTATGGCAACATGGAAAATCCATTACTGAGTACTTTTTTTGCTTTAGGTGCCCTTTACTGGTCATGTTTTAATGTGAAAACACTGTATTTACAAATGTAAAGCCAAATATATCACCTTTTGTGAAAATTTAAAGATTTAGGATTTTTGACATGTGATCAAGAAAAAGGGGGAGGCATGTCAGAAATAAATTTTTAAAAATAGACCAATTTCTCAGAAAATGATTACTTTTAAAACTATTTCTTCATTAATATTGTTAAAAAACAAGTTGTGATTGATATTTTTTATTTGAAAAGTCAGAAAAAGTTCTTTGCAAATATTTAATGCATTTAAGTATGGTAGAATATTGTCACTTTTTTGCTCGCACAACTTGGTTACCCTATATTTAAAAATCAAATATTTAAAAAAGTGCTTGTCACATTTCACTGAAACTTTGCAAATGCATTCAGTATGTGTGTAGGAAGAAACCTGTATAGTTATTTATTTTTTCTAAGACAAAAAGTGACTCTTTAGTTGAAGCCATGGCAAAATGAAAAGTTTCTTGAAATAGCTTTAAACTACTTGAAGATCTTGTTAACTTTGCCATGAGAGGAATACACTACAAAAATCCTTCAAAATATGCATTTTTTTAAGTTATAGGTCCAAATTATGGAAAATTGGTCTTTTTGGCTTATTTTCATGTCCTATCTTGTAAAAAGTGTAGAAAATTTAGTAAAAATATCAAATATTAAACTTTGAGGGCTATATTTACCTAAATATGGTGGTAATAAGCACTTGAAATCAAGTCTTGTGTAGATTTGAGCAAAAATTAGGTTAGAAATGAGGAAAAACTCACTTTCATTACTGCGGTTAAGGCCATATCAGCATTCCCCTATGGCAACATGGAAAATCCATTACTGAGTACTTTTTTTGCTTTAGGTGCCCTTTACTGGTCATGTTTTAATGTGAAAACACTGTATTTACAAATGTAAAGCCAAATATATCACCTTTTGTGAAAATTTAAAGATTTAGGATTTTTGACATGTGATCAAGAAAAAGGGGGAGGCATGTCAGAAATAAATTTTAAAAATAGACCAATTTCTCAGAAAATGATTACTTTTAAAACTATTTCTTCATTAATATTGTTAAAAAACAAGTTGTGATTGATATTTTTTATTTGAAAAGTCAGAAAAAGTTCTTTGCAAATATTTAATGCATTTAAGTATGGTAGAATATTGTCACTTTTTTGCTCGCACAACTTGGTTACCCTATATTTAAAAATCAAATATTTAAAAAAGTGCTTGTCACATTTCACTGAAACTTTGCAAATGCATTCAGTATGTGTGTAGGAAGAAACCTGTATAGTTATTTATTTTTTCTAAGACAAAAAGTGACTCTTTAGTTGAAGCCATGGCAAAATGAAAAGTTTCTTGAAATAGCTTTAAACTACTTGAAGATCTTGTTAACTTTGCCATGAGAGGAATACACTACAAAAATCCTTCAAAATATGCATTTTTTTAAGTTATAGGTCCAAATTATGGAAAATTGGTCTTTTTGGCTTATTTTCATGTCCTATCTTGTAAAAAGTGTAGAAAATTTAGTAAAAATATCAAATATTAAACTTTGAGGGCTATATTTACCTAAATATGGTGGTAATAAGCACTTGAAATCAAGTCTTGTGTAGATTTGAGCAAAAATTAGGTTAGAAATGAGGAAAAACTCACTTTCATTACTGCGGTTAAGGCCATATCAGCATTCCCCTATGGCAACATGGAAAATCCATTACTGAGTACTTTTTTTGCTTTAGGTGCCCTTTACTGGTCATGTTTTAATGTGAAAACACTGTATTTACAAATGTAAAGCCAAATATATCACCTTTTGTGAAAATTTAAAGATTTAGGATTTTTGACATGTGATCAAGAAAAAGGGGGAGGCATGTCAGAAATAAATTTTTAAAAATAGACCAATTTCTCAGAAAATGATTACTTTTAAAACTATTTCTTCATTAATATTGTTAAAAAACAAGTTGTGATTGATATTTTTTATTTGAAAAGTCAGAAAAAGTTCTTTGCAAATATTTAATGCATTTAAGTATGGTAGAATATTGTCACTTTTTTGCTCGCACAACTTGGTTACCCTATATTTAAAAATCAAATATTTAAAAAAGTGCTTGTCACATTTCACTGAAACTTTGCAAATGCATTCAGTATGTGTGTAGGAAGAAACCTGTATAGTTATTTATTTTTTCTAAGACAAAAAGTGACTCTTTATTAAGTTGAAGCCATGTCAAAATGAAAAGTTTCTTGAAATAGCTTTAAACTACTTGAAGATCTTGTTAACTTTGCCATGAGAGGAATACACTACAAAAATCCTTCAAAATATGCATTTTTTTAAGTTATAGGTCCAAATTATGGAAAATTGGTCTTTTTGGCTTATTTTCATGTCCTATCTTGTAAAAAGTGTAGAAAATTTAGTAAAAATATCAAATATTAAACTTTGAGGGCTATATTTACCTAAATATGGTGGTAATAAGCACTTGAAATCAAGTTTTGTGTCGATTTGAGCAAAAATTAGGTTAGAAATGAGGAAAAACTCACTTTCATTACTGCGGTTAAGGCCATATCAGCATTCCCCTATGGCAACATGGAAAATCCATTACTGAGAACTTTTTTTGCTTTAGGTGCCCTTTACTGGTCATGTTTTAATGTGAAAACACTGTATTTACAAATGTAAAGCCAAATATATCACCTTTTGTGAAAATTTAAAGATTTAGGATTTTTGACATGTGATCAAGAAAAAGGGGGAGGCATGTCAGAAATAAATTTTTAAAAATAGACCAATTTCTCAGAAAATGATTACTTTTAAAACTATTTCTTCATTAATATTGTTAAAAAACAAGTTGTGATTGATATTTTTTATTTGAAAAGTCAGAAAAAGTTCTTTGCAAATATTTAATGCATTTAAGTATGGTAGAATATTGTCACTTTTTTGCTCGCACAACTTGGTTACCCTATATTTAAAAATCAAATATTTAAAAAAGTGCTTGTCACATTTCACTGAAACTTTGCAAATGCATTCAGTATGTGTGTAGGAAGAAACCTGTATAGTTATTTATTTTTTCTAAGACAAAAAGTGACTCTTAAGTTGAAGCCATGGCAAAATGAAAAGTTTCTTGAAATAGCTTTAAACTACTTGAAGATCTTGTTAACTTTGCCATGAGAGGAATACACTACAAAAATCCTTCAAAATATGCATTTTTTTAAGTTATAGGTCCAAATTATGGAAAATTGGTCTTTTTGGCTGATTTTCATGTCCTATCTTGTAAAAAGTGTAGAAAATTTAGTAAAAATATCAAATATTAAACTTTGAGGGCTATATTTACCTAAATATGGTGGTAATAAGCACTTGAAATCAAGTCTTGTGTAGATTTGAGCAAAAATTAGGTTAGAAATGAGGAAAAACTCACTTTCATTACTGCGGTTAAGGCCATATCAGCATTCCCCTATGGCAACATGGAAAATCCATTACTGAGTACTTTTTTTGCTTTAGGTGCCCTTTACTGGTCATGTTTTAATGTGAAAACACTGTATTTACAAATGTAAAGCCAAATATATCACCTTTTGTGAAAATTTAAAGATTTAGGATTTTTGACATGTGATCAAGAAAAAGGGGGAGGCATGTCAGAAATAAATTTTTAAAAATAGACCAATTTCTCAGAAAATGATTACTTTTAAAACTATTTCTTCATTAATATTGTTAAAAAACAAGTTGTGATTGATATTTTTTATTTGAAAAGTCAGAAAAAGTTCTTTGCAAATATTTAATGCATTTAAGTATGGTAGAATATTGTCACTTTTTTGCTCGCACAACTTGGTTACCCTATATTTAAAAATCAAATATTTAAAAAAGTGCTTGTCACATTTCACTGAAACTTTGCAAATGCATTCAGTATGTGTGTAGGAAGAAACCTGTATAGTTATTTATTTTTTCTAAGACAAAAAGTGACTCTTTAGTTGAAGCCATGGCAAAATGAAAAGTTTCTTGAAATAGCTTTAAACTACTTGAAGATCTTGTTAACTTTGCCATGAGAGGAATACACTACAAAAATCCTTCAAAATATGCATTTTTTTAAGTTATAGGTCCAAATTATGGAAAATTGGTCTTTTTGGCTTATTTTCATGTCCTATCTTGTAAAAAGTGTAGAAAATTTAGTAAAAATATCAAATATTAAACTTTGAGGGCTATATTTACCTAAATATGGTGGTAATAAGCACTTGAAATCAAGTCTTGTGTAGATTTGAGCAAAAATTAGGTTAGAAATGAGGAAAAACTCACTTTCATTACTGCGGTTAAGGCCATATCAGCATTCCCCTATGGCAACATGGAAAATCCATTACTGAGTACTTTTTTTGCTTTAGGTGCCCTTTACTGGTCATGTTTTAATGTGAAAACACTGTATTTACAAATGTAAAGCCAAATATATCACCTTTTGTGAAAATTTAAAGATTTAGGATTTTTGACATGTGATCAAGAAAAAGGGGGAGGCATGTCAGAAATAAATTTTAAAAATAGACCAATTTCTCAGAAAATGATTACTTTTAAAACTATTTCTTCATTAATATTGTTAAAAAACAAGTTGTGATTGATATTTTTTATTTGAAAAGTCAGAAAAAGTTCTTTGCAAATATTTAATGCATTTAAGTATGGTAGAATATTGTCACTTTTTTGCTCGCACAACTTGGTTACCCTATATTTAAAAATCAAATATTTAAAAAAGTGCTTGTCACATTTCACTGAAACTTTGCAAATGCATTCAGTATGTGTGTAGGAAGAAACCTGTATAGTTATTTATTTTTTCTAAGACAAAAAGTGACTCTTTAGTTGAAGCCATGGCAAAATGAAAAGTTTCTTGAAATAGCTTTAAACTACTTGAAGATCTTGTTAACTTTGCCATGAGAGGAATACACTACAAAAATCCTTCAAAATATGCATTTTTTTAAGTTATAGGTTCAAATTATGGAAAATTGGTCTTTTTGGCTGATTTTCATGTCCTATCTTGTAAAAAGTGTAGAAAATTTAGTAAAAATATCAAATATTAAACTTTGAGGGCTATATTTACCTAAATATGGTGGTAATGAGCACTTGAAATCAAGTTTTGTGTAGATTTGAGCAAAAATTAGGTTAGAAATGAGGAAAAACTCACTTTCATTACTGCGGTTAAGGCCATATCAGCATTCCACTATGGCAACATGGAAAATCCATTACTGAGTACTTTTTTTGCTTTAGGTGCCCTTTACTGGTCATGTTTTAATGTGAAAACACTGTATTTACAAATGTAAAGCCAAATATATCACCTTTTGTGAAAATTTAAAGATTTAGGATTTTTGACATGTGATCAAGAAAAAGGGGGAGGCATGTCAGAAATAAATTTTTAAAAATAGACCAATTTCTCAGAAAATGATTACTTTTAAAACTATTTCTTCATTAATATTGTTAAAAAACAAGTTGTGATTGATATTTTTTATTTGAAAAGTCAGAAAAAGTTCTTTGCAAATATTTAATGCATTTAAGTATGGTAGAATATTGTCACTTTTTTGCTCGCACAACTTGGTTACCCTATATTTAAAAATCAAATATTTAAAAAAGTGCTTGTCACATTTCACTGAAACTTTGCAAATGCATTCAGTATGTGTGTAGGAAGAAACCTGTATAGTTATTTATTTTTTCTAAGACAAAAAGTGACTCTTTAGGTTACAGACCACCAATTCAACCAATGAGCATTTGGAACGTACGCAAAAATAGTCCTACGCAGAAATTACCCCTGTTCCTCATAGTGCTGTGAAAAAAGTTCTCATCTTATTTAAAAAATTTAAACAGTTTCTGAAAGGAAAAACATTTCTGTACATTTTATAGGTGCATTTTGCTTCTTGTGATGTGAGGCCTAATCTCCATAATGATTTTTAAATATACCCCTATCTTGTGAAAACACTGGGATTTCCCATGCTATTTATAGACCCTTCACTTCTGGTGACCAGTACTGCACTGCAAGTCTGCTAACCCCACATGCCATTCTGAGGATTGTGAGCTGACATATGTAGAATCATGCTGATATATAGTCCTCTGCAGGTTAAAGTTAAGGTAAAGTCCAGAGAAGCCATTGAATATTGTGAAATTAGCATAGAAGCCTATGGAAAGTGGAATTGGTGGTTTTTAGCCTTAAGTTGAAGCCATGGCAAAATGAAAAGTTTCTTGAAATAGCTTTAAACTACTTGAAGATCTTGTTAACTTTGCCATGAGAGGAATACACTACAAAAATCCTTCAAAATATGCATTTTTTTAAGTTATAGGTTCAAATTATGGAAAATTGGTCTTTTTGGCTGATTTTCATGTCCTATCTTGTAAAAAGTGTAGAAAATTTAGTAAAAATATCAAATATTAAACTTTGAGGGCTATATTTACCTAAATATGGTGGTAATAAGCACTTGAAATCAAGTTTTGTGTAGATTTGAGCAAAAATTAGGTTAGAAATGAGGAAAAACTCACTTTCATTACTGCGGTTAAGGCCATATCAGCATTCCACTATGGCAACATGGAAAATCCATTACTGAGTACTTTTTTTGCTTTAGGTGCCCTTTACTGGTCATGTTTTAATGTGAAAACACTGTATTTACAAATGTAAAGCCAAATATATCACCTTTTGTGAAAATTTAAAGATTTAGGATTTTTGACATGTGATCAAGAAAAAGGGGGAGGCATGTCAGAAATAAATTTTTAAAAATAGACCAATTTCTCAGAAAATGATTACTTTTAAAACTATTTCTTCATTAATATTGTTAAAAAACAAGTTGTGATTGATATTTTTTATTTGAAAAGTCAGAAAAAGTTCTTTGCAAATATTTAATGCATTTAAGTATGGTAGAATATTGTCACTTTTTTGCTCGCACAACTTGGTTACCCTATATTTAAAAATCAAATATTTAAAAAAGTGCTTGTCACATTTCACTGAAACTTTGCAAATGCATTCAGTATGTGTGTAGGAAGAAACCTGTATAGTTATTTATTTTTTCTAAGACAAAAAGTGACTCTTTAGGTTACAGACCACCAATTCAACCAATGAGCATTTGGAACGTACGCAAAAATAGTCCTACGCAGAAATTACCCCTGTTCCTCATAGTGCTGTGAAAAAAGTTCTCATCTTATTTAAAAAATTTAAACAGTTTCTGAAAGGAAAAACATTTCTGTACATTTTATAGGTGCATTTTGCTTCTTGTGATGTGAGGCCTAATCTCCATAATGATTTTTAAATATACCCCTATCTTGTGAAAACACTGGGATTTCCCATGCTATTTATAGACCCTTCACTTCTGGTGACCAGTACTGCACTGCAAGTCTGCTAACCCCACATGCCATTCTGAGGATTGTGAGCTGACATATGTAGAATCATGCTGATATATAGTCCTCTGCAGGTTAAAGTTAAGGTAAAGTCCAGAGAAGCCATTGAATATTTTGAAATTAGCATAGAAGCCTATGGAAAGTGGAATTGGTGGTTTTTAGCCTTAAGTTGAAGCCATGGCAAAATGAAAAGTTTCTTGAAATAGCTTTAAACTACTTGAAGATCTTGTTAACTTTGCCATGAGAGGAATACACTACAAAAATCCTTCAAAATATGCATTTTTTTAAGTTATAGGTTCAAATTATGGAAAATTGGTCTTTTTGGCTGATTTTCATGTCCTATCTTGTAAAAAGTGTAGAAAATTTAGTAAAAATATCAAATATTAAACTTTGAGGGCTATATTTACCTAAATATGGTGGTAATAAGCACTTGAAATCAAGTTTTGTGTAGATTTGAGCAAAAATTAGGTTAGAAATGAGGAAAAACTCACTTTCATTACTGCGGTTAAGGCCATATCAGCATTCCACTATGGCAACATGGAAAATCCATTACTGAGTACTTTTTTTGCTTTAGGTGCCCTTTACTGGTCATGTTTTAATGTGAAAACACTGTATTTACAAATGTAAAGCCAAATATATCACCTTTTGTGAAAATTTAAAGATTTAGGATTTTTGACATGTGATCAAGAAAAAGGGGGAGGCATGTCAGAAATAAATTTTTAAAAATAGACCAATTTCTCAGAAAATGATTACTTTTAAAACTATTTCTTCATTAATATTGTTAAAAAACAAGTTGTGATTGATATTTTTTATTTGAAAAGTCAGAAAAAGTTCTTTGCAAATATTTAATGCATTTAAGTATGGTAGAATATTGTCACTTTTTTGCTCGCACAACTTGGTTACCCTATATTTAAAAATCAAATATTTAAAAAAGTGCTTGTCACATTTCACTGAAACTTTGCAAATGCATTCAGTATGTGTGTAGGAAGAAACCTGTATAGTTATTTATTTTTTCTAAGACAAAAAGTGACTCTTTAGGTTACAGACCACCAATTCAACCAATGAGCATTTGGAACGTACGCAAAAATAGTCCTACGCAGAAATTACCCCTGTTCCTCATAGTGCTGTGAAAAAAGTTCTCATCTTATTTAAAAAATTTAAACAGTTTCTGAAAGGAAAAACATTTCTGTACATTTTATAGGTGCATTTTGCTTCTTGTGATGTGAGGCCTAATCTCCATAATGATTTTTAAATATACCCCTATCTTGTGAAAACACTGGGATTTCCCATGCTATTTATAGACCCTTCACTTCTGGTGACCAGTACTGCACTGCAAGTCTGCTAACCCCACATGCCATTCTGAGGATTGTGAGCTGACATATGTAGAATCATGCTGATATATAGTCCTCTGCAGGTTAAAGTTAAGGTAAAGTCCAGAGAAGCCATTGAATATTTTGAAATTAGCATAGAAGCCTATGGAAAGTGGAATTGGTGGTTTTTAGCCTCAACTCGTGGAAAATTCCGGTTCGGGTTCGTGTTTGGGGTACACAAAATACCGACACCCCACCAAACGCACGATTAACAAACGCTCCCAGAGTGTGTTTAAACGCACGAAAGACGAAAGCTCATATCGTGCGTTTAAACGAACGCAAAATTAAGAAATAATTCATGGAAGGGGTAGATTTGTACTCATTTTAACTTGGGTACGGCATTTATATTCGATTATTTATCATCGAGCGACAGCCAAACCCATGTTAAAATGAGGACAAATCTACCCCCGGAAGAAATATTTTTTTTTCTAATATGATAAATATGGTAATTTTTGTGAAAAAAGATTCCCTCAGCGTAGCCAAAATAACAGCTGTTCCGTTTAACCTTCCCCATGTGGGTTGGATTAAATTTGCATATTCATGTCATCGTAGGTGTTAAATGTGTGTATTTATATTGTATTGATTTCAATTAGATAACCTCTCAGCCGTTAAATCAGTGCGTAAACGTTTTAAATGAGTGTTTTGCCTCGAAGCGACAGCGAAAGAAAAGAGTGTGCAGGTGCTAAAGGTGGGGTGTACCGACATATACTGTTTGGCGATATGAGGACGTCGTATTGTGGTCGCTAAAATGGGAAACGTGAACGTTCAAGGAGTGTATCATGATACCGATATCTATCTATATATATATATACAGCCATTCGGGTCATAACGGTTACGAGAGTTCGTAATAATATTAAAGGAACCAATAATTTAGCGGAAGTTACCCTGTTTTAGAGCATATCGTGAATATTCGACGATTAGCGACTTTGAAGACCAGTCTTTGATTTTATCAAAGTGAGGCGTACAGTTACCGGAGTCGGTTACGGTCGGCTTGTTTAGGTTAAATCTGTGTGGCATTTTATGATTATGTTTTTGCCTTTAATGGATAATACATGTAGATAATTACTATATCGTTTGACGGAGAAGCTTGTTTTTCTACTCATTAAACAAAAAAAAACTTTTTATAATAAACTTTTTATAATAAATTTTCAACTTGGACGGAACCCGACCTTGATAAATA
Organism: Perna viridis; assembly: GCA_037379345.1. Lineage (NCBI taxonomy): Eukaryota > Metazoa > Mollusca > Bivalvia > Mytilida > Mytilidae > Perna > Perna viridis. The sequence goes on along the minus strand of CM074524.1, from coordinate 1,080,983 downwards.
TCAAACAATTTTGATTTGACACAACATCCGATGTTTAATAAATGCAAATAAAGACACTGAATTTAATAAACGTTCTCGGCCAATCAACCTAAAATCAATGCTGACATTTTAATGATGTGATTGAAATGCAATGTATTGTGCTAAAGGAAGAGTTGTATTCTACATTTGGATATGAATATACGTTCCCAACAAATCAACGGTGAGTGTCTGTTCAACTATCGTTTAAAGTTGTGATTTTTGTTGAAATTGACACTGCAAGTTATTCACATGTATTGTACCACAATCCCTTGAAGAACTGTATTCTACACTGTGACACATTTAAGAGGCTTTCCATACAAAAATCAGGCAGAATTGTAATATTGGTGGCACAGGGTAATTTTTTTCCCACTGAATTTTTCGTTCCAATGTAATTTTAATATCATAACCAGTATGTCAAACAGAATAAAATTTTTTTTAAATCAACTGTGAATGGCTCAGAAAATGATTTTATAAAGTTCCCTATAACAAAGCAACTAACTTTGGCACAAAAGGCAGTGCGGGGTAATCGATGCAGTAAATCCTAAATCAACATTCAACTTTGAGAAAAGAAGGATGCCTTTGTGATATAAATGGGTGAACATTTTTTGAAAACAAATTTAATTTTGAAAAGGGGGTCCAGGGTATAATTGTCAATTTTCTCCCAATTGTGCTTGAAATTAAAAAAAAAATGTCTAACAAAAATAAGGAGTTCCAACCATGGAGCTCCTGGATTCGAAACTGAAAAACTTAGTAGGTGTCATGTATGGTCATAGCGGGGTAACATTTTAATATTCTTTATTTTCCATTCATTCACACAAGACTCAGTTTCATTACTCTGTTGGGAATTTATATTTCTCCCAGGGTAATTCAGAAATTATTGTGATGTATCTATTATTGCGAAAAATGCGACTGACTTGCAATGGAAATAATTAAAACACCTAGAACTTTCAACTTAACTGAGGCTGCCATTGGTTTTTACGGAAAAATTAAAATATTGGACTTAAATGAGAAAACGGCAGTAAGATTTCTGATGAATCCATACGTAGGTCGGCGGCACTTCTGCAGAAATTAAGTCCAATGTTACTAATGGAGGCAGCTCTAATATGATTGTAACATATACACATGGTTTCAATTCAACACGATATGGCGAACATATATGGAATACCCTCCGAAAGTTGCGTGTCCATCTCCCGACGTTCAGATGATTATATCAGAACGAATCAAGGATTTTTTAATTAGAAGTCTTTATAAAAATCAGACAGAAGGTGATTCATACATGTCAAAACCCACCGAATTCAGTTTAATTTCTTGTTACTGATCACATAACCAGTCTTAGTTTTTCACCTGGTTGTTGCGCTTTTGAGATAAAAATTACACAAGTTGTACATGAAATTGGCACTATGCATGAGTTATCGTTCTTGATTTGGTTTCATTTGGTTGATTTTAAGTAGTGCAGATCCAAATGCAGAAATGAGTATCGTTATGTGAAAGTACAACATGTATAGACTGAAAATGCATCGTTTATTTGGTGGGTTTTTCTACACCATGAATCACTTTACCATTGGTAGTGTCTGAATTTTATATGGACTGGTACTTAAACTTCGAACAGTTGTTCAGTACCATAAAATACAGGTAAAAATCAGCAAAATTCAAAATGTAGTTTTCGAGTTAGGCCATTTATCCCTATTTTTTGTCTTCTAGTATTTGTTGACATTTTTTAGCAACAGACGTCATGCTTTCGGTGTGGATTCGTGTTAATATTGTGTTTTGTTTGTTTGCGTTTCGAAAAAAAAATCGCTTCTTTCTTCTGTTTACATATATTTGCTTTCGGATATTTATTTTGTCGCTGAGTTCACTTTTTGGTGGCTTCATATGATTTCTCATTGTAAATGTGTGTCCAAGTAGTACGCTTTTTAGATAGTACCTCGGACCAATATTAATTTAAGTCTTTCTTGCCAGATATTTGTAACCATGAAGTTCCTTCCAGATGGAAGAACCCAGTATCAAATAATTTATTGTTTTTTACTATTGTTATGCACTCGTCCCTCATTTTTGAAAACTTGACCCATTTGTTTTGTTTTGTTTGTTTGTTTTGGGGGGTGGGGGAGTTAATAGAAATAAATGCCAAGCAAAGTGAGGAAAATACAAATTTTGTAATTTGTATATGCAAAATAAATTTCCCCAATTTATGGTGGGGGAGCCTACCCTAGACATGCACTCCTTAAGCTTAGATCTGCGCCTAAATATACAATTGGTAATCCTCTAATGAACTGTGCCAATTACAATGAAAGTTGAATCCGACTCGGTTGCTGCCCAAGTAGTCCAGGATAAATTACATGTATATTAAATGATCGTAGACTGTACGAGTCCTACGGCAGATATTTCATTCATTTCAAGTCGAAAGTAAACTTCACAAACCTCTGCTTTTCTTCACGCATAAAAAGCAAACAAAGGATATTATCATTCCACTAATCAGGACTAATCTAAAGGGAGAAATGTGCAAAAACTTCTTGTTTGTACTCACTTCTCCCATTTGTCGTTGACAGGGCTTTGTAGTAGATTACATTAACAAAAATGTCAATACTGCTATTTTTCAAACTGTACATGATTAACTAAAACTTCTCCAGGCTGAGTCAGATTCTGAATTGTGCTAACACACATAGGGAATTCGAAGGGACTAGAAATTTAGAAAAGGGGATCCAGGCTAATATCTGCTAATTTTTGCCCATATTCAGCACAAATTCCAATGGGGTTTCCAGTCAGGATCCGCCACCACTAACATGAACAACCAACAGGAAGGCATGGCCACACTCTCGACAATTCATTCAAACTTTGAGCCGTCTTCACTTTTTCTCCAATACCAGCTGTATATGGTGAATTCTTGACAGAGACGCAGTAACTGTTACTACTTTTTTAAGGCTTTAATTAAAAGGACCAAGCTTGTTGTGAACTTTTTCAGCATGAGGGGGAAGGGGGTACTCCTGCTGGATCTGCTTACTGATATAGCCACTGCTCCACAGTGAATTAAGTAAGCAACCATGTGAACAAGTACCAAAAAAATTGCAACTTACGGGCATTTTCAAAGGGAGTTACTGCACCTGCAAAAAATACTGAACAGACTGAAATGATACATAAAATAAAGACAAGTTATAATATCATGTTGATTTAATGTAATTGTCCTGAATCCATGAGCTAGGATGTCACAGTCATGACAAAAATAGTGATGATGAAACAATAAACCAACAATGTTAAGGTTATCACATAGTATTTATGTCAAGGTCATTAACTGTTAACATTAACATATATTTAACAAAAGATTTATATACAAATGTATGCTCAGAAATAACAAATAATAACAGACAGATGAAATGATTAATTGATTTACTCCCTTGCCTTAACAACCACAAAGGTAGATAATCACATTCTAAGTTCACAATTGTTTTGCTAAATAATATTTCATTCATTATTTAGAGAATGTTGGTAAGTAGTGAATAGATCTTTTCCCACATAATTGAATCTATTTAATAAAGGAACTGTACCAGAAAGTATTTCACTAACATATTGGAGGTTTGTTAAGACTGTAAACCTAATTCATGTAATACCTTTCATACCTGTTAACCACCCCACAAAAGCAATGAAAAATTTACACTTTTAGATTTGCAGTTTTTTTTTGTAAAAATGACTATACAGCCTTAGAACAATACTAAATAATTGATTTTTTTTTCAATAAAAAAAAATTGATAATTCCCAAATATGAGTCATAAGGGGAGAATCTCCCACAATACTTTTTTTAAAAGTATTCTTTTTGTATAAAAAATTATGTATTCCATGCTTGTCATTCTTCACATTATTTTATTTTACTTTAAACTACAAGAAATTAGGAACCTTTAAAAAAAAATTCTATCCAGTAGTGAAATTTAGAATTTTAATAATTACTTTGGCAAAGAGAAAGAAAATAAATAATAAAAAAAAAACACCATGAAATCACTAAACTCTAAAATGTACAAATGAGGAAATCAAAATAATGACAAAATCTGTTATAAATTAATGTTTGAGGACCTAGATCAGGGCTGATGTTTAATTAAGGCATACATATGTAACATTTGTGGATAACAAGTACAGATCCAACAACACCTTGTGACTGCATCATTTCAAGTACCAGACAGAAATAGAAAACTTATAAATAAAACCTTTAATTATAGAATTTAACTTAACAAAAAATATTTAGAAATAATTCAAAATCTAAAAAAAAAAAAAAAACCAAAAAAAAAAACATATTTTCTAAAATTTTGGAAGATTCAGTAATATTTCCAATAAAGTGGATCACATTTCTACATTGTAAAGGAAGTTAACTCTTCAAAAAAGGTCAAATAATGTTGGATTGTCAAAATAAGTACATGTAATACATTTTAATTTGTAAACTTTGAGAGACCTATTTCAAAATATTTTACCTCATTTGTTAATTTTTTAAACTCAATCTATTCTGCCTCATTTTTACAGATACCTTTTTACTTCTAATGTCAGTTTTCCATATTTTTAATAACATAAGCAGCATCTTTTTTGTATTTCATAGTGGCTAATCATTCAAACATGTCAACACCATATTCTCTTTTATCTGCTTTCAAAAATTGCTTATCTTAGAATTTTTCTATCACTTTGGTGACCAGGCAATCCTTTTTTTTCCTTTTTTTTCAAAATTTCAAAAAAGGATTAATCACTTACCACCATGGTGACTAATAATTCTAGTTTTCCAAATTAATTCCCATTCCTATGAAAAAATCAAATTGATAATAAAACACAACTAAAACATAGAAAAAAATTGAAGTGAAGTTCCATGTAGTTAAAAACGATTAAGATTTGAAGAATTCAAGCAAGCCTTCACATCTCTCCAAATCAGTCTTCTAAGCATCATTTGAAGTTCAGTTGAGTTCATCTCAAAAACAGACACCATGTGAAAGAGAATTACTTCAACATTTCAGCACAGGGGCTTCCTCCCATTGTAAAAGATGCAGCCTTACTAGTACATGTGTAAAAACAGAAGTAGCTACATATTTAGTAGTGGGAGCAACCTCCTTTAATTTCAGTGGTCCCATTCAGTGTATTATGTTCTTTTCAGAAAAAAAATATTAACAGTTTTGTTCTTCTACTGATTCTTCACTCACAACAGATAACTTAAGGAGGTAGACCTACGGTATGGGACATAACTCTTGAAATCAGTGATATGTTTGTATCATATTAAATTTCACAAAGGCCACCAAGCTTTCATTTGAAACAGGATGAAATCAATCCAAGTTACCTTTATGCTTACATGAGAATTATGTAAAATGTTGAATACAAACATTCCAATGATTTGTAAGAATTGTATCCCTTACCCTAGGTCTACCTCCTTAATTAGTACAATTAAAGAAATACACTAGTTTAAAATATTGTCAACAAAAACAAAACTATTTATAGCACTTATCCTTGCAGAGACAATGAAGATTCATTTCTAACTACAGACTGACAGACCCTTGAACTGAATATTAACATGCACATCACTTTCAGAACAATGTTATCAGGATCAGAATTGCCACTGAATTCACATATTCAGATATAATAATTTTTGATATTTTTAGATGTGTAAATACTGTCAAGCTGTTTAAATTATAAGCATTGAATCTTTTACAGCAAGTATTTTACTTATCTCCAGGAAATAGAGTTGGTTTTCCTTTGAATTGATGAATGAAAGTTACCAGATGAAATGCCTTATTTTGTTAACTGGACATTTTATCAGGAGCTTTTAAAATCATTTATCATTTTATTGGTTAATTACCCAAAGATGTTCATCACATGACTGCCATTTAATCAAGAGCAACTCACTTCCCTGAAGTTAACCATTTTACTTGCTGTAACAAACACTAAAATTTTTAATTGATTTTATATTTTTCTCTTGAACACAGCAGACACATATTAAGAAATAGCCTCCAACTAAAAGCTTTTTTTATGTTTTTAGGGTAGCTAAAAAAAAGTCTTCAAATTGACTTATGTGTAATAAGGAAAATGTTGCTGTAATATTAGTGCACTTCCCCCTCTGCTTGAGTCATTGTACAAATACTGTTCATGTGAAATTTGTATTAATTGAGCGTCATGTGAAATTCATAATAACTTTACATGAAATTAACATGATTTTCACCTGAAATTCATGCAAAAGCTCATTTCACATGAACTCCATCACATTTTCTGGACTCAGAAGAAAATTATGGGAAGTAATTTCTGAACTTACAGTATTCTAACTACAAGTCTAAAACCTTGACATATCTAAAATGACAGGATAAAGCAAAACAGAAATTCAACAAAATTATTGAGCATTGATTGACAAACATACCCGTTCATAAAATCACGTCTTTACAATGTACTGTAAATCCAAAAACCTTCGTTTAAGGCCAAAAGAAATAACAGTCTTGATTCCTGCTACCAGTGAGAAAAAAATAAGGTAGGTAGGTAGGTAAGGATATTATTTTATTTTTCAAAAACATTTTACATCGAGTTAATGGGGAAAATCTAAACTTTAACAGTGAAGCAGGAAACAGACATATTATTTTTTGGGGCCTATTACAGAGCAGAAGTTGATAAAGAAACACTAACAGGAAATGGTAATAAAAAAGTACAATATGCAATCATTCTATTTAGTAAATTTAAATCAGAAATTGAGTCAGCAAATACAAAACTTCTGGAGTCAGCACAACTACCATATAACAAGAATTTATGGCCAATTTTGTTGTTTTAAAGTGAACAAGTAAGTTTGGTACAGCAGAAAAAAGTAAAATTAAAATAAAATTTGTCAACAAACAGCAGAAGTATTAAAAAATATTAACAATAATCAGTTTTAAACTTATGCCATAAAATATTAATAAACACCAGGGCCTAGAACTTTAAAATTTATATCACATTGAAAAAAGTAACACACAGTGAATATAAAAACCATTTTAATACATTGGTTCAAGATAGAGAAGGTCTGAGGTCTATTTTAAGACCATTGAAGTGATTCAAGATAGAGGTGGTCTGAGGTCTATTTTAGGACCATTACAGTTGTTCAAGATAGAGAAGGTCTGATGTCTATTTTAGGACCAGTTGAACCTAGGTTACAATCTGTTTCTTTTTATAATACTGTTAAAACCTTGTCATGTAATATTACTGTCTCATACAGATGGAATATAAGTTTTGTCATTGTAACTTTGTAATTGTTGGTTCCTAAAACAAAAAATATATATATAAAAAAAGAATATTTCTGAATTTACAGTAGTCAATTAGGTCGCAGTCAATACCATGGAGTTTTAAAACATGAGAAACGGCTTGAGTCTGAAATTTCTTTATATTCACTTAATACAAAATTCCTTATCAGGTCTCTGTGTGATTTAATGTCAAGATAGGAATATTCCCAAACTGTTAGAATATTCTGACAGTTGTATTATCAAAGACATAGGAATATTCCAAAGCATGAAAGAATATTCCCAAATATGTATGCATATTCTCATACATGCAAAAATTGTCTTAGATAAATTGAAGTACTCTCCAACCTGTCGGGCATTAAACATTGCAAATTTCATAGTGTTGAGGACATGCCTGGACTTACAGTAATATCGATTATAAAAGTTCCAAAGGTAACTTAAAAATCTTTGGGTTAAATGATATCAAATGAGATTCAAAAATATTTTCAGACTCAAGAATTTCTCACATTTTTGTAGCAAAGGCTAATTTGATAGCACATTATGCAAAGGGATGGATGATTCAACAAAAATATACTCAACAGAGATACTCTATCTATCATAGGAATATTTACACAATTTTTTTATGTACAAATATATAATTTTATATACAAAATATTCCAACAACACGATAAATATTCATGTCACAAAATATCACTGTCAAATACTTATCACTAACATTTATATACTTTGAAAGGTAAAAGGTCAAAATGTCAAGGTCATATTTCAACTTGAAAATACTTTCAGGTTAAAATATTCACCCTTAAAAAAAAATGTAATACTTCCTACCTTTAATTTTTTTTCCTGCATGCAGTTCAACACTCATGACATTGACCATTGATTCATAATTATGACATTGACCTTTGACCTTGTTTTCAAGGTTATGTCTACAAATATAAGTCAAGTGATTGTGTACAATAAATTTACATCCTGATTTTCTAATTATATATGCCCTTTACAGAATACAAAGACCAAATAAATGTACAATATCTCATTTTCTACACAAAATTCAATTTAATATTTGGGACTTTCATCAATACCCGTGTGTACAAGTGTTAGCTTCTTTCGAACAATTCGTTGTATCACTTAGTATTTTGATTTGCTTATTTCTATAGCAGCAAAACCATCCCATCTCTGAACATATTAAACCATTAAGACTGATTAGAAAGTGTTTTGCACACAGATGTAGAATTTCGCCCGTTTATTTTTTGTCCAAACACAGCTGCCATATTTTCAAGGCCCTATTTATGGTCACTAAAGATACTCTGGCAGGTATAAATGACTTGTATATGTAAATGACCTGTCACATGATTCTGTTCTTGTCCAATCAATATCCCTGAATCAAGGCAACGCTAAGACAAGAACTGTAGTCCCAGAAGGCAAATAACACATTATTTTGAGCAGTCAGTTTAGTTCCACACTGAGATCACTGAAGTTTGCTTCATATAACTACACTACAAAGTCTTAAAACAAAACTGTAACAAAAAAGAAAACAACTTGTCTAAAGGGAGTCACTCTCTATAGGTTAAAATCTAGGACCTACTAACAAAATAAATCATTATTCCCTGGGTTTTTACATAGAGGCACTTTGTGCAACCCATTCATTCCGTCCTCCTATACTGCTTTAAAAATGGCCATCACAGTTTTCATCACATTTTTAAACAGTAAAATAATTTCCTCTTTAATAAATCCATTTCGATAATGAATAATATAGTCCATTTAGCCTTGTCCTGTAACCCATTTAGGTCAAAGTTCATGGCTAATGCCAAGGTAAAGGTTCAAAGGACAAAACATTGCTCCTACTGGCCAGAACTCAAGTTATTAGCACTATAAGCTACCCATGCTTTTTCATAGACAATCAATATCCACACCACAGTTCTGCTCTCAGTGTCCATGAAATACAAGACTATGATTAGAGTTTGTTTACACAGAATTTGAGTTTCCATGTCTTCAAAGGACTTGCTATGCAAGCAACAAATGAGTGGAATGCATGGCCTGTTTCTTTTTTTTCCTTCCACAAGAGAAAATTGCAGTGTCTTAATTCTATCACTTTTTTCTCTTGTCCACACAACCAATTATCATTCTGTACGGCAGTTAAAGACATGCCGGTCATCTATTTGTAAATAAGAAAAAATATCAAACAATGCCCATGAGTTTTGAAGTACCACATCCTATGACATGATATGTCCCAGGAGATAACTCATATCGTATCCCATCCTAATATACAACAAAGAATCATTTACAGGTCCACTGGTACAGTATCAATATTTGTACAAGTCTTACTCAATCCTTCAGAATAAAGTAACATACTGAACAATGAAGCATTGTAGTACCTACTCCTAAGACACGACTTGAGGAATCACATAATAGCATTGTTGTACCCCTTCCTCAAGTAGAACACAAGAAACCTTACACTTAAATACTGCTGTACCTAACCACTTGACATGACAACAGTAGAAAAGTTATATGAAAATGACGAATGGCACAAGATGAATGGCATCTAAGCTACAGCCTGTGTCATTCTGAGAGTAGCTGCTGTAACAGGCTGTTCTTATGGTCAGGTGGCTTTATATCGTCTACGTTAGTCTGAAAATACAAGATGTTGTTTACATTTAAAAATTTGAATTTAAGTACCAGTCCATATTTAATTAAGCCACTGCCCATGGTAATGGAGATTCATGGTATAGAAAAAAACCTACCAAAAAAAAAAGATTTTTTTTTACTTTATATGCTACATTTTTTACATAATGATTGTTTACGTATTCAGACCTGTATTTACGAGAAGACAATATATTCATCTCCTAACAACCCAAATCAAGATAGATAACTCTTCAATGTGTGACATACATTCATCTCCTAACAACCCAAATCAAGAAAGACAACTCTTTAATGTGTCATACACAAAATATATCATCTCAAAGGTACAACAACAGAATGACAATCTAAGACTGGTCATGTGATCTGTAACTGAGACTGGTTACGTACTCTGTAACCATTCTTGAATTAGAAATTTAAGTGACTTCCATGGGTTTTTGGCATGCATGAATCACTTCCTGACTTTTATGAAGACAGCTACTTATACTCGGCGTCACATAAATAAGATACTGTTCAACTTTGAATAAAAATATTTTCTACGACTTTATTGATACCTACCGTCGTTTAAATTGTCTTAAATGACTTGCTCATTCATTTAACCAAACGGCTTCTCCCCAAACATTGAATCGTTAAATTCTGGTCAGATTTTAATTCTCGGTGCCAATATTTACATTGTAAAAAGTCGGCCATGTTTACAGTGATCGGGTTGCTAGGAGATGTTGTTTACGTTTAAATGGTTTGTCCAAAAACCGAAGAACCCAGAATGCATTTCGGCGTTATTTCGGATATCTCGGATTTATTTTACGTGAACAACGTACAATACCGAGAAGTTGATCAAGCAGACGATTGTCACCAGAGTTCGACGGGAACTTACGAACTTCGTTTGTAAACAAATCGTCCCGTAGAAACCAACATGGCGGATATTAGTATGGGATTTTCCCGTAAGGATTTGTTACGCATGATTTAAGCTAATAAGCGACTTGTTTAGGGAGAAGCCATTTGGTTAAACAAATGAGCAAGTCATTTAAGACAATTTAAACGACGGTAGGTGTCAATTAAGTCGTAGAAAATATTTTTATTCAAATTTTAACAGTATGTTATTTATGTGATGCCGAGTATAATTACAATTAGATCTACTAAGAACTCATTGTTCCATTAAATCACTGCAGGAAGTATCTAATAAATATTGATCTTACTTTCTGTTCAGAGAACTGTTTTTCTTATCAGCCAATCAGATTTCAGCTTTCATGATTTTAAAAGCATTATTTATAGGTAGAAACCTGATGACCCATGAAAAGTCATCTAAACAGGAAGTAGAAAAGAGGATTGTTAGATCCAACATGCAGTGACTGAATGGAACAATCAATTTTAACTAGAATGCTTGTCCATATCATATTCTAATTGAGGTAGATACCATTATATATGTTTCATCCCTATTTTTTTATGAATAAAACAAGTAATTTTAAAAGTAAACCAAAGCTGAAGAAGGTTTGTAAACTTCTATCTTTGTTCAAGTCTAACAAACAGCCAGATTTTTATTGTGCTAGCTATTAAGAAGCAACAACCAGAAGGTAGGCACATCACTGATTTATACCTGTTAACCTTTTGAATGCTCAAAGTGGGACATCTCCCTCTTTTCAGTTTTTCTATAAGGGAGATTTAGCGTGACAACTTCTTATGCAGAAAAAAAGATAACTTTGCTAGAAATCTAAGTGCATAGAAATAAAATTCTATAATAATCTTGTTAATCTACTAAGGGTTTCTAATCAAAATTTGAGGAATTAGTACAATAAAAAGATTAATTATTTGTTGATAGTTTCTCAGTGATTATTATGTTACATAAACATTGTATTTATATCAATTTAAAAAGCCATTTGAGACATAATTTGTGCAATATTTTCTGCTAAAATGACCAAGAGGGAGATTTTTGGGGGAGAAATTTGTGAAAGAGGGATATTGGTGTTTCACATGTGGGAGACTCTAAAAGAGGGAGGATTAACAGGTAAATTGATTATGCCTTCGAAACAACCAGTCATCACATTATTCCCTATGCGCTTGAAGGAAATTTTTAAGTCTTCAGAATAGCTAGAATATGTATCTATACCACAGCCTCCCACTCAAAGCCAGGATGCTACCCTGACACCACCATGGTGGTTATCTATAGATCATATTCTGGTGGGTATCAAACAGTAGGCTACAAACTTACCCTAGGTTCTTTAGAGAACAAACTTACCCTAGGTTCTTTAGAGAACAAACTTACCCTAGGTTCTTTAGAGAACAAACTTACCCTAGGTTCTTTAGAGACAACCTGAACATTTTGTGTATCAATACTAGTGGATCTTTGTAATGGTTGGTTGGGGTTGTTGTTAGGGTTCATCAACTGTTTCCTAAATACTGTACTTGGTATAACCTCATCTGGTTCCTCCACTGAAATTCAAACAAATTGTTATCATTTATAATTGATTATTGCTTATTTTATTGTGTTCACTGATTTTTGTAACCCCTGATTGAAATCTTTAATTTTCTGTTGACTCTCTGACTGTCATATCATCCGCAGACTGCACTGATTTGTAAGGTCGTGACGAAAAGCATAAGGGCTGTTCCAGTAAAATATATGAGGGATTGGGGAAGGCACTTTAATTCTTTGTATATGGGTGGGTGTTCAGGTCTCTTGATAAAATATACTGTTTAATACATAACATCAATAGAACTTCTACAGGTGGCTCCCCTGGTACCTCATATCTTTTGATGGAACAGCCTGTATAGCTTTCATAATGAATGATAACTCAAGTTATTTAATTTCAGCATCATAACAAATGAGCCTCAGCTATATATATCGGTTAACAATGGAACAAAAACATTATTGTATGTTAAACTTTATTCCATCAACCCCAACCCCAACCAAAAGAAAAAAAGCCACTACATTTACTTGAATTAAACAATAACATCCATTAATTACATAGAAACAACTGTGCATTTAATATTGTCATACAGGAACAATATGTTTTATTTTATTCAATTGGTTGTGCAAACACATGATTCTTTACTTACTTAATTACTGTAAATGTATTAACTTTCGTGGTGTACTAATTTTTGCTATTTTTGCAATTGACATAAACCTGCAGAAAATTTTACCTGGGAAATGGATTTTATCACCATATAGCACTAATAATTTTTGTTTGGAAACAGTGAAAATTGACATCTGTGAATATGTTCATTTGATAGAAGCCACAAAAATTAATATGTTTACAATAATTTACATGGTACTGTGAAGGTTGGCCCTTATGTGTAAATAGCAAAGATTTGTGGTTTAAATTCTAAATGAAGTCACAATATATTTCAATTTTAAATACAAAACATTAGTTTCTGAATTAATATTGAAGTCCTTGAATGGTGTAAGCTTCCAACCTAGACTTTCATTCTGTTATGCCTACTCAAAACTCCCCGTTGCCCAATTTCTTCTCCACCCAACCCTCAATATCATTCTGTCATCTCCTCCACCCATCACCTAAAATATCCATGCCTATACACCACAGGATAAAAGTTCATCCCATCCCTATCCCCTATAAACCCCTACCACCAACTCTTAGAACAGAAATTAATCCCATTTCTACCTCCATCACAATATATCTCCACCCCATATACACCATAGGACAGAAAATTCATCCATCCCTACATCCATCATAAATTATCTCCATGACAAATAATACACCATAGGACAGAAAATTCACCCACCCCTACCCCCATCATCAATTATCTCAATGACAAACAATACACCATAGGACAGAAATTTCACCCATCCCTCAGTAACCCCCAACATCAATTATCTCCATGACAAATAATACACCACAGAAAGTTTACCTCATTCATGGGCAGATTCTCTCAATTAATGCATACCTAACTCGATCCTACCTTGACTTTCGACACTGCCATTTTTGGCGAGGGCTTGGAACTTTTCATAGACCTGTTTGGCCTCCTCCCTTTTTCTCTTTAGTACCTCTTCCTCTTTGAGATCCTCGAGGTTCAGTCCTCCACCCATAGTACCTGTCATAACACCATGCTCTTTGGCCATTTCTGTTACTGTAAATAAAAATTATTGTTTGTCTGAGATTAACTCAAGGTTTAATTCAGAAATCAACTTGGTTGAAAAGTTCAATCCCTATCTACTTTTGTTATACTACACAACCATTAGAAGGTAGATAAAAGATCAGTCTCACCTGAAAAGGGTCTATTCTATATAAAACTTTTCAAATAATGATAAAACGATGTTTAATTTTCTGGGTATCAATTTTTTAGCTTATTAAAAATTTCATTAGCTGGTTGAAAGTTGATTTCTGTAGATCAATTAAATTTTACATTCTAAGTAAGAATCTGAATTTGTAGTTCAGTCAAACACTGGTACCATTAAACAGGCAAAAATCATATGATTTTCACATGACAAATAATTTTTGTGACAGATTTCATGTAAATCATTGCTTTAGGTGAATTTTACATGAAGTTTTTATATCAAATTAAGTTATTTTAACTGAAGTGAATTTCAAGTGAAAATCACATGAATGTCATGTAATTCTGGACTTTCACAATTCATGTGGACAATATGCAAACATAGTGATAAATATAAATTTCATATGTTGTGATCAATTCTTCAAAAGTACTCACTTTGTTCTAGAATATCTGATGGTATTTCTGACTCGTAATTAGCCGGCATTAATGTCATCTGCTGCTGCTGGGGGTATGGAGGTAATTGTGATGACTTCATAGATTGTTGCTGGGGTATAGATGTCTGGGAATGAGGTGAGGTCAAAGATTGTTGCCCAGGCGACTGTAATGGGAGGGACTGTGAAGAGTGATGTTGACTCATTTGAGCCATCTGTTTTTCAGATCGGGCATTACAAATGTTCCGTAACTCTTGCTTGACAAAGTCTGATTTGTTCATACTCATTTTGCTGAAAAAGAAAAGAAAAACCAACATGAAACTGAAGGAAATACAGTATAACAGTCAAGAAAATCTGATGCCTTAGTCATTGAAAATTCATGATATTTTAAAATTTCACCTCCAGTGCATTAAAGTATAGCATGAGGCATTTAGAAGGAGGGCAACATGTTAAGTTTACTAACAGAAGAATTTATAAACAGATTGGACAATACAGGCTGTATCTTATTTATAAACAGATTGGACAATACAGGCTGTATCTTATTTATAAACAGATTGGACAATACAGGCCGTATCTTATTTAAGTCATCACATGATTTCCTTCCAAATAAAATCAATTAAAAAATAACATTTTTTCCTTACTTGTCCATGTCCAGTAACTCAAAGTCATTAAACCCATTGTTAGAGGGTGCCATCGAGTTGACCCCTGGGTTCATGTTCTGTACAGGTGAGAGCGATGACATCGGCCCCATTGTCTGGTTGTAAGGTGGACTGATCTGACTTGATGATGGCTGTCGTAAAGAATTATTGGGGGATATGGAACTTGGTGACATCAGCATGGGGTCAGGACTGTTTCCAAATGGACTCTGTGATGTTCTTGGAGATCCTCGCCCTGTGTGAAGACATGTTTTTATTTCAATTAAACTTAATTTTTTTTTAAATATTTATTCTTTGGTTAAATGAAGCCAAATTTTTACAGGTTTCTGTATCTGGCTTCTTTATTTCTAAAGTCCAAAGAAACTGGCATATATTAGTTTTATCCAAATCATTCAAGACTTTATTCTTAAAAATCAAAATACAATTAATTAATTTGAAATAAATGCTGTAATCTGATTGGTTAAAATAATTTTGTTATATTTCAATGGATAAAAAAAATAATTGACATGCTCCTATTCAGTTAAATTCAGAGCTACTTTTCTCATGTTTAAAGAAAAAAATATGTTTTAAAATTAATTTATAAGAATTGGCTATGAAAAAAATTTTTTCTATTGAAAAATAACAAATTTTCCATGCGCATATTTTGTTTATTGCACTTCACACAATAAACAATATGCACATGGAAAATTCATGTTATTTTTCAATAGACAAAATTTTTTTCATAGCCAATTCTTAAATAAACCAAAAAATTAAAGGCAGCTAAAAATTTTGACATACCTGTAAAAATCAGGAACCAGTCAAATTTAAGGCGTAAACATTAAAATGAGATGAAGCATTTTAAACAAGTATGTTTGCCATAGATTATTTTTGTGAAATTGGAAAGCAATAAAAAAACATTCCCCAACAAATAAATCCCCCAACTATGGAACAGCTGTAAGACATAATGAAACTCGCAAAGAAAAAAAAAACCAAAAAAACAAAAAACAAAACAAAAAAGCAAGAAAACTGAATTGATATCCTGAATAACCATGAACTATGATGCAAGCATAAAATCATTAAATCTGATGCATGTATAATGGAATAATAAGTCAGGAAACACATAGCAGCAAAAATGAATCGATATCTTGAAAAAAACAAAATAATGTACCCACAGCCTGAAGTGCCACACATGAGAATCTTATGTTTCAATTTACATATGATTATCATAAGAATTCAGCACCATATCATATCATATGTGGCATATATGGCTGTGTCCATAAAAAAGGGGGGGCATTAATGAAACATTAAGGGATAAACTGCCTTGTAATGGTAAAAAAAAGATGAGGACAAAATGTTCAAAATGGCTTCAAGTGAAAACTGTTTTTTGGATTGTGCTTAAAATTAAACCTAACCTGTATTTTATGGTACTAAACAACTATGTAAAGTTTGAAAAAAAAAATCATTAAACCATTCTTCAGTTATTATCTGGGAACTGCCACATTGACGGTTCAAATGGAATGGCACACAACTTTAAAAAAAAAAAAAAGCCATGTTACATCGTGTGTGTGTGTGTGTGTGTGGAGGGGGGGTAGTGGTGGATATAAATAATTGTGTTAGAGTTTTGTATTCATGTCATGTTTTGGCAAGAATTGAAGTGATTTATTTACAATTTTATTATGATACTAAGCTATAATTTCAGAAAAGACAGGACAAAGTTCACTGAAATGTGGCTAAATCTCCTAGCACATAAGCATGAGATTGTTGATTTTTTCATCAAATATTGGGAGGCTTCTGCTGAAAGCCGGAGACTAACCACCTAGTGTTAAGAGTATACCTGGCATGCTCACCTGTCTCCAGATTAACCACCTAGAGTTAAGAGTATACCAGACATGCTCACCTGCCTACAGACTAACCACCTAGAGTTAAGAGTATACCTGGCACGCTCACCTGCCTAGAGAATAACCACCTAGAGTTAAGAGTATACCTGGCATGCTCACCTGCCTAGAGAATAACCACCTAGAGTTAAGAGTATACCTGGCATGCTCACCTGCCTAGAGAATAACCACCTAGAGTTAAGAGTATACCTGGCACGCTCACCTGCCTAGAGAATAACCACCTAGAGTTAAGAGTATACCTGACACGCTCACCTGCCTAGAGAATAACCACCTAGAGTTAAGAGTATACCAGACATGCTCACCTGCCTACAGACTAACCACCTAGAGTTAAGAGTATACCTGGCACGCTCACCTGCCTAGAGACTAACCACCTAGAGTTAAGAGTATACCTGGCATGCTCATCTGTCTCATCATTCTATTGTACTGTTGTTGCATGTTTCCTACTTGTGCCATTGGACTGTTAGATGTGTTGTTATACTGTTGGTCACCTGGGAACTGGAACCGTGTCTGTCCGTTTGTACCACCAGATAATGACCTATGCCTCTGCATGTTCATCTGTGATGTCTACATAAAAAATCAGAGGAAAATGAGTTACTCTTATGGGTTAAAACACGGCCATGTGGTAATGTGTAAAATGTCAAGTGGACATAATAAGCCACTCATGATAATGCCTGCTTCAGACAAGTGGGCATAATAATCCACTCACGATAATGCCTGTTCCAGATTCTTCAGAAAATGAATACAACAATTATTTATGTAGAGGGCAATATCGATAAACTGGCTGCCCTTGGAAAGTAGTATTGCCTTCAACATTGAAAAAGCCCTTTCCTGTAGCTGCAAGCGTTATCAGTACTTTAGGCAATATCACTATCCCTTGGATATTAATACCATCTATATTAACAACTTTTGTACAAATACCACATCTCTTAAAATAACTCAAGAATTAGACTCAAATGGCATTTACTCAGCAATATGAAAATGATTTAGACTAAAAAAAAAAGTTTTGCATTTTCTGGAAAAGACTTTTAATTTTCATTCATATTTTCTAATACTGTTTTTCTTGTTAAAATTTCTGACAGCTGTGAAAAAAATGGCTGCATTTAAAAGTACCAGATATGCCTACAGTACCTGAACCAATCCACGCACTAACAAGTATGCTCCTTCTATATAAACATATATTATACTTCATATTAAATTCTAGAACTTTGATTGGATAAGAGGATAAGTGGTATTCCAGTATACCACCCTTCCTTAGAGTATACCACCCCCTCCAACCGGAAACGTATCTTGCCCTTACCGTTGCAGTCTGGTATTACTGTACATTTTCTAATTTCTGCCCAAAACAAAAACACCAGACGACATTTTGTAAGGATGGTTTTGCAGAGGAAAAAAAACACTTCACAATGAGAAATATTAAGTCAATGGATCTTTTCATATTTGTTTATCAATAGAAGGGTGGTATACTGGTTAAAAAGATATTCAGTATAATATATAACACATACTGCCTGCAGTTGAGGGTGGTATACTGGATGGGTATAATACAAAATTTGAAATCAATCCATAGTACTTTCACAGTACCTAATTCATGCCGAGTAGACTCTCTAATCCATGTTGATGGAATGAATGACAGGGAAATAACATACCTGATTCATGCCAAGTGGACTCTGTAATCCTTGTTGACGAATATTCCACTGTGATTGTTGGTTAAAGTGAGGTGACATTTGTGAGTTGGGTGTTGAGGGTGCCATCATTGGTTGGTTCATTCCCTGATTCTGTGAAATCACATTAGGATTAAAACGAGGTGACATTGGGCCTGGTATACCCTGGTTTCTCTGGAACACCAGAATAAAATGTACACTTTATCATAGAGCTGTCATTTATCAATTTGTATCAGAATAAAATGTACACTTTATCATAGAGCTGTCATTTATCAAATTGTATCAGAATAAAATGTACACTTCATCATAGAGCTGTCATTTATCAAATTGTATCAGAATAAAATGTACACTTTATCACAGAGCTGTCATTTATCAAATTGTATCAGAATAAAATGTACACTTTATCATAGAGCTGTCATTTATCAAATTGTATAAGCCTTATTAAAGGTTGATTAAGTGTAAGTATTTGTAAGAAACAGGCAAAATGGGAAAATTCAGAAACATGCATGTCGAAGACCCATCGATCTGACGATGTAATATCACTCAAGGATACTTTCTTGAAAAGACAGTTATTTGATCTCTGTATCACTGGATTTGAGCATAAATTTTTCAAAAGAAAGTTAGAAAAA
The DNA here is from genome assembly GCA_037379345.1 of Perna viridis. NCBI lineage: Eukaryota > Metazoa > Mollusca > Bivalvia > Mytilida > Mytilidae > Perna > Perna viridis. The sequence goes on along the minus strand of CM074524.1, from coordinate 1,061,654 downwards.
TAAGGTTTTTGTCAGAGTTATATTCATTTAAAGTGCATATCAATGAAATTATAACTCAATTTTCCATAAAGGCATTGTAAATCTTACTTTTTTTCATTGATTCTAATGGTGAAAATAGTCAAATTAAACTATCAAAAATGATGTTTCCCCCACTGCCTGATTCTTACAGACACTGACAAATACTTACACGTAAGTGTCATTTTAAAATAACTTTAAATTTTGTGATTGTCCAATTGAAATTCCAAATTATCAGTGATGTTTAATAAAGTTTATATCAAAAGACAAAAGTGTTGTTATGTTTTGGTTCGAGAGTCCGAGAGTTTATTCCACCCAAACTCTTCATCCTATGCAGCTATTTATATAATAATAGATTTTAATTTTTTTCAGTGAAATAATATTTTTGTAATAAATCTCGCCCTTGTTGCAGGGAAAAGTAACAGAACTTTGATGTTGTGTAGATTTTAGCTGATGATTATAGATTCATCAACAATCAAGTATCTGTCATCTTTACGTAACCCTATACTACAAATAAGATAATCAATTTGGTAATCAAGATAAGCAAAAATAGTAAAACCTGTCTAAACTCAACACCAAATAAACCCAAAATCTGTCTAAATCAGATACCTTTTTTCATGAAGTCCATATGTATCAGTTTCAATGAACTTTGAACCTGGGTAAACTGAACAGATTCGACAGTACAGAGGGGATTATGCAGGTTTCACCTGTAGATATACCTAACAAAATTATAGCCAGTAATGTAGTTAACTTCAGGGGAAAAAATTGGTCTTCCCTTCATTAAATGATACAGATAAAATTCTCTGATAAACTTCCTTAGGTAGGCAAAAAAACAAGGAGATTTAAACTTACCATCATTTCCCATGAATTTAACTAGAAGTTTGATTAAAAATTTTAATTTCTTGGTCAATTGTTCAATAAACTACCTAAAAGTTCTCAGGTAATTGTCATTTATTCAAGGGAAGATCACTCTATTCTCTGAAGCTTACTATATTATTTGCTGTAAATCTATGTGTACTTTGCCCTCATGATCATAATTCAACTGTGTCCTTTTGCAAATTAATTATTCTTTTCAATTATCCAAGTTTACATCAAGTACCCTTAAAGGCAATAGTCTTTATTCATAAACCATATGATCAGTCTAATGTTTATGAACACAGCTGTTGACAAACTGTTACAATTAGCAGCTAGCTCAAGGTCAAGGTGATTTAGAGGTTCCATACTACAATGAAACCTGTTTAATTCTACACAAAAATAAACAAAAATAATAAAAAAAAAAAATCTTTTCAACCCGTGGAACTGAACATCATCTATATATATATATATATATATATATATATATATACAACGTCTCAGAATGTGACGACTCTATTCGCTACACTGCTCCATCGGATCAAATTGATACAGGGAAGATAACGTAAACTTATAGAAGGATGTAAAAAATTCCCAACGATGTCAGAACTGTCAAATTTGCGATGCAAACTTTTGGTTGTTCCCTCCGCTGGACTCGAACTCGTACCGCTGTGACATCTATGGCAACACCGCCTGCACTAAGTCCAGTGCCATAGACCACTCGGCCAGCTAGGCTATATAAAAACATTATAGTTCCCTTGATCCACCACCAATTTATTTTGTTCATTTCTATATATTCAGTATTTTTCATCTATTTCAAGCAATTTACCTGCAGTGTGACATTGGGAGCATTACCACTGTTCATTAACTCTGCCAAGTTTTCTGGGAATGGTTGCACCTGCATGGAGCTGTTGTCCATACTCTACAAATCAAATTAGTATTAAATGTATCAAGAATAACAGCAATATTTGTTTCTTACAAATTCCCCCTAAATGCAGCTGAGTTAATATTTTAATCTCCCCCTAAAAAATCACAGTAAGTTTTTTTAAATAAGTAAATAAACACAGTGCACAATACTCCCTAAATGAATCAATGTTAATGTTTCCTTATCACAAGTATTTTATGACCATTAAAATTATTAGTTATATCAATCTTTTACATTCTATCGTGTATAGTATTACCAAAGCATGGAAACCAACAACCTACACTTCCCACTAACAACCAGCAAATTAACCTTAGTGCCCAACAAAAAATAAAGGGAGGTCACTGACACAGTTAGGTTTTCGTTAGATTCAGGAAAAATAGGAATAATCAGAAACATGCAGGTCAAAAACCCACCGATCTGACAATATAATTTCATTCAAGGATGCTTTCCCTATTTTAAAACACCATTATTTGATATCTACATCACTGGGAGTTCTCAGAAATTTTTCAACAGGATGTTAGAAAAATGAGTTTTGTTTGGAAGAGTTATCTACCCTTCATTTTCAGTGCATTTCAATGAAATTTCAACTCTATTTACATAGTGATATGGAAAATATTGTCTTTTTTCCTTGATTCTGATGGCGTAAATAGTCAAATTAAAATTTCTTAATGGCAGGTATTTCCTTACCATGTTTTATCCACTGCCTGATTCTTACAGAGACTGACACTTAAAAACATTTCCATAATAAAGTATATTAGATTGAAAGTTAGTTCTCATACAGTAATAATGAGAATAGGAATGGTGAATATGTCAAAAGGGCAACAGCAGCACTGGAATGATCAGCTCAAGCCCACCCATAGATCTCCAGGGCAACAACAGCACTGGGATGATCAGCTCAAGCCCACTCATTGATCTCCAGGGCAACAACAGCACTGGGATGATCAGCTCAAGCCCACCCATTGATCTCCAATGAATGTCAAAGAACACCATTCCAGAGTTTTTCCTCTGGAAAACTTGAGGACTTTTTTGGGGGGGGTATCACATAATACTCTGCTACTTCATGAGGCAGGGTTTAAAAAATAAAAGTTCCTGGACTTTTGTAAAACAATGATTCACTTCAGGAAAACCAAGAGGGTTAAAGGTTCAGGCCTTAGAATAAATGAAAGTTTAAAGGTTATAAATGTTAGAAAATGAGGGTCATAGACCTCAGACCTCCATAAATTTAAATCCCTGACCTGTTAAGGGCTTGACTGTTTAAGTTAAGTCAAATTCTTATGAAAAAAACTGTTTGTAATTAATTAAGTTAATTTCTCACCGAACTGAACCGTTGACCAAAGTTATTAGAAAGCTGTGCCTGCATTTGTGCCCTCCTCCGAGCTTGTTCATGTGCCTGTAAACGCTTCTGCATTTCCCGCTGATGTTTCATCTTTTGTTGTTGTAGAAGTGACTGTCTGACCTGCATTGCCATACTACTAGGGAAACCTGGTCGGGGTTGGATGCCGTTGTTTAAGGCACTCATAGGCCCTATAGAGAAAGTTGGTTATTTTTTTTTTTTGCTTCCCCAATGAAACAGTTAAATATATATACACCAGTTGCTATCGAACATGTTTCAAGTTAATTTGTGTTTAAGGCACTCATAGGCCCTACAATGAAAGTTTTTTCTTTGCTTCCCTATGAAACAGTTAAATGTAACAGATCTGTTTATACTACTAGATAACAATCTGTATTAATCACCATGGAAATAGAAAATTCCATAAAATCCTGAACTTTGTGAAATTTTAACATAGGTACTATGGAGATATTCCCAAGCCAAAGAGCCTTATTATCTGTCAAAATTTGTAAAATATGGACAAACCGTATAAGTAAAACACCTCTGATGTAGGAAAGTATTTATAGAACATGTTTTCAGTTAATTTGTGTTTAAGGCACTCATAAGCTCCCTCCCTCATTTGTGGCCTCAGAACAAAGAAATTAACATTGACAGGCCTAATAACAATATGCTGTCATGGTCATGATATCACCATATCAAATCATGCCCTGTATAGTCTATCTTTAATCTGGATATGCAAAGCTGCAATTATTTCTTAATTACTTATTCATTTTGATTAAAATACATAATGAGCTTTCAAACTGATTAAAACAAAAAAGTTTCCTAAAATTTTAAAGCGTCTTTTCAACAATAAACCAGAATTCATGCATAGGTAGAACAGACTCTTTCCCAAATGGCTTTCAGAACTAATACCATAAGGATTTATTGTTATAATGTAATCAATTAGTTTTGTGTGCCAGGTTAAAGAACAACCAGAAATTTCTGCAGTGACATAATTTTTACCCAGAGAAAGCAAAGATTGAAATCCTTAAATATAATTTCAATTCATATCTACATTCAGTAGCTAGAGATTATTGGAAAGTGACAATTGTAATGCTACAGACCGTAAATATAATTCAGCAAAAACAATACATTATATTTACCCAAACTGCATTATAAATTACTGGTTAAACCATAATTGATGCTTCCTCTTTTCCATCATAGATGTGTACTTTACATAAGTAGGCATACTAAATACTCACCTGGTGGTCCAGGAAGGCGGGGACCTGGGAGGCCAAAGTTCGGAGGTTGTTGTTGCTGTTGGAATCCTTGAGGATTAGGCGGGGATATCTGTTGAACGGGGAAACTAAGATCCATGTTTCCATTTCCATGAACTGGACTCATGCTTTGCATGAAGTTTCCACGTGGGTTATTTATGCCTTGGACTTGTTGTTGTAATGTCCGTGTCATCATCTGATTGGTCGATCCTGGTTGTACCGGGTCATCACGCATCAATTCTTTCTGAATCTCCTCGATGGCCATGATATCATTAGATGGTTTCCCAGGGACTGTTTTACTGCTAATTCCAAGTAGTTGATCAATTTCTTCTAATGACGCATTTTTTTCACTCAACACTTGCTCAAACTGGGAAAGTAAAGCTAGGTCACTGAGCATGCCTGTGTTCTCTGGCTGACTAGGACCATTATTAACAGTCCCAGTTGATGAGCTGGGAGTTGGGGGTCCGTTTAAGTCTTGTTTGAGGTCCTCAGCTTGTTGCAGTATTTCGTTCAGTAATGGATCAGTAGATTCAGATACTTCAGATATCTCCATACTACTCTCAGCCTGACTGCTTAACAACATTTGTAGAGTGTCAAAGTTATCTTGAGTGCTATCCTCTGTTCCAACTTGATTGGTCGATGAAAAACTATTTAACAAATCACTACTTTTGTTCAGAGTAGAGTTTTTGTTGAGGTTTTTAAGCTGACCCATTTCTTTATTACTAGCCAGAAGAAAGAGGTCAGAGGTCGACTGTACAGAATCTGACTTATTGTCCTTCACCTGCTGTGGGTTAGGTTTAACACTGAGTAATCTCTGAGTAACATCCTTAGTTAAACGACTCTGAGGCGTAGCCGAGGGATTAGCATTACCTGATATACCAGTATTAACAATGTTTTCCTTTTTAGTTTTAGTTGATAGGAGTTTAGCTAACAAAGCATTTTCTCTCATTAACTTTGTCCCCTCTTTGCCTGTCTGGTCTTGATCACCTGTACTATCAACTTCTGATGATGACAATTTTCGTTTTTTCTGTGGCTGAATCTGATTAACATCGTTTCCTTTCTCCCATAGTGACGTCAAAAAATTGTCTAATTGTTTATCAGCTAATATACTTTCTGTTGACCTTTTGAAACTTTCAGTGGTTTTATAACTACCCGAATCTGAACCAACAGACAATGGTCGGTTGAATGGCGATTGCTCTACCGAGGAGTGACGTTGTCTCTGAGACGGAGGGAACGTCTGCTGTTTGGAGGTAGGTGTTGATGTGGTTGACTGAGGTTCATCTGGAGCTGACTGATGACGTTGTCTTGTAGACTGATCGTTATCGTGACTAGTACTTTCCTGCAAAGCAAACAATAAGGTTATAATTTAAATAACTAGAGGAAAGTTGCATGTTGTCGTGCTTTGCATACCTCCCTTCATACAAGAAGTTGATATTGGAGAGCAACCAATATTGCTTACAACATGTGCCTCATCTATTTGAAGCAACACAAGGTGTTTGCAATATACCACCCACTTGATAATAGGGGGTATAAATATGGACAACCATTTTTTCTGTAAACCAACTTGTCCATGTAAGGGATTTATTTTTTCTTATTTCATGTGCAAGAAGAAACTGCCAAAGTAAATCAATAAATCATTCCATTAAAGAATACACATGAATCATCACAGTTATTTGTGAAAACAAATTAGTAGTGAAATTGAATTGATATCCTGAAATGAGAAAAACAGTCCATTTGGAGTATTCTGCTAATTAAAGCCATGACCCTGTTGCCACTTTTGGAATACTAAAATCTTCAACCCCCTCGTCTCAACCCCACCGACAAAGGATTTAACAATAGTCATTAATATAACAGAAATATGCAATAATTTTAAAGTGTAACTGTTTATAAGAATCAGGCAAAATGGGAAAAATCAGAAACATGCATGCCAAAACCCCACCAATCTGACAATGTAATATCACTCTAAGTTACTTTCTCTATTAGAAAAGAGCATCATTTAATCTCTACATCACTGGATTTGCTTGGAATTTTTTCAATAGAATGTTAGAAAATTAGGTTTTTGACAGAGTTATCTGCCCTTGAAGTGAGATTGGAACTCAATGCACCAACATCATATGGAAAATATGGTCAGTTTACATTATCAAAATGATGTTATTTTTTCAAACTATGTTTCATCCACTGCCTGATTCTTGCAGAGACTGACACTCTATCTTAAAAAATAACTTTTTAAAAAAAATGTATCATTGATTTGTTTGGTTTCAATTAATGGTAATTTGCAGATGTTTCATTGAGAACTACTAATCAATGAACCTTTGAGGGCTATTTTAATGTGACAAAGCAACAGCCTGCAGAAAGGCATGTCACCCCAATATTCCATCTTCCAGTTGATACTTTATATGCAGTATGAGTAATATTATTACCATTATAATAAGATTCATCATCTTTCTGTTAGTGCCATACATTATTGACATTCAGATCAATATCATTATTATTATGATGTAAATATAATTTAACAATGAACCATGCCAGACAAAATTAGCATAATGGGCACATTTAGTGAAGCACTCCAGAATGTTTGGAAGGACTGAGTTAAGATATTCTGTATTTAAAAGGGCTGCATTCACCACAATTAACAATATGGGACGTGCTTGCAATAAAATTTAAGTTTGTAACTCAAAAATCCCATGAACATTTTTTTTTTCTGACTTCACGTAACCCAGGAATATGTAGGTTTTCAAATCAGTATATAAAAATCATACATCATCATGATGTGCATCAGAATAAGCTGTTAACATGGAATTATTTCCACATTTTAAAATGGTTTAATGAGAACATTAAAGTCCCATTAAATGAATAAAATTTCTTTGATAGAGCAGAAAATGTTATAAAATTACTTGGCGAGGAATGCAAGTATTAAATTGACTGATAAGAGACAATTAATATTAGATACATGTATTATGAGGAAACTATAATGTGGTAGTCATGATAATTCATCCAGGTCCCTTCTTCCAAACACAGAATCTACAGAAATCCATAAGAACCTTTTCACTATAGATGAGGATGACAGGAGTATATTGTCAACTTCATGCAAGTGACTAAAGAACCAAGTTATTGAGTGTACTTAATGTAAGTAGGCACTCACCTAAGCTATGAGGAAGATTATATCAGTTAAAAAAACAATAATAAAATGGCCATTCAAGTAGCAGCCTTTGATAAAACTTGGAAAGTAGGTGATTCATGCATGTCAAAATCCCAAAGATTTCATGATTGTTTCTAATTCCATTGTTGCACTTATTATGTACAAATTATTGTAGATTGTACATAGAATTGACATTTTACAAGAGTTATCTTCCTTGATTTAGTTGATTAATGCATTGTTTTTTCCAAAATACAAATCTGTATGCAGAAATGGCTTAAGAAAAGATATGGCTTATGTAGATTAAAATATAATTGTTTGTTTGGTGGCTTTTCTGCACCATGAATCACCTCCACCATAGGCAGTGTGGAATGGTACTTAAATAGTGAGAAAAAAATCCAAAAGACCTAGGACTAATTTCAATACATTCCAAACTCTTATATTAAAGTATTTTTATCACAAATACAACAAAGTGGGAATTGGTAAAATCAGAAGTAAAAATAATCATGACAAAATCTGGATTTGAAAAACATGGAAGAAAATCAGGTTTACTTTATAATAAAGCATCAAATTATTGCCTTCTTCTCCTTACATGCCAGATCCTTAGGTATGCCAGTATATCAATATGATTAAGATTATTTAATGCATGTGCATGAGTGATTTCTGTTATAAATGCCAAATGACAAATGTACTCATTTTTGATTAAATATTTTATGATCCAAATTCTCTTAATGCATCTCCAGCTGTTAATTTTTAATGTTGTACATGTATCTACATGAAGTCCTCAAAGGCAGAATTTTACAACTCTATTACAATAAAACTTACTCCAAATAGAGGTTAACGAACAAAAAAATGCCAAAAAATTTCGCAAAAATTACTTAAATAACTGTTAGTGTTCATGACCTCTGAACTATGTACATAAAACCCAATATGTCAAAGAGACAACAACCCCACCAGGATGAAAAATGTCAGCTTCAGTACACCCATGGGTCGTAAAAAATGAAGAGGAAACCCTCACACAACAGGCCAGGCTGAAGTTGGCCCATTAACATTATACACAGATACAGAAAAATAGTTGCCCTTATAGACTCCAGCAACATAAAGGCAAACTGAAAGTGAATGAAAAATAAACATATAGAGGCTAGAAATACCTGACTCAGGACAGGTGTAAAATGTCATTTTAAATTTCGACCAATCAGATATCTTGAAATTGAAGATTTGAGGAAAAACTCAGGATTTGAGGAAATTCTCAACTGGAGATTTTTTTTTAAGAAACCCAGGCCCAATTCTATTCCTATGAATTTACCAAATGTCATACAATATTTCAAAATGATGTCATAAATGTTGTGCAAAATAAGGATATCCTACATGGTTAAAAATAGAATAGTCATGTTACAAAACTGAGAAATATTGGGTCAAAGACAGAAATGGAAGAATTTCGTTAAACAGGAAGATGTTCAACAGGCCTGAATGCCACATTACGGAACCCTGTGCTTGATACTAAATATCAAGAGGCTGCAATTTAGTAGTTACTGAGAAAACTGTTACAAAAATAATTTTCCTGCCTTCACATCCACCTGACTGACATTCACCAATTGTAATGAAACCACCTACCCACCGAACTTTCAAGTAGAACAATCTAATTATTAACCCAAAGACTGTTTACTTACTTCAAACCTTAACTTTTTTCATCTTTAGCTTAAGTGAAATTTGAACCAAGCATAAAAACAGAATCTATGTCACCATATAAAATGTTTATTTTTTCTTGTATATCTGACAAGTTTTTAATGAGAAATCATGTCACATATTGAATTCAATAATATATCATGTTTAAGCAGATAAGAAGACATACAATTACTTCTTCTAACACTGTGTATATACACGTTTCTTCTTCCATCAAACACAATCACTTTTGTTATAATGGAAGCAAGCTGTATACAAAAACAGAGATGGGATGTTTCTCTAAAGGGGTATTAATTTCCTCTTTTCTAAAACAGTTGTCAATATCACAAAGACCTTAACAAAAATAAATTAAAAAGTCCCCAACACAAACAAAAATACAAATGCCTAGAAAACATCACTGATACACAGGCAAATGTCAATCAAATGAAATTTATTTGATTTTCACATAATATTCACTGAACACTAACTTCATGTGAATTGTCACAAATTTATTTGTTCAAGGAAGGTCAAAATCAAGTAAAATTCATGTGAAATAAATTTCAATATTGTGGTTAAACTAAAGGATCTCAGAAACTAAATGTCACATCATTGTAAACGTTCACGAAACAAAACAGTTTTTTTTTTTCACCGTAAACATGTTCCACACATGAAATTCATTTCAGTTTTTACTTGAATAACATTTAACTGTTAAAACATAATCACAACAACAAAATCATTTCATCAATGAAGAGTCATTTCTGAACAACACACAATCAAAGTTACGCAATCCAAAACAATAAAGCAATGTTCAATTTCCCCTGTTAAAACTATGTATGTAATTAATAAATGAAGAAAACAAAAACATGACAATGCAAAATCTAAAGAAAAGGATTTAACTGTATATATACATACCTATAATACTTTAAAAAGAATTATGAACTCACCAAAAAAATAAACCATGAAAATATCTTCAAAAGATTTGTTTTAAAAACTTTGAAGTCTACCTTCAATAATCTGTTGATTGTTATTAAGCTTGTCATAAGAAAACCAGTGATTTGGGAAAGTAATATTACGCAACACAGTAATTGTTTACGATCCTTGCCTTGAGGGAGAAAAGTTGATAATAACTATGTCAAACATATTTCTGGTAAGCTATCTGTACCTGTAGTACTACACAACTAGGAAAAAAGAATTTAAACTCTATATTACATTATGGAGGAGGAAAAGTCCAAATAAGCTATCCAGATACTGTATTCATTACATTACAAGGAAAAAAGTCCAATCTGCATCTTTTCTCTTTTATTATCATTATTATTATTATTGTTATTTTAAATAAATGGTGCCATTGATCCAAGTTGGGAGAATTTCAACATAAATATCATGTAGTTTTCTCAAAAAGAGCTTTTACAGTATAAACATTGGGACATGATATCATGTTGTTTACATCTTTGGATTTACCTGTATTTTATAGTACACAAAGTTCTTAAGTAATTCTTACATCTGTTCTCAATTTATCACCAGCAAACATATATCAGTAAAAAAGGATGGTAAAGAGTAGAAATGGCACAACTTGAAAAATATTTTTTTGAATTTACATGAAAATTGAAGTTAACCTGTATTTAATAATACTAAACTACTGAGCTTCAAAAGATCAATAAAATACAGATATTAACAATAATTTATAAATTTACTTTTTGCCATGCACAAAATGTTTCAAGGGGAATAACTTTTGACATATTTCTGTGCCTATTACTACATATCACATCATTTTGATGCCCCCCCCCACACACACAAACACACACAAAAAATCCTTATTGGAAAGTTCCTGATAAAATGTTCTACCTTAGTTTGACAATGACCCTTTTAACATAAATACTGCATTTTTTCCCTGTTGTTATATTTATCAGTCAATAAGTAGCTGAAAAACTTCTACCGCTATATAACAGACTTACAATAAGTTTAATTTTAATTTCATTTTTTGATTGTTATTTATATAGACAACTTCCTTATGTTATATATTGTAATTGCTTCCTCATTTTAATGTTGACCATTAATGTTTTTCTTTCACTACTTTTTCGCATTGAGAACTCTGCATCAAACATCATAATAAGCTGGAGTTTTAAGTACCAGTCAACATAAAATTCAGACACTACCAATCGAAAAGTGATTCGTGGTCAAGAACAACCCATCGAACAAACGATGCTTTTTCAGTCTACATATGCTATACTTTCACTTAACGATAATCATTTCTGTATTCGGATTTGCACTTTTGAGAAAATCATATATTTATCTCCCACTAAAAGCAACCAAATCAAGAACAATAACTCTTGTCAAGTGTAAATTTTATGTACAATCTATATAATTTTTATCTCAAAAGTACAAAAACCAAATGAAAAACTAAGACTGGTTACGAGATCAGTTACTGTTAATGAACAAGACATAAAACTGAATTTGGTGGGTTTTTGACATGCATGAATACCTCCTGTTTGATTTTTAGAAAGACGGTACTTACTCGTCATTATCTTCCCTTAGTTACCAAACAGTTGTGAGGTTAAATTTAATGTTTTAAAAAATCTTTTAAAAACTTAAGAATTGTTCCAATATTTTTGATATTACAACTGATCCTTGCAAAATTAAATCACTATTAACAAATTTTCGAATTACTCTCTAATGTATTTACCAATATATCGACAGTGAATGTAAAATCCTCCTGAACAAGAGAATGAAGTCCCAGCATTCTAAAATTCCATCGTCTCAATAAAATATACAGCCCTTAAAACTTAGGAAATTACAAGAGACATAGACAAATCACCCATGGTACAATCTAAATTTTTTTAGAAAGGGATAAGTATTCCAAATTTAGAAAAAAAATCTATGATAAAGCATTCTTAATTTGGAATTCTACAAACTGACAGTTTTACTGATTAAATATAAAAATAATTTTCCATAACAAATAAAATAAATGTTTTTATTTCTATCTTTTTAAAATAAAAATGTCCACCTTACTAACTGTTCCTCCCCTATTTTTTTTCCAATAGAATAACCCAATACCATTGGTCATCGGGGCTATTTGTATTTAATGACAAAAATTGATTGATTGATGTTTTGCACCACCAGGCTAACAGAGGTCCTTATCCTTAGACAAAGAGGAAGTCACCCAAAAATCTTAAAATAGAAAAAAATCAATGAAAATGAAAATATAAAAGTACAAAAATTGCATTCATAAATGTCATCAACAATATGTTATGTATAACTAAAGATGTGACTTTAATTATAAAATTGGAAATTAAATATTGTTTGAAGGGAACATGTTTTCACAGCATTTACAAGTATTTGACAACTTTACATGACTTATGTATAAAGTGCCTTCGGGGGCCATATTTACCATCTCTGAACATGCCTAAAACAATGCCTAAATTTGAATACTTCCCTACATACTTTAGTATGTTTTTTTCTATTCTGAATAATTCAATTAGTAATCAGTATATTGCATGGTTTCAGTATACGTCAATGTTCCTGTGTAAATTTTAATACCTTCAGACAAACTTACGACTGGTTTCTAAATAATTTAATTATTGATCAACAATTGCATTTGGTCTGCCTTTAATATCTTAATTAGTATCAACTTTGTTATATATTTAATTATTTATTTTTTTTAATTATTAACAAGTGATGGTGTAGTTGTTAATATCCTGATAATTTCTTTCAATTAATAAATTGTTGCCCCATGCAGGTCTGGATGTCAAAACAATAGGCCTGCAGCAGCGCTAAGCTTGTCGTAAAAGGCCACTAAATAGTGCTCAGAAACCTAGTCAGGGGCTAGGTGCTCTGCCCACAGAGCAACTGGGATGTGTGCCCCAGGTGGTGGAATGGGGTACCCCTGGCATGTTACAGGCTATAATACGGAAAACCTGACCGCAACCATAGTGGTGCACCGTGTTGGGAAAGATGCCATGTTCCTCGCACGTTACAGAACCCTCCTTTGGTATTCGATAGGAGTAGGAACCTTTGCGCTCCACCACAGGAGGCTAAATTGCCCGACCCTGCCCATCCATCCTTTTTTTATAGTGGCAATCAAAATTTGTCGACCCTATTATCCTTGTGTCCCATCCCTCTCTTCATTTCTTCATCATCATTTCATGTTCATCACCTAAATATAGCTGAAATATTGCTGCTCGGTTGTTAAACCCCAATTATCAATCAATCAATCAATCAATCAATCGTCATATTTAGGATAAAAGATTTCTTTCAATGAATGTAATTATCACATTTCAACAAACAATCCATTCTTTCTATAAGTACCATTTAAGTTTTCAGTGGAACTAAAATGTCAAACAATTGCTATATATATATTGTATTAAATGTCAGTCTTGGTAAGAATCAGGCAGTGGGTGAAACATGGTATAAAAAAAAACAACTATTTTGAAAGTTGAGTTTGACTATTTGCACCATTTGAATCAAGGAAAAAAGACATGATTTTTCATTTCACCTTGGTCAATTGAGTTATGTCATTGAAATGCATTGAAAATGAATATTTCAAGAGAAGGTAACTCTGTCAATCCACCCAATTTTTCTAACATTCTATTGAAAAATTTCTTAACAAATGCAGATGTGATGTAGAAATCAAATGATCTTTTTTCAAATAGAGAATGCATCCTTGAGTGAATTATATGGCGAGTTTATGACATGAATGTTTCTGATTTTTCCCATTTTGCCTAATTCTTATAAAGACTTGCACTTAAAGCACAGTACATTCTGCTAATGCAAATAATAAGTCTCCCTTTTCTACATCTTTGAAGACCAATAAATAAAGTGTTAGATAATGAAAGAAAATAACAGAAAACCCTCAAGCAATAAAATTGTGAAAATAGTTCAAAGACAGAAAAAAATCATTAAGTGCCAAAGATAAACAAATAAAAAATCAGGAATTTTCCTAAATTCCATGGGCTAAGTAATGTGAATCAAATTCTATAATTGTTTATAAGATATCTGTGAGCAATGGCTCACTATTGATACCCCTGCTTTCAATCATCATAGGAAGAAAATAAACAGTCCTTGGTAAATGGGAAGTTGAAATAGAATTATTCTGAAAATGTATCCCTGTATAGGGTATATATAGGGTATACCTACATGAGGAATGTGTTACAATTTCAAGCCACTGTAGAGTAGTTGCTGATAGATACATGGACATAAGTAAAAAAGTATACCACCCTCTCCTCTTGTAGATAAATATGATTCATAACTATATGTATTTGGGAGAGGGTTTACATTGGCTTTGCCTGCTGCCTAATCCTTTCCACTTCATGTTGAATAAATCATGAGTTTAGAATTAAATTTATTATTTTCTTGTGTCAAAAATTAGTAAAGAATTTTTTTAGACCAAAATTTTCAGATTTAGGCCTAGGGTTCAGACTTTAGAATTTTGAAGACCAGTAATGGAAAAGTCTGTGCTCGACTATATGTGCAGTGGTGGACCTGGGGTAAGGGAAATCAGTGATATGTTAGTAGTATATACAATTTTTACCAAAGCCCATCAAGCTTTCATTTGAAAAAGAATGAAATCAGTCCAAGTTACTTACATGAGAATGAGGCAAAATAGTGAATACAAACATTCCAATAATTTGTAAGAGTTGTGTCCCTTTCCCTAGGTCTACCTCCTTAAATTTACTTTCAATGGTGGAAACGGTCTTGGACTTTTTTCAAAGTTCAAAGTCAATGGTCCATTTGATAAAAACTCTAATCCTGAATTTGGTGTCAGATGAATAGAGTTGAAGGTCTAATAGACCACCACTAACATGACTGACATCAGTTAGTGATGAAACCATCAGTGAAGCCAGGCTATCCTTGACATCAGTTAGTGATGAAACCCTACTTACAGTGAAGCCAGGCTATCCTTGACATCAGTTAGTGATGAAACCCTACTTACAGTGAAGCCAGGCTATCCTTGACGAACATCGGTTAGTGATGAAACCCTACTTACAGTGAAGCCAGGCTATCCTTGACATCAGTTAGTGATGAAACCCTACTTACAGTGAAGCCAGGCTATCCTTGACGAACATCAGTTAGTGATGAAACCCTACTTACAGTGAAGCCAGGCTATCCTTGACGAACATCAGTTAGTGATGAAACCCTACTTACAGTGAAGCCAGGCTATCCTTGACATCAGTTAGTGATGAAACCCTACTTACAGTGAAGCCAGGCTATCCTTGACATCAGTTAGTGATGAAACCCTACTTACAGTGAAGCCAGGCTATCCTTGACGAACATCAGTTAGTGATGAAACCCTAGTTACAGTGAAGCCAGGCTATCCTTGACATCAGTTAGTGATGAAACCCTACTTACAGTGAAGCCAGGCTATCCTTGACGAACATCAGTTAGTGATGAAACCCTAGTTACAGTGAAGCCAGGCTATCCTTGACGAACATCAGTTAGTGATGAAACCCTACTTACAGTGAAGCCAGGCTATCCTTGACGAACATCAGTTAGTGATGAAACCCTACTTACAGTGAAGTCAGGCTATCCTTGACGAACATCAGTTAGTGATGAAACCCTACTTACAGTGAAGCCAGGCTATCCTTGACATCAGTTAGTGATGAAAACCTACTTACAGTGAAGCCAGGCTATCCTTGACGAACATCAGTTAGTGATGAAACCCTACTTACAGTGAAGCCAGGCTATCCTTGACATCAGTTAGTGATGAAAACCTACTTACAGTGAAGCCAGGCTATCCTTGACATCAGTTAGTGATGAAAACCTACTTACAGTGAAGCCAGGCTATCCTTGACATCAGTTAGTGATGAAACCCTACTTACAGTGAAGCCAGGCTATCCTTGACATCAGTTAGTGATGAAACCCTACTTACAGTGAAGCCAGGCTATCCTTGACGAACATCAGTTAGTGATGAAACCCTACTTACAGTGAAGCCAGGCTATCCTTGACGAACATCAGTTAGTGATGAAACCCTACTTACAGTGAAGCCAGGCTATCCTTGACATCAGTTAGTGATGAAACCCTACTTACAGTGAAGCCAGGCTATCCTTGACAAACATCAGTTAGTGATGAAACCCTACTTACAGTGAAGCCAGGCTATCCTTGACATCAGTTAGTGATGAAAACCTACTTACAGTGAAGCCAGGCTATCCTTGACATCAGTTAGTGATGAAACCCTACTTACAGTGAAGCCAGGCTATCCTTGACATTAGTTAGTGATGAAACCCTACTTACAGTGAAGCCAGGCTATCCTTGACGAACATCAGTTAGTGATGAAACCCTACTTACAGTGAAGCCAGGCTATCCTTGACGAACATCAGTTAGTGATGAAACCCTACTTACAGTGAAGCCAGGCTATCCTTGACGAACATCAGTTAGTGATGAAACTCTACTTACAGTGAAGCCAGGCTATCCTTGACTAACATCAGTTAGTGATCAATCTCAATGCAACAAACTGATGCTTCAATTTTTTTGCTGATATTGTGAGGTCTATTGGTGATTCTTACATTAAATAGTATTTCAGAAAAAATTGTCAATAACAATGACAAAAAATAAACATCAGATAAAACCAAATAACTAATGAGGCTTTAAATAGTGAGAAAATATGAGACTAAGCTGAGAATTTCACAAGTTAGAGCCAAATCACATATTTCACAATGTTTTTTTTTAATTGAAGTGGTGATATCCTGGCAATTTATACAAAAAACAATCTAACTTTTGTAACTAACCCTGACCTGTTTATGCTACTTGGCGACAAACTTTGTTTTTGACAATATTTTATAAAAATGCATCATAGAATCCTGATTCTTCTGTTATTTTACAGCCCCTGAACCAATCCACAGAATTTGACAGATCAATGACTGCTGACTGACTCATGGATAACCTATGATAGATCTAATCAGTTTTGTTATGCAAAATGACGGTTGATTGATTCATGTAAATTTAGCAACTTCCATTGGAACGAATTCAATATACTACCATATTAAATTTACCTTAAATTTAAGATATTAAATGCACATATTGTATTTTGATCAAAGTAAAACAAACGTAAAATAAAAGTAATTAACTGATGTTAAAATCTATTGCATCAGGTAAATAAGTGTGAAAATTTACAAAGAAAATAATGGAATATATAAAAAATTTTTTACTGCTCTCTGGCCATGTGATGTGATTATCGGTTAAATGGGTCAGTTTAAAAGATCGATTACTTATCGGTGATTGATGACTGATCACAATTTTTGTTGCTCAGATCGGTTCAGGTACTGCAACATACATGTAGGTACTACAGAGTATCACAATCTGCAGAGCGTAATTTGAAGTAAAAATTTGTTAAAACTACAGAAAATCTGTAAATGTAAACATCTCCATAATCCATAGGTATAGTAAACAAAAGGCTTCCAAGAGCCTGAATTGCTCACTTGGTTAAATTTTTGCATTGGGAAAAAAAAATAGAATAGTTTACCTTCAGACTTCTTATAAAATCTTCTACAATATCTTCTGATTTTGTCAAGCTCCACAAAACATGATATAACATATGTGACAAAAAATCTTTAAAATATTCATCTTCTACATTTTAAAAGAATACCAAAAAAAAGAAAAACAAAAAAAAACAAAAACAACAGATGTCACACTTAAAGTTAAAAAAATTCTCATCTTTCAGTATAAATAAAAATTTGATTTATCTATCTCTACATTTAAGTCAACATTATTGCTATAATCAAAAGGGGAAAATATCTAGATAATAAGGACCTTCAATGGTATAAATAATTTCAACAGAAAAGACATAGTTTGTTTTCTTGTGGTATTAAGCAAATAAGAAAACCAGACTTTACAAAAGAGACAAAAGCAAAGATTGTTAAATTCAGATGTAAAGATATGGTAAAAAAACTAATGGTAAGATAATCCGGATTTGAAAAAGAGGAAGAGCAATCAAGGGAACCAATGTTATAGTGGAAATCAAAAGAATGTAATCCAGGGACATAGACCAGACATGGAAAACAGACAAACATAACAAAGAACATAAAGTAACTAAAATCATACATACAAAGTAACAAAAGTAAATTAGCACCCCCACCCCCTACCCAAAAAAAACCCCCATGCCCAGAAAATGTAGACTGCAATATACAGTGAAAACTGTCTAAATATTACAATGGGACGATGTGTTTGAATTTGACAGGTTTTTGGATTATTCTAGGTTCCCTTAAGCCAGGTTTCACTGTACTGTTGTCACGGTTACACCTAAGAACTTACAGCAGGGGCTGAGGTAGTACACTGATTTTCATCAGCCAACAGAAACTGTAGAAGTTCTCCATTCTGTACACCTCTGTCTTTTAGGCGTTCTTTCTTCTCCTTGTTTCCAGCTGGGTCACTTAAAAGTTGCTGAAAAGTTACATCCATTGTAAGTTACTATAACAAATCTGTTAATGCAAATTAAAAGAAAAAAAAAAAAGGAAAAAAAAAAATCAATATTTTTAGCCATAATTTATAAAATACATTAAGGAGGTTGACCTAGGGTATGGGACACAACTCTTAAAAATTATTGGAACGTCTGTATTCAGCATTTTACATCAATCTCATGTAAGCACCAAAGTAACTTGGATTGATTTCATTCTGTTTCAAATGAAAGCTTTGATGAAATTGAATATAATACAAACATATCACTGATTTCAAGAGTTATGTCCCTTACCGTCTACCTCCGTAAGCTATGACATAATAATATTTTCAGTGACAACATTATTCACAACCAATTTTACACTGATAATTCGATTTGGAAGATCTTATTTACAGCTTTGTATTGTAGAAAGACCTTCAGGTTTATCACTTAAAGGGTATGCCTTATCTTGAGTGACACAGGTCGTTTCCTTACAAGTGCCTGATACATCAATTCAGATTTATCATTTGAGGGGTACAGTGGATTTCGCTTAATTGCATAGCCTATTTGCCAGTCAAAATTATGCAAATAACCGGGCTATTCTTATAACCGAAATTACGATTTTACCGGAAGTGTGAGTTCAGGTAAGACGACGATACTGTGGATCAACCAGGGATATCACTGTTCAACATTTCTGATCTGGTATTTAATTGTTATAGACCTTCTCATTGTATTGTTCTCTTATCAATAAATAATAATATATATTGTGTTTGTCTTGTTTATTGACCTTCTTTACGTTGTGTGTATTTATAAGTAAAACCACGTGTTTCTCATCTATAAATAGTCAAGTAATTTCCTGACTTTTCTACGAAAGAAAATCCCATATTTCATATTTCAACCAGGATTCAGTGTAATATTCATCAATGTTTGCAGTTTGTGGGCTTTTGAAATGGTCTGTGTGTTTTTATTCCCCTGTTCATTGTACACTGATAGTTGTGTATATGCATCATTGACCTCAATATATTCCTATGAAAAGTGGATAGTATGGGGCACCTTAGGGTAGTTGAATTTCATTAGACATTGTACTGAATGAATGACTTTTAATTTTCGTATGATATTTATGCCTAGTAACCCAAGCTCACTCAAAACTGTTCAGCTCATTAAAGAAAATTAAATTTACATTGATAATCATTTGTAGTCGGAAGAATTTAAATAGGGACAAAAAATACCCCAAGCCGAACCTCAAGCCGCATCATAAGGTGATGTTCGGCATGTCGCCAGAAGTCATTGTTCACCTAGGTGCTTGTTTATTTTAATTTAATTAGAAATCATTTGTATTGTCTTTTATGTCCATTATTTTTTTAATCCATTATTAACACCTCCTGATTGATGATAATCTAGTTTTTACAACAATAAATATGATTGACATATTTATGACCCGAAGGCTTAAAATAGAATTTGGGAAAACCTGTCTTTACCTGGACGAGGCAAAATTCTCTATGCAATAAACCGAAATGCACCTCCAAGGCCTATGCAAATAAGCGATTTTTTCCCTAATAGAATAATAGAAAATGGTTTTGTGCAGGAGAAAAATATGCTAATAACCGAAATATGCAATAAAGCGATATGCGATTAAGTGGAGTCGACTGTATTACTAACCTTGAGTAACACAGGAGGTTTCTTTGCCTCTGCCTCATTCATCAGTTCTGGTTTATCTTCCTTCTCAGTGTCCTCCTCGCTATTTTCCTCCTGACTCAGTAACTGTTTTAATATCACATTCTTCTGACTTTTTCGAGTCTCATCTCTATTTCCCGAGTCATTGTCATCATGTGATGTTGTACTCTGAGGTTTTTCAGTAGGACTCAGTGATCCTGGTCCAGGCTGAGGAGATTGATGACTATCTAAGGGAGATAACACATTTCTACTGTCAGAATGATCAGAATCGACCCTTGGGGATGTAGAACTTTGACTCAACAATTCTGTCAGTTTCCCAGCTCCACGTACTTGTCGTTTATTAGTGCTTGGCTGGGGTGATGGAGTCGGAAATAAGAACTCAGTGCTACCACGTGGTGATGGAGTGGGATTAGCACTGTTTCTTCCCATCATGCCACTCTGTTGTCCTGGTGACATCATTGAGAGGCTCAGAGGAGTCATACTGCCGGGAGAAGGGAAATCATGCTGTTGGTGCATCGACTGTGGTATTCTATTCCAGCCAGACTGATTCATACCAACTTTAAAATAAAATTGTACACATTACATGTACATTAACAATTTGAGGGGGGGCAGATACACATACATTTTATTTCAAATTAGGGTCAATGTTAAGAATTCCATTTTGTGTGAGCTTAGTATTTTTGTTTTAAACAACTGAGGTCCATTTCACAAAATATTGTAAGTGTAATAATAGTTTTAAGGAGGTAGACCTAGGGTAAGGGACAGAACTTACAAATCACTGGAATGTTTGTATTCACCTTTCTACATCAATCTCATGTAAGCATCAAAGTAACATGGACTGATTTCATGCTGATTCAAAGGAAAGCTGGAAAGGCTTAGATGAAACTGAATATGATACAAACATAACACTGATTTCAAGAGTGATGTCCTTTACCCTAGATCTACCTCCTTAAGCTATGACATAATACTATTTTCACAGTGACAACATTATTTGCAACCGATTTTACACTTAAGAATGTTTAAAGCCCTAATAACTCAGTTTGGAAGATCTTATTTACAACTTTATATTATAGAAAGACCTCAATATTTTTGATTAAAGTGGTAAATTTCCTGATTTTCTTTGTCACACATTAAAGTTTCAGTTTTTCAACATTTCCCTTCAAATAGTAAACATATATGCACCACAGCTTTAATAATTAGAGTCCAAGGAGTGGGTCTATCAGTACACAAAAAGGACTAATTTTTTTTTTTTAATGAAATTTCTAGGATCAAGATGTTTTAGAATACAGATGTCCTTTTTTTTTTTAAAACCTAAGGTCCTATGTTATCAAGCAACCTCCTATCAAAGTAAGTATGTAAGTAATAATTCCTCTAATTAAGCAGAACAACAGATTTGAAACCAAACTCTAGATTTTCTCTAAAGTATAACTCAAAACCTGCAGCCCAAATAAAATAATAATTGGCCTGCTCCTCCTTATGCAAAAATCTGAATCTGTAACCCTAAACAAAATGGCGATATTACTGCCAAAATCTTGGGTGGGTGTGTCTAAATAATAAAACCAATCCTACAAGATTCTTATTTAGATAGTGAGGGGGCATCAATGACACTTACAAGTAATGAGTAATTGTTTAATCTTCTTGTAGCTATGAATTTGTACAAATAAAACCCTTTATTAAGTGACTTACAGTGGTGGATCCAGGGTGGTGGGGTGGGGTGGTACCCCCCTAAGAAAATTACAATTTTTTAAAATTGTTGTAAAATTGTTCAGAATTCAAGATACCCTCAGAATGCAGGATTTGAAGTTTAATATTTCAAAATTTTCTTGGGAGGGAGGCATGCTCCCAAACCCCACTAGCAAATTTGGATCACTGGTGATCTTGTAAAGAAATTTTTTTGCACACCTCAAGCTTATATCCAGAGATTATTTTGTCATGGCCTAATTCCTGATTATATAGTTTTACCTGGACTTGACAGTGGTGGAGTACGTTGAGGTGGATAAACCATTCCCGGTGACATCCGGTTTGACATCATACTACTACCCGGACTTCGCTGTGACGGGTATCCCATCATGCCTCTCTGGCTCGGAACCTGAAATGGAGCACTACGTGGAGAAGGGCTAGGAGAAAACTTGGGACTTTTTTGTCCCCCATTACTGTTTGAATCAAATGAACTAGTCCGTGGAAATTTCAACATGTCTGGTCGTATGCTTTTGCTCATAGCAAGCATGGCACGGTTGAGTAACTGCTGCTGCTGCTGTTGCTGTTGAGTTGATTTCATCTGATTCATATCACTCCACGAATTGACATTACTCCCTGACGAATTAGAATTGCTGATATTAGAGCTACCAATCACAGCCTCAAAGTCTGATGGTAATAAATCCCAATTAGAATTGAGCACATCCTGATAATCGTTACTACTCATACCCATATTCTGATTGATGGGGTTCTGTGAGTAGGAATTGTTTAATGTCTCAATGGCAGCCATTTGTGGAGAAATCCCAGACAAATTCTGGTTACTTCTTGGACCAGGAACTTGAGATTGTCCTATGATAGATTTCATAAGACTCGTTGATGCTGAGCCTTTCAGTTCATTTTCTGAATCACATTCACGTATAATGGAATGAGTAGATAACACAAAGTCCTGATCGTTGCTATCAACACCATGGAAAATTTTACTTTTTGTTTGTACAAACACATATCTATTGTCCTGGAATTTAAACCTATAAACACTACTGGTATTGGATCCTGTCTTTAGTACTGAAAACAGAAAATCACAAGTGTTAGCTGTCAAAAATTCTAAAGCGGGTGACCTCTCTCTAAAAATTTTTCTCAAAGTTGAGAATTTGAGGAGGTTTTGTTATAGCAACATCTTATGAGAAACACTGAAGTAATAATTTTAAACTGAAAATTCAAATAAGTCAAACAAAATTTTCAGGAATGTGGCGAATCCCATTAAGGGCCACTCTACCTGATACTGCCTAAGGTAGTGATTCAAGGTGTAGAAAAACCCACTACACAAACAAAGCCAGTTGTTTCAATAAGTGAAAATAGGACAATTACTGACTGATACCTCTTTATTAAAATCTTAATGTTGATAACCCCCTTTTTTCTCGTTCGCACAAATAAAGGACAGGATGAAAAGGGGGAGACAAAAAAATTATAATTACATAGCCAACAATACACTGTAAGATATAAGAACTTACCCAAGAGTCTACTATTACTAAGAAAGCATAGTTTTATACAAATTAACACCTCCTATCACTATGGTTTAACTGTCAACATGTTTACCACTGTAACCACATGTATGATCAATTATTCGGTGATAATAACGAACATCTCACCTTTCTTTTACAACAAACGTGATGACTATTCATTCAAAATTGTCAACTTTCCTTTCATCTAAGGCAATATCCCTTCAGCACCTGCGTATGGAGTGTTCATATCACAACTCATACATTATGCCAGAGCTTGCTGAGACTACACAGACTTTTTGTATTATGCTAGAATTCTAACAAATAGGCTTCTGGAGCAGGGCTATGTTGCTACAAGATTGAAGTCATCACTACAAAAGTTTTATGGCTGTCATCACGAACTCTCTGGATAGTTACGGTGTATCCATCTGCGCCATGAAAACTGATTTGTTTAACGTGTCATAGTTTTCCTTTCCTCTTTTGTCTATCCTGGACTAGACTTTTTATGAACAACTTGGCTGGTGTTTCTATAAAAGCAGAGGATGCTTATCCTACCGGTGCACCTGGTCCATGCTCCCAGTTTTTAGTGGAGTCCGAGTTGCTCATTTGCTTTTGTTACTTTGTTTGTATGATTTTAGTTACTTTAAGTTCTTTGTTGTGTATGTCTGTTTTCCATGTCTGGTCTTTGTCCTTGGATTACATTCTTTTGATCACCGCTATAACCTTGGTTCCCTTGATTACTTTTTTAAATTCTTCATAGATGTAAGGGAGGTAAACGGGACCAATTATAATGCTGATAAACAGTTGAGCAAAATCATACCCCACAATTAATCACCCCATCTGACTTTTTTTCTTATGTTAAAGGCCTTATAATTCTAAAACAAAAAATAATGGGAAACAATGTAAATCAAAGAACAGCATTCATCATATCACCAAACCTGTCTTCTCAACCAATTCAACAAGAACCAAACCTGTCTTCTCAACCACTTCAACACCATCATATCACCAAACCTGTCTTCTCAACCACTTCAACAAGAAGAAGTCTTAAAAGACTGTGATTAGAATATATCCATATACATTCCATGCCAGATATCCTGTATATAAAGACCACCTTTCTTGTATGACCTTGATTTCGCCCTTTAAAGATCATTTCTGACAGGATTGAGAGAGAGAGAGAGAGAGAGAGAGAGAGAAGCAGGGCAATGACACAGAATAGTGGTATACAATTCTACAACCTTTTTTTTTTGTAGTCGTATGCTAACCTTTAGTAACTTATCAATACAGTATCACATAAATCAAGAGTAATCTCTACTTGTTTTAGGGACATGTTACTCACATTACTCCAAAAATTCTGAACAAGTTAAAACCAAACAGAAGTTGGAAGTCCTATTTCAAAATAGGTCCAAGAAAACAAAAAGCCATTTTGAACATTCACTTTGACTATTCACTTTTAAAAACTGGGCACTCTAATACACTATATCCACATTTTCCTCTTGATTTCTGTCTTCAAGAGAATGAGCTCTGTAATTTAACCTTACCTTCCTGGAAATGTTTAGACAAATTCTGTACATCATTAACGTGACAAAATTCCTGAATATTTTGTCCACTGAAATCTGGACAGCTGTAGGTACCTGGAGCTATTCCACTGTAATTCCAAAAAAAAATGATCAAAGCTGGAATTTATTACCATAGTTACAATACAATAAGAAATTGAGGAAAAAACAACAGTAAAATAATAGAGATGAGGGGAAGAGACAATTAAAATAATAGCAATACTATGATGGAAGAGAGGGACTGGAATTTTAGGAAACAGTAGAATTTTTTGGTGAATTTATAATAAACTAGATTTAGACACAGAGTGGCAAAGTTGTTTATTATTTACCTGTCATTCAAAACTTGAATTTATATGATTTTTTAAGATGTAAAAGCAAACTTCCATTGCTGTCAAGTTAAATAGGAATTTTTCTCAAATCTCTCTTTCAGCTTGCATTAAATTTTAATTTCGAAAAAAAAACTCAAGGATTTGAGAATTTTAAAAACTGAAATGGACCCTGAAATTGGAATAGCTTCCTAACAACCAGTCAACATCTACAAGTCAAGGTTCATCATTACCTATAGACAAATATGGCCTCAATTTCACTTTTGGACTACAGACAAAACTGTGTATCTAGAAAATTGTTGATTGCATAGCATCCCCATATATATGAAACAGTTATATCCAGTTTATGTAAAATTGTATCAAAAACTGCCCTGGCTATTGCAGGGTTTACTTTCTCAATTCTGCAGAGAAAGTGCAAATATAAACTAACATCTGCAAAATTAGCAAAATTAAAACAGCAAAAGTCAGGCCAGTTTTTGATATAATTTTACACAAAATGAATACATCTGTCTCATATCTAGTGAACGCTATGCTTTAAAATTCTTCTGGATACATAGCTTTGTTTGTAGTCAGAGGGAAACTAATGGCAAAATATTTGTAATTAAGGTAATGATGAACCTTAACACAAATTAAATGCAGTGCAATTTGATCCTGTGACAATGTGTCGCTCCATAGGTTATCTCCCTTTTCATATTGAGTTTTTAATTCAGAATTTTTCATCTGAGGATAATTACATGTGTACCTGCTGTCAAACCATTTATATCTAAATTAATCTTCAAGACTTTATACAAGAAATAAGAAAGGAGATAATTCATGCCTGTAAAAAAAAACCCAACAAATTCACATTTTATTTCTAATTGAGAAACAGATAGAGACCACATCATCAGTCTTAGTTGTCCATGTTTATTAATTTGTTGCACTCTTGAGATAATTTTTTTTTACTCAAAAACGGAGAAGTAAAACCATCGTTATGTTATGTTTACCTTGTATCAAAGGCGAGTATTTTTCCATTTATATCTTGTTTTGTAGTGAACTGTTCAATACCAAGCATTGTATTAGTTTTCTCTGTGATAGTAAGTCGTCTAGCTATACACACTAGACACGATTGGCCAACTGAAAAATAACAATATACACAATTATTCATAAATATTAGTTTTCTCTGTGAAAGTAACTTATCTAGCTTACTAGACATGATTGGTTAACTGAAAAAAAAACATAGAAAGTATTCATCAATATTAGTTTTCTCTGTTTAAAGTATAACATCTAGCTGCACTAACTAGACATATTTGACCAAACTGAAAATAACAGCTGCAACAAATATTCATGAAACACACTGTCAACTGAGAGATTTTTGTGCGGAGTAATTTCTGCTCATGAGTAACCCTCACATAAAAGAGAAATTAAGGGAACCAAGGTTATAGCGGTAATCCAGGGACAAAGACCAGACATGGAAAACAGACATACACAACAAAGAACATAAAGTAACTAAAATCATACATACAAAGTAACAAAAGTAAATGAGCAACCAGGACTCCACTAAAAACTAAAAATTATCCCTTCTAAGTTATTCATTTAACATGTTAAGACATATTACCGCGAAAATTACACTATAGCTAAATGTTTGATCAAACAAATTTAGAAAATAACACTCCAGGAAATTTTTCACACATACTATTTTGTTTTCTATTGCTATAAATGAACACTTTGTATACTTCCGTCTTTGTCAGTAAACTTCTAGCTTATCTCCCTTAGATTTGAACATTATTACTTTTGGTGAAAAATCTCTCAAAGAAGTTACTTAATTAGTATGCAAGAAGGAAAAATTATGAATATATTATGTTTTTTTTTGGTGTTTAAAGAAAAGTCGTTAACCTTCAAACAAAACTTTATCAAGTGTTGAAGTGCAGTAACACATAATATTTTCATAGGTTTTTTTTCAAAGGAAGATATATATGTAAATCCATTTAGAGAATTTGTAACTAGTATGTTTAAAAGCAGATGCAGTGAAACTTCTCCAAACCGGCCATCACTGGGACAAGAAAAAATTGCCGGTTTACAGGGGTGGCTGGTTTTGTGAAAAATAGCAATGCATTCTAAGAGCTGTTTCCATAAATGTGTTCTATAACCCTACACCTTGTCAGTTTGTTGGTCGAGACATGTTTTATGCCTATTCAAAACTTTTAGCCTTTTATTACATTTCAAAACTTGCATCAAATTGTAAATGATTTGATTTTACAAATGGTACTGTCGACAAAATAATGTTCATGGTTTTGAAAGAATGTGTATTCAAGATCAAAGGGCTATTGATGGTAATTAATTATTTGTATTGTTTTTGTAAATTACCTATCAACAAAGTATAATAATTTCACTCCTATGTTGTTTTGGCTTGGGTACAGATCACATTAAATGACAGTTAAAAGATGGTAAAGATCGTACTACTAAATGACCCCGGTTGCCTGACGTGCGTACACACCAATTAACAGCCAACCAGTGTCAAAATGTAATGTCACGATTGAATTTGTTGTTTAAACTACTGTCCCCTTCAATTATCATCTGTCCACTGATGAAATGCTTACCGGTCAGTGAATGAATTATTAATTACGTAATCATTTACAGTTTTGTTGACACATTTATTACAGGTGAACAATAACCAGATGGCCAGAATTGAGAGGTTGTTTTTATTTGAAATATGTAACTAAAACTATGATAAAGCTGGCCAATGTGTGGTTTTAGGGGGTGGCCGGTCTATTGAAGACAAAATACACAGGTTTTAAGGTATATCGGCCGGGACTTTTGAAAACGGCCAGTTTGAAGGGAAGACCGGTTTTCTGAGGGTTCGGTTTGGAGAAGTTTCAATGTATAAGCTTTTCTTCAGCATTTTCAGAGAATGTCTCACTGGCAGATTAGGAAGGCAGATATAAGCTTACCTTCAGAATCTTCAGAGAATGTTTTACTGACAGTTTAGGAAGATATAAGCTTACCTTCAGCATCTTCAGAGAATGTTTCACTGGCAGTTTAGGAAGGCAGATATAAGCTTTCTTTGGGGATTTTCAGAGAATGTTTCATTGGCAGTTTAGAAAGATATAAGCTTACCTTCAGCATCTTCAGAGACTGTTTCACTGGTAGTTTAGGAAAGGAGATATAAGTTTACCTTTAGCATCTTCAGAGAATGTTTCACTGGCAGATTAGGAAGGCAGATATAAGCTTACCTTCAGCATCTTCAGAGAATGTTTCAATGGCAGTTTAGGAAGGCAGATATAAGCTTTCTTTGGGGATTTTCAGAGAATGTTTCACTGGCAGTTTAGAAAGATATAAGCTTACCTTCAGCATCTTCAGAGACTGTTTCACTGGCAGTTTAGGAAAGGAGATATAAGCTTACCTTTAGCATCTTCAGAGAATGTTTCACTGGCAGATTAGGAAGGCAGATATAAGCTTACCTTCAGCATCTTCAGAGAATGTTTCAATGGCAGTTTAGGAAGGCAGATATAAGCTTTCTTTGGGGATTTTCAGAGAATGTTTCACTGGCAGATTAGGAAGGCAGATATAAGCTTACCATCAGAATTTTCTGAGAATGTTTCACTGGCAGATTAGGAAGGGAGATATAAGCTTACCTTCGGCATTTTCAGAGAATTTTTCACCGGTATGTTGAAGGGCAGATATACGCTTACTTTCGGGATTTTCAGAGAACTTTTCACCAGTATGTTGAAGGGCAGATATAAGCTTACCTTCGGCATTTTCTGAGAATTTTTCACCAGTATGTTGAAGGGCAGATATAAGCTTACCTTCGGCATTTTCTGAGAATTTTTCACCAGTATGTTGAAGGGCAGATATAAGCTTACCTTCGGCATTTTCAGAGAATTTTTCACCGGTATGTTGAAGGGCAGATATTTGCATGTTTTCATACTGAGAAACACAAGTTTGTTTAACTTCAACATCATCACTTTCTTCACCTAAATGTAGAAACAAAAAATGACATAATTCAATTTGTTAGACGCCGGTAAAATCATTCATTGTCCCAGAAAAAAAAATCATAAAATTATTAGCACTGCCCAAAACAAAAACTTACAAAAATTTCTAGTTTGCCCAATAGAACACTTATAAAATTATTCAGGTTGCCCATAACACTCCTAAAAACATTAGGTTGCCAAAAATGAAACTTATTAAGCTGCCCAAAACTTTCTCTAGGTGCTCAATAGAAACATGCAGTATTGAACTTGTAAAAATGGACTTGTGGTTGCTTTTCTATAGAGAAGATGAAGTTGCACTGGTTTTAGGTATACCTTACATGTACAAGATATCAACCAAAATCAATTACAACGTCCAAAATTATGGCTCATAGCCCATAGTGCATTCTAACTAAAATTGATTACTGATAGCACAGTGCTCAGAAATCACAGTGCTACAAAGTAAAGTGCTTTAATGGCAGGCTTTTTTCTAATTTTCCCTGGAACCAGCCAAAAACAGCTATGAACAGGTCAAAATGTTACATACAGTTGTGAAGGAAAAACTCAGTTTGAACAGGCCAAAAGTGTGCTAGAACCATGCAATTTGGCCACCAGTCGCTTCTTCAGGAAAACACTGCTTATCTATATAAAGCCACTCACTGGGAGCTGAGATAATTGAAAAAAAATTTAGATAGATGGACAAGGTTATTCCAATATACCACTTATTTGTTGAGTGGGGGTATAATATCCCTATATTTCTAATCCTTTGTATGATTGTTTTAATAAATAAGTTGGCATACTGTTACATCAAAGTCGGGGTAGGTTTTTTTTTATACAGTTGTAGAGTCAAAGCAACAGACATGATTTTACAAAACAATTTATGATGTTTCATCGCTATAGTAAAGTTTGCTGATCTCATAAGTGATGTCATATTCATTAATTTGCATATTATTAAGTGTCAAATTGGTTGGCAAATAAATAACTAAATAAACAATTGACAATTTCATGAATAGAATCCTTATTTTTAAAACTTTATAACTTTATTTTATATCCAATTTTGCTTCTGTAAAATGTTTCATTTTGATAAAACAATTCATATTTTGTATGGGAATTTATAACTCTTTTACCTGAAAAACATTTTTCAAATGATATTAATAAGTAAACCTCTATTTTCATATAGAATTATTTTTTAAATTTTATGCTCATAAAGTCTAATTACTGAATATTTATTTAAAAATTCCAAAGATAAAAGAGTTTTATTGGCAGTGTAGGGAACCAAAAGAATTTTTCAATCATGATGATTTAAAATTGATGCCCCATGCCACACAATGGATTTTTTGCAAACCAAAGCCAAATTACAGGTAAGTGATGACATCATGAAGAACTCTTATATAACTTCAGGCATTATCCATGTCCAAAGAAATTAAACTTCTCCTTTCTTACACTTACATGGTGGTTTAACAAGCATACGACAGTTAAAAGTTCTTCCTTTAGCAACCGATTCGTTTGGCCAAGAAATTACACTCCCTGTAAAACAAAAACAAAAAGTAAACTACAATGCCATTGCAATTCAGTGTGATTTGTACTTAACTAGATAACTACTTTAAAAATACTGTAAATATGAAATGTATAGTAACGTTTTTTTTTTTTTATTATTATTGCAAAAAGTTGGAGTGTATGCATTATATGTGGTGCACATCACAAAATGTTGTGAAAGTTTGATATTAATCCATAGTTGATGTCACGAGAGTATTTAGCAGCATCACTACTTATGATCTATTTTATGCTTACAACTTTTTTTGAAATTAACCCCTACATTAGAACATTTTGTGCTTATTTTCTGAGCATGCTCAGTTTGTACTTCCACAAGGTAGGTGCAACAGAAACATATGGCCTTAAGTGTACTTATTATGTAAGATTTAATGTTTAAACAATTTTAAATCAATTTTTAAAAGTAAGATATAACAGCATATAGTGTGATAAGAAGAAATGCTTTATTTAGCTCTAGACAAATTAAATCACATATCACCAGTAATTTTCTCAGATGCCGAATTTAACAATTTTCTCTGTGAATAGAGGTATTATATTTTTGCTTCTTCAGATGCAAAATAATGTGATTCCCCAAACCTAGCGAATATAGCGAAAATTTCCCACCATATGGCATGTTACCCTCTGCCAATACCGAGGGACATTTTTTAGTCAGTTAAGGGTGACAAGCCTAAACTTAGGAAATTCATACACACATGCAAGTCAAAAATCTAAACAGGAAATTTGATTGATCAAATGTTTCTGCACTTTAAAAATCAGCCAATTGACATTAATCTTAAAACACTGTCAATTGACATTAACTACAATCAATCTATCAATCAATCTATTGACCAACACATTAACCAAAGAATCAATCAATCAATCAATCAATGACTGTTGTTTTCATCAATACTCACCAAAGGACATAGGTAGAAGGCTTCCACTGAATTGAGCATGGTCCCCAACATGTATAATATTGTATATGCTCTTGCCAACAAGATCATCCTACAACATTAAATTAAAACTTTCTATAACTAGTTCCAGTGTAAGTGGGCCTTCCAGCTTTAAAATATTGATGCAATTACATAACAGAGGAGTAGAGCTAACTAGTACCAAATATGGCCTCAAATTTAGATCGCCTTTTGAATTGATATATGTAAAGTACTAAAATATTCATAACATCAACAGTGATAAAGTAACCTTGTTACTATTCTAATAGAACATTAATTTTTTATAGCAGTGATGAAAACCTACTCAATACACTTAGAAAATCAATTAATGAATTCTCACATATTGGATGCTAAGTTTTACAAGCATACTCATTATAGTAAAAATAAGACAAAAAATTGCTGTATTGTGAACTTATTTAAGTGGTGTACTAATTCTTGTTATTTCCTTGATGGACAGAAAAGCAGGAATAGAACTGTGAAAATGATTTATTTATAAAGCTTAACAATTTTTGAAACAGCGGAAATCGAAACAGTTCCGAATATGTTCACGTGATCAGTGAGAATTAGCAACCTGTCAAATTCAATATATGGTAAACAACAAGCAATAGCGTCTATTTTAGACAATAAGCAACTTACCTGAGGTATTTCAACAATCATTTACCTGAGGTATTTCAACTATCATTTACCTGGGGTATTTCTAACTGAACTACCATTTACCTGGGGGTATTTCTAACAACTATCATTTACCTGAGGAATTTCAACTATCATTTACCTGGGGTATTTCTAACTGAACTACCATTTACCTGGGGGTATTTCTAACACCTATCATTTACCTGAGGTATTTCGACTATCATTTACCTTGAGGTATTTCAACTATCATTTACCTTGAGGTATTTCAACTATCATTTAGCTGAGGTATTTCAACTATCATTTACCTTGAGGTATTTTTAACTTAACTATCATTTACCTTGAGGTATTTTTAACTTAACCATCATTTACCTGGGGGTATTTTTAACTTAACTATCATTTACCTTGAGGTATTTTTAACTTAACTATCAGTTACCTTGAGGTATTTTTAACTTAACCATCATTTACCTGGGGGTATTTTTAACTTAACCATCATTTACCTGGGGGTATTTTTAACTGAACTACCTTTTACCTGGGGGTATTTTTATCTTGATTACCATTTACCTGAGGGGACTTTTTCCTTGACTATCATTTACCCGAGGGTATTTTTCAATTGACTATCATTTTTCTGGTGGTATTTTTACCTGGTGGTATTTTTAACTTTACTTTTATTTACCTACCGGTATTTCGAACTTGACAATAATATACCTGGGGGTATTTTTAAATTGACTATCATTTGCCTGGAGGTATTATTAACTTGACTACCATTTACATGGTGGTATTTTAAACTTCACTATCATAAACCTGGAGGTATTTTAAACTCTACTATTGTTTACCTGGTGGTATTTTAAACTCTACTATCATTTACCTGGCGGTATTATCTATGATTCACCTTGGGGTGTTTTTAACTTGACAATACCATTTTTTACTCAATCTATATTCTAATTATCTAAATCATTGTTTATCTGGGTGTCTTTTCGTCTAGAATATACAATATTCTTTACCTGAGTGTACTTTTAACTTAATAATACAATATTGTTTACCTGAGTGTATTTAAGGTAATGACAGACATTTTCAGACACAAATTCTACTTTTCCTTGACTATTCACAACAAACAAGAATCCATCCAAAGCCTGTAAATATAACAAGAAATACGGTTAATTCTCCAAATAAAATTAAATTGATTTCTTGGTACACAATTGTTGCTGGAGTTTTCTTGGCATCAAAATAATTAAAAATGATACCATTATAAAATGGAAAATATGTTTTAGGTCATATAAAAAACACACACACATTATGGTATTTAATGACAAAATAACATTAATTTCTGAATTAAAGGTACTCTTTTTTTAACACCAAGTTATCTTCTAGCTAATATGAAGGTGACTGAATGAAGGAAAATCAACACAAAATGAATATTTACAGACAGATTACAGGACAAAAAATTATACCAAAGACTTAAACCACACAATGATAAATAATATTAAATCAATTTTATAATTTACTTTTCATTACAATTTTAATACGTTCCATAGAGTGAGACCTGTCAAAACAGTCCTTTTATATCAATATTTTAAGTAGCATTCCAGCTAAGAACATGCAAATTTTGTAATATGTGATACACCTAAAAAAAGGCTACACATTTTTATTTTTGTTATTAAATAGCAGTCTTTGTAAGAATCATGCAAATTCTGTAAAATGTGATACACCTTAAAAAAGTCTACATATTTTCATTTTTGGTATTAAGTTGCTTCATAGGTCTATATGATGAAATGTATAATTATTCATTCCAATCTGTTTACTCTTAGGAGATAATCCACATCAACAGTCCTATAGTTTCTATCATATTTTAGTGTCATTTACAGAGTTATCTCCCTTAATTTATAATTCTATATGATTTTTATCTCCTATGAACAAAGGTTACACCAAAAGCCAAAGTGTTACTTTCTGTTTACTACAACATTTTAAACAAAATATCAAAATTAAAATATGTAGGCTTTCCAAACATGAATCACATTTTGCATGATTCTTATGTGGACTGCTACTTAATACTTTTTGAACCTGAATAAACTAAACATCTGCTATAATTAAACAAATTGCTGTCCCAAAGGGGTTTACACAGCAAGATGTGCCACACATGATAATCATAGGATTTTCATATGAATCGAGCATGATATGATTATCATATTTTTCAGTTTACATACAATTACTGCATGATAAAATGTTATCAAGCCAAAACCATTATAGGCTAAAAACCACTAATTCCACTTTCCATAGGCTTCTATGCTAATTTCACAATATTCAATGGCTTCTCTGGACTTTACCTTAACTTTAACCTGCAGAGGACTATATATCAGCATGATTCTACATATGTCAGCTCACAATCCTCAGAATGGCATGTGGGGTTAGCAGACTTGCAGTGCAGTACTGGTCACCGGAAGTGAAGGGTCTATAAATAGCATGGGAAATCCCAGTGTTTTCACAAGATAGGGGTATATTTAAAAATCATTATGGAGATTAGGCCTCACATCACAAGAAGCAAAATGCACCTATAAAATGTACAGAAATGTTTTTCCTTTCAGAAACTGTTTAAATTTTTTAAATAAGATGAGAACTTTTTTCACAGCACTATGAGGAACAGGGGTAATTTCTGCGTAGGACTATTTTTGCGTAGGTTCCAAATGCTCATTGGTTGAATTGGTGGTCTGTAACCTAGAGAGTCACTTTTTGTCTTAGAAAAAATAAATAACTATACAGGTATCTTCCTACACACATACTGAATGCATTTGCAAAGTTTCAGTGAAATGTGACTAGCACTTTTTTAAATATTTGATTTTTAAATATAGGGTAACCAAGTTGTGCGAGCAAAAAAGTGACAATATTCTAACATACTTAAATGCATTAAATATTTGCAAAGAACTTTTTCTGACTTTTCAAATAAAAAATATCAATCACAATTTGTTTTTTAACAATATCAATGAAGACATAGTTTTAAAAGTAATCATTTTCTGAGAAATTGGTCTATTTTTAAAAATTTATTTCTGACATGCCTCCCCCTTTTTCTTGATCACATATCAAAAATCCTAAATCTTTAAATTTTCACAAAAGGTGATATATTTGGCTTTAAATTTGTAAATACAGTGTTTTCACATTAAAACATGACCAGTAAAGGGCACCTAAAGCAAAAAAAGTACTCAATAATGGATTTTCCATGTTGCCATAGGGGAATGCTGATATGGCCTTAACCGCAGTAATGAAAGTTTTTCCTCATTTCTAACCTAATTTTTGCTCAAATCTACACAGAACTTGATTTCAAGTGCTTATTACCACCATATTTAGGTAAATATAGCCCTCAAAGTTTAATATTTGATATTTTTACTAAATTTTCTACACTTTTTACAAGATAGGACATAAAAATCAGCCAAAAAGACCAATTTTCCATAATTTGGACCTATAACTTAAAAAAATGCATATTTTGAAGGATTTTTGTAGTGTATTCCTCTCATGGCAAAGTTAACAAGATCTTCAAGTAGTTTAAAGCTATTTAAAGAAACTTTTCATTTTGCCATGGCTTCAGCTTAAGGCTAAAAACCACTAATTCCACTTTCCATAGGCTTCTATGCTAATTTCACAATATTCAATGGCTTCTCTGGACTTTACCTTAACTTTAACCTGCAGAGGACTATATATCAGCATGATTCTACATATGTCAGCTCACAATCCTCAGAATGGCATGTGGGGTTAGCAGACTTGCAGTGCAGTACTGGTCACCGGAAGTGAAGGGTCTATAAATAGCATGGGAAATCCCAGTGTTTTCACAAGATAGGGGTATATTTAAAAATCATTATGGAGATTAGGCTTCACATCACAAGAAGCAAAATGCACCTATAAAATGTACAGAAATGTTTTTCCTTTCAGAAACTGTTTAAATTTTTTAAATAAGATGAGAACTTTTTTCACAGCACTATGAGGAACAGGGGTAATTTCTGCGTAGGACTATTTTTGCGTACGTTCCAAATGCTCATTGGTTGAATTGGTGGTCTGTAACCTATATGAGAACCATATGAAAATTTACAACTAATGTATGTTAATGATCATATGATTATCATATATGGCACATTTGTAGTTCAATGTTTCATTGTACATGTATCAGTGAATAGTATACCTCTAAGAGAAGTGGACCAAGTACATCATTAGCTAGTGTAACTGATGGTTTACTGGATGAAACTTGACTCTGTTGAACGGCTTCCGAGCTTCCTGTCTCTACAAGATACAAATCTAATTGTAATACAAAACAAAAGAACAAGTAAGGTTGATGGTCATGTGATCACAAGTCAAGAGTTATGACTTACAGTTCCTGAATCAATCCACACTTTTTTTGTGGTTACATAAAAATTCTTCAAAACATTTTTTGGGCCCATGGATCATAAAATTTACCACAAAGCCCTAAATTTATGAACCTATGTAAAATTTTATCACATATCAGATGGTTTTAAGTTAATTCAAAAGAATATGTAGGAAAAAAATTCAGTAAACAAACAAAATTGTGGAGAAAATTTAAAAAGTTGCCATTCATTGCATCAACTGTCCCTGATTTAATACTGAGAAATTTTCCCAAGTTCTGATTTTATTCCTTATACTGAGAATCACATCCGAGGCTAAGGACAGACAATCAGTCAAACTGGAATAGGTATCAGACAGGCCCGCAGAAATAGGTCAGGGAAGGGAAATCAAAGTGAAAGTAGCCTTTAAATTGATTTAAAAAAATATGCAATTCAAAACTAAAGAAAAAATAAAAAGAATTATTTACAGTATCTAGATTGGGTATTCTGAAATATTTTTTTTCTAAAAATGGACAACAGTTTACCTATGCTATCTTGCCAGTTTCAGCTACTGTCCCAAAAGTAAAATGTATAAGTGCGATGCTCAATTGTAAGTAGAGCTTTACTCATATTATTTTCAAGGATTTGAAAATTACAAAAAAAAAATAAAAGCTTGCCAAATTTTAGATCAGAAATTTCTCCATTATCTCCCATAGACTGTATATCTATAAACCTGAAAAATTAAGACTGTGAAAATGAATTACCCTTCTCAACAGCTAACAGCAAAATTTGGCAAAAACTACAAAACTGTTTTTATTTTTTTGGATTATTTGCTGGATTTTGGTTTAATATCCCATATTTCATCCATTTCAGGATAACAAAAATTTACCAATGGAACAGACCCTGCTTTTTATTAGTCTGACATGATGTTTTTTTTTGTTTTTTTGGACAAATTTTTATTGTGCTAGCTCACAGAAGCAAAACAGCTCAAAGATAGGCATGTCACCCCACTGTGACATTATTCAAAATCCAAGCCAAACAGTCATCAAATAGTGCGTGTGTATGACAGAGAAGTTCTTAAGTCTTCCGTGTGACTTGGCTTGGAACCCATGGAATCCTCCTGCACTCAAATCAGTTTCTAATCTTTGAACTAATGTATTGCAATATAATCGCCATATAAACAACTCCCGCAAATCCAGTTAAGCGTACAGCATGTGGCAGGCAAATTTCATGATTGGCAAGTCAGAGTCAAGTAGAACTTGCCTGCTTGGTCACATAATTCTAGAAGTTCACTGTTCACAAGTAAACTTTACTCAGGGCAAGTTCAATTCAAGCAAAATTTGTCTGCTTCACCAGTCTGATGTTTCCCTGTATCAGAGCACTGACAGGGGAAAATCTCTGATAAGGTAATTGCCCTTTCATTTTTGCTTGAAAATGACAGGCTTAGCTTAGTAACAAAAACATTTTAAAAAAAATTGTTTAACAATTTCACATAAAAAAATCTTAACCTTTTACCTCAGATTTTACCCATTACAAGCTTTGCAAACAAATCCATGATCGTACACTTAACAACTGTTAACGCATATGAAAACCTGAATGCCATCCATTCTAATAAATGTTATATCAATGTTCATGTCATTGTACATCTTCTGGCAATAAGTTGAAGTTCATATTTCATATTTTCAATTTGTAACAATTTCACATTTATTGCACAGTGAGTGAAAAAACTGTATTACTCCTACAGGCAATACTATGTTTACATAAATAGAACTACTGGAAAACATTTTTGTTCTCTCTTCATTTGATAGATTTCAACTAAATAGTGGACCAAGGTCCAGGACTCTCCATTTCTGACCTTTGACCCTAAAAATTGGACCTCCAACCCAATGCATTCACACTTCATTAAGGTCCTTTGGTTTTCCCTAAGGACTTAAAAAATCCACTCTTGAAAGTAAATTTGTATTCATGAGTTAGCATGCTAATACGTGCATAAAATCTCTCTGTATCAAATTATAACTGAAGATCTGGGTCTTGTCATTGGAAATTAAGAATTGAAAATTTAACTGATGATTGAAAGAGTAGTCAAAGGAACTAAGATTCCAGTGGAAATCAAAAGAATGTAATCAAAGGACAAAGACCAGACATGGAAAACAGACATACACAACAAAGAACATAAAATAACCAAAATAATACATACAAAACAACTAAAACTGGAAAGGCCCACAAAGCATACCTTTGGAAGGCTCAAAGAAATAATACATCTGAAAGGCTTACCAAAGCATATATTTGGCATACATATGAAAGTACGTGCAGTAGATTATGGATTTAGTATCAACCCATTCTAACTTCAGATTTTGAAAACATTCTACTCTCCTATGTTAGTAAAATATAGCAAGAAAATTCCAATAATTAATTCAATCCTATTAATTTGAAATTAGAATCACAATTCTTTAACTTCCGCAAACAGCTCCAATTCCTGCAATCCATGCATTTGTAATGAGCAGACACTGGGTTCAGGATTTCCCGCACATAGAATCATAATACAAAGCCACAGGGGACTATTGAGTCCAGTGCTATAATCTTGCATTACACTAAGATCAGAGTTATTTCCCTTTATTTGTCATTATTCTATAGGATACTGTCAGCTACAATGACATTAGTATAGCCACCATATTTCCTTTATTTCACTGTGATAATGAGATAGCTATGGTTTAATTTCAAACTGAATGGATTTTAATGAAAATGTTATACAATGTTTTAAGTTTTCCATCTTTCTTTATTTCCAATTGGTATATTTACTATTGAACAGATTTAGATTTAAACAAGTTACTAATTTCAACAGGTATTTGCAGACTGTCAAATTCTGCAGAAAAATCACTAAAACCCCAACTATCTACCTAAATACCAACTTTTTTTTTACCTGTGCTTCGATTTTCATCCTATCAATGTCAAGTTTTGTTTTTCAAGGACACATGTACAGCTTTAGGTTTCAGTGTACCAATATACTGGTAAGTAATATGCCTTTACTTAATTCTTGTAAGTTCATAGATCATGTGACTAAAAGTGGCATGCATCGCAATTAACACTTGGGTAAGAGATTGAAACTTGAAATGCATTTAAAAATAAACACTGACGCAATAATCCTACACTTGGTCTATGTAATAAAAGGATAATTAATTGGAAAGCGTGAATAACCAAAATGTGTTCACATGAGCAGAAGAATGCCTAGATGTAACGAGTGTGCGGAACTTGTTCCGTGCACCAAGTTCCGTGCAAGAGTGATCATATTTTTGTTATTCACAATGACCAAATGATTTTCCTATCTATTAAATAGATTTCCTCCATCATTTGTTGCTATTTTCAACATTGATTGCAAATTTCAAATATATTTTCATGTTGTAAAGTTTTGGCCAGAAAAAGCTAGAGAGAGTGAAATATAGAAAATTTTGACACTGGAAGCATATGGTCACTATTATTTATTGTTTTGTATTTAGGTTATACATTGGTTTATTTCTGACATTTCACCATACAAATTCTATTTATGAATACCATTGTAACTGACTATGTTACCACTTCACAGAGCCAAACCTCCAGAAAAAGAAATCTGGAAATAGTAAGGTATAAACTGTAAATTCACAGATTTTAAAGTTCTTTGTCTATGCAACTTTTACTAGTAAATTTTTGAGAAACTAATTCTATTGCTATAGTTCAAAAAATTTTTCTGTTTGCAAGATGATACACTTTTACTCCCTCTCTTTAGTCTGTTTGATTTGGCCGAGACCATCCTGGAGTATTACACTATTTTACTCCCGCTCTTCAGTCTGTTTGATTTGGCTGAGACTGTCCTGGAGTATAACACTATTTTACTCCCTCTCTTTAGTCTGTTTGATTTGGCCGAGACCATCCTGGAGTATTACACTATTTTACTCCCTCTCTTTAATCGGTTTGATTTGGTTGAGACTCACCTGGAGTATTACACTATTTTACTCCCTCTCTTTAATCGGTTTGATTTGGTTGAGACTCACCTGGAGTATTACACTATTTTACTCCCTCTCTTTAATCTGTTTGATTAGATTGAGACTGTCCTAGAGTAGTGCACTCTTCTACTCACATTTTTTATCTGTTACATTTGGTTGAGACTTCTATGAGGTATTGCACTCTTTTACTTACCCTCTTTAATCTGTTTGATTTGGTTGAGACTCTCCTGAAGTATTGCACACTTTTCCGGCTTCACTGAGAAGGAGCTCATGTCCGTTATACTTGCTGAGATTAACTCGGCAAGTTCCTCAAAATATGTATTCTCTTTGTCTCGTCTTCGCCTTTCATTGAGGCATTTGTTTCTAAAAAAGAAAAACAAAAGTCAGTTAGTATTTTGAAATTCAAATCAGTTACAGATAATACCAACTATTCTGGAAGCTGTTTGCCTTAAAAAACTTGTTTTGTTCTGCCCATTGTTCTAGTTTTGTAAACCCTATTCATAAAGGGAAGTACAGTTAATCCTGCCTTAAATGACCTTTTAAGGGAGAGCAAACTCATGGTCTCATTAGACAGGCTATCTTTATGTAAAGGTTTATTTTAAACAGGGATATTTTAATCATAGTCTTCTAAAACACGTAATAGGTAAATACAGGTGGTCAGTAATACAGGTTTGACTGTAAATGTTCTAAAACATGTAATAGGTAAATACAGGTGGTCAGTAACACAGGTTTGACTGTAAATGTCATATAGTGGACATCAACTGTTAAGTAGAAAATCCTGTATTTTAGAGGTGACTGCCATGACCCAGTGAGCAGAGACCAGCTGTACAATGACATAATCAAACACTATGAGACAAGTAATTCAGACAAATAAACATAAAGTGTGAGATCTCAATGAGTGATCCAGAATAAAAGTATGAGTGTGAGATCTCACAAAAATGGCAGATCTTAATGAGCTATTCAGACAAACCAACATAAGAAAGGCAATACAATATGTGACATGGCTTCATCAAGTATAAAACTGAAAAACTGTATTTAACTTGTTTTTGTACAGGTCTAATACAGTCTACTGAATAGTTTCGTAAGGTTCTGTCCAAATCATTAATGCAAAAAGATGTACAATTGGGAACATACAATTTTCAACAGACAGACAGGCAGAGTGAAAAAGTCTTCCAGGAAGATACAATAAGGAACAGAAAAAAAACCAGAAATATACATAGATCTAAGTACAAAGACAGAATAAGATTCTAGACACAGAACATACAGTAACTATAAGCACATATAGAAAAGGTCTCCCTAAAATCATGAAACCTTTACATCAGCCTTATCTAATGTTTACAAAGACAAAAATAAATTTCTTACATGTTATAAAGTTGTGGTTTTTAATGACAGTCCCTGGAGTCCAAGGACATGGTTTAAGTGTATTTTTACATCTTAAACAAGGTAATAATATGTGTATTTCCTTGTTTTATTATACACATTATTATTTTTATCTATAAAACATAGTTTAAAAACTTTAAGCTAAATTTCACCTACAGTCAAACCTGAATTAAAAGATCTCCCAAGGGAAAGCAATATCATGGTCACATAAGACAGGTGGTCTTTATATACAGGTTAATTCTAAATAGGAAGGACTACACAAGGATATTTTAATCATAGTCTTTTAGTACAGGGTACTGTTGAATTAAGGTAGTTATCTGTACATTGAGTTTTACTTGAAGGCATCTAAATTCAATGGACATTTTGTCCCTCCAATACCTTATGCAACACAAAGAAGAAATAGTGACAAGATCACTAAAATGCCCAACTTGATTCCAACAGGCTGTAAGTGTGGAAGTTTTGACAAGTTTGATGATGAGGTAACTATGGCCAAACCTGTCATTCAACAGTAACTTTACCATAATTTAAACATCCCTATGTACTGCACCATAATTTAAACATCCCTATGTACTGCATTCTATGTAAAGTTAACCTGTATATAAAGAACACCTGTTAAATGTGACCACAATTTGTCCCTTCCTTAAAAAAGTCACTTAAAAAAGGGTTTCACTGTATTTCTGTATTCATGGAATAGGACCAAATCAAAATTAACATAGAGCTCTATTTAACCACATGGTATTACAGCCACACTTTCCTAAACTCCATTGGCAGTATAAAGAGAAGACATTAGTATCCTTAAATGAAACATTTTGCTGAAACTTTGCACACAGTACACATGAGCAATTATTTCATATACTGACTGTTATCTTAGTTGTAGCCAATAAAATGACCCCAGTTGAATGAACTACAATCAAATACAACTTCTACTTTCAATTTTAGATTTTTAATTGTACATATCTTGGAACATACACAGAATTTTAATGATGAACACAGGTTAAGCATGACACAGAAAATTAATTGTTCAGTGCCTAAGTATCTTAAGTATGGTTCTTTCCAAAAAACAGGCAGGGAAGTGATTCATCGTATCTCAAGATAATCAATAAAACTGTTGGTCTTAAAATAACTCTTCATATGTTTTATTCCTCAGATCTGTTGTATATTTTGAAGTATTTTGTGTATGGTTAGAGTTCAAAAATTCCAGTAGGAAATTTTCCCATACTTTTCTGTAGTAAAATGTAACAAATTTTAAGTGCTATTATTTCCAGTGGGCAGTTTTCATTAGCAAATTTATTTTGAATACAAGTTCTATGAGGGGAACTCAAGAAGGATTTCTAATCAAAAAATATTTGGGATTAGAAATGTTTGAACCAGTAATCATAAGCTTTTGCCTGGTTTTAAGGAAGAGCTGTATTTAACATATAAAGGTTATTAAAACTAGAGGGAAGAACACTTTGTATGTCAGAAAGGCAAAATTAGAGCATATTAGCTCACATGCTACTACATGTGATAAATTACTTCAGGAACTCTAAACAGAAAAAAAATGAAAACTATCTTCCACCACAGGAAAAGTTACTGCTGTAGTAACAGTAAAAAATTGTCATATAACTCTGTAATAAATCCTTACACAACCAGAAACCTGTCATTTCCCCACAATTTAAAACCTGTCAAAACCAGTCAAGTAAAAAATCTGTTAAACCTGAAGACTGAAATAAGAAAACTGTCATCTGTCAAATGCAAAAATAATTGAAAATTTCAGTATGTTGTACATTTTATACAAAAAGTAACTATTTAACACAAAGTATGTGTTCACCAGAAATACTCAAAACCAAAAAAAAAATAATCATAACCAGATAACTCAGATAACTCATATCCAAGAACTGGTTAAACCAGCTGTGTTATGAATACAATAAAAAATAATTTCTATACTGTGATGTGAATAAAATTTAAAATGGTTTCTAAGCATGTCAAAACTGTAGAAACAAATTATTTGCCCAAATCAAACAAAACCTTAATACGTAATAGATTGGGTTTTAAGTTTTACAGTATTACACTGTTCAATTTATAAACAAAATAATACTTAATGACATC
Organism: Perna viridis; assembly: GCA_037379345.1. Lineage (NCBI taxonomy): Eukaryota > Metazoa > Mollusca > Bivalvia > Mytilida > Mytilidae > Perna > Perna viridis. Next base: position 1,017,558 of record CM074524.1, on the reverse strand, counting down.
CTAGGAATGATCAGATCTACGAAACTTTTTAAACTAAATTACTATTTCTTTTATGCATTTTTCTTAGTCTGAATGTTTACAATACCAAAACATAAAATCTTGACACACATTTGGTGACCAGATGTTTCAAGAAAAAAAGGAAGGAGGGGGAGGGGGCATCTTTAGAATTAGAAGTACCACATGTTTCACCATGGGATGAGAATTAAACATTAACCTACCTTTTACTACAACTATCAATCGAAGTGTTTATATATCCACAGGACAAAAAAATAAAATAAAATCCTCTAACTCAATAATCCAAACAATTTCACAACATTACTGCCAGCAAACATTGGAATAAATATCTTTATACTATTTCAGTTGAATATTTTATCCTGCCCAACGAAAACATTTACTGTAAATTCTCTTTATCCCACAATACTATGAAACTACCACATTTTTACGCCATCATTCAAAACACTCCAATACTAAATACTAACGTAATTCTCACATTACCAATGAGAGTACATCATACACAAACAAAACCTCACTTAGTTGTCGATTTGTCAGAATACACTTTACCACTAGTATAATCTCATTTTGTTTACGCCACAGTTGTTAAACAAGATAAACCTATTTCAAGGCCACCATTTAAATAACTACACAACACAGATATTTAAAACCAAATTACCTATGTGTGTTTTGTCTACAATTAGCATACATAGTGTGTATTCAAGGACACACAACAATTCTATCTAATATTTACCTAGAGTGAAAATCAATGGAAGATGGATTTTTCATGGTCTGGGTAAAATGAAGAAAAATTGTTTTCATAGCGAGAAATGTCATTTCAACTTGTTGTCATAAACATACTAACAAAACAACATAGCAATTAATTGTACCTTACCTTTTCATAAGTATGCATCAACCCCCCTTTTTTATGATCAGTTCAAATCACACCTAGAAATCAATGACTAAATGAAATTTTCATGGTCTACACAACATGAAAAGAATGTTGATTTTTGCAGTATTATGTAAAATATCTTCAAATGTACAGTTAAAAGTATAACTTAATCTTTAAGGGCACTTAAATTAATATCCAGTTGATATAAATACTTCACATTTACAAGAAAAAAATATTTTGATTTTTTTTATAATTAAATAAAACAAACACATTTTGTTTACAATGAAACCTGCTTTAAGACAGACATTAGACAGGTGGTCTTTATACACAGGTTAATTTATCATAGAAAAATTAGTTTAATCCACCATTACTATTGTAATGCTTTGTACTAAGTTAGGACCATTGTGGAGGTTTCCAACTTTCTGATTTTTATCCTGATATTGCCATTTGTTATATGGACTTTCCCTTTGATCATGCCTAGATTTTAACAGTTTGATTATTTTGTTATAACCCTTCATAGATAGGAGAACATAGGAATATTTTTTATCATTTAGGACAGGTTATTGCTGAATGTAAATTCAAAGGCAGGATAGATTGTGTATTTCAATAAACATTTAATACAAGGTCATCTTTGATCAATTTTTTCAGCTGACATCAGTACAAGTCCCAGATTTTCTGTGAGGTCAGTTCCAGTATTGATCTAGTCAGTGAATTTCAATTTTCACTATATATCATCAACTAAACTTTTCAAACATAAAGAGGGGGTCCCCTGGATTTGTTTATGCTAAACTAGCTATAATTATGATATTTTCATTGTCCTATGGTAATGAAGAAAAATAGTTTTCAAATGTTTAATTGACATTCAAACAAGTTTTGACAAACTAACACAGCACAACTGACATTTTAATTAACAGTTTATTAAATATTTTTAAAATGACTAATATCACTCCCCCCTTTTTTAACTCATTCATTAATAAACATGCCTTGGGTTTTAAAACAAATGTTTTAATTTCAGTCTATTACATGACTTACTGAGGGGTGCGACAGACACACAGGCATAAGGATCACCATATACCCAAAACTAGTTAATCAGGGAAATTAAAAAGGACACTATTAACTGGAGAAACTAATTATTTAATTGACAAGTTTCAATTAATCAGGGAAATTAAAAAGGACACTATTAACTGGAGAAACTAATTATTTAATTGACAAGTTTCAATGCAGACAAAGCCTACTATTTACAATACATTAGTACTGCACAACTGATACAAGGGATTTACATATTACAGGAGGACTTACAGGAGATTACAGGATTATGTTGAGGGTATAAAAGTGACACTCAACATAAAATACATGAATAAGAATATCAAATTTTTCATCAAACGGAGCCGATTACTAAAACTTGAGCCTTGTATAACTTAATTTATGAAGAACACCACCACTTAAGCCAATGGATTTAAACTTGACAACTTAAAAAGATGTCATTTATGAACCTAATTCCTGTACAGAAGTCTTATTTAATTCTCTAATTTAAATAACTTACCAGTCTGTCTGCCTAGCAATAACCTGCTTACAGCAAATTGAAGACAGATAGATACAGACAGACAGACAGACCAAAAAAAAACATATTATTCTGAAATATGTTAGAAGGATAAATAATAAATTTTAAAATATCAAAAAATATTTATGTCCTTTTTTTCATTGGCCTTCACTTTTTTTCTAGTTTGAGCATCCTGTTTCAGTGTTATGTCACCATATCTGTAACTAACATGGGATATACAGCAAAACCTGTCTTAAATAAACTTCAAAGGGAGAGCAACATTATGGTTGTATAAGACAGGTGACTTTATTTACCATGTATAGGTTAATATTACATGCATGTACATGAATTGGTGTTTAAATCATGGTCTTTCTAGACACATTATTGCTCAGTACAAAATTGTGGTCACATAGACAGGTTTCACTGTATCAATATGAAGTCTCACTTCAGTTTCAATGCAGAACAACTGAACAAGACAATTCAACAGAACAGTATAAAATTAAACTGGTCTTAGCAACCACCAGCAATAACCATAGTCTTAAAAGATTATGATTGCAAATATCCACAAGTAATGCATTATATATCAAATCAACCTGTACATAAAGACCACCTGTCTTATAAGACTGAGGCTCCCTTGAAAGGTCACTCAAGACAGGTTTACAATATGCTGCAATTTGTAACAAGTACCCCTGAATGTCATGTTTTTGCTGTTGGGCAGAAGCCAAAAAGGAATTCAAGTAAATAAACCTTATACAACAGCAAAAAAAAATTAAACATTTGTTTAAGGCACACTGTATTAAATGGCTCGGAAGCCTAGTATTTTCTTCTTATCGGGAATAAATGTTTACAGCACTTAAATGTTCATAGATAGATTTAAAGGACCTATTGTAGAATTCCCATCAAAAGTATAGAAAATATTATATATTCATAACATATGGTCATACCATAGCTAAAGTATGGTTATACCACTGCTAACGTACGGTTATACCACAGCTAATGTATGGTGATACCACAGCTAACATATGGTCATACCACAGCTAACATATGGTGATACCACTGCTAACGTATGGTGATACCACACCTAACATATGGCCATACCACTCCCATGAACTACGCTTTACACAAAATTCATGAGAAAATATCATGTAAATGTCATGTGACGACAAAATTCACATGAATTTTATGTGGATGAAGGATTTTAACAAAATTACCCAAATGATAAACTCTATGCAACAGTCTATATCTATAATGGCAACATCAAGGTAACAATCAGAAAGTAGAAACTATCGCAATGGTACAGGAATTTTCCATGGAAATACTTAAAGTGCAAACTCAGACGAAATTTATTTGCTCAAATCAGATGAATATTAAGTAAAATTTGTAAGAAAATATTTGGCATGTTTATTCTTAATCAAGATTCAGAGATCTTCAAAAGAAGAGGTGATAACATAGCTAACTGCAGTGTATATTAAAATAAATACTCCTCTGACAGTAATACATGTATGTGCTTATAAATATAAAAAAACTGCCAGAGAAATTCCCCTAAAACTTTCCTTCCCAATCTGGAGTTATAATATAAATATCAAAAACTGCCAGAGAAATTCCCATTAAACATTCCTTCCCAGTCTGAGGAGACAACAAAAATAAAATTTTGCTGTTTCCTAAAAAATATCTACATATAAATGACACATATAAATAAGGGTCCATCTATGTACTACAATGTACATGTTAATATATAGAGTGCAACAGTATTACATGCATGTTAAAACCTATGGCATTATAAAAAATGTAAGACATACTAACCGCAAATTTTAATATCAGATATAGGTAATATAATACATGTATGTGTATAAGAAATCCTTTATTCACTAAGTTTAAAATAAATAGTGACCTAATCCATGGTCACATAAGACAGGTGGCCTTAATACACAAGTGAATTCAAAATAGAATGCACTGCATGATGATGTTTTAATCATTGTCATTGTTGAATACAGGTGGCCTCCAATACAGTTGGACTGTAAAGATAATGATGCAAAAAACTACGGAATAAAGAGGGGGGCTTTTTTTTTTTTTAGCTTTTCCTGGGACTTCTAAAAAAAAAAAAAAAATATTGTAGTAACAGAAAGAACACCAAGTTTAGAAATAACAAGGCTACACAACTTAACCTACATCGTGGAAGAAAATATAAATATCTTCCTCTCTGTATAACATCTTCATGTTGTTCAGCAAACATCACAATCTGGATTTTCTCAGGGAAATTTTTGCCTCTATAATGATTCAATTAAGCAGATAAATTTATCAGTTTCCCCCAAACCTGTGCAAATCTAAACATTTGCATGTTTTTCTTCCAGATACACATCACCCAGACCTTATCACAGAACAGCAGAAACTGAACTAATATAAAACACTCACAAAACATATACATATCTATTTGCTTTTCATTTTCTCCAGAGATTGTAACTGTATCACTTTCTATTAGAAACAAGTAGCATTGGGAAAGTGAAAAGATCATGTGGGGGCTGGAGCACAGACTAGGCACAGTCAACATGGGCAGTGGTTCAATGGGAAAATTGTGTAGCTAATGGCTGAAGTCTCCAATCCAGCTACTGACAATGATATTTGTCAAACTAAATCTACATAGACAGAACATTTGATTTTAAGAGGGAAATGCTAGGATAAACAATATGCCTCTCCACCAAAGGGAGGGGGGCATAATTAATGGCCAAGTAATAATCCTACTTCAATAAAAATCAAAACAGTTGCCCCTTAAAATCAGGACATGACTTCAAAAATCTAGAAAATGTCACACTAATACATAGAGACCTTCCTAAACCTATCCCTGGAAAAAAAACCCAAAACCTGTCTAAACCAGACAAATTTATCAGAAGTACCTTTAAGTTTAAGTATATGTTGCTACAAGATTGAAGTCATCACTACAGAAGTTTTATGGTCGTCATCATGAACTCGTGGATCGTTATGGTGTATCCATCTGCGCCATAAAAACTGATTTATTAAATGGGTCAAAGTTTTCCTTTCCTCTTTTGTCCACCCTGGACTTGACTTTTTATGAGCAACTCGGCGGGTGTTTCTAGAAAAGCAGAGGATGCTTACCCTACTGGTGCACCTGGTCCATGCTCCCAGTTTGTAGTGGAGTCCGAGTTGCTCATTTACTTTTGTTACTTTGTATGTATGATTTTAGTTACTTTATGTTCTTTGTTGTGTATGTCTGGTCTTTGTCCCTGGATTACATTCTTTGGATTACCGCAATAACCTTGGTTCCCTTGATTACTCTTTTAAATATATGTTGAACCTGAGTGGACTGTATTCCTGTATAAACATTTTGCAGTCCATAGGGTTTGGTTTAGACAAGTTTCACTGTAGATCTCTTAACAAGTTCTAAAACACAAACAAAAACCATGAATTATTAATTGAACAAGTTAGAAAAATTCTATGGAGAATTCCATTGTCAAGACCAGGGCACTGAGACTGACAGTTTCATACTGACTACTGTATAAACAAAAGCTGTCTGACCAACACGGTTAGTCCTATATTGTTTTTCCAATTTCCAATATTCTCTACAACAAAAACTCAATTACAATATGTACATTTCCCTACAAATCAATTTCAACTTTCTTTTACTGCCTACCAATCAATATTCTCTCTACAAAATCCCCTGAGTTTTGCCATGGAGAGTGATACAGGCAGTTTTTATACCAAAATGGAAGTTTAACATCCCTTATACATGCAAATAGAAGTAGAGTAAACATTGTTAGAAACAGTTTAGCCTTTAATGCCAGTCAAAGGCTCATCAAAATTAATTCTATTTGTTAAGCATCTATTATCTAATTTATAAAATTTATTACTTCCCTGGCTTGGCCAATCTGCTGACTAACAGCCAAACTTATCTGTATTACTGATTAAAGAGTTGCTAGCTAATATACTTTATTAACTCATGCACAGGAAACTTCAGAAAATATAATACTGTCTAGAATGCCCATCAAAGTCTTGTCAAAACAAATTTTCATCCCCTTAATAAATATAACATGGTAAAGACATATCTCCTTTGCCTGATAAAACCACTTACTGCTTAGATTACAAAATAACATCAAAAATAATATCCATAGTATTTTCCCAACTGAATTGATCATCAAATATAATTATTCTACGATGTTCATGGACAAGGACTGTCAGTAAATTCTGACAATATTCAAACTCCTCCATCCTTTTCAGGTTATACCATCTGTATTTTTTTGAAATCTTAAAACTGATTTATAGGTATGCTATGTCAGCTAACATTGCACTAGCCACACTGCATGTACATAATACACAGTCTCAATACATGTAATACTCAAATGGCCTTAAACAAATTCAAATCTTGAAATGATCATAATTTCTCAGGAATGGTTGAAATGATATGCAATGGAAAATTCAGGCAAAAACAGTTTTAGAAATAAGGAGCAAATTCCTTTTATGATATTAGAAGAGACAGGGAATTTTCTCCTGGTTATAACATCCCATGTCAGAGGAGGATTTTCTTCATCCCCTGATAAATCAATGGGTAAAAAAGGGCAACCATTATAGTCAAAAACTTTGAGAATCACCTACTTAAAACTAACTGAAAAGGCAATTCACAGGTAATAAATAATGTTATATGTAGAAAAGATGTCAAGAACACGATTCAACTCACATCTAAGCAACGCTTGGTATCTGCTTTTCCATCTAAGCAACCCTTGGAATCTGCTTTTCAATGCACACCTAAAGAACAGTTGAGAACCTAAAGGTCCCTTGTTTTCTCCTCTTGTAAAACCAGAGGATGTATAACCCAAATCAATCAATCTAATTATGTCAAAGTTCTCCTCTTCAGCTTTTGAGGTTGAGGTTAGGATCCTAAAATGCATTTAACTTGTAACCTCAATGAATCAATCAATCATCAGTGTACAAAATTTTCCTGTTTTTACAAAAGAAGATTAAAACAAGACAGGAAGGAAACCATAACAACATGATAAACCATGACAACCTTTCTTGGAAACCTGACACCACAAAATAATGGCCATCAAAGGACGGAATATCTGAGAAAACATAGAAATCTCACAAAACATTGAAACATAATTAACCATAGTGATTTAGCCATAAGTAAATGACAAGAAGAAAACGAGACTTACCTAAGAGATTTCTGTAGCAGGGATTTTAGGATCATGACAACCGCTACGGCTTTATTTCCCTATTTACTCAATGATGACTTTGTACTGCTGCAGTTGTTGCATGATAATCAATAATTGGAGAAAGAAAAAATCCCAAACAAACAAAACCAAAACAAAAATATTATAATCTGACACAACACAACAGAGTTAAATTTATGTTAATTATCAAAGCTGATAATAGTAAGTAATAAGTCTGAAGCGCACATCGACATCAGCTATGTCGATAAGACCTAGAATAAGAAGATCAGGATCATAGAAAATAATCATTGCTTTCCAGCGAGGTCAATACAAACAGAATCGTGTATTGATTTTCTGCCTTTTACCATAGCCGTTTTCAATAATTAGAAAACCTACCATGCAGCCACTCCTAAAAATGCTCAATATTCAATATTAAATATTAAAATCCTACAATTCCTAGGTATAATTGTATGTCTATATATTAATTGTGTATATAGCAGGAATCTAATTTGACTCAGTTATTAATTTCAATGCACTATCAGACTTGTTCAGGTTGAAAGAAATTATATCTCCTTTAACTAATTCTCTAGTTACCTACTATGACTGGGAAATATTTGCTTCAAATATTATTTGAAACATTCGGTGTAAGTATTTGTAAGAATCAGGCAAAATGGGAAAAATCAGAAACAAGCATGCCAAAAACCCACTGACCTGACAATATATTATTATATAATTTTATTATTAAGAGTGTTTTTTTACATAGTTATCTGCCCTTGAAATGTTTATGTTCAATGCATTTCAATGAAATTTTAACTCAATTTACCAAAATGATATGGATAATCTTTTCCCTATGATTCTGATGGTACAAGTTCTAAAATGATACTTTCAAATTGGTAGTTTTTATTACCATATTTCACAGAGGCTGACACTTATAACTAATTACTCAAGTAAACATCAAGAAGCTGCTCAGAAACACAACTGGAACCTCTACTACTAGAACTACTGTATGGTATAGAACTAGGAATCTTTTTTATTATATTTGTGTGACAAATAATGCAACAAGCAACAAAGAACATGAAGACTTGATTGAAGTTACTTACTCCTCATCACCAAATAGGACCCAGTGTACTTTGAATGAGAAAAATATTCAAGTGCAATCATGCTATCATCTCAACTAAGAACAGATGGACAGACATTGAACCTATGTTGACTCTTATCTCAAATAGCTCTGACCAAAATATACTTTGAGAACAATTTAATAGTGCAATTGCATGTTTGTCTTCTTAAGTTCTGAATATAACAATATTATGTTGAAAGACATCACAGCAATATTTTAATGGAAAATGTCTTGGAAACGGAGATAAATATTGATCCCTTCCCATGTCGCCTTAATAATCTAGGATTCCAAGTGATGTCAATCCAGCAAAGCTTCTCATTAGATAAAAATGAAATTTATTTGCATCAGAAACCACCTGCCTTTAATAATCAAGACATTTTCCAGTGACAAATTCACATTGTTTTTTTTTTCAAGTTGCCGAGGGTCACACAGGCTTGACAACTGCAATATAATTTGACCTGGCGTGAATAATAGTGTCAGGGTGACAGAAATCTATGAATATAATTACAATGCTAGAAAATGTCTTGGATTTAATTTCAGTTTATGATAAAGTGTCCACTTTTGGTTTAATTCATTGTTGTGCATACAGTAAACGAGGTTGAATTCAATATTCTTAACACTGACCACAGATTTATTTTAACTCATTGTAAAGGAAAACTAATAAAAATTCTCAAATGGGAACGAAATCTTTCTTTCATTTAAATGTCACTCCTAATTCTAGCAAAGAATTCATTACTTTTATTTTTTTATTCAATTCTCACCATAACCACTGGTCATTACTAGGACAATGCCTAATATCTGAATGGATTATCGTTCAAAGCATCAGCATGAAAAAATAACACAACTAAGGTTTCATAAATGTTAACGAAAACAGTAGTAAACTTTTGTTGTAAAAGATAAACTTTTGTACAAATATTCTGAGCAAGCTCAGATGGTTCTTCTAGGAGTATAGGCAAGACTTTCCTGTTAGAACTTTGTTGAGTATCTATACATAGAAAGTTCTTGAGGATAAATGCATCAATATGCTGGAAACATTGAGGTAGAATTTCTTTATAAGTACATGTGTTCCTAAAGAATATAATTTATCTTTAAATATAAGTCTGTGTAAAAATCAGGAAAAAAAAGAAAAAAGAACTAAAACAGGAATAACAAAATGCCACTGATTTGACAGCATTTCCTTACTCAATGAAGTTTTTTCTAGCTGTTTGAAATTACCACTAGTTGATCTCGGCATCACTGGATATTTTTTTGAGTTATCTGCACCTGAAATGTTCATATGCAGCGCAATTCAATGAAATTACAACTCATTTTGCCATTGTTTCTTGATTCAGATGATACAAATAGTAAAATTTCAATTAAATCTTGTAAAATTACAGCCTGATTCTGACAGAGACTGATGCTTAAGGTCTGAAACCCACCCTACAAATGAAACAAAGCTTATACTTCAGACATATAAATGAAATTATAGTACAACTTAATATACAATACAGGCAAACAAAACATACAATACATAACCAGTCAAACCTGTCTTGAAGTTCCTACCTACATTCACAATAAACCTGTCTTACAATACAATCATAAAATACTCCTATGTAAAATTAACCTGTATATAAAGACCACCTGTCTTAATCTGACCAAAATTTTGCTCTCCCTAGGAAGGTCACTTTAAAGACGTATCACTGTAGAACTTAAATGTACACCAGTGTCATGTAATGTATTTGTGATGTATGAGAACGAACAATATCAGATATGTAACTAATATGCCCTGTGTGCTGAAGTTTAATATAGTGGCTGAGGAGATGGTGAAGAGATGACATTATGAGAATGAGCAGGAGATCAAATTCTTTATACAGGAAAAAACATTACTGTGAAACACATCTAAAGTGAACCTTGAATAAGCCCAAAATCTTTCTACACTGAACACCGAATAAACCCAAAACCTTCCTAAACTGAACATCAAACAAGCCTAAAACCAGTCTAAACTAAACCCTGAATAAACCCAAAACCTGTCTAAACTGAATTCTGAATAAACCAAAAACCAGTCTAAACCAGACCTTGATAAAGTCCCTTAATGTCAATTTAAATGTATTTTGAACTATGGTTGACTGAACAGGATTTGGTTAAGATAGGTTTCAATGTATTTCTAAGGTTACTTCTGCTGGATTGTGGTAGCCCTACATTTATTTTGACAGTAAGGTCAATATTTTCAGTATGCATAACCAAGTTCTACTAAAATTTCAAACCTGAACTTGGCACTTGAAAAATTAAATGTAACAAAAAATCTGTAACTTAAAATTTACTAATACATTGGCGTAGAATCTTGGTTAACAAAAGTGGCAGGTAATATTTCTCCCATAAATGCCAAATGAAACCACAAACATGATAAAAACAAAATGTATTAACTGTTAACTTTTTATTGCTCTCACAATAATATATCAAACTAACGCCTTCCTAAGACATGTATTTTCTTGAAGTTCCACTGCTTTTAACAGGACAGTCAACAATGTAAATTTCATTGCTTACAGTGAGTATAATGGTTAACTTCAAGGAAAAGATCCACTGCTTACAGTGAGTATGATGGTTAACTTCAGGGAAAAGAATTTATCTTCCCTTGATTGACAATCACCTGATGAACTCTTTCTATCAAACTTAGTTTAACAGACCTTGGAATGGCAGAAAGTATAAATATCCTTGTCAAATGTCCTGTCAACTACCTGAAAACATTAGTTATTGGTCATTCAATCAAGGTAAGACCAACTTAATCCTCTGAAATTAATTACTAAGGGAGATAACTGGCAAAATCAAGGAAAAACCCTAAAAATGAAATTAGCAACTATGTTCCTGACTTGGTACAAGTACTTCAAAGTGAAATGATGGGTTAAATCTGATTTGATGGCTGACCAAAGCCTCAATCTTCTGATGGGTTAAACCTGATTTGATGACTAACCAAAGCCTCACTCTTCTGATGGATTAAATCTGATTTGATGGCTGACCAAAGCCTCACTCTTCTGATGGATTAAACCTGATTTGATGGCTAACCAAAACCTCACTCTTCTGATGGATTAAACCTGATCTGATGGCTAACCAAAGCCTCACTCTTCTGATGGATTAAACCTGATCTGATGGCTAACCAAAACCTCACTCTTCTGATGAATTAAACCTGATCTAATGGCTAACCAAAGCCTCACTCTTCTGATGGATTAAACCTGATTTGATGGCTAACCAAAACCTCACTCTTCTGATGGATTAAACCTGATCTGATGGCTAACCAAAACCTCACTCTTCTGATGGATTAAACCTGATCTGATGGCTAATCGAAGCTTCCTTCTTCTGATGGATTAAACCTGATTTGATGGCTAACCAAAACCTCACTCTTCTGATGGATTAAACCTGATTTGATGGCTAACCAAAACCTCACTCTTCTGATGAATTAAACCTGATCTAATGGCTAACCGAAGCCTCACTCTTCTGATGGATTAAACCTGATCTGATGGCTAACCAAAGCCTCACTCTTCTGATGGATTAAACCTGATCTGATGGCTAACCAATGCCTCACTCTTCTGATGGATTAAACCTGATTTGATGGCTAACCAAAGCCTCACTCTTCTGATGGATTAAACCTGATCTGATGGTTAACCAAAGCCTCACTCTTCCATAATTAAAGTTTGTATTGTACACAATCAACACAATTCTACACTAAGGAAAGCAGACATTAATTGCAGGAAAGTTAATCTTCTTTTGGAGTTGTCCCATGTTTTGAAAATCTTCCACTGAACCAAACAATGCTTGTATCTGTCTTGTTAAAATTTGAAATTCAAAGCAAGTACATGTTCAAGTACATTTAAAATGAAAAGAATAATGTAGAAAACGTTTCACTCCTTAGAGCCATGATTAAGTTAAAAGATTTATAGTGAAGGTTATTATTATAGCATAAAACAAGCCAAACTTGTTAATAATCAGGAAATATTTGATGCCAATAACCAGAAACTATTCATAAGAAATGAATATTTAGCAGAATGCCAGTAACTGATTGGCAGACTCTACAGAAACACTATTAAGATAAGAATATGCAATGAAGTGATAAGAAATAATAAAAATTCTTTCCTGTGTAACATCCCATTAAGTATATATAACATCATTACTACTAGAGAAAGGGGAGATCCTTTACTGGGTTTAAAATTTTACTTTCAAGAGTCAAAAAGTTCCTGGCCCCCAGTGAGTACCACAAAATATACAAAAAAAATACTTGTCTGAAAACATATTTATGTTCCATGGTAACGCCAGAGTCTTTGACATTGATAATGTAACAAACAGGAAGGAATTGAGTCTTATTTGTATAATTTTTCAAATTTTGTGGTGCTTGGACATTTTAAATTTCCAAATCAATTAAAGGTCCAATTTAAAAAATCAGAAGTCTGTAATAAATTGTCATTTGAAAGGTTGAACATCTTGAACCTAGACAAATGAAATTTTAAAGGTCCATGCTCAGAAATTGAGGTTCTTGAACTTAGAGTTACCACCTGCTTTATCTTTTTTTAAAAAAAATTGTGTTTTGTTCAATCTATTCTCACTCTCAGTTTCAAGAAATACTTCAAAAATTTTGATCAAATTTATCACTTTCCACACTTGACCACAACAATTCCAAAAAGCCAACTGATTGATCAATTATGGTTTAACATCCTATTTCAGATATTTCATGTATTTAAGGACAAGAACAATTAACCAATTGAACAGACTGTACTAAATTGACATTCTGAACCAACCAATCAAACCAAAGTTGGCAAAAAATGCTTATTATTTGTAAGAAACAGAACCAATACCTTTTAACACATTAACTATAATTTTTCTGTCCTTTCTACTTAAATGCAATTCTAATACTAAGCAATAGTACTTTCATGTGATAACTTAAGTTTTTCTAAGCAATAAAATTTCACAAGTTGTGATTTTGATTAACTATGACTTTGAAGCCAATAAAATGTCTCATTAAATACAAGGATTAATCATGATATAATATAACAAGAATGAATACAGTAGATACGAGACAACAACCACACCAGGATGAAAAATCTCAGCTTAATGGCACCAATGGATCTTCAATCCCTCACACCTCTGGGCAGATGTGATGGTTTAAAAACATGTACACATACTCTCAAAACAAAAGAAAACAAAAAATAACTTTTTACAGTTTAATAGACCCATACCTGTTAGCTCTCCCACAAAAGGGCGGGGGGGGGGGGGGGGGGGGGGGTAATCTCATAAAATCAATGACTAAATTAGAATCTCCCCCATAAATATGTAAGATTTGTGGAAGGTTTTTGGTTGAAATTACCATATTTTCTGTGCAAAATACCACATAATTCAATTTTTACATGGACAATTTGTTACATTAAAATCTCTCATATGAGACAGTGTTACCGTGGGGAGGGGGGTTCTCCAAAATGACCTGTTTCCAAACATTAACAGGTATGAGACCCAGCAAGTCATTCCATTTGAAATATGTATGCACATTGTGTCACTTGAGAAAACCATAGATATAAAGTATCGATAAAACCAAATCAAACAATCTATCAATACTAGTCCAATGCTGAAGTATTTTTCTCACCAGGTGTCAGTATTGTTCTAAATATATTTTTGTCACCAACTATGAACTTTTACAATTTCATAACTAATGTCTGGCTTAAACTTGTTAATACATCAAAGATCAATCAATGTACGTAAGGTTCAATTTACTCCTCTACTCACAGATTTTTTAAAAAGGGGGTTCCAGTAAAAAAAGGTTCTAGAATTTGCTCATTTTTTGGGGCACTAAATCAACAAATTTTCCAACCAAAATCAATAGATAAAACATCATTGTCGACCAATTTCATATTTTCAGCTTTCTGCTCCTACTTGTTTCAAACTTAGTCATAATTAAAGTTAGGCAGAAATCTGGCTTTTTATCTTTCTGGTATAAAGACACACCAAGTAAGCATGTACAGGAGACTATTGGTGTGCATTACAACGGCTTCACCTAATTATATTAGGCAAAGTAAATTCAGGAGACTATTGGTGTACATTACACAGGTTTCACCCTAAATATATTTGGCAAAGTAAATTCAGGAGAATATTGGTGTACATTAGAGAACCATTTCCAATACTACAAGATAAATCAGGGCCATTTACTGTAAAGTTATTATCATGGTTAGAAGTAAAACTGTCTAATAAATCATTATTACCATCTTTATAGTACGTTTACTAGTTCATTGACTACCATGATTACTTCTGTTCCTGATGATGTCTGGTGAATAGTATTCAAGGTCACTTAATTCAAAACAATGCCATGGCAAGGCCTTGTGTACAGTACTCAAGGTCACTTTCATCAGTATGTTTCCATGGCAAGATCTTATGTACAGTACTCAAGGCACTTTACTCAAAACATTGCCATGGTGAAATCTTATGTACAGTATTCAAGGTCACTTAACCCTAAACATTGATATGGCGAGATATGATGTACACTACTGCTTATCAGAAGATGTGTAAATATAGATGCATACATGATAAAACACAAAGGCAAAGTGCCCCATTAAAAGTTGAAACTCTAGGTCATTGATTTAAGCCACAAACTCAAGAGAACAATTGCATCAGGATGAAAACTCTAATAAAAAAAAAACTGGTAAAAGTTCAAATACGAACATTGATGCAATGTTTAACTCTTCTAAGCAACCATTAACTCAAGTAAAGTATCACTCAGGAAAACATCTCAGTAACCAATATCACTGGGCAAACAGAAATATCATGAATAAAGAAACTAAATTTCTTAATGATGAAAATTCTAATACAAAATCCAGTAAATATTAAATACAAACAAGAAAGCAATCATCAAAATGAATTCTATAACATATTTATAAAAGTACATTAAGACATCTGTGTCTTGCCAGATCACCTTCATGTTACCCATGATGCATCATTATGATGGATACATGTAATGACCTTGTATGTGTAACTGTGTCTAGGATTTAAATCTAAAAAGAATCAACTGAATATGTTTTGTACAATAATTGATTGTCCTTTATTGTCATGTGGCAAGAATCTCATGCACTTCAGGAAGAGAATATTTACAATGCTGTGGGCACGAGACCACAATTAATTTCAAGTGTATTTCAATATATACATTTGAGCAGACTAAAAAAAATTCCAACAGCGCAAACTGAATAAAACTCCTCTGGCTTTAAGATATGTACAAACAAGATTTTATACATAAATTGTAGAAAATTTTACTATCATTTTCTGAAATTAATACATATGACCCGGAGATGGGGTAAACATGACAAATGAACTGAGTTGAAGTCCTAAATTTTAACCTTCTTCCACTGAACCAAATCACAACTTTTAGTCAGAATTGATTAATAAAAAAAATCCTATGTAATTTTAACCTATTTTAAACCAATTAGAGGCAAAACTTCAGCAAATAAGTTTCCAGTAAAAATATGAAAAAATGTGGAAGGTACCTACTACCAAAGTTGGAAATACCTGTGTACTAGTCTGACACGCTAATCTGGATTAGCACACTACACTGAAATATTAGAACATCATTGGACAGTGTTGTACAGTTAACTTTAGAAGAACCTTTTTTCACGACATTATTTCAGGCCATTGCACTCCAAACATGACCTTTAAAGTATAAAAAGAAAAAAAAAGACCATTCCTATAATGGCTGATTGCATTAAGTGTCACCAGAAGTCTTACTATCAAATATTTTCTTCAATTTTGATATAAAAATAGAGTGAAAATAGGCTGTGGAATCTCTTTAGAACAGGTTACTGACCATTCCACTCCCCAGTGTCAATGCCCCCAATCAAATCGATATCTTATCATGCAATTGTTACCAATAACTTAGATAAGAAAGTTTACAAATGGATTGAACATGTCCTTAGGGAGTCAAATTGATCCCTCATATCACCTTAATGTGGCCAGTCCTCTGATATACAAGCTGGCTAACACAGATTTGGAAATGAGAGAACAAAAAAAAATCATTATTGAATGGATAAAATGTGAACAGGGGAGTGGAATGCAAGGAAATAAGGATATCATTGATGAAAAGGTATAATTGGAGCAAGGGAGGGGAACGACAAGGTAATGAGATTTAATTGATGAATGGGTTTATAAGATTAGAACAGTAATCAAAAGAATATAATATAATGCTGCATTAGCTGTCAAATTGGTAAATTTTTTTTCTGTTGAAATATACCTTAACTTTGAATTATTTCTTCTAAATTGCACTTTTCCTGTATAATTTCATTTGATATCCACACATAAAACACATTAAAATACATGAAATAGGTGTCTATATATTTATTGTCTTGCAAGACAAAAAATCGACCTAGATAACTTTGTATGCATTTGACTTCTGGTGACCTTAATATGCGCATATGCTGTAAGGGTTGCTTCTTTAATAACAAATCTTATTGCAAAGCGAAAGTGGCTATTCAATGTCAAAGAAGACATAAAAGAATTAAGTTAGAATATAATGCAAGGATCCTTTTGAGATTTACATATTGTGATATAATGTGGCTCAAATATGGTCATTATTTATTTGAAAACTAATCAAGAAATAGATGAAATGAAATGAAAACAAAACACGTGCTAACCTGTGTATCTGGGCAATCTTCGGAAGTAATGGCGAAAAATAATTAGATCAGAGCTATCGACCTATTCTGATTAAAGAAATGTTATTTTCACGATATTCTGTAGGTATTATCGACACTGACTGCTTCAATTGCATTACTACAAACTTATTTCATTAAATCAGCAAAATTCAGTAGAATCAAAACTGAACAAATTTGACAGCTAATGCAGCTTTAAGGATAATGAGTAAACAGGAAATAGTCACACACAATAAAGAATATGAACTAACAAAAATAACATACAAAGAAATAAAAGTAAATAAGCAACCCAGACTTCACCGAAAATTGGGCAGATAAAGCAGGTACACAGTACACTGGTAAGGTAAGCATTCTATTCTTTTCAAGTACTTTTCATATCATCTATTTTCAATTAAAAAGATAAATTAGAATTGACAAGTTATGGTTAAAATGCTGATGAAACATTCACAATTCCTATAGGGTAACATGTCTCATTACAGCTGATAAATCTCATAAAATAAAAGGCACTTGTTAAGTCCATTCCAGATTATTTACGTGGACTATGAACCCACCCACCCACACAAATCAAGATAAACATGGACTATGAACCCACCCACCCACACAAATCAAGACAAACATGGACTATGAACCCACCCACCCACACAAATCAAGACAAACGTCTCTATCCAAGTTGAAATGAAGGTATAGAAACTATACAAAATAAAAAAAACTTTTTCCACCACTCTTGAAATTTTATATTCTTGGGTACCTGTGGGCTTCACATAATTTTAGGGTCTAAGGTCTGGGACACTCTCATTTCTGACCCAAGACTTATCAAAATTTCATTAGACCTTTTGGTTTACAAAAGTCACAGGCCTTCCATCTTCTCTATTGTAAAAATTCCTAAAATGAAGAAAAATCCTGCTCTTTTCTGAATTGAGTTCTGTTCCACATTAAACAATAAGTACAGACATAAACCCTGATTCAATAGAAAAAATAACAGTCACAGGATTTCCACATTAAGTCAAAACTCAATCTCATCAATAAACCATAGAACTTCTAATGGCTCAAACATATATTATTCATTTTAATTCCCCCTTCTTTCTTTGACAAAAGACACATTTTATTCTCTATAGTTTAAAATCCCTGAGTACTAAGTGCATGGCTTCAAAATAGAGAGTTCAACGTAAATCATTCGTAAACATTCAAATGAAATACAAAACTAAACAGTTCAACAATTACATTTGAAAGTCCAAAAAGATAAATAACTCATGTCCCACCTTTAGATAATGCTAAGTTTGATTTAACATGAACTTGCATGCGTTAGGCATACCCCGATTTGTACAGGAAGTTGATATCTTAAACCAACCACATCTATATGGAGCTACACATCAAATCAATCCATCCATTGTGAATTGAGATTTTTGACACAAAAATTTTCTACAAAATCATAGTCATTCCATATAGTGAAAAATGGCTAAGTCCAATGAAACAGGAAGTTGAAATCAGACAACAGAGCAAACATCACACTGTAAGATGAAGAACTTTTTTAAAAGAAAATCTAACATAATAACATTAAAATGTTCCACTGAAAAGGTTGGTTTGGTGAGTGCAAAACGAAAGTGAAAGTAGGGAAAATGGCTATTTATAGTTCAAGGCTACTTTTCTGTCCGATCTTCGTGGACTCTATTTTCTTTGTGGGAAATTATTTTCTCACATGTCCCTAGAAATGCTACATAAGTGAAAGTTTTATTGAATCAATTTACATATTTTTTTTTTAAATCCTAAAAATATGCACTTCACTATAGAAGCCTATGGGAAAATCAATATGATACTGAGACCTGTACTCTGTCTATTAGCGGTATTTTGACCAGATTTATCTCTCTTCTGATAACAATTCAAACAAAAATGGCGCCTGTTCAAGAAAATAAATTGTAAAAATTTTTTAAATCTATTGAATTATTGGTTACAAGCAAGAATTCTAATCAGCTTTTTGTTTCAAACGTTTAAGACAGGATACAGAATGAACATTCTTCACTTCAGCTTACGATAATTCATGTTTTACCGTTCACATTTCGTTACCCCAATGTGCAAATATGTCGTGCGGGTTCTTTAGACTCAAGTTAAATTTATCTGAATGGATAATTCAGTAGAAAACCTGAAGCGTTTCTCCTGATCTTCATGTTTCATAACAGAATAGTTAATTCTCCATTTCGACAGAACATTTCTTGCTTGAGACAAGTTCGTACCAACTGCTACAATATGTGTCAATGAAGTTTCAGTCTTTGATTTGTCAGCAATAAATTTTTCATATGATTATTGATACTCTTGATCAACTTATATCAAGAGACCAGATATTTTGAACAAGAAATCATTATGGATTAAGTGGAGTTAGGAAAAAAAACCAACAAAATGTAAATTCCAACAGAATGTCACTGCCTGAAATTTTGTATTCCAGTGCTGCTAAAAAAGACAAAATCAATAGGACAATGCAATGCAAGAAGCTTTGCTTTGCTCAATCATTTATTAATTTTGCAGTAATAAATTTGGTATGGGTAGAGGTATATGTTAGAAATTCAAATTCATGAATATATGATAGAGTCAATCTTTCAGTCAGCAGGCTGACATCATTTTGTCCAAAATATTTAGTTACTTACATATGTAGCTTAAAGAAAAAGTAACATTTATCTCAATAAAAGAAAATGAATATATGGAAATGCTTGCTTATACTGTGTGTATGTAAGCAGCAAATAACACATGATTTTAAAAAGCATTAGTAAATGATGTGCATACACATTCATTTCTCCCTGTTCATCCCCACTTCTCCCTAGAGTCTCTCTGAAATAGAAGTCACTTCTCCCTGTTTTTCTCAAGTAGCTTGAGCCCTAGACAGCACTCAAAAAAGACTTACAATATATGCAATGTATTACAATGACAGACAGAATCATGGACAGACAAGGTGGTTCCAATATACCATCTAACTTGTTGAATTGGGTATAATCATTGAGACCAGAGCCTAATTCATATTACAACTGGGTACTGTCCTTAACTTATCACACATGTGATTATCATTATATCAAAGAGTAATCAAGGGAACCAAGATTCTAGCAAAAGTCAAAAGAATGTAATCCAGGGACAAAGACCAGACATGGAAATTTGACAATCATAACAAATAACATAAAGTAACTATAATAATACAAACAAAATAACAAAAGTAAATGATCAAGCAATGAATTACGAAATGTGTAAGTTGAGAAACTGCTCCCTCTCCTTTTTTAACTGCCCTTTCTCTTGAAAGACCAAATTCTAGCACCAATTTAGTTGAACATTTTCTTTTAATATTGGATTCCCATCATCATGTGTAATTCACTACCTAACATTTCTTTGGCACAGCTGTTGTCAAGTTCATCCTTGGTTGAAACATAGTTATCAGTACTGACCAACCCTCAGACCTAGTTCTTCAAAAACAGACCAATGGTCAGACTGAGGTCTCTATAGTCACATAAGAGTGTCAAGAACTTCCATAACTTACTATCTGACCATGGTTCTGTAGTCAAAGAAAGCTGCTGAGAAATTCCATAGTAATTAATAATCCACCACTTGACAATTAAGTGTCAATTTTTGTAAGAACCAGGCAAAATGGGAAAAATCAGAAACATGCATGTCTAAACCCCACCAATCTGACAATATTATTTCACTTTGAAAAGACCATTATTTGACTTGGCATAACTGGATTTTCTTAGAATGTTATAAAAATGAAGTGTTTGACAAGAGTTATCTGTCCTTGAAATGTTCATTTTCGGTTCATGTCAATGAAATTATAACTCAAAGCACCAACATGATATGGATATTCTTGTCTTTTTTTCCTTGATTCTGATGGAGCAAATAGTCAAATTAAACTTTCAAAATAGCTGGTTTTTTCATACCATGTTTCACCCACAGCCTGATTCTTACAGAGACTGACACTTAAACAAAATATGATTTCTTGTTTATATTTCATGTAAATGATGTATTTTCTCTATAAATGGACAAATGCAATTTCATCAGTACTCCACAGTACAGTTCTTGTATTTCTTTAGAATTTGTTCTAATATTGATCTTCCTCTTCCAACAACAATAGATAAACTACATTGATGATAGAACACATGTTTACTATGAATCATACGGTATATATATATATATGTATACATATACACATCTAGTTTATCCTAAGGGGACTTATTAATATTCCGTGCATCAAACCTTTTCTTAACCTTCAGTACAAATACACAAACCTTTCCTAAAATTATATTGGAAAGAAAGTATTATAAGAATCAATAAAACTTGTGTAGACCCTATGTGGTCATTAAATGTAAAAATATTTTCATGCAAGTATTATAAAAAGATATAGTTTTGACAGTTGCATATCAAAACCATTCAATTACTCAGTAAAAGAACTACAAATTAAAGTCTTTTCATATAAACAAGCAATTCACAAGTTATTTGTCTTGCTTTCCCTATTATACAAGACCTCCATGCACACACATATATTACAGGAGCTTCTCAACCTTGAAAGAAGAGTACAACTTTGTTCTTATGTAAACAAAAACACTGTGATTGATTGCCAAACCAAGGGGCGATATCAGCTATTTTCTTATCTGAAACCAAGTTATTTTTTCTTAATTTTCTAAACATACTTTAAATTTCATAAATCACTCAAATTTCTAAATTACCTCAATTTTAACATTAACCAATTAGAACCCTAGAAACTAAAATATTTTAAAAACACCTCTCAAAATTTAAAAATTAAGGTATAAAAAAAGCACATCCTTTGATAAAGTATATAAAAAGCACATCTTCCTTAAGTATACAATAATAACACAATAGTCATATAATATAAATTTATTTATTTCTTACCCATGATAATCTTTTAAACCTGGTCCTCTTAAAAGTTAATTCTATAGAAAAATCCTATCAAAAAAGCCACAGAAAGTAAATAACATATATTCCCAAGCCAGTATCTGAAATGCCAGCAAAAAGTGATGAATATCTTACTTCCACAACAGAAATTAAACATGCATGTTCTACCAATACACTTAGGCAAATCCTGATCTTTAAATGTAAGTTGAAATTTCACACCCTTAATAGTTACATGTACAACTTTTAATCCTCATCACAAGAAATTATGCTGGCTGCAAGTACATGTACAATGTGGTAGCACCAAGGGCAGCCTGGTCAATGAACTGCATGACAACTCTATATACTGACTGATTTGAAATAACCCAGGAGTTCAGTCACCTTGTCTAAATAGCATGTTGACCACTGAACAGGTGGACATGTTTCCTATCAATAACACCTCAAACATTGTGTATTGGCACTTCAGATATTGTGTATTGCAATTACAAAGAATGTATACTACAACTTCAAAGGTTGTGTACTGCTTATCTAGTGTATTCCAACAGGTAACCTTAATGCTTTATTCCACACAAACAGAAAAAACAATGACCAGTTGGATATTACAAATAACACATGGCCATTCAGGTGTAACTTTATGTTGGTCATGTGACCTTGCATAATACAAGTCTGACTGGACATTGGTTGAAGGGGTTCAAGAAGGGAAAATGTTCACAGTAAGGTAAAAGAAATTTATTTGATACTAAATAAATTTAGTTTTCATTCAGAGAGTTAAAATTAAGTTTATTGACTATTTTCAACTGGTCAGTATTACAGGTGTGAGCAATGAAAAGACATTTTCTCCTTAAATCGTAGGTGTCAAAATTTAAACTTCCCACTTAATTCCACAAGGATTTGAATAAAAAAAATACACAAAACATAGTCCATTCTGTGTGAAAATATTCCAAGTATAAATTACCAATAGATCTTAAGACCAGGATTTAAAGCTCTAGGGACTTTTATGGTAGTTTTTTTTATTTGTATTTAAAGCTGTTTGGCAGATAAATGAAAAATAAAGGAGTTACTCTAAATGGAGTATAGAATTTTCTACCTGAAGTCTTTCTCCATTTAAAATGACACAACATCAATATTAAAGTTTCATGTAAATGTTGAACAAACAAATTACTTTTTTGAAACCAGCACATAAAAAAATGATGCACTTAACTTGGATTATAAAAGCCTTAAAACCTAATCAGAAAAAACAAAAATGAAATCAAGGAAATAAAAGTAAAAAACTAGAACAAAAATATCCATAAAAAACAAAGCAAGATCTTAAAGAACACTACTTATCTGTATTGAAGGGTTAAAACTTTTACTTCATTTAATTTACTTCTAGTTGTAGTGAAAAAAGCTCATTTATTTTTTTTTTACAAAATAATTCTGTTCCCGCAAACTGAGACTTCATATCTTGGGTTGAAAGCAGCATTCCCTTGCTGGCCAGTGGCAAGCAAACTTCATGACAGGCAATTCAAAGTTCAACAGAGCTGGCCATAATTTTTTTATGTATTTTCCCATCCAACATGTCATGAAGGCATATAATATTCAATTCAATCCAGTTGAGTTCAAGAAAACTTGCCTTGATCGAGTATTCATATTTCTACTCTGCAAAATTCTACATGAGTGATTTGATCCCAGCCAGAGACCTCTAGAATGGCCTAGATTTGACTGATACTGTGTGTTTAACATGTTAATTGGTACTACCACTATACTAAAGGGTGTGAACATTTCCTGATATAAATTGACATTAGTGTCAATTAAAGACTTGTTACCAACTCTGTACTTTTACATGTTTGAAAGCATGACATCTTTTTTCAATCAAAAACAGTTTTAAACAATAAAGTCTCTGAAAGCAAGGAGAAAAATACAAAATCAACAATTAGTATCCTAACGAATCTCACCAGAGACAGATGTAGGTAACAACCCTTTCTTGGAAACATTTTTAAATTTTGTGTATAATTAGGACATTTTAAAGCAAATGATGTATTGAATATTGGCAAAAAAAATCTGCCTTTGCAGTGGGATAATTCAAGTACAATCAAAATCCCAAAACATGGTCAAAATGTGAAACAGATACATAAAAATACATATTGTAGTGAATGTGGTCTAAATGTGAACACGGAGACATTCAAAATACATAATGAAGTGAACCAAATAATGAATACACATAAACACTGAAGAAACTGAGGGAGTTTAAAAAACCTTATCTCACAATAATAGGAGTTAATGATACCATGACCCCCCCCCCCCAACACACACCTTTACAAATTGCAGGATCTACCCCTGTATAGGATAGATTGGGGTGCTACACCTCTGATGATAAAGATTCACTCATATTCTTGATGTTAGATCAAACCACATAAGCTATATTGGTATATAAATCTAGACTGAACTGATGGAGGACTTCTCTTTTTACAGAAGTCTACAATGAGGATGCTACAAGATTGCAACATGCTGCATATATCTATCAAAAATAAATAACTCTACTTGTTTTTGTTATGGTGTTTATCTTGTACATACAACCTGATTTATAAGGATATGGAATGTTGTGAATTTTACAACTGAAGAGTTTTTTCCATGTCTTCTACACAAACTAGTGCAAAAAACTTCATCATTACACAAACACTACGGTTTAAAGTACATCAAAAAGAAAAGCTGACAAAAGACAAAGTTCACTACAAAAGTTTTATGGTTATCATCATGAAATGGTGGATTGTTACGGCTTATCCATCTGCACCATGAAGACAGATTTATTCTGTGTCATAGTTTTCCTTTCCTCTTTTGTCTACCCTGGCATGACATCTTATGAGCAATTTGATGGGTGTTTGTCGAAAGCTGAGGATGCTTACACTACCAGTGCACCTGGTCAATGTTCATAGTTTTTAGTGGAGTCTGGGTTTACCATTTACTTTTGTTGTGTTTGGTTATATTATATCCTTATATTATATTGATTTGATTACTATTTGAATCCATCAATTTCCCTTCTACCCAAGTTTAAAGTAGACACAAAGTTCAATCTTACTGTACCTTTAAAACGAAAAAAAAAAAGAGAAGTGTAGAGAACAAAATAAACAAACAAAAAAAAAATCACACAAACAAAGACACCTGACATAACATGCCAAACACTTCATTTTAAATGCTAACAAGATTGTTTGCAAAACAACAAAATTGATCAATCATTTCAGGGACATCAATTTTAAAATTCTATGTAGCAATGGAAATTTTTTTGAAACATTCACTTCACACAGAAAAATCTGTACTAGAACATTGACACTAATTAACTGATTAATTGATTGAGTCCAAGGGCAATACACGTCACTTTAATGGTGACCTCAATGCAATTTTCACTCTTCAATGAACTGTTATAACTGGCAATGCTCATCTTACCATAAAGCCACATTTTATTGGTGTACCTTTTTTCTCTTTTGTGGGGCATTAAATTGTCATAGGCAGTCAAAAAGCATCTTTGCCAAGGAAGTAAAAGTAGTTTAAAGAACTAATTAACTTTAGAGAGGTTAACAAGACCAAACAAAACAAAAGTTGCTGAGATACATATTTGCAAAACCGCAGTGAAAATGAATGAAAAGGTGAGGATGAAGAAAAAGACAAACAGACAGACAGACACCTAGACCACTATATATGTATTCCCCTTCCACAGAAATGGTTAAGAAAAACGACTACCAACGAATTCATACATCATTTACTTGTCTAAAACTTCAAAACTGCAGCATTTTTTTTTCTGGAAAAAAGTTACCATTCGGAAATATATCAGTTCCTGTCATAGATATAGCATGGATTGATTACCATACATCAAAGGACATGTTGTAAACCTCTGACGTCAACATGGACATTGATTTTCTCCCTCTGTACAGTATACATATAATTAAGATACAGGGAAACCTGTACGTAAACACAGCAAATACAGCAGAACCACCTAACACTTAACAAATGGATTGATTGATGGTAATTTTGTTAAAAGTATGTTTTTCCTGAATTCACAATAG
This sequence comes from Perna viridis, assembly GCA_037379345.1. Lineage (NCBI taxonomy): Eukaryota > Metazoa > Mollusca > Bivalvia > Mytilida > Mytilidae > Perna > Perna viridis. The sequence goes on along the minus strand of CM074524.1, from coordinate 991,305 downwards.
AGAATTCTGCAGAAGGCATGTTACTTAATTTAGAGTAACCGATCTTCTTTCTCCATGGAGCATCAGTAATTACCTATTCAACTATGTAAAGTGTAATAACAAAAATATTATGCTAAAGTCCAAAGGAATAGTCAAAGAAACTTAGTATAACATATATGGCAAATTCTATGGAAAACCAGAAAGTAATGGTCCTGACTAGGTACAGGCATCTTCTATGGAAATGTTGGGTAAATCTAGTTCTTAGCTCACCTGCCTGAAGGGCCATGTTAACTTTTGCCATCACCTGCCTGAAGGGCCATGTGAATTTTGCCATCACCTGCCTGAAGGGCCACGTGAGCTTTTGCCATCACCTGCCTGAAGGGCCATGTGAGCTTTTGCCATCACCTGCCTGAAGGGCCATGTGAGCTTCTGTCATCACCTGCCTGAAGGGCCATGTGAGCTTAGCCATCACCTGCCTGAAGGGCCACGTGAGCTTTTGCCATCACCTGCCTGAAGGGCCATGTGAGCTTTTGTCATCACCTGCCTGAAGGGCCATGTGAGCTTAGCCATCACCTGCCTGAAGGGCCATATGAACTTTTGCCATCACCTGCCTGAAGGACCATGTGAGCTTTGCCATCACTTGCTAAATGCTAAATCAGACTTACCACTGAAGAATCCTAAACAGCAATGTCAACAACACTTTCTGACAGTTCTAAAATCAAAACTTTCATTTACCTACAATCTTTTTCATTAAAATGTATCATTATTTTTCTACTTCCAAGGAAGTTATTTTTTTACAATCGTTTTTCTTACAAATATTAGTCAAACTTTACTAAAGTGACTTTCAAAGGGAGAGCAAAATGTTGGTCACATAAGAAAGGTGGTTATTACTAATTAACTTTATAAAGAAATTGTGCTAAATAAGGATATTTTAATCAAAGTCTAAGACAGGTTACTTTTTATAAATAGGTCCTCGCTATAACAGGTTTGTAGTTCTAGCCAGTATTGGTATATGAATACTGTACTTCAATTTCAGCAATTATGATATCATGCAGACAAATAAGTCTCATAAATTGCTAAACTTCATATAATGATATTTCTGTTCACCAGCTGATGGCTGCAACAGTTCTTGTACCATGCTGATCAATACTGTGCAGTCTTCTTATTTTCATATTTGTTAAATTCACAGCCACCAATTATAAAAACATATTTATAATTGCCTGCAGGAGATCCTTTTCAAAATGTATTAATCAACAGCATCATTTCAATGCCTAACAGACAGTGAATATTGATTATTCATGTAGTGCTATTCATTAGGTTGTCCATGCACTATTTACTGCAATCTGTCACCAAATAATCACCTAGGTAATCTACTAATCAGCAAAAATAACACCTGGTACCAGCACTTAGATCACAGAGTTCATATCCTGGTACCAGTATTGCCCCACTACTGGTACTCAAATCACAGAGTTCAGGATCTGGTACCAGTACTGCCACTTTACTAGCACTCAGATCATAGAGGTCAGGGTTTGGTGCCAGTATTGCCATACTACTGGTACTCAGATCTAATAGAGGTCAGGGTCTGGTGCCGGTATTGCCACACTACTGGTACTCAGATCATAGAGGTCAGGGTTTGGTGCCGGTATTGCCACACTACTGGTACTCAGATCATATAGTTCAGGGTCCAACACCATTATACATTGTGAAGCCACTTTTACCTTTTTGTCAGCAATTTCTTCCAAAGTGTCACCACCATTTATCAAGTAAATTCTTCAAAAATAAATTCTTGCAAAATGTCAAACCCCTTATTTATCAACAAAATCCTCTTGAATGTCAACCCAACCCACACCTATTTGGGGAATTTGTATTTGACATACAAGTTTGAAATAGCACAATCACTTTATCTCCTGTAAAGCTGAGGGTATAAAAAACTTATACTCTGTATAAGGTATTCTTCATATAATCCAACTTATAACCTTCATAATTTCTTTAAAATTAGATAAAAACACATCTTTTGTTGTTAAAATTTTTTATCTTTTCTACTTACATTCACTCAAAACAATTTTCTCTATTTTCTTTCCTACCTAAACAATGGAACTCCTAGCATCCAGGAATATCACAGAATTGTTTTCATTTTAAATCCACACAAATATCTGTTTCATGCCTTTTCTCATCATAATTATCCTCATACTGTTCTACACCAACAGAGAAATATTTTTCCCCACTCTCATTTACATAGAGATAATAGAACTTCAAAAAGGCCCATAATAAAGAGATTCTAAATCATATTTTGTAACTCTATATACTTGAAATCATCTCAAAATTGATTCCAGTTGTGATGTAGCTATAGGATTATTGAGAAACATTGAGTAACCTTAGGTGTTAAGTCTCCTGCTTTTTGCAAGAGCTCAAGATATTTCATGAAAAATTCAACATTCTCCCAATTATGTACTTATGTCATATTAAAGTGGGAGATTCAGCAGCATTCATGGAAAATTCTCCACTCTTCCTTTAATTTTCTGCTTAAAATCTTAATAAAATACTTGTGAAAACAAAAATTTGGCAAATCTCCAGCTGGAAAATTTTGAGAGGAATATGTTAATAATTCTGGAAGGTTAATATCTATAACTCAAGTAATACTAATGTACCAATTTTCCAGATTTACTTTAAAGAGTGAAAGGTCTTAGGCACTTCCAAGTTTCAAATCAATAGTCCACTTGAAGCAAACCAAAAATCCCAAATAAAGTGCCAATGAAAAGGGTTGAAAGTCCAGTGGTCCTTTTCACAAAATATTGTAAGTCTTAAATTAGTCGTATGTTATGATATCATTATACATCAAAGTATTGTGACATCATAACTTATAAATAACTCTTATCATATTTTGTGAAAATGGCTGCCAGACCTTCAAAGGTTGAAGGTAAGAAAATGAGGATCCCAGAACTCAAACCACTACTAAAGAATTAAAACTGCAAATTAATAATTTGTTAAGCCACTTGCCCTTCCACATTTCCTGTAAGAAGTATGATAAACATAGCCTAACAAAATAACAACATGCCATACATTTCCAAAGCCATGCTGTCAATTAGTATAACAACAAATTCAGATTGACATTTTATCTTATGTAATAATGAACACTTCAAAGTAACATCACAGCATAATTACCTCTGTTACTTAGGCCAAATAAAATCATACCTCAGTTTCCTATTTCCCGATTGACTCATGCCTCGAGCCCCTCCCCCCCCCCACCCCCAATATCTTTTTTTGAAGTTCCCAAACAACAAAAAGTACCACCTAACAACCTAACATTTTACAGACAGTTAAGTTTATTTTTGGTTTCCATAAAGTCCAGGTGGTTAATAAGATGTTTTTTGAAGTTATTTTTGGTGAAATCTGGGAAATCCTAACCTACTAACTCATTTTTTTCTGACATGTAATAAGAAATAGTTGTATAACTTCATTTGGCCTTATGTACTACAGACAAATCATAATAATTTGCCTGGGTTAGATACAGTGCATAAAATAGTTCACTTCATCAGGTAGAGCTGGTCTTACCTTGATTAAATGATAACTCTCATTGTTAATTGTCCAGTTAACTATTAATACATTTCCACAAGTAATGGTCATTCCATTAAGGGAAGAAGACCCCCCTCAATTATCTTAAGTTCACTACATAACTCTGTATAAATCAGAATTATATACATCTCCAAAATGATGATCCATACAACAATGGTCTGCTAAGTCCTGGCATTGTTGTTTGCAGGGAGCTTGGACGGTCAGTTGTCAACCGTCTTGTATTCAACGATGTCATCACTGAATTAAAGTAAACAAACAACTTCCAATTTGACTATAACCTAAACAACAAAATGTCAGTGATCATAGCCACAAAATGTCAGTGATCAAAATGTCAGTGATCATAGCCACAAAATGTCAGTGATCATAGCCACAAAATGTCAGGGATCATAGCCACAATTCTTAGAAAGGTAAGAAACAATTTGACTACCAGAATATTTATATATAGCCACCTGATCTTTCAGAATGACTAAAAAGGAACTTCTGAAACTTCTTTAAGTTGAAAAGCTTTTCAGATGAAAGTGGGCCTGTCTACATCAAAGACATTGGCCTCACACATCAACCTGTTTGTCAAATCATTAATTAGAGATCTAGACTTCTCTCAGACTTCAAAAGATGTCAACACAACTAAACAACAAATTAAAAAAACAATTTGCATATATAAATGATTTAAAGTCTTCCTTAAATGAACTTATCTAAAGGTAAGCTTAATATAATGACACTATTCCTAGAACAAACCTAACGGGTAATGACAACAAATCAGAGGCAAGGGGCCATGGACAATATGCCCTTTGGGTCAGAAAATGGCTTCATAACACAGAAGAAATTTATGTGGCTTGTTAACAAATGGCCCCTACAAATCTTGGATATTTTTTTTTAAAAACCTGAAAATGGATCCTTCTAAAAATATCCTTTCCAACCATTGACAGTACAATACAGTCAAACCTGTCTCAGAAACTACATGTATTGAGCAATAACCTGTCTCAGAAACTACATGAATTGACCAATAACCTGTCTCAGCAACTACATGTATTGAGCAATAACCTGTCTCTGCAACTACATGTATTGAGCAATAACCAGGTGATTAAATTATACCTATGTATAATAAATTCTAAGTGAAATAAATCTTTGTATAATGACCACTTGTCTTATGCAAACATGATTTTTCTTTCCCATGAAAGGTCACTTTATTAAGACAGGTTTTAACAAGACCAACAAGAGCAGAAGGTAACCCCTGCACTCATCCCACACATTGTCTAGTTTATCTAGCTTGAAAGTGAATTTCAGCAGATCATCAAATTAGAACTCATCATCTTAAAGAATCCATCCCAAAATAGGAGGTGACATACAATTTATTATTTCAAGTTATGTTCTACACTGCATTCTGTCTTGAAAGGAAACAAGAGGCTCCCAGGAGCCTGAATCACTCACCTGTCTCAATTTTGTCTTTCAAAGGCAATAAATTTAACAAGAAGTTGTTCAACAACTTTGACTCAAAAATTCTTTGGTAGGATTCTCAACCATAAAGTTCCTTTTAATCTATCATAGTTTTCAAGATATTCACTGAAAACTGTTAAAAAAAAAGGAGTCATTTTTCCCCTTTCAAGGGCAATAACTCTTACAATGAGTCATCAGACAACTTTTATCCCTGAAGATTTTTGTAGTCTAAATAATATGGATCATTTCAGCTATTGAAAGAATTTTGCTAAACCTAACCGTTTTGGAGATATATGCGAAAAACCATTGTCTGACCCCTATGTTCTATTTTTAGTACAGCGGCCATGCTTTTCGACAGATGAAAAATCCCCACATCAGTTCTATGCATGATACCCCAAGGAACATTCATACCAAGTTTGGTTCCAATTGGTCAAGTAGTGTCAGAGGAGAAGATTTTTGAAAGAAATAACATAAACTAGAGGCTCAAGAGAGCCTGAATTGCTCACCTGGTTAACCATTTACTTATTTGAAAAACTTGAGGAATGAGACAGGCTAAGTTAATATCAACTAAATTGTCAAATGCAGGAAATGCTTTTCATAGCATTGTCATGACCTGAACCAGAATTTTGCTAAAGGCAACAATTTTTGAATTTTTTTCAAAAACCTGTCTTATGATCCCTAAGTTCCATTTTTAGTATTGGCAGCCATATCTATTGATGGATTAAAAAATCACAACAGTCATTTTGAGCACAATACAATAAAAAACAATTATGCTTATTTTCTTTCAATGATCTTAAATTGGTTTTAGAGAAGAAGATTTTCAAAGTTGTACATGTAAAAAACAACAACAAAAAAACTGTTTCAGGGGTCGCAACTCCTACATTAATCAGGTCTCACTAACCACTTCCGGGTCAAATGGCCACCCCCTATGTAGTACCAAAAACACACTGAACCTAGACATATGCATTGTAAGTGCATTATTTGTGTGTATTATGATTAAAAGTAGGCAAAATAAAGCTGAGAATGTGTACTTTAAAATCATATATGTAATTAACTACAAAAGTGTATGAATATTGTTTACATGTGTGAGTAATTTGCCTCCATGCTGTCAGTTAGCAGAAAAGGTAAAAATGTGGATTTTCAGTATTATTTATTCAAGTAAATTTTGTGAAGAATTTCTACTATCATCGTACCATTAGCATAATGATTTTGGAAGCCTTATTTTCCAAGCTTCGCAACGGTATGCAGCTTTAAGATGTCATTTGTCCTGGTAATTCACAGTGAGACTTTGAAAATTACTTTTTTAACATGTAAAGTAATGGAAACGTTAGAAGTGGTTAGTGAGGCCATAAATTAAATTATGGCATATTTCAGAGAAATGCATAATTTGAGGAAAACTGCCTTTGCTGGTCATTATTTCCATTTTCCCATAAAATCAGTATAGTGATATTGGTAATCTGGCTGTATTTTAAGAGGTGCATTGTGCAAGGTATTTTAAAAAAACAACACAGCAACATGATTTTTATCAGTAACAGTGACTCATAACTTGACGTCATCCATGAAATACACAACGTCACTGCTTGGGATATTCAAAGTATTCAAATAGTCACGCAGCACAGACTTAGAATCACACAGTAATGAAAAAGGTATGATATAAATTGTTGAAATCTGTTCTTTTTTCATAATGATAAATGATATTTACTATTACAACTTCTTGAATTATCATAGGTATCAATTTGGTGCGACAAGTTAGTTAAAATTGTAATTTTTTTAATAATTTAGGGAAAATATCACTGAGGGGCATGATATAAAAATGACCATTTCTTTGTAGTCCTATGTCTGATTTTGATAGTTTTGGTCTTATTAGACTCACAGTACCACAAGCTTTCATAAAATGTAATAAAAGAAAAACATTAAAACTCATAAAATGTTTTTAAGGTCTCACTAACCACTTCCGGGTCAAATGGCCACCCCCTATGTAGTACCAAAAACACACTGAACCTAGACATATGCATTGTAAGTGCATTATTTGTGTGTATTATGATTAAAAGTAGGCAAAATAAAGCTGAGAATATGTACTTTAAAATCATATATGTAATTAACTACAAAAATGTATGAATACTGTTTACATGTGTGAGTAATTTGCCTCCATGCTGTCAGTTAGCAGAACAGGTAAAAATGTGGATTTTCAGTATTATTTATTCAAGTAAATTTTGTGAAGAATTTCTACTGTCATCGTACCATTAGCATAATGATTTTGGAAGCCTTATTTTCCAAGCTTCGCAATGGTATGCAGCTGTAAGATGTCATTTGTCCTGGGAATTCACAGTGAGACCTTGAAAATTACTTTTTTAACATGTAAAGTAATGGAAACGTTAGAAGTGGTTAGTGAGACCTCAATGAATCGTTTTGAAAATTTTGGCATAGGTCCTTCTCATGATGCTTAACAATTTTACCCATGCCACAAATTTGGTAAAGGCAACAGTTTTTGAGTTATTTGCAAAAAACTGCCATCTGACCCCTATGTTCTCTTTTTAGTAATGGCGGCCATGTTTTTCATGCATCAACAATCCAAACGGTCAATTTGTGTGGGATTCCCTAAGGAACATGTAAGCTAACTTTCATTGAATTCTGTGCAATGGATTTTGAGAAGAAGATTTTCAAAGTTGCCAATTGTTTTGAAAATTTTGGCATAGGTCCGTCTTATGATGCTGAACAATATTACCCAAGCCAGAAATTTGCTAAAGGCAACCGTTTTTGAGTTATTTGCAAAAAAACTGCCATCTGACCCCTAGTTCTACTTTCAGTAAGGACGGCAATGTTTTTTCATGAATAAACAATCCCATCATTCATTCTGTGCAGAACACCCTAAGGAACAATCATGCCAAGTTTAAAACCAGTCAGTCCAGTAGTTTCAGAGGAGAAAATTTTTAAAAATTTGTCCAGGACGATGACGGACACCAAGTGATGGCATAAGCTCACTTGGCCAGGTGAGCTTAAAATAGCAAAAAATGTTGAAAAAGAGAAATAACTCCAACATGGCTTATTGACTAAAATGAAACTTTGACCTCAGATAGATCTTATCATGTTGAACACTTTTATCTCTGTCAGAATTTGGCTAAACCTAACCGTTTTGGAGATATATGCAAAAAACTACTGTCTTACCCCTATGTTCTATTTTAAGTAATGGTGGCCATGTTTTTCAACAGATCAAAAATCCCCACATCAGTTCTATGCAGGATACCCAAAGGAACATTCATACCAAGATTGGTTCCAATTGGTCAAGTAGTTACAGAGGAGAAGAGTTTTGAAAAATTGTTAACGATGACGACGAACGACGATGATGGACACCAAGTGATGGCAATAGCTCATATGGCCTTAAGCCAGGTGAGCTAAAAAAAAAGGTCCCAATAGGCAAGAGGTCGTTCAAGCAAGAGGGTTGCTAGTACAGGTTTAACTGTAACTTGCTGTAACAGACACACTGCCTGTAGTTGGTCCTAAATACTAGATCATCACCCTCAACTTTGCCTCAGGCAATATTCTTCCTTTACTCCTATATTACTAGACTTTAATAAACAGTAACTTTACAACAAAAGAAACAACGTAATTTGTCAAAAACAAACTCTATTCAATTTTTTTTTTTAAACTGAATAGTAAAACTATGTAGTTTTAACATAGATATTCCGCTTGAACACTCAAAGTGCATTGACAGAATATTAACAAGTGATATATGGTCACGAACAGAATAAAAAAAATGTGATGTCTTAGTTCTGACACCATTGACCTATGACATTCTAAATTCTGATACCTTTGACCTATGACATTCTAAGTTCTGACACCATAGATGTATGAGTCAGTTCTGACACTATAGACCTATGACATTTTTAGTTCTGACACCATAGACATATGCCAGTCTTAGTTCTGGCATCAAAGACCTATGACATTCTTAGTTCTGACACCACTGACCTATGACAGTCTTAGTTCTGACACCATTGACCCATGACAGTCTTAGTTCTGACACCAATGACCTATGACATTCTTAGTTCTGCAACATATACCGATGACATTCTTAGTTCTGATATCATTGACCTATGACATTCTTAGTTCTGACACCATAGATCTATGACAGTCTTAGTTCTGATATCATTGACCTATGACAGTCTCATTTCTGACACCACATACTTGACAGTCTTAGTTCTGACACCATAGATCTATGACAGTCTTAGTTCTGACACCATAGATCTATGACAGTCTTTAGTTCAGACACCATAGAACTGTGACAGTCTTAGTTCTGACACCACAGAACTGTGACAGTCTTTATTTTGACAAAATAGATCTGTGACAGTCTTAGTTCTGACACCACAGACCTATGACAGTCTTAGTTCTGATATCACTGACCTATGACAGTCTTAGTTCTGACACCATTGACCTATGACATTCTTAGTTCTGACACCACAGAACTGTGACAGTCTTTATTTTGACACCATAGACCTATGACAGTCTTAGTTTTGACACCACAGACCTATGACAGTCCTATTACTGAAGTTATAGAAAAGACGGAATGATGCCCTTAGGATTGCCATACTGCTCAACACATAGGCTATATCTTTTCATGAACATGAAGAAACTAGTCCAATTAGAATCCAAATAATTCAAGGATACTTTATTTTATCATTGTTTTACCATGAGTTGGCCATTATGTCACCTTATTTTACCTAAGCAATAAAGAGGGTAAAAAAATTACATAAATTGCCAACTTGTGGTAAACCAATGATAAAATGGAGTCTCCACATGATATTTCTTGAACACTCCAAAAACAGTAAATTCCAAACTCCTTCAGTTGTGAAGGTAGGATAAAAATTGTTCTAACCAATAGAATATATGAACATTACACAACTATTACTTACATGAATGAAATTTTATCTTCATAAAAAGACAAAAAGCAAAGTATACAAGGATTAATAGAACTTTCACATTGATACCAATGTTTTAAAGTGAAGTTCAATGACCTCATCCTGTACATCAGAAGGAAAACAAATCAATACATTCCCTTGTCTAATTATCCCCCTGTAGGATGGTTGTTTTGTCAGAAATATTTAAATGTAGTGAAAAAGCCAATTAAATTGCATGTATGCTTCCAATATCAACAAATCATTAAACATTTTCCTTTTAAAAGAACAAATGAATTTAAAGAAATCTTAAAAGAAAGGATGTTTAATTACAGAGTGGTTGAAGGCTATTTTCTTTTTATATTTTATCTTATCAAAGAAGTTAACTAAGTAAATCAAAGTAAACGCGAGGTTGCACACATGGGCTAAGTATACGCCCACTTACATGGCTTTCCCATAAAACAGGTTCATATTGGAAAAGAAGCAAAATGTCCTATCTTTATAAGGTCATACACCACATTTGAAATCCATCCATTCCGAAGAGAGAAAAATGGTTAAATCCAACAAAACAAGAAATTGAAATCATCATGTATTTCCCAATTGATGGTTCGAATGCTATTTCTGCTTTATAATGTTTAATTGTTTAAGACTTAGTTTTTATCCCTTCAAATTTGTTTTTTCTGTAATTTCTGATAATTTAGAGCTCCATGAATTACACTATGAGGTATAAAACCCTATTTAGAGGCATAATGAGCTCCATGCATTACACTATGAGATATTAAACCCTCTTTAGAGACAAAATGAGCTCCATGGATTTAACTTAAAGGTATGAAACCCTCTTTAGAGACAAAATGTGCTCCATACAATACACTGTGAGCTATGAAATCCTCTTTAAAGGCAAAATGAAAGAGAACTACGACTCAATACTAGAAAATGTCATGACATTTATTACAATGTAATTCTGAAATAATGCTATAATGCCAGAGATTTTTTAAGTGATAAAATAATAATTAATGCTATTGAGATGGTTTATTACCAAATGGTGAGGTCAATGATTTGTCCTTTACAGTAAAACCTGCCTAAAGTTACCCATGCATACCTACACACTAGCATGCCCTAACCCAATGACCAAAAGTAACCAAAGTTTCATGTGTTTCAGGATGAGAACACCTGATCCATCTAGCACAAGAAGCTGAGCAAGATTTCAAATAAAGTAAACAAGCAAACGAAATATTCACAAGTACTGTATAAACACCAGACATTTTAATACCCACCTCCAAACTTTTCTAGGTGTGTGAAATATTTGATATCTTGTTTTCTGAAATTCTTTAGGCAGTTTGAGGTTAACTTGAGACATTAATCAAAATGTACGGGAACTGAAATGAAGGAACATCATGTTCAACCCATTAGGGCATAAAAGTGAACATAGAAATACATTTTTTACGAAAAACTATATAAAATACAATATTTTCAGTATGTTAATATGATCTGCACAAAAAACCATGTTTTCAATCAGGAAAAGTCACCTGACATAAAGCTTAACAATACAGATACCAGTTTAGACAATATAGGCTGATCATGTGACTAATCCCCTCAATATACAGAGTGGGGCCTATGAGGTCAGTTGAGGTCCCCTTCCCCAGGAATTTCTTGATCCCCCACTGTAAACACATGTCTGAGTTCTACAGTTCCAAATCTCCATTACCAATTGCCAAGAATAATCTTAAAATTTAACGAAAAAAGAAATATTAAAAAATTCTAAAGAACTACATGATATATGATAATAATTTATTCCACAAAACTATGTGAACATCTAAACTTGTATAAAGCAAGCACCTGTAAAACTAAACAATTCACAGATTTGATTACTCAGTTTCACCTGTATAATAGAACACAATCTATCCATACAAACAACCTATTACTCAATCTACAATGGTCTGATTACACAGTTTCACCTTATAAACAGACCAACCCCTACTGTATAAACATACAGATAATTAGATATACTCACAGAAGCCCCCTGATGTGTTTATATTTCTGTGTCATAACACTGTATAGCATCCCAACTAATATGTCACATTATTGAAATATAGATGTGGTCTAAAAATAACCTCCAGGTCTTTTTAGCAACTGCACAGTAGTAAGTCACTGGGTCAATGTAGTACATTGACCTAAATGTACCTTGTTTCTCATTGGTTGATTCAATATGCTATACATTAAATTTTATTGAATACACATTTTTTTCCAAATTTACATGCACAGTCAATAGGTATAAAACAGCAACTGCTGCAAAATCTCTACCTTTCAAAATTTCTGCCTTTTACCTTTGAACACCTGCAGAGATGTAAAATGCATACCAGTTACTATTTATTATAACAGGTAGTAACTTAGAGAGTACATTAATAACAATATTTAATAACTTGGAACCAACTTTTTCAGACATCAAACATGACACGAGATGACATTAATATAATCAAAGAAATTCTTTGTTTATCAAAATTAAATAAGAAGGTAAAAGAAGCCATTATCATAGCCCATTAAACAAAATATTTCTCTATCAACATTTCAATCACAAGTCTCCAATTTCTCCCATTTACTTTTTCAGATCTGAAGTTAATTAATGAGCTTATTAAATAACTAAACATGGCATTAAGGATGTAAGAATGGCTATAACCATATAACAAGCTTATCAGTACATACAATGTTCATTTTCTCCTGGCTCTGAATTAAAAACCCTTCATGTAGAGTCAAGAGTCAGAAAGATTGCTATAAATTAAATTTCGACACTGCAGTTGAATCAAGGGAACTTAATACAGTGAAACCTACATGTACAGTGTATCTAAACCAAACCTATCCCATACTATAGAATCTGTTCAGTGTAGACAGGTGGTTGTTTTACACAGGTTCAAATAGTATATATATATTTAAGGAGGTAGACCTAGGGTAAAGGACATAACTCTTGAAATCAGTGATGTTTTCAATTACATTCAATATCAACAAAGCATATCAATCTCTCATTTGAAATAGAATGAAATCAATCCAAGTTACTTTGATGCTTAAAAGAGATTGACCTGCAATGCTTTACACAAACATTTCAATGATTTGTAAAAGTTATGTCCTTTACCCTAGGTTCACCTCCTAAAAGAACTACCATCCACAGCCTGGTCAGGTTTCACTTTACTGAAATTGTAACTTTTCCAGCCAGTTGCGATTGGAACTTCAACATGGGTCAACAGATTTTCACCAAAATTTGACCACAGATAGATCTCATCATGCTGAATACTTTTACCCAATCAGAATTTGGCTAAACCTAATCAGAATTTGGCTAAACCTAACAGTTTTGAAGATATATGCAAAAATCTGCTGTCTGACCCCAATACATTTTTTAAGTAACAGCAGCCATGTTTTTTAACCGATCAAAAATCCTTACAGTCATTTTGTGGAGGATACTCTAAGGAACAACCAATATCAGCTTCATGTAAATCTATTCAGTAGTTTCAGAGGAGAAGATGTTTGAAGAAATTGTTAACAACGACAACAGACGCCAAGTGATGGCAATAGCTCACATGGCCTACGGCCAGGTGAGCTAAAATACTCAACTCATCAACCAGCTAAATAGAGGGGTATACAAAAATACATACAGGGCAATGAAATAGTTGGTAATTAACTAATCATTATTTTGTCCACTGTATTATATCCACATTTATGTTTCAGGTATCAGTCATTCTTAATTAAAGACAGAGAGATGTGACTGATACTCTACCAAAAACATCTGTAACTCATCAACATGCCAACTTTAGAGTGCCCAATGGGATGTGATTGAAAATACCAGAACCTAGATGAAGCATTTTCTGCAGCCCTAACCCCATGTCCTTCAGATCCATGACAGAATAGTCCATCAACCTCAGGCCTAATCCGCAACACACAAATTGAAGTTTTACCTATCCAGTATAGCTCTGATGTCAGTTCACTGTTTTTGTTGTGAGAGGTTGTCAGAGTTAATTTTAAATAAACACAACTGAAGACTGAATTACAGGATGTAAAAGGGGAGATAACTAAGTTGCCACCCTTCCCCCCCCCAAAAAAAAAAAAAAAAAAAAAAAATCTGTAAATTATTTCACTAGTAGTATTTTTTTACTGAAAGAAATATCCTACTCAGAAATTTCTGACTCATGGCACTTAACTTTTATAAAAATAAATAACAATTTTTGTTAAAATCAAGTGAGGATTGAGAAATAATAAATAATTCCATACATAGCTGGTCTCCTCAAAGTAAAATGGTTTACAGGGAAAGCTAAAACTTCATTTTTTTTCCATTTTCATCCTCATAAAAGTACAATGTTATTAAAATTTAATTCAGCTTGATTAAAATAATGGAAAAAGGATACACTTGGGGTATAATTGAAAGAAAAGCATACAACAGCTAAGAATGGAGGTAGCTTATCCTCACCCTACAAGGACTGACGTTAAGGATTGCCTAGGACAAGTAAAAGTTTACTTACTCTTGCCCATAGGACAACCAAATCTTTTGTATTTGCCAGCAACGCATTAACTGAAGGAAGAAAACCTAGTTTTCAATTTGGGCAATTGAAATCTTATCATCTTGCCCAAAAGGAAAAGGTTTGCAAATGTCAAGGTCAAACCCTGCCCTATGTACCAATAGGCAAAGCAAGAACTGAATAAGTAAGTATTGAAATAGTAAAATGACACTTAAACAAGAAACTCATAGCCATATGTTCTCGACTACCCAAAAAAAAAGTTGAAGTGCAAATGTCCAATTACTCCTGTAAAAGTTGGCAACACAAAATGGCAGGGAAATATGATCAACAGGAAATGTTGACTAACAATCCTACAAAATTTGAACAAATTTGTTTTTGAGGAGTTGGGTCCACCAGAGTGACCAGATAGACCCACAGACAACGTAATTTCTATGTACCCTTTCAGGTAGTGGCGGGGGACAAAAAATTCTAACCTAAGAGTACTTGAGTGTAGTTTTTACCAGCCAACCATTAGCTCCATATATTATTCAACACCATTATAAAGATGTTAGTAATAAAACCTCTGTACATGAATGTAAATTATTTAGTTCTATCACTAAACTAATGAGAGATTTACCCTATGATAACCAACTCTTATCAGAAAATTTAATTTTCAATTGTTTCTGTTCACTGTTCAATACTTGCCTTCTCAAGTGGCATGTATGATTAATGCTTAATTACAAGTCCACATAAAATTCAGACACTGCCCAAAGGTAGAAATGATTCATATTCCTTAAAAAACAACCAAACAAACCATGGTTTTTCAATATACCATATTTTTACACACTTTACATTATACAGTCCTAATTGTATTCAGATCAGTATTTTCGAAAAAAAAAACAATATTTCATCTTTCACTTAAATCAACCAAATCAAGGAGGATAACTCTTGGAAAGGACCCATTTCATACAAAATCTAATTTTTTTATCTCAAAAGTGGGATACCTAATTGACAAACAAAGACAGGACCTGTTTCTGAATAAGGAAAATAAGTGAACTTTGTGGGTAAATGGAAGGCTTGAATCACCTCCAGCCCTAATTTTATAAAGACTACTATTTAAATCCTTTATAGACAACAGAATGGAAAATCCATAACAGTAAGGATCCACAGAGAACCAGTATGTACTTGTAAGGATAATGGGAAGCTAAACTTTGATTTTTCATCAGCGAATCAATGTTTCAAGTACCAAGGTTAAAGTCATGGTACTTAAGACCCTAATAGTCTTAAAACACTGCATCGATTGATAAAACCAGTTGAATGGACAGATATAACACAGTATTATCATGCTAAAAAACACCTGAGTGACGGGAATCATGGTAGACTAGTTTCACAGAAATCCAGTACTGTGGGTTGACAGCTATCATGTAGGGTAGGGCAATGGGAATTCAGTACGGTGGGGTGGCAGGAATCATGTACAATAGTTTCATAGGAATCAAGTACGGATGGGGGGATGGAAATCAGGTATTTTGAAGTGACACAGGCATTACAATGAATAGGATGATGGGAATCAAATAAATGGGGTGACAGGGAATGATATAGAGAATCAAGTAAGATGGGGTGACAGGGAAAGATATAAAGGCATGAGAATCAAGTACGATGGGGTGACAGGGAAAGATATAGAGAATCAGGTAAGATTGGGTGACAGGGAATGATACAAAGGCATGAAAATCAAATAAGATGGGGTGACAGGGAATGATATAATGGCATGAGAATCAAGTAAATGGGGTGACAGGGAATGATATAATGGCATGAGAATCAAGTAAATGGGGTGACAGGGAATGATATAAAGGCATGAGAATCAAGTACGATGGGGTGACAGGGAATGATATAATGGCATGAGAATCAAGTAAATGGGGTGACAAGGAATGATATAATGGCATGAGAATCAAGTAAATGGGGTGACAGGGAATGATATAATGGCATGAGAATCAAGTAAATGGGGTGACAGGGAATGATATAATGGCATGAGAATCAAGTAAATGGGGTGACAGGGAATGATATAATGGCATGAGAATCAAGTAAATGGGGTGACAGGGAATGATATAAAGCCATGAGAATCAAGTACGATGGGGTGACAGGGAATGATATAATGGCATGAGAATCAAGTACGATGGGGTGACAGGGAATGATATAATGGCATGAGAATCAAGTAAATGGGGTGACAGGGAATGATATAATGGCATGAGAATCAAGTAAATGGGGTGACAGGGAATGATATAAAGGCATGAGAATCAAGTACGATGGGGTGACAGGGAATGATATAAAGGCATGAGAATCAAGTAAATGGGGTGACAGGGAATGATATAATGGCATGAGAATCAAGTAAATGGGGTGACAGGGAATGATATAATGGCATGAGAATCAAGTAAATGGGGTGACAGGGAATGATATAATGGCATGAGAATCAAGTAAATGGGGTGACAAGGAATGATATAATGGCATGAGAATCAAGTAAATGGGGTGACAGGGAATGATATAAAGGCATGAGAATCAAGTAAATGGGGTGACAGGGAATGATATAATGGCATGAGAATCAAGTAAATGGGGTGACAGGGAATGATATAAAGGCATGAGAATTAAGTAAGAATTGATTATGGTTTGGGATGGAAACAAGTATGACAGAAATCATGCATCAGGTGGGAATTAAGAAGAATCATGTATGAATTGGTGAGGAGAATCAAGTTTACAGGAGAAAGGAAGCAAGTATGGTGGGGGTGAGAGTAGGTATTACCAAATATGGTGGTGGTGAGATTAGGCATTACCAAATATGGTGGTGGTGAGATTTGACATTACCAAATATGGTGGGGGTGAGATTAGGCATTACCAAATATGGTGGGATAATAGGCATTACCAAGGGTAGGGGTAAAGTGATTTCACTTCGCTGAAGAGGTCATACTAAGTTGAATATCAACAATAGACAATCAAAGTCATACTTGTAGCTGAAAAAATACTAAAACTCAAAGAAAGATGAACCCTTATAACTAGATGAATATTTGAGCAGGACTTGGCACTATACTTGTCATTTGATGCCAGCTAAATACATTACAATACTCCAAATCAATTGAAAATGAATATGATTATATTTAATTGTTTCTTCCTGTGTGATGAAGATTTAAATTTAATATTTCAACAAATGAATGACAACTCTATAAATGTAAATTAGGTTTTACAAAAGAATTCCTTGATTTAATTTAAAAGAATTTCCATTTACAGAGTGTTATATTATAAAACAGTAGTAAATCAGTTACTGCTTTATGACACTTTCTTTTAACTTTTTATGGATATTATTTCACAGCTGATTGTAAAACTGTCAAAAATGAACTTTGAGAAATCCCAAAACCTGTCTTAACCAGACACTTTACATTAGTTTAAATATGTATTGAATCTTGTAAAATAAGAATTCTGAAAACTGTCTAAACCATTTACAGACACTTTTTTTGAAGTCTATTACATTAGTTTAATGGTTATGGTGTATCCATCTATGCCATCAAAACTGATTTATTCAATGGGTCATGGTTTTCCTTTCCTGGTTTGTCTACCCTGGACTTAACTTTTTATGAGCAACTCGGCGGGTGTTTCTAGAAAAGCAGAGGACGCTTACCCTACCGGTGCACCTGGTCCATGCTCCCTGTGTTTAGTGGAGTCCGAATTGCTCATTTGCTTTTGTTACTTTGTATGTATCATTTTAGTTACTTTATGTTCTTTGTTGTGTATGTCTGTTTTCCATGTCTGGTCTTTGTCCCTGGATTGCATTCTTTTGATTACCGCTATAACCTTGGTTCCCTTGATTACACTTTTAAATATTTAATAAACCTTGGTTAACCAGACACCTGTATAAACCAAACCAATTTTAAATCCAAAACGGTTTCAGTTGATACAAGTTTCAATGTATATGATGTACATCATTAAACATTATAACAGACAACTTTTGTATATGGTGTACTACAAATACAACCATGATTCACAATCCAGTTTTATTTAAACCCAAGATGATTAAGTTTTAATATTCCTGAAATTAGATCCCACAATATGGAACCCATACCTGATGGTGGATACCAAATATCGAAAGGTTGTGATTAGTAGTTCCAGAGAAAAGTGTTATGAAAATAATTTCCCCGCCAACCCACCTGACAAACATTCACCATACTATAAGCAGATTTTCAGTTTGAAATTTGGCAAAAAAAAATATTGTGAAATCTCAATGGTTTCAAACTGTGTAACGTAAAGGGTTCTCAACATACATTGATATTTGCAACCTTTCAACATCTACACAGATGGTACAACAAGTTCAATTTTAATCAGTAAATCCTTAGGTCTCTAAAAATCTCAGACTAAGAGTCATATTCATACAATTAAACATTTGCATGTAAATAGAAAATCCTCTTTCTTTATTGTTCACTGACTCATGTTACTACATATGTGAAAATAAGACCTTGTAAAATAAAAAAAAGTATATCTTTTCCCCATTAGTTTATGGTTAATCAATTAAAAGAGATAAATTTCTGACATCCATCTCCTCTTTCATCATGAATCATCAATAGTATTATTTTACCCTGCCTTTGATGTTTTGGTAGAAGCATCATCAACATGTGTCTGAGTCTTGAGTAACATGCAGAACTGATTTCAGGACCCTGGAGTTTATCATACAATCATTTTACAACTAGTGATATAAATCAGTTGATTAGAAAGGCTATATAAATAAATCTAAAGGAGCATTGACCCTCTGACAACCCAACCGAAAGGACATCCTTGATATACAGCACTGTTGCAATACATATATGTACAAATTTAGGGATTAAGTCTGTGTATGAGGTTCCAGTCTTTACCAGCATGTAGTCCTGGTTGCAGGGTTGTTCTTGTCATCATAGAATCATGATTGGTTGTACTATCAACCATGCCTTAAATGTGTCCTATTAATTGTATATAAAATGATCTTCTCCTTCATACAGTTATGACAGTGGGGTGGGGTGGGGGGTGGTTCCTGTGTAAGGTCCTGGACTATAAAAAATCAATGGTCCACTCAAGGAAAATGGTTGAAGGTCTGGGACCCAGATAAATGAGATTTCGAAGATCCTTAGTCAGTCAGAAATTTAGGATCCTAGAATTTGGACCACCACTAATCTGAACGACTGAATCCTTGAACATAATTCAATCCTTTAATTTTACTCCAAATAAATAGGGTGCTTTGGTTAGATTTGACAAAATGACACAGAAATGTTATGGTCACTAAGGAAGTCTTGACTAACCATAAAACCTTGTTTAAACCCAACAAATCAGTCTCTCCCTTAAAAAGTTTGGTCAATAAAGCTGGAAATCATTGGAGTTTGCTCCCTCTTTTCAGAATTCCTGGATACGCCACTCTAACAATATCTACTACAGTATCTTAAAAAAAGACGCTTCAAAGAGCGTAGATATTTAAACAAAATTATTCCTATTATTTACATAGGGTTATCATTGTCCATTGCAATATTAATTAAATAACAACTAACAAAGTTATGGACATCTATTATATATTAAGAGGAAATATTTATATGTGTACTGTGAATACCCTTTGTTCAAGGTCACATTTTTGTTATTTACACATTATCTAATAGATTGCAGATGATTCAGGGTTGAAAGAGTGTTTAAGATTGTATGATATGATTCAGAAGACGGGATTCAATATCGATCTTCAGCTCAAAACATACATTCAATATCACTCCAATGAAGTATATTATGTTGTTCTTAGTAATGCCATTCTGTTTTAATGACTTTCAATTTGACCAAAAAACGTGTTGGTCATAAAACAATGCTAAAAAAAGACCTTCACGTAGGCCAGCCAAAGTTTGTTAGGTCCTTAGCAAAACCAGGCAATAATAACACCTGTCTTTGGTAACTTGGCTTCAACATCAGTGTCAATAGGCATCGAAACCTTATAACATTTGATATGGGTAACTTACCCACAGCATCAGTGTCAATAGACATCAAAACCTTATAACATTTGATATGGGTAACTTGCCCTCAACATCAATGTCAATAGGCAACAAAACCTTTTAACATTTGATATGGGTAACTTACCCTCAACTTCCATGTTAATAGCAAACAAAACCTAATAACATCTGATATTTAATTGTACCTCATATATTTTATCAGGTTATTTAATCAAGGGAAGAACAATTCAATGAAGATGCCATATAGTCATTTCCTGTAATGTGTTCCATAAGGAAAATCATACCAGTATATACACCATATATGTTGATGAAATTTGTAGCCTCCCAGATTGTTCTAACAACAAAAAACAGATCAATTTTAATAAAAATGTGGCATGCTCCACTTTGAAAAAAAGTTACTTTGCATCACCATAAGGAATAAAACACCAAATCTGAAATAAAAATATAAACATGTAGTTGTATTTGATTAACCTTAAATCACATAGAAGAAATCCTAGATTCCCACTGTACTTGTATGTTCTGTGTTTATTGATTTCAAACAAGCAGTAAGCCCATAATACATGCATAGCTAATCAGAATCTTAACACTGAGCTAAGGAAAAGTATTGATTTGGTTTTAGTGTAACACAATGTTACTACAAGCCTTCTCAACTAACTGGGAACCAATGTGTCCCAATAGCAACACTGCACTATGGTCTAACACAATGTTACTACAAGCCTTCTCAACTAACTGGGAACCAATGTGTCCCAACAGCAACACTGTACTATGGTCTAACACAATGTTACTACAAGCCTTCTCAACTAACTGGGAACCAATGTGTCCCAACAGCAACACTGCACTATGGTCTAACACAATGTTACTACAAGCCTTCTCAACTAACTGGGAACCAATGTGTCCCAACAGCAACACTGTACTATGGTCCAACACAATCTTACTACAAGCCTTCTCAACTAACTAGGAACCAATGTGTCCCAATAGCAACACTGCACTATGGTCTAATACATGTTATTAGAGGCCTTCTCAACTACTGTAAAGTATCATTGTTTGCGGAATACTCATTTTTCATGGTTACACATGTTATCTGAAAAAGTGTCTGTGTTCAGTTAGACATTTTTACACGTTACTTGAAAAAGTGTCTGTGTTCAGTTAGACATTTTTACACATGTTACTTGAAAAAAGGGTCTGTGTTCAGTTTTCACCTTAACAGAATGAAAATAACAATAGAAGATAATGACTCTTGCTGACCTGTCATTGTAACTTTGTTTTCTTTATACTCTCTTTGATCATTCAAGTTTTCCTGAATTAAATTCTACTGTATTTAACTAAGTAACTAAAATCATACATATCAAGTAACAAAAGCAAATGAGCAATTTGGACTCCATAAAAAACTGGGAGCATGGACCAGGTGCACCGATAGGGTAAGTGTCCTCTGCTTTTCTAGAAACACCCACTGAGTTGCTTATAAAAAGTCAAGTCTGGGGTAGATGAAAGATGAAGGAAAACTATGACACAATGAACAAATCAGTTTTCATGGCCCAGATGGATACACCATAGCAATCCACGATTTCATTATGACGACGATAAAACTTCTTCATGTGAGTACTATTTTACGTGCTTCTGTGTCCACCTCCAAAATAGCAAAAATTAGTATGTTTACAGTATATGAAACTAATGTACAAATTATTCAATTTATTATGTGTATCTTTAAAATACACTAATCTCATTGGATAATCAGCTCTACAGGTGATGTTTCATATTTACACAGGCCATTCCACAATTAAGTGGACTATTTATTTATCGATCACTGTGTATTGCCAATTTTCTATGTATTTTTAAGATAAAAAAGAAATAAAATAAGAGAAACATATGAAATGTAAAAATTGAGTGTTTTATTTTTAAGTGTTTCAATGAGCTCCGATCAACGCCTTTACACAACAATGAAACATCAAAAATCAAACAATCAATCCTTAAATAATTTTTTTTTTATCAGTAGCACAGATTACAATAGCCCAGAGAACTTATTACACATTATCCATATTATTAACATCTCAGGAACCATATGCCAAACACAAGGCCAAGCACAAGGGCAAATAACAAAGGAAGGAAGCTGAGCAAGAAGGAATGTTTTCCTCTGCACTAGATATTGGCAAGACGTTAGGATTCCCTTCACACTTGGCACTCATGCTTACATGTAGATTGTTTCTACATTCTCCCATGTCATATCACAAGTAAAGACATCTGGGATTATCTACAGGCAGTTTATATACAATGAACATCCTCAAAGAATTACTGCCAGGAATATAGTTAACTTCAGGGAGTTGGCCTTTCCTTGATTAAATGGTCATAACTGATGAAAAATTAAAACTTTGTATCATTTCAAAGATATTTTATCTAAGTTGATAGAAAATTTAAATCTCTTTGTCAATTGTCCAGTGAGTTACCTAAGGAAGTTCATCAAGTGATGATCATGCAATCAACAGAAGACAACCCCTATTCCCTATACTATATTATTTCCCATAAAATACAGCTTTTCTCTAAAGTATACTATATTATTTGCACAGACAATCAAATCTCTACAGAATTAAAATACTGCTCATCTTAGTGAGTATACAAAACAGATGCAATATATATGGGGTAGATCAAGATATTTTGAAAAGGGGGTTGGCGGCTATTGTTTGCTCATTTTTGCCAAGGTTTTGCATGAAATCAGCAACATTTTCCCACAAAAGAGGTTTCATACCCTTGGAACCTTGGATATACATGTCTTACAGACAGACAGACAGTGGTACACGTAATTCAAATAGAAACTAGAAGGCCTGTTTATCATAGGAGCCCCGCCTTATTTGTTAGTAGTGACTTTTTTTTTTTTAGTGTATGTAAGACACTGATGATGCCCCCACTCGATAGGTTTGCCAAATTAGGAACATGTTTATTTCTGTATAAAGACATGGTTTGCAGATTCAGAAACCCTTCCAAGACTTGTGTTACTCGTGGTCTGGGGATCAATTTGGGGATCAGAAATTCCTAAATATATGCATAAGTACATACTGTATCCTTGCCACATAGTGTCATGAAATTCAGTTTGGTAGTGTCAAACTAGTTGCGATGAGAAAAAGAGGACAAATGGACATATTAATGGACACATAAAAAATGTTAATACCCCCCATACCAAATCCCTAACTTTGTTGCTTCGGATATATTTCTGACAAAAATAAGAAAGTCTAACTATCACCCAGTTCCGCAATATTTCATGAAAATCAAGATCCTATGACCTGGCACTCCATTATATGTAGAAATATCCTGTGAAATATTTTAGATGTAGTTCAAGAACTGTATGAGGAGATTCCCGGACAAGCCATGATCATGTGTAATCTGGACGAACGGATGGACAGGGGTAAATTAATATGCCTCCCCCAACAGTTCATCGCAGGGGCATAAAAAAATATAATAGTAAATGTCAAGTAGATCTAGACGAAGAGCACATGTAAGCCGACACCATTTCTTATTTGAACGTCTAAAAACTTGTACAAACAAATACTGGTAGTAAATCAGTGAATACCAGTAAATAACATCTATAAACAGGTAGTTTAAACTTCACTAGGATGAAAAATACAGAAACTTGTCATGTTACACAACAGTACTTCATTGTAACCTATGATTTTATCAGTGGAGTACAGTAAAACCTCTCTAAACAGTTTGTCCTGACAGTTTGTTAAGTTTATCTAAGGTTAGATATTAACAGGAAGGGTAGGGTTTTGACTGTCTCCTAGGTAAGGTATCATTTCGACTGTTTTCCAGGTACGGTACAGCTTTTTTACTATTTCCAAAGTAGGGTATGGTTTTTACTGTTTCCCAAGAAGGGTAAGGTTTTGACTGTTTCGCAGGTAAAGTATAGTTTTGACTGTTTCCCAGGTACGGTATGGTATTGACGGTTTCCAAGGTAGGGTAGGTATTGACTGTTTCCGAGGTTAGGTATAGTCTTGACTGTTTCCCATGAAGGGTACGGTTTTGAACGTTTCCCAGATAGGGTATGTTATTGACTGTTTTCCAGGTTTTTGCTTCAACAGATTTCAATGTCTTGCTGAACCTGAAGAGTTATAGTGGTATTTTTTCCAAAAAGTTTACTATGCATAAAAAAGTAATAAATTAAAATATACTGAATATTACACAGACAAATATGTGATTTTCACCCAATTTGAGCAAATAAAATTTGTGACAAATTTCACACAAAATTCTGGAGAACTTGTCAAATGAAGTTGATGTTGTATGAACTTCACATGAAAATCATGTTAATGGAGTTAGACATTCTGTCTTCACCTCTTAGAAAGACTAAATATCTATAAGGGTTCAGAAAAGAGAATTTCACGTAAAGAGTATTTGCCTGTGATATTGTATCATTCATTAATTCAATGCATTTGCAAAAATTAAAGCTATACTTAAAAAAATCGTATGAATAAGTTACAAAACCACACAGAAGGAAACTAGGAACACAATAACTGATCACAAATTGTACATCATCTAAAACAGAACATGTCAAGCAGATTGTTCATTACAATCTAATGACAGGGTTCAAGGGGTTGGATCCCATTTTGTTGAAAAATTTTGATGATTATGTGCAAAGATCAAACAATATCATGGAACCCCATTTTTTCTAGAACCACTTTTCAAAATCTCTGGATCTGTGCCAAATATTAATCTTTATTTTATTTTGCAGTGTACACTTAAGTAAAGCCTTGCTTTCATTGTTTTCAATTTTTTTCTGCTTTCCTAAGTATTTCAAGATGTAAATTTACAGAATAAGTTACAATACTTACTACAGTAAAACCTGTGTAAAACTCCTTGAGACTTACTAATGTGTTCACTTTAAACAGGAGATTGACTTAACAAGGTCAAACATTTAAAAATCTGATATAAACAGATTTCAAAAGTGTCAGGTTTAGACAGTGTTTATTCATGGTTTGTTTAAGACAGGTTTAACAAACATTATCAGGTACACTGTCTTTGTATAAGTCAATTCAATCCTAAGAAAATTAAGAAAACACATTACAATATATACAGAAGAACCTGTATGACCAGACACAAGTACAAACCATATCACATCCTCTAGTGAGTACCAGACACAAGTACAAACCATATCACATCCTCTAGCGAGTACATCCTCTAGTGAGTAGCAGACACTGGAGTAAAAACTATAAACAATATCACATCCTCTAGTGAGTAACAGACATGGGAGAATAAACCATATCACATCCTCTAGTGAGTACCAGACACTGGAGTATAAACCATATCACATCCTCCATTGAGTACATCCTCTAGTGAGTACCAGATACTGGAGTATAAACCATATCACATCCTCTAGTGAGTACCAGACACCTAAGTACAAACCATATCACATCCTCTAGTAAACAAGAAACCGGAGTATAAACCACATCACACCCTCCAATGAGTACCAGGCACTTAAGTACAAAACACATCACACCCTCTGGTAAGTAACAGACACTTCAGTATAAAATACATCTCACCCTCTAGTGTGTACCAGACACTAGAGTATAAACTGCATCATACCCTGTAGTGAGTACCAGACACTTGAAAATAAAACACATCACACCCTCTAATGAGAATCAGACACCTGAGTATATAACACATCACACCCTCTAGTGAGTACCAGACACCTGATTATAAACCACATCACATCCTCCAGTGAGTACCAGAAACCTGAGTACAAAACATATTACATGTAGTGGAAGTAAATGCTTAAAATGGTGAAAGATATATTTTTCTAATAGTAAAACTCAATTATTGTTATTTTTTTTTTTTGCACAAATCTCTTTAGTTGACAAAATTTCTCAATCCATCACCTGTACTGTAATATTTTATGTGATTAGTATCTTTAACATTGTAACAGCCTGTCCAATTTTAGCCCCCCAAGTTGTCAGATAAGATAGGTTCTACTGTAAAATCTTCAGAATTCCACAGGAGGAATTTGTCATTAACTAAATGAAATGCATATGTTAAGTGTAAAAAATAAGAAATGTTATCAGCATCTTGACAAGTTGTAGCTTTTTCTTTCATAATATAGGTAATATCAAGACAAGGATTCCAATAATTCTTTAGAAGATTTCACACAATGTGACACTAAAAAAAAAAAAAAATTAATGGCCTACACTGAAAAAAGCATATTAATGGCCTACCGCAAACCCTGTCTTAAATTAACCCTGAATAACAAAAAGTCCCTAATTAGACCTGATACTTTTTAAAGTTCCTTTATGTATGTTGAGGTATTCAGATGTATTACTGAATGAATTTATGGTGTGTTTATTTCTTGTTTTAGTTCATTTTTTAATTAACCCCACTATAGTTATGTACAGTCAAAATGTTGGTGTTTTAGATATGTCCTTTTGGTGATCTCTGTATTTACTATTTTTATAAAGGTTATACAATGGCATGGTGTTTCACTGTATTTGTTCCTTTTTCTATTTATATCAGTTATAATAAGCTACATGTACCTGTATGTTGCAAAAAAAAATTATGACTAAAATTAAAAAAAATAAAAACTAATACAAACATGCCTTAACCTATCTTTGTGTAAGGTATTTGATTAAAAATTTCTACCATAATTTTAATGAAACAATCATTTACAGTTCTAATGTTGCTCTACATCAGACAAAAAAATTTACATTAGTAAATAAAATGAGAATCAATCAACAGAAATGATTATATAAGAAAACTTTAAAGCATTGGATAAAAAACGGTTGATTATTGCTAACCTGAAATACGGATCCAGAGTGAAAACTGTAACACAATAACAGCAGCAACAAAAAATCTTTAGATACTAAAGTCTCTTCATCAATGCTTCATTGTAAATAGATACTAGAGTCTCTTCATCAATGCTTCATTGTAAATATTGTGTTTGTTCTAAAGTCAAAATCAGTAGCTGTCCTCACCTAAGATGCAAATTTCTGCTAAATATTTCCTTTTCACAATTACGATAGACAAATCATTAAATACTAATTTACAATTTTTTCAAATCCTTTAGAGCGTAATGAGCAAGGAAAGAATTACAGCATTATCCCTTCCTGCCAAATAATAAACTTGTATTTTTTGTAATTTATATTTTTCTAGATAAAATGTTTATCTTTTCTTCACTTCTTCCTTAATATCTGGTTTAGAATACAAAGAGACTTTACTGCGACAAATCCCTCAACTAGTGCTACAGATGTTACCAGCATTGATGAGAATGCAACACACAAATAAAGAGAACAAAATTCATTTGAATAAACATGGATAACTTTCTAATACGCTTTCCTTTAAATTTAATACATCTAAGCTGAAAAATTATTCAAATGTAAAATAGCCATTTATACATCTAACAGAAACATGCAGATTTAATATGGAAACCTGCATGTAAGGATTGACAGGTGTCAATTGCCTGAAACTGATGAGACTGAAATGAACATTATACTGTGGACTATAATTAGAAATGGAAGGCAATACACATACAATTTTACCATGTAATAACATGTCAACATCACACAATCAGTTTAAATTCATACATAATTATACACAGATTTCTCCTTGAAACAAATCAACATTGATAACTTGAGACTAACAGCTTGTGCATGTTATAATGGACAACACAAGTATTTATTTTCCACCTAAATGTAAAAACCTAAACACTATTTCAAGGTTACCCTACAAGTAGTATAATCCATCCCTTTACACTTTATAAAAAAAAAATCAAATACTGAAATCTGCAAAGTTGTTATTCATCAAATATTCTCTGACACTGATTTTGGCTTATTTTTAACATCCGAAATGACATGAATGTGATATGCTGTAAAAACAGATGACTTCTGCTAGAATCTTGGTTCCCTGGATATGATTGCATACTCTTTCACAACTGTGATCACAAGAATGTTTTCAATCAAAACAACTGGTTACTCGGAACCAGATTAAACAACTGGCAATGGCTATATGTTGATATCGGGGTCCTTATAATGTATATGACAAGAACCACCATACACTCATATTCCTCTAAAATCAACGTTTTCAAGAACAATAACTCTTGCAAAGAGCTAACTTTGCACACAGTGTGCATATTGTAAAAATCTTGCAAGTGCAAAAAAAATGACAAACTATGACTAGTTGTGTTATCTGTAACTGTTTCTGAATTTTCAGAATTTTGGACATACATGTACATGTGCAAATAAAAAAAGACTGCTGCTCTATATCATGAACCCTGTGAAAACCAAACCCCTGATAAACCCATAACCTGTGTAAACCAGAAATAAGTCCCTTCATATCAGATTCTATACAATATGATCCCATGTAAACAAAAGATGTTACTTGCCTTTACCAAACTAATCCCTAAATTCAAAAGATGTTACCTGCTTTAACCAAACAATTCCCTCAGTCCAAAAGATGCTACCTGCCTTAACAAAACAACCATCTCAGTCCAAAACATGTTACCTGCTTTAACCAAACAACTCTCTCTGTCAAAAGATGTTACCTACTTTAACCAAATAAAACTCGGCAGGAAGAACTGATAATTTGACTGGGACATTATTCAAAAACAAAACCCTACAGGAAGAACTGATACCTGACTGGGGACTTTATTCAGAAACAAAACCCTACAAGAACTGATACCCAACTTGGATATTATTCTGACACAAGAAAATTTTGAGAAGAGCAATTTTTAGGGGTTTTTTTTAAGCATTCTCAAAATTTTAAAAGGCTGTTTGTTAACAAAATATATCAATTTCTGTTATATGAAGGGGCCATTTTCTGTGAAAATAGGCAAATGTCCCATGGCCCTCTACCTTCCTAATCCCTACTGACTGCCAGCAAAATGATCATCACTATCAGTGTCATTCCTTTGTTAAAGGCAGTAGTGGTACATGTTCACCATATAAACAGTTTATGCCTGTATTAACTCCTACAGAATTAGACCATAGCATATTTTCCCAGTAGATACGAATATTGACAAGTTGTGATACCCTGAGCAATTGAAATAATTTTTCCCATTTTTGACAACGGACTGCAATAAAAGAACAAAAAAAAAACAAAACATAACAAAACAAAAATTTGAAACACAGACAAGTTCAAAATACTACTATGTAGACATATCTAAATATTAGGAAATTCTATTTTCTCTTATAAATGCTCTTAATGACTCAAAATTACATGCAATTTCCAAGTTTGAAATTAAATCTACTCCAAAATCAATAGATTTTCCGTCCTACGATTATGACTATTACTCATTGAGCTAGGGAAATAAAATCAATACAACAAGTAAATATTTTCCTTTATTTACGCCTGTTGTATTTTACAATACAAGGACTTTTTAAAGGGTCTAAGGACCTTGAGAGATAATAGCCCCATTCACTTGAAATAAACAGATACAATTAGTAAGCAGATCCGTGTAGATTGTTCAAGAGTTATATTTTCTGCAGATAAAAACACTTGGCCATGAACCAAACCCTGACTGACATGTAATATCAATACACATTCAATACACAACATGTAAAAAAATACAGGTGAAGTTTGTTTACAATAGTTTGTTACATTGGGTCAATGCACATCACAAATTAGACATGAAAAAGACTTACCTGGCATTAACACAGGTATTTAAGTTGTAAATAAGACAAAAAAAATATTCTGCTACAATGAATGTTCAAGAAGCTGTAAAATCTCCCTTCCCTATCTTACATGTAGGAGAATAATTATACTAACTGTTGTAAGGGAAATAACTCCTGATATTCACTCTAATTTCAGAATCTTCTGTATTTATTTTCCTACAGATATGTTATCAATACTGCTGTCCTTCAGGAGAAATATAGTGTGGTATACTGGTGTCTGTCCTGTCCATCTTAGTGTGGTATACAGGTCTTCGTCCATCCCTCTTAGTGTGGTATTCAGGTGTCTGTCCCATCCACCTAAGTGAGGTATTCAGGTGTCTGTCCCATCCATCTTAGTGTGGTATACCAATGTCTGTCTGTCCATTTCAGTGTGGTATACTGGTGTCTGTCAGTCCATCTTAGTGTGGTATACCAGTGTCTGTCCGTCCATCTTAGTGTGGTATACATGTGTCTGTCTGTCCATCTTAGTGTGGTTACACATACAAGTGTATGTCCGTCCATCTGTTCATTCATCATTTACTTTCAGACCAATAATTTCACAATCTTTAGTATTTATTTTCCCACAGATATGTTATCAATACCGCTGTCCTTCAGGAGGAATACAGTGTGGTATACTGGTGTCTGTCCCGTCCATCTTAGTGTGGTATACAGGTGTTCATCCATCCCTCTTAGTGTGGTATTCAGGTGTCTGTCCCATCCACCTAAGTGTGGTATTCAGGTGTCTGTCCCATCCATCTTAGTGTGATATGCCAATGTCTGTCCGTCCATTTCAGTATGGTATACCGGTGTCTGTCCGTCCATCTTAGTGTGGTATACCAGTGTCTGTCCGTCCATCTTAGTGTGGTATACATGTGTCTGTCTGTCCATCTCAGTGTGGTTACACATACAGGTGTATGTCCGTCCATTTGTTCGTTCATCATTTACATTCAGACCAATAATTGAAAAATATTGCCATTAATTTTTGTGAAACTTAAGTGAATTGTTTCTGTTGGTTGATGTGAACTCTCAATTTTTATTATATTTTTTTTTTCATTTTTGGGCTATGGGACTTTATTCATACAAAAATGGGGTGATTTTCTGTTTTCAGACATCCATGAAACTTGGGTGAATTATTTATTTATGTCAGCTAACTTTGTGAGTTTTAGATATTACCATTTAGAATCATTCATATTTTTTTTTTTTTGCATTTTCCAATTTTTACTCAATAGTGCTCTTAAGCACACCTTTTTATGAAAGTTATTTCTATCCATAACGACATAGTCTCTATTGATTGATTGATTAACATAGACAGGAAGGTACTTTAGACCAGAGTTAAAGGTTACCCTACGTACCCCAGCACATTTTATACATGTACATATTTTAAAGAAATGCTGCTAATTAAACTTTTTTATTTTATTATTTGGGCACTATCGACGTATATATTTATAAACCATGAAAAACTGATCCTAACAATACTATTTCTAATAATCTGTTCAAAAATTAGAATCAATTCCTTAGATGAATTGTTAGCTTATGCACCCTTTTTCACTGCGAAAAAAGTTAGAAAAATGACACATTGTATAAGATCCTTTTATTTCACACTATCTACTAATACATACTATGACAAGTCTCATTTAAAAATTTAAGTATCATTCCAGCTAAAAACCATGCAAAATGTGATACATGGTTGGAATGCCTACAAATTTTCAGTTTTGATATATTTCTTTTAAAATGTAATAGTAAACAGAAAGTTTTATATAACCCTTGGTCATATAAAACATTTTGATAAAAATCATACAGATATATTTGCAGAATTCAAAATTAAGGAAATAACTCTGTAAATGGTGCTGAAATACAATAGAAATTGTTAAATTTTCAATGTATATTGTCTCATAAGACCAGACAGATTAGAATGAATAATTATACAATTCACCATACAGACCCATGAAGCAACTTAATAACAAAAAAATGCACATATAAAACTTTTTAATTGGGGTGTGGGGTCACTTATAGAATATGCATGATTCTTAGTTGGAGTGCTACATAAATGACTAAGCCAACAGAGATCTGTCATAAATTTATTTAATTATTTACATAATAATCCTGGGTGATTTCAAATGAAGAGTGACTGTTCTATTTCAAGTCATAACATACTATATCAATACTACAGTGAAACCGGCCTTACCTGAACCCTAAACAAGACATACAGGCAGATCTGTTAAAATGTATTTTGAACCTTGGCAAACTGAACATTTGTCTGAATCAAAGTAATTTTAGGGTCCAAAAGATGTTTGGTTTCAACAGGTTTTACGGTACAAGTTTCTATAACAAGCAAAGCCAGAGTCAATCGAAAGCAATCCAAGTCAAAGCCAGAGTCAATCGAAAGCAATCCAAGCAACGCCAGAATCAATCGAAGGCAATCCAAGCAAAGCCAGAGTCAATCGAAAGCAATCCAAGTCAAAGCCAGAGTTAATCGAAAGCAATCCAAATCAAAGCCAGAGTCAATCCAAGTCAAAGAAGAAATGGGGATATAAAGTCATGAAATCTCTATACATGTAATACCAGAACTAAGAAAGGCTAAAAATATTCTGATGGAAGTCAAAATTTGTCGACACTGAAGTAGACAATTGGCAAGTGCTGAGACACTGTTTTGTCTATTAATATGTCAATATTTATTTATATAATAATAATTTGGAAACTATTAGCTGTGCAGAAATGTTTAAGCTTTCCAAGAAGTCTCGCACATTCTCCTCACCGATTGAGACTTCACCAATAGCAACATGGAGTGAGTAGAAATAAAAACCGGAACAGATCTGTTCATACTACTTGATGACAATCTGTATATTTCACTGTGGAAATCATCTGTAAAACAAAGGTCTCATGGAGATATTCTCAATCCTTAGAGCGTAACTTGCAGTCAAAATCCGTAGAAAATACAGAAAATCCGTGTCAGTAAACACCTCTGCCAGAAAAGACCTAAATCAGAACAGGGAAAAAGGCATGTTAAGTTTATTATGGACTTAATTTCTACCCATCTCAGCAACATGAGGTGCACCATAGACAAGGAATGACCTCTGTTCATCATAGGCATAGCCTAAAATCGTATTGTCTAAAAATGAAATTTGTAATCCTGAGAAAAGTCGTGTGATGGAGACCGAGAGTGCAAGCAGAAACTCAAGAGATTGTAATAATGCTCATGATACAAGTAATCAAATAAAGGTGTTACTGCTGAACTATGGAACTGCCATGTATTACTCTGCAGAATTGAAGCTTCATTCCAAGTTTTAATTCACTCTCACAAGATTTTTAGCTGAAGTATATCTTATATCATCTCACTATTTCTTAATGCAAGAAAATTAAACTTTTTGTAAAAATTTTAAGACATAAATGATTTTTTGTCACAGACCTTGACAACTAAGAAATAAATGCTAATCATTTTAAAGATTAATCAATTCTAAAAAAATATTTTGAAATTAGTTCACTTATTTATAATACATAAACAGATGACAATAATTTTTTATAATAAAATAAAATAACAAGCCTCCTACATGTGAAAGGAGACCATCTGTGACATCCTACACAGATTTCACTAAAAAGAGGAGATTTTTACAATCATTAGAGAGCAGCATATCTAATTTCTTACAATAGGAAAATTTATCTTCAACCTATACAAGTAAAGGACATTTCTTTCTATACAGCAAATTAATGGTGGAGATGTTTTATACGGCATTAATCGGTTTATTGTTGCTTTGAAGTCCATCCAGGTATTTTATCCCTTGTCACTATACATGCAATTATTGAAAATATCTTAGCTTTTCTCACATAACTGACTTGATGGGGTCATGGTACACCTTTATGAGGTCAAGACATTAAGGTCAAAGGTTGGGTCATTCTGCCTGACCGCTGGTCATTAACTTTAGAAACATTAGAAAAACAACTTTCCAGTACAAAGCAGCTGTGAAACAAATTTATACATTATTGTGATTGTATTTCAAGATTTGAGAAATTTTTGGCAGGTCTTTGTGGCGTCCAGTTTAAATTAAAATGTATGGTTAAGACATCACCCAAATTACACGGACAACTTGAGGCATTTCTTTTAATAGGCGTGGGAAAAAATTTGGCTATTGGTATAATTTTTTATTTTTAGTTTTCAGATTTTATGATGCCACTTGTTTTTTTTTTCTTTCTTTTTTTTTTCTTTTTTAACACTCTCCCTCTTAAGTTGCAAGCTAGAATTATTTGATGTGTGAAATATTCAATCCCACAGAAGACATTTGACACTCACTCTTTTTTAAACAGCTATGCCATTAAACCAAAATTGACAAATTTTACAACATAATAATTCTTACAAAGATACTTCTAAAAGACTTGTATAAATATGCATGAATTTTTACTCCTTCAAACTACTATGGTACTAATAACAAACTGTATTTCATAATTCATACAAAATTAATTAGCCCAATCCTGTAGCCAGTCATACACAGCTACACATGAAATTAATGAAACTTTTGTTTGTACTATACATGTAGATCTGTAAAATAATAAATTTCGTGAGTAACAATGGTATTATGTAGACAATTGGTAGTAAAAACAATTGGAGAGTTAGTAAACCTCTGTGCAAACCATCAAAGGAGAGAGTCTTAAATATAATTAAAAATCAAGAGTTAAAAGTGTTAATTGTGAATCTGAATACATGAATCCATAATAAAAAAAGAAAATAAGGACTTCTGAAGTTCTTGCATTAAAAGGACAAAACATTCCGTTGAAGTTTACCAAAATTCATATATTCCATTCATTTTGTACTTTCTGATCACTTTCCTGTCATATTCTTCAAAAAGAAATGGTGTCCATACCCAAGAAATAATCTCATATTTATCAAATAAATTTGTCATCACATAGTTTATCTGATTGCAGACCTGATTTTACAAGGTCAACAAAGCAGAAATTGGCAAATACAGTAAGATAAAAGAATCATAACAGTAAAAATCCTGATTTGAAAAAGCAGAATTCCACTTTAAAGTGGAAGAAAATAAGGTTTGCTTATGTAAAAATATAAAGATGTTTCACTGGTGAGGATATAGATTTCTGGATGAGTCGGGGAAAAAAACAAGAAGAGGACAACAAAACAAAATTTATTATTTTTCTCAACTGTTTTTGTTAAATGATGTATTATTGTGCCCTGTTGACTAAAGCCACAAAACATTTATTTCCTAATATTTACATACTTTGCAATATTCTGATAAATTTTTATGTTTCAACAAAACAGCTGATATTTTTAGGCCATATGCCGTTAAACCTTTGAATTTATAAAAATGTCTGGTGGAGAATTACATGTATGTACTCTTAAGCTCCGTTGTGGTGATGAAAAAATGCCCATGCTTGTGAAAGAGAATAAATTTTACTTATAATTAGGAATTACTTATTTTTATTAGAAAAGATACAGTTTTTTACAAAGGGTAAATTGATACTAAGTGAAATATTATCTCATGATATAAGTGATTGAACTGTACTACACAACTGAACCTTACAGCAAGCTTAGAAATACATGCTTTTCCCATTTTCTCAGTTAGTCATGTAATATTCCCATAAGATAATAAAATTTTCAATGCCAGTTTAAGTACCCTCAACAAACATTTCCAATTATAACTGCTTGGCAAAATTGGGATTCTGTGTAGTAAATCTAAGTACAGCAATTTGTGTGAATTTCAGGATAAGGTACCAAGGCATAATTGATACACTGTATATAACAGTCCTCATGATAAGCAGTCAGAGGACTGAGGCTGGTAAAAATGAAGGTAAACGCTCACAAACTCCAGAAAAACTGAGCACAGCTTGATACATGTTGCATTTACATGTACCTTATGACCTAAAAATTGATTAAGGTAAAAACATAAGTAGTAGGTGAATATGTAATTAAGATTCTGCAAAAGTTTCATTAAATTCTATTCATTGGTATATTAGAAGTAACAGGTAAGAGATGGGTCCCCCTCACTGTAACAGAAGAAAGTATGGACAATGATGGAACACACACTTCTAACACTACATGTACATGTATATACAGCCCATTTGCATAAAAATCTCCAAAATACTGTTATTTTACTTATTTTCAGCAGTTTTTATTTTTCAAGAATTTTATTATCAGCAATTATTTGTGAATATAAGCACCTGCATCATATGGTATCAGTCTGCATATACAGTGAAACCTGGCCAAACTGAATCCCTCTTCAATTGTAGAATTTGTTTACTTTAGAATGCTCAGTTTACCCAAGTTCAAAATACATTTAATCTTCAAAAAGTGTCCGGTTTAGACAGGTATTCAGCGTATTAAGGGTTTGGTTATGACAGGTTTTCCTGTGTATTAAGGTTTTTTCAGGGCCATTTTCAGGTTTCTTTTCAAAGATATTCAAAAATTGGAGGGCCATTTGTTAACAAACCATATAAACGTCTTTTATGTAAAGGTGCCACTTTCTGAAAGAAGGGGCAAATGGACCATGGACCATGGCCCCTTGGCCTTCCCAACCCCTGGAATAGTGGTCCCTATATACAGACAGTTTTGGGTGGGTGTGTGTGTACCTTGCCTTTTTTTTCTGGGCTTTATAAGAAAGTCACATGATGAAAGATTATGAACACTTAATATAAATTAAACCAAAATGGATATAGTGAATATGTCAAAGAGTGTCAACTCAAGGCCACCCATCTGTCTTCAATGAACCATGAGGAAACCAAGTACTTTTGAATTGGTAAAATATCTAACTTTGTTGGGTGGGTAGAAATTTACAATTTGCAATTTACAAAAAAAGTGAAAAAAAAAATTTATAAATTTGAGTCATTAAAACTTAGGAATTCTTTGACCCAAAGATAACAAGGACTAGTCCTAATTCCTTTAGTTTTGAAGACTTGATTTAAATGTCATTTCATTTTCAAGCCAATTGTATTTTTTTAGATATCTTTTTTTGAAAAAGCAAATTAGTGAAAAAAAAAACATATAATAAACATGGCCTTCAATACATAGTAAGTAAGAAACTTAATTTTTGGTCAACAGAGCCATCATGTTTTTATGTAGACCGCACTGTAGATTTCAAAGCACTTTGAACCAATTTCATCATAGACCTTCTTGATATTACATAGACTCATTTCATCAAAGACCTTCTTGATATTACATAGACTCAGTCTGTAGGTCAACTGCTAATTTTTTTTCACTGGCAAGAAGTGATAATAAATATACAAAATAGTTGGATAACAAAAAAAGATATCTTCAACTCTTATTATTTTCAGTACTAAAGCTTCATCATGTAAAAAAAAACCTTGTACTCTCCAATTAACTCAAAAGTTGAAAATAAACTTTTAAAACTTTTAGAAAAGTACACCCAAAAACACATCAATATTTTCATACAATGCTTTTTTTGTTTATTGTCTATTCAAACTGTACATAGAGCAACAATAGGGTGAATCTAAACAAATACAATGAAATCTTTCTTAATCAAACCTTGAAAGCTCTGAAAACCTGTCTAAACCAGACGCTTTAAAAGTCCTTTTTAAATCAGTTTATATGTATATTGAACTTTGGTTTATAGGACCAATTTTTTAAGTCCAAATGGGATTCAGTTTAAACAGGTTTCCCTGAACAAAAATTTGTATTCATATTGTTTACAATCACAACTTCACACCTATGAAAGGCTTAGCTCAGGCAGAAAAACGATTCATATCTTCCTCCATTAACATTTCAATTGTTTGAATTGTATTGTATTCGAATATTTTTTTCCTCACTGGTCAAAACAAATTTCCATCTGAGCATTTTGCACCTGATCAACTTTCTAAAGAAGTAGCCAGCGGCCATTCACTACGGTATAATGAAGTAATTGTTGCCAACCATAAAGAATTCACCATTAATCAATTTGGTTTAAAATCCCTATTAACTGAAAGTAACTTCAAATAAGTTAATTTATATTTTAAATTGATATTAAAAAATACTTCAAATTTCTACAGGTGGTAAGATGTTGAACGGTACCATTAATACAAACAAGTATTTATACTGAGAAACCCACCTAAACTGTTCTAAACCCACAAATAAGTTAGCCTCAGGTTTGTATACACTTTATACAAAATTAGTTTGATTTTAGGTGAGAGGTTTATACACCTCAATGAATAAACAAAAATATTAGTACATGTTGTTTAATTACAGCAGTCTGATGATTCAAATTGTCATTCATGTTGATGTTGCAGCCCCACTTGTTTTTTTTCTTATCAGGATCATAACCCACTCACATTCAGTTTTCCATTTTACTATAAACACTCAAGGTTCGGCAACCATTCCTTTGTTTTCATTTAATTGTCTCTTTTCATTATTGGGTCAGCAGGGCCAGAGTAAAATATCATGTCCCCTGCCGCATGCTTGCATTTTCCCTAAGTTGTTTTAACCATTAAAGGTCTTACTTTCATTTCTCCTGTTCGTCAAGGCTAAATAACAGAAACAAGTCTGGACACGAAACCGGAAAAAAAATCTGGAAATTCAGAGATCAACCTATGGAAAACTGTGCCCACAGGACCCACATGCCACACTTATTGTGCACAATACATGACTTGTCATTGTAAGC
The DNA here is from genome assembly GCA_037379345.1 of Perna viridis. Taxonomy (NCBI): domain Eukaryota; kingdom Metazoa; phylum Mollusca; class Bivalvia; order Mytilida; family Mytilidae; genus Perna; species Perna viridis. The sequence continues at coordinate 952,751 of CM074524.1, read as the reverse complement.
ACTGACTCAAGTACAACTCTAGATATACAACTGTCCTACTGACCTGGAAGATTTTGTCAGGAAACAAGCACATATTTTTCCCCTTGTTACTGTGCATAAAATACTTCAATTCCACAACAGTCAGCTCCCTTGCTCTGAGTCCAAATTTCTATACTTGCATGTACCTCTGTGAGCCTCATTACTTCTTACTCATGACATTTTAAAAAGTGCTAAAACCTATTCGAAGTATATTTATCATTCTCAGAATTCCTTATTACTGTTGCTATATGGCTATTCAATATGAGCAACAACTTTGTGGTTTGGAATAAGAATGATGGTTCCATTTGAAGGTATAACTTTAATCACCTACATGTATCTTCTAAAGACAGTTACGTACAAACATGACCACTTTCAATACAGAAAAGCAGTCTATTTTGAAAGGCTGATAAAGAAACATAGAAAAAGGAAAAGGGAGGTTTACAATCAAGAAATTAAAAAAGAGGGTCCAGGTTACAATATACCCAATTTCCATTAATTGGAAGGTTCCACTGCCTAGAACCCTCCTAAGAATATGCCACAGCTCTGCTATCAGATAAAATTGATTCAGGGGAAGTTCTAAGTGTGTATTTTTGCTACACTGTGCAGAACCATTCAAATTCAATTTACATGAAATGCATAAAGACCAATGGGCAATATTCTATTGCACAATGCATCAAAATTAAATTTAATTTAGAATGTATAATGCATACATGTAGTCTTTTCCTATGCAGAGTGTATACCTGTCTGTACTGAGATGTATCAATAATACAACGAAGATCACATCACCGAGATAAATAAATGAAAGGGGAGATCACTTGGTAATTTACCAATGACAATGACAACTGCAGACTTACCTCAATGCTTGTTGTCTCTCCTCCGATGATTCTTTCTTCTGTGGCGAGGTGTCACTCATGACTGGAGGTAATACAGATGTTGACCATTATTCCTGTAAAACACAGGAGTCATTCGTGAATAGAACCAATTTTCTGGTTAAACACAATTGCAATTCTTATATTTTCGTGATATTTGATCATGTGCACTTTCGTTTCGATACATTGAAATAAAACATTTAAAATCCCACTGAAGTATATGTTGCATGTAAACAACACTTTAGTACAATTAATCCATAAAATGAAAGCATACATTATACAAATACATACATGTATGTTTTCACCTGTTCTAAGTTACAGCCTAACCACATAGGACAGGTGGTCTTGATATACAGGTTAATTTGTGTACTCCATAGTCCAGTGTTTTAGAATTTTTTCAAAATTTAAGGTTTCTGTGGTTTAAAACTCTAAATAATGATTTAACTTTCTTACACTTCAAGTTAACTTCCCAAATTTAACAAAACCTTTCCATATTTCAAGCTTTCTAACTTTTCTAACTCTAACAAATAGGCTTCTGGAACAGGGTTATGTGGCTACAAGATTGAAGTCATCATTACAGAAGTTTTATAGTCATCATCATGAACTGGTGGATCGTTATGGTGTATCCATCTGCACCATGAAAACTGATTTATTCAACGAGTCATAGTTTTCCTTTCCTCGCTTGTCCACCCCGGACTTGACTTTTTATGAGCAACTTGGTGGGTGTTTCTAGAAAAACAGAGGGCACTTACCCTATTGGTGCACCTGGTCCATGCTCCCAGTTTTTAGTGGAGTCCGAGTTGCTCATTTGCCTTTGTTACTTTATATGTATGATTTTAGTTACTTTATGTTCTTTGTTGTGTATGTCTGTTTTCCATGTCTGGTCTTTGTCCCTGGATTATATTCTTTTGATTACCGCTATAACCTTGGTTCCATTGATTACTCTTTCTACTACCAAAGAAAAAGCGGAACATAATAACCAAAAACTTGCCCCCAGTGACAGGGAATCCTAGAACACTGTAATAGGCAGATTTTTATCTTGGTTTATTATTAGACGGTTGCTAAGACAGGTTTCATTGTACATGTATATCTACATTGTACATGTACATGTACATGTGACTGCAGTCTTCATTGCACAATCCTATAATATCCAACAGTGTTACACAAAAATCAAATCACAGCCTGACAGCAGGGTTTGACACTAACAGTAGTCCCGTAGTCCTGTGCCTACCTATTCTGGGAAAGGAGTACCTAGAAATTGTAATGGGTAGTCCTTTGGGCTACCTAAATTAATTCTTACAATTTTACTATACCTAAAGATATGGGCTGCAAGATAATTTTGATGACTACATAATTTATGGATCAGAAAGTCCTTTTGGGCTACCTAGCTAAAAAAAAATTGGTGTCAAACCCTGCAGTGACACTTGCATTGCACAATCCTACAATATCCAGAACAGTATTACACAAAAATCAAATCACAGCCATACGCTTACACTGCACAATTCTACAATATCCAGAACAATGTTGCACAAAAATCAAATCACAACCAGACACTTACACTGCACAATTCTACAATATCCAGAACAGTATTACACAAAAATCAAATCACAACCAGACACTTACACTGCAGTTTTACAATATCCAGCACAGTGTTGCACAAAAATCAATTCACAACCAGACACTTACATTGCACAGTTCAAAAGTTTTCACAATGTTTTCATGTAATTCATTTATAATGTAATTTAAACCCATGTTTTAAAACTTTTAACAGTACAGATGAAGGGTGCAACAGTACATATTTTTCTCAAATGATACATACTGAAGTATTGGATATGCCTGACAATAGGCAATCATGATACATTTTAAGAGATGTACTTATATGTCCTTCATGGGCGCAATCAAGTTTTACAATACAAAGCCACTTATGCAAGAGAGAAAATAAACAGTTGATCCAACGTTCTATTTGAAATAAAACATTTCACCAACATATTTTTTTCTATGAGTCATTTAAATAATTTTAGCCGTACACTTACCAATTGCTTTAAACAAGAGGCTCCCAGGAACCTGAATCGCTCACCTGGTTAAATTTTCGCCTTTTAAGGGCAATACATTGTAACTCTAACAAGGAGTTGTCAGACAATTTTGACTCCATTTGATTCATTGGACACATTTGTAACCTTATAATAAGAATCATTTCAGCAATTGAAAGCTATTGGTTAAACCTAACAGATTTGGCAATCCATGCAAAAATCTACTGTCTGACCCCATTGTTCTATTTTTAGAAACAGCAGCCATGTTTCTTCAGTGATCAAAAATCTGTCATTTCGTTAAGGATACCCTATAAAACAAAATGCCAACTTTCATTGAATTCTGTAGAGCAGATTCTGAGGAGGAGATTTTTTAAAGTAATAACATCATAAACAGGAAAAAAACATCCAAAAAGGGCAATAATTCCAACAAGGGTCAACAAATTTTCACCACAATTTGACCACAGATAGATCTCTTCATGCTGAATAATTTTACCCCTTTCAGATTTTAGTTAAACCTAACCATTTTAGAGATATATGCAAAAATCTGCTGTCTGACCCTAATGTTCAATTTTTAGTAACAGCGGCCATGCTTCATAACAGATCATAAATCCAAATAGTCATTTTGTTAAGGATGCCTTTTAAAACAAAAACATCAACTTTCATTGAATTCTGTAAAGTAGTTTCTGAGGAGAAGATTTTTTAAAATAATAACATTAAAAACAGCAAAAAAAAACATCCAAAAAGGGTAATAAATCTAACATGGGTCAAAAGATTTTCACCAAAATTTTGACAACAGATAGATCTCATCATGTTAAACTCTTTCATCTCTGTCAGAATTCGGCTAAACCTAATGGTTTTGGTGATAAATGCAAAAAACTACTGTCTGACCCCTATGTTCTATTTTTAGTAATGGTGGCCATGTTTTTCAACGAATCAAAAATCCTCACATCAGTTTTATGCATGATACCCCAAGAAACATTCATACCAAGTTTGGTGCCAATTGATCAGGTGGTGTCAGAGGAAAAGATTTTTGAAAGAAATAACATTCAAAGTAGCAAAAAAACGTCGAAAAAAGGCAATAACTCCAACATGGCTCAACATCTCAAAATGAAAATTTACCACAGATAGATCTCATCATGCCGAACACTTTAACCCCTGTCAATATTCGGCTAAACCTAACAGTTTAGGAGATATATGTGAAAAAACTACTGTCTGACCCCTATGTTCTACAGCGGCCATGTTTTTCGACGGATCAAAAATCCCCACATCAGTTCTATACAGGATACCCCAAGGAACATTTTTCATACCAAGTTTGGTTCCCATTGGTCAAGTAGTTTCAAAAGAGTTTTGAAAAATTGTTAACAACAACGACAGATGACGATGGAAGCCAAGTGATGGCAATAGCTCACATGGCCTTCGGTCAGGTGAGCTAAAAATGGTATCAAATCGTAAGCAGCTACAACATACTGTGAACCCAAAAAATACAGTGATTTCAGTACATACAGTCAATCATTTTCCCTTTGGATTTTCTTAAAACATCACAGGAATAAAAATTAACAATTTCTACAAAAATGCCGAAATTGCAACAATTGCAGATAATACTTCTGAATCTATGAACAACACTAGAGTTCCCATCTAATCCTAAAAATGCAGAACCATGTTATGAAAAAAAAATCACAGCCCAACACTTACTATTATCAATAATTTCTCAATTTATACATAGTACATTCCCTGATAGATCTTGACTTGATCAACACTAGAATTCCTGTAATAATAACAATCATGGTAAAACCATGACAAAGAAAGGAGCTTTCACAAGAGAAAATTGACAAAGGGATAATAAACTGAAATAATGCTCTTAAGGATTGACAAGTGAAAACAAAACCAACACCTCTGCGAAGCAGGTGATATTTGATTTCATAATCAATTGACAGTTTTCATGAAAGCATCTTCAATCCTTCCCATGTTTTTAAATAAGAATGAGAAACAGATCAGGATAATATAATTCAAGGCAATTTGATGAAATCAAAGCAGAGACTGAATGAAGAATAATAAAAATTCCAAACCATACCTGCAGAAATTTTGAACACCATTTGTGGGGGATATTTCATCAAATATCCAGTGATCAGATTTAAGGGGAAATACTTGCTAAATGCAAGTTGAAATTCAATTTTGCTAGTAGAAATTACTTCTACTTGCTAAAATTTGCAAGTGGAATCCTATATGTTATATAGGTAAAATTAAAGCAGGTGAGCGATTCAGGCTCCTGGGAGCCTCTTGTTGTGTTTTTGGACTATATTCATAAAAAGGGGAATTACAAATAGTTGCACAAGATTCGCTTTAAAATGTTTCAAGCATGAAACTTTGTTGAATTGTTTTTTTTTTTTTTTTTTTTTTTGTCATTAATATAAGTTTCTTTTTGAAAATAAAATTTATAATAATTTTCAATGCTACAATGTACTGTATTCAAATATTTGTTTTTGCTTATTTTTTTTTTTTTTTTGGGTGGGGGGGGTTGGGGGGGGTTGTAAAAAATGCAACAATAACATAGTGTATCCGATTATGACATTAAAATAAATTCAAAATTCAAAACTAAGCATTTCCATAGTTACATGTATACATTGTATGTAATGAATGCTGAAAGAGTAATCAAGGGAACCAAGGTTATAGCAGTAATCAAAAGAACCCAATCCAGGGACAAAGACCAGACATGGAAAACAGACATACACAACAAAGAACATAAAGTAACTAAAATCATACATATAAAGTAACAAAAGCAAATGAGCAACTCGGAATCCACTAAAAACTGGGAGAGTGGACCAGGTGCACCAGTAGGGTAGGTGCCCTCTGTTTTTCTAGAAACACCCACCCAGTTGCTCATAAAAAGTCGAGTCCGGGGTAGACAAGAGAAGAAAGGAAAACTATGACTCATTGAATAAATCAGTTTTCATGGTGCAGATGGATACCTATAACAATCCACGAGTTCATGATGACGACCATAAAACTTCTGTAATGATGACTTCAATCTTGTAGCAACATAACCCTGTTCCAGAAGCCTATTTGTTAGAGTTCTAGTGCAATACAAAAAGTCTGCGTAGTTTCGGCAAGCTCTGGCATAACGTATGAGTTGTGATATGAACACTCTATACGCAGGTGCTGAAGGGATGTTGCCACAGATGAAAGAAAATTGGACAATTCTGAATGAAAAGTCATCACGTTTGTCGTACAGTCAATAGTTTCCCTTTACCATCGATTTCTAAGTGTAGGTCAAGATATGAGGCTGACCTTACAGTGTCCGTAGTATCCTTTATCTCAAGTTCTTTGGGGTAGATGCGATGTATCAAATCCCCGAAATTAGGATTGTTTAAAGATACTATGTCATCTATATAGCGGAAACTGAGATAAAAGGATCCAGCCAAATAATATTCTTTCTTTTAGATCAAATCAGCTATAAAGTCAGCCTCATAAGAGTGAAGGAATAAGTCAGCAAGTAAATGAGCACAATTCGTTCCCTTTGGAATGCAGACCGTTCGTTGATAAACATGTCCATCACACTGGACAAATATGCCATTACAAATTCCAGCACTTTGTAAACATCTTCCTCTGTATATTTGGAAGATGATTTGGAATTATTTCTTACAAAGTATGAGGAATCTCTACCAAGAACTATATATTTGTATCTAGGTGTACCATCTTTTTTGGAAAAACAACGATGTATAATGTTTTTAAGTTGGGATTTTAACTGAGAATGGGGAATAGAAGTATACAGTGTTGAAAAATCATAGGTTTTAATGCTATTATATTCAGATAATAGTCTTGAACTGATTGTCTCCAAATATCTTTCAAATTTTTCAGGATCCACATTGAATTAATACCCTTACAGGAGTAACAAGTGTTGTGGTAGGACTGCAGACCCTCTTTGACATTTGCCAGTATAGAAGGTAAAAGTTTTGAAAGAGGTTTGGTGGTACATTTTGCAGATCCAGCTATGAAACGTTGTTTGTATGGATTCTTGTGGAGTTTAGGAATCCAGTACATAGACGGTAAATCACAATCATCGTCATGGGTAGAGCGACCAAAAGAGGATAGCACAGATTTATGGTTTTCAACGATCTCTTCTTTGGAGAGTGTTGTAGCAGTATAGGTGAAACATAAATATACTTTTATTTGTCCCAGGAATACATGTACAAATGTAAGACGGCATTTGATACCAGGCCCAGTCTAAACAGCAAGTTCTAATTTAAACTGCACGAATTAGTACAACTCCAGCTAAGAATAATGCAAAATGTGATTCATGGTTGGAAAGCCTTCATATTTTGATTTTGAACAGAAATTAACATGTGGCTTTTCATACAACCAGTGTTTTTAGGAGATGAAAATTATATAGAGTGTTCTGTAGTATTCAAAATTAAGGAAGACAACTTTGTATATGTCATTTAAATACAATAGAAACTGTTGTATTTTCAGTGTGGAATATCTCCTAAGAGCAGACAGATTGGAATGAATAGTCATGCATTTCATCATATAGACCAATAAAGCAAAAATGAAAATGTGTAGTCTTTTTTTTTGGATGTATCACATATTACAGAATTTGCATGATTCTTACAAAAACTACTACTTAAAACCTTTCAATGGGCAATCATGACTACAAGAATCAATTACAATTATCTTTTCTACAAAAAATGTAGGACTGACATATATTTTTAAAAACATTCCAAAAGATCAAAGAACTAAAGCTCTCAAATTCAAACTATAGACATGATACAGATTTGATCAGTGAGAGTAGGTTTTTAAAATATGGGCCATATTGATTAAAGGATGAATTAACAAGAGAATGGATAGGCAAGGATACAAACAAACCAGATGAACTGAAAATTGGACAGATGTTCTAGAAAACTTGAACTCAAGCGATTGATACAGGTTTAGACTTAGATATGCTAAAAAACTCTCAAACAATCTAGGAATTAGAAAAATGAACATAACCAGCCTACTAAGTAACACATTAAGATGGAAACACAACAGAAGGAATTAAAAACAAGGTGGACATCGTAGGAATATTCATCAAATCCACAAGACCCTAAATTCATTATCCATTCGAAACATGGGCAGTATATGTACCACGTGGGAAATGACACAATAAGGAAAATCAATACCTAAGAGACCTTTAGTGTCTTAACCTTAAGATTGAGGAGACCTGTGCAGGTCTGGGTGTCAAAAAAATAGGCCTGCAGCAGAGCTAAGCTTGTTATAAAAGGCGACTAAATAGTGCTAAGAACCTTAGCCGGGGGCTAGGGCGCTCTGCCCACAGAGCAACTGGGATGTGTGCCCCAGGTGGTGGAATGGGTTACCCCTGGTGTGTTACATGCTGGGGTTGTCAGGCTATAATACAGAAAACCTGACTGCAAACCATAGTGGTGCACCATGTTGGGAAAGATGCCACGTTTCTCACACATCATAAAGAACCCTACTGTGGTATTCTCCCAGAGTAGGAACCATAGGGCTCTGCAACAGGAGGCTAAATTGCCCGACCCTACCCACCTCTCCCTATTCCCAGTGGCTATCAAAATTTGTTGACCCCAATATCCTTGTGTCCCATCCCTATTTTCATTTCATCATCATTTCATGTTCATTTTATAATCCACTTCATGTTCATCGCCTGAATATAGCTGAATATTGCTGCTTGGGCGTTAAACCCCAACAAACAAAATAAGATTGAGGATGGAGGATAGAGTTGTACAATACTATGGTACAGTAAATAAAATACTGCTGCAACCAAACGCAACTAAATATGAGTGCTGGAATGTAAAATTTTTGTTGTAATAAGGTGTTACTCCCTACACAAACAAGCAGTGTTTACAAATTTTGCTTTGCAGGAGTTAGACACCGATGCAAATGCAAATAACATTTCCACCTGTTGTCAGACATATTTTGTTAAAACGACACTGACAGTACATAGAAACACATCTAAACAACAACATATATAAAACTGTTACACTTCCTAACCTTATTCTTAAAACTGAATGCGCAGAAGCAAGTAGTTTTGGTGTTTTTTTCCTAACTCAGAATGTTTCCCAAATGGTCGCCATATTGTTGAAGATCCGATATTGATCCATGTATTACGTAACAGGTTGCAGATTCGCATCTAAAAATCATCGCCGAGTTTGTGAAAAATACTGTGCATAATCAAAAATGCTTAATTTTATCGCTTATTTATATTTTGAGGCTTAAAATATCACAATTTCCCTTAAAACATGCAGTTCTAAAACAAAACTATACAGTTTCAGGGCCATGTACCGGATATTCAATAACGTGAAACCAAGTGTCGTGAGTTCAAGTTAAATATCCGAACCTTTATCATTTTCCTTCACCTTTCAAAAACTTGAACGTGCATATTGTGAATGTGATCTGTTCTATTAAAAGCGTGTTTAATGAGGAGGTATACTTTATTTTTATACATAAAATGCATTGAATGTAAGCATTGACATTTTGTGTTTATATGTACCTACTTTAAATAAAGCTTTTGTACTTTGAACTTGTCAATAAATGTTTTTTCCAAAGAAAAAAACATCTTTATGTCTTTATATATATATATATATATATATATAGATATATATATATATATATATAGATATATATATATATATATAGATAGATATAGATATATATATATATATATATATAGATATATATATATATATATAGATATATATATATATATATATAGATATATATATATATATATATATATATATATATATATATATGTATATGTATATATATCTCTATATATATGTATAAATATATATATATAAGTCTAAAGGATTGTACAACGATACCGATAAAGATGTTAACACACTATAATAAAGTATATAATGGGCAAAATTTTCAGTCAACAAATGACCTTTTTCAGTGCCTTAAATAAACTGAGTGTGTATGAAAGTAAATGGTCTGTGAACACAACTCACTACCCATTAAGTTTGCTGGTTGGCAGATTCCTTTAGACTTGATATATATATATATATATATATACAACGTCTCAGAATGTGACGACTCTATTCGCTACACTGCTCCATCGGATCAAATTGGTACAGGGAAGATAACGTAAACTTATAGAAGGGTCTGAACAATTCCCAACGATGTTAGAACTGTCAAATTTGCGAAGCAAATTTTTGGTCATTCCCTCCGCGGGACTCGAACTCGTACCGCTGTGACATCTATGGCAACACCGCCTGCACTAAGTCCAGCACCCTAGACCACTTGGCGAGCTAGGCTATATAAAAATACAGCTTTCGCTGGCCGGGTCATTCCTCCTCGTAGGAATAGTCTAGGACTGTAAGTTAGGCTTCGCAAATTTGACAGTTCTAACATGTTGGGAATTTTTCAGACCCTTATATATGTGTGTGTGTGTGTGTGTGTGCCGCCATAGACTTTTTTTTTTTTACAAAGGTTGCTCAAAAACTTATAAAATTAATTCACACTTATCATATTCGAAAATTATGATATAAAAAATTAAGGTCTGAAGACTTCTAATTCGCTAGTCGTAAAATATTTTCGGTCACCGATTATGGCTTATACTTTCAACATCCGAAATGGCACGAATGCGATATGCTCTAAAATCGGGTGACTTCCGCTAAAACCTTGGTTCCCTCGATATGATTGCGTACTCTTTCGTAACCGTGATGACCCGCGTGTTTTCAATTACTCGGAACCAGATTAAACAACTGGAAATTGATATATATATATATATATCGGGGTCTTAATAATATATATGACCTATATATAACCAATTGTAACGAGCCCTGTGGTTGAATCGGAAACTGGGTAATATTACATACATTCAATGCTAACCGATCATTTTATCTTTTATTGTAAACTTCCCGTTCTCATACAAGCAAAAAAAACATACACACAGACAAGTGCGTGATTTTTTTAAAAAAAGGTACAATGTAGCGATCTTTGGGTCGCTTATGATATTGACCAGGGAACCAGACTAGAATCCAGATTAAACAACTATCAACGAATATTCGAATATTCATGTGTATATGACCTATACAGTCTTGCAACGAGCCCCTGTGCCTGAATCGGAAACTGGGTAATTGTCAATGTTAACCGATCATTTCATGTGAACTTCCTGTTCTCACACAAGCAAGTAACGCACGTAGAACACACGTGTATGATATCTAAGAGGTACATTTTTATCTCGTTGGAAGCTAGAACTATGACGCTATAGCGGTAAACACAGCACAGATCAGCAGCGTTATGTGGAGCAATAACAATATTAGCGACTTAACAACACAAAATGTTACATTTAACCTCCTGACTAGTTATACGCTTATATCTGGTTTGATAAAAACAAGTCTGGGGTGAGGTTCTCGAAGCTATCCTAAGATATGTCCTAAGTCACTACCTAAAACCAACTTTAGGATGGAGTTAGGATCATCATATGACAATGTTAGGTTGTGTCTCGAAGCTATCTCAGACATGTCTCAAGTTAAGATATCATAAAGACATCTTAAGTATATTTTGAGAAATGTTCAAATTATCATTTGTATTATGGGGGGGGGGGGGCTATGTTTTTTTTTCAAAAAAGTTTTAATTGTTTCACATTTTTGGTGAACAAAAAAAAAACAAATGGTTGCTTCCTAATTATATGCGTGTGAGTGAATTTAAAAACCGAATGAAGTTATTGATTTTCGATCGTTACATGTATGTATTAGAAATAGAAACAGTAGCAAAATTTGATTGAATAAAGTGTCACTGGATCATGAAATATTCAGGTCAAAGTTTAAAATCATGCACGTTCCTTAAAAATATGTTTGATCCGACCCGTGCCGGTCATTCTGTGGTAAATGATGAGCGGGAATATGAGAAATCCAAACTTTACTGAGGCAGAATTGCATGTTTTATCAGACGAAGATGTTCCTAAAACATCTATTTAGTCGTCCTAAAGTTAGGATGAAAATTGCGACTCGTCTTAACTTATGATGGCTTCGAGAACACGACTTAGGACAGATACGAATCATAAGACAGTCTTAGGACACATCTTATCCCTAAGATAGCTTCGAGAAACCCACCCCAAGTGTCAATTTTTGCCGTTAAATTCCCGCGTTAAAATGTAAAATATGTTTAATGAATGCTAGCCTTATAAAGTGATAGGTTAGTATACAATTGCATCCTTTAAATGTAACTTGCAATTCCCACATTTGAATTCGTTTTCTATTTACGAGAACGAATGTATTGGAATGAGACAACAATGCTATTAAAAGTAAAATAAAATACTGCAAACAAGGCTCACTATAGGATAACCCGCTCCCTCTCAAGAAACAAAAATTATATCAGAAGTTGCTATTATTATTATTATCCACTAAAAACTGGGAGCATGGACCAGGTGCACCGGTAGGGTAAGCGTCCTCTGTTTTTTCTAGAAACACCCGCCGAATTGGAACGCCCTTTGGAATTACAATTGACGACCAAATGAACACTTACGTTACTGGTTTATTTTCACATAACCTCGTTATGATAACAAGTGATGGTCATAAATCTCATAACAGCAATGGCTTATTAAATCCTTCTGCTGTTGACTACATCAGTGAAACCAAACAACTATTGGTAGTAACAAGTATGCGAGGAAAAGTTTGTATTTTCTCTGTAAATAAAAGTTAACTGTATTGTTTATATTATTTATTTTTTCAAATCGATTCTTTCGATGTAGGCCAACATGTATGTACATTAATATGCTGTTTGCTTTTTATAATTGTTCCTTGATCCTTATATATTATGGGTGTTACTTAGAAAAAAAATTCCCGACCCAAGCATATATCAGAAAACTTCATATTATGGATAGTATAAGTGCAATATTTGCTGTTATAACACATGATTTCGTATTCTTTCTTCGGAAAAAAAAATCCCGACCCCAAGCATCTGTGCTCAAAACCTAGAGTCAACACACCAGATGAGAAGTTCCCGCCAAAAAGTGAACTGACTAATAAGAAACAAGAATGGAGTGGGAATATCTAATTATGAGTAATAAGCACATAGCAGACTACGAATATACTGTCAAGGTGTAGTACCATACAAAACTACAAGTTCAAGCACTGAAACTGCATAAAACTAACTATACAAATCACAACATAAATCATATACAGCGAAACATGTCTACTTCTACAATTTAATAATATACTGTACACAAATACAAAATAATAAAATACAGCTGTACCACAGATCAACTTTACAATACAATTTCTTAGTGAAATCGACGTCTGTAGACGTTTTTTTTAATGTTAATTGTTATTCGTTTTACGTTTTTTTCCATATAGTACGTCGATTTTCACCTTTTATAAATAGTTTCACATAATCTGGAGCCTTTTACAGCTTGCTTTATGGTATGAATTTTGACATTGAAAGAGTAACCAAGGAAACCAAGATTCCAGCGGAAATCACAAAAATGTAATCCAGGGACAAAGACCAGACATGGAAAACAGACATACACAACAAATAGCATTAAGCAACCAAAATAGTACATACGAAGTAGCAAAAGTAAATGAGGAGCTCCACTAAAACTGGGAGCATGAACCAGGTGTACCGTCAATTTCACAAAAACAGAAAGTCGTAAGTGTAAAATTGGTCGTAAGTTATGACGTAACAATGTTATTTTCTGTTATGACGTCATTACTTACGATCAACTTTACACTTACGACTTTTTGTGAAATAGATACCAGGTGCATCGGTAGGATAAGTGTCCTCTGCTTTTCTAGAAACACCCGCCAAGTTGCTCATAAAAAGTCAATTACGGGGTGGACGAAAGAGGATAAGAAAACTATGACACGTTGAACAAAATTTTAAACAGTTTTCATGGTGCAGATGTATGCATCGTAACGATAAACGAGTTCATGATATGACGATCATAAAACTTTTGTAGTGATGACTTCAGTCTTGTAGCAACGGCAAGCTCTGGCATAACGTATGAGTTGTGATATGAAAACTCCATGGGCAGGTGCTGAAAGGATGTTGCCACAGATGAAAGGAAAGTTAACAATTCTGAATGAAAAATCATCACGTTTGTGGTAAAGTTTTGTGGATAGTTTTCCTTTACCATCGATCTCTAAGTGTACAAGTAGGTCAAGATATGCGGCTGACGTCACAGTGTCTATAGTATTCTTTATCGAAAGTTCTTTGGGGTAGATGCGATGTATCAAATCCCCAAAACTAAGACTGTTTAACAATAATACATCATCTATATAGCGGAAACTGAGATTAAAGGATCTAGCTAAACTATGTTCTTCATTCCGAATCAGATCAGCTATAAAATCAGCCTCATAAGAGTGAAAGATACACAATATACTCACCAAATTTTACTAATTTGCAATATGACAGTCCTGGGTCGCTTATTATTCCGGAGCATCCCCTGCGTAACTCTGTGAATTTATTAGTTCCCGAGTACAGAATAAAAAGAAAATAATATGGAATACAATTTTGAGGAAATCACGATTTCAAGCAAAATATATAAATTTGTATTCATTATTCAGGTCTCGGTGCCCGTTTCACAGATTCCGGAAAATATGTAGTTCCAACCCGTCACAACTCCGGCTATTATACAACGAAGTAAACAAATTTTCGATGTGGTAACCTTGATAACATTACTTTCTAGAATGTTTTGACAACAATTCTCTGTTATTACAGCGCAAATGAGAAAGTAATGATTTAAAAACAATCAGATATTTTGTTGGTACAAGTATTAGCGCTAAAAATATGGTCTTTTTTTTTTTTTTAAAAGGGGGAGTTTTATGAAGTTCCAAATAATGTCCAGTAGCGCCAATGACGACCTAGCAATATCAACTGATTTAGGGAATAAACTCAATCTGTTACAGAGCTGACAATAAAGTGAAAGGTCTTGGGTTAGATTACTCCTTGCTGACCAGTGACAGATTGATGATTTCATATTAGGGATGAAATTTATGGAGTTTAAAGACTTGAACGAAAGCAAGTCAAGAAAAATTTAGTTGTAATACTTTTAAAAAATTGTTATTTAATGCAAAGCAAATTTTTCTCAACCTTATGGAGAGGGGGCGTATGCCTGCTACCTGACTTGTCCCAAAGATTTCTAAGTTTCAGAAATCATTTTTTGCGTCATGCCACTCATGGGTCATTGTGTAAATGATCACTAGACGATGACAATAAAAATGAAACATAAGTTCTTGGACTCTGACTGTGATTAAAAACAAATGCTTGTTAAATACATAGTGGGACTTGAAACAAATGTTTTTCTGGTTTATGAGAAAATTAGCAACTGGAATAAAAAGATTTGTTTGTACATTTGTGTAACCTACAATCACATACCTGCCAACTTGCATGATTTAAGCGTGTTTTCACAATTTTGTCCATTTGTCCTGCAAACACAATTTTTCAGATCAAATTCGTTCCAAAATCAGATGGACCATAGAAATACCCAGGAATACCCAAGAATTCTCAAGAATACCTCAAAATATACATTTAAACCTCCAATTCAATTGAAATATGTTTTATTTGATGAAAGATAATGTTTTTTTCTGAATTTTTTTCCTGAAACCACCCAGAATTTATCAATGTGACCAGTTTTGCAATGCTAATTATGCATGATAATCGATTTGTTTTCTTTGATGTATGTTGACTTAGCTCACTGTGATGTATCAATAAATCGAAGTATTCAAGAAAATGTTTGCAATTTAGTTACATATGTTAAGCGCTGGCCACGTGCTGTATTATCCTTTGATGTCATGGTCAGGTTACAATGTTCAGTCAAGCGAATCCGTGCTGGATGAATTTAACTGGTCTGTCGTATTGACAATCCGTCTGTCGGAACTCACCAGATTAACAGTTTTAATATATATTTTTTTAATATCCATTAAAAAATATCAGGTCTCAATAGAAAATATATGTTTTCTATAATCATCATGATAATTTTATAATGTTTTAGGGTGTTCTATGGTATTTTTATGGACCCAAAGTCTGATTTTGTATAAAAAAATAATCTATAAAACTCTGAATTCAAACCCCTGAATTTGTGTTTCAGTCTTATTTATTTGATTAGAAGAGTCATAAATCTGTCAAAAGGTGCCAATTGCTGTCTAAACAGGTAAGGGTCATTTTATGACAGGTAAATAATCTCCAATGAGCCATTGGTTTAATCCTGGTTTGCCCACATTTAATTACAATTATCGATTAGTTCAATAAACAAAAAAAGACAAAGGATTTACTGACCATATATATATAGGTATCATATTTGTATGTTTCTGTGTATATAGATGATTCCACTGTGTAGTTTCTTTTAAAATTTGAAATTAAGCATAGGGCATTTCAGCAAAACTGTACAGTTTTATTTAAAATTAAGCATATTTTGTTAAATATGTTAAAGATATTTCATTAATATTATACATATTTTAGCAAATTTGTAATTTTTTTTTGGTCAAATTTGTATAAGTTTTATTCAAAATTAAGCATATTTTGTTAAACATGTTAAATAGTAATCAAAGGAACCAAGGTTCTAGCAGAAATCAAAAGACAGTAAACCAGGGACAAAGACCAAACACGGAAAATAGACATACATTTACACAACAAAGAACATTAAGTAACTAAAATAATACATATAAAATAACAAAAGCAAATGGGCAACTCGGATTCTACTATAAACTGGAAGCATGGACCAGATACACTGGTAGGGTAAGGCTAGCGTCCTCTGCTTTTCTCAAAACACCTTACGAATTGCTCATAAAAAGTCAAGTCTGGGGTAGACGAAAGAGGTAAGGAAAACTATTACAGGTTGAACAAATCAGATATGAGGCTGACTTCACAGTGTCTGTAGTATCCTTTATCTCAAGGTCTTTAGGGTAGATGTGATGTATCAAGTCCCCTAAACTAGGATTGTTTAACGACGTACATCATCTATATAGCAGAAACTGAGATTAAAGGATCTAGCCAAACGATGTTCTTTCTTTCGGATCAGATCAGCTATAAAGTCAGCCTCATAAGAGTTTAAGAATAGGTCAGCAAGTAGAGGTGCACAAATTGTTCCCATTCGAATACCAACTGTTTGTTGAAAAATGCATCTTGCACACTGGACAAATACAATGTATGTTGTAGATAAAAAATTCCAGCTTTTTGTAAACATCTTCTACTGTATATTTGGAAAATGATTTGGAATTATTTTTTACGAAGTATGAGGAATCTCTACTAAGAACCATATAATTATATCTAGGTGTACCATCTTTTTGTTTGAGAAACAATGATGTATTATGTTTTTGAGTCTGGATTTTAACTAAGTTTGAGGAATAGAAGTATAGGTTTTAATGCCATTTAATTCTGATAACAATTTTGAATTGAGAGTCTCCAAAAGGTATTTCGAATTTTTCAGGATCCACATTGAATTAATACCACTTCAGGAGTAACAAGTGCTGTGGTTTATTTCTCCAATATCATATATATTTTAGCAAATTTATAAAGTATTTTTTATTCACAAATTAAATTCACAAATAAAATACAGGTGCATTTCAGAAACAAACTTTAATTGATTGTTAAAAAAAAACATAACCCATTTAATTAATTATACCTGTAATTAAAAGTGGGCAAATCAGGATGACATTGAGCCATCAGCTGATCAGGGTTATCCATAACGATTGACAATTAGAAAATAAATCTCAATGTATCTACCACTATTTTATGAACAGCCAAAACTATTTTAAGGAATAATTTCTACTCCACAATTAATTTGATGACAGGTCAAATTTTGTAAACAAATTATAAAATTACCATTATTTATACAAAATGAGTTGCCTCCCCTGCACTCTTCAATTCTTTTTTCACATTTCCTGTAATTTCTACAGTGAAGTTTATTTCCCAAAAGTTTTGTTTGCAATAGCTAAAAGAAATACTATTCCTTTTAAATAGTGATGATTTTAGAAATTTGGTAGCAACATTCTTAAATATTTGTTACATATCCTTATATACTGAACCTCATGATTTTCGTTGAATAAAAAGAGTCAGCTGCTTCAATTTCCTTTAGGCCATTTAGCATCTCTCTGTCACAATTAGACTGGGTATCATGGGTATAGAGGCAAGCTAAGTTGTTTAGAGTGAAAACCTGTAAGCTCCAAACTAGACAGTGAATTCTGAGCAATTGACATTTGGGGAATAAAAAAATGGTGTGCTCAATGTAATTTGAAACAATAGAAATACAATGTGAAGAAAAGTTTGCTCATGTACTTTATTTAATTCAAACTTCAGAATTTCAAAATGGGCTTACCAACTTCAATCTATTACAGTGTATGCAACTTTTAGTTCAACTTTTCTGAAAAAGGCCCTTTGATACTATAGTGTTAGTCTCATTCATACATATATTCTATTTTGTCTGAAGTTAGATCTAACTTTCCTTGGATTAAACTTATTTCTCTGATGCAATTAATAAGTGCTTTCAAAAGTGTTAGTTAAATTTCCAATTGTGTTTCTGCATAAATAAAATGTCTTATAATTATTTCTATAGAAAATTCAGTAATTTGTTTGGACATATTTCAACAATTTTTCATAGATCATGTTTCTTATCTTCATTCAATATAAGTGCAGTTCTAAAAATGGGGAAAAAATGAGAATGGTTGAAAAATCACACAAAGCTTGTGAGTTTGTTGCTTATTTCCTTGTTCTGGGGACAACTTTAAAAAGATGGTTTCAAAGTTTTGTCTTTGCCACCAATTTAAACACAGCAAAATGAAAATGAGCATTGTATCTTCTATTGTTGGATCTATGATACTATAAAAGGTAGTCAGTCATGTGATATATGTGGACAGAAGTGTTTTCTGATATTTCTCCAAAACTGTTAGGTTTAGCAAAATTCTTAAGTAGCTGTCTTTGTAAGAATCATGAAAAAATCTGAAAAATGTGATACACCCAAAAAAAGGCTACATATTTTTATTTTTGTAATTAAGTCGTTTTATGGGTCTATACAATGAAATGTGTAATTATTCATTCAAATCTGTCTGCTCTTAGGAGATAATCAACATTGAAAATCCAGTAGATTCTATTGTATTTCAGCGTCATTTACCGAGTTATCTCCCTTAATCTTGAAATCTACAGTGCATTATATACAATTTTTATCTCCTAAGAGCACAGGTTATATGAAAAACCATATGTTAATTTCTGTTTACTATGACATTTCAAACAAAATATCAAAAATAAAAATATGTAGGTTTTTTACCCATGAATCACTTTTTGCATGATCCTTAGCTGGAGTGCTGCTTAATAGAATAACAGGGGTTGCTCTGGCTTACAAATTCTGTTGCCAGAAAAATAGTCAGCTGCCAATTCTTTTCCTAATTTTCAGAAATGAGAGCCAAAAAAAATAAATTATTCTAATTTTTTTTATAATATAACGGTATTAAGTCCAGTGATGAGTTATCTTTGTAACTCTTTGTAAATTCATCAAAATAACCCCTTCATTCATGACAGACATGTACCCAAGATTTACTCTTGATGCATGTATATAAAGCTGGTTTTTAGCTCAAGTCTTAGTCAGAATCTAAAAACATTAGTCACTTTTCATATGCAAAATAATAAAGTACTACATGTACTCAAGAAACAGGTTTTTTTATTTATTATATTGACCTTTGTCCTTTATGGTCTAAGTAAATTTATTTTAAAATATTCTGATTTTTCATTTACAAATTTCAACAAACTTTTTTCAAGTGATAAAATTTCTTGCATTATTGAACTACCAGGCACCATTAATTGTGTCCCTTTTTAAATTTTTTTCTTGTTCTTTTGTAATCTTGCTTGATCATGGATATCTCAACATTAGGATTTAATGCATTCAGTATTTCCATTATTAGATTTAATGCATTCAGTATTTCCATTATTAGATTTAATGTATTCAGTATTTCCATTATTAGATTTAATGCATTCAGTATTTCCATTATTAGATTTAATGCATTCAGTATTTCCATTATTAGATTTAATGCATTCAGTATTTCCATTATTAGATTTAATGCATTCAGTATTTCCATTATTAGATTTAATGCATTCAGTATTTCCATTATTAGATTTAATGCATTCAGTATTTCCATTATTAGATTTAATGTATTCAGTATTTCCATTATTAGATTTAATGCATTCAGTATTTCCATTATTAGATTTAATGCATTCAGTATTTCCATTATTAGATTTAATGCATTCAGTATTTCCATTATTAGATTTAATGCATTCAGTATTTCCATTATTAGATTTAATGCATTCATTATTTCCATTATTAGATTTAATGTATTCAGTATTTCCATTATTAGATTTAATGCATTCAGTATTTCCATTATTAGATTTAATGCATTCAGTATTTCCATTATTAGATTTAATGCATTCAGTATTTCCATTATTAGATTTAATGCATTCATTATTTCCATTATTAGATTTAATGTATTCAGTATTTCCATTATTAGATTTAATGCATTCAGTATTTCCATTATTAGATTTAATGTATTCAGTATTTCCATTATTAGATTTAATGCATTCAGTATTTCCATTATTAGATTTAATGTATTCAGTATTTCCATTATTAGATTTAATACATTCAGTATTTCCATTATTAGATTTAATGTATTCAGTATTTCCATTATTTCCATTATTAGATTTTTGGAATCCTCATTCTATTTCTTTACTGATTTTCCCACCAAAAAAAAAAAAAACACATGGGGAAAAGTGTAAACAAATATCATCCATTTTCTTTAATTTAGCAATTATTGCATATCAGAGTTTTTTTAGACACTTCCTGATGGATAATCATTGTTAATTGGATTTAATTTATTCTGTTGTTAGGTAAGTCTATTTCTGAACTTATCATATAGTTTAAAAGGGCCGTGAAGCTTGTATGTAGCCACCTGCACATGGCCTTATGATTGTGTTTACCTTTGACCAGATGATGAGAGTTTTGATTGACTCAATAATAGATTCACATTTGATTGACACCTCCTATGAGGATGTTGTGTGTCACGGTCACCTGGTCTAATTATCTTTGATTGGCTTCAGTCATAAATTAGTTATGGTCAATTAACTCTGACCAGATGTTGTTTAATTGGAGAGAATATCCATTGCTGACAAACTTCCTGTCAATTTTAATGTACAAACTCCAGGCGCCAAGAAAATAGCCAACAGGTAATTTTTGTGGCCAGATCAAATAAAAAATTGCAAATTGCGACATTGACAAAGCCTAGTGCAATCTCTGAATAAAATGTTCAGCTTGATAAGATCTATCAGTGGTAAAATTTTCATGTAAATCTGTTTAGCCATGTTAGGAGTTATTGCCTTTCTATGACATTTTTTTTACTACTGGACAGAACTGAATGAAAAATGATATGGCTGTTCCTTAGGTATGTAAGGAACTTTTATTCAAGCATTTACAAAAATAGAATGTTGCTTATCAAACCAGGTGTGGGATTCAGGCTCTTTAGCTTTAAAGCTTACTGGAGTTATGAGTAAACCATCAAAAAGCATAAAATAGTGGTGAACTTGCCGTCCTTTCCTTCAAAACTCTCTTTAAAAAAATGACTAGCCTAAATAATAGAGGACTGTATAGGATTCAACTAGCCTGAAGCAGGACGCGTACACATTATTTCACTAGCCCAAATAAATTTTTACTAGTCCTGGACTTGGGCTGAGTGGCTAAAGGCAAACACTGGTGAAGAGTAAGGAAGATATTTTTTTTTTGAATTCAACAAAAATAATAGATTCAACAAATTGAATATAGAATGGATAAGTATGACACTATTCAAATTGTTTGTATATCATGAGTTCAAAGGTTAAATAAAAACATTTATTGTGTATTTGAATGTACATGTACAAGATACATTAATACATTTAAGCATTTGTTGAGTGTTTTGGATGAGTTTGCTGAGTATGCAGGGAACCTGAACATATTATTGAGTGTAGTTACAATCATGTAGTTTCTGTCATGAATTATTATGGAAGTGTTATCAGTGGCGTAGCTAGAGTTAATTAATGTGTACGCCTATTTTATGGTGAGGGGTCTGGGGGCCACTTGAGGCCCCAAGTGGGTCCAGGAGGGCAAAGCCCCCCTGAAGCTCCTGGGATTAAGGAAATGTAGACGATGTTTGTAATTGAAAAAATATCCCAAAAAGCAATGACTCATCACAGTTGAGATCTTTAAAAATAATCATAGGAAGTTGAAATTTTGATGTTCTTGTATGTTTGCCAGAGGGATTGTTTCTATGTTGTATTGTTTCTTTTTACGGTATCCTTTCATTATCAGTCATTTACTTATATTAGCAAAATAAGTTGAAATTCATTAAAAACCAAAATGCTTAAATTTGTATTATATAGATCAACTACAAATATCAACTATTGGTATCAAAACATGCAAATGAATAAAAAACCACATCATGCAGATATCAATCAACCTCTGATTTTAGAAGAGTTTACAATTCTAGTCAATCTTATAAATGTGTGATACAAAACTGTCTACATTTATAGGAACTTTCTGATGAATGTGCAACAACCCTAATGATCTGTTTTGTTCATGTGTACGCCTTTTGACGTAAGTGTAGCTTGGTTATCTAAGATATACATGTACTTCTTGATTGTAAACATTGTATAAACACTTAAACAGAAGTCATGATTTTGTATTTTTTTATTGCTACACATTTTCATTTTTAGGTCAAATGGTTTGGTAGGAGATGATGTCTTTGCCTAATGTAAAGGCTGAAAGTGGCAGCAAGGTGTTGCCAGGTGACAAATCTGGATTGCCATGGGAGATATGGAGGATTATACTTTCTTACCTCTCTGCTGAAGATCTTTGTAGATCTTCCTGTGTGTGTAAAACCTGGAATGATTTGGTTCTCACCCTTGATAGTACCAGGTATGAATTCTAAATATTTTGGTAAAAATGATTTAAAATTCTATGCATAAATGCAGTGCTTTTGGACTCTATCTTTTGTGAAGGAGGGCAAATGCAGTGTGAAAAAGAAGATAATAATAGGGTAATTAATTGGAAAGAGTGAATAACCAAAATATGATCACGTGTGCCGAAGACTGCTTAGATTTAACTAGTGTGTAGAACTTGTTCTGTGCTCAAGTTAAATCGTAATGCGTACTTGGCATGAGTGATGATATTTTGGTTGTTCACGATAACCAATTGATTATCCTATTTATTAACTAGATTTCCTCCATTATTGATTATTTTCAACATAAATCTGAAATTAGTTAAAGACGGATTGATATTCTTGTTTTGACGTAAATTACCGAATTTATTTCACAGTGTGAATTATTAAAAAAATTGCACTGGGAACATTCCGTAAATCACTACTATCTATATAATAATATATTATATTCTATTTCCCTTTGGAAAGTACTAAGTTTGAAGTTCTGACAAGATTTATTAATTTGGGAAACACACTTTAACTGTGAAAAAGCTAATCTTCATTTTGAGTGTTACAGTGGAAACCTAAAATTTTACAAATTTCTATTCAACTGAAATTATATAAATGATAGACCTGTAATTGAATTTAAAGAAGTTTTTAAGTTACATGTCTTTGCCTAAGAATGAGACAAAATTGGTGTTAAGTGTGGCACATAAAAAGAAAATTATATGTATAATACAAGTATTTATACCTTATAATCTCCAGATATACAAACCTGCTTTTTAGCAGAATTCTGCAAATTGAAATCCAGATTTGACTGTAACGATTCTTCTTTTACTGTTTATTTACCTATTTCTATTTTGTTTGATGACCGCGTAAAATCATCCTCAGGTATGTAACCATCAGAGTGTTGGTAAAGGTTGCCTTTTTAAGATACTGGTAGGTCAAGTTTAGTTGAAATAGACTACAAAAAAATGGTGGCAAAATTTTACACGTTTTCCCTATAAATATAAAGCAGTAAAAAATATCTATGTCACAGATGCCTTAGAAAAAATTTAAATACAAAAAAATGTACTATGTAGTCTTCCGGTTGTTTTTTTTAGATGTATTGAATACATTGTGTATTTGAGGCAAAAAAGACTAACTTGAGAAAAAGGATGCACCACTCATTGCCTGTTTTTTACACAGAATAGTACTTAAATTGCTGGTGTTTATAAATGTATCCAATCTGTCTTAGGTTTTACCTGGGGTACATGTATATATTTTTTTTCAATGAAGAGTGAAGATCGGTATTTACATATATTTGGTACATGTATAATGCAACAGTCACCTGAGTCGAAAGATTTGTAAGATCTGTTGCACCCTCTGTAAAAAATACATGTGGGTGTACATGTAGTTCTAGCAACATTCAGACTTCCGTGTTATTAAAGGAACAAGACTATTTGTATGTATTTTATTCTATCATGTAACATGTTTGCATCCTCTAACACATTCTTTGATTGATCATCATCTGACTCTCTTGTTTTCTCTTAACTTAAAACTTCCCGGGAATCGTTCAAGCAAGGAATGTATATAGGTGACTTCTTGTCATTAGACTTCCCCTGAGATATATGACTTCCAGATTGGTAAACTTAATTTAATCCTAAATAAAAGTGGTACATGTAATTTCTATGTAAGGACATTATAACCCAGATTGGTGAAGAAAATCAACCACACTATAAAAGGTAGACCCATTTCTAACTGCTTCAAAATGTTCTTTGCTAGCATTTTGCTTACAGCTCTCATTTAATTGACACAGGACATGAGTACATTGATTTATTAAAAGTTTGTGTGCCACATGAATGCTTTGTTTCACTTATTTTTTTTTATTCTACAGATGGAGAGAGCTGTATTTACAATGCTCAGACTGGAAACATCCATACTGGCCATTAAACACAGACACAGAACCATTGTCATGGCGACATGCTTTTAAAGATCAAATATTGTCGATAAGGTTCTGGGGCAGGTACTCGAAGGAGCCTGATCCAACTACTAACTGTTTATATGTGTTAAAACGCAAAAAGGATCGAAAAGTTATTCGTGTTGGAAGGGACATGGAACACAGTACCCTCAAAAGTGCCCTTTCAGTTGCTAATGACTACGATAGAATTGAGGTTTATCCGGGTATATATGACGAACAGTTTGAAATGAGTTCAAAGATTCCTTTTGAGCTGATTGGGATTGGTGAGCTTGGCAGTATTATACTGGTTGTATGTATTGAACAAATTGGACTGACAGGTCGTGTCAGTAATCTAGTGTTCAGGGCTCCATGGTTCACAAACTTCATTCTCAAGGTAAGATTCTAGTGTGGACTGACAGGTCATGTCAGTAATCTGGTGTTCAGGGCTCCATGGTTTACAAACTTCATTCTCAAGGTATTAATCCAGTGTGGACTGACAAGTCATGTCAGTAATCTGGTGTTCAGGGCTCCATGGTTCACAAACTTAATTCTCAAGGTATGACTCGTGAGGACTGACAGGTCATGTCAGTAATCTGGTGTTCAGGGCTCCATGGTTCAAAAACTTCATTCTCAAGGTAAGACTCCAGTGTGGAGTGACAAGTCATGTCAGTAGTCTGGTGTTCAGGGCTCCATGGTTCAAAAACTTCATTCTCAAGGTAAGACTCCAGTGTGGACTGACAAGTCATGTCAGTAATCTGGTGTTTGGGGCTCCATGGTTCTTAAACTTCATTATCAAGGTATGACTCCTGTGGACTGACAAGTCATGTTAGAAATCTGGTGTTGAGGGCTCCATGGTTCATAAACTTTATTCTCAAGGTAAGACTCCAGTGTGGACTGACAAGTCATGCCAGTAGTCCTGTGTTCTGGGCTCCATGGTTCTTAAACTTCATTCTCAAGGTAAGACTCCAGTGTGGACTGATATGTGATGTCAGTTATCTGGTGTTGAGGGCTCCATGGTTCTTAAACTTTATTCTCAAGGTAAGACTCCAGTGTGGACTGACAAGTCATGCCAGTAGTCACGTGTTCTGGGCTCCATGGTTCTTAAACTTCATTCTCAAGGTAAGACTCCAGTGTGGACTGACATGTGATGTCAGTAATCTGGTGTTGAGGGCTCCATGGTTCTTAAACTTCATTTTGATGGTAAGACTCCAGGCTGGATTGACAGGTTGTGTCAGTAATTGGGTACTCAGGCCTCCATGGTTCACAAACTTCATTCTCAAGGTAAGACTCCAGGCTGGATTGAGAGGTCGTGTCAGTAATTGGGTATTCAGGCCTCCATGGTTCACAGATTTCATTCTCAAGGTAAGACTCCAGGCTGGATTGACAGGTCGTGTCAGTAATTGGGTACTCAGGCCTCCATGGTTCACAAACTTCATTCTCAAGGTAAGACTCCAGGCTGGATTGACAGGTCATGTCAGTAATTGGGTAATCAGGCCTCCATGGTTCACAAACTTCATTATCAAGGTAAGACTCCAGGCTGGGTTGACAGGTCGTGTCAGTAACATTTTCAAGTAGTACATTGAAACCTGTCTTTACTGAACCCAGAATAAAGCCATGTCCTGTCCAAACTAGACTTCATCCAAAACTCCTTTATTTCAATTTTAATACATTCTCAACTGGTATAAACAAAACATCTCCCTAATCGGGACTAATTCCTGCAGTTTGAAATAGAATTGATTTAGACAGGCATCACTGTAGATAATTTGGAATACTTTGTATGGATACATCTTTATATTTCCTTTTTTTCCATTATAACTATAACTTGATCAAAAATTAATATCAACCTTCAAATAGTTTGTTTTGTTTCATTGCAGGTTAGATACGGGTATCTACAGGTTGACAACTGTATTTTAGAAGATGGTATGATGTATGTTCAGAGTCCAGGATCATGTCATGTCAAATATTGTACATTCCGTCATGCCACCGTCATCTTCCAACATCTGAGTGCTAGTATCATTGAAAATTGTGAATTCTCCCAAACAGACACTGCTGCTATAACCGTAGAAGGTTATCCTAAAGAGGAACGAAACTGGGCTTACAATAGCCTCAAAGACAAAATTGCTCAGTATTGCAACCTGAAAAATTTCAATAAGCAAAAGAAAGAATTGGCCCCAACCTCTGCATACTCTGCTTCCACTGCTGGACAGAAAACATTAGAAAAATCCTACACATTTTCTACTGATCATGGTGACTTCGAACAGAGGAGGAAAAGTATCTGTAGTTCAGGAAAATTTTCTAGCATGGTGACGACAGAAGATCAGGTGAATTGTGGCCAGAGTTCCAATGGGTCGGTACATTTTGAATCTGTGATAAATTCTGATGTTCTAGATCATTTACCTATACCAACATCTGTATTATGTGATCTTCCATCTGTTAATGCCATGACCCCATGTTTATTACCAAAAGTAGAAAATTTTAATAACAGTGTGAAATCAGAGGAACAAAACAAAAATGGTCAGGATGGAAAATATGATACCAACCAAAATAATCATATTGATGAACACAACTCTTCTACACAGGAAATTCTAAACAAGGGAGATAATTCTCATATAAACAACAATTCCAATGCTAGTCAGACTGGACTACAAAGCCTTGAAGATAGCAATGTTGACAACGACCAACTTGATGCTTCACAAAGTTGTGCAAACTATGTAATGGAAAATAGTCTTCCTCAACCAGCTGATGTTGATTCTGCCTCACATCATTCTGACCTCAGTGAAAGGTCAAGGAGGTCCCAGGTCACAGCTAGCAGTGGTAGTTTATACAGAGAAGATTCTGATGAGTTTGACTCTGGCTCTGTCAACAGTGTCAGTTCAAACCCACATCCAGGTATCTAAAACAATTCACTGTAAATTGTGTACTCTACAACCATTTGATTCAGAGGGGAGTGGGGGTTGGCAAATTTTGTGGGGTCAGAGTATTTATTTTGAAATTTTGAGGGTCAGAAGATATTTTCAACCACATTGGGGCCAGTTTAATTATTTTGCAATTTACTGTATGAAGTAACTGGACTGAGGTAGAAAATTCATTTTCTGGGAGGTGTAGACCAGAATGTTTATTTTCAACCTTTCAGTGCCAGAATAATGTATTTCCAAAAACAGCCAGGCCTTCCAGAATCAAATGGTTGTATACCTTTACCAGGGGTTTGATTTCAAAGTGTAATAATGAATTTATTTTAACTCTGTTTCAATAACAGATATAATACCGGTAAGTACTGTTTTTCATTTTCTTTATGTACACACTGCCAAAATTACCACTAAGATGATATTATAATGACATGATAATCATAGGGTTATTTACATGTGTACAAATGTAAATATTGGCTAATATGATTATCATATGTTTTGAAAAAAAACAAATTAGATTTTCATACAATAACCAATAACCATATGATAACTTGTGAGAACCATATGATAATCATGTGATAACTGTATGATAATCATGTGGTAACCATATCATAAGATGTGTGACTATGATAATCATGTGATGACCATATGATAATATGTGATAACCATATGGTATTCATATGAGAACCATATGATAATCATGTGATAACCATGATAATCCTGTGGTAACTAACCATATGATATTCATGTGAGAATCACTACTGTCTACACAAATTTTAATTTTTCCACTCTCCACAGTGCAGATATTATGAGTGGAGTCACAGTGTCTCCACTCTCCACAGAGGAGTCACCATTTAAAAAAACTGTCTAGTTTACGAATCCTGTGTGTATACCAAAGTATACATGTATTTAATGGTTCTAGCAATTT
The DNA here is from genome assembly GCA_037379345.1 of Perna viridis. Classification (NCBI taxonomy): domain Eukaryota; kingdom Metazoa; phylum Mollusca; class Bivalvia; order Mytilida; family Mytilidae; genus Perna; species Perna viridis. Next base: position 924,178 of record CM074524.1, on the reverse strand, counting down.
AATAGCATTTAAGTAAATGGGACAGAAATAAATATTGAAAAGTATAGGAATGGAGCAAGTTCTTACTTTGATGGAGTCACAGTGGAGAATATGAATGACTCTAGTATGAAGAGTGGAGAAATTAAAGTTTTGGTTGACGGTTGTGTAATTTAAAAATGTTATAGTCATACATTTGTTTTTCCACACTTTTTGAATGACAATAAACACAGGAAACTGTAAAAATCTGTCTAAGCTGTCTCAGTGGTCTCAGACTAGCATGCTGTGCTCACCTCTAGTGAGGGAGGCGTGGGTTATGTTGCTTCAAGATTGAAGTCATCACTACAGAAGTTTTATAGTCGTTATCATGAACTCGTGGATTGTTATGGTGTATCCATCAGCACCATGAAAACTGATTTATTCAAAGGGTCATAGTTTTCCTTCCCTCGTTTATGTACCTCGGACTTGACTTTTTATGAGCAACTCAGTGGGTGTTTCTAGAAAAGCAGAGGACGCTTACCCTACCAGTGCACCTGGTCCATGCTCCCAGTTTTTAGTGGAGTCCGAGTTGCTCATTTACTTTTGTTACTTTGTATGTATGATTTCAGTTACTTTATGTTCTTTGTTGTGTATGTTTGTTTTCCATTTCTGGTCTTTGTCCCTGGATTACATTCTTTTGATTACCGCTATGGCCTTGGTTCCCTTGATTACTCTTCCATCCCCAGCTGAGTCACACCATTGACTTCTTTTGCAATAACGAAGTACATGTACATTTGTTTTTAAGGGTTTAAAGTGATGACTAGATGCCTTGAAGTTGACATGTATCTGCTTCTTTAAGCTAGCACTATAAAAATCTGATTCTGTGTGTCAGTCTAGTATAAATCAGGATCTGTTTGATTGGTCACATATTCTCATCCTGAAATGCATGAAACTTTTAACAATGACCAATCAATCAACCAATCTAAGCTGAAGTGCTGAAAAAACCAAATACTCTACTGTCAACCAAACTTTCTCCACTCTTTACAGTAGAGTCACTCATGTACTCCACTATGACTCCACCAAAGAAAAAGCCGGGATAAAATTGCACCATTTCTATACTTTTCAATATTAATTTCTGCCAATTACTAAAATGTTATTTTAACTGCTATAACCATAAAATATACTTCAGTATAAAGACTGGATTAGTAAATTACATACAATTTTTGAAATGGTGACTCCACTGTGGAGAGTGGAGACACTGTGACAACATTCATCACCACTGAGGAGAGTGGAAACACTGTGACACCACTCATAATATCACCACTGTGGAGAATGGCGACACTGTAACACCACTCATAATAACGCCACTGTGGAGAGTGGAGACACTGTGACACCACTCATAATATCACCACTGAGGAGAATGGAGACACTGTGACACCACTAATCACCACTGAGGAGAGTGGAGAAATTAAAATTTGTGTTGACACTTGTTTAAACCTGATATATTCTAAAATCTCTTCGTGACATTAAGTGTTATCTTATACATATTTTTTCTAGGTGATTTGATTTTTCTAATTTGGGAGCAAGAACAGAATCGGGAATATAGATCAATACAAATAATTCTCTTTGTTCTGGAATACATGTTAAACAGAATGTTATATAATCTTGACAATAGAAATTCAGTTCATTTACAGTACATTTTGCATTTTGTAAACAAAATATTACTGCTTCAGTTTTCTTTTGACAGGTTTCTCTGTACATGTATAAAGAAACAAAGAGGCAGTGACCAGAATTGTAAAATTTATTCATTCAAAAAAGGCTTTACATGTGACTAAAAATTTATTTCTTTTAGGAAACAGTTCAACAAGTAGCAGTGACATTGAAGACATTTCCTACTCATCTGACGATTTCTCTGATGAAGAAGAATCTGTCATCATGTTATCTTACCCAGAGCATCAGCTACCTCGGTCCATCTCTGCCATCAGTCTTGGAGCTGACATACAATCAATCTGTAGTCAGAACCAATCAGAACATATTAAAATCATAGAGGATGGTGACATGCAGAAAGTTCTGAACGAGGTCAGAGGTTGTATGATTCACCGATGTCGCATCACACAGAGTAAAGGAGGGATTGTTGTGGCTTTACAAGCCCATGCTGTTATAACTCACTGTGATATTAATTCTGTTGGATATGGTATCCGATGTATTCAAAATTCAAGGGTATGTCAAAGGTTTTATATAAATACATGTACATGTACTTGTAACAGCAAAAAAACAATACAAGTGACCAAACAGGTAGAGGATCTGCTGAAGAAAATGAAATTTTTCTGACAAAAAAAAAAGATATTTTCAAAAGTTACAAATAAAAATACCAACAAATAAAAATGAGAGAGTAAAATTCATTGACATACATTGTACCTATTTTCCTTTGAAGAAATTCATGTGGGAGATTTTCCTACATTGACATTGTTACAAGAGGGAGATTTTTAAGTCCATGTAAATGTAAATTTTTCATTGATTTTGTGGGAAACCTGAACATGTACATGTATGTTTCAGGTTGTGATATTGAAGAATGAAGTACATCACTGTAGAACTTCAGGGATATTTATGAGACTGGCAGCATCTGGTGTAATAGCAGGTATTGATATTCCTTTAAAATACTTTGTTTTGTTCCATCTGTCTGTCTGTCTGTCTGTCTTTGGACTTTCGTTTCTTAAAGGCTGTTTTTAGTGAACTTCTAAAGGAGATCAAAATCATTGTCACATGAGATAGGTGGTCTTTGTTTACAGGTTAATTTTAAATAGAACACACTACACAGGGATATTTTTATCCTAGTTAGTTAAGACAGGATATGACAACATTTAATTATTAAGTAGCAATCTTAGGAAGCATCATGCAAATTCTGTAATATGTGATACACCCCAAAAAAATCTACAAATTATTGTTGTTGTTATTAAGTTGCTTTATAGGTCTACGTGATGAAATGTATAATTATTCATTCCAATCTGTCAGCTTTAAGGAGATAATCCAATAGTTTCTATTGTATTTTAAGGTTCTGCTTAAGTCAATATCTAGGACATTTCATAATGAAATGTTTTCATTCAGTTTTAATAATACATTAAATTAAACATTGCTAAATTCATCTTTATATGTATATAATACATAAGCACAAGTCAAACTTAGAAACGAATGTTTTATAACGTCTATATAACATTAACAACAAAAGTGTAAACAACATACATTAGAATAAATCTACAGCTGTCAAAAACAAGATTTGAAGTCTGAAATTCATAAAGTTCTGTTCCTAAATGTATAATGCAGTGCAAGCTAGCATTAATTTTCTTGAAAAAATTGCCATTTCTTTAAATGTAGATGAATTGAGATATTTTATACCATGATCCAGCTAAATAACAACACCAATAAACAGGAAATATTAAAGTTTTCATTCAGATCTAGCAATTGCTAGCTTGCACTGCATTATTCATTTAGGAACAGAACTATATGAATTTCAGATGTCAAATCTTGTTTTTGACAGCTGTAGATTTATTCTAAAGTATGTCCTAGATATTGACTTTAGCTGAACCTTAAGTATCATTTACAAAGTTTCATTTGGTATCTCTGTTAATTTTGAATTCTACAGTACATTCTATGTAACTTTTATGTCGTATGAACAAGGGTTATATGAAAATCCACATGTTAATTTTTGTTTAGTATGACATTTTACACAAAATATCAAAAATAGAAATGTGTAGGGTTTCCAACCATGAATCACAGTTTGCATGATTCTTAGCTGGAGTGCTAGTTGCAAATTATGTATTATAAAAAGAATAATAATGGTTTTTCATATTTACGAAATGCAAGCCATTTTAGCAAGTTTTTCAAAGGGACATAACCCACCAACACCCGACAACCAGGTTGGCAGTCTTATTGAGGAAAGGAAGAACATTTAAAATTTTATTTGAAACTTAAACAATTTACACTTCGGTAAGTAGCAAAATGGTTTGAAATTGATTACCCAAAAGTAACCAAGTACTTACTACAGCTACAATAAGTAAAATATTTAAATAAGAAGTCTACTGCTGTCCATTGCTCCAATTAGACAGTAAACCAGTATGTTGGGTTGGTTCCCTATTCTCAGAATTTAAAAGAAAAACAGTAAAAGTTAGGAATATGAAAAAGGTTTATTATACTTTAATTGGTATGAATATGATAGTGAATAATAATTGATAACATTAAATCAAGAGATGTTTAATCTTTGTTTTTACAGGAAATGACATTCATTCAAACTGTGAAGCAGGCATTGATATTAGAAAGAATGCTGATCCCATAGTGCAGGTAGGTCATATGAGGATAATTAATAATCAAAATATGATAACGAGTACCAAAGAACGCATAGATTTAACAAGTGTCTGAAACTTGTCCTGTTCCATGCATAAGTTAAATTATTTATTCATTATTTATTCATGATTAATTAACTGTTTATCCTGTTAATTATAGAGATTTTCTCCATAAATTTTTAATGTTGTTATCAGTAGACTGATATTTGTTTTGTGATGTTTTTCTGAATTTATTTCAGTTTGAATTATCTAATTGTTTTAGACAGGGCACATTTAAAAATTCATTGCTAACTTTATAATGATATTATTTATCTTTAACAAATTATTTATCTCTCTGTATCTATAGCATACCATTTAGAAAAAAATACTCAAGGTCTATCACACCTAATTTTTTTCTTAATGGTATGCTAATTTTCAGAAATTCTATATATTTTTCTCAGAGATGGTGTTAGATAGTTTAGAATTTCTAGTAAAAATTCATAGATCATTTGACTTGATTTAGAGGTGGTTTATATAGATTATGTAAGCTATTATCCCTGCAAACTGTTTAAAAACTGGTCTATAGAATTTCTGTAAAATTTGTAAAAAGATTACAGTATAGTCCTAACTTAAATTGATTAAAATTTAACTTTTTACTAGAAAGTCTTTTTTTATGGATTAGAATGCTCATAAGTATTTTCATTTTTTTCTCCTTTTTTCCCTTGTGTACTGTTAAAACAACAAAAATAACTTATGGAATTTTTAGACAAACAGGCAAAATATTTTGTTGGTGAGTTTTCTTTGTACCATTACCTTGTTTAAAAATACTGTAACATTTAAAAAAAACTTCATTTGTTGAAGATTTTTTAATGTTTTACTTTTCAGTGTAATAGAATCCACCACAGTAAAAGATCTGGAATTGTGGTTCTTGGAAGTGGGCGTGGCCAAATTAAGAGCAATGAAATCTACCAGAACAAGGAGGCGGGAGTATACATACTATACAGAGGCAGCCCTGTTGTCAGGTGGGTGTGGCTAACCAATTTTTTTAAATAGAGGCCCTACATGTATATTTGACAAGTGTATTTATTCTTCATTTTGATATGGTTTTAGTCTTTGATTGTGATGGATGGAGCTATTGTACTCAAATTATAATTAACTTTATTCTAATGCACCTTATTATGTGAGACTTTTTATAACATGATTTACATCTGCTTTAGAAGTTCAATCACATCTAACTGCATACCTCACTTACGAAATATGTCAGTTTTCATTCTTTGACAGAAGATCTACATGTACATATGTAGGAGTAATCAAAGGAACCAAGATTCTAGTGGAAATGAAAAGAATGTAATCCAGGGACAAAAACCAGACATGGAAAACAGACATACACAAACAAAAAACACAAAATAACCAAAATAATACATACAAAGAAATGAGCAACTTCCACTGAAAAACTGGGAGCATGAACCAGGTGCACCGGTTGGGTAAGCATCCTCTGCTTTTCTAGAAACACTGAGGTGCTCATAAAAAGTCAAGGGTGGGGTAGATGAAAGAGGAAAGGAAAATTATGACATGTTGAACAAAGTGGTTCTCATGGTGAAGATGGATACACCGTAACAATCCACAAGTTCATGATGAGAACAGTAAAACTTCTGTTGGACATCACTGACACTCTGTCCCTATTAAACTGTAGATAACTATAAGGTTTGACTTTGACATGGTGATGTATGATTCATGAAATTTTTACTATAAAACAATTATTGAATGATTTGAGATATACATTGAGATATTTTTAAAATAAAAACTTGTGATAATCATGGAAAATAGCCATCAGATCCAAAAACATAGATATAAACTTACTAAAATTAAAAGGTAAAAATCTTTCAGTTGTGAAAAGTAATTATTTACTAAAGTGTAATACTGAAACTGGTCAAACATGTAAATAACTTTCAGTAACAAATAGAAAAAAAATCAAATCATTTAATAGAGAATATCTTGTTTTTCATTTGTGTTTTCTGTTATTATTTTTTATACCCCGTCTTTCTGCCATTCTGCCATTCTATATCATATATTTTTCAGCTTCTGTTGATAATTTATACAAAGCTTCATATTGGCAAACTGAATGTCCTCATACTTGTATGACATCTACTTCCTGTTTGCTGAAAAAACAAGAATTTTTCTTATGTCATAATGAAATGTGGAGGTATCACTAAGTTAACTGTTCCTCAAAGATTTCTTGTTTAAGTAGGTAGACCTAGGGTAAGGGACACAACTCTTGAAATCAGTGATATGTTTGTATCATATTAAATTTCACCAAAGCCTTTCAAGCGTTCATTTGAAACAGAATGAAATCAATCCAAGTTGCTTTGATGCTTACATGAGATTGATATAAAATGCTGAATACAAACATTCCAATGATTTGTAAGAGGTGTCCCTTACCTTAGGTCTACCTCCTTAAAACTCAGTAATTAGTGAAAATTAAAAGTAAAATGTGCTGTGTGTTTCTGTTGTAGCAAGAACCATATTCACAGTGGTAAAGCAGCTGGAATAGCTGTCAATGAAGGAGGAACTGGATATATTGTTGGTATGTAGATACTCCATTCAATAATTTTATGATTTTTTTTTAATCATTTATGGAAAAGTTACTTAAAAAAGGAATAAAAAAGTATTACATCACTCCTCAGCCAGCGTGATTAGACTGTACAGACCACTCTGACACTCAGTAGCCCAGCAGGGAATCTGATGTACTCCTACAGGCAGACAGATAAAAGTTTGTATGGCTAATACATAGTTCAGTGAGCCAACTTTATTTTTGATGATGTTGGAATGATCCTGAAACATGCATTTCATAAAATTTAACTACAAATGTATATGACTCAAGTAGAAGCATATTGATTTGTATGACATTGTACTATGAGTTGCAAAATCACAAAACACTACCTGGTATTGTTTTTTTGGTTGTATATTGAACTGCTTAAGAATTAGGGAGAAAAAAGTGTCAAGAATCAAGCACGGAACTGTTAAGAAGTATAAACATGTATGTATAGATGGCTATGAACTGTGTCACAAGATTCCATTTCAACAAACAGACAAGGATGATTTTTAAATGGTTACCATAGAAATAAGGGGCCAAAAGGGACAAAACTAAACATTTTTCTGGTTTAGGGCAATATTGTATGGGTTTATAAGGCTTCACATAAAAAAGGAAGGTTTTGACGGGTATTTAAAGTATGGGCCCTATTTTAAGTTATGGAAGACAAAAATGGGGTCAGAAATAAACATTTCTTCAAATTTGTATTTACTATGTTTAAAAAACTTTAAATAATGATTTTAAGTTTCTTGCACCATTTTAATTCTGGTTAGATAAATCACAATCCAAATAGAGAGCTTTGAATGTTGTGTTTATGTTTTCCTCAATCTGACCTCTGCAGTCCTATCAACGTGCAAAGCATATTATTCACTATGTAGAATGATACAGAAATGTTTTAATAAAAAAACTGTTGTCTGCAACTTTTTCTCTCAGCTTTGTCCTTTAATCTTTAATTGTAGATAATATAGTATCAGAGAACCAGTGGGGAGGTATAGATATAAGACATGGTGGGGATCCTGTCATTGTACAAAACGTCATCTGTAATGGACTGTCAGATGGTATTGTCATTGGAGAAAGGGGCAAAGGAAGCATAGAAAATAATGTCATATCAGGTATTAATTGAAAATATGGTACAAATAAAGTATTAATATTGCATGTAGTAATACATGTTATTTCAACTTTGCGTATCAATATATCATTGATAATAACTTAACCACACTAGGGCTTGGAGTGTCTCCCTTTCAGCTGAAGCTTTTAAATTATATAATAATGAAATGGAAACATAGAAAACAACCCTTCTATTGACTGATGCAAAACACAAAACAACCCTTCTATTGACTGATGCAAAACACAAAACAACCCTTCTATTGACTAATGCAAAACACAAAACAACCCTTCTATTGACTAATGCAAAACACATGCTGTGATTAGTCTTTTAAATGGATTATTGCAGAATTTAAAATAAGAAATGTAATGATGAAGACTTACAGTACAGCTTGCGACATAGTCTGATAAATACCTGGCATACCTCATATCTGGCATCCAATGCTAGGTATTTATTGCTTATTGGCTCTTAATTAACAAAATCCCCATCCCCCAGGATCACCTGTATCCAATATACAACAGAAAATGACTAATTAACTGAACAGATACATGGACCTACTGGTGGTTTTACCTGTACAGTTAATTATCACTCACAGGTGGCTCACCTCGGTATTTTAGAATTAGTATACAAGTAGAATACAGGTATTTATCAGACTATGCTGTGAGCTGTACTGTAGATATGGGTACAACAAAGCAACGTATTCCAATGGATTTGGAGCTTTGAGAATAATACCATAAGTAATTGGAAAGAGCGAATACCCAAAATGTTATCACGAGTGCCAAAGAATGCCTAGATTTAACTTGTTTGCGAAACTTGTTACGCTCACGAGTTAAATCCTTAAGCGTTCTTGGCACGAGTGATTATATTTTGGTTATTCATGATTACCAACTGGTTATCCTTTTTATCATAAAGATTATTTTCTTCATAATTTATCGATATTTTCAACATGAATTTTAAATTGTGTTATTGGCGGATTGATATCGAAGTTGTGACATTTGGTGGGAGAAAGTCCAAGAGTGAAATTACCGAATTTATTTCTAAGTGTGAATTATCGAAATTTTTACTCTGGGAACATTCGATAAAACACTGCTTTCTATATAATAAAGTTTCTTCAACCAATGAGGTTCTGAGTCAGACAAATTAGTTTCATCTACCTAGAATTAGTCACCTTGAACTTTTGTTCCTTGTAGATCTTAACAAAGGGGTTTACAAAAGCTCTTTAACTGTCCATAGTTTACAATTATTTTCACATTAAATAGACAAACTTCAAAGGCTGATAACAAGGTTATTTACATGAACTTGCTGAATATAGGTACAGAACCTTATTATGGAACTTGAAATCTTATCATGTGGTGTCTAAGAACTCTCAGGCATGTTAGATTCTTTTTTTTTTCTAAATTCTCCAACAGTCATATACAATCATCATTACATAAAAACACATAACTTATATTGTTCACAAATATCACAACATAGTATACAAAGAATACATATACTCATGAAGAAATGTATTTATTGTTGACAAATATTTTTGTAAATAATTGGGTGTTTTTACCAAAAAATTAGAGTATATATAAAAAAAATAATAATAATAAAAATAAAGGAGAAATAAATCAGAGAAAAAAAACAAAAGAGGAGAAGTCCTGTTTTCTTATTTGAAATACATTAATAAATCATTCATTTCACTTACATACATTGTCAGTCCTAGACATTAAATATATTTTGGAATTTACTCCACTTAATATTGAACTTAGTAATATACTTATTTTTTACTGCTAACATTTTTCTATCTTATACATATCTTGCAACTTACATTTTAATGCTACTATAGTTACATTATTTTTAAAACACCTTGTATCATAAATATATTTCTTGTTATTAAAAAAATATAATGTTTTGGGGTCATTTTTAGAAAGTTTTGAAACATCACCAAAAATAAAACACAGTTTTGTAATTGGAATACTTAAACCATGTGAAAGAAATCAATATTCAACATTATATAAAAAATCTTGAACTATGTTACAATTCCATAGCAAATGTTCTATTGTTTCATTTTCTGTGTGACAAAATGTACAATAAGGATCATCAACAATTTTCATTTTAAAAAGAAGCTTATTTGTAGTAAGTATATAATGGTTTATTCTATACTGAAGCCACTGGAGTTTAGTATTCTTAGTGACTACAAATGGAAGCTTAAAAATACAATTGCATTCTAAATTATGTTCATTTAGTAGTTCACTCCATTTTTTTGTCCATTAGGACAGATATCATTTTTCACTAATATATTGTACATATCTTTTGACCCTTTCTTACTTCTAATAAGGTTTTGAAATACAGTTGGTATAAATGGTCTACATAGAATAGTGGTAACTTTTATAAAATATTTCGCTGCTGATTTTACAGCTGCTCTCAAACTATTGTATTTCATAACATCAATATTTATTCCATACTTTTGTTGTAACTGTTCTACAGTAAAAATGAACCATCAGAATTATACAGATCATTAATATAAATAATACCAATCTTTGAAGCATGGTGGCTCATTATCTATTTTAATAATATTGTTTAACCATATAGGATTTGAAAGAAAATATTCCCAATTCATGTCTCTTTCTCTGTCAATTAACATTTTCCAAGATCTTAATACATCTTTCCAAAAATAATTTTTTATCTTAAGATATAACTTCTTTATGTAGGCACCACCACAACTAAACAATTTGTTTTTGTCAACATAAGACATAAAAATATTTTCCCATTTATAATTTTGTTGACAGACTCTTCTGATCCAAGTTGATTTCAATGCATTTATAAATACATTTAAATTAATCATTTTCAGTCCACCTTCTGAGTATTCTTTACATAAAATATCTTTTTTAACCTTATTGACTGGTGAGTTCCAAATAAATGTAAACATGAGGTCATTTATTTTCTTGATAGTTTCTTCATCAGAGTTTGGTAAAGAAATTATCAAGTGGTTTAGTATTGGCATAACTAGAGACTTTATGACTGTAATTCTACCAATAACAGTAAGGTAACCGCTGTTTTAATAATGATTTGATCTTCGTAATTCTGTCAGAATAATTTATTTTAACTACTTCGTTTGTTTTAGATTCTTAATTTCTTTCCACATATAAAAAAAACTTAAATACATGGATATATGTTATGCTTCAGGTAATTCTGGGTGTGGTGTTTGGGTAACAACTGCTTGCCAACCAATGATTCATGGAAACCAAATCAACAATAATGGAGACAATGGGATTACATTTGTAAACAAAACAGTATGTATGGCAACAAAGTCAACAATACTGGAGAAAAGGGTATTAAATTTGTAAACAAAACACTAAGTACCCATGGCAAGCAATCACTTAAGGTAAAATAAGGCAACATTTCCAGTCTGTGATAAAACAATGATAAAATGGAGCCTCCTTGAATTATTTGTTAATTGTTGTAATACAGATGTATCCCATATTGCTGTGCAAGTCAGTGTCTTCAAAAGATGGTCAGCATTACATTTTAGCACCTTAGCTAGGGCTTTAGATAGGGGTGATAACCAGAAAGCATGGGCCTTATATAACAGAAGATTGAAAATAAAATATAATAGAACAGAAAACAAATCTAATTAAGTTTGTTCAGTTATTGATAACTGGGAAAATTTTGCACCATTTTTTTCATAATTTCTTTGGTCAGTCTTCCTTCCCACAGCTTTAAAATTTGTGATTGTTCCCAAAGTTGCATTATAATTTTCTTTGAAGAATATTATCATGACGGTTTAATTTTCGTGTTACAGGTCTTACACTGAAAATTGCAAAAATAAAATTGCCATGAAAAATTCACAGTTTACAGTATTTGTAGAGGTTTTTCTACTTAAAGGTGGTTCACATGCATACATTTGACCTGTGGCTATGATCTTATATATATTCTTTGTCTTAACCTAATCTTTCTGTTTCTCTCATTCCATAGGATCTATCCCATGAAGGGGAAGCTATGAACTTAGACATAGGAGAAATGACCAGTCAGAGAAGCATGCAGATGTGGCAACTGTTTTCTGATGAACAACTTCCACCGAGGAGAACATGTACCCGGGCTACAGTCGAGTATAACAGCATTTATCATAACAATGGTACAGTCATGATTTTCATTTGCTTTTTTTATATCCATATTATACTGTTCCATCCCATTTTTTTGGCCTGGTTGTTGGCCATGTGAGCTGTTCAGTCTCTTGGCATCCTTTGTCATTGTTGTCTGTTAGCATTTCTTCAAACTTCTACTACACTGAAAGTACTCTCAGAATTCCATGTAAGTTGCCATGATTTTTCCATAGGATTTTCTGACAAAAGTTGCATTAGGTGTTATTAGCTGTCCAAAAAAAACCTGACCACTCTTACTAAAAATAGACCATAGCGCAACTGTTGGTTATGAACAACCTCCACAGAGGAGAACATATACCGGGCTATAGTCAGGTGTAACAGCATATTTGTCATACCAACTGTAGTATCCCAAATTACTGCCTAAATAGAATTTTATCCAATACTTTTCAAATTTATTTTTTATTTATTTATTAAGTGGTGGCCCGGGGTTATATCTGAGAGAAACTTGTGGAACAAAAATATTACCTGGGCTTCCAGGTTAATTGTTTTCTTTACTTTTTGACAGGATGTGGTATTAGAAGTAAGTTTGGTGATGAGTTAGTGATTCAGTGTAATGCTGTCCATGGTAACAGGAAGGATGGTGTCCTGCTCAACCAGAACTCACCAGTCCTGGTGAAGGATAACAGTATAACATGTAACAGTGGGAATGGGATCATTACAGACAGTCAAGGAAAGGTACATGCTTCTGATCTATAGGATGATCGGGTTTATCAAGATTTAAATTACTGTAAAAGAAGTAATTTTTGCTGAGTAAAAATTTTCACTATTTTCAAAGTAAATATAAAACCGTGAAAATTAGTACTTGTGAAATTGACTCTTAACATTATATAATGATTATAATTCTTTGAAGCAGCGAAAATTGAGAACTGCAGGTATGTTTCCTTCGCAGAATCGGTGAAATTTAGCAGTTGTGAAAGGCAATAAGCTTACAGTATATTTTAATTGATAGACAGGACTTCAAAAGTGTCTGGTTTAGGCAGGATTTTGTATTATTCAGGGTTTTGTTTAGACAGGTTTGACTGTATATACAATCACCTAGTTGACCTTATTGTAGTATGTTTGCCTTGAGTGTAAGAGGTTCATAATTTAGAACACAATTAAAACTTACATCACACATTTACACATGTACTTAATTGAATTTAAATGCCCATCTAATGCCACATACAATGTCGCAGACATATAGCATAGTACTTAGTCATTTAAACCACATTCTAGTCATTATATAAATTTGGTTAACAGCAAAAGATGCAGGTTAGGTTCACAACAGTAAATGTCGTAAAACAGAGACTGAAATGAGACTGTAGAGACGGTCATGGGTTTGCTTCCCGGTCAAAACAATTTCTATGGAAACATGTGACTTATGTGAGGTAGAGTGACTACCAGTTTCCTTTGCATCAGAATTAAGTGGTGCTTACTTGTGGGCTGTTGAATCTTTCTCAATGTGCCAGACAAAGCACAATCTATTCAATGAATATATGATGAAACACTGTCATTACATATAGGATGTTACTTATACAAGTAATGTATTATAATGTTAATGCTTTATGGTGCTATTATACTTAAAACTTGCAATGGTTTATTTCTCCACCTCAAATGATAACCACGAATATCTGAACTGAAATCTCAGTTTTGTTTGTTACTATTATTAGATTGCTATAGAGGGTAATGGTATCTATGACAACCGAGACCATGGTGTAATTAGCCAGGGAGAAATTGTCATCGAAAACAATGACGTTGTTGGTAACCAGAGAAGTGCAATACAGTTAGACAGAAATTCATTTGTTAAGGTTATTTATTTTGTATAAATAAAAAAATATCAATCATATAAATATTGTCTCAGCATATACCAAATATTTATCAAGTTCAAATTTCAAAATAAATTGTATACAAGAAGTATTCAAAACCAAAAATGTTTAAATTGAAAGTTGAGTCTATATATAAGCATTGACGAGTTTTTCCAAAGTATGTCAAAGGATCTTCATTATTGTAGCTAGCAGGTGAATGCTTGGAAATTGTAAACTTCTATAAATGTATTAGCTTTTGGCCTGTATAATTTTTTTTATTATATAGATAGCACTGTTTTATCGAATGTTCTCAGTGTAATAAATTTCGATAATTCAAACTGAAATAAAGTCGGTAATTTCACTCTCATGCATTCTTCCGCCAAAATGTTACAACTTTGATATCAATCTGCCAATCATAGAATTCAAAATTCATATTGAAAATATCGATAAATTATGAAGAAAATCTATATAAAAAATAAGATAATCAATTGTTTATCATGAATAACCAAAAGATTAACTTTTGTTCTGCACACTCGTTTAATCTAGGCATTCTTCAACACTTGTGATCATATTTTGTTATTCACTCTTCCCAATTAATTATCCTACTAAGAATACATTGTGTTTTTCAATGCTAGAAGATTGCATGATCATAGATTACTATGCTACAAATTACTGAAGGTTCTTACCATAATAATAAAGTCATTTATAAAAATGAAGTGGCAAAAACAAGACCTATTGGAAATAACTTTAATTTGAAAAATTGGCACTATCTTTTTGATATTGATTAATGTGACCACAGGCACTATAGAAAAAATTGAAATTCACATAAGTGTTTTTGTTTATCCCCAAAACACTCAAAGCATAAGAAGAAATATTTTGAATTAAAATATATTATATTTTTTCTATGATGGCACTTATTTCCACAAAAAAATGTACAAGATTCCCTGTATAACATGCTAGTCTAATAGAATCCAATACTTTCATCAATAGAAAGAAAATAAGATGAATACACATTTTATTCCAGGTTTGTAAAAACAGAGTTCATTCCCAGACTGATAAAGCCATTGTCATAGCTACGGTATCTGAAGGTCAAATCCATGACAACATACTTTACAAAGGTCACAGTGACCCACTTCAGTGTGGCCCTGACTGTAAATGTAATGTGAAAAACAACGATGTTGTAGAAGTGGAACAGAATAATCTGTAAGTACATGTCACGCATTAGGTAATATTTATACTAAAGCAATTGTTCTATTTAAGCAACCAAATGCATTGACAATGTATTTATTGATGAGATACAATCACTGACAGTAAATAACGCTTTGGCTCTGCCTACTTTCTTACTCTTGCATGATTCACCTATAGATGGTAGGGTCACTATCTTGGCCAGCTGCGAAGGCATGTAATACATACATCAAACTGAAATCAAATTTGATTTAAAAATAATAAGGATTGCACTATACTGTAAAAGTGTTGATTTCAGTGGTGTACTAATTTTTTGCTATTTTTGCATAGAACATAAAAGTGTGAAAAATAGTACTCGGGAAATTGTTTTTTTTAACAGTATATAAGTCTTATCATTCTTTGAATCCGAAAAAATTGATGCCCACGAATATGTTTACATGGAAGTATCCGTGAAAATTAGTAGGTTTACAGTATGGACTAGAAATAAAAATTATGTACGAAGTAGAAAAACTTGGTGAAGCCTCGGTTACTGAATAATTTTATTGTTTACTGTCAACTCTAATAGATTTTTTTTTCTAATATTTTTTATTGAAAGTCAGATCTGTGGTATTCATGACACAAGCTGTGCAAAGAATTGGTGGTTATTTCATCAAAAGTCATGAATTTGAAATTATTTTGTTGACCAGCCTGTTCATTTATTTCTCCATCAGTAATTCTTATATGGATGGATATATTTACAGTGGCAAAGAACTTAGCACAAGTAAGCATGGTAAAGATTTCAGTCTATTGAAAGATCCTCCTGCCCGCCCACATATTGAAGCTCCGCCCACAATAATTAGAGCACCTGCCAATCAAATCACTACTGTTACCAGGGTAACCATACCATCTGACAACCAGTGTGAGGATGGAAGCAAGCTTTGTGTCATCTTATAGTAAATATTTATTAATGTTTTTGCCAATGTTATTAATTAAATAACAGTCATTATGAAAATCAGGTGGTGATTCATGCATGAAAAAAGACCATGGAATTCACTTTTCATTTCTAATTCAGAAACAATTACAGACCACATATATGGTCTAAGTTATTCATTCTGTTGTTGGACTTTTGAGTAAAAAATTTATTTAAATTGTGTATGACATCTGCACTTTATCGTTCTTGACTTTGGTTGGGTTCAGTGGGAGATGAATGTATGATTTTCTTCAAAATAAGGAAAAGACTATTGTAACATAAAAATATAGCATATGTGGATTGAACAAGCATCTTTGATGTTTTTTTTTCTACACCATGAATCACCTTTATCTTAATTTGTATGGATTGGTACATAAGGGATTTTGTCTCAGAATTATTACTTAATACTAACAAAAATGTTTGTACTTACATGTAATTTAAGACATATATTTACCATATTGTCTTTTTTTCAGAGCCTTTTCTTCTATTGAATGAGATGACACTTTTTGTCATAAAAATTTAGTGATGTTTAAATTTAATACTGAAATAGATGTAATGAGTTGAGGAATGTTATATCAAAATTTATGGGCAACTTTATCATTTTTCCATCGTTCTTACAGCCTGATATTTTCTCTGGCTACCGATGTGGTATAGTGCATGCAATACAGATAAATAGAAATTAACTGATTTCAGGAATCTGTATCAATTATAAAAACTGAGAAAAGCTAACTAGATGCTCTCGTGGATAACAAGATTTCTCCACTCTCTATAGTTAAATTTTAGATTTAACAGTCTCCTGTGGAGAAATCTTGTGATCTCCTTGAGACTGAAGCAGAATCTATATGTAAACTGTGATTGAGTGTAAACTGTTAATGGAATTAATGGAAGCTATAGTTATTTTAACTGTAATTACATTAAATGTAAACTATATTTTAATCTAAGTTGTATTTACTTTAATGAAAACTTAAACTACTTTAATGTAAATTGTTTTTAATTTAATGTAAACTGTAATTACTTAAATGGAATCTGTAACTATTTTTATGTAAATTACAATTATTTTAATGTAAACTAATTACATTAATGTAAAACTGTAATTACTTTAAAGTGAACTGTTATTATGCACTTGTTATTTATTACATCACTTTAATCATTGACATATTTTTTTTACTGTTGACTAACCACTTGTTAAAAGTAGCATGTGTTTTTTTGTTAATCAATTCTGCTGTTATTTGAGTTCACTTCATAGTGATGATTTATTTAGTGATGTAAAAGTTAATGTTTTTTTATGTTGTTTTACTGGATCTGTATTATTACTCTTTTATGTTTACATTTTTAAGTGTCAGTTGCAGTAAGAATCAGGCAGTGTGTGAAACATGGTATGAAAATAAACCACCACTTTGGACCATCGAAATCAATAAAGAAATGATTTTTTTTATATTTTTATATCATTTTGATAAATGTAGTGTATAATTTTATTAAAGTGCCCAGGTAATTAACATTTCAGGGGTAGATAACTGTTGAAAACCTCTAATTTCTAATATGGTAATAAAAATTTTTCTAGCATATTCACTAAGGCAGAGATCAAATAATGGTCAAATTAAAAAAGAAGATTTGTTTTCCATGAGTGATAGTGTATTTGCAGTTCGGTGTACTACTAACTTGCTAGTTTCAGATTTTTCCAAATTTGCCTGATTCTTACAAAGACTTAATCCCTGTAAGTTTTTGAATTAAAAATATGATAATTATATAACTGATAATGTATTAATTTATTAACTTATGGTTTTATAAACCTAACCATATATCATACTCATAGAACAGACAACCCATGACAAGTAAGAAATATTCTTTAACTGTTTTTTTCTGAAAAGTCCACTGTTTGGCAGACATTGTTTTAGTTCATTACTAACAGCTGCAGGTTGGACATTGAAATCAAACTTTGTTTGACAAATGGATTTAGTTACTTAAAATCATTCACTTTTCTCCATTTTGGCAAAATCTTTGCATTTTGTGAGAGGACTATATGCATTGTTTAGATTGAGTTGTAAAGTTAATACCCTGGTTGGAACTTGCAATTTTAGATGGGAAATTGTATAATTCCATTTTGAATTTTAAACTGTGTGCAAAAGGTGGAAACATAGTTTTCTATCACATGCGTATTTTGAAAGGACTATCTGCATTGTTTAGATTGAGTTCTTAGCAACTGACCCTGGTTGGAACTTGTAATTTTAGATGGGAAATTGTATAATTGCATTTTGAATTTTAAACTGAGTACAAAAGGTGGAAAAATAGTTTTCTTTCACATGTAATTGAATTTTTTGTTTGAAAAAGGGCCTTTTTTTCTGTATTTTAGACAATTTGACAATTGTACTTTTTTCTGAGTTATTTGCCCTGTTATACCAATAATTGATTAACATTTCAATGAAATTTGTTTTATCAAAAAATGTATATAGTTGAACCTGTCTTAGCAACCATCTGTATTTAGTAATAACCTGTATTAAAAGACTATGGTTAAAATATCCTTGTGTAGTAAAATCATCATGTATGTAAAGACCACCTGTCTTATGTGAACATGTCCTTTGGGACTTAGGACTTGTTTGACTGTATGTGTCAAAGAAAATTTAAGTTCATAGTTTTTTTTTTTGGGTTAAAATAGTGAAATTGATCTATTATTGCCTGACCTTGTTTCACCGAATATTTCTGACAGTGAATTGTAAAACACTTCGTGATTGTTATAATGTATGATGTTTACAGATGCATTTGTGGAAATATTTTATCTATTTTTTATTGATCCGTCCTATGTTATTTTACTAAAAAACATTTTTACATGAAATCATGGGACAGAAATTTTAGAAAACTGTAGAATGTACAGATTTTACAGCTGTATTGCCTTTATTGAAGATATTTTAAGGTATACACAATGCATCAGATATTTCTAAGCCTTTGTTCAAATGGTTCTAAAATATCAATTCATAAAGAATATGATATTTATGGAGTGTTGGTAATATTTTAATCTAGGAAAATGATACAGTTGTTAGAAACGATTTGTCAAGGAACTTGATTGCTATATTGTCCCTTCCAAGACAATATATGCCTCATCACATCAGCTTTATAGTGCAAATTAGTTTATCACAAAAATTGTCCTATTGCTTAGTATTCTTCCATAATGGAAAAAAGGCTTAAGTATACAAGTCACACTTATGTTACATTTTGTCTACCTGTATGCAATTTTACACAACGAAAATACTTATTTTGGTCAAAATTTATTTGAGGAAGTAGACTTGTATATCCTTGTAGACATGTATCTACTACTATAAAGTACTAATGTTCTATTGTTTGTGGGGTACCAATTAGTGTGGATTTTGTTGTTGAGCCACACCACGAAATTCGGTTCCTAACCATAGGAGATTCTCATTGATGTGTTTACTGAAGCCTTCAAAACCACATATTCACAATTCCATGAGCATTTGTACCTTCTCTGATCCAAACAAAAATTGGCATCAACGAATTAAAGTACTTTCACAGTAATACATCACCAAGTGTTAAGATGTCTCCTCTCATTGTCTTAAAGTAAAAGAAATAACTCAACACTTGTAATAAGTCTACAGCTCTTTTTGTCCTTGATATTGTCATTTGTTATACGAATTTTCCTTTTTGATCATTTGCCTACATTTGTCATTAAAATATCTAATAAAAAAATTGACAAATGCAAAAGAAAAAAAAATGACAATTTTTATATTGCAAATTGTTATGCCATATTTTTATTTTATTTTATCAAAATTTAAGTTATGGAGATTTCGCAATGCTAAGGGTTATAGTATTATCTGGCCATGATTTTGTCTTTTTCTGTGACTTTGTTCTGAAATTTTCTTTCCTAAGTTATCTCCCTTCACACCCATATGATCTGTAAGGTGTATCTTGCCCAGCCGTGTTCAGGTATCCTCCGTCCATTCTCACATGATGTGATATGTTTGTTGTGCTTTGTTATTCAATATTAGACTTTAGAGTATTTAGTGCTCAAATTTTAATACAATAAAACTTATGTATTGAAATAATTTATGCTTATTTTAACTCGTTTTTAATTATCGATATTAAAAAATAAGTTTCCATATTACAGGTATATACAGTAAAGTAATAATAAAACAACAATAAATCATGAAATAAAGAGTAAATATCGGCAAAAAATACCAAAGGTCGATAATGGAACAATCCAAATTCATCAGGATTCAGTTACCTGGCCCAAACCTCAAAACAGGAAACAAAGACAATCTAAATATAAAATAATATAAAAACAGAATAAAATATGATGGAAAATGTAATTCAGGAACGACTGTTATATTTTTCATTGTATGAAAAAATAACCTCAAACACGTGGTGCACATTTAATAACCTGCTTAGAACATTAATGCCTTATAATTCAATTTAAGAATCAAAACTCAACAAGTAAATCATTATAAAACTTTGATGACGTTGCAGTCATTACAAAAAATTTGTCTACGAGATGATGGACAAAACTGTTATCCAATCCGAATCGGTGTTGCTTCTAAAATTAAATTATCACATATTAAAAAAACGAAGATAAGGAAAATTGCACAAACAACTAAAACACTTGCAATATAAATTTTATAGGGGAACAGAAGGAAAAAAAACGGTTGTCAAACTAAACCAACTTTTTACTAAATATTAAACAACGTCTATATAAACTTTGCCCAGAAAATCAGATCAGAAATTTATATAATAAACTGAACACACCCCTTTAAAAAACATACTTTTTCTTTACTTTATCAAGAACACCGAACTTCATATGTTAAACTGACTATTTTAATACGCAATTTTAAATCGCATGATGCAATTTTGTTATAAAATTAATAATAGGGCAATTTTATTGACTTATCCTCTTCGAGCCTGGTGGCACATAAGGCTGTAACTAAGGACCTCCAGTTTTCTCGGTTTTTGGTAATGCTCCCCATTTCACTCCAGGTCTTTCCCATGTCTTTGAACTCTGATGTCATAGTTCGCCTCCATGTTTCTCTTGGTCGTCCTTTGCTTCGTTTGCCATCTGATGGTGTCCATTTGGCAGCTACTTTGCTGATATTGTCTGCCTCTTCTGTTGATATGGCTAAACCAACTTAATCGTCAGTGTTTTATCTGCATCATGATGTCAGTTTGACCAGTTTTTTCCAGGTTGGTGATCTTTTGTGGCCAATATATTCTGGAGATCTTTCTCAGGCATTTGTTGTGGAATTCTGAGAGTCTCTGGCTGTCTTTCTGTGTTACTCGCCAGCATTCAGACCCATACAGAAGGACTGATATGACATTGCTGTTGTATAATTTGTTTTTTCCTCAGGCTGATGTTGTTATTCTTCCATATTCTATTTACTAGGTGAAATGCGACATTTGCCATGATTTGGGCAATTTTAGTCTACAGCTTAAGAAACTAAAATATATTACGTTTTTTTAGAAATAAGAAACAAGAAAACGTTGACGGATGAATAAGTTCCAGTCTTTAAAAAAACAAATAAGACAAGATAATATTCATGCATTTCCAAAACCCAGCAAACTTACTTTTCATTCTACTCTAGAAATTTATAGACTACATTCCAGTCTTGTAAGTTTCGAATCTTTTGAAGTTGAAATAAATACATATATTGTATGAAAGTGGCACTTTGCAAGAGTAATCGTTCTTAATTTTTGGTTGACCAAAGGTCAATTATGGTTCATATGTTAAGTTGACATTTCAACATTTCAATAACAAAGACTAAGAAACAAAAAGTAAAAATAAAAATAAAAAATAAAAAAGGAAAAAAAGAAACGAAACGAAACGAAACGAAACAACTACCTCCATGAATCAAAAGGAAACACATAGATAGTTATAACATAAATCATAAAATTTTATTTGCACAAAATGTTGAACAAAGTCTTAACCGAACAAAGTCGTCAGCCCAGAAGGGGTTCGGTATAGTTTGAATTTGAACATTCTGATGTCTGTTTTTTTTTCGACTGAACTGAGATGATCATAAGTTCCCATTTTTGCATTGTTTGTAACATCGGTCTGAGCGGATGTAGAATAATCAGAGTCGTTAGTATGTTTAACAATACTGTTAAGATGATCATAGTCTGATTTATATACATAGTCACTTCTTGTTCAATTGGTTGAGCAAAACTGTAGGTGTATGTTTAACCGTCGCTTCCGATTGGTTTTGCAAGACTAATTCGATGGCACGATTACTTGATTACTAATTTCATAGGAGAAATTATGTTGACCCTTTTGTTTGACTAGCCTTTATTGGTGGATTGTTGTTGTTTATGACTTGTAGATTTATTAGGTATTGAAATTGCTTTTTCGTAAAATTCAAAAAGTAGGTATCATACCTGTTCATAAAATTATAAATGATCCAAAACTTATACATATTTATATTGAAATAAAAAAATTTTTTTCATAAAGACGGCACTGCTACAGAAAACAGTAAAACGTTCAATAACATTAAATGAACTTAAAAATAAAACAGATTGGAAAATAGTATACTACTTGTACAAAAATGTTACTGAATGAGTTTAAATATAATTAGGATAAAGTAATAGAAAAATGTCGATTTGGTAAATGATTCAGACCTCCGTTTCATAACAACCACAGTGATTATTACTGCAGTTATCAAAGCCAATACTGTAAACACGACACCAACAACAACTCCAGCTGTAAAGTTTTTTTTAAAGGATATCATAGCATAGATCACGCTTGAATTCTCTTATACTGGGCCAATGACCCATCCTTGTGACATTAAATGGGTGAATTCAAATATTACAATGCATGAGCAAATAATATGAATAGTGTATTATTTCTAAAGACAAAACATGGGTCATGGACCCTATCTTTTTAGGGTCCTTTTTGCACTTTTAAAGGCCAATAGCCCATGACCGCCTCCCAAAGTGATCCCTGTCATAGTGTTTTAGTCGACAGTGTAAAAACACCAATCTTTGATTAAAATTTTTATAAAAATACGTCAGGTCATTTCAATCGCAACCTATCCTACTCATATAAGCATTCAAAAAGGTCATTAAAGATATATTATGAATAGGTTTTAACGCTGTTTTCAAGATTATAACATTACTTATTATCGATTTTATTTTCAAATTAGTTTTGTTACTTCAAGTTATAACTTGTAAATTGTTTTGCTATTTTCGTCCACGGATATTTGTATGTAGAGAACTACTGCATGTTCATGTATTCAAGTAGGTACTCATAAGATTTACACAAAAGACACGTAAGCTAGCTCATGTATTTGATGTCAATATGTGTTTAAGTTTAAGCTCATCTTCAGCTTAAAATGATGTATATAAACAGATAATCTGCCAACTATGCCCAGGTACTAGTGACCTTTAATGGTCGACCGACGTTTGGATAATGGTTTATTCTTGCGTTGTATACTCCAATATATGACAACCTAACTATGCTGATTTCTTAAACAAAATCAAAGTGAACATTAAAAATGAACACCTTGAATCTAATCATGTAAATTTTTCCGCCTAATTTTGAATGATTACGTTGCAAAAACTTTACTTAAATCAAACATTTCCATAGTATCCTTTATCGCCTAGTTTTTATCTCAATTCCTAAAATTAAAAATCAATTGAAAAAAAAAAGATTTTCACGGTCGTCCTTAAAATGATTATACATATTTGCGGATGACTGATCCTAGTTATTTGTATTTTGTAAAACTGGCACAGTCGTATATCCGATCATATCCGATTTCTAAAAGGAGTAAATATGTAGTTTTCGAAAGTATATATATATTTTTTTAATTTTCGAGTAACAAAATAAGTGTTTGCATCGGAAGATATGTTTTGGCAATATATGTGTTTTCTGAATTAATTCGGATTAATGAAAATAGTTTGCGTCTAATACTGAAACAATTAATTTTTTTTTCGTTATATGTATGACAGCAAATAAAACCTTATTCAATTGAAATAAATTTTTGACATTTTACATGGTCATAGACTTGTAGCAGTTTGGGTTGCAATTAAAAAAGGGAGCAAAGCGTCTTGACATAAACAGTTGTATATAGATAACAAATGAGTTAACAAATATTAAAGTTTTTTTACCTAAATGTTGATTTTAGCAATGACTTTCAAAACCCATGGTAGGAAATGAGTTGCATATTTATTTTGTACAAACATTAACGTCTTAAAATGTTTAGCATCGGAAATCAAAAGTATTGTGCGAAGTTTTTTTAAGTAATGTTCAATAGAGCACTAACCTGTATATTATTATTATTAATATATGGCACATTTTTTACCTGTTCGGCACAGAAATATCCTACCATTCGTGTTGCATTCCACCTTTCCGTGAGTTCAACTTGATTTCCATCAGCAGAAAAAAAACAATTTAAAAGCCATCTTTCTTCAATTTCATCTGAAAGTAAGTATTTAGAAAGTGAAAGATTGTTATTTTTTGATAATATACTTTATATGCAACAAAGGGACAGTGTCAAACTGTCAAACTGCAGTGCTGAAGATTAATACGTAAATGCAAGCCCAAACTATTGTACAATTCAATTTAATAGAGTATTTCTAGAAAAGCAGAGGACGCTTACCCTACCGGTGCACCTTGTTTATGCTCCCAGTTTTTAGTGGAGTCAGAGTTGCTCATTTGCTTTTGTTACTTTGTATGTATGATTTTAGTTACTTTATATTCTTTTATTTTAAGAAACTTAAGACATAATTTATTTTATTTTTGTTAAACAAATGATTGCCAATTATGTCATTATTTTATCCGTAGTAAAACAAGGATAAAATGGAGTCTCCATTAAATATGGGCTGGCTTCTCCTTGTTTATGAAAGAAATGGAGTCCATGTATTACTTGGCATAGCAACCATTGTAAGCAAAATTATACAATAACGTCGAAAATGAGACCATTGTACATGTATGTCAATGTTGTTGGTCATATGTGTATCCCCGTTTTACCACGGCTGGGGTCTACATACCTTTGAAGCACATAATATTATTATATAAAATTACAACTGTACATTGTAAGCATAGTAATTGCCTTCTAACTTGTACTAAGAAACGAGGAACGGATGTGGTGAAACAAAACAAATGCATCAACGTATAACCTTAATACGTAATAGTAGATACTTTCAGAGAACACCAAACTGTATTCAACAAATGTAAACATACCTTTAAGTAAGCTCTGAAAGAATGATTACAACATTGGTCGACAAGCATCATGACTGCATGAACTTAAATATTGTGGGACAAGGTCTACTTTATCAATATTTTGTAATAATATATTCTATTAAATCATCATACTATATGATGTATTACCGTATTTACGAAGTTTAAATGCTTGAATTTCACGTCTGCCGCTAGTCCTATGCTGCGTATGAGAAAAATTTGGTTCCGGGCAATTGTTCTTAGTGAACCATTTAATAAACGACCAACCAGCAAGACACGCATTAGAAGCAGCTTCATATCCAATGAATGTTTCGTCACCTAGAAATTATATACAATATATTATACACACGTATTTCTGAAACAAAACAATAATGTAAAAAAGTATTAACATCATCATTTTCAACAAAGTATGATATTGTAAAATGATAGCACTTATTGTTTTAGTTAAAACCCACAATTTAAGTACCCAGCTTTGTAAGAAGCATGCAAATTCTGTAATATACCCCCAAAAAGGCTACACATTTTTCAGTTTTGCTATTAAGTTTCTTTATAGGTCTTCGGCGATTACTCACAGTTTCTATTTTAGTGTCACTTATAGAGTTATTGCCCTTAATTTTAAATTCTGCAGTACATTATATTTAACTTTTTTCTCTGATGAACAAGGTTATTTTGAAAACCCACATGTAAATTTCTGTTTAGTATGGTAGTTTACACAAAATATCAAAAATAAAAATATGTAGGCTTTCCAATCATGATTTTGCTTGATTCTTAGATTGAGTGTTACTTAAGAACAAATTAAGAAAACAAGTCATGCAATGTGAATCTATTGGATTCTCAATATTCAACTTGCATTAACTGGTTTGCAATTTATGTATATATATATATTCATTATTTTGGCAATGGCAATGGCAATTTTAGTCATCTAGAAAATTTA
Source organism: Perna viridis (assembly GCA_037379345.1). NCBI lineage: Eukaryota > Metazoa > Mollusca > Bivalvia > Mytilida > Mytilidae > Perna > Perna viridis. The sequence continues at coordinate 898,046 of CM074524.1, read as the reverse complement.
ATAACAATTATTTACGATCATAGAAACATTTATTGACATTATATATCATTGTTAATCATATTTAATTAAACAAGCTAGATTTAACCATTTTCCACTGTTAATACTACTTGTAACTTGTTCATCGTTAAATCATTAATTTCTGTAGATAGCTGATTAGAGGTAAAGTTAACCCCCAAAACAGTAATATTTATATATTCTATTTTATTTCCATAATTCCGCTGAATATGATTTTTAGGACAAAATATAGGACAAAATAAAATAAATATCTGTGACTGAAAAAAATATTTGATCCTTCATCGTCTTTGCTTCGTGTGATCACGATTAGATCGTGTTTTGAATTTTAGCGTTTTTGAATTGTTCAACTGCTCACGCTTCAGAATTTTTTGCTGAAGTTTTCTAATGGCGTTATTATTAATAATAAATCAAATCTACGAAAAATACCCAACACGAAAGTACAAATAAAACAGTTAAAGAGTAATCAAAGGAAACAAGGTTATAGCGGTAATCCAACGAATGTAATCCAGGAACAAAGATCAGACATGGAAAACAGACATACACAACAAAGAACATAAAGTGACTAAAAGCATGGACCAGGTGCACCGGTAGGGTAAGCGTCCTCTGTTTTTCTAGAAACACCCGACGAGTTTTCATAAAAAGTCAAGTCCGGGGTAGACGAAAGAGGAAAGGAAAACTATGACACTTTGAACAAATCAGTTTTCATGGCGCAGATGAATACACCATAACGATCCACGAGTTGATGATGACGACCATGAAACTTCTGTAGTGATGACTTCAATCTTGTAGCAACACAACCCTGTTCCAGAAGCCTATTTGTTAGATTTCTAGCGCGATACAAAAAGTCTGCGTAGTTGCGGCAAGCTCTGGGCATAACGTATGAGTTGTGATATGAACACTCCATACGCAGGTGCTGAAAGGATGTTGCCACAGATGAAAGGAAAATTGACAATTCTGAACGAAAATTCATCACGTTTGTCGGAAAGTTTGGTCAATAGTTTCCTTTTACCATCGATTCCTAAGTGCAGGTCAAGATATGAGGCTGAATTCACAGAGTCTGTAGTATCCTTTACATCAAGTTCTATAGGGTAAATGCGATGTATCAAATCTCCGAAATTAGGATTGTTTAAATATAAAACGTCTTCTGTATAGTGGAAACTGGGATTAAAGGATCTAGCTAGACAAAAGTATTTCTTTCGGATCATATCAGCTATAAATTCATCCTCAGAAGATTGAAGGAATAGGTCAGCAAGTAGAGGAACACAATTCGTTCCCATTTTATTGAAAAACGCGCCCACAACACTGGACAAATATGTTGTCGATTAAAAATCCCAGCATTTTGTAAAAATCTTCCTCTGTATTTTTGGAAAATGATTTGGAATTATTTTTTTTTACAAAATATGAGGAATCTCTACCGAAAAACTATATATTTGTATCTAGGTGTACCATCTTTTTTGGAAAAACAACGATGTATAATGTTTTTTAACTGAATATGGGGAATATAAGTGTACAGTGTTGAAAAATCATAGGTTTTAATCCTATCATATTCTGATAATAGTCATGAACTGATTGTCTCCGAAAGGTCTTTCAAATTTTACAGGATCCACATTGAATTAATACCACTGCGGGAATAACAAGTGTTGTGGTAGAACTGTAGACCCTCTTTGACTACTGTGAGTATAGAGGTTATAAGTTTTGAAATAGGTTTGATGGCATATTTTGCAGATCCAGCTATGTAGCGTTGTTCTATGGATTCTTGTGGAGTTTAGGACTCCAGTACATAGACGGTAAATCACAATCATAGTCCTTGGTAGAGATACCAAAAGAGTATAGCACAGATTTGTGGTTTTCCTCAATTCCAGTTTATGGAGCGTGGTTCAGGGCACTTGGGACCTTAAGAAATGATATTACGCAGATATTCGTTGCCGTCCAACTTGGGAGAAATTTCTTACTTGTCATTGTTGCATACAAATTTAATTACAGAGTAATCAAGGGAACCAAGGTTATGGCGGTAATCAAAAGAACAACGACCAGACATGGAAAACAGACATACACAACAAAGAACATAAAGTAACTAAAATCATACATACAAAGTAACAAAAGTTGATCAACTCGGACTCCACTAAAAACTGGGAGCATGGACCAGGTGCACCGGTAGGGTAAGCGTCCTCTTAAACGCGATAACTTGCTACAGTTTATGTCAGGTTTGTAAATCATTGACAAAAATCATATACAGTCGAACCTCGATGTGTCGAACTCAGAAGAGTCGAAATCTCGGATAACTCGAACTAATTTCAGTCCCAACAAAACTCCCCTTACTCCAATACAATTTTACCTCAGATGACTCGAACTTGGATGAGTCGAAATCTCGGATAACTCGAGGTTTTCATCAGTCCCCTCGATAGGACTTCGAGATTAATTAACCCTGATGTCTCGAAGTCAACTAATTAGTCGGATAACTGATTGCTTTTTTACTAACCACGATCGAAGTGTGTTTTTACAACGATTAGCGTGGCTTTTGAAATTATTTGTTGACACTCGTTATTTCTTGATTAATCCAAAATAACGAGTGTAATGAAAAGAAACGAACTTTATTGACCTCGCGTCGGTATTCACACTAACAGTGAAATCGGATATTTTAATAAAAAAAAAAAAAAAAAAAATACAGATGACTTATATTGGTACATGTATCTGAATATTCAATTAAACATCAACAGACAATGATAACAGCGTGTATTTCCACAACTACATTCGTTTTCCTAGTGAATCTGAAATTTTATTGTAGTGATGTAGAGCATCTCCTGATTGTGAGACACGCAAAGCAGCATGTTATGAACTTATGACGTTTTCGTCGTATTAAAATAAAAAGGAAATTTCCCTTAAACACGTGATGCCGTTCAGTATTTAAAACCTGATAAACAACACACAAATATATCTTCCGATATAAAACGCAAGTCATCACGAAGAACTCTCTAAAGTTAGGAACACGAGCATGTACAAACAAAATAAATGCAGATACAATCATCGTCCAAACAATTTCCGGGTTATACTCAACGTCGGATGACCAACAGTCACTCTTACGGGGTGATGGATCGTTAAAAACGACGCGAAATATAACAATAAATTAAATAAACGTCTAAATATGTTTAACATCACCAGAAGATGGTAAAATTTAAATTGAATATTTCGGATAACTGATATCCTTCTTCAGCATAAAACTCATAAAACTATATAAGCATAAAACTCACAAAACTTTACGAGCATAAAACTCACAAAGTTCAAGATCAAAACAGATTCAGAAGCTGAATCGTGTACGCTGTGGGTGATTGTACCTTTATCAAAGGCTCACATAAGCAACTGATAAGGAGCCTGAATGAAAATAACAAAGAGGGCCTTTGTATCAAAATTAAAAGTAAAAATTAACTGTGGAAAACAATTAAAAAAAATAAAAAGTCCAAATATAGTAGTACGACGTATTGATGTATAGCATGTAGTGCTATACCAGCCTTAGACCAAGACCTAAAAATGAATTATTTTTTCTCATTAATTCCATCCGGAGAAGTTGTTTGCAATTTCTTCATCCAAAAGCTCTCCCGAGATACTCTTTTACATTTTGACCAGTTTTTATTATGTTCTATGATCGTTACAATAATGTTGTGGAGATCCTCCTTGGTGTGTCCGGCGGACCCAAGATGGAGACTTAGCGAGAGGTCTGGTTTGTATTTGTAGTCACTGCGATAACCATTCATACACCTGTTGAAAGGATGTTCTATTTCGCCAACATACTGCATACCACATCGGAACTAGAGAAGGTATAAGGTATTTGCGGTTTTCTACCATAGAAAAATACTTTATATTTATATATTGAGCCATGAAGCGGAATAACTTTCATAATATCTCAACTGCTACTACTAAAAAAATCAAGAGTCACCCTAGAAGGACTATATTTACAGGCAACATCAGCATGGTTTCTAAGTCATCTGCATTTGCTTTAGTGAATTATTAAGGGCAGTACACAAGAACTGTTGTGTATGCATATATACCTAAAAGTAGGGCGACTATTCATGTTTTTTTAAAATAAATCATATATAAAAATTTCTCGTGATTATGCACTGAAACATTGATGAAACAATACATTAAAAGTTGTCCATTTCACGGACTTTCGATTGCATAACGCATGATTAATTCATTGACTAAATATATTCAATTTGAGATGGCACTTATGCAGTTTTGATGTTAGACTTTTTGTCTTAAACGCTAATAGTGAAGATAAAATAATGCTTCAGTGTGAAAACAAAACTATTGTTGTTGGAATACATGTAACACGATCTCATGATGTTCTCATGTCGTTTTATCAATTTGCTCTTTAGAACGAACGACATGGAAAAGCATGTGAAAGGTAAATGAAGGGAATCAGGATTCAAACGTGAAATTAATCATTTAAGCGTGTTTTGATTTCTTGTTCCACGACAGTGTTATTCCGTATACTAAAACAGAAATAATTTTCACAAATAACTTCCCAACGCTTTGCTTCGATTTCTATTTGAAAAGGCCATTATTTGATCTTTGCATCACTGGCTTTGCTCAGAAATTTTTCAGTAGAATGTTAAAAAATGCCAATTTTGATTGAGTTATCTGCTTTTTAAATGTTCACTTTTAGCGCATTGCAATGAAATTATAACTCAATAGACCCTTTTGTGATAACCGGTGAGCATTGGGCATGCGGAATATACACTTCCTCGAGAAAAATTCTTTTGTTCTACCCAAGCCCTACCTCGCGGAAGTGTATATGAGCATTTTCATCAACTTAACACAAAAGGGTCTATTTGCCAAAATGATATGGAAAATCTTGTCTTTTGTCCTTGATTCTGGTGGTGCAAGTAGTCAAATTACATTAACAAAAATGAAGGGTTTTTCATACCATGTTTCACCCACTGCCTGGTTCGTACAGAGACTGACACTTAATAGTCTGAATTTATATTTTTATCTTTTTAATTTGAATGAAATTAACTGTAACTGAAATAATTGATTAGAATTGATGATTAATGTGTTTTGAAAACGTCATGACATTTTTGTAAACTCAGTGGAAACCTACCTTGGATATGTACTCATGAAATTCCTACTAAAATAATCCTATAATGATTTTTTTGTGCGTACTTCATCTAATTCTACATTATATCTACTATAAGGAATAAGAACACCAATATAGTATCATAAGCTTTCCTTAAATCATTGGACATATATTAAAGTCATATCGAACAATGAAGAAGAAGAAAAAAAGTAAAAATAATACACAGAATAAAATAAACTTTATAATCGTACACTTATTATAATTCCAATGAAAACGTTTCCTTTTAATTCATACTATCAAGTAATTAGAACTCAAGTTCCCAAATTTTAACACATGCAACTACACGTTGTAAACATTGATACATCTTGTAGACACATACAAGTACGATCCTGTAATATTTGAACATAAGGCATTGAAATTTGTCAAAGACAAAACATTTGCAAAAATTACATAAACTATCATAGAAAGATATCAAACAAAAACATAGGTAAAACGTATTGTAGATAGAAAATCCTCACCCCTCCTAAAAAAATGAATCCACTTACATTTTTGAACTTATTTGCATATAGGGGTATGCATCTACAGCGATTGTGTGTTTGTCCATACATTAGATGATAATACAATCTAGTCTACCCACTCAAAGAAAAACTGTAAGCAAATTTCAAGGAACAGCTATGTCATGAAAAAAAAATGATCGAATTTCTTGATGTCTGTAGATTTCACGTAAGTAAAATTGCGCAAGAAGAGCACTGATATAACAATAATATACAAGTAATAGATTTAACCAGTTTTAACCTAGTTAACATATCTTTTGCAGACCTGAAATAATTTATAATTATTCTCTTTGATTTGGTAGTTTTACCTCTAAGTGGACGGCAAAATATTCGCGATATCAGACCGTTGACAATTTGATGTGAACTAGTAATATAAAAACATATTCCGTTGCGATTGGCTGATGTGTGACTGTGTATCATTTTCAACAAAACCTGATTAGTCAAAAGCGAAGTTGTAACGTGTCAAACGTTGTTCTCCCGACACTTTTTTCGACTTCACCGACGATAGCTAGAATTTCCCCCATGACCAATGCCGAATGTCAAGTGAACAAAATATTCCAAAGGAATAATAGAGAAACAGGTTTAATAACTCGTGAAAGTTGAATATCGCAAAAAATCAGCTTGCTGTATTTAATTTCAACATCAAAACGAATTCGCCGAGGCTCGCTTGTTAATCTGAGTTAGGCACAACCTACAAGCAAGCATCGCACTTATACATTGTTTTAACGTTTGTACGTTTGTTAAATCGGTCTAAACAGGGCGACAGCTGAAATTTTAATTTTAAAACAATTTAAAAGAGTTATCAAGGGAACCAATATTCTAGCGGAAATCAAAGTAATGTAATACAGGGACAAAGACCAGACATTGAAAACAGGCACACACAACAAATAACATAACATAACCAAAATGATACATACAAAACAACAAAAGTAAAACTGGGAACATAAACTACTCAAAGGCTACTTTTACTATGAATTAATTTTCCTGGTTTATTTCTGCTGACCTATTTGACACTTATTACGGTAGCAGAAAGTATACCGTCAGTCTTGCATGCGATGCTAGGTCAGATTTTGGAATTAAATAAAAAATAAATTGAGTTGATATTTCACAAATTCAACTTTTACCAAGTACGAAAACATTAAGTCCTGTAATTTTACTGTAAATTACAGAACTGTTTCAGTATTATAAGAGTATAGTTACAGTACTAAATAGAAATATAGAAATGTGTAAGTCTAACGTTGGTAGTGTAACGTCAGATATCAAAATTATTACCGAGGTTATATGTAACCCTCTAACCAGAGTTGAATAAGTTACCTTTGATGTATACTCATTTGGTTGGTTCTGTATAATTCCCTAACCATACCGATTCTGCTATCCCACTGCTTTGCAACCAATATTGCAGTTTAGTTATGTTGCTTTCCAAAACAAGTCCGCTATCTTTGCAATATCGACTGGCATTGTATCAGGAGAGTGATATATTTACGAATTGCAGATCATTCATTTGTGCTTCAAAAGATTAAACACACATTTCCATAAACTCATTATGATTGTGGAAAATTAATATTCATTCTATTTTCTAGATATTTGTATTTGATTTTGTTTAAGCATTTGCTTAGTATATTGTTTATCGCTTTTTTTCTGATCTAGTGTGCGTTGTAATGTATTGTGTAAATATTCTTGAGGAATTGTGTTGTTTCATTCAATTGCAGGCAAGTTGTTGTTTTGTAAATTAAAAGAAACGAACAAACAAACAAACTAACAACAAACAAAACCAAACCAAAAAGAAACAAAAAGCACCCTCGATTACAGTTATCTTCCGTATAACTTTCATCCATCACTTTAATTTCACTATGCATGTACTTATAAAGCCGAATTATTTTTACTTTTGAAAAACAAATCTTCTTGTGCATGAACTTGATATAAGTAACGCAACAATTGTTATGAACACTGGATAGATTTTGGTCTGGTTAATTTGCATTTGTTTTATGTACTTCATTTCATGCTTTCAGTATTGCTTATTTTATTCTTTACATTATTTTCTTAATAAATGTAGTATGTAATTCGTTGTATTTGACAATGAACATCTTTTCAAAACATTGCCTAAACTTGGGAAGAGAACCATAAATGCGAACTTTTCGAGACTTATCGAATGCTATACGAACTACAAGCTCTTACACGATGCTAATTCTAATTTCTGGTTTGATCGAAATTGAAGATCACGTTTAAAGGAAGTTTAAATGTAATAGCACACTTTTTTGATTTTACGTTTTCACGTTTGTTCAATTCGACACAAACTATTGAAATTGTCGCTAAATAAAAAAAAGTTCATACATACTGTTGTCTGACCGTTTTAATGCTGTTTAAAGGGGGCTTTGTTTGAGTGTTATTGTCTGTAGTTGTTTTATCTCATTAAAGTGAATTGTTTTGGTTTTCAGTCTATATATTTGGAATTGAATACTTTACAACGTAATATTTTATATTTATCATTAGTCCATATTTATCATGTTAGATCTTTTATGCAAATGCTTCAAAACAGTTTTCAGAACAAAAACAGGTATGTTCTATATGCTACACAAGGAGTAAAATAGGACACCTGAAAATGACTATATGATATTGTTATAAACCAAACAAGTTATTTTGAGGCCATGGGCTAAATATAAAATGTTGATTATTGGCACACGCGCTCCGACAACTACGCGTCTCGCAAGACGTTCTTTCCCCAAAGCTTGTTTGGTTTATAGCAATATCAGGGAAGATGAAGTTAGCATAGTAAGGTTTGTTGTGACATGCATCATTAATTTGATTCTCTATCCTACATAATAACACCCAGAAGAACTGTCCCATACTGGACTTCGAATTCCGCGGAGGAAACGACCAAAAATTTACCTCGCAAATTTGACAGTTCTAACATCGTTGGAAATTTTTCAGACCTTCCTATGCTAACTTTATCTTCCCAGCATCAATATTACATATGAAGTAAATGTATTGGTTATATCCTTATTGCTTTGTAATTTCGTTTCACTCGTTTTCGATTTTGTTTTCGCCCACCTAAAAGCGTGAGTTAAAAATTAGTATGGTCGTTATTACATTGACATTTTTAGAAGTTCGCAAAAAATCTTTTCATTATTTCGTATGAAGGTAAATCATTATGTATGCAGTATTATTGTAGCACTGAAATTTATCTGTATGACATTTTAAAGACTGAAAAATGAACTTACCCACTTTACAAAAATGGTATATAAACATTAAAACTATCGTAGTAGACTTCATTTCCAAAGATATATGATACATCCATCTACGGTTACATTTATAGTTAGTTTCTTAAAGGAAACATTTTGACCTGGAAAACATATATAAATAGATAATGTTTAGTTTTAAATAGTTTCCTTGTTTGTTTTGTATATGTTGTATACATTAAATCTGTTTGAATGGTTCTTTTAAATACTAACGTGACTAGCCCCCATGAAACAATTAAACTGACCAAACATTCATTGAATGGTACTTTTTGCAATCTGTCTATCTAAGAAAAATTCTTTTTCTGTACAATTCAATCATCTCGAGATAAAGGGTAAATGTAACAATAAATACTTGCTTTTATGTGAACATTTTTAATGTCTTTTCATTGATTTGACACTTCATATGAATGTTATGAAACAGAAGATCACTGGTGTTGAACAAAATATTTATATACTTTAGATCATTAAATGTTGAAATTTGAAGCACTAGACTCATCGAGACTGTTAAATTCGAAAATCTAATTATCGAGAATGTAGTTTTACACAAAATGCGGCGCATGAATTGTGTTTCACTAAAACTAATGACCCTTTATCATCCTTCACAACATCCAAAGGGATGCACTCTTTGTGAATGACTACTTATTTTGATGACGATACATATAGCATTGTTAACTAATCACCTGCGATGAAGTTTCAATAAAGCAAAAACAAAGACAACGAAATATCAAAATGAAGTCTACATTAGTTAATACTAATATGTATAAAAACAGATATCATTTAAAAGGCGTCTCTATAGAACACATCGATGAAATAATGGTAAATTGAAAACTGAACGATGGGAACTCGGAAGTAAACCAAACGTGTAGGTATTTTAAGGTCTTTCTACAACCAATAAAATTTCAATAATAAACGGCCTGTTGTGTGTGAGTAGTAACCTGAGGATATATTTGTAAATTATTTGCATACGCACTAGACAAGCGTGAATTTTTGGATTACCAAGAATTGTTACAGCAGCGAATACTAGTAATTACGACTTCATATTTTATGACATGTATTGTATTTCTTGCATATAAGACGGCTTGTGGAGCAATTTCGTGGAGCTTGTTAAACATATGCAAGTGTTTGTTTCTTTCGAGTTAAAAAAGATTGCTCGCTTTGCATGCTGAAATTAGGAATTTATATCCGTCGAATATTGTAAATACATTTTAAATATATATAACACCGCTTTCAAATTCTGGTATAAAGTGGTAGGTGTGTCCGTTCTCCTGTACTTAATTGTACTTTTAATACTTTACTTATGTGTTTAGGCTTTGCCTACGATGGAAGGAGTTGACAACTTTGTTAAATGGATTAGGTATCTAGAAACAAAAATATTCGAGACTACACTGAACACTGGCACAAACTTTCCTGGATTATTTTGATATATCATTTTATGACTGAAATCATGTAAACGCTGTCTCTTTAAGGCAAAAATAGCATTGATTAATTAACTTCTGTCGTCATGAGCAATAGATTTGTTCAGAACTTGAGGTGAAGAATTAGTAATAAAGATACCGTTTGATTTTTTAAAGTATTTTTTTTTTTCAAAAATGTCTTTTCTAATATATTACGAAGAGCAAGGGTCAAAGGTAATAAAATACTTAAAGCTGCATTAGGTGTCAAATTTGCATTTTGTTCTGTTGAAATATACCATAACTTTGAATTATTTTTAATTTTTACTTTTCCTGTATAATTTCATTTGATATCCACACATAAAATGCATTAAATACATGAAATAGGTGGCTATATATTTATTGTCTTGCAAGACAAAAAATTGACATAGATAAATTCGTATGCATGTGACTTCTGGTGACCTTAATCCGCGCATGTGCTGTAATGGTCGTTTCTTAAATAACAAACTGATTTCAAAGCGAAAGTGGTTATTCAAAGGCAAGGAAGACCGAAGGACTCAAGCTATATAACGCAAGGATCCTTTTGAAATTTACGTATTGTGATATAACGTGGCTCAAATATCGTCAATATGCATTTGAAAACTAATCAAGGAATAGATTAAATGAAATGGAAACAAAACACGTGCTTACCTGAGTATCCGTTATTGTTATTTTTTTTTTTACCAAGGTTAAAGTATTTTTACCCACGTGTATGTCCTGTCGGCAATCTTCGGTAGTAGTGGCGAAAAATAATTAGATCAGAGCCATCGATCTTCTCTGATTAAAAAAACGTTATTTTCACAATATTCTGTAGGTATTATCGACATTGATTGCTTCAATTGCAATACTACAAACTTATTTCATTGAATCAACAAAATTCAGTCGAATCAAAACTGAACATATTTGACATAGATGTCACAGCGTTACGAGTTCGAGTCCTGCAGAGGGAACGACCAAAAATTTTCATCGCATTTGACAGTTCTAACATCGTTGGGAATTTTTCAGACCTTTCTATACGTTTAAATTATCTTCCCTGTATCAATTTAATCCGATGGAACAGTGTAGCGAATAGAGTCGTCACATTCTGAGACGTTTGTATAATATTGATTTGTTGTGACATGCATTATTAATTTGATCCTCTATCTTGCATAATAACATCTAAATGAGCATTCCCGTACTACCATACATCGTGTACTTAGTTACAGCCCTAGATTAATCCTACGAGGAGGAATGACCCAGCCAGCGAAAGCTATATTTTTTTATAGCCTAGCTGGCCGACAGATCTAGGGTGCAGGACTTTGTGCAGGCGGTGTTGCCATAGATGTCACAGCGGTACGAGTTCGAATCCCGCGGAGGGAACGACCAAAAATTTGCCTTGCAAATTTGACAGTTCTAACATCGTTGGGAATTTTTCAGACCTATATATATATATATAATTGATATTTATTTACTATCTCATAATTTTCTTTTTCTCTTTCTTTCTTCGGACGTGACATTTTCTAGAAAAGCAGAAGACGCTTCCCTACCGGTATACCTGGCCCATGCTACCAGTTTTTTAGTGACGTCGGCGTTGCTCATTTACCTCTGTCACATTATACGTGGCATGTTGTTTACTTTATGTTCTTTGTTGTGTGTGCATGATTTCCATGTGGGTCTTTATCCTTGGAATATATTCTTTGGAATATATCCGTTTAAACAAGGGACTTTTTGAACTGACTTTAAGGTATACATGTATTTAATTTTGTAATGTTTTTCCACAGTAGCCAGATTTGAAAGGCTGAAGGTTATGATCGCGCCAAAGTACTTTAAGTCCGCCGAATTTGTTTTTGCGCCTGACCCAAATCATGAATTTCTGGTTCCTGTATGTCTTGTTTCGTTTTCATCTTTAGTTTATTTAGTATGTTATTTGATAACATAGAGGCAACTCTTTCGCTGTACCTGTGTATAATGATGTTTTAGGGCCAGTCGCAGCCTGCCCTGTGATATGGTTAATTAAATACCAATGGGTGGCCTTTTGCTGACATTTTTTTTATATCCCGGTGTGGATCTTGGTTCCCTTGACTACTCACACACAGATGTGTGGTACGGAAATAGTTGTCAGAAGTTAAGCTTAAAATTTATACAAACATGCCACCTTACTTCATCCGCTTTGATAGTTTAATAAACACATGGAAACAGATATCTATATATTTTGAAATAAAACTTTGGAAATACATTTTGTAGAATAAAAAGTCGACCGTTTACTTTTGGAATTTCCTCAGAAAGATTTCAAATAGCACACGTTTCATTTCATTTAAAATTTTTAACGAAATATCCTAGAATAAGACCAAAAGTAAATATATGGATAGGTCAGAGTGGTCATTTCTACAATTGAATGTCATTGTTTTGGATCAAAATGATCATAATCATCGGTTGTACCACTTTTTAATTCTATCCGTGTCATCTGATAGTCGAATACTGAGTCAAATGTACAATTTGACGGTAGATGGTCATACTTGTCATCGTATTCGTAAACAATCTTACCGGAAACGTCATATGTAGGATCACTTCCAGTGTTAGTTGGTAGATGGTCATAGTTTGAATTTGAACACAAAGAAGAGTCTATTTTTCTCTCGACCGAACTTAGATGGGCATACGTTCCAACATTGTTTTTGTTTGGTAGATCTGTATGAGCGTATGTAGAGTTAAAAGGTTCTTCTGTATGTTTCAAGGCACTCTTAAGATGATCGTAGTCTGAATTATAAGCATATTCACTTTCTGGTTCGACTGGTTGAGCAAAACTATAGTTGTCACTTGTGTATGGAATTGGTTGGTCAGGACAGAAATTTGTTGATGACGTTCCCTTTTCATGGTTTTCTTTTCTGTTTGGAAGAGTAATCAAGGGAACTAAGATTATAGCGGTAATCAAAAGAATGTAATCCAGGGACAAAGAACATAAAGTAACTAAAATCATACATACAAAGTAACAAAAGCAAATGAGCAACTCGGACTCCACTAAAAACTGGGAGCATGGACTAGGTAGAAGTATGTTGTTTGATCCCTGCGGTTTTATATCTCCATTCAATGGAGTCGCTTGTGGATTCTGTTGGTCGTATGTTTTATTCGAAAGAGCCAATACGTTCCTAGATAAGTGAACAGTATTGTGCACAAAAGAATCCTTGCGTAATTTTTCATCTTTTCGCCTAAAATAAGCATAAATCTCTTTACACATACATACTAAATAAGCAATATCCATGATAAGATATGGATTCATTCTCAGAAGCGTCGTATCTTTTATCGGTATTGTAACAATTACTAAATTGTATTTTGTTTTGAAATATTGCAAAGTTGAAAAACAACGATAACAGTACAGGCCTCTGATTGGCGGTGTATTGTTAACAGTTTTACAAATGTTCTTTGTTGTCTGACCATATATCCGTTTTTTTCACAGTGCTTTCCTTTCATTTTTCGTCTACATTCGACTTGACAATTAAAGCAAGTCGGTGAATGTTTCACGAAAAAAAACAGAGGACACTTACCATACCGGGGCACATGAACCATGCTCCCAGATTTTTGTGGAGTGTAGTGACAATTTTCTGTCCGTATTATTCAGACAGATCCTTTGTGAGCACGTTTGCAATATCTCACATGACCATATATACATGATGTAGAAATTTCATGCATTTCATGCAATTTTTCAAGAAATAAGCAACCATTTCACAGATTTCTCTGCCAAGAAATGGAGATTGTGGAAATACAATCTGACTAGAGACAGACTAACTAGCTATATACGACTACCAATTGTTGTTCATCATCTGCATTTAGGGTATTAGACATTTTTTGCATTGAAATTCACAATTATGCAAGAGGTAATGTTATCTATTTAGATGGAATTGTTCAGTTGTAAAGTATAATTATAAGGATATCCCCTTGACCAGTTTTGTAAAGATCAATATCTTTAAACCAGATTAAGCTGCTAACAAATCAACAAACTTTGACGAAACCATTTAACTGAGTCGTTAGTGGACAAAAATCGATAGAGGAGGGTCTCAAGATATCGAAAGGTGATATAGACGATGGTAAAAAGAAAGAACTGTACTACGTATCGCCTTAAATCGAAAAATATAACATAATCAATATATGTTTGAGCTTCTTGTCTCAATGATGTATTTTCTTTAAACTACAATATAAGAAATTCAAGAAAAAAGGTCTTGCTAAAGGAATTACACGTTGACTTTTAATGAGGTGGTGTTTTGTATGTATTGTTTATTTGATTACCTTCGTTGCTTGATAATACATTTTTTATCTAAAATTTTGTTTTGTGATTTTATCGCTGTAACACTTCTTTTAAAAAGATTCATTGAATTTTCTTTTGATAACTATACCTTCGTTTTCTGAAGATAAACAATGCAATGACCACCACAACAACAATAACTACAGCCAAAATTGTTCCTATAGCTGCTCCAACTGTTAAAAATATAAAAAAGCTAAGGTCTTGCATAATTATTTTAATTTATCAAATGGATAAAAAATCACTTAATATAATGTCTTACATGACAAAGATTACATCGGTGCTACCCGAAACTTAATTCAACAAAATGAACACAAGTTGGCAGAGGTCCAGCTACCCATACAGAAATGAAGTTTTACCACTAAATAGTTCTCCTTTTTGTGTTTACCTGTATCTCATCTGTTACACAGAACTTGAAATTGAGAACACATAAGAACTCAGAAGTATGATTTGTCTTACATGTCATGTTCAAAGCAACACAATACATTAACATCCAATTGATTTTTCAAATACATGTATATATTTTTACATATTTAAGCAGTCTTTCCTATTCTAAGCATGTTGTCTGCAGTAGTATTTTGCTTGTTTCTATGGGTATTGTGTTATTTGTTCATCTTATTATGCGTTTTCCTTCTATTCGCTTCTTTGCTTTGCTGTTTTTTTCACTTCTGTATTTCTTTTTTGGTATTTATCATTAATTCAGTTTTTTTGGTGAAGACTGAAATTATTTACAGATATATTTATCATATAAGAAGTTATATTTTTTCTTGCTTATTTCCATGATTTTGTCATAGATGTGCCTCTTTATTAAGTTATTTGATTGCATTGAAGTTAAATTTTGATATGATTAATTAAAAAATCAATATCTTCATACAAGGAATGCGCAATATAGCATTCATATTCAATGTGTAACTAAACATTTTTGGTCCAATTGTAATTAGCAGCACACTGAAGTATTATAATTTATGCTAAACATGACATAATGTCCTTAAATTACCTTTATTGGTTTTGGCAGAGGGCTGTTGACTTCTTCCCTTTATGACAATAGCTTGTTCAACCTTATCTTCGTTGTTTACTAGTAAATTAAATGTTTTGTTACTCATTTCAATGTTAATATAAAATTGTGATAATTGAATTTACATAACAAATAAACACATTTGATTTCTAACTCTATATATATAATGTAATACTGAAGATACAAAGATAATACTGAAGATACAAAGATAAAATATATATTTAAGTTGTTATATAGATGTATAATTTTGGTGAATAGTTACAGACAAAAGTGCTACACATGATAGTCATATGATGATTTACATATAATAGTCGTATCATTATCATATAACTCTCACATTATGTTTACCATCATATAAATAAAATACGATCATTTTCTTGCTGTAACATAAATAAAGAAAAAACAAAAAACAAAAAACAAAAAACAAACAAAAAAACAAACAAAACAAAAACAAACAAAAACAAAAACAAAAAAAACAAAAACGAAAACAAAAAGAACAAAATTAAACATAACTCATTCAAGTTTTTCAAAGAAATTGTGCTAGTGATACATGTTAGTCTAGCTGAATATTACGTCAATGACTACTTGACGTACACAAGCGACTGTAATAATAAATATAATATGCTTTCTTATAACATTAAACATTGGGTGTTTTTTTTTTCATTTTTATTTAAAATATGGGTTTCATACCCTACGTAAAAAAAAACTAGAAATACATGAGTAAATACATACACATTTTGTACATGCGTTTTTTATACCATGCTTTTTTCATGTACATGCGTAGTACGTATGTACTTTCACATGTGTTTAACATGAAGGTGCTAAACATGGGTCTTACTCTGATTTGAATTGTACAATACACATGTTAATGAAAATGTGACATGCACTATCATGAAAAGAGACAACAAACGTCATAATGAGATTCAAAATAACAATGATGCACACTTTTATTTGTTTTTAGCTCAAATTTAAACAAACTAATGAACGTTATAGGTAAATAATTCAAACAACTTTTGAAACTAGGTTTGTAGCTTTGGTTTTTCTATATTGGTATTAAGACGTTTGGAAATGTGTTCCGTCTGTTTTTTTTTTTTTTTTGTAAAACTATACCAGAAATTATTAAGCGTAACGAAGCAGGAGGTTTTTACCTTGACATAGCCATTTAATATCTTGACTTTTCTTTTGACTATTGCTTAGAGTTTATTAGTTTGGTAATAATAATTTTTCCTTTCGTTATTGATAATCAATCTATAGCCCGTTCTAGAAATATATTCAGGTAAGGCACCAACATTAAATGTGCATCTACCGTTTTCACTGATGACGAATTGGTATTTCTTTGTCAATATTCTGTCAATAAATCTTGAAAAAAGATAATGTTTCACATGCATCGGCAGTCTATTTATGATAATAGTATTAATTGATTATTATATTATTCAATATCAATTATTCAAATTTTCTAGGCTTTATAACAGGCCAACGCCTGTTTAAACTATGCCAGCTGTAGTTATTACATCAGAAAAGTGAAAGAAACAAGGTTGCAAATTTAGTTTTCAAAGCTGTAATATACATGGCCATTTGTTTTAACTTTAATTACACAACCATTATATGTAAAGTTTGATAATTATCCTTATTATTAAACATTTGGCCGACATTGTTTACCGTTAGATACATTTGTACTGAAATTTTCAGTTCAATTTCTAATATTGAGGTCAGTATTTCATAGAATAAAGAAAAATGTAACTGCCTCCAATGTTGTTAGTAAAATTTGATACCTTTTCTACACAAAAATTATAGTGTTTCTTCGTACATTCCTCCACATTGTGCATAGAAATTGTATCATTTCTATTTTATAAAAACACTTCAACAGTTTTCGTTCTTCTATATTATCTAAAATTAATTGTGCGTACATATATAGAATATTACAGAAAACAAGAAATGTGAAAGACTCAACCAAAAGTGCCAAATATGATACCACATAGCTTGCAACATATGATTATCATATGAAACGAGCATGATATAGTAATCACATGTGTCAGTTTACATTTGAATATCATATGAAACGAGCATGATATGGTAATCATATGTGTCAGTTTACACATGATTATCGCATGGTTATCATATGATTATCATGTGTTTTAAGCCAAAATTAACATATGAGAATCAACAATTGCATATTTTAAATTTTGTGTAAAAACTTGAACTACCATTCAAGAATTTAAAAAAAAATCTTAAATTTACTTTTCCGTAATATCATTTTAAAGCATGTGTTACTGTAAAACGATCCAAACTATACTAAACTTTAAAAACGTTAATGAGTCGACAAAAATGACTTAAATTCCTACTTAAGATAAATATAGAAACAGACTTTCAATGTGGGTCTGTCTAAAATCAGGCAAAGGGTGATTAACCATAACTCAAGATATTCAGTGAAAATGTTCAAACACATTGCCATGTGATAAAACAACTTTTCCAGAGTTTATCTCCTGATTTTTATTTTATTTTTGTCTCCTACAGATATTTCACTATTTTTCAAGGTTCAATGTTTTTTAACATTTTTTGTAAGAAAACTTAAATGCTTTATACAACTCTATAAACTGAATATATTTAACATTGCTGTATTACGGAACACAAGTGTATCAGTACTAAGCCGAAATAATATTTTTTTTGATGAAATTTGCATTGCAACAACACTTTTATAGACAATAACAATATTGAACATCTTGACTGATTTTTTTGCCTAGTTTGATGCTTTTATTGGACTTGATTTGTGTTCTCCTCTACCTTATAACTGTTATAAGTTCATGTTCTATGCAAATGCCAGTGCTTTTTTAGATAGAAAGTTAACGTAAATGGAGTGCAATGTTTCGCTCCTTATTTGCATTGAAATTTCAATTATGATGAACGTCATGACATATTTTGTTTAAAATCAAATCAATGTTTAAAGTGGCCATTTTATTTCCAAGACATTCATTCATCTCAACAATAGTTTCTACAATAGTTTACAGTATTAACCAGTTCAACTGTACTTACTATATTTTTTAAGATCAAAAGTGTGTAAGTCTTGTCTACCACTCGTCCAGTGTGGGTTATTAGGTTCCAATGGACAATCTTTCCAAGTTAACCATTTGATGAATGACCCCCTCATCTTGCATGGATTTTCAGCACCTTCTTGTGTTTTTGAACCCGTCTCTGCATATTCCAATAGATCGCCTTGTCTTTAAGGAATATGACAGTGTATCTTTAATTTACCGTATTTGCAAAGGATTTATTGATAGCTTGATGAATTGACTTATATCTGTTTCTATTTTAAACTTGCTGTACAATAAATACACTTTTTGGTTTTATTTTCAACTATTACATGTGTTTAGTGAGTACGGAGAGCCAAAATTATTTGGGAACTCCTGCACATCATGATATTATTCACGAGTAATCAAGGGAACCAAGAGTCTAGCAAAAATCAAAAGTATGTAAACCAGGGACAGACTGGACATGCATGGAAACAGACACACAGAAGAAAAACACAAAATAATATCTACAAAGTACCAAAAGTAAAAGTAAACTCGGACTCCACTAAATAATTCTGCATATGGTTAATTTCATGTAGCCTGGCGTCTTAGCGATGCAATGGCATTATGAAATTTGTGGAGACATAAACGGTTTTAGTAACTCACATCATGACTCCGCCACAAAAATTATTGAAATTGACATCATGTTCTTTAATGTCACAACAATTGAGTATTTATACGTAAGTTAATTGTTCTCTTCGATATTTAATAAAATCATAATATATATTGTGATAGTTCGTTTGAAGATTTTCATAGATGCAATTTTAACGTTAGGTTTGCCAGTCTAAATCATTGTTGTATTATTCATGGTTTATAGTACTTACTACATATTATCAGATAGTTAGCAGTGCACTTGTCGTATTTCCTAATAATCATTTTTGAATCACATTTAGTAGCTACAATACATCGGTTATTCTCAACTTCGTTTCCATATTTTTGAAAGTCGCCTGAAATGTCTGTAAAATATTATGCTTAAACTTTTGGATAGGTCAGCTACATGATTGATTTGTAATTTTATGTAGTGATTAAGTGATCCTGTAGATCCGTTAAGCAAGATCTGAAAGAATTAGTCATTGAAGTTAAATATTCTTTTAATGTAACATAGGCATATATTGCCTATATTAACGAGCACTTTCAACCCGACGATCTGAAATGTGATTTTGACCGCCCGGAACACCTCCAGTCATTATAGTTTTACTAGATTCATCAACGTTTGATATGACATGGCTAGCGGACGCCGCAAATATTGTATATATACGTAACTTGTGATGTACAAAAATGCACATTATTGACAGCAACTGAATGCATAAACTTTTCCCGGAATTTTTAAATAAGTCATGTTGATTTCTTTTAATTAGAAAACAAATTGAATGACTCAAGTGTATCGGAAAAGCGTCAATTACTTAACACTCATTGAAACATTATCTTCGACTAAATATTTGGATTTGTTTAGACTGAGAAAATTTTCTTAGTAAAAGGGAAAGACAGTCCCTTTTTGTACAAATAATAACCGTTTCGTGGTGATTGCTATCACCTCTTTAACTTCAAATGATAAACTTCTTCTATTCCTTGCACCGGTAAAAATATTTCACATGATTTTCAACTAAATTAACAAATAATTTCTGTGACACCTTTCACGAGAAAATCGGTTGAATCAAACTTTAACGCAAAATTCACGTGAATCGTTCACTTGAGCTTTGTTAACTGAATTTCACGTGGAAATCTTGTTAATTTCGTGTGAAGTTCACGTGAATTTCATGTGACTCTCGATTAACATGAATTTTGCATGAAAAATATTGCCTTCTGTAGACACAAGAAAAATGCCAAACAAAAAAATAAAAAAAAAAAAAAAATAATAAAAGAAAAAAAATAACGCAAGTTTTGTTTTGTTTGTTTTTTAATTTAGAAATAAGAAATCGTGGACATGATTAACAGAATGTAAGGTTTATTTTCTTTTTTCAATTATTATTTAGCTTAAAATAAATTTTCCCGACCGATCTTTTCATATTTCTGTATTTTACTAGAAAAAAGTGAAGCAATTATGAATTTAAATACGATATGCTTTTTACATATGTCTAATTAAGGAGTTAAATATAGGAGGATTCGCATCTCGTAAATTATCGCAATATATCGCATGGCGAGATATCAGTATACTCCCCGCCTATACAGTCAAAATTAGGTCATATAAAACATTGACATCACAAAAGCAGGGGAAGCTACAGCTATAAACATCCTTATAAACAACGTCAGACCATTTCTATTAATAAAAAAAATTATGATGATCGTTTGGGTTTTAAAGATGGAGTTGGAAGGTTGATTTAGGAGAGAATGCCTCTCTCGAGGGCGTTTACTCCGGCCGCCATTTTTTATATCAACAGTTGGTCAAATAAAAACGTTGATATCACACAAGAATGGGAGACTGTAGCTACAAATTCCTTATTTACACCCTCGGACCATTTCTGATCAATTTGAAATAAATTTAATGATGATAGATCGGGTTTAGAAGAAGGAGTTTAAATTTTGAATGAGAATGGTAACCGCCTTCGAAGGCAGGGCTACGCAGTCAGGAGTCAAAACGGAGGCTCGTATAAACGTTGATATAACAAATGCAGACACATCTACAACTATAAAACTCCATGTATACCATCATACTAAGTCGGATCAATTTTCAACAAATTCAATGACGATTGATCGGGTTTGGAAAAAAGGAGCTTGAATTTTTAATGAGGAGGAAATTACGCCTTCGATAGTGGGACCAGGTTGAAAATTTGATAAGAGATTAAGGTCTCGAATATCGAGGTATTGATAAAAACAAAACATTGAAATTCTGGAGGCAAAACTTGAGGTGGGACAATTCAAATCGTTTTTGGATCAGAACACCTACATTTAACGAGATGAAATGTTGAAGCGATGGAAATCGTCCGCTATTACTAGGGCACGCTCAGTACAACAAAATGCATCATGTGTAATATCGCCGTAAATCAAGAAAATTAATGAATGTTCTAACACTAGTTAGGTTAAATATATGTTGTTTTGATCAAAGGACGTGTATTTATTTCGAAAGTTTATTTTATCTATTTTACGTGAAAATTGGCAAAACAAATTTTAAAATGTGACATCAACTTTCTAAAATTTCAAGATTATTCATCATGATGTTTTTGCGTTACGATTGATTTCAGTTGCCAAGATAGTTGGTGTGCCTACTTGTCATTTAAACTAAAAACTACTGGATTTGACCATATAACTAGCCTGATCATTTTGAAAATTAATTTATTAATTTTCAATTTATAAATTATTTTTTAATTAATTCATTATTTTTGTCTTGCTTAAAGTTATTGTAACTTACGTTCCCAAATAGTAATACAACTTTCTTCATTGCATTTGCATCTTGTGTGCATGGTAACGTCATTTAAACAGATACAAAAATACTTATGATCCTGAAACTAATTATATAAATGGTAATGATAGTAGATTATCATCGTAGGCATATAAACAATAAAACATTACGACCCCGTATTGGAGAAAACTGCGCTCCCCATTATCAAGTATTCACCATGTTTTTATTGTGTCATAACTAATGAGTTGCATTTTATTTGCTGTTTAAAGATTTTAACAAAATGTCGTTATAATCGTTTTGTAATTGTTTCACTAAACTTCAGTCAACATAAACTGCTGTAGTATAAGCTTTGTGCTTCATTTAAGACATTGACATCATTCGTTTTAGATTTCGCATCAATAGGTACGAACAAAAGCGGTTCTATTTTCTTTTCCTATTTACTTTTTGGATTATGGTTTGTCTTACAATCATGAATCTACATGATTTATATTATATCATTTCTATCTGACAACAACCGGATTTTACTACTGGACGAAAATTGTAACTTGACAGTTTAGTCTCTTAGTCCAAATTGCTCATTTACTTTTGTTACTTTGTATGTATTATTTTGATAATTTTAAGTTCTTTGTTGTGTGTGTCTATTTGTCATGTCTAGTCTTTGCCCCTGGATTACATTCCGCAAGGACTTTGGTTCCCTTGATTACTTTTTGACTTATTATTATTACAATAATACACTATTTGCAGGTTTAAATAAAACAGGTGTTGAAAATAGTGGTTACTTTGACGCCAAAAAATCTACGATCTCTGCAAACAGCCTGGCATAAAAACCTGTCTTCCACTTTTGTATCGTAAGCTTTAGACTTTGGGTCTATTTTTATATTATAACATCCTGAAAAGATAATTTTTTAATAGTTTTCATTCAATTATATATTATGTTGATTTCCGCGTTAATGATCGTATTCCGTAGCATTTAATTGTGGTGACTAGCTTACTATTGTTTATTTTGACATTTAACTGAGACTACAAAATTTAACCGCGATAAATGAAAATATTTCTTATTAATTGTATGATAAAACATATATATTTATTTCTATATATTTAAATTATGAAATTGAAACTAGACAATGATGCAAACACAGTTTTGTTTTAATTGGAAATGTGTCTCCCTTTTTTTCATACAACGTTTTTATACATTGAGGAAAAAATCTAAAGTTTGTAATATAAGACTTCGTATTTGAAGCAGAGAAATGAAAGACTATGTTACTTTGTAAATGTGTTTTCTAGAATGTTGTATGTGTATCGTAAATGTGTGGGGATTCTGATGTCTCTGAACTTTCTTCATGGTCGTTTTGATATTTCACTTTGCTGATACTAATATAAATCGTTTACATTCACTGTTTATGTTCACACTAGTCAACGATCAAACCATACCTTTTATGTAAGCCCAATCAGTATATTCTTCATATTTACCCAACCATACATTGCTTGATACATTGTGGATCTTCATCCATTTCCTTATTTTAGTCTCATTACTCTCCATAATTTGTCCTCTTTCTTTGCAAACCTGCGTTGCATTGATCCAAGGAAGTTTTTGATCCAGTGGGGTTTGAGTCTGACTTTGTCCTTTAGAAATGTGTTACTTAGTATTAAAAGATGCATCTCCATAAAATGACAGATAATTCTGAATATCAAATTTTTAGAAGATTTTTGTTTTGCAAGGGAAAGGTACACTCTACACTCAGAAATTTTCAATGGGTGAATAGCTTGTTATTGTCTTTTTTGTCCAGATTCCTGGATTACATTCTTTTAAATTTCGCTATAATCTTGGTTCCCTTGATTACTCATTATTAGTTGCTACCATTCTGGATACATTCTGGATGCATTTGCTTGGTTCATAAGGATTTGTCACAGATCTGAAGGCATGCAATAAATTTGTGATTAACCTTTTTCTTATGTTTATTTCCTCGATTATTCGTTGCTATTTTCAACATAAATTTCAAACTTTGTGAACGTCGTCTTGAATTCAAAATTGTGACGCTTTTGCGGGAGAAAGTGTGAGAGTGAAATTTCCGAATTCATTTCACAGTGTGAATTGTTGAAATTTATTTCACTGGGAACATTCGATAAAACACTGTTATCTATATAATAAATACATTTAATGAGTTCTTACAATGCAAAAGAACTATGTACCCTAGATAAATGTATCTATCGTGCTATGACGTTACGATCAGTCAATGCAGTCTTTCTATGGCCATTATTACAGACCTTAAATATGTAGTCGGTCCATTATGGAAAAACACAATCATTAATACAATATACAAAAATGTATATATACAACTCACTATTTTCAGTAGTTGTTAATTCTTCTATTATCGTGGTAGTCGTTACAGCTATTTTATTATCAGTTGTTGTAAAGTGGGTCGGCAGTTTTGATGTTATATCGTGACTAAAAGTACCTATTACCAAAGTTATTTGAAAAGAACTTGAACAAAATATTAGTACAAGCAAAATCAAAAGGTTTATTGACAAATTCCATAAAAATAGATAAAACTTACTTGATCGTACTTCATTTTAACATTTTTGAAAATTTTTAGAAGGTTCTTGTAGTTTGTGTGATTCAACCCAAAGTGGTATCAAAGAAACAAGGATTCGATGGTAATCAGAATAAAATACACAATCCAAGGTTAACAATTAGAAAAGGAGACAAGGAGGACTAACTAAAAATAATCAACATATTGCGCACATAGAAACAAAAGTGAACACGTAACTGACAAGGTACACTGGTAGGATAAGCGTACTCTGCTTGTTAACTAAGAACCACCTGCCGAGTTTATCATAAGCTGTCACGTCCGGGGTAGACGAAAAAGAAAAGATAACTATGACTTTGCTAAAAGATTTCATGGTGCGAATGGATACACCATAACGATCAATGAGTTCATGATGGCAACTTGAATTTTTTGTAGTGATGATTATAAGCAAGAGTTTCATTGATAAGTCCTTTGTCATAGCTGTCGTGAATCCAAAAAAAAAAAGGAAAATAAACCTAGCACTGATTTATTTATGTCATTTTAAGTATGTTTTTTAAGTATATTTTAAATGTTTCACCATCCCCCTTTAAAATAATTTCCGAAAAAAAACCCCAGAGATCTAGTGATTTAGGCACTGACAAGCTTTCTAAGACACGGGTAAGATCGGTCTTTATTACCATCTATTTGGTAACTATCACAGTTTCACTGAACAATATGAGGTTTCTATCTAACTGTTACAAGATATATACCGACCTTGACATCCGCCGGATATTTTGTAGGTATTTTTTTATAATGTTAACTGTCTATCCTGCTTTTTTATATATTTGCTTGATTTGTTTTGAATATCGACTGCATCAAATTGTAATGTCGTATATATGTTAAAGAATATTAAAATTATTTTTACATACTTGTTGTAGGTCTGAATGTTGTTGTTTTACGGCTGGGCGTTTTTCCTTTATTTGCTATCGCTATCGAGTAAAATAAAATCACCAATGAACTTAAAACATGCATATTGTACATGGAATCATCATCGTGTATCCGTTAATAATAAACATTACGTTTCATATTAGTATTTATGCAAAGTAACTAAATATAACAACATTATTATACCAATATATGAGTGTACAAATTTGAAACCAGCAATCTGGTGTTTTTTTTACATGGCTTAATCCAAGAAGAATAAATTTAGAATAAAACGATAGCTGATAGACTCACACAATTCACTGATATTGAAAATGATCATGATAGTAATAGCAGATACTCCCAGCTTCGAAGAGATCATCTTTAAAAAATAGCATTTAATTTTTTACCATTAAAGGGAAAGGTAAAAATAATGCAACAAGTGAAAAAATAGATAAATCCAACAAAACTATGCTTTTGAGTATGTTCTTTTTTATTTTCGTATAATTTTTAAGATTCAACAAGTGCCGAAAATTCTTTTGAATAAAAACACGCTAAAGGACTAGACCGTTGTGTGTTTGTATTTTGTTTGTATTAACGTCAAATCTAAAACAAGAAGTGTAGATCACCTTGCTATTCTTGACAAGATTTTTATGTATGTATCTAATACACATTTAAAATCTTCACATTAAGAGTATATATAAAAAACAATCCGATATACAACAGTCTTTCTGGTTGACAATTGATATAAGATATTTTCTTTTTTTTAATTTTTATTCCTGGGCATTGAAAAACAATTAAAATGGAATGCACTGTCTTTTGAGTATCTTAGTTTGGTTTGTGACCGAAATAATATTTTGATTCTGAAATAATTTGAGTTGTCTTTGTAAGAATCATGCAAAATCTGAAAAATGTGATACACCCCAAAAAAGGCTACATATTTTTTATTTTTGTAATTAAGTTGTTTTATGTTTAATGTGTAATTATTCATTCAAATCTTCCTACTCTTAGGAGATAATTGACATTGAAAATACCTGTTGTATTTGAGTGCCATTTACAGAGTTATCTCCTTTAATTTTGAAATCTACAGTGCATTCTATATAATTTTTATCTCCTAAGAGCACGGTTTATATGACAAACCACATGTTTATTTCTGTTTACTATGACAGTTCAAACAAAATATCAAAAATAAAAATATGTAGGCTCTTTACCCATGAATCACATTTTGCATGATCCTTAACTGGAGTGCTACTTAAAACTTATGATGTTGCTGTCCGGTTTCATGACGTTATAGTATTATTTTGACATAGGTGTAAAAAAGATACATAGTTAATTAAATACAGACAGACAGGCTCACACACAGACACACTGACAGACAGGCTCACAGACAGACAGGCTCACAGACAGACACACAGACAGAACTTCATAAAGGTTACAATGAATTTTGCTAAAGGTATAAAAGTAAGCAGAACAAAACGTAAGCAGACAAGAAAATAAATAATTATTCACTTATTAGCACTAAGATGAATAAACCAACCAGAACATCAAAACAGAATGGAAATCAAACAATACGAATGAAACAATTTTACTGAATAACATATATACGTGAATTTCATGCTTACCGTTATTGTATAAAACAGAATATCGACAAAAAAGGTAAAACACGTGTATGTGAATTCCCTACACAAGACGATGGAAACAAGGAAGTAAACCATAGAATAGATATTTAATTGTCATTTACATATTATAAAACATCAATAGTATTGCATACTTCGGTTAATATAAATGTTCCTCGTAACTCGTTCATAAGTGTTATATAATATATTATTAACTGATGACTTAAAATACAATGTAAATTGCCCCTTTAATACAGCAGCAGGTTTTAGCAACCATAATGTATACAGGGCAATTGCCCTGTATTAATTTAATACAGGGCACATGCCCTGTATTAATTCTGGCCCTGTATAAAAGTTAAACTTGTCCGCCATTTTGTTTGAAACAGACTACTTGGTATATTAATATAGATCTATATAGAAAAGAACAGTTGGGGTGAATAAATGCATCAAGAGATCTGGAGTGTTACAGTCTTCACTAGGAAATATGTCATACTGAGCTGTATTTAAAGGTTTGTACAGATAACTCCTGTTATTTTAAGTCATCAGTTAATAAAGGGATAATAAAATGGTTATTTTCATATTAATCCTGTATTATGTCCTCGTACAGTCGTATTGGGTTTCGACCACTTGTATTGGCCCGAGGGTCCTGAAATCAAATTTTGAAAAAAAAAACATTTAAAAAGTTATTCGACCGAAAAATGATATGTTAAATGGTATTGAACTACAATTTTTGATTTGTTTTCTGGACATATGACAGTAAAGACTAGATCATCATTTTTTTTGTTGTGGACAAAAAATTAATTTTTTAACAACATAAGTACTACTGAAGGAAGCTTTGTTTGTTATTACTATTATTTTGCATATTTTATACGTATGTGATTTTAAACATCTCGAAAATAAAGCATGCGTTTCTGGGATTTATCGCAGGAGTTTATTATTTTAAACGGTACGCCTTAACATTTTTAAACCATTTCATTCCACTGATTTCTTCTTTATATTTCTGTCAATCAGTAAACTGTGGCAAATATTAGTGAAAGATACAATTTTTTTGACCGTTTCTGTTCATTTAAGGAAACACCAAAATATTATTTACATACTATTAATCGTTGACATTTCGTATACTGTTTCTTTTCTGATGTAACGAGTAGTCTGATTAACTTCATTTGTTGTAGTGCTGTCTGTGAACTCTGTTGGTATCAAACAGTATGGATTGTTATATCAAGATAAAATATCAACAAAAGCTACATCAATTTTCAAAGACCCCGATGTAGCAAAAACATTGTCTACTGTACATGACAAATATGTTGTTGTTCCAGCAGACAAAGCCCAAAACAACATTTTTTGTGTTTGCAAAACGTTTTACATCAAATGTTTATTATCCGATGTAGACGTAGAAAATAACAGTAGTGATAAGACCTATACTGCCACCACAGTCTTCAAAAAAGAGATTGTGGGAAACCATAAATCTGTGCTATTCTACCAAGGACGATGATTTTGATTTACTAGATTCCTAAACTCCACAATAATCCATACAAACAACGTTTCATAGCTGGATCGGCAAAATGTACCACCAAACCTCTTTCAAAACTTTCAACTAATATACTCACAACTGTCAAAGAGGGTCTACAGTCCAAACACAACACTTGTTACTCCCGAAGTGGTATTAATTCAATGTGGATCCTGAAAAATTCGAAAGATCTTTTGGAGACAATCAGTTCAAGACTATTATCAGAATATAATAGCATTAAAAGCTATGACTTTTCAACACTGTATACTGCTATTCCCTATACCAGTTAAAATACCGACTTTATACATCGTAGTTTTTCCAAAAAAGATGGTACACCTAGATACACATATACAGTTCATGGTAGAGATTCCTCATACTTTGTAAGAAACAAGTCCAAATAATCTTCCAAATATGCAGAGGAAAATGCTGGATTTTTTATCGACAACATATTTATCCAGTGTTTTGGACGTGTTTTTCAACAAACGGTCGGCATTCCAATGGGAACAAATTGTGCTCCTTTACTTGCTGACCTATTCCTTCACTCTTATGAGGCTGACGTTAGAGCTGATTTGATCCGAAAGAAAGAATATCGTTTGGCTAGATCCTTTAATCTCAGTTTCCGCTATATAGATGACGTATTATCATTAAACAATTCTAATTTCGGGGATTTGATACATCGCATCTACTTCAAGGAACTTGAGATAAAGGATACTACAGACAGTGTAAGGTCAGCTTCATGTCTTGACCTACACTTAGAAATCGATGGTAAAGGAAAACTTTTGACCGAACTTTACGAAAAACGTGATGACTTTTCATTCAGAATTGTCAACTTTTCTTTCATCTGTGACAACATCCCTTCAGCACCTGCATGTGGAGTGTTCATATCACAACTCATACGTTATTCCAGAGCTTGCCGAAACTACTCAGACTTTTTGTATTAGTGTTAGAATTCTAACAAATAGGCTTCTGGAACAGGGTTATGTTGCTACAAGATTGAAGTAATCACTACAGAAGTTTTATGATCGTAAGAAAGAATATTGTTTGACTAGATTCTTTAATCTCAGTTTCCGCTATATAGATGACGTATTATTATCTTTAACCAGTTCTAATTTCGGGGATTTGATACATCGCATCCACACAAAAATAATTGAGATAAAGAATACTACAGACACTGTGAGGTCATCCTCAGACTTTGAAATCGATGATAAAGGAAAACTTTTGACCAAACTTTACGACAAATTTGGTGACTTTTCATTCAGAATTGTCAACTTTCCTTTCATCACTACAGAAGTTTTATGGTCATCATCATGAACTCGTGGATTGTTATGGTGTATCCATCTGCACCATGAAAACTGATTTATTGAACGGGTCATAGTTTTCCTTTCCTCGTTTGTCTACCCCGGACTTTTTTTGAGTAACTGGGCAGGTGTTTCTAGAAAAGCAGAGGACGCTTATCCTACCGATGCATCTGGTCCATGCTCCCAGTATTTAGTGGAGTTCGAGTCTGATTTGCTTTTGTTACTTTGTATGTATGATTTTAGTTGCTTTATGTTCTTTGTTGTGTATGTCTGTTTTCCATGTCTGGTCTTTGTCCCCAAATTAAATTCTTTTGACTACCGCTATAACCGTGGTTCCCTTGATTACTCTTTGATGAATGAATTGTTTTATCTTGGTAAACTGCCTGGTTCCATAAGTGATCATTTTGGCTTTTCCTAGAATATATATTTTATTCACAATTTCACAAAATAATGTAAATGTTGAGGTAATTCAGTCATTAATGGTAGACGATTAAATGCTTCTGAATACAATTGCCCTAAACCAAAATATCATTTTCCAAATAAACTAATTTGTGTGAACAGATTTTTTGTAAAAGAAATACGCTATGTTTTAAATAACAAACAAAATCATTACTATATCAAACAAAACTCAAATATCAAATGATACGTAAGGTAAGAAAATACGTGGAGCTGAAGTGTTATTTATTGTCGGTAATGTATATCACCAATTAATATATTGCGAATTATTGTGTTTGCTTAAATGTTTTAAAGAAGTAAATAGAAATCACAAAGCAAGTCTCGGACAAGCTTCAACTTCTCATCACTTGAAACCGGCAGTTTGTTTATTAAACGATTAATATTAACGGTTGTCAAGTCTAAGGTAACGAAAAACTTAAAAAAAGCCCAAGTATATCTATACTGAAATAAAAAAAAATGTACCCAGTAACAAAGAAGTTGTATTCTGTGAAACAAACACGATCATCGTAGATTTTTTTAATTATGAGTTCCAAGTTTCAGATGATTTCTATCAAAGCTTCTAAATTTTAGCTGACCAGATATTAATAGATATTTAGTAAATATCTCCAAAACATTAAGACACGGGCGTAAAAGTAACAAAAAGTATCCAAAATTAGGGCACTATATTAGCGTGATAAGATTATTTTCGATACGATTGAATACTACATACCTCACATTGAAATGTCTCACTGAACAAAGGCTGATAACAAACTAAGGTTCATATAATTGTTGAATATAGGTACAGAGTCTTATTATGGGACTTAACCTTGGGTGTCTGTGAACTCTCAGTCGTGTAAGAGTCTTAATTTCTTTCCACTTATAAAAAAAACTGTTAATTACAAAACAATAAATGTTATGCTTCAGGTAATTCTGCATGTGGTGTTTCGGTAACAACCGTTTGCTAACAATGATTCATGGCAACCAATTCAACAATAATGGAGACAATAAAATTACATTTGTCAACAAAACAGTAAGGAGCTACGGCAACAAAATCACCACTAATGGAGAAAATGGTATTACGTTTGTCGTCAAAACAGTAAATATCCATGGCAACCAAATGAACAATAAGGGAAGCAATGGTATAACACTTGTCAACAAAACAGTTAGTATCCATGACAACCAAATTAACAATAATGGAAACAATTGAACTACATTTGTAAACAAGCAAGTATCTTTGGCAACAAAAACCAACAACAAAATTAAACAAAATAAAAAAAAAACAATGAAGAGAATTGTATTACAACAATGAAAATAACATTAAGTATCAAGGGCAACCAAATTGAAAATAAGGGAGACAATGGAATAAAATTTGATAGCAAACAGTAAGTAACTATGGCAACATAGTCAACAGTGATAGAGATAATGGTATAACATTTGTGAATAAGACAGTAGGTATCCATGGCAACAAATACAACAATAAAAGATACAATGGTATTACTTTTGTCAACAAAACAGTAATTATCCGTGGCAACAAAATTAACAATAATGGAGGCAATGGTATTACATTGGTCAACAAAATAGTAAGTTTCAATGACAAAAAAACGTAATAACGGAGACAAGGGTATTTCATTTTGTAAACGAAACACAAAGTGTCCATGGCAAGCTATCGCTTGGAGAAATATAAGACAACATAATTGTCCAGTCTGTGGTAAAACAATAATAAAATCGAGTCTCCATGGTTTATTTGTGAATTTCTCTCTTACAGGTGTTTTCTTATATTGCTGTTTAAGCTCAAATGAGGAAATCAATGTCTTCAAAAGATGATCGGCATGACATTTTAACACCTTAGCTAGGGCTTAAGAAAGGAATGATAAGGAGAAAGCAAGGGACTAATATAACTGTGGATCTATTGAATTGCCTCAGTAGAAGGCTTTACGGTCGAAGCGTTTTACAAACAGAATATTGAAGATATATAAAACAACAAAATAGAAAAATAAATTATTAAGTATGATCAGTTATTTTTAGAGGTTTTTCTACTGCAAGACGGTTCACAGTCACCCCATTGTACCTAAGGCTATGCACTTTGTGTGTATTGTTTGTCTAAATCGTCATCGATGATCTTAAGATCCATCTTTTGAGTTGTACATCACTGCAAAATCTGACTGGGACGCTTGATGAGCTCGTTGAAACAGCTTCGTCGTTAATTGATCAACACGCTCCATTACAAACTAAAAGTATCGTACTTCGACCATATACAGATGATATACGAGAGAACTAAGTACCGTTAAACAAGATAGACGAAAAACCGAACGGAAAATGCAAAAATCTCAGTTACCTGTTGACAAGCAAATATGTCGTCAAAAGTATAACATTGTTAGTAAGCTTGTTCTTAAGATAAATAAATAAATAAATTAAAAAAGAAAAAAAAAATATTTCAATAACAAAATCGCCGAAATAGGAAACGATTCAAAATAATTGTTTAAGCTTACAAATCATAGGCAAAATAAGAGAAAGAATCTTGCCTTCGATCGAAGATCACTATTTACGTGTGAACCTTTTAGGTAAATATTTCATTGGTAAAATTGATGAACCTTGCCTTTCGGATATAAGCACATAGATGAAATCTAATATGCTATAATTAAATCAGGACAAGGCTAAATCAATAGTGTTCGGCCCTAAACATCGGCTTAAAGATCTCAAGCATTGTCACTTGCAGTTTGACAGAAGTACCGTTTCTAACTCACCTGTCGTTAAAAATCTTTGCTTTCACCTTGACGAAGGGTTTAACATTGAAAAACACGTCAGAAAGCTAGTGAAATCGTGTTATGCTCAATTACGATCTATTGGAAGAATACGACCATACTTCTCAGAAAACGCGTGTAAAACTCTTGTTGCAACACTAGTAAAACCACGAATGGACTATGGTAACAGTCTTCTACATGGTATAAACAACAACGTTATGTCAAAATTACGAAAAATTCAAAATAGCGCAGCACGCCTTGTCAAACGGAAAAGAAAGTATGATCACATCACACCTGACAAGCCCCTGTTTATCTTCAAAATTTGATAACTTTACATATTCCATGGTACTGTCAAAACCTAGAGTACGGACAAAAACATATGAAGATAGACAGTTCAATAAAGCAGCATCGACACTATGAGATACTTTACCATCGAGTATCCGTCATGCTAAATCAATGGATATTTAAAAAAAACAATTCAAGACCTACTTTTTCAGACGTGCTTTAGCTATTATATGTAATTCTATAGCGGTTATTTTTTAGGTGTTAGTTTGTATATATATGACATTTTATATCTCATTCTATGATCGTATTTATTTTTCTTATTGGTAGCAAATAGTTAATTTTTTATTGCTTATTTTTTCAGAGTAAATGATTTTATCATACTAAGTTATTATTTTGTATCCCTTACTTTTGACTCATAAAGTTCATTGCCTTTTTAGTCAATTAGTTTTTTTCTATATGTTGTTAATTTATATTTTTTGTATGTTTGTAATTCATATTTTATAATTTTTGCTAGTGAAGCGCCTATAGTAGTGCTAAATTATATATAGCACTATATAAATAGTGTATAATAATGTATAATAATCTGTCTGTTTCTTTCATTCCATAGGATCTGTCCCATGAAGGGGAAGCTATGAACATAGACATAGGAGAAATGACAGTCAGATAACCATGTAGATGTGGCAGATGTTTTCCTCCACCGAGAAGAATGTGTATCTGGGCTACAGTCGAGTATAACAGCATTTTTTTTTATAACAATGGTACATATATAACTTCTTTTGCTTTTAAGCTCACCTGGTCGTTGTTGTCGTTAATAATTTTTCAAATTTCTTCTCCCCTGAAATTACTGAACTAATCAGAACCAAACTTTGTATGAGTGTTTCATATAGTATTCTGCATAAAACTAAAGTGGGGAATTTTTTATCTGTCAAAAATATGGCCGAAGTTACTAAAAATCGAACATAGGGGTCATACAGAGTTTAACGTATATATCTCCAAATTCTAAATGTTCTTTGTAACCTGTTAGGCCACGTTGTAGTTACTGCCCTTTTTATGTGTTTTTTTTTTTCTCAATTTGTAATATTAATACTTTAAAAAATCTTCTACTCTGAAAATACTTAACAAATCAAAAACAAACTTTGTATGAATGTTTCTGCATAGAAGTTAGTCTTACTATTATAAACATGTTATGTGTTCTTTTAATTGACAGTTATTAAAATGTTAATGTTTTATGGTGCTATTATACTTAAAACTTATATTGGTTTATTTCTCCACCTCAAATGATAACCACGAATATCTGAGCTGAAGTGTCAGTTTTGTTTGTTACTATTATTAGATTGCTATAGAGGGTAATGGTATCTATGACAACCGAGACCATGGTGTAATTAGCCAGGGAGAAATTGTCATCGAAAACAATGACGTTGTTGGTAACCAGAGAAGTGCAATACAGTTAGACAGAAATTCATTTGTTAAGGTTATTTATTTTGTATAAATAAAAAAATATCAATCATATAAATATTGTCTCAGCATATACCAAATACTTATCAAGTTCAAATTTCAAAATAAATTGTATACAAGAAGTATTCAAAACCAAAAATATTTAAATTGAAAGTTGAGTCTATATATAAGCATTGACGAGTTTTTCCAAAGTATGTCAAAGGATCTTCATTATTGTAGCTAGCAGGTGAATGCTTGGAAATTGTAAACTTCTATAAATGTATTAGCTTTTGGCTTGTATAATTTTTTTTATTATATAGATAGCACTGTTTTATCGAATGTTCTCAGTGTAATAAATTTCGATAATTCAAACTGAAATAAAGTCGGTAATTTCACTCTCATGCATTCTCCCGCCAAAATGTTACAACTTTGATATCAATCTGCCAATCATAGAATTCAAAATTCATATTGAAAATATTGATAAATTATGAAGAAAATCTATATAAAAAATAAGATAATCAATTGTTTATCATGAATAACCAAAAGATTATCTTTTGTTCTGCACACTCGTTTAATCTAGGCATTCTTCAACACTTGTGATCATATTTTGTTATTCACTCTTCCCAATTAATTATCCTACTAAGAATACATTGTGTTTTTCAATGCTAGAAGATTGCATGATCATAGATTACTATGCTACAAATTACTGAAGGTTCTTACCATAATAATAAAGTCATTTATAAAAATGAAGTGGCAAAAACAAGACCTATTGGAAATAACTTTAATTTGAAAAATTGGCACTATCTTTTTGATATTGATTAATGTGACCACAGGCACTATAGAAAAAATTGAAATTCACATAAGTGTTTTTGTTTATCCCCAAAACACTCAAAGCATAAGAAGAAATATTTTGAATTAAAATATATTATATTTTTTCTATGATGGCACTTATTTCCACAAAAAAATGTACAAGATTCCCTGTATAACATGCTAGTCTAATAGAATCCAATACTTTCATCAATAGAAAGAAAATAAGATGAATACACATTTTATTCCAGGTTTGTAAAAACAGAGTTCATTCCCAGAATGATAAAGCCATTGTCATAGCTACGGTATCTGAAGGTCAAATCCATGACAACATACTTTACAAAGGTCACAGTGACCCACTTCATTGTGGCCCTGACTGTAAATGTAATGTGAAAAACAACGATGTTGTAGAAGTGGAACAGAATAATCTGTAAGTACATGTCACGCATTAGGTAATATTTATACTAAAGCAATTGTTCTATTTAAGCAACCAAATGCATTGACAATGTATTTATTGATGAGATACAATCACTGACAGTAAATAACGCTTTGGCTCTGCCTACTTTCTTACTCTTGCATGATTCACCTATAGATGGTAGGGTCACTATCTTGGCCAGCTGCGAAGGCATGTAATACATACATCAAACTGAAATCAAATTTGATTTAAAAATAATAAGGATTGCACTATACTGTAAAAGTGTTGATTTCAGTGGTGTACTAATTTTTTGCTATTTTTGCATAGAATATAAAAGTGTGAAAAATAGTACTCGGGAAATTGTTTTTTTTAACAGTATATAAGTCTTATCATTCTTTGAATCCGAAAAAATTGATGCCCACGAATATGTTTACATGGAAGTATCCGTGAAAATTAGTAGGTTTACAGTATGGACTAGAAATAAAAATTATGTACGAAGTAGAAAAACTTGGTGAAGCCTCGGTTACTGAATAATTTTATTGTTTACTGTCAACTCTAATAGATTTTTTTTTCTAATATTTTTTATTGAAAGTCAGATCTGTGGTATTCATGACACAAGCTGTGCAAAGAATTGGTGGTTATTTCATCAAAAGTCATGAATTTGAAATTATTTTGTTGACCAGCCTGTTCATTTATTTCTCCATCAGTAATTCTTATATGGATGGATATATTTACAGTGGCAAAGAACTTAGCACAAGTAAGCATGGTAAAGATTTCAGTCTATTGAAAGATCCTCCTGCCCGCCCACATATTGAAGCTCCGCCCACAATAATTAGAGCACCTGCCAATCAAATCACTACTGTTACCAGGGTAACCATACCATCTGACAACCAGTGTGAGGATGGAAGCAAGCTTTGTGTCATCTTATAGTAAATATTTATTAATGTTTTTGCCAATGTTATTAATTAAATAACAGTCATTATGAAAATCAGGTGGTGATTCATGCATGAAAAAAGACCATGGAATTCACTTTTCATTTCTAATTCAGAAACAATTACAGACCACATATATGGTCTAAGTTATTCATTCTGTTGTTGGACTTTTGAGTAAAAAATTTATTTAAATTGTGTATGACATCTGCACTTTGCAAGAGTTATCGTTCTTGACTTTGGTTGGGTTCAGTGGGAGATGAATGTATGATTTTCTTCAAAATAAGGAAAAGACTATTGTAACATAAAAATATAGCATATGTGGATTGAACAAGCATCTTTGATGTTTTTTTTTCTACACCATGAATCACCTTTATCTTAATTTGTATGGATTGGTACATAAGGGATTTTGTCTCAGAATTATTACTTAATACTAACAAAAATGTTTGTACTTACATGTAATTTAAGACATATATTTACCATATTGTCTTTTTTTCAGAGCCTTTTTCTTCTATTGAATGAGATGACACTTTTTGTCATAAAAATTTAGTGATGTTTAAATTTAATACTGAAATAGATGTAATGAGTTGAGGATGTTATATCAAAATTTATGGGCAACTTTATCATTTTTCCATCGTTCTTACAGCCTGATATTTTCTCTGGCTACCGATGTGGTATAGTGCATGCAATACAGATAAATAGAAATTAACTGATTTCAGGAATCTGTATCAATTATAAAAACTGAGAAAAGCTAACTAGATGCTCTCGTGGATAACAAGATTTCTCCACTCTCTATAGTTAAATTTTAGATTTAACAGTCTCCTGTGGAGAAATCTTGTGATCTCCTTGAGACTGAAGCAGAATCTATATGTAAACTGTGATTGAGTGTAAACTGTTAATGGAATTAATGGAAGCTATAGTTATTTTAACTGTAATTACATTAAATGTAAACTATATTTTAATCTAAGTTGTATTTACTTTAATGAAAACTTAAACTACTTTAATGTAAATTGTTTTTAATTTAATGTAAACTGTAATTACTTAAATGGAATCTGTAACTATTTTTATGTAAATTACAATTATTTTAATGTAAACTAATTACATTAATGTAAAACTGTAATTACTTTAAAGTGAACTGTTATTATGCACTTGTTATTTATTACATCACTTTAATCATTGACATATTTGTTTTACTGTTGACTAACCACTTGTTAAAAGTAGCATGTGTTTTTTTGTTAATCAATTCTGCTGTTATTTGAGTTCACTTCATAGTGATGATTTATTTAGTGATGTAAAAGTTAATGTTTTTTTATGTTGTTTTACTGGATCTGTATTATTACTCTTTTATGTTTACATTTTTAAGTGTCAGTTGCAGTAAGAATCAGGCAGTGTGTGAAACATGGTATGAAAATAAACCACCACTTTGGACCATCGAAATCAATAAAGAAATGATTTTTTTTATATTTTTATATCATTTTGATAAATGTAGTGTATAATTTTATTAAAGTGCCCAGGTAATTAACATTTCAGGGGTAGATAACTGTTGAAAACCTCTAATTTCTAATATGGTAATAAAAAACATGTGACTTATGTGAGGTAGAGTGTTTCCTTTGCATCAGAATTAAGTGGTGCTTACTTGTGGGCTGTTGAATCTTTCTCAATGTGCCAGACAAAGCACGATCTATTCAATGAATATATGATGAAACACTATCATTACATATAGGATGTTACTTATACAAGTAATGTATTATAATGTTAATGCTTTATGGTGCTATTATACTTAAAACTTTCAGTGGTTTATTTCTCCACCTCAAATGATAACCACGAATATCTGAGCTGAAGTGTCAGTTTTGTTTGTTACTATTATTAGATTGCTATAGAGGGTAATGGTATCTATGACAACCGAGACCATGATATCTATGAAATTTGAAATATATCTTTTCATAGGGAGCAGAGATAATTGCAAGAGTAATCAAGGGAACCAAGGTTATAGCGGTAATCAAAAGAATGCAATCCAGGGACAAAGACCAGACATGGAAAACAGACATACACAGCAAAGAACATAAAGTAACTGATGGATACATCTTAACGATCCACGAGTTCATGATAACGACCATAAAACGTCTGTAGTGATGACTTCAATCTTGTAGCAACATAACCCTGTTCCAGAAGCCTATTTGTTAGAGTTCTAGCGCGGTACAAAACGTCTGCGTAGGGATGTTGCCACAGATGAAAGGAAAGTTGACAATTCTGAATGAAAAGTCATCACGTTTATCGTAAAGTTTGGTCACTGACAGTATATAACACTTTGTCTTCTTTCCTACATTTAATTGTAGTGTCACTATTGGAGACCACCTGTGGTTCACTCAGAATGTTATTTTTTTAGATTTTCTTTACTGTTTTCATTCAGAGTCAATTCTCTAGTATTCATGACACAAGCTGTGCAAGGAATTGTCGATTTTTATATCAAAAGTCCTTTTGTGGACCACTCTTGCCATTTATTTTCCATCAGTTATTCTTATATGGATCAATAGATATACTGTTGTTTGTATTTACAGTGGCACAAGTAAGCATGGTAAAGATTTCAGTCTACTGAAAGATCTCCCTGCCCGCCCACATATAGAAGCTCCACCCACAATAATTAGAGCACCTGCCAATCAGATCTCAACTGTTACCAGGGTAACCATACCATCTGACAAACAATGCGAGGATGGAAGCAAACTTAGTATCATCTTAAAGTAAATATTTATTTATGTTTTGGCCAATGTTATTATTAAGAATCAGTCTTTATAAAAATTAGGTGGTGAGTGATGCATGTAAAAAGCCCATAGAATTCACTTTTATTTCCAATTTAGAAACAGTAACATGCCCCATTTACAGTCTAGGATATTCATTCTGTTGTTGGACGTTTGAGATAAAAAAAAAATATTTAAGTTGTGTATGACATCAGCTCTTTGCAAAAGTTATCGTTCTTGATTCTGGGAGGTTTCAGTGGGAGATGAATGTATGATTTTCTTAAAAATACATAACTCACTACAGAAAAGACTTTTGTGAAATAAAAAAAAATAGCATATGTAGATTGAACAAGCATCTTTGGTTAGGTGTTTTTTTTCTGCTGCATAAAACACTTCTATCTTTAGCATTCTCTAAATTTTATATGGATTGGTAAACAAGGGATTTTGTCTCAGAATGATTACCTAATACTAACAAAATGTTTTTGTAATTACATGTAATCTCAGACGTATGTTTGTTTTTTTCTTTTTGTTTTTTTGTTTTTTTGTTTTGTTTTTTTTTTGGTAAAAAAATTGACCAAACTATTTTTTTTCCAGAGCTCTCTTTTTCAATTCAATATGTTTTCGTTAGATTCGTTTGGTCACTTGACCTTTGTCATCTGTCAAAGTGGAAATTCTAGCAGTTATCCGTCTATGACATCACCAATGTTGTTGGAAGAACAACGTAAGAAACTTCATACCGTAGCTTTGGACCATTCAGGTTTTATTGGAAATTATACAAAATCATATATGGCAACCAAAACATAATCGCAACAGCATATTTTTCATATCACAAATATCTAGCTGTCCAAGAAGTAGATAAAATGACCAAATCATAGAGAAATATTTACTATTTAATTAGAACCATATATAAGGCTATTGTATATCTATATTCCCCGCAAAATCTATGGTGCATCGTTTTCATTCTGTCTGTCCATCTTTCCCAAAATACCATCTTAAGATCCTGTGAAACTGCTGAATGAAAGTCGATGAAACTTTATCACAATATTATTAATGGCTTGATGTCATCGTGAACCTTCTATTTTGTTTTTTCACACTTAGAAATCGATGGTAAAGGAAAACTATTGAACAAACTTTACGACAAACGTGATAACTTTTCATTCAAAATTGTCAACTTTCCTTTCATCTGTGGCAACATCCCTTCAGCACCTGTGTATGGACTGTTCATATCACAACTCATACGTTATGCTAAACCACCTGTCTGTTCTTGCAAAAACTTTCCATTCAAATATGGTCCATCTGGTAACGTCGTTACGGGAAATTTTACCATCATCGAAACCGAATCTCTGCGTAATAATATCCTTTCTAAAGGTCCCAAGTACCGTGAACCACGCTCTATAAATTGGAATTATAACTTTAAAGTTCTTATGGATGCCGTCGAGGACTATGCCAGAAAATGGATAAAACGAGAACAAGAAGACATTGATTCTCTGTCAAAGTGGTTAAAGGCCGTGAGGTCTTTAATTTTGAAACGGATGAAAGTAGTTTTAAGTAGGTCAATGAGTGCCAAAGCTACATCAGTTTTCAAAGACCCCGATATAGCAAAAACATTGTCTACTATACATGACAATTTTGTTGTCGTAACAGCATACAAAGCCCAATAAAACATTGTTTTTTCTGCAAACCATTTTATATCAAATGTTTATTATCAGAGGTAGACGTAGAAAATAATAACAGTTATAAGACCTATACTACTACCACACTTTCCAAAGAAGATATTGTGGAAAATCATAAATCTGTGATATCCTCCTTTGGTCTCTACCAAGGACGATGATTGTGATTTACTGGATTCATAAACTCCACAAGAATCCATACAAACAACGTTTCATGGCTGGATCTGCAAAATGTACCACCAAACCTCTTTCAAAACTTTTAACTTCTATACTCACAACTGTCAAAGAGGTCTGCAGTCCTACCACAACACTTGTACTCCCGAAGTGCTATTAATTCAATGTGGATTCTGAAAAATTCGAAAGATCTTTTGGAGACAATCAGTTCAAGACTATTATCAGAATATAATAGCATTAAAAGCTATGATTTTTCAACACTGTATACCTCTATTCCACATACTCAATTAAAATCCCGACTTAAAAACATTATACATCGTTGTTTTTCCAAAAAAGATGGTACACCTAGATACAAATATATAGTTCTTGGTAGAGATTCCTCATACTTTGTAAGAAATAATTCCAAATCATCTTCCAAATACACAGAGGAAGATGTTTACAAAATGCTGGAATTTTTAATCGACAACATATTTGTCCAGTGTGGTGGACGTGTTTTTCAACAAACGGTCGGCATTCCAATGGGAACAAATTGTGCTCCTTTACTTGCTGACATATTTCTTCACTCTTATGAGGCTGACTTTATAGCTAATTTGATCCGAAAGAAAGAATATCGTTTGCCTAGATCCTTCAATCTCAGTTCCCGCTATATAGATGATGTATTATCTTTAAACAATCCTAATTTCGGGGATTTGATACATCGCATCTACCCAAAATAACTTGAGATAAAGGATACTACAGATACTGTTAAGTCAGCCTCATATCTTGATCTACACTTAGCAATCGATGGTAAAGGAAAACAATTGACCAAACTTTACGACAAACGTGATGACTTTTCATTCAGAATTGTCAACTTTCCTTTCATCTGTGGCAACATCCCTTCGGCTCCTGCGTATGGAGTGTTCATATCACAACTTTTACGCTATGCCAGAGCTTGCCGAAACTACGCAGACGTTTTGTATCGCGCTAGAAGTCTAACAAATAGACTTCTGGAACAGGGTTATGTTGCTACAAGACTGAAGTCATCACTACAGAAGTTTTATGGTCGTCATCATGAACTCGTGGATCGTTATGATGTATCCATCAGCACCATGAAAACTGATTTATTCAACGGATCATAGTTTGCCTTTCCTCGTTTGTCTACCCCGGACTTGACCTTTCCTCGTTTGTCTACCCCGGACTTGACTTTTTATGAGCAACTGGGCGGGTGTTTCTAGAAAAACAGGACGCTTACCCTACCGGTGCACCTGCTCCATGCTCCCAGTTTTTAGTGGAGTCCGAGTTGCTCATTTACTTTTGTTACTTTGTATGTATGATTTTAGTTACTTTATGCTCTTTGTTGTGTGTGTCTGTTTTCCAGGTCTGGTCTTTGTCCCTGGATTATATTCTTTTGATTGCCGCTATAACCTTGTTTCCCTTGATTACTCTTCACCACCTGGGTATGGAGTATTCATATCAAAACTCATACGTTATGTTGGAGCTTGACGAAACTATGCAGACTTTTTGTATCGCGCTAGAATTATAACAAATAGGCTTCTGGAACAGTATTTTGTTGCTACAAGATTGAAGTCATTACTACAGAAGTTTTATGGTGTCATCATGAACTCATGGATCATTATGGTGTATCTATCGGCACCATGAAAACTGATTTATTCAACGGGTCATAGTTTTCCTTTCCTCGTTTGTCTATCCCGACTTGACTTTTTATTAGCAACTCGGCGGGTGTTTCTAGAAAAGCAGAGGACGCTTACCATACCGGTGCACGTGGTCCATGTCCCAGTTGTTAGTGGTGTCCGACTTGCTCATTTGCTTTTGTTACTTTGTGTATATTATTTTAGGTACTTCATGTTCTTCGTTGTGTACGTCTGTTTTCCATTTCTGGTCTTTGTCCCTGGATTACATTCTTTTGATTACCGCTACAACCTTGGTTCTTTCACGAGAAAGACATTTGGGGATTTCCTGTAATTTTTCTTGGAAAGACGTGGGTTGAGCAGGGGTTATCATCAAGTTAACTTTACTTTAACTTTTAGTTGATTCCTGCAATTAGTCTATGCCAAATAACCTGGACACTCCGTTTCACATCAGTAACCTGTGGTAGAATTTATCCAGCCGTAAAAACAATGGGAAAATGATAAAAATGCCCATAAATCTAATAACATTCCTGAACAATTCTTCCATGGATTGGATAGACATAGTTTCATGTTTGTTTTAAAATTGCACAACTATTTTTTGCGATATTCCCTGGAGAATATTATGTCTGTAACTTTATCATTTTCCGTTTTCTCCCTGATACTTCCCATTTCTCGGTCTACTGTCATCATACTGAAAATATTATCCAATAACAACCTAACATTTCGTCCACTGATAAGAAAAAACAACCCTTTATTTTTATGTCTTGACTTCAAAACATTCCGTTGTATGTTAGTTATCTCCTTTGTATATTGAAAAATGTTTTCTTTAAAATGTCAGCTACTACCGTACCTGAGTTCACGTGTTATCCACTAACAAATATATGTTTAGGCTAAATTATGGACAACCATGATTCAAGTGTCAAATAACAATGAAAGGCTAAGTAACGAAAACAGACACAACAAAACCTCCAGGAATTAACAGGAAACACATAGAAAGTTATAACATAAAATATAATCTTGAAATTCTTTTTTCTCAAAATGTTGAACAAATTAATTATTAACCTTGAAGTGAAAACAAAAGAATGTTCGAGAAAACGAGTTCTAGAGTCCAGAAGGGGTTCGATTTATACAGGTAAAAAAAAATATTTTAAAAAGTGAATATTATTGTTTCCGATTAAAAATTATCATAATTTTCAGTTGTGTCACCAGATTGATTAAACCTTGTAGACTGATAATCGTTATTTGTATCATTTTTAATGCTTTTTGGAAGATGATCGTATTTATCGTTATCATCATGAATCATTCTTCT
This sequence comes from Perna viridis, assembly GCA_037379345.1. Taxonomy (NCBI): domain Eukaryota; kingdom Metazoa; phylum Mollusca; class Bivalvia; order Mytilida; family Mytilidae; genus Perna; species Perna viridis. The sequence goes on along the minus strand of CM074524.1, from coordinate 853,642 downwards.
CATTCTACCGGAAACGTCATACGTTGGATCACTTCCGGTGTTTGTGGGCAGATGCTCATAGTTTGAATTTGAAACTTCTAATAAGTCTGCTTTCCTTTCGATTGAACTGAGATGATAATAAGTTTCAACTTTGTCATTATTTACTGCACTTGTATTAGCAGATGTCGAGTAGTCTGATTCATTAGTGTGTTTTAAGGCATTATTGAGATGATCATACTTTGAGTTATACGCATAGTTATTCTCAGGATCAGTTAATGGTTGTGCAAATCTGTAGTTGACAGTCTCGTTGGCGGTCTCTATAGGCTTAGCAAGACTATAGTTGGAAGGCATATTTGTTTGACCGCCATCAGTATATGAAGGAAAGATATTGTTTGTTCTGTTCTGTCCCATTTGTGAATGAGCTTGCAGATTTTCCCTTACTCGTGTAGTGTTGTTAGATTTACTGAATAGTTGAAAGATCTTATCTCTAAAACATCTGCGTTTGTTAAGTTTTGACCTACAATCAAATCATATGTTATAAAGTTCATTATAAAAAAAATCAAATAGATATTTTTTTTAACATATTCATTTCACAATTGGTCTTTAATATTTATTTCCTTTTTTAAGCTACTCAAATATATATATGACAACAGCAAAACTCTCAATTTAAGGCTCTAAAGAGCCTGAATCGCTCACCTAGTTCGACAGGCAACATTCTTTTTGTAAAATTAAGTGGCCATGTTTTTTTTTCTTGCTTAAAAATCCAATAGGCTAATACCCAATAAACAATTACACCAACTTTCATTTTTCATTGAATTCTCTCCAGTTTCTGAAGAGAAGATATTTGAAAGAAATTACATTTAAAAGAGCGGAAAGCTTCTACATGGCATAACAGATTACCACGAAAATTAAACCGCAGAAAGATTACGTCATGCTGAAAAATCAAAATTTGGCTTAACCAAATGGTTTTGGAGATGTGCACAAATTTCTGTCTGGCCCATATGTTATGTTTTCAGTAACAACGTCAATTTGTTTCAACGAATCAAAAATTACGTTAAGTTTAATTGAAATATGTTCAGAGGAGAAGATTTTTAAATAAAATGTTGACAACGACGATAAACGTCAAATGATGGCAAAGTCAATTGAGCTAATAATGTATAAACTTCTAGTTAGTGTATATGCTATTCCATAAATATAATGATACTTCTATGAAATAACTTGATGAAAATAAGTAATTTATTGCCTAATTGAATGGCATTTCTATACATCGAAAAAATAATTCTTAATTATCGGGGACAATGAATAAGAAGTTTTTGGACGTTATATGCTAAAAGAGAGATATGCCTATCGGATAATATATGTTTTCGACATACCTTCGTTTAATGAAGATCACAGAACCAATTATCATCCCTGATACAACCACCACAGCTATAACAGTGCCGATTACTACACTAGCTGTAAAATATTTTTCATCTTATAATTTTCTTTTTTTACGTAATATTTATAAATTTTAAAATCTTAAACAATGGTGCAATACATACTAGTGACTTAACGAATGCAATGGTTAGATATGATATAAATATATACAAAAAAAAGATTTGGGTTAAGCTCTCTGTCATTTTAAATAATAAAAAAAAACTAATCACAATATTGACGTGCTTATTATATTTTACAATTTGCTGGAATCATCTTTTGTGTGTAATCATGACTTTTAGAACATATTATATAAACGTAAATCCAGTTTTCTTCACGAAAAAGTGGTGTTTTAAAGCAGCTTAGTACCTCATCTACGAATAGTTTCATCTGTTAAAGCATATTTTATATATGACGGAAATGGAATACCTGTAAATGATTTTTCTTGTTGACTATCAAAGAAAGGAAGCCCACGTGTAATCAGATCATCACTGTTCTCTAGAAAATAAAAAGTGTTTTTATAGGGTTAATGAAAATATTCTGGTTTCAATATAGACCCATATCGTGTTCAAGAACAATTTCAAACACATTTTACAAAAACAAATAATAATGAAAAAATAATTAAATAAATAAAATAAATTACTTACACACTGGTATAATATTTTTTTTTCATTTTTACCATTCACGTGTAGGATTTGATAATTAAGGTTCATCTGAATACTTATACAGTATAACACCAAATTAAAGTATGTGCTTAATGTAAAATGTAAACAAGTGGTCAACAAGAGGTTTAAATCGAAGACAAATTGAAATTCGTTGAAAATACTTGGCACAATTATTGTATTATTGGAACATCACAAACTTTTAGGCCCATCACTTCATTCAAACATCTTTTAATTTTTTACATGAACTTGTCGAATATTTTGGAAGAAAAATGAGTTTAAATGCCCAAAATATACATTCTACATAGTTACGGTATAGTAAGCTGTTAGTAAGTTCTTTTCATATATGGATTGAGGATACATTTATAAGTGTCTTTTGGTATGCTGTGACTATTTTTATATCGTGTCTACTTAATAAGGATAAGGTGCTATTTTTATTATTGTGAAAAATTTTCCACAGAAAAAAAGTTTTAATGGCGCCATTTATTACAAATTGACAGAACAAATAACCAGAAGACTTAAGCAACCCTTGAAGTTCAGTAAGTGAAGTACTAATTCTTAACAGAGACACATTATACTATAATGATTTTGATATGGATACTTTTCGATGGGCAATGGTACATATTTTTTTTACAACTTAAATAATTTAATACCATTAAGATGTAAGACTACCCGATGATGCCATTTTTTTTTATGCTGAACTTTAAAACTCGAATCAAAACTTTTCAATTATCATTTCAATGTCGATTGGGGCTTGGCTTGGAAGTGAAACCGAGGGAACTAGTATTCGAGCGGTAATTGAAAAGAACATATTTAAGGATAACGAATAGACAGGGCAAATAGACAAATTAATTAACTGTTGACAGAATATCTCTCACATTTACTTCACTCGTTAATAATGCCATGATTCTAGTACATTTACTTGGTCTGCATAGAAATGTTCGCCGTTCTGTAGTACATTTTGTCGTTTTACGTTTATGTATGTCTCCTGTCCTGTCTATGATATAACATTTCAGTAATCTTCTCAGGTCAATTTCATCTGCATAAAAAATCAAGCCTCTTGAGAAAACCATGTAAAACGTTACATACGGACAACAGGCTAGAAACAAACAACACCACAGTACTAAATACAAAAAAAAATATACCAAGGATATATACTATAAAGTTCGATAAGCACGAACAAAACCCTAAGTAACCCTTACTGTAAACTATAAAGAAAACACACATTCAAAATATAAAGTCACAATGGCACCATGAAAGGTTCAATGAAATCAGTTGAGGGTTTCAGAGGAGTCGTAGATTTGAAAATTACCTCCTCCCCTGGTCGACAAATTGTTCGTACTGTGCATCAGTATACAGCAAAAATCATTCAGATAAAAAATAAGAGGTGAATAATAGCAATTGATGCAGAATATGTGACACAATTCAGCGGTTTTAGAGAAGTTGCGAGTAGGGACTGAGGACAGATAGATTAATAGCATAATCACTCACTTCTTCCCTCTTTGCGGAATAACAAAAACGATACGGAGCTTAAAGGAAAGATAACGTTTGTCACAACTTAACATACAAATGTATATGTTTTTCCTTTGTAGATTTGTCCCATAGTAATGCATATTGTAAACACACAATTTTTAAATGACTAAGATATTTTTTAGAGCGATTGACCTCCCGCCAGTTCTAATTTCTTACTGAATGTGGACAATGGCGTTATCTTTTCAGTTTTATGTATATATTTCCTAGTGTAGAGTGTCATTCATAAAACTCACCATATGCATGAAGAAAAACTTTTTGTACTTTCCGCTTTCCGCTAGTCCAATGTTCGGGAAATCCATCTGATAGACAATCATTATTGTTGAACCATTTAAGAAATGATCCATTAAAATGACATGCAAGAGCCCCTTCCTGTTGATTTTCTGCCTTATCATTTGGAATTTGTTGTCCATTATCTAAAAAATTAAAAAGGAAAAAAACTTAAAGAAATGAAGCAGATAAAGTAGTCAGTATGGTGCTTAAAAGTGTTGAGAGATTACTCCTTGAAACACCTTTACATAATAACGAAACTTTCCAAAATATACATGTGTAATTTTGAACTTAAAGACTGCAAACTTCATACATCTTAAGGCCCAAAAAAATCGACTTTTTCCAGAAACTGAAATTAATAACGAATTAAATTGATAATTGATAAATTTGATCTACATTGTTCAGTACTGTAACTCTGCGTTACCACACGACTACGGTGGTTGAGTACTGTAACTCTGCGTTACCACACGACTACGGTGGTTGAGTACTGTAAGTCTGCGTTAGCACACGACTGTTTGTTTAGAAAGTATGAAAGGTTCTTTAGCATAACACTCTCGAGTCATTTCTTTTTAATACGACTCAATCTAAACAATGAAATGCAAATGTTCCTTGTTTATCTAAATATACATTACCACATGTGTTACGATAGGTCTTGCTACACTGAGCATATTCTCTCACCAAAATACCCATATCACATTCTTTAGCGACAATGCATAGTTTGTCCTTTTGTCCATAATTCTTTGAATCAAAGTCTTGTAGTTTATCTGTTTAAAGTATCAATCGAGTACTCAAGGGAACAACAATTTGGGAAATAATCGAAAGAGTATACTCCAAGAATACCGACTAGACAAAAACAAAAACAAACAAAAAAAACAAACAAACAAACAAAAATAACACAAATTAATGACCTAAACTCCGCTAAAAACTAGGAGTATGGACCAGGTGATCCGCATTGGTACTTTTCATAATTTTTGGTAAAAAAAGGTAATCGAAAACGCTGGTAACAAAATCACGGCCGATTTAACAATGTAAACATTGTAATGCTGGGTTTAATTGTCATCCGATGTTTCATCAATTCACATTTTGCAGCGAAGCCGTTGTGTGATTTAAATGGGCAATTTATAAACATAATTTACGAAGAGCTGCTCATGAAAAGTCAAGTCCGGGATAGACGAAAGAGGAAAGGAAAACTAAGATACATTGAATAAATATGTTTTCATGGTGCAGATGGGCACACTGTAATGATAAACGAGTTCATGATGACGACCATAAAACGTCTTTTGTATGACTTCGGTCTTGAAGAAACATAATCCTGTTCCAGAAACCTAATTGTTAGAAGTCTAGCGCGGTACAAAAAGTCAACTTAGTTATGGCAAGCTCTGGCATAATGTATGTTTATGATATGTGGCTGACTTTACAGTATCTATAGTATTCTTTATTCAAGTTATTACGTCATTTATATAGCGGAGATCAAACAATCAGGATAAACGGTATTCTTTCTTTTGGATTAGATCAGCTATACAGTCAGCCTCATAAGTGCGAAGGAATAGGTCAACGAGGGGAAAAGCACAATTTGTTTTCATTGGAATGCCGACCGTTTGTTGCAAAACGCGTTCACAAAACTGGAAAAATATGATGTCGATTAAAAATGCAAACATTCTGAAAACAACATCTTCGGTGTACTTGAAAAAATGATTTGGAATCGTTTTTTTCCCTCAAAGTATAAAGAAGTACTATATATCTGTATCTTGGTGTACCGTCTTGTTTGGAGTAACAACGACGTATAATGTTTTGGGGTGGGGATTTAACTGTGTATGGGGAATAGAAATATAAAGAGTTGAAAACCACAGGTTTAAATGCAATTGTATTTTGATTATTATCAGGGGTTAAACAATCACTTATAATGCATTTACATATAACCTATATTTTAGGGTTATACATTTTTGACAAAAAAAATAACCATAAAATTATTATAATCATACTATTTTTACTGTAGAAAGAGCAAATACATAGACTAAGTAATACGACGAAAACGATGCATACTATTACAAGGTGTTTTCCAAGAAATGATCAACTTAGTCACAAAATAGTAAAGATGAAACTAAGTATTTAAAATAACAGCTATCTTTTCCCATAATGTTTTCAGAAATATATCAAAATATATTTATATACTGCAAAGAAAAAAATATCCCAAAATAACGTTCATAATAAGTGTATACACTTAGTGCTACTGGCGCATGTTATGTACGAAAAAACATTTATGCAACACTTACGTTCGAAAACAACCATACAATCAGAACGGTTGCAATTACATTTGGCAAATATGTTGACGTTTTTAAGGCAGACACAAATGTTGTTCTGAAATATAAAATTGTTTTACACAGAATCAAGACAACAACGAGGTTACATAAACATAATGTTCCTATAATGTAAGTCTTAAATAGTTGTAATGTGATAAGATTTTTGTGTCTTGAACCAACAAAGGGATGAAATAGAAAATAAATGCCGTAAGCATTTATGGGACAACACTATCATATAATTATTTGATCCATAATTTCTTCGGAAAATTAAGTGTGCAAAGAAACTCGCAGAACATAATAAACAAATAAGAAGTCCCGTGACTGTTAATCATAATTCGTCGGTGACTCGAGACGATTTTCCAATGCGTTTTATAGCGTGTACTTAAATTGTCTTAGAGTATTATTGAACCCATGATATTAGTGAAATGTTTTCCGGTTTTCGTTTATGCAGTAAAATGCCAGAATAATATGTACAGGACCGATAAAACATGTTCTTAAGATAAATCTCTATCTTAAATTTATACATGTGATCTTACTACAATCGCAGTTTGTTCTATATTGGGCGAATGCACAATAAAGTGCTTTACTATCTTTAATTACTATAGATTTACCTTTACTCCAAAATAAATTTCGTCTTTGCATAATCTTTGGCACAAGAAACTATCTACTCCTTTAACTGGTGGTTTGATAGCTGAATTCGTTCTTACGTCAAAGCAACCTGGCAAACATTTAGATTTCTTAAAAAGCATCAAAGAAAGAGTATAGAAAAACAATAAGATTATTGAAGACAAAAATCTCAATATGACGATATGGAAACACAATTCAAACAACACAAACATGTTCCGAAACTCCAATGACCACTGTAAGCGGGCGATTTGGCTAGCTATAAAAACCCAAAATTTAACTTTGAACTGTTTGTACAAGGTCAGGAACATAGTTGCTGTTTTTATTTTTTCGATTTATTTTTGACTTTGGTAATTTATGTATCATTTAATTTGTCCCTCAAATTTCAATTTTGAATTCGGCATTTTTTACCTTTAAATTGAAAGAGTTATCAAGGGAACAAAGGTTCTAGCGGTAATCAAAAGAATGTAATCCAGGGACAAAGACCAAACATGGAAAACAAACATACACAACCAAGAATATAAAGTAAATAACATAATACATACAAAGTAACGAACGCAGATGAGTCACTCAAACTCGACTAAAAACTGGGAGCATGGAAGAGGTGCACAGTTAGGGTAAACGTCCTCTGCTTTTATAGAAACACCCGCCGAGCTGCTTATACAAAGTCAAGTCCGTGGTAGACGAAAGTGAAAAGGAAAATTATGACTCGTTGAACATATCAGTTTTCATGGCGCAGATGGATACACCGTAACGATCCACGAGTTCACGATTACGACCATAAAACTTCTCTAGTGATGCCTTCAATCTTGTAGCAACATAACCCTGTTCCAGAAACCTACCTGTTAGAAGTCGAGCACGATGCTGCGTAACGACGATCTACGAGTTTTTGATGACGACCATAAAATTTCTGTAGTGATGACTTAAATCTTGTTGCAACATAAACCTGTTCCAGAAGCCTATTTATTAGAAGTTTAGCGCGATACAAACATCTGTTGAAAAAAAGCGTCCACCACACTGGACAAATATATTGTCGATTAAAAATACCAGCATTTTTTAAACATCATCTGTATATTTGGTAGAATATTTTGAATCATTTCTTACAAAGTATGGGGAAATCTCTACCAAGAACTATATATTTGTGTCTAGGTGTACCATCTTTTTTTAAATGCAGAAGAGGATAAATTTGGGAAAGAGTACCTCTCTAGCTCAGGAATATATAAAGTATGTGTAAGGTTTTTTTTATTCTATCTTTATAGAAACATACATCTCTAGAAGAACTATTTCCAGATATTGACGACAACTTTTTAAACGGTGTCCATGGAAGATTTTAAGAAAACTGCATTCATACGATATTCACTAATGTTTTCTAAAGAAAAGGAATGTTGGCTTTCAGTAATACCGCTTAGGTAAGAACGATGTAAATTTCATAGAAATAATCTTCAAAATAAAGGAAAATTAATCTTTAATCTGTTTATAATTTAATTTATTTGTTAGGAAACCTTAGTCATTCACTTTTTTTTTACAAAATCATTTCAGTTCACTCTGACATTATATCATTAAATTGGAGAAGGTTTGTGGATACAATTCATCCTGTTTCGCCCATTTCAGAGGCTCTGCATGGTTTTTACACGGACAGACTCTTGATACAACAATTAAAATGATAAATGTAGCTAACAGAGGAAATATTTTGAATTCTCATGTGTCTATTTCTTTCCGTATTTGTACATGAAATGATATTTTGCATTGTATTCAATCAGGACGTGTTCCAGGCCAATGGTTAGTTGATAGTATCATTCCATATAATAAAAATGAAGTCAGCATTATTCAAAAGATTGGAGACCCACGAGTGCATGATCAATTTATATGTGTTCTTTGCATGCTTTTCAAATACAATTTCATTGTATTGAATTAAAATCAGTCTGATTTAAAAATATATATATTTTATAGTTAATAGCTTATTTGGTCTGTAAAAGGTATTTGAACTGGTCATTTATTGCAGATAAAAGCGAAGGCTTTCTAGAGAAAGATAAATTCTACTGTACTATAGTGGTGTAAAGTTAGAAAAAATCAAGATTTCCTATTTTCAAAAAATAATTACAGCAGTCATATAATCCACAAAAAAGTTCAAAAATCTTTCAATCGATGTTTGATTAATGTGATAACTACGATACAGATGTGCAATCTGAGGACATAGTGATTGTACTTCCATTGCAATTTTGCCAACTGATTTCAAATTAAAAAATAATCAACTTTTTGCGTTATGGTGTATGAGAATATTAATGTTTAAAATATCGGTGATGAATTTCCTTATATTCTGAATCGTCCTCATTTTCAGTCAATAAGACCAAAACAATGTAAACCTGTTGCACAAGCTACTGTTATAAAAGTCAGAGGAAGGAAGTGAATAGACTTTTATTTTTTTTAATTGTTAGTTGTCAATTAAATCAGGACTTTTCAGGACATGGCTTGCGGAAATGAATAATTATCTACGAGCATGTTTTACTTAGTAATAAGGTTTTTGTTTTAACAATGCTTTATCAAATCTGGTCGATGTTAAATAAAGATAAATATTGTTAAATTAATATATACGAATATTTATGTCAGTAATAGCTGCTTTTCAAAGAACACATTTAAGTCCGTTTCTATCAATAATAGCGCAAAATGATAATGTAACTTATTTTCAATTCCTTTTCTCGTCAGGTTACAAGAAGCCGCAATGCATTTTTCATTTTGAGGCACCAATGACATTTTGTTTTGGTAGAACATCAATACATTGACGTCAAATGAACGAAAAATTGATAAAGAATTAATAAAGAAAAGAACTATCTGTTACCTCTGATGTAGGTCCAGTCGGTGAGCTCTTCGTACATCCCGAACCATGTCTCGTTTATTCCGTATTGTATACTGTTATTTTGTAACCAAATCTTTATTTCAACTTGATTGCTTGCCATTATTAATCCATTTTCTCTACAATACTGCGTTGCATTAATCCATGAGAGTTTCTTGTTATAGTAAGTTAATTTCGTTGCTTTAAAATAAACGATTTAAAAAGGATTATATTCATTGTTTGAATATAATTATAATAATTTAAATGGAAAAAAGTTTGATTTATGAGGGAGTAATCCAGGGACAAAGACCAGACATATACAATAAAGAACATAAAGTAAGTAAAATCATACACACAAAGTAAAAAAAGCAAATGAGCAATTCGGACTCCACTAAAAACTGGGAGCATGGAACAGGTGCACATGTAGTGTAAGCGTCCTCTGCTTTTCTAGAAACACCCGTCGAGTTGCTCATAAAAAGTCAAATCCGGGGTAGACAAACGAGGAAAGGAAAACTATGACTCGTTGAATAAATCAGTTTTCATGGTGCAGATGGATACGATGGATACACCATAACGATCCACGAGTTCATGATGACGACCATAAAACTTCTGTAGTGATGACTTCAATCTTGTAGCAACATAACCCTGTTCCAAGTATACATATATATGGACAGGTCAAAGTGCAATATAATTTTTTTTACTATTACCGAAATCAAATAATCAGGTTAAGTATCTGTTTTATTTTGTGTATATAAAAAAAACGTATAAAGCATCTTTAATATATTTATATTATGTAACATAAGCTTACCAAATGTGGTTAAATGTATAATGAACAGGATGGAATTCAGATACTTCATTTCCATATTATTTTCCAGGCCAACTAAAACATCACTGTATTGTCAAGGCGTAAGTTGTTGATAAAGGAAGAAAGCAGGAAATAATTTATAAATAAATTCTATATAATATTATACATTGTATTGTGAAATGAAAACAGTGGAAGATAAAATATATCAAAACTAGCTGAAGACTATTGAAAACCTACACATAATTATAATATGATGGCATCAAACCCCTTTTTTTCGGAATTTCTTGATTGGTCACTAATCGTACACAAGCATACTAAAATGCTGGACACTAGTGAAAATAGTCTGCAATAGTTACGTATCTATCATTCTATTTCCTTAATGATACGGCTTTGGTGATCGCTCTTTTAGTCTATATATATATATATTGAATATCAGGACAATAAATTAACATCATGAGGAGAAAAGTCAAAATAGTTTCTACTTACCTTTCTAGATGATCACTACACTATCTAATCTTATTGTAAACCGGAAGCGAAAGTTCTTTCAAAGTTGTTCAACGAAATATTTAAACCTACAATAAAAGACACTTGATTTGACTAACACTAAATACTGTGTCAAGGTTGACATAAAACTAAAAAAAAACTTTGATTTGTTTACCGTACATTATTAACATCTCTTTACAATAAAAGTTTGTAGAGTGGGGAAATAGATTATTTGTATCACATGCACGGATAAAGAAAAAAACAGATAACAAGTTTTATTGAAATATTCGATATGTGTGGTTCTGAAGTAACCACTGACTGACAAATAATCTATGCTACGTATATATTGAGGCACATAAAACACTACTTTTGTAAAGTGTCAGACAATCATTTACACGAAAAAAGACCTTTTACGCTACATCGCTAATGGACCATCCACGACATATTGAGTCATGAGTCTTCGGTAGGATGAAAGAGTAATCAAGGGAACCAAGATTCTAGCGGACATCGAAAAAAAAATGTAATCCAGGGACAGAGACCAGACATAGAAGACAGACACACGCAACAAAGAGTATAAAATAACCAATATAATGAATACAAAGTAACAAAAGTAAGTGAGCAACTAGAACTCTACTAAAAAACTTATACGTTTTGCCAGTGTTGCCGTAACTACGCAACTAACTTTTTGTACTGCCCTAGACTTTTATCAGTTTGGCTTATTGAACAGGGATTGTTCAAAGTGTTATAGTTTTCCTTTCTTCTTTCGTCTTCCCTGGAATTGACTTTTCATGCGCAACGCGGTGGTTTTTTTATTTAGAAAAACAGAAGACGCGTAAGCTACCGGTGCACCTGGTCCATGCTCCCAGTTTTTAGTGCTGATATGAGTGTCGTAGTATTGCGAAGATAGAATGATCTGTTCATGTATAATTGGTACTTCAAGTCTAACTTGTAAAATACGATTTCATAAAATAAATGTTGGTGCTACGTGTTACTACATACATTTAGTTAGAAGTAATTGAGTGACTCGGTCTCATTAGACTTAATACCTTCATTTGACTTTTCATTCAGAATAATCAACTTTCCTTTCATCTGTGGCAACAGCTCTTCAGCACCTGCGTATGGAGTGTTCATATCACAACTCACACGTGATGCCAGAGCTTGTCGAAACTACGCAGACTATTTGTATCTCGCTAGAATTCTAAAAAAAATAGGCTTCTGGAACAGAGTTATGTTGCTAAAAGGTTGAAGTCATTACTACAGAAGTTTTATGGTCGTCAACATAAACTCGTTGAACCTTATGGTGTTACCATCTGCGCCATAAAAACTGATTTATTCAACGTGTCGTAGTTTTCCTTTCCTCTTTCGTCTACCCCGGACTTGACTTTTTATGAGCAAATCGTCGAGTGTTTCTAGAAAATCAGAGGACTTTTTTATGTTTTCAAGATAAAAATTGAATAACTGTTTTTTTTCTCACTTCACACAATGCCTTGAAAACTTTTCCACCAATTTTCATAATTTTAGTTAACTGCCGCTATCTATTGATTTGAGCAACCTTTCAAATATTAAAATTTTTATTTTTATGTTTTGTGAATGAATTGTCAGTCACATAATAAATTGATAGTGTTGTTCGTGTTGCAGGTGCATGTCCATGGACACTTAGTTTCGTGTGATAATTAACATATATATTAGTTGGTTTGAAATTAGTTTTTAATTCACACAATGAAGGTTGCTATTGAGTTTAGGAGATATAGCCTTAACCACTAAGGAATAAGGGTACCAAAAGATAGCATTTCATTGAAATTAACTCGAGCAAAAGCAAATGAATGTAAATAATATTCCATACTACTAATGCTAGACCGGTATTGATGGTTACGATTTAAACCCTTTAAGATTTTGACCATAAGTGCCAGAAACTATCTTTTTCCTGATTTCTGAAATATAAAAGTATAAAATGTACATGGGAATTTATTGCTTCTAGATTGTACTACAAGGTGTCTTACCGCTAAAGGAAGACTGATTAATTTCTTAAGGTTGTGACTTGAGTTGATTTAGAAAAAAACAAGCATTTTTGTGATGTCTGGTTGATAAGAACTGATCTCATTGAACTTTTACCGCAAGGTACTTTTTCCTCGAAGGAAACTTGAACTAATTAAGGCCAATAGAGGCTACATTGCTTCTGGTGAAATTCTGGTCTTGTGTCAATGTAATCAAACTTCAAAGCTATATCAACTTAGAATGGTGTGTCCATATTCGCCATAGCTTATTCAGTGATTCAGCTCGTCAGTGATATTAACACAATAGTTATTGATAAACTGACTGCCCTGGAAAAGTTTTCTGGATTTTTTGTTAATATCAATAAAGCCTTAATTGATTTTTTTTCGCATAAAATCTGATTTTTTCCCTATAAATTCTACCCCAATAAATTGTCTTTCCTCACTTTCCTCGGCCTTTTTACGCCTTCTGAAATCCTGGATTCGACCTTGAATATGATAATACCCTCTACAATTGTATTATAAAAGTGGCATCAATTGCAGTTAAAGACAAACAAATGTAATTTGAAAATACCAATCTGTGTCCATACTTGCCTTTTGTTCAATACCAATCTGTGTCTACACTTGTTTAGTACAACAAAGAAGTATTAAATGAGAAGTGTTTTAATATAACTACATAGCGTGTTTTATCAGTCTTATTTTTCATATTATAGTTGCATCAAATATATTTATTTGAATAAAAATTATCTGCTGTACACAATAAAACCGAACTCCAATCAGGATAACGTCTCCAATAGCATCATCAAATGTCGCTAGTATCAGCGTTGCAAGAAGATTTACTATAATGCATACAGGTGTTTTCGGTGATATAGGATGAGTTGCGCATAACCGAGAGTGACATCAGGTGATCTTGAAGTGAAAGCATGTCGTATGTTGCTAGTGGCATTCGTAATTTTATTCATTTCAAATTAGTATCATAATGTAAACGATGTAAATAAAATGGAAGTTGTGTGAAAATATCCGAAATAGACAGAAATCATCAAATAATAAATGAACAAGTAAAATAAAAGTACATTGTAATATTTGTTTGACTTACTTAATCTTTATTTTCAAACCGAATTTCATATCACAGATTCATGTTAAAACTGTTATAATCATCTGTTGTGTCATTTGCTAATTGAACCCTTGTCGACTGGTAGTCGGAATTTGGATCGGAGATAATATGAAACGGTACATGATCATACTTATCACCATCATCATGAGTCATTCTAACAGAAACGTCATATGTAGGATCACTTCCGGTGTTCGTAGGTAGATGGTCATAGTTTGAACACTCTAATAAATCTGTTTTCTTGTCGACTGAACTGAGATGGTCATAAGTTCCAATTTTGTCGTTGTTTAATACACTTATGTTTGTAGATACTGTGTAGTCAGATTCATTTGCGCGTTTCAATGCTCTGTTAAGGTGATCGTATTCTAAATTATATGCGTAGTCACTTTCTGGTTCGGTTGATTGAGCAAAACTGTAGGTGTCAGTCTGATTTTTGTTTCTAATCGGTTTGGCAAGACAGTAATTCGGTGGCGAGATTTCGTTTTCACTGTTTTCATTATTATTTGGAAATCTGTTGGAGTGTCTATCTGTTTTAGTAGTTCCATCTATTTGATTCTGTAAGGCGTGTGTTGAATAGGAAACATGCATCGATTTACTTGATAAAGAAATAGAATTATCACAATAACAACTCTTAGATTGGTTTTCACTGCTTTCTTTTCGCCTACAAATAAAAGACACGTTTTTGTCTCTCTTGAGATTATCATGGAGTAATTAACAGTTCATGTCAGGTGAGAAATGAAGTCACCTTCAAAAAACAAAAGGACTTCCTTTCTTTTATAGTATTTCTTGTTTTTAATTCTTTTCATATTACAACTAAAAATTCAAACTTAAACAATTAAAAAGACTGTGAAGATAAATGTTTTTGTTTGTTTGCTTTAAGTCTAAAATTGGAAGTTTGCGTGTGCTTGACGTAATTTCTTTAATATATAACAAATTTGTTATGGTGTACAAAGAATAATTCAACAATTTGCTGTATGCATAGTGGTACCCGGTGACCGGGGTAGTTTTATTGTCGTGTTATTCCTTTAATGTCAGCTAAAGTGGAAGAAATATCTATATACAAATACATTAATGCATTGGAGGGGAAGCAACCAAAAACTAGAAACTTTACAATTTGAAGCTGCTACAATAATAACTAGAATAATAAACTAGACAGAGCATTAAGAGAGATACAGGCACCCCAAAAATTAAATCGTGTGTCCTGAACACCAGTGATAAATTAACCATTCCTAAACATTTTTGCTACGGTGATTTGAAAAAATGGTACCTCAACTTAGTAATTCTTCGGCCTTTTTAAACTTTGATATTTGAAGAGTTAATACTATACAAAGTCCGTTATGCCAATGTGGACATACGTATGAGACTGTTCATCATTATTTTTTTTTAGTATGACCACTTTATAACAATGCAAGAACCAAGCTAATAAGCGACATACAGTGATTTTGTGTAATAAATATCTACATCTACTTGTTGGTCTTGCAGAAAATTTATCAGAAAAAAACAATATCAGGCTGTGTTGGACTTTGTATATTCCTGTGGTAAATGCACAAAAAGTTTCTTATTGGTACACCTCATACCTTGACCTACACTTAGAAATCGATGGTAAAGGATAACTATTGACATAACTATACGAAAAACGCAATAACTTTTTATTTTTTATGTCACATAAAATTAACTTTAAAAGCGACCTTTTGATTTTGTCGATTCAATCGAAGAAAAATGTCAATACATATAATTCTTGAATCCAATGAAAATTGCATTATTCCTGTTATTTTCTATTTCAGACATTAAAAACAGGTAACAATGTGCTAAATTGTTTCCTACTTTGTTTCATCATTAAACATAAACAAGTAGATCATACCTTCTTTTAAGAAAAATGAGGACAACCAGAATCCCCACAATCACAGCCACAACTGCTACTACTGTACCTAGTGCCACTGAAACTGTAACAATATTTAGACTATTGTATCATCCATTTCATTGCATAGAATAACATTTTCGATCAGTAAATAAAAACAAATTAATGAAAATTCCTTTAGTTTGCAAGACATGGACGTATTATAACTATAAACAATTTAACAATAAATTGTTACATACATTAAACCATGAATAAGTTTATTCCTTCCTGTTACAAGGAAAGTATTCTGAAATGTAACTAAAAATTGTAATAAATTACATGTATACGTTTTTACACAAATGTTTTAACTAAGTCAGCAATGCGTTTAAACACTTATAAAAACAAGGACTTGTATACGTTAAGGCTTGTGCAATAGATTATATGTTGATGTTTACGGTGGTTTAACGTTTTACCTTTTGGTTTTCGTTTCTTTATACATGCGTGTATCATAAAATATCAGCAGACATGTAGACAGTTGAATTAAGTTTCGATTTTTATCCTCGTAATTACCAGTTCGGTTTTCTATTTTTATTTATATTATTTAAGACCATTTTTCTTCTAACGGTCTAAATCAGAATGTATGGTAATTTTACTCAAGCTTTGCTTTAAATTGTTTCAATTTGATTTCTTTAGAGCAAAGTGAAATTGTTTACAAAACATTAATAGAGACAATTCTTTTGTGATAGACAAGTAAATAGGCGATTTATTTACTGTTGTTTTAAAGTAAACTGTTTGATAATTTGATTAACTGTATATAGTAAATACTTTGCTACTCAATAAAACAATAACCCTGAAAACCAATCTACCTTTAGAGGCCCCGTCATTAGGTTTATTTGAATATCCATGCTGTATAACAGCGGAATGTAACAAGTCATTGCTATTTTCTAAAAACAAAAAAGAAAAATAAGATTTTTATCTACTTTAATCTTTCTATCTTAACAATCACAAACTATTTACTTGTTTAGCGTACAGAAATCCTTTATCTTTATTTGAATTTTTGTTAATTGTATTTTCATAATCACAAGATGTTGTAAGTTATAACAAATCGATGTTACTGAGAATTTTATTTTGTAAAGCGAATGCATTTTGCATATAAAGTATTTATTTGAAAAGAAGATATGTTATTTCACCCCTAAATTAAATTTAAAAACATGACAGTTGCTGCATGTATTTTCCTTTTAGATAATGTATTTTACATATCATTTTTTGAAAACATTTAAAAATCGAAATGTATACTGTTTTTCAGTTGAAAGAAACGCAATATACCTTTTCTGCATGAAAACCGAAACATGTTATTCCTGCAATTCTCTCTTTTGTAGGAACGTATGTTACCATCTTCTATGTAAAAACATTTTAATAGCCGTCTTTCGTCGATTACATCTAAAAATATTACGTACATAGGTTAGGTTGAAACTCGAAATAATTCATTATATATATATATATATATATATATATATATACAAATTCTCCTTCAGTAATGAGTGTATTTATCCAGACGGTAAAATTAATTAAAATAATTAAACAAATTAAACATAGTTTAAAACAAGATCTGAAGGAGAATTGGTTTCTTCCATGAAATCTGTAGAAAACTCGGTTATTTAAAATGGCGGGAAGACTCGCTATAATTGAATCAACGCCGGTGGTTGAAAGTCACATGCATTTTTAAACACCGGCTTAGAATGGGAGAAAATATATCGTTATTATTTCATTGAACCAACTACAAAAGAAATCAAATGTATTTTTTTCATACAAAACCCACTTTTACACAATTATATTTTGCATGTACCTTGATTGATATTGTCTCAAACAGACATAATATTGGATGAGCTTTTCAAACAATAAAAAGGCCTTTTTTTATCATATATGATTAAATAATATGTTAAAATTTATATTAGTACAATAAACCAAATTTTTATGCGTTCCAACATTTCTAAAATATCAAAACGGTATGGATTTATTAAAACTGTATACTTTGTCAGTGATGTCAGTAGCATAGTCGTATGAACAGAATTACATTTAACGTCTATGTTTTAAACCAAACACTGCAGTGTTATGTAGAGAGAATATTACATAGCAAATAGACCTCAGTGTCTTGAGACATCTTGAGATGTCTTGAGACATGTAAAACTTAAATGTCTTGAGACACTCTAAAGACATGTCTTGAGACATCTTGAGACATTATTTAATATCTTGAAGTCATATTTTAAGACTTGAGACGTGAATTTCATGTCTAAAGACATCTTCAGATCATATTCTCTTGCCTTTTAAGACATATTGAAACACATCTGGTGACCAAAATTTCATGTTTGAACAAGTCCATATATACATGTGCAAGCACATGATTTAAAAATTTTAACACACTGTATCTGTAAGCAAGCCACAATATATACATGTACATAGTCAGCTGTTATAGGATACATAGCACCTTATTCATAAAAAGAATATCGTTTGGCTAGATCCTTTAATCTCAGTTTCCGCAATATAGATGACGTATTATCTTTAAACAATCCTAATTTCGGGATTTGATAAACAATTTGTCCGTGCACATTAACTGGTGCCGGACGTATTTTGGAAACCTGTCTAGTACCAACTACTAGTTTGTTCCAAGAAAGGTCCGCCCCTTTTTTTTAAGTCCGTACCAATTTCAAATTCATATAAATAATTTATCCTTTATAAATGTCTATTAAAATTTAATTTTTTTAATAATTATTTCTCCACAATAATTTAGATGGAGTAAATGAACCGTGATATAAACTGGCCTGAAAATGTATCGTTCTGAGTGGACGATTTAAGAGTAAAATCAAATTTTGTTGAAGTCTTTCTAAAATATAAACTGCATACTTTTGAATTTTAGTGACCAGTGTTTTTCAAAGATTGATGTTTGAAGTTACACGATTTAAATTCATTTTTCAATAGTTTCACCAAGTGGCCAGTTAATTTTACATGGTTCAAGTTTGAATAACCCACTAGCGGATCATATGAGCATACAGTCCATAGACCAAATGGAAATAATAAACAATCATGAAAAGTTATGCTGTTAAGATTGCTTTCCATTTTCTTTGTTTTTGTTTTGTTTTGTTTTGTTTTTTGATTTGTTTTGTTTTTTGTTTTGTTTTTTGTTTTTTGTTTTTTTTTTTTGTTTTTTTTTTTTTTGGGGGGGGGGTTATTGTTCTTTCTGTTCCTGGCATGATTTCTCGGAGGTTATTGTATAGTATCTTGAGAACACGTGAAATCTTTTTCCTGTTTTACTTCCGAACTGTGTGAAAATCAAGCCTACTTCTATAAGACGGCTTTAAATAGAAATGGATTATTTTATTCTTCTAATGCATCTTAACGACATGTCTTCAAGACATACTTGACTTGTCTTCAAGACGTGTTTCTACAAGACACGTCTTCAAGTCATGGCATAGTCCAATTCGCTGAAATAAGTTTAAAATCCAATTTGGAGGCTGATCATTTTTTGACATCATGTCTTCAAGGCACGAAACAAAATTTTTTCGTGTATCTCGAAGACATTTGTGATTCCAGGGATGTCTTCAAGACACAAAAGAATCGGAACCATGTCTCAAGACGTTCCACTTATGTCTCAAGACATGTGTGTTTATGTGTCAAGACGTCTCAAGATGTCTCAAAGACACTGAGGTCTATTTGCTATGTAGCTTATGTTTAGGTAAATTGATATTACTTTCTTATTTTCCTGGTAACATTACCTTTTGAATTACAACAAAATGTACTGAACTTACTGTTTTTACGAAGAACATTTTTGAAGGCATCACGTCTGCCACTTGTCCAATGTGGATTGTTCTTATATAAGGGACAATCACTCTGTGTGTGCCATTTCAAAAACGATCCTCTGGCAAAGCAGTAGTTTGAAGCGTCCTCTTGATTGTAAAATTCAGTGGTCTCCATTTTGTAGTCACCATCTGTTAGTTAAAAAATATACATCATGATACAAACACATATCTGAATAAACTGAGAAGATTTAAAATCGTATCAACATATGAATTTAGAAGTATTTCAAAAAGCTCTGTCATTTCTTGGCAGTACAAAATATACATCTGTGTTGACAATTGATTTCGTTCTTGCAAATCTTCAAAACTGAACCGTTTAAGTGTCATGCTATTTTTTATGATATCTCCCTGTAAGTACAAAAAAATGCACAAATAGTTTTCACTTGAAGTGAGAACTGTTTCTCATTAATCCAGTGATGTATAATTAAGATAGATTATACGTGGGAGTGGTAAAGGGTGGCATCTTAACGGATGTACGCGCAAAAATAACCTGAATGAATATTTAAAAAATAAAATATCAATATAAGATAATAATAGAAATGAATAAAGAATAATTGTTCGAAGAACTTCATAGCTACCAATAGGTATTAAGATAACTCTGTTCAATGAAAACGTGTTTACTAATAAAGGAAGAAACTGGAAAAAATAATACTTATGAGCTATTCTCAGAGGATAAAAACATTGAAGGAAATAATTTGAAATCACAAGTGTCCTATACGTTATTCTGGCATGTTAACATGGAAAATAAACAATAACAGTTTTCATTTTTTTTTTAAAATCTCGTTGCCATGGTAATTTTCACTCCAGTGCTCGGAAGGTCATTCCTTGCCATTTTCTATGTTTTATTTATGGGTATAAAGTGTGGTCCTTTACTTGCTGACCTTTTCCTTCACTCTTTTGAGGCTGACTTTATAATTGATCTGATCCGAAATAAAGAATATCGTTTAGCTAGATTCTTTAATCTCAGTTTCCGCCATACAGATGACGTATTATCTTTAAACAATCCAAATTTCTGGGATTTGATACATCGCATCTAAAGAGCTTGAGATAAAGGATACTACAGACACTGTGAAGTAAGCTTCATATCTTGACCTACACTTAGAAATCAATGGTAAGGGAAAACTATTGACCAAACTTGACAAACGTGATGACTATTTATTCAAAATTGTCAACTTTCCTTTCATCTGTGGCAACATCAATTCAGCACCTGCGTATGGAGTGTTCATATCACAACTCATTTGTTAAGCCAGAGCTTGCCGAAACTACGCACACGTTTTGTGTCGCGCTAGAACTCTAACAAATAGTCTTCTTGAACAGGGTTATGTTGGTACAAGATTGAAATCATCACTACAGAAGTTTTATGGTCGTCATCATAAACTCGTGGATCGTTGTGGTGTATCAATCTGCACCATTAAAACTGATTTAATTTAACGGGTCATAGTTTTCCTTTCCTCGTTTGTCTACCCCGGACTTGACTTTTTATGCGCAACTCAGCGGGTGTTTCTATAAAAGCAGAGGACGCTTACCCTACCGGTGCACCTGGTCCATGTTCCCAGTTTTTAGTGGAGTCCGAGTTGCTCATTTGCTTTTGTTACTTTGTATGTATGAATTTTGTTATTTTATGTTCTTTGTTGTGTATGTCTGTTTTCCATTTCTAGTCTATGTCCCTGGATTATATTCTTTTGATTACCGCTATAACCGTAGTTTCCTTGATTACTCTTACAAAACATGGCACAGATAAATAATTGATTTTTAAATGTTACAAATGAACTTTGAAAGTTGATATACTAGCTTTTTTATATTTATTTGAATTCTTTTTTTCCAGAAAGTGTTGTAGCCTATTTAAAATGGTTGAAAGTATGAATGAATTGCCCTGTAAAAATATAAATAAATAAAATTACTATGTTCTCTTCGAAAATATTTTCTCAAGAAAAAAATTTACAACTCTTTAGCTTTCTCTTAATTTTGTACTATTAAGTATTTAAATATACATGAATCAGAATTTTGAAAAATGAATGTTTCGTTGTTCTCTTCGAAAATATTTTCTCAAGAAAAAAATTTACAACTCTTTAGCTTTCTCTTAATTTTGTACTATTAAGTATTTAAATATACATGAATCAGAATTTTGAAAAATGAATGTTTCGTTCTGTGACATTTTGTTTATTTGACATTAGACATTGGGCCCTCGAGTTAACATTATGTATCCATTGACACTCAGGGGAGGTAAAATCCGATATGCCCAATAAGGAGGTGAATGTTTTTTTTTTTTGTTTTACTTGTTGTTTGTTTGTTTCAGTTATTAATTTATCAGGATTTTCCCCAAATTCATTTTACTATATAAACCAACTTAAATAAATTATACCACAGGTTTTACGATAGTTTTCCGTGCAACTCTTATACATCCTGACCAAGCCACTACTACATTTGTATGCGACAATACAATTTGAATCCTTCTTTCGATAATTCTTGGGGTCATAATCCTTTAATTTATCTGAAAAATTACACAATGTTGATGACAAACACTTTGCTGTATTTTGTATTTAAAATGTCTGTTGTAATTTTACCATCGAGTTTTTCTTGACACCGACAATTAACCATTTACCTCCAAATTAACCATTCGCCAATAATTCATTTTCAATTGTACCAGGCTTTCTGATTGGATAAAGAATTTGTCCATCACCTTATAGACCATAGTTTGCAATGGGACTGTGAGGTTAACGACATTTTTACTGATTTATTCCTGAAATGTTGACACTAAAATTAAATTATAAGGAATGACTGTTATATGTTTTAGGCCAGTTTAAAATAACATCAATGCCCGCGGTGCACACTTGAAAATAATCTGTTACGCAGGTTATTTACTGTTCACCGCGTGATTGAGGTTATTCCCCATATACCAAAAAAAAAACCAGCTATCCTTTATATAATACGTGATATTCAAATATGTAAAATGAAGAAGAAGAAACTGTGATGACGTATACATTAAAACGCTAAAACTTTAAATTTGTTCATTTTTGTTTTTGGTTTGTTTTAAATCGAGGCTTTAGCGATTAATCAATTACACCCACCGACTGGATAACATTAAACAACTGTCACCTATGTTTCTGTTCTCAAACAATTTTAAGAAGTCCCATGTCACAATTAATAAACTGTTAATATTGATTCATATATCGGACAAATAACGATTCGTCATAAAAAAGGGACAATTCAAAGATATAAGAATTTAGAAACATTTAAAAAAAAGTTACAAGAAACATAGGTGATTCAGATACCCATTGTAAACAACATAATAAAATAAACGTATAAAATTTAGATAAGGAAAAAAAGACAGAACATACAATTAAAGCACTGGCAAAGTGAAACTCCGGTCAAGTTTGGAGGGTTGTCATTCCGATAAGAAATCTAACAAAAACATATGCCTCATTTATGAGATAGAAACTTTAATCAAATTTTGATGATGACCTTAAAACTGTTGTTGTGATTATTTAAGCTTAAGTATTCTGAACATACCACTGACAATATTATAGCTTTAATAAGAACACATGGCACGCAGTAACGGATCAATTGTAAAACATATATTCAATAGGCAGAAAATGTAGGTATATAACTCAAAAGAACGGGGATATTTACAATTGGGAAAGTGAAAAATACGTTATGTCAAAAGTCCTTTCATTTATGTAAAGGTATAAAAAAACATGTATCAGTTGTCTATTTGTCTCTCTTATTACTAGTCATTTGTGTCGATCAAATGTAAGTTATTCTGGAAATTTATATAATTACCGAACTGAAATTGAAGAACAGTCGCTTTTCTTTTTTTTCCATGATAGTGCTTTTACATCATAGCCTCATATAAATAAGGAAAACAGTTTGTCTCTATACATGTTTCTGTGTTATGTTGGACTCAATAGACAAATGATGTCAACCAAAAAATCTCAGATGATTTCTTGTTTGTTCACAAGTAATTCCAAAGAACATTAGATTAGACTCCAGATTGATACTTATGTCCTCCTAATTCATAATGCTGAATGATAAAATAAGAAAATTGACCGAAAAATGACAAGGGAGTATACCATACTGGGTATAAAAAAACTGAATGTCTAAAAGGCAGTGTAGTTCTTCTACATATAGCAATGTTTTCTTTAAGAGACAGCATGGCCTACAAATCTTTTGTGATATCCAACGTGGTACGCATGTATGCTGATTTTTTTTTAATTACAGAGAATCGAAGACTTAGATCTCTTTCTTTATGAAACATGATAAAAAGTAGGTAGCTTAAAAAATAAGTGGAAACTTTTATTACACCACCTCTGAAAAAATAAGCCAATCTCCGCTCCGCATTACCGTCACGTGAAGACCGTGTCTTTCTAATACTCGGTGCCTTATTTAGAGATACACAATCACGTTCTTACCGTTTATATTTAAGAAATATGGCCACCAAACTGTCCGCAAACTTGTCAGCAGATACATAATATACTTATACGTAAGTCATCGATGGGGTACATTCAGTACATAGTTATATAGTGCTGGTCAGTTAATTTTATACCTGGCGAGGCGCATAATTCTGCGATATGAAATTAACTATAAAATGGTACTTTGTGAAACATAATTCTTACCCAACAACAAATATACTGAAAACGGAATTTTTACCATCATATGTTTTATATACACAATACATTTGTCCATTTAGATCATTAGTTTTAAGACTGGCAATGTGCACCTTGATAAAAGACCACGGAATTTGAGTTGAGAAAATGATAATGTTTTCTTACAAACCCGCTTTAGTTAAAAGATAAGGTCAATTTTGCACTTACGTTCCCAAATAGTCACACATCCGTCCTTATTACATTCGCATCCCGTGTATATGGCAATGTCTTCCAAACAAATGCAATACTTGTCCTGAAAAAGAAACATATACTTAAAAGAATAAATCTAAGAATTAAAATAAATAATAAATTTAAAACAAATCTAAGTTTGTCACTAAGATAAGTGTATTTACATAAACGTGATCTTGACACTCGTGTTTCTGAACCTACCTCATCAATATACTGACTTGTTGGCATCATTTTGGATATTGGTTTCCACAAACTCTTTAAACTAGTTTGTGTAAAAGGTCAAGATGAAGAAAAACGATTACTTCATCCACTAGTATAGATGCTACAGACACTGTAAAGTCAGTCTCATATCTTGACCTACACTTAGAGATCGATGGTAATGGAAAACTATTAACCAAACTTTACGACAAACGTGATGACTTTTCATTCAGAATTGTCAACTTTCCTTTCATTTGTCATCACTACAGATATCTTATAGTTGTCATCATGAACTTGTGGATCGTTATGGTGTATCCATTTGCACCATAAAAACCGATTTGTTCAATGAGCAACTCGGCAGGTGTTTCTAGAAAAGAAGATGACGCTTACCCTACCGGTGCACCAGGTCCATGCTCCCAGTTTTTATTGGAGTTGTAGTTGCTCATTTACTTTTGTTACTTTGTATGTATGATTTTTGTTACTTTATGTTCTTTGTTGTGTTTTCTGTTTTCTATGTCTGTTCTTTGTCCCTGGATTACATTCTTTTGTTTTTTCCTGGAATCTGGGTTCCCTTGATTACACTATTTAATAAGCAATAAAACTCAATGATAATGTAACCATATAACATCAATTAAAAACGCGAATGACCCTTTCAATAACATTCCTAAGTAAGAATACAATGTAAGAACAAGAAAAAAGACCTACAAGTAACAAAAATTGGATTTTGCTTTAAGCCCATCAATTTACGATAAAATTACCTTTATGCCAAAATATTTTTGATCTTTGCATACCGACTGACAAAGGTATTTTTCACTACCATGTCTTACATCCATAGGTATTGAGCTTGGATCTACGTCTATCTTATAACAACCTGAAGTACAGTTTATTACAACATGTCAAATAGCTTGATACTTGCTAATTTATTTCGAGGAAAAAA
Organism: Perna viridis; assembly: GCA_037379345.1. Lineage (NCBI taxonomy): Eukaryota > Metazoa > Mollusca > Bivalvia > Mytilida > Mytilidae > Perna > Perna viridis. The sequence continues at coordinate 827,989 of CM074524.1, read as the reverse complement.
TTGTGTTAAATAAAGTATTTATACTCGACGTCACATACAGCACATCTTCGATTTGAAGCTCTATTTTTTAAACTGTCGGGACTTACCGCTAGAGTTGTCTCTCTTTTATTTAATCTGAAGATAGTTCGCATATATGCATGACGTGATAGTTCCAACGAGTCATTTATTGGCTGAAATCGTGCGTAACAAATCCTTACGGGAAAATCCTATACTAATATCCGCCATGTTGGTTTCTACGGGACGTTTTCTTTACAAACGAAGTTCGTAAGTTCCCGTCGAACTCCGGTGACAATCGTCTGCTTGATCAACTTCTCGGTGTTGTACGATGTTTGCGTAGAATAAATCCGAGATATCCGAATCAGCGCCGAAATGCATTCTGGGTTCTTCGGTTTTTGGACAAACCATTTAAACTTAAACATTATCTCCTAGCAACCCGATCATTGTAAACATGGCCGGCTTTTGACAATGTAAATATTGGGACCGAGCATTAAAATCTCACCGGAATTTAACGATTCAATATTTAGGGTGAAGCCGTTTGGCTAAACGAATGAGCAAGTCATTTAAGACAATTTAAAGGAAGGTAGGTATCAATAAAGTCGTAGAAAATATTTTTATTCAAATTTTAACAGTATCTTATTTATGTGACGCCGAGTATAGTAACTTTCGGTCAAAACGCATTCACATTCTTCAAAACTGCTTTCATTTTAAGATATGTTATTTCTAAACATCAGAACGCTGAGATCATGGCAGTTGAAACATGTAAAGTGGATGAGTAAACACATATTTATGAAATTGAGATTGCAGGTTTCTTTAAGTTGTTTTTTTATTGATATAAATATATACATATTGATATAAATTGATATAAAAATTATACGTCTATTTGCAATATCTGAACTTGTTTTTACCTTTAATGTAAGCCCAATCAGTAAACTCTTCATATTTTCCCAACCATATTCCAGTGTCCATTCCATTGTCGTATAATAGGTTTTTAATCACACTAACGTTGCTCTCCATTATAAGTCCTTTTTGTCTGCAGTATGTTGTGGCATTGATCCAAGAAAGGCTGGAATCTTCTAATGTAGCATTTTTGTGTGCTGCTTAAAAATGGTAATATTGTAATTCTTAAAATGTTTAAGTGCATTAAACGCATTAAAATGTATTAATGAAGTGACATAAGTATATACATATCATGCAATATATACTTAAGAGATGATTGATTGATTTTTATTTTTTTTTCTGTCTTTTCATCGCTGCTGTTGTTTTTATTTGTACATGTATTAAATATCCTTGACTTAATGTCTGATTTAAATTCATTCCTTGAAATAAACTACATTTAGTTGATATTGATACGAAGTGCGAATATAATAAAATACAGATAGTAACTCCTCCATGAATTAAGAGGCAAAGAAAGTATCTAAAAAAGTAATGGTAAAAAATTCAACCAGTTCCACTCAAATTTAAGAGCAAACAAAGTTTTTCCTTTGTTTTATCGAGAAAGGTACTTGTGATTGGTTACATTATTGATTTGTAAGGTACAATTTGGCATTTATCGGCGAATATTTACCAAAAATGATTTTGCCATTATTTCATCCATGACCATGAACATTTTACAATGTTTGTGCTAAACTACCAGGTTTACTTTTTACTTCAAATATCAAAAGAATGTTATAATCACTCTTATTTATCTAACTTTCATCTTCCTTGACGAACTATTGATTACACTAAAAGCAATAATGATGTGCAAGAGAAACATCGTGATTTTGTAGATCTTCTTCAACTGATTGCGAATTGTGTGAAAGTAGTTTTTATGTAGAAATTATACAAACGGCGATGCATTAGACCAGAAGTTCACCATATGGCCATGATTTTTTGTGTCTTTTCATGTTTTGTCTTTAACATGCACTGTGTATAAATTCTTTCAAAATATTTAAATATGTGAACACATTTTCGGGTAGGACGGATCTCAGTCCCTGATCCCAGTGAAAGGAAACCTTGTCCTTTCGATCCCAAGAACTTTAGCAAAACTTAACCTGGCATTTGCCAGTCTTGAACATCAAGACCCGATCACTTGACACTTTCGAGCCGAAACGCATATCAATTCACCCTCCTGTTACACTGTAAATACAAATGAGTCAATTCAGTGATTTTGTTAAAAATTAAGCTATCCATCTGTTTCCTATACACGTGAAATTTCCAGCTGACCAATTGACTTTGACAGTCAGAGGTCTTGGTCGTTGTGATTTTCATATGACAATTAACGTTTGAATGTTTTATATGACATCTTATTTACAAAATCAGGCGAGATTGCATTATCATACTCTAATGTACCTTAATGAAACTAATTTCAAATTCACCTTACCTAAAGCCACGAAAATAAAACTAAACAGTACTATTATTGTTGGAAACATCATCTTCAAAACGGTTGAAAAATACGTCATTAGATACAATCTTAAAAAAAAACAAATGAATGATCATTACTTAGATACAAGAAATTTATATATTGAAGTTGTTTGTTTGTTGGGGTTAGCGTCCGAGCAGCAATATTTCAGCTATATTCAGACAATGAACATGAAATGGATGATAAAATGAACATGAAATGAAAAAAAAGAATGGGTCACAAGGATAATAGGGTCGACAAATTTTGACTGCCACTGGAAAAAGGGGGGATGAGTTAGGTCGGGCAATTTAGCCTCCTGTGGCGGAGTGCAAAGGTTCCTACTACTATCGAATACCACAGCAGGGTTCTTTAACGTGCGAGGAACGTGGCATCTTTCCCAACACGGTGCACCACTATGGTTTGCGGTCAGGTTTTCCGTATTATAGCCTGACAACCCCAGCATGCAACACGCCAGGGGTACCCCATTCCACGTCCTGGGGCACACATCCCAGTTGCTCTGTGGGCAGAGCGCCTAACCCCTGGCTAGGGTTCTGAGCACTATTTAGTCGCCTTATACGACAAGCTTAGCGCTGCTGCAGGCCTATTCTGTTAACACCCGGACCTGCACGGGATCATATATATTGAAGTAAATTAAATACAAAATAAATAAATTTCATGATATGAAGTATGAGATTAATTCGTTGTCAAATGTTATCGCCATGATACATGAAGTGACATAACGTAAGTATAGTATGACCATTTTTTTTTATTTTGTTAAAGTGTGCTTTGGTTGATATTTAATCATTATACTCAAGTTGAACGAAAATATGCTTAAAGTGTTATGTTATATGCATGTAAAAATAAATTACTACTCTTTTAGTTTTAATAGTTTTCCTTCCCTCGCCCATATTCCTCGGACTTGACTTTTTATGAGCAATTCGGCGGGAGTTTCTAGAAAAGCAGAGGACGCTTACCGTACTGGTGCACCTGGTCCATGCTCCCAGTTTTTAGTCCGAGTTGCTCATTTGCTTTGTATGTATAATTTTAGTTACTTCCTGACCTTTGTTGTATATGCCTGCTTTCCATGTCTAGTCTTTGTCCCTGGATTGCATTCTTTTGGTTGCCGCTTTAACCTTGGTTCCCTTGGTTATTCTTGTATATAATTCAATCTAAATGTAAATACACCACTGGTCAGCAGTAGAGTATAATTGTTAATTGTTTACAGTAAGATAAGGCAATTAATGTTTTCGCTCTATACTGGCAGTATACTTACATTTTTCCAATACAATAATTGACTTAATGAAATTAGTTATTGAAAGCCATAATTAGCATCATTCATGCCATACCATTTCGAAAATGCGTACTGATTGCTGATCAAGTCGATTGACCCAGGAATAAATGCAAACTTCGGATAATGATACCTGAGAGGAAACATACCAGGAAGGATGTTGTTGTGACACTAATGACCCGTTTATTCACTGTCTTCTTCTGGCCTACAGACAAAGACATATGAAATAATTATATAAATATAATTGCTGTTTGATAGTAATATTTCCAAGTTATAGTGTTCTTTCAGATAATTAAATTATGCTCGAGGTTATGTCACAATTATTTAATACAATTTATACATTAATCACAACGGATTGATAAAAAACAGTAGTTAATAAAGTATTTAATAACTAAAAACTAAGAGTACGAATGCACTTTTCTTGTAAAACACTTACCTGTGTAGTATTAAAATGTATGTCGATGTAATAAGGTAAACTTTATGGATATAAACACGGAAATAAACCATAGGTAGAGATATTTATTGTTCTGTTTAATAATAAAAACGTCTCTTGAATACTTTTATTAGGCTGAATTCTTACGATATAGGTGAAATAACGCAGTGACCACCTCATTAAAGGTTTATTCATAAAAAATTAATTGTCAATCATTTACAGGAAAGTCTACTGCCGTTTTGGAGCCGGTCGCCAAATTTACAAATAGTATATATTCCTTTTTTAAGCTCACGTCTATGTATAATTATAAGGTAAAACCTTCTGTATTAATAATATATAGTTCTCTTAACTCGTTTTGAAAGGAGAATTAAAGTTTTTAATCTAATGTATCATCGCAACATAAATTTAGTCACAAATTCATAGTATGTTGGCTGCGATAACCAAACTCATCAACCAAAATATGATTTTCAGGTACCCTTATATTTTCCAATTCTAGAATCAATTTGTCTCCAAAAAGTAGTCTGAAGCATTTTTGTATTTTATGGTCATTTTAATACCTCGTTAAGGTAATTATCAAATTTTTTTTTATAACTTCTACTTTCTACAAAATGAAGAAAATTGACATACTAGTAAATAGGTATCATTAAGCAGCCATATCTCTCAACTTAATAGTAACAAGAAACTTGCATAAACACTTGTATATGTACCCCTACCCCACCGGTAGATTGCTTCAAGTGCGGTATTTAAAAAAGAAATGCAAATTACATGTAAAAGCAGTATTGAATACATCGGGTTTTGAAACAATAATACGCAACATGTCATTCTTATGTCGTTTTAACGTTTTGATTCATGTTGAAGTATTTTGTTGCAATTTTTCACCTAATTGGACTTTTTACATGGGCTTATTTGAAAGCGAAGATACTGTACAATTGTAATGCATCATATAGAATATAACGAGAAAAGGTATGGTGTATATGTCAAAGAGACAACAGCCCACTGGGATGAAAATGTCAGAAGCTTATTTGAACTATGGTTTTTGAATAAAATATGTAAGTTTTGATATGATGTACATGTGTTACAAGGATGAAATAAACGCACAACTGAATGGTTTTAATTACAAGAATACATTCCTGACTGAATTATAAAAAATCTAAGTCACAAATAAATATTACTAAAAGAAAAACATGAAATACAAACTCCAAAACATATACACAGTAGTCATCGCCTGAATGAGAGCACAGCATTACTCGTTGAACAGTATGCGTATATATATCGAAGAGTTTCACGTCAACTAGCAGGAGATTAGTCAGAGCAGGACGTTGAATATTCATTTTCGTTGAAATACACATCATTCTTAGAACTTACATATATATTTTCAGGTATTTCATTAAAAGGAATTTCTCTGTGTCGCTATTTACCTTTTTGTAACTTTGTTGCTGTTAAATTTTGGGAACATTAAGGAAAAGTGTTACATTTGTAATGATTGTACAGTTCATGACGATTTGAGGATCCTGCTATTCGGAAAGATATTGTTGGTTACAAGCAGCAAAAAAAAGTAATAAAGTGTGTTAAAAATTATTGTTTACAAATATCTTATGAAAAAGATATCTTTATTTATCGGTAATCTGTAATTCTCTCCTCTTATATTGTTTCCATATATTGTCTGGCTCTCGTACTTGAAAAGGTATTCAAAAATATCCGTCGAAGAGTAATGGTTTGTAGACGAACAACTAGATGTTTCATGACAAAAGAAGTACAAAGTCAAAATGTACATCATAAAATGATTAAAAATGCATCATTGATAAATAAAATAATAGTTCCTTTTCTATTCCAATACTGACAATATCTTGTGGAATATCAGAACTTGCGCACTCGTCAAGGTATACAAGGTGATAATATTAGTATCAAATTATAACTTGTGATGAGTTAACGAACCTTAATTGTTATTAAGCATTGCTAATTTTTAATAAAAGATATTTTTTATTCCTCCAAAGTCAATATATTAGATGAAACAAAAGTGAATCAACATTACTGATACAAAGAAACTAAGTGGAAGTTTAGAAATACACGCTTTTCCCATTTTCTTCGTTTATTCATGAAGTATTCTCATAAGATAATAAAAGTTTCAATGCTAGTTTATGTATTAATAAACAAATATTTCTAATTATAACAGATAAAGAAAGAATTGAATTAAGATTACACTTCGGATGAATAAATGGTAAAAGGGAAACAGAAAAGAATACAAGTAGACAGGGAAATCAATATTTTTTATACCTACTAGTAATAAGAGTATCAAATAGAATTATAAATAAGGTACACATGTTAATGTTGATCAAGAATATAAACATTAACTTTATGGCTTACCTTTATAGTATAAAACATAATACAATGAAGTAAGGTAAACAACATGTATGTAAATTTCCCACTCAAAAACCATGGGAACAAGGAAGTCAACTATACCTGAATGTTTTAAAGGTCTTATAAACTATAAAAAGTTAACTGTATCGTATATTTAAGTTAAGTTGTTACGATCAGTGTACTGTGAGACTATTAATGTTACTCGTAAATTATTCATAAGTGTTTTAAAGACCGTCAATATCTGTATACAAGAACTTTTCTATCTATTCATATACAATTGCTCGCAATTTTATTTTTAAATGTTTTAATTGAGCAATTCTGTCTGAGTTCCAAACAGTATGGGAAAGTTATTGGCAGACAATATAAATGACGTGATTAGATGTATCTTAAGTACTATACGTATTTTTGTTATAATTACTGCATCTTTTCATAAATAACACAAATGATACAATGAACCGCAGTCGCATTTCAATCGATTAATGAACAAATATATTTCAGTTTTAAGTACAAAATTAAACAATGTATAGAATGCATTGTAGAATTCAAAGTTAAGGGAGATGACCCTGTAAATGACACTAAAATACAATTAAAACTGTTGGATTTTCAATGTGGATTATCTCCTACGAGCAGACAGATTTGAATGATTAATTATACATTTCATCATATAGACATAAAACGAAAAATGTGTAGCCTTTTTTGGGTGTATCACGTAATACAGAATTTGCATGATTCTTACAAAGACTACTAATTTACGGCTATATAAATACTATCAGTACTTGTACAGTACTTTAAATGCCACAAAAATAGACCGATCATAACAACTTGAATCAAGTCAGGTATTATGTTCTTAATTTCTTCATGTTCTATGTTTTGGACAGTCACCCTTTCACAAATATTTAACAAAACCCTATATAATAACATCCTAATGGTATGTGTTAGACATGTTCACAAGGAATGTGTTCTATTAAGTTCTACTATTTCTCCTATCGGTAGTGACCGATCTGACTCGCATATCTTTACAGAAGTGAAATATGCGATTTGTATACAATACAATACGTTTTTAGATTTAGGTCTTCCTGTTAGTATATAATTTATTCTAATGTTACTGACGAGAGGATATTCCCTGAAACACATATACATCATGTCGAAATTTGCGATATTAATATATTGGCACTTTTGTATTTTAAACATGTTTTTCGGGTGTTTTGAACATATGTTGCAATTTTTCCTTGAAATCTGCATTTAAGAAGAGTAATCAAGAGAATCAATGTTGTAGCGGTAATCAAAAGAATGTAATCCAGGGACAAAGACCAGACATGGAAAACAGACATACACAACAAAGAACACAAAGTAATTAAAATCATACATACAAAGTAACAAAAGCAAATGAACAACTCTGACTCCACTAAAAACTGGGAGCATGGACCAGGTGCATCGGTAGGGTAAATTGAACTTAACTTTATTGTATTAAAGGACCGCGCGAAATTTTAGAAACTCTGGGAACAAACTAACGGACGGACACATAACTTTTCAGAGGTAAGCAAAACTATGACAATGTGAAGAAATCCCTTCTTAAGGCGCAGAACGATATATCATAACGACCCAAAAGTTTTAACGACGACAATAAAACTTTTGAAGTGATGACTTTAAGTTTGTAGTAACATAAACTTGTTCCACGAGAACCGAATTGTTCACCTTGTCATAGTTTCAATTTTTCTTTTGTCTACCCTGACTTGACATTTTGTGAGCAACTGGGCGAGAGTTTCTAGAAAAGCAGAGAACCCTTACTCTACCGGTTCACCTGCTCCATGGTCCCAAATTTTTGTGGAGTTCGTGTTGCTCATTTGATTTTTTTTCTTTGTACAGGTAATTGTGTTGGTTATTCCATGTTCCTTGTTGTGTGCGTTGTTTTCCCTGTTTATCCTTTGATTATTATCTTTTAATTTTTTCTAGAATCTTGGTTTCGGTGATTACTCTTCCAGAAGCCTACTAGTAAGCTCTGGTATAACGTTCTTGAAAATTATGAGCTATATAAATCTTATGATTTTTTACATGATAAGTGTTGTAGCCTTAGAAAGGGATATAAACATTGGTGATCTTTTGGCAAAGATGAACTTTACTTGCAAACTTTTAAACGTTTAATTTTAATTATCAAATTAACTTTTGATGAAACATTGTAGTTGTTGTTCTTCGAAAAGACATATAATTTTATCAGTTCTTTATTTTCCTTGTCTCTTTTACCGACTGCATAGCAAAATAGTTATTACTGATATTATGTCAGTTGCATACCCTTGTTGACTGAGTCGTTAACATTATTTGACGGCAGGTGATTATACTTATCACCGTCATCATGAACAATACTACCGGAAACGTCATATGTAGGATCACTTCTGGTGATAGTTTGCAGCTGGTCATAGTTTAGATACGCTGTCAAATCTGTTTTCCTTTTAACTGAACAAAGACGAAAGTTTGTGCCAATTGTCTGAGCAGACGTTGATTATTCATAATCTCCAGTATGGTTTACAGCACTATTAAGATTTTCATAGTTTGATATATAAACATCGTTATTCTTTTTGTCGATTTGCTGAACAAAACAATAGCTGTCAGTTTGATGATAATTCTCACTTGGTTTGACATAGAATGTTACAATTCTGACAGAAAAAAACTGTTACTGTTTTATTACTTACGTAAAATCGACATTTCACTGAATTTTTGAATTACCGTTAAACTTATAGATAGCCAGAATGGAATGCTTCTTAAGCTAACAAGTATTCAATGCATATAGAATCAAAAGAGTTTTTATAGGATAAATATCACAACGGATGATATAGTCATTTTAAAGCAATTGAAATTTATTGTTAAAATAATCAAATTGAAAATCGATGAATTCGACTTACCTGTGTCTTCTGAAAATTAATGTAACAATTATCACCGCCGTCAACACAGCAAACGCAACAGAAGTAGTACGTGGGCTGAGATAACCTCTGCGCACCCCTCCATTTATCAACCAAAATATGATTTTCAGTTACCCTTATACCTCCATTTACCAATTTGTTGTCGCCAAATAAACTGAATCATTTTTGTATTTTTTCGGCTACTTTTTATACCTCATTGAGGCAAAAATCTACTTTTTGAGTTTTTTTATCCTACGAACTTCATCTTTCTACAAAATCATGTAAACTGACATATGTATATATCATTTCATAATTGAATTTCTGAGCTTTACAATGGTTACAACACGGTTGAGGTAACATTTAGGGTTGTGAGGAAAAAGGAAAAAAAATATACCCCTACCTATCTGAACAATCGCTTAAATTGACATATTTTTCAAAATAGAAACCCCATAGAGTATTAATGGTTCAGTAACAAAATGGCGTATTTGGTATTTTCTGTTTGATATTATCACACTTTATACTTCTGGGGTTCTTTTGATGAATTTTGGCGATTTTCGTATTCGGAGTTTATCAACAAATGCTAAAATAAACGGGATTTTTCGGTCAAAAGTCACAATTCGACTCTACGTTATTGCTCAACTAAAACGTCCCAAATTTGATATCGTTCGGTAGATATTTCAATGTTCTACAAAAATAAACCACGAAAGACTAATTTACAAAAAATGGCAAAAATATTACCTATACCCATCGGAAACTGATCTCAGTATTCCCCTTATAAATGATCCTTTATTGCAGTTGCAGAATTTTCTGCATTACCTCAGTAAATCCAATGACGCCTGAATTATCTTAAACATTAGCATTAGATTCGGTTTTATTGATGTTTACGAATGATAAAATCGACACTACTGAAGCAATGTAAAACAAATAATGATTATCCTTTCTTAAATGAAGGACTGTAACTGAATGATGAAGTACTGCAGTACATCATGTATACTCAGTGCTGTGTTTGAAGTTTTCTTTTTCCCATTTCGTTTCACTAGAAATTATACTAATGGTCACCGATGCTAATATTTTGGTTATACGCCTTTTTCTGTGTTGTGTATTTTTTTGTCCGTTCGTCATCCCAGTGTTTTGTTCCTTTTGCTCACCCTTCGAATCCTGGTTCCCTACGTCATTTTCAAAGACTCCAGTTTTGAATGTTAACAATCGTAGTGACGTCAATTAAAATTTTGCTCGGAGAAAAAACTTTCTGTTATTAATTACTTTAGATGCTCATTGATGTGTGTGTATATGCAAAAGCTTGTTTGAAGTAGCGTACTTGAAAAAATGCCAATTACTGTTGAACTGGAAGGAAATATGAAAATATGAAAAATTCCGTTTTTTATGAAAGACTCATTATTGTCACTTTGAAACTGCAAAATATATGCCTGTCATGTTAAATACATCGATAATTAAAACACAATTACCAAACTTGTATTTTTTGCATCGGATATATGCTAAAAGTAAACATTTCGATTGATGTTGATGTGTTTTCTCACGGGATGACAATATTTTACCTATTGGACTTGGATAACACAAATATTTATTACTTGGGCTCATTAGAAAGCTAAGACACTATGTAATTGTATTTTAATATACAAAAGCTGTGAAATGAACACTCCATACGCAGGTGCTGAAGGGATGTTGCCACAGATGAAAGGAAAGTTGACTATTCTAAATGAAAAGTCATTACGTTTGTCGTAAAGTTTGGTCAATAGTTTTCTTTTACCATCGATTTCTGAATGAATTTTAATACAATAGAAATTATTGGATGTTCGATGTTAATCATCTCCTAAGTAGAGACAGATTTGAATGAATAAGCATTTTATCATATAGACACATAAAGTCATTTTTTTTCTGTATCAGATATCACAGAATTTGCATGATTCTTAATGTTACTTAAGATCTTAACTTAACATTAAAAACAGTACAGTAATGCGACGAAATAAGGTAAACTGCATATATATAAGTTTTCCACACGAAAAGATGTGAACAGGTAATTAATCAAACTCACAAGGTTAAAAAATGATACTTAAGGGGGGGTACACAAAACCTAAGGAAAACTAACTCTGAAAAAAGCCGCAAAATGTTTTTTTTTGTGACATTCTGATATCAAACTTAAACCATCTTTGTGATCAAACGTTTTGTTGAAGCTTGTATACTTTTATTGATTGATATGGATGATAAAATGGACATGAAGTGATGATGACTAAATAAAAATAGGATGGGACACAATTATATTAGGGACGACAAATTTCGATTGCCACTAGAAAAAGGGAGGGATGGGTAGGGTCGGGCAATTCAGCCTCCTGTGTCGGAGCGCAAAGGTTCCTACTCCTATCGAATACCACAGCAGAGTTCTTTAATGTGCGAGGAACGTGACATCTTTCCCAACACTACGGTTTGCAGTCAGGTTTTCCGTATTATAGCCTGACAACCCCAGCATGTAACACGCAAGGGGTACCCAATTCCACCAACTTGGGCACACAACCCTGTTGCTCTGTGTGCAGAGCACCCTATCCCCCGGCTAGGGTTCTGAGTACTATTTAATCCCCTTTTTCGACAAGCTTAGCCTGCTGCGAGCCTATTCCTAGATACCCGGATCCGCACGGGGGTACGTTAATTGAAATGATTCTTATGAAACATGGGATTAAAATATATATATATATATATATATATATATATATATATATATATATATATATTGCTTCTTTTATCAATGTAAGTCACTGAATAAAATTTCAAAAATTTAAAACGAGCCAATTGAATTATAGAGAAGATGCTAGGTACCCCCTTAAATCGTTTGCCATAGTTATTCAATAATAACGTGTACATTGCATGTCTTGTAGTTCAATGCAAGAGGTTGCCGCGTAAATCATTTAAGGTTTTTTTAATGAATGATCTTACAAAAAGAATTCGAATGTGTATGCACATTACTTATATGGGGTAAACTTCCAATGCGATATGGTATATCGGGGGATAAAATGGGAAATTTTGATATGAGAGAATAGGGAAATTTGGTTTCAAATATTTATTTCACTTAATTTGAATAAATGTTGAAGAATCAAAATATCTAATTTGATAATGTAATAATTTGATAAAGATGGAGAATGGTGAATGATATATGGGTGAATGGAATGTTTTTTTTTCAAGACCTGTACCATATCCTGATTCTACCGGAAATCAAAGGAATGTGATCCACGGACAAAGACAAGAAATGAAGAACAGACACACACAACAAAGAACAGAAGACTTCATTCTTTTGATTTCCGCTAGAATTTTGGTTTTTCTTTCAATTTCATTTACTTGCACAATGTTTACTGTTTTGTTTCTGTTAAGATCAATGATTGATTGATTGATTGATTGATTGATTGATTGATTGTTGGGGTTGATCGGCCGAGCAGCAATATGTCAGCTATATTCAGGCGATAACAATGAACGGGATGATAAAATGAACATGAAATGATGATGATGAAATGAAAAATGGGATGGGACACAAGGATAATAAGGGTCGACAAATTTTGATTGCCACAAGAAAAAGGAAGGGATGGGTAGGGTCGGGAAATTAAGCCTCCTGTGGCGGAGCGCAAAGGTTCCTAGTCCTATCGAATACCACAGCAGGGTTCTTAAATGTGCGAAAAAAGTGACATTTTTCCCAACACGCTGCACCAGTATGCTTTGCAGTCAGGTTTTTCAGTATTATAGTCTGACAAGCCCAGCATGTAACACGCCAGGGGTACCCCATTCAACCACCTGGGGCACACATCCCAGTTGCTCTGTGGGCAGAGCGCCCTAGCCCCCGGCTATTTTTATGAGCACTATTTAGTCGCCTTTTACGACAAGCTTAGTGCTGCTGCAGGCCTATTCTGTTAACACCTGAACCAGAAATCAATTTCTGTTAAATCTTAATTTTCATTTATTAAAGATTTTATTATCTCTTCCTTGTGTTCTTCATTTTTGTGCTCATTCCTATTTATATAGCAAACATTAGAGCAGATTATGGGCCTTGTCCAATGTAGAACTATACATTGCATTATTATCCAGTTCATTACAATATATATACTATGCTTTAATTTGCTAAGGATTCCATTTAGGTTACCCTGCTCGTTATATCATTACAAAAACAGATCATGTTGCAGTGTCATAGGTAAACAAGGACAGTTGCAAGTATTTGGATGTCAATTTTAATTTCATTTCTGGTTAACAAATGTATTGAAAGATGTTTTTTTTTCAAAATAGAATCTATCGTTACATACAAAATACGATAGGAAGTCTGTAATAGTCCTGTGTAATGCAATATATGTTTTGACCATCAATATGACAAAATCGGAGAAAAATAAATTTCCATACCATTTGATATACTTGATTTATATATACAAAACATCAAACTAAAGCTTATACAAAATCAACGATGTCTTGCATCGTTGTCAATTATATATTTTAATGTACCCTACTTGGTCCTAAAATATTATAAAATTGACACACTTACCTAATGCACAACAAAGGTGTAATATGTGCTGTAGGCAACATCATATTCAATTAAGACATATATTTTAAGTTGTCAACACTCATTTTACATAACATATGAATGGTCTATGATTGTAAATAAGGCCAACAAGAATAAGTATATAATTAGTTGAAATTGCTCTCAAAGTTTTAGAGTAAACCACTCGGAGCTTTCTTTAAAATTCCATATTGTTCATATTTTTTTGGCGTGTGATGTGAAGTAAAACGTGGAATAGATGAATTATGGTTGTTTTCCTTTTTCAGTTCTTTCAGATGACAAGTTAAATCAGTAGTTATATACAAGTTAATGTAAATGATTTAAGTAATAATAGAAACAAATATGATCAAATAACACTTTAACAGTTAGGTTGAAAAAAGATAGTACTTTCCGTACATCCATTACTCATTGACACCTTTGCCTGTTTCAGTGCAAACATTTAAAAAAGTGGTGTTTTGAATGACTTAAAGCACTTTATCGATCTCGATCTCCTCATACCTTTTTTAATGAAACCACTGATACATTTACGCAGTTTGTAAAAACATCCCATGAAATAAAGACTTGACGCTACAACTCGATCTGATAATAAAATCCATTGATATTTATACGTACTACATAGTGTTATACAAAGCAGGTAATAGGATTGTGAAGAAACTTCTATGTTGATTTTGTTTTTATTTATGATGCAATAGCTTAGTCAACATTGTTATAGAATAAATCATGCCTGTACTTTTTTTATGCTAGACCTTAACATATCAGTAGAAAAATTGAAAAAAAATATAAATGAAAGATTGGTATCCAGCGGTCTCTCCGTTTCGCAAGGTAGAGCAGTAAACACAGACCAAATATTCCAACCAGATATTTTGCAAGTAAAAGGGGTATGAACGCGGGTCATCAGCTGGTGGATATGAGTCCAATATTTTTTTTATTTGAGATTCAATAGCTTATTTGACATTGTTTTTAATGGCGAGTAGTTTGTCTTAAAATTAGTCGAAACGTTTAAGTGTTATACATGCCCTAATTCCTATATTTGTCACAATTGTTCTATTAAATGAAAGGTAAGTACCCCGCAGTATCCCCTCTCTTTACCAATAGGAAGAGTTTAAAACAATTCTACATTGTTTATGACAGTTTACACTCTGTGTTAATTTCTTCAAAGAAAGTTTAGTATCTATATAAATAATTTCTTTTTGTTATATAGAAAAACATATTTGCTTATTCATGTCAAAAATAATCCATAGCATACGACCGTTAGATATATTAGAACGTGTGCTGAGATAACCCCATGCAACCACTCATCAACCAAAATATGATTTTCAGGTACTGTTATACCTTCCATTCATGAATCATTTGTCGACAAAGCATAAGCTGAAGCTTTTTAATTTTTTTGTCACTTTTTATACCTTATGTTTTAATTTCCGAGTATGTTTTTTTTCGGTTTTTACGACGGTCGATATAAAATTGTTTGACAATGTTGAAATATTCGGTAATGAGTACATTTGGTATGGTTTGATAGCGCATTACAAGACAAAATATATGACATTCAAAACGCCCATTCAAAAATCTACCGTCAAATAATTCGTCATTTTTCAAAACAACTTTTCTTATTCGAATTTAGTAAACTTAAAGATACCGCACTTATTGTAGAAGAGACAAAAGAGACGTATTCATTTTGGAATGAGTAGGTCAATGGTTAAGTTCGCCTGATTTACAAACAATAAAAAAATGGTTTAAAAAATTGTAGATGATTTTTCATCAAAAGACATATTATTTCATAAATAATTCTGAATATGAAATGTTTTCTTAATGTTATTGTTTCATAACAATTTGCTATTTGTGTCACTCGTAAATGCAATACTCGTTGTTTGGTAGTCGGATGTAAAGTCACTTCTAATGTTTGATGGTAGATGATCATACTTATCACCATCATCATGAACCATCCTACCGGAAACGTCATATGTAGGATCACTTCCGGTGTTTGTGGGCAGATGGTTTGAACACACACACACACACACACACACACACACACATATCTGTTTTCCTTTCGAATGAACTAAGATGGTCATAAGTACCAAATCTCTTATTGGTTGTGACATTTGTTTGAGCTGATGTCGTGTAGTCAGAATGTCCAATATATTTCAAGGTGCTATTAAGATGGTCATAATATGAATTATATATATAAAGTCACTTTCTGTTTCGTTAGGTTGAGCATAACTATAGTTGGCAGTTGTCTCACTCGTATGTTTTATTGGTTTCGCAAGACTGTAGTTAGATGAGTTTCCCTTTTGTTTGACATCGTTTCTACTTGGAAATGTTTTGTTTTATCCCTTTGTTTTAATATTTTCATTCAGTACAGTCGCTTGTAGATTCTTCAGGTCGTATGTAGCAGTCAACACGTCACTAGATGAAGGAATGGTATTATTCACATAAGAATTCTTGGTTGAAATTTCATCATTTCGCCTACAATACAAATCACTCAATATAAAATTAAAGAATCAGAAATGGCCATTTATGATGAGAGATAATCATAATAAGTCAGTCTCAGGAGATTAATTTCTTATCAAAATTTATTTCACAGTTACTGAAATTCTGCTTTTAAACTTTAGAAAAAATCATTATAAATCATTTTACGTTGGTCTTGGTCATCAACAGGAAAGCAGGACGGAGACAAGGCAGGAATAATTCCGGTCTGTACTTAAGTTACACTAGTACGTTCATCAAAAAGATGTGAAGAAATAAAAGAAATCGGTTGCCTTAATCAGGCGAAAACAACTTATGAAAAACTAACATACACGTTGACCAGTGGAAAAAAAACAATCACTTCAATTTATTGTGTTAGGTATTAATTCGATGACGATGGCCCTCAACTTATCGAAAAGTGGACTTAACCAAGATAGATTGTGAAACCTGTAATGCGTTCGCTCTTATACTGGTGTTTTTTTTTATCCAGTAAATTATATTCTTTACATTACATTGGAATAAGTTACAAAAAGTCTGATTGAAGGAGTTTTTAATTGACTGCTGTTGATGATTTTTTAATGTCTTATTTATTTTGACCACCTTCGATTTGTGTTTTCTGTGCGATTTGTACACAATTTTAGTGGTGTTTTAATGTCGTCAGAATTTCTTTAGAACGATTTTTTGATGATTTTGTCTAATGAACTATACCTTCTTTTTTTGAATATAACCAAGCCATTTACCATTGCAACAACAGCAACCACTGCAATAAATGCACCTACGGCTGCTCCAACTGTTAAAATAAATAAAAGGATAATGAATATACTTTTTTTATTTATCCAATGGATGAAGAATTGCTGAATATCATGGCTTACATAACTCATACTTCATCAGCACTTCCCATAACTTAAATTAACAAAACGAACTAAGGTTGGTCAAGCTTTAAATATGATACTGTTGTTTTTATCCATAAGTAGTATATTTGATGTCTATTTTTATCTCATCTATTCAACAGAGCTTGAAATCGAGGACATATATGAAACAAACAGTTTAACTCTTACTTTGTATTGAAATTGATGACACACAAGAAAAACAGACGATTGCCTCTTACATTGCATCCATCAATTGACAAAAACCATAAAGTAATTCAACATTTTGTATATAAAACTTACTTTTAAGTTTTATTGAAGTGTATTATTAACCAGATAAGACATATTCATATCCAATTAATGTTTCAAAGGAAACCACGATTTGAGCTAAAATCAATAGAATAAGGGAAACACACAACAAAGAACATGAAGTAACTAAAATAACGCATACAAAGACACAAACGTAAATGAGCAACTCAGACTCCACTAAAAAAAACAGGAAAATGGGCATGTGGTACCGATGGGGTAAGCACCCTCTGATTTTCTAGGAACATCCGCCGAGTTGCTTATAAAATGTTGACAAAAGAAAAACTTTGACAATGAATGCATCGGTTCTCAAATAAAGTTTTTTAAGTCGTCATTTCGACGTTTTACAGTCGACTTCATGACCTGATTCTGAGTTTCCGTCTTCAGTATGAAATGCAACCGCTCTCTTGCTTAATATTGAAGGGACAAAAATCATTACATCTTACTCTTTCTTTTGAGCACCTTGTTGCAAGTGGCACTTGTTTTGGTTGTTTCTGTACCTGTTTAAGTTTCATTGTTTTGTGTAACATGTCATTCGATCTTTTATTTTCTTGGTGTTCGCGGCTTTGCTTTGTTTTTTCAAATGTTTTACCTTATGAGTTGCTTACTTCGTCAATTGCTTAAGTGATTACCATGTTAGGCTTATAGGGATGGACACACTTCTTATGTTTTGAAATTCTGTGTAAAAAATGCTTCATACATTTTTTAAAGCTTTGCTATTAAATTAGTCTGATCGATGAATATTCATAATATCCAAAGGACATTAAAGTCAAATAAACTACTGCTTTCTTTTTACAGTTGCCTCTATATAAACCAAAAAAAATATCATTTTACCAAATTGATAATGCACACATACATTTGAAGAAGACGTAAGCGCCTGAACTGAGCAATTATCACGTACGCATTGTCTTCTTACACAGCACAACTTTCCGGATTGAATGCATGTTTGGCAACCTCAAAATTAATGTAGATGCTTATTCGTTTCATTCGTAGAATATACAAATATGAAAATTTGAAATGTGAAAAAAAACGAGCATGGGGCTCAACCAAGGATTTAAATTAAATGATAATGCTTCAGTTAGTAGTTTCAGTTCATTTCAGTACTAAATGGAAATAACGAATATATATATATATATTTACCTGAACACATAGACTTGCTACAAGTCTCTCTATAATAATATATATATAGATTTACCTAAAATACCTAGACTTGTTACATGTTATTTGATTTGATATCATTACTATCAAATATTAATCTACTATCCAGCTGCAGTTTGATAGTGAATCAATATTTGATAGTAATGGTATTTAATCAAATAGCATATATATTACAGAGAGACTTGTCTACTAAAAACCTAATTGGGGTTATGGATGCACATGTATTAACTACATCAAGTATTAAGATTTTTGCACTCTTTGAGTTAGATAATTGATTGTACATACAGAAAGATATTTGCCACACATTGTAAGATAGTGTGTGTTGCAACTTTCTTGGGGATGTTCCAGTTCATCTTCTCCACGTAGTAGAATGTGGAATAAGTTATCTGTAAAATGAAATGCTTAATGACTGATTAGCTGAAAGATGAAAGATGAATAACCAGTTAATGTAATGTCGACCATTTTATTCGTCCCTGTATGACTTTTGAGACGAAATTAAATTCAAATTTAAATTTAAATTTGGTTCCATTTTTGCTTGAAATTATAAATTAAATCTACTCCTCAGATACAAGTTTAATCAAGCGAAAGAAGAACTTGTAAATTTCATGACACACATAAGGTTTTTTTAATCAGTAAGCTAGTAACGTTGTTGATGATGAGTACAATTTCAAATAGTTACAAAAGTATTTTTTTTCTAGAAATTTCTATTTAAATAAATATACATTTTAAAATTAATTTAAGATGATTGTGTTTCACAGGATAAGTTATCGAAATTATCAGTATGAATAACATCTGCTTTCAAATATATTTTATTCATAAAAGTATGAAATGCTAAATTATATTCAAAGCCAAAGAATTAATCAAATCGAATCCTACAGCGATCAAATCCATTCCCCTTACATTAGACCTGCAATTTTCTATACAATTTTATAGCTATAAGGAGGTAGTGACTTACTTTCCCAAATGGTCATACAATTTTCTTTGTTGCATTTACATATGGTGTGCATTGTAACGTCATTTAAACTGATACAAAAACTTATGATCCTGAAACTAATTATATTATTATATTAATAATAAGCGTTTCTCTTACTATGTATACAGATTTGAATACTTTCCAGCACCTAATGTGAGAAACAGCCATCCCCTCATTAAGTAACAATTATGATTTCTATTGTAATGTATCGCGCTTGACTTCTTAAAATCAGGCTACTGGGAGCAGGTATTGTTGGTACAAGATCAAAGATCACTACTTCGTTTTATGGTTATTATCATAAAAATGTCAATCGTTATGGTTTATCCATCTACACCATGAGAACTGTTTTATTAACAGCGCAGTAGTCTTATATTCCTCTTTTATTGCATGACCACGGATGTAACATCCTAATGGCAACTCGGCAGTTGCAAAGGACGTTATCCTGGTCTATGTTCATTTGAGTCCAGGTTCTGTTTGTTTATTTTCTTTTGTTTCTTTGTGCTTGTTATTTTGATTACTTTATGGTTGTTGTTGTTTTATTGGTAGCAAGTAACCATCGATATTTTGTTGGATATACTATCTGCACGGAAAAGTGACAAGAAAGATCACAAATTTAATACCACACTTTTGACTCATCAACTTAAACAAATACAGTTATATGACATATGCAGATTTACATTATTTTATAAGTTTATGAGTATCACAGGAGTTATACTTTTTCCCCTACTTTAATACCAAAAGATATTTGACCTCTGCAAACAGCCTGGCATGTTAATCTGTCCCCAATTTCATCTTCTAAATCTTAGACTGTTGATCTATTTTTATATCATAACATCCTACAAAGATTATTGTTCTGTCGTTTGCATTTAATAAAATATTGCATTCATTTCCCCGTGTTTTGACTATTAAATAGTCAGTTCAAGTGTATTTCTAAACCACATGACTATGACAACATCAAACAATAAAGGGCATTTAGTTTCAACTCTAATAAAGGTTTTTCATTTAGGTAGATACGCATAATTTGTAGCATTTGTATGTGGTGAATAACCTGCATTTATTTAACCTGAACTTTCGTTGAGATCAAAATTATCCATTTTCGGTGAGATAAAAATTCATCACTTCAGTGAGATATCAACAGTCAACTTTCGGAGAAAACAAGATAGTACAATAAATAGTGAACTTTCAGTGAGACAAAAATAGCCAAAAAAATAGTCCCGATACAAACAAATAATCAAAACAATGTTCCACCTTTTTATCATTTCTTTTTTGATTAACCAAAATTTGGCTTAAATGCAAATGTCTATGATAAAACATTGAGTTTCGCATCTATCTAAGCTACCATTCGAGAATAAATGAGGAGGGAGCATATCATTTACAGGCACTAGTAACATACAAATACTTGAAAATAAGTTTTTTGAAAGTATGGTATTGTGATACCACAAGTAAACACATCCTCATGAACTGATGAAGACATGACTTTGATCGTTTAATTTGGTTCCATGTCAAGCTTTTAAATTGTCAGCTTAAATAGTTTTTAATGTTTATATACTTTCGTACACATTTCAATTTTCCTTGAAAGAGGTTGTCAGCGAAACAAAACTTGCAATATTAATTTTCTAGATTTGCAGATATCTGGGTAACATGAAATATGATTGAAGTTTATATATAAACATAATTGAATATTTCGGATAACTGATATCCTTCTTCAGCATAAAACTCGTAAAACTTTATGAGCATAAAACTCATACAACTTTATGAGCATGAAACTCATTAAGTTCAAGATCAAAACAGATTCAGAAGCTGAATCACGTACGTTGTGGTTGGGTGATTGTACCTTTATCAAAGGCGCATATAAGCAAATAATAAGGAGCCTGAATGAAAATAACAAAGAGGTCTTTTTATCATAATTAAAAACAAAAAAATAACTGTGGAAAACAATAAAAAAGAAAGTCAAAATATAGTTGCACGGAGTATTGATGTATAGCATGTGGTGCTGTACCAGCATTAGACCAAGACCTAAAGATGATTATGTTTTCTCGTTTATTCCATCTGGAGAAGTTGTTTGTAATTTCTTCATCCATAAGCTTTCCCGAGGCACTCTTTTACATTTTGACCATTTTTTATTATGTTCTATGATCGTTACAACAATGTTGTGGAGATCCTCCTGGGTGTGTCCGGCGGATCTAAGATGGCGACTTAGAGGGAGGTCTGGTTTGCATTTGTAGTCACTGCGATGACCATTCATACGCCTGTTGAAAGGTTGTTCTGTTTCGCCCGAGTACTGCATACAACATCGGCACTGGAGAAGGTGTATGGTATTTTCGGTTTTGCAAGTCACGTTGCAAAAAAATTGCAAATTCCTTTCCAGGATTTGGTGTACAGTATCTCGGTACAGGTCTTACGCATTTTATCTCCACATGGTCGACACTGGCCCATTGTATTCTGTTTGGGCTGAAATGAAATCTCTGCTCTTACTTGGGCATCTCTTAAGCTCCTAGGTCTACGGAATGCAAGGACCGGGGCCCCTGGAAAGAGCTTGGAGAGCGTAAGAGCTTTTGAATGTCTTCCCAATTTGAATGCAGTAGCTGCGAGAGTTTTCCAAAGACTGGATGGTATGTAAACACAAATAGAACCTTTTGTTATTTTGCAAAAATGATTATGAGACGTACGGTATACGGTAACAAACGATAATTAAATGGACAATGTGCATCCTTAAAGTTAATTGGTGCCCTGTTTAATTACATATCAGAAATGGCAATTCAAAAACGTAAGCAGAACCGTCGAACTACAAGACACAGATTAAGGACCGAAAGTACGGATAAACATTTTCTCTTCGAATTTGAATATTATACCAAAAATTCGCGATTTCCGTAGAAAAAAAGTTTGTTTCAGACAAATTTAGGAAGTACACAACACTACATTTATATCTCAGTACAAATATATTCGACCTTATATGGTTTCAGAGGTTGCGGCTCATAGAAATTGGTCTCTTCTTTCAGTAGTATGAATAAGATATTCATCTATTTAAAACTACTGTTTGATTGATTCCAGGATCTGACATCTTTTAAATATGAACGATTATATGTTATACTAAAATGCGTTTCTATAAATGGATATTCATATCTTAATTTCAATTTCCCTGATTGAGAGTCATATAACAATGTTCATGGTTAATAAGTTTCCTTTATGAGTAATCTTTGAGGTCACTTACAATTTCTGATTTTTTCGGGATTCGCATATGTCCTTTTACCCTCATGGATGTTGTGTTCTTATTACAATGTGCTCCATCAGAGTTGTAATACTAAACTTAAGGAGCAACTTTTTGCTTAGAAGTAGCAGGATGTGATTCATGCATGTCAATCTCTCCTATCGCACTTCATTTGGTTTGATTTTCCTGAATTAAGTGGGAGATAAAAAAATGATTTCCTTGACAATACGGATCTGAATAGATATATAAAAATGATTCTCTTTTCATAAAAATGAAGCATATATAGACTTAAAAAAGCATCGCTTCTTCAGTAGTTTTTTTTCTATACTATTAATGGACTATATCTAAGGCAATGACTGAATTATTATATACACTTTATTGAATATCAAAAAAAATATAATAAAAAAATTTCATGATCAGCAGATTGTTTTTACTTCTCTTCTTGGTAAAAAAACATCATATCTATACATGCATGCATGGCCTTTCTAATATTGCCTTTGTGTTCAGTCCTAGACCTTGATAATGGTCCGCGGGACGAAATCGAACGAGGTCTGATAAGGAAGACATTATCCAAAAGGCCACATATCAATATGAATTATTATGTAGCAATTTTCATACCACGTGACTTATCATCCAGGGGTTTTGTTATAAGCCCCGAGAGCCGTTAGAATCGAGAGATGATTACATGAACGAGGGCTGAATACACATATGATGTGATAAACACTATGTAATAATTGATATGTTTATCATATTCTCGAAAAGACGAAGACGCATGTAAAAAAAATAATGGAAGTGCACCATTATAGGCCCACTGTGACTATGCATTAGAAAACAATTTTGTTTCAAGTTTTATGGAGGGACAAAATTTTGCCTTTATTTTCTAATGGGTATATGATAAATCTGTTAATTACATATTTACCCATTTTTCTTTTTAAGGAAAAATAGACTTAGCGGAAAAAGTGTATGACATATCCACATATCGATGTGTTCGATAATGTTTGTTTTTGTAGTATTTGACTTTGCTCACTGTTGATAGCAGCATCGGTCTCAATTATGACAGGCTATGATTGTTTTCCAATTGTTCTTACCGCCTGATATTTTTAATCCCGAACCACTGCACTGATACTAAAATAAAAATCCACAATTCAACTGAAGTTACGTCAAATCGACTGTGACGTCTCCAATCAACTGGATAATGTATTGAACAGTTAGTTGCACGGACGTTACGCCATTAAAGCTGACAACGGGGCTGTTATCATGCAATCTTCCCTCCAGAAACTTAATTTTCCAGGGGAAGGTGAAATACAGGAAACAATGTTTTTATTACATATGCAAGATCGATGTTATTCCAATAAACTCCCAATTATCAACTGTGATGATATATATTAGATTTCGGGAACGTTCATGATTTCAAAATCTACTTCAGAATAGAGTGGATCATTTCCTTGAAAAACTAAAATCTACTATAAATTTGATATTAAGAACTATCTGTCATTTTATGTAGATGCATCTTTTAATACTACGTAACACATTTCTAACGGACAAATTATGGAGAGTAATGAGACTAAAATAAAGAAATGGATGATGAAGATCCACAATGTATCGAGCAATAATTGGTTGGGAAAATATGAAGAATATACTGATTGGGCTCACATTAAATGTTAATATACTAGTACCGTGGTACGATATGATTGTTTCATGCTGTTGAATCCACATACATAATTAACAATTGTTCACCATAATGTGTCTCATGGTCTGTTAATTGTTTACGAGTTCGAGTCCCGCGGAGGGAGCGACCAAAAATTTGCTTCGCAAATTTGACAGTTCTAACATCGTTGGGAATTTTTCAGATCCTTCTATAAGTTTACGTTATCTTCCCTGTATCAATTTGATCCGATGGAGCAGTGTAGCAGAGTCGTCACATTCTGAGACGTTTGTATTTATATTTATATAAAGATCTCCTCGAATACAAACCTAAGACAAAGAACTGTATTTACCAACACCGAGTGCACATTTACATCCAGCACTTTTGTATGATTCTGCATTGCTTAAAATCTTAATCAGGTAATGATTAGTTTGATTTGTTTATTTTTTTTTTGTGCTAGATAGGTAATTTTCCATATACTATCTTGGTTCTGTGACATCATTTACGTCGCTCGGTCCGTTGTCCACAATGATGGGGAAAATCTGAATTTTGAATGCTTTCAATTTTTGACGAAGTTATGGTTGTATATTAATTTAAGGACGGTTTACGTTTGTCTATAAACCCTAGTTCAAGTTGGTGATTTCGCATATCTTGGTCAAAAACTATAAACATTCCTTTATTGAATGAAAGAGTAATCAAGGGAACCAAGGTTATAGCGGTAATCAAAAGAATGTAATCCAGGGACAAAGACCAGACATGGAAAACAGACATACACAACAAAGAACATAAAGTAACTAAAAATATACATACACAGTAACAAAAGTAAATGAGCAACTCGGACTCCAGTAAAAAACTGGGAGCATGGACCAGGTTCACCGGTAGGTAAAAATAAACCGGTAGGTAGTAAAATATGAGCATTTTATAATTTTTAAATTGAATGATATGTAATGGACTTACCAAATTCACTGATATGGATGATAACCAGGATAGTAATTGCTGATAATCTCGTCTCTAAAGATTATATCTTAAAGCAAACAACTAATTATCAGTAAAGAAAAAGTTCATAGCAGAAAGTAGTTAAATAGATAAACACAACAAAACCATGCTTTATATGACAGCGTAGTTATTTTTACAAAAATGTAAATAAATAAATACTACAAACATATACAGATAGACAGACTGCTGGCTATTACTAAGGGGTAAAACAAAACAGGAAATAGGAAGACAAGTAAATAAAATAAAATTCATTTACTACATGTAACATGACGATAAATAAAACAATCAGAACAGAAACAACAGACAGAAATATGGATAAAGTTTTACTGTTTAATATAAACATAAACTTCATGCCTACCGCAATAGTATAAAATAGGAAACGACAACATTTATGTCAATTTCCTGCATACAATGATGGGAACACGGAAGTTAATTGTACGTTTAAATTTTTAAAGTCGATACTAATTCGAGTAGATTGTTTAAAACGTACAAGAATGATTTACGAGAAGCAGTTAATGTGCGATATTACACAAATCGTTCTGATTCAACTGAACGATATGATTATAATAAGAACGATTTCTGTAATATGACACATTAACTGCTGCTCGTAAATCATTCTTGTACGTTTTAAACAATCTACTAGAATTTGTGCAAGATTTTTTTCATATTATCATTCTAAGGCTCGAAATGTGAATTTTGTTATATGTCCATGCTTCTTTTATTTTTTGTCTTGTGCTTTGTTGTGTCTGTCTGAGTTCCAACCTGTATAGGAAAAGAAGAGGCATACTTTCGTTTCTTTTTTTTTTACTTTTCCAACAACATGGATGTTTTAAACAGATGCATTTCAATACTCTACGTCTTTGCACTATACGTTAATTTATAAGTTTTGTTTAATTTAAGTCACTTCACAACAAATATTATTTTTATTTATATTCACTGCAATTTTACAAAAACAAAACAAATACAAATGCAAAAAACAATATACGCCAAGTCGCTATTGGTAACAAGCAACATAAGTCGTTATTAAGTGCAGGAAAAATATAAAATAAAAAAAATCAAATAAATGTGTGGTTGTTATAGAATTGAAACAGTAATCAAGGGAACCAAGATTCTAGCGGAAATCAAAAGAATGTAATCAAGGGACAAAGACCTGACAGGGAAAACAGACACACACGACAAAGAACATAAAATAATACGTACAGAGGACAAAAGTAAATGAGCAATTCGGACTCCACTAAAATTGGGAGCATGGACAAGGTAAACCGGTCGGGAAAGCGTCCGCAAATAATGCTTGAAAGAAAGGAACTTTATAATCACCCTTAGTTAGAGTTCAATGTTTATATGTTGTCCTACAAACTATTTAAAATGTGGTTTAACGGATTGATAAATGTTGAAATTATAAAATATTTCTGCGGTATTACAAATAGATACATCATCGTAGAACGGGTATTTACAAAACATATCGTTATTTAAGTAATATATTAGATCAATTTGCTTACATCGTTTTCATGTAAACATTAGGCCAAACAGGATCAACAATATCCCTGTAATAAACACTGATGCTTCATGCATTGCATTAAACATTGAGCTACAATAAAGTATCTATTTTGACATACTAAGTTTTGTTCTCATACCGTCATTTATGTTAACTCAGATATTTAAAAAATACATGTAATATAACCGATAGTTTAACCGATCTGACACGCATATCTTTACATGAGTGGCATATGAGGTTCGTTTTTCTTATAGAATATGTATTGAGAGAACTACATTTCGTTCTAATTTACCTTTGAAGAAAACATTACTTTGATAATTACATAAAATCGATAATTGCTTTTTACGATTTAATAATTTAATTTTGCTGTAGCTTGTAAAGTTCGAAATGTTTTACACCACCCGCATTGAGTAAATTACCCATTTAAATGGTTATTGGGTAATGGTGAATGAGGTATGGAACGTAGGACGAACAACTTGTATTTGACCCAAATTGTTAATAAAAGATTTGTTTTTTTATATATATAAATAGAAAATACTAAATTAAATAACTTTTAACAATGTTATTTTAGCTACAAATATATGCCATGTTTATTGCGTACTAGGCAAATTAGAATATGAATGAGATATGCATATGAGGTAATAGGAATGGAAATGCGATACAGTCTTTATGAAGGGTGTGAACTTTAAGTCTTGGAAGAGCTGTTCAGATCAAATTTTTAACCATCGGTATTGTATTTTTGAGTTCTCAAAGTAGATACGTAGATATAAAGGATCTATATATGCCAGAAATAAGCATTTTCTTCATTTTTATATGAATTGATTATTTCTCATTTTTAATAACAAATTTCAAAGTTCTTTGACAACTGTCATTCTTGTCATAATCATTAATGCTTTGTCAAACATCTATTCACAACAGAAATTGTAATGTTTCAGACCTGAATCAAGTTTAAGAATGTTTGACAATACTTATTGTTGACTTCACACTGTGAAACATATTATGTTCGATTTTTAGCACGTTAAGTGACATTGTAGGTCATTATTATTATATATAGATGTAATATAGGTCATTATTAGTTATTACAAGTTATGATTACTTATTTTGCCTGAAACTTTATTGTTCCTTTTTTTCCTATAAAACATTATCATATCTTTTATAATACACAAATTTTGGAAGAAAGTCAAGATGTGCTTTCATTGTTTGTTTTTGTTTTTAACTTAATTCCTGTGAGTGTTTACACAGGAACTTAAACACAAGGCAGCCCTTTGTTATGAAGCATGACTTAATAAAGATTCATTGTGAGGGTAAATTTTTAATAATCTTTGCTTATTTATACAGTGATATGTTCTGATGAACAGCAGGGAAGCAGATATTGAGTAAAGTAAAAAATTCCATATGATAAAACCTGGAGTCGTAAAAGCAAAAATCCATGAATTGATGGGCAAATCATATTCCTGTTTATATTATAAATTATAAATTATATATATGTATATAATAAAAACTTGGAGCATGGTGCACCGGTAGGGTAAGCGTCCTCTGCTTTTCTAGAAACAACCGCCGATTTTTCCATAAAAAATTCATATCCGGGGTAGACGAAAGAGGAAAGGAAAACTATGACACATACGTTTTCATGGCGGAGATGGATACACCGTAGCGATCCAAGAGTTCATGATGACGACCATAAAACTTCTGTAATAATGACTTCAATCTTGTAGCAACATAACCCTGTTCCAGAAACTTATTTGTTAGAAGTCTGGCGCGATACGAAAAAGTCTGCGTAGTTTAGGCAAACTCTGGCATAACGTATAAATTGTGATTTGAACACTCCATACGCAGGAGCCGAAGGGATGTTGTCACAGATGAAAGGAAAGTGGACAATTCTGAATTAAAAGTCATCACCTTTGTCGTAAAGTTTGGTCAAAAGTTTTCTTTTACCATCGATTTTTAAGTGTAGGTCAAAATATGAGACTGACTTCACAATGTCTGTAGTATGTCTGTAGTATCCTTTATCTCAAATTCTTTGCGGTAGATGCGATGTATAAAATCCCCGAAATTAGGATTGTTTAAAGATAATACGTCATCTATATAGCGGAAACTGATATTAAAGGATCTAGCTAAGCGATATTTTTCTTTCGGATCAGATCAGCCTCATAAGAGTGAAGGAATAGGTCAGCAAGTAGAGGAGCACAATTTGTTCCCATTGGAATGCCGACCGTTTGTTGAAAAACGCATCTACCACACTGGACAAATATGTTGTCGATTAAAAATTCTATCGTTTTATAAACATCTTCTTAAAAATATTTGGAGGATTATTTGGAATCATTTTTCACAAAGTATGAGGAATCTCTACCAAGAATTATAAATTTGTATCTAGGTGTATCATCTTTTTGGAAAAACAACGATTTACAATGTTTTTGAGTCGATATTTTAACAGAGTATGGGTAATAGAAGTATACAATGTTGAAAAATCATGTTTTAATGCTATTATATTCTGATAATAGTCTTGAACTGATTGTCTTCAAAAGATCTTTCGAATTTTTCTCGATCCACATTGAATTAATACCACTACGGTAGGACTGCAGACCCTCTTTGACAGCTGGGAGTATAGAAGTTAAACGTTTTGAAAGAGGTTTCGTGGTACATTTTGCAGATCAAGTTATATAACGATGTTTGCATAGATTCTTGTGGCGTTTTTGAATCCAGTTCATAGACGGAAAATCAATCATCGTCCTTGGTAGAGAGACCACAAGAGGATAGCACAGATTTATGGTTTTCCACAATCTCTTCTTTGGAGAGTGTTGCAGCAGTATAGGTCTTATCACTGCTTTTATTTTCTACGTCTACCTCTGGTAATAACAAGGATTTAAAACGTTTTGCCGACAATTTTGTTTTGGGCTTTGTCTGCTAGTACGTCAACATATTTTGTCATGTATAGTAGACAATGTTTTTGCTACATCGGGGCCTTTGAAAAATGATGTTGCATTGACACTCATTGACCTACTTAAAACTTTCATTCGTTTCAAAAATCAAAGACCTCACAGCCTTTAACCACTCTGGCAGAGGATCAATGTCTTCGTGTTCTTATTTTATCCATTTTCTTGCGTAGTCCTCTACGGCTTCCATAAGAACTTTAAAGTTATAATTCCATTTTATGGAGCGTGGAACCTTTAGAAAGATGATGGTTAAATTTCCCGTTACGACGTGACCGGAAGGATCATATTTGAATGGAAAGTTTTTGCAAGAACAGTCAGGTGGTTTAGCCTTGAAGTCCTCAATATCGAGGTTCTTCTGCAATGGCCTTTTATAATTGAAAATTTTGGATGCAATGGGTGATGTATAGGAATATGAAATAATTGGTATGGATATATTTTCAAAATATTGTAGTTTAAAAAACACAAACACACACATGAAACGCCATGGATAATTCTTATTCTAAACGTTAAGTCATCGTTTCCCCAACAAAATGATCATAATTGTAATTATTATCAATCGTAAATCCGTTACTCGTTGATTGATAATCAGAAGTAGGGTCGCTTCTAATGTTTGATGGTAGGTGATCATATTTACCACCGTCATCATGAATCATTCTACCGGAAACATCATAAGTAGGATCACTTCCGGTGTTTGTAGGCAGATGGTCATAGTTTGAAATTGATTCATCGGATAAACCTTCTTTCCTTTTTAGTGAATCAAGATGATCATAGGCTCCTATTTTGTCGTTGTTTGTGACTTTTGTCTCAGTGGATGTTAAGTAGTCTGAGTCTCCAGTAGTGAGTTTTAAAGTACTATTCAAATGGTCGTATTCTGAATTATACACGTATTTGTCATCGGGTTCGAATGGCTGAGCAAAGCTATAATTCCCAGGTTGATTGATATTCTCAGTAGGCTTTGCAAGACTGTAGTTTGATGCCCTGTTTCCATTTTGACAAGCAGGAAAACTTTTATTGTTTTTATGAAGTTGAATATTCTCAATAGAAGGCTTCTGTTTGTTGTTTATTAAATTTGAAACTGTAGAAGATTCACTGGATAATTGTTTTTCATCATTCGTAGTTTGGGCTGATGAATTATTTCTCAGTTTTTGCCAGCTACAAAATCGAATACTCATATCATTCAATTTAGATTTGGTAAGCTTTTATTGTATCAAACTTATGAAATTCGGAATTTACAGTCAATCAATTCTTTACTGAATAAAAAACAAAACATGCTTCTTAACTCACTTGCATATGAAATTATGCTTTAATACATTAAAGAATCACAAAAATACAACGATTAACAGGTTTTATTGGGAAAGAGTATTCAAAGGAACCAAGGGTATAGCGGTAATAAAAAGAATGTAATCCAGGGACAAAGACCAGACATAGAAAATTGACACACACAACAAAGAACACAAACTTAAAATTAACATCAAACTGAAAATCAATGAAATCAACTTACCTTTGTCTTCTGAAGGTAATCACCGCTATAACTGTCAACATAGCACATACAACTCCAATTGCAATAGGAACTGTGAAAGAATTGTGTGTCATTATTATTATTATGATTATTAATATTTTATCATAAGGCAGTAAGGAATCGGAATGTTTGCCAAATGCAATCATCGTATTTTTGTCAGAATTATTATTGCAAGTGTTTTAGTTATAAATATGGTGTCCTGTTTTTGTTATCATCAGTTTTTTATACGTTTTTGTTTTTTTTCTGTTATTTAAATTGTGTGGTTATTCTATTTTCTGTTTTCTATTTTCACCGTTTGACCACGTTCTTGAATTTTGAGGTTTCTAGATGTCCATACTTGCAGACGAAATATTCTGCTCTCTAGCTTTTGGTTTTGTTGTAGTTGCCGGTTCTATTATGTCGTCAGCAGTCTCTGAAAACAAAGAAACAAAAAAAGCTCTAGGTATCGTTCCTTATCAAATATTTGACTCGAAGTAAAATTTGATAGTTTTCGGTTTCGCCCCTATTTTGAGTAATCATGATCAGAATGTGTATGTTGTAGTTTAACCTTTAACTAAAGACATTTGACATTTTAAAATAGTCCCTTGAAATTCTTTGCTTCCTTTAATATTCATGATTCTACATTATTATTTGAAGACAACTTAAGTATCAATCTGTGTAAAATTCAGGCAATGGGTGGCCCCATCTTAATTATTAATTTGCCTCAAATACATTCAATAATCTAGAAAACAACCAAAAACGCTATTTTGGTTCGTTCTGAAGCATCTGTGACGAAAATATTTTTGACTGCTTATATATGGAAAAGTGTGGGAAAATTTTTCCGCCAATTTCCCACTGTGCATATCAACTAAATTTGATCTATCATTTTCTTCAAAAGCAAATTTTACAATCACTTTAGTTGTTATTTCTGGGGGTTATTAGGTATTAATACTTGGTTAATGCAAAGAAATCTCTGTGTTTTTTTTCGTGTGCCACACCTTGTACAAATTATGTTCGATTCTTAGACATAGAAGTACTGGCAAAGATGTAAAACAAGCTTCAGCTCTCGTACAGTACCATGGACATTAAATATTAGTTGACAAGCTTTGATAATTTTACCAGTAAAATTAATATTTCAAATACCTTTTCTACAAAAAAATTCATATTCTTTTTCACAGTTCTCCATCTGAAAGTTGTTTTCATTCTTCGCATAGTAACACTTAAGTAATCTCTTTTGTTCTATTACATCTAAAAATTACAAAAATAAAATATCGTGATATGGATATGCATGAAGATCTTACAATATATAGATATTTACCAGTGCCTAAATTTGATATGAAAAAAAAACCCGAAATGTTAGATGCAGCAAAACCTCCCCTGGAAATACCGAACTGCGTACACCAGACATCTTTCAAAGTCTCTACATATAAGTTTCAATACGTTTTGAACCTGTTTAAACTATTAAGTCCAAAAAGGTTCGGTTAAGAGAGTCATATATTATTGGAGTATATCTAATACAGCTTAAAACTATCTTTTAAAGTATAAAAATACTCTTTCTTTTTAGATGACAATGTTTATTTGGCCTGAGACAGAAACTAAATAGGCAACATTTTTAAATGGGGTTCATAAGTCTTGTTCTTGTTTCGTTCTTGTTGCTGGATACCGATCTCCGTATAATTGTTTACTTCCAGGATCACAAAACACTGTTCTAAAATCTTCTATTGATTGTTTTTTTTCTTTTTTTAACAATTTCATTATGTATAAATATAAATGCCATTTTTATCAGTATTTTTACATGGAGAAATGTTTTACTTTTGATAATGAACCAAACGCTCTGCAAATGACAAAGTTTCCATGATTTGAATGTTAGATAAGATCACCATTCCAGTGAAAGCACGGAGTCAGGTGCTGAAACTTACATATCCTGTACTGGCATTAATTCAGTATCATTCTCGTGGTTTTCGGTTTTTACCGTGATAATGCCATTTTTTGTACGGCCTTTCCTTTTTTACTATTGCAGTGTATCATTTTGGTACTTGTTTATTACTCTTCATTTCCATGAGCAGAACTACTGCATTTTTCACCGATTAAAATGTTTTGTTTTTTTATACGGAGATTTAAATGTTTGGCTTCATCAACAATAGATCATAGAGAGAAAGGCAGTCATATTGAACAATATTTCTTTTGATTTTTAATGATTAATAACGTTTGCAATTAGTTTTTTTTTAATATTCTAAGGTCATATTTTTCAATGTTTTATTTGTTATAAACATCATAACGAAAAACAGGCAAGTCATAATTAAAAAAAACATGCCAAAATTGGTATGTCTATTTTTATTGGTAGTATTTGTATTATAATGGGACATTTCAGATTCATCGACAACCCAAGTGATTAGCCTGAACGTGAAAACAGTAAAAACGGAAATGTACAATATCTACTCCCATAAAAACAAGGGAGTGACGGCATATGCTCCGGAATGCTAATCTAGTTCTGCGCAGCCAGTAGTACCTAAAACATTACACGCAAGGACACTCCTGTTTGTAGCATCATTCTAATCAACTAAATAACTTACTATATTTGTGAAGAATAACGGCATGTCTTTCCCTTATACCGCTGGTCCATATTTGAGATTGTTGGTCTGATGGACAGTCGTTTCTGGTGAACCACTTAATAAATGATCCTCTTTTGTAACATTCATTCGCAGCATTTTTATGCCCTACCTTAGAAAATCCAATGACGTCTTCATTGTCTTAAATATCAACATAAGATTCTTATTTACTGATGTTCCCTGATAATAAAATTTAAATTGCTGAAACACTTAAAAACCAATGGCGATTATACTTTATTATCAGTTATCTTTTGTTTTGTCGTCTTTATTTACTCTTTTTTACTAATATACCTTTGTTTCTATATGCATGGTATTTTGTTCTTTCTTATGTGTGTATATTTTCTTTGCCGTTATTCTTGGGTTATATTTAGCCCGATTACCAGTCGAGTCATCGTTTCGTTGATCTCCCGTTAACTTGTTTTTAACGATACAGTTTGTAAGTGTGAAAAATCGTGGTAACTTCAAATTAAGTTTTGTTTACAGAGTATAAATCTGATTTTGTAGTAATGAATTACTTTAAGTAATTATTAAATGAATGTTTTAGCTACTGAATGTAACTAATGTACTAAACAAATTTCAAGTGTCGATATACAATTTGTTTTCTAACATCGGTATCTAATTAATTTGCAAAATGTGAGCTATAGTCGAAAATCAACAGATAATATTTATCAGATAGGACATGTTCGTCACATGATTAAAATTTCAATGTTGCCTGTGATACAGATATATAGGCGGCCTATCCTCCAAGAGAAACTGACCCAGTACTGCCATATCTTTTTCTTATGTAAAATTTTGTTTTTTTGTTTGTTTGTTTGTTTGTTTGTTTTTTTTTTCTTATAATGTGTAAAATAATGAGTAACCTTGAACCAATTTACAAATGTATTTTGAACCTGAATAAACTAAACACCTGCCTACACCAAACAGTCCACAAGATATCCTGTTTACTCAGATTTCACCGTATTTAAAATAATCAATAATTTTACCACAAACAACGTAGTAGTTCTTGCCACAATTTCCGTACTTCCTTTCAAATAGAGTTGTTTTACAACTTTGAATACTTAGACATTGGCATGTTTGATTTACACATTCATAGGCGTATAGGTCCAACAAATCTGTAAACATAAAGCACCTCAATTATTCATTTTGTAAGTAAAATTCGACTTAAAGAAGAAAATTTCACACATTATCATACATACTTTCCTGCATTCATCACTTTCGTACTGAGTGAAAATGGCTAAATAGCGTTTTTCATTTATACGAACAAAACATTCAAAAAATACAAAACAAGTTTAAACCTAAAGAGTTCAACCTAGTTTAAGGGGTATAAATCACCGGTACGTTTGTGTAGATTAATTTCATTCTGTTTCAAATGATTGCATGAGAGAGCAGTCAAGGGAACTATGATTCTAGACGAAATCAAAAGAATATAATCCAGGCACAAAGACCAGACATGGAAAACATATAACACAAAAAAGAACATACAATTACAAAAATGATACATACAAATAACAAAAGTAAATGAGCAACTCGGACTCCTCTAAAAATTGCAGCATGGACCAAGTGCACCGGTAGGGTAAGCGCTCTATGCTTTTTTGGAAACAGGTGCCGATAAGCTTTGATAAAATTGTATATTATACAAAAAAATCACTGATTTCAATAGTTTTGTCTCTTTGCCTAGGTATAATACTTCACCCTAAAATAATCCAATACATACAGCAAGTTTTGATATCGTTAATTATATCACAAAGACACTTAATTACGAAATATATGTTGTATATCGGTATACAATCCAAGAATTACCATTTATCACCACCATAAAAACAAAATCGATAACATTTTTTGTTGCAATGAAACCGACTGACGGGCTAGTATGTTCAAATTTAACGCAACAATATTATATATTTGATGAAGCCTTCTACGTGATTGTTTCTACTGGACATGTTCTGCATATCAAATGTATATCATTAACATGATAAAAGTGAAAAAAAATAAGTATAATACGATGCTTATTACAAAAATATATTGTTACTTACGTTCCCATATAGTCACACAATTAGGGTTGTTGCATTGACACTTAGGATATTCTGAAACGTCTTGTAAACAGATACACGCATTGCCCTGAAAATATAGATTGAAATCGAGGCTTAACAAAATTAAAGAATCAATAAATCTTGAATAAGAACTCGGGCTTTTTTTTAATGTTAAACTTCTATAGAATAAAATGAACATTTATCTACGTCTTTCTTTGCTTTCGTTGTTTTTACATTCTCCAGTGAAATAAAACGTGATGTTTTGATTTCAGTTTTGCTTTAATTACATACAATACAACAAAATGTATATCATTCATACCAGTGGTATTCAATCGATATAATTTATTTATGTTTCAAATAATACGAGACAAGTTTAACCTGTCAGAGTGCGCGTTTATACTAGAGTGGCCGATGACAAGCTAAGTTCTAGTAGACTTGGAACTCATTGTCTGTCAGTCGATTTGATGAATATATCCAGATACGAAAGTAACTTATATTTTCTTATTCAGAACTATTGGATCAGACTGAAATCTGGCTCTTGGGACTTTAATGTTATATTTTAAATTCGTTTTATTAACTTGTAGGGGAATCTATAAATTGTGTATGATAGATTAAATCATTAATACCTTTACACCAAAATATCGTTTGTCTTTACATGCAGTCTGACACAACCATTGATTTTGTAGTTGTACATTTGACTTCTGATCACTTGAGTATATTGTAACATCATAACAACCTGTATATAGAATATATATTTAGAATGTTGGTATGAGAAGGAAATCAAGGGAACCAAGATTTGGACGATTTTCAAAAAAATATACAGCAAGACACACACAACAAATGATATGAAATAACAAAACATGTGTAAAGAATCAAAATTAAAAGGGCTTAAATATTGACGCATGAACAAAATGAACCAAGACTGAGTAAACAAAGGTTTACTACATCTTTTCTAATGATTGAAAGAAATCATTTTTTTTTAAATTGTAAGAAAGATATCAAGTTCGGATGATTAAATAGTGTTGATACTTTTTAAGTATGGTCTTCGTGGATAAAATATGTTTCGTTGTATCTTTGAATATAAAATTCAAGTCGGAGAAAGGCTCTTAAAAGCATAAAAGGTGCGCGTAGAAATGATTTAGCGTTTTGTTAAAAAAAACTTTGGTTCCTAGAAATTGCTGCTATTTGAATGTACATGTGAGTTTTTTACATAAATAGTTCTTTTTCACATTCCCGACTTAACCTTGTTTTTTTTTAATTTTAAGCAAGGCAAGGGAAGCAACTCTCCTATCCTACAGACTTGGTTACTGTCCTATTGGTACTATGAACAATAGAAGATTTCACATTCAAATTTATTATTTCAAACAGTTTAGATACTTACGAATTGGAAATAATTAAAGTTTCAAAGAAAAAAGTTTCCTCTTATTCCCATCAAAGAGACCGCCAACCAGGTTTTCGTATTTGGTGGGTAACGCCCGTTAAAAAAAAACTTCCTGAAATGGCTTGCATTCCGTAAATATGAAAAAAGGACTATTGAAAAATAGACCAAAATGTCGGAACATTTCGAGTTTGTTGGACATTTGATAAATACAACTAAGACTAGTACAATTAAGAAATAACAAGAGCACTTTTATTTTAAAAATGTTATTATTATACCTTTGATATAAGCCCATTCGGTAAATTCTTCGTACTTTCCAAGCCATACATTGTTTTTCATGTTTTTCTCTTTTAACCACGTTTTTATTTCACTTTCATTACTCGCCATTACTAATCCATTATCTCTGCAATATTGTGTTGCATTGATCCAAGGGAGAGTTTTGTTTTCAAACGTAAGATTATTGCTGACAACTGCGATACATACAAATAGATACCAAAATGATACAGTAAATAAATAGATACCAGAATGATACAGTAAATAAATAGACATCAAAATGATACAGTAAACAAATAGATATAAAATGATATTGAATACAAATACTATTAAGAGTAATCAATGGAACCAAGGTTATAGCGGTTATCAAAAGAATGTAATCCAGTGACAAAGCCCAGACACGGAAAACAGACACACACAACAAAGAACATAGAGTAACTAAAATCATACATACAAAGTAACAAAAGGAAATAAGCAACTCGGACTCCACTAAAACTGGGAGCATGGACCAGGTGCACCGGTAGGGTTATAGATAAGAAATGATATTAAATACAAATAGATATAAAAATGATATGTAATACAAACAAATATGTAAAAACACGGAAATGCGCTTGGACGCGGATATTCGATTGTTGCGCAGAAGAGCAATCGTACTACGCTGAAGTACGTTTTAAATCATGCTGAACTACGATGTTTAGAAATGCTTGTTGACTTCCAAAAGCACTGCGGAAATGCATTGGTCACTGTGCGTAAGTCCTTTTTTGTTGGTGTTTGGCTGAAATGTATACCTTCTCATGTAGATTTTTTCCCTATAGTACCGTACATATACGAAAACCATGGAATATTTTAATTCAACAAAATAATCGAACAGGTATGAGACCAGTCTATATGCAATCAAACAGAACATTTCCTTCGTTCCGTTTCTGCATCAGACTACTGACGAAATTAAAAAAGAAGACTAAATTGATATGAGACAGATGAAACCTTAAGTGCTCCCGAAGAAACAGAAATTCATGCCGCCTTTTCTTTGTGAGCCCTGTTTAATCGTTCTAATAACATTCCAAAATGTTCCTCATATAGGTTTGAATTATCCAAATACACGCTCCGACCCCAAAAAATGTCTTTGTGCCGAATTATCTGGCATTGGTAAGCATATGGTAAACATAAGACATATAACCTTTCTTACATTTATATAGTTTCTTTTCATTTTGTTAAGATTTGCTTCGTTTTATGTCACTTTTATTTCGGTTTTATTCATTTTGTTTCGAATTGATACCATTCCCTTTATATCGATTATTTTCGTTTCGTTTTGTTTCGCAATTTTTCTTGAAGTACCTAAGAATACTGGGTAATAATCATTATGTCATTTTCCTAAACATCTGGAGGCCATGCTATAGACTGTTGTTGCCGTCCCTATCTGGAAAAAGCTATGATTTAATTGTATTTAATCAGATAGCAGAGAATATTTTCCGAGACTGGTTTGGTTCTCAATCGCATTTAAAATTATACTGAAATAAAGCTGCCACTTTGCTACTTTAAAGCCCCTGATACTGAAGTGACTATCCGGATATTGATGTTTCTTTCTGTCTATAAATATTCAGAACCCAATTTACAATGCTACCATTAAGGCTCCCTTCGGGAGCGTAATAATTTTGCTTCCCCTTTTTATATACCCAGCGGCAAATTATGTTTAACTGTTAGACACTATAAGAAGGATGAGTAGACCCTTTTACATGAAAAATGTCTTGATTAGCTTTTGCTATAGAATGACCGTGAATAACTCTTTTTTATATTAGCGTATAAACTACATTATTCACATCTATAGTAGAGTATATACAATTAACAAACACAAATGCCATGTAGAATTAGACGGTGCTGTTCTCTGCGTGTCACGGTATACACTGGTTTTTTTTTCTAGGTAATCGACCTACAACCACATATATAATTTCATGTTCTGATGAATCATTCGGGAAAAATAATCGTACGTAAAAATGCTATTCATGCGGAAAGAAGATCGCTCCAAATAAAATCTTCTATTAATACGAGCATATAAAGCATCACTTTGGCCAATAGATCCAACGCACTTCCGCTCATCAACGTTACACACCAACGTACTTCAGCATTGAACATCACAGACCATCTCATCAACAACAACAGTTTATTAATAATTTCGAAATACTATGAATAAAATTGTCCTTAAACTTTACATGTGCATTCTGAGTACATTTGTCGTATTGTATGTAACAACAAATTGCGCATTATTTTTCGTAACCTTTTTGTACATGTTGATTAAATTACGAAAAATACATTTTGATTAAGTAATTCATAAATGTATAAGGAAGGGTTTTCCTCTCAATGATGTGCCATTGACAAGAAATATTGGTCCTCTGGAGACTAAAATAGTCGGTTTTGCCTCGTGCTATCACAATCTTCCTTGGTTTATTATATTCCTGGATATATAACTGGACTATTATGACAAAACACAAGTGTATTGATAATATATCAACACGAAAATGTTTTAACCATCAGCCCATAGTTAATTACGGAAACTTACCCAAGTTGTGACAAAATAAAATAAATGGGAAGTTAATTGCGAAGGTCTTCATCTTGAAGGAGAGTTGGTCGAGAAAGTAACCTACAAAAAATGTACATAACAACCACTACGGTTCATCTGATAAATTGTTTGTACAGTCAAGCCTGTCCTAAGTGATTTTAGCATGATACTTACAATCATGGTTACAAAAAACAAGTGTTCTTTACATACAGATAAATTTTACACTATTCAGAAGCACTAGATATGAATATTTTAACTTGGTCTCTCATGAAATGTCAAACATTCAGGTTCTGTTAAGACGGATTAGACTGTAATTATAATCTTGTTATCTATAACAGAAAGATGACAAAGGGACATGTCTTAAGTATTTTTATCCGTTTACAAGTTTATATCAAACATTAGAGTTATATGTTGTTTCATTTATTTTGCGCATATAAAGCATCTCTGACAAAAATAATAAAAGAGAGTCTATAAAATAATAGTAAATTAAGTAAATAAAAAGGTTACCTTTGAATAGTTTACATTCACTATGGTGTAAATTCACCTTAAAATATCCGGGTTCATGACGATGTTTATCTAAGAAACTTAACTGAACAAATAAATCAATTGTAAACATAAACAACATTATAAACCAGTGATGTGAATCACATGTTTATACATTTTCCAGATGAAAAGATGTGAACACGAAATAAGCCATACTCACAAGTATAAAATATTTTATTCCAATATTTTATTACTTAAATCGCTTGACTTTATCCAATTGAGTGATTTATGTATTGTGCAGCAACTTAAAAAGTTTTCCCGTGAATTGTAATGCTTAACAAAACAGCATAGAAAAGTAACACGAAAGTGTATGCTATAATACTTCTGTATGAAGTACCCATTCTATGGTAAATAAAGGAACGGGAACGGGCGATGTGGGGATTAAGGTATAGGGGTAAGGATCGGGAACGGGCAATGTTGGGGTTAAGATATGGGGGTAGGGATCGGGAACGGGCAATGTGAGGTTAGGGTATAGTGGAAGGGATTGGGAACGGACGATGTTGGGGTTAGGGTATAGGGGTAGGGATTGGGAACGGGCGATCTGGGGCGCTATGGTATCGGGGTAAAGATTTTAAATGTGAGATTAATATAATTCATTTTGAAAAAATATATTTGTGTGAAAATAGTATTAAGTTGAATTTAAAATTACAGTTTTAATGTTTAAGAATCAAACATAGAATATTTACTTTGGTAATGTAATAATTTAAAAAAGAAATATACGATGGTGATTATATATGGAATGGTTAATGCTATCAATGAGAAGTGTATTCAAAACTTGAACCATATATTCTTATGGGTGCACACAGCATTGTTACTTCACTTTAGTTCCGTATTCACCACTGGCTTTATGCACTGACCACTAAAGTATCCTTATTTACTCATATTTTACAGTATTTAATCGCAATCGTTCACTTGCACTCCAGGAATTTCTTTGCATGGTGAATCACAGAAAATCATACCACGTCAACAAATCTTTACTTCATTTTGATACCTATTCCTTGTAGTGGGTTGGGAAGTTATGAATTTTTAACAAAGACAAAACAAAAAAACAAAAAAAATCTGCTTGATCATGCAATGTGATGTAGTCAGCATATACAGGTTATCATGATTTTCCCCGCAATAGCATTCACTTGCAATCAAGTGAACGCGAAATCTGAAAACCAACATTTATATTGCAATAACTTATTAAAATTCAATAATAGTCTGTGCGAATTTTGCTAATTTACAATATGACATGTACCATCTAACCCAGA
The DNA here is from genome assembly GCA_037379345.1 of Perna viridis. Taxonomy (NCBI): domain Eukaryota; kingdom Metazoa; phylum Mollusca; class Bivalvia; order Mytilida; family Mytilidae; genus Perna; species Perna viridis. Next base: position 785,918 of record CM074524.1, on the reverse strand, counting down.
AATTATTATCGTGACAACATGAAATTATTCACGTCTTTACTTTTACATCCCAAAAGCCAGGGTCGTGCAATTTTCAATTTTCGAGAAAAGATTTGTTAATTATATGAGACAAACAAAAATGTTTTCTACATGAAATTTATTATCTTAAAGAAAATCTTTTCAGCATTGTGATATATGTTTAAAACTATAATATGCAGTGAACTATATGCATGTATAACTATTTTATATATAGTATAACAATATTATAAACGATTATATTTTAAACCAATTGTAGTATTGGTGTACTCCAATTAATGGTGGAAGTTATAAAGAAAAGAAGAAGATATAAATTAAGACGAATTTTAGATTCATTTCGTATCAAATTACCTTCTCTTTGTCCTCCACGATACAAATAAATATGATTCCACCGGAGGCACTCAAAGTACTATTGATAGAGACGGACGGCCCAATAAACAACTGTGTCAACTTGTGTTAATTAACATCCGGTGAGTGTGAAAGTGCATATTTAGCGTCTTGTATGTAGCTTGTCTTTAAGAAGAGAGTATTAACATACGCCAATATTTACTGGGTAGGAATGTTTTATCATCTTTATTACCTCCAAAACTACAGATTCAATATACATGAAATATGATACCTCTAATGCAAAGACGCGAAGACACCTGAATATATATACGTACAAAAACTTAAAACACAAACGCCTAATTCAAAATAACTACCATCAAAAACAAATAAAAGTTATACTAGTGAAACTTTTCAACAATGCTATACATTTAATTTTGCCTTATATAAGTGATACAAAAGTTCACACCGCTGCCTACTTTTTTTCATTGGCCTAAAATACCTGAAGACTGCCTTTCCGTTGCTACGTTGCATTACTCTTCATGTTTCCTTTATAGGATTGATGGGTTGTAGCCAATAAAAAATTAGAAGGTAATATCGATATTTTTCGTGATGCATATCTTACCTGAGGGTAAGATTTTATTTCCTATGTCGTCGAAATCCACGGTAACAGAACAATGACAATTCTTCAAAATCACACTAAAAGTGATATAACAATCTCCTGACTGTTGACAGGCACATGATATCTGTGGCAGAAGGTCCATAGCCAGATTTTGTTTTAAATGGAGCTCGGAGGGGGTTTTTGGATAAAACTTATTAAGACTTTTATAGTGCTTAACCAATTTTAGCCTTGCTTAGATAGGTTTTTACATGTTTGGTATGCTTAATTCCAAGTTGGTGCCTATTGGCATAGGTAAGGTTAAACTGGTTTTATAAGGTCCCAACAATGAGTGTATATTTTCATCACTACTTTGTCATAATCAATTTGTTAGTTTCTTATCTTATAAAAGTCAAATCCTGGAGTCAAAAATCAAGTGCATAAATCAAATATATAAACTTTATAGTTTTTAAGTTTTCCCAGTATAAACACCGGAGAATCACAGTCATTTTTGTACATTATAAAGACTTTAGGAGTGACTAGTTCCTTTTATATTAGTCCATTGGCCTTAAAAACCTACCCTTTAATATAAAGTCAAAATGATCTAAAACAATAAACAAACCCACTATCAAGTTCAAGGGTACATACAAACTCTCCAAGATATAGGTCAACATACACCCTAAAGACAAAATTAGATATCCACGCTCGATCTAGGTACCTAGGGTTAGAACGAAATGGTAAACATGATATGTATTAGTATAATGGAAACCACGTACACCGTATCATTCAATTAGCACTTGTTAAATAAATTTCGAAGGAAGACACATTGTTCATCTAGGAATAGTTCAACGAAATTTAATATTTTATTTTTTGTTAGCAAGGCAATCAAACACACACAACGACCATATATAAAATGAAAGATTACATTCGTATTAACATTGAAAATGTCATTAAATATCATACAATAAAACAACTCCTCTTTGTTAACCACGCTGCAGTAATAAAGGAAACAAAGATTTTACCGGAAATCGAAAGAATGTAGGGACAAAGACCAGAAACTGAAATTAGACAAACACAGCAAGGAACATTAAGTAACTAAAATAATACATACAAAGTAATGAAAGTAAATAAGCAACTTGGACTTCACTACAAAAACGGGGAGAGTGCACCGGTAGGGGGGGCGTCCTCGGCTTTTCTACCAAAAGAACCGCCGAGTTGCTAATAAAAAGTCATGACCGGGGTAGACGAAAAAGGAAAGGAAAACGATGACAAGTTGAACAAATCAGTTTTCATAGTGCAGATGGATACAAGTTTGGATTTTAGATCAGGAGGGGAAACTGGCCTCGAGGGAGTGACTCCGGCTGCCATTTTAAAAAAGTCAAAAGAAGGTCAAATAAAAGCGTTGAAATCATGAAGGTAGATGGAGCGTCGGCTATAAAACTCCTTATATACTCCCTCGGACCATTACCATTTCTGATCAATTTGAAACAAATTCCATGAGGATATTTCGGGTTTTATTAGAAGGAGTTATTGACGAGGGAAACCGCCCTGGAAGACGGGGTTATGCAATCAGGAATCAAAACCGTGGCATATAAAAACTGTGATATCACAAATGCACGGAAAGCTTCAACTATAAAACTCCTTTTATACACAATTATGTCATTTCTGATCACTTTCAACTAAGTTTTAATTTTTTTTTGACGATTGGTCGGGTTCGAATTTTAAATAAGGAGTGAAGATTACATTCAAATGTGGGATCAGATCGAAAATTAGATAACAGATTAAGGTCTCGAATCGAGGTATTGATCAAAACAAAACATTGAAAAAATCTGGAGCCAACTTGAGGTGGGATTTTATTTTTAAACAATGAGTCAGAATGCCTACATTTATCGTGATAAAATGTTGAAGTGATGGAAATTGTCCGCCATTAACAGGACAGGCTCAACATCAACGAAATGCATCATGGGTAATCTCACTGTATATCGCCCCGCACAACATATTAATCATCGTACTATGTAAAAGAGTAACCAAGGCAACCAAGGTTATAGCGGTAATCCAAAGAATGCAATCCGGGAGAAAAGACCAGACATGGAAAGAAGACATAAACAACAAAGAACATAATGTAACTAAAATCATACATACAAAGTAAGAAAAGTAGATGAGCAACTCAGACTCCACTTAAAACTGGGAGAATGGACCAGGTGCACCGGTAGGGTAAGCGTCCTCTGCTTTTCTAGAAACACCCGCCCAGTTACTCATAAATAGTAAAGTCCGGGGCAGACAAACTAGGAAAGGTAAACTATGACCCGTTGAATAAATCAGTTTTCATGGTGCAGACGGATACACCATAACGATCCTCGATTTCATGATGCCGACCATTAAACTTCTGTAGTGATGACTTCAAACTTGCAGCAACATAACCTTGATCCAGAAGCCTATTCGTTAGGGTTCTAGTGCGATACAAAAAGTATGCATAGTTTCGACAAGCCCTTGCATAACTTATAAGTTGTGATATGAATACTCCATGCGCAGGTGCTGAAGGGGTGTTGCAACAGATGAAAGGAAAGTTGACAATTTTGAATGAAAAGTCATCACGTTTGTCGTAAAGTTTGGTCAATAGTTTTCCTTTACCATCGATTTCTAAGTGTAGGTCAATATATAAGGCTATCTTCACAGTATCTGTAGTATTCTTTATCTCAAGTTCTTTGGGGTAGATACGATGTATCAAATCCCCGAAATTAGGATTGTTTAAAGATAATACGTCATTTATATAGCAGAAACTGAGATTAAAGGATCTAGCCAAACGATATTCTTTCTTTCGCATCAGATCAGCTATAAAATCAGCCTCATAACAGTGAAGGAATAAGTCAGCAAGTAAGAGCATAATTTGTTCCCATTGGAATGCCGACCGTTTGTTGAAAAAGACGCCCACCTCACTGGACAAATATGTTGTCGATTAAAAATTCCAGCATTTTGTAAAGATTTTCCTCTGTATATTTGGAAGATGATTTTGAATTATTTCTTTCAAAGTATGAGGAATCTCTACCAAGAGCTATATATTTGTATCTAAGTGTACCATCTTTTTTGGAAAAACAACGATGTATAATGTTTTTAAGTCGGGGTTTTAATTGAGTATGGGGAATAGAAGTATACAGTTTTGAAGAATCATAGGTTTTAACGCTATTATATTCAGATAATACTCTTGAACTGATTGTCTCCAAGAAGATCTTCCGAATTATTCAGGATCCACATTGAATTAATACCACTACGGGATTAACAAGTGTTGTGGTAGGACTGTAGACCCTCTTTGACAGTTGAGAGTATAGAAGTTAAAAGCTTGGAAAGAGGTTTGGTGGTACATCCAGATATAAAATGTTGTTTGTATGGATTCTTGTGGAGTCTAGGAATCCAGTACATAGACGGTAAATCACAATTATCGTTCTTGGTAGAGAGACAAGACGAGGATAGCACAGGTTTATGGTTTTCCACAATCTCTTCTATGGAAAGTGTGGTAGCAGTATAGGTTTTAGCACTGCTATTATTTTCTACATCTACCTCTGATAATAAACATTGAATGTAAAACGATTTGCAGACAAAAACAATGTTGTTTTGGGCTTTGTCTGCTGGTACAACAGCATATTTGTCATGTATAGTAGACAATGTTTTTGCTATATCGGGGTCTTGAAAACTAATGTAGCCTTTTCACTCATTGACCTACTTAAAACTTTCATTCGTTTCAAAATTAAAGACCTCAAGGCCTTTAACCACTCTGATAGAGAATCAATGTCTTCTTGTTCTCGTTTTATCCATTTTCTTGCATAGTCCTCCAGGGCATCCATAAGAACTTTAAAGTCATAATTCCAATATTTGGAGCGTGATTCACAGTATTTGGGACCTTTAGAAAGGATATTTCACAAAGATTCGTTTTCGATGATGGTTAAATCTTCCGTAACGACGTGACCAGCAGGACCATAAATTGCGCGAGATTCCAACCCTTGCTATATACGAATCCTTGAAAGTAATAATAATGAATAAATACTGAATGCATACATTGAAATAAATGAAATGATGGTTCGGTTTTGAAAATAAATACATGTACATATTAATAAAAGCCTTTTTCATGTATGACATAAGCTAAACTTACCTACTAACTTCCTTGTTTTACTTTGGTTCATATTACATTTTGAATTACCGGTAAACAGCGTTTTAATTGTAATATACGGGTTGACGCGTCGGCAGTGATTATCGGTTCTAACAGCCCAGGTGTTACGTAATTTTGTTCAGTGACACATGTAGCTGTACCTATTCACCTCTCCACTCGATTACTTGGAAGTTTTCAAATGATGATTTTTTTTCAAGCAGCAAATTTCTTTCAGTAAGTATCATGTAGTGTATTTAGTAAATAGCGCGTTTTAATTTTACACGTTTCAGTTAAATATTTTATAGGTTTTTATTGACAGGAGTCTTTATATACGCCCCGGTATTTCGAGACCAGGTGACCTAAAAAAGAAAAATAAATTAATAAGGTATATGTGATGAGGTCATTGGAACTACTTTAAGCAAAGATTTAGAAAGTAGAAAAAAATAACCATTGAGAGATAAATAATAAAAAGGGGGAAATGTAACATTGAACAAATGATTTGTTGTACACCAAATAATACTAAAATACATGTTTTTATCCGTTATACCTTTCTTTTGGTGCCAATAAAAACTATTTCAAATCCTTGAAAGTGAAATCTATTAGAAACTTATAAAATCGGCGCAAATGCTAAATCTTATCTTTAAAAATATGCCTAAATATTTACATTAAAATTTTTAACGGGGTATGCCAATGGGTATTTTCTCTAACGTGTGTGAGATAATTGCAGGTTTTGCAAATCTGTAGGCTCTGTTGGCAACGGCGATTTACGATGTAAATTGATAAAAAAAAAACAAGGTTGATAGAACAAGACCCTGACCAATGCTCTGATTAATACGAAATTCCTTTTGTTGTACCACTTTATAAAACATGAGCTGTTTCTGTTTAATATGCAATGTAGATTAACATAAATCTTTGCATTGTTTAATATTGTGATAATCCATCTTGTCAAACGCTTAAAAATGCGTCGATACTTAACATCTGTAGTAAAGGATTGTTGTACACAACGTTTAGAATCAAGACAATAAAATGTATAAGTACGTGCCATATTTATGATTTTATAGTTAAGATTAAGACTAAAGATTGAAGTCATCACTACAAAAGTGTTATGGTCGTCATCATGAACTCGTGGATCATTACGGTGTATCCATCTGCACCATAAATCTTGGAGCAACATCTCCCTGTTCCAGAAGCATAATTGTAAGAAGTCTAGGGTGGTAGTTGCAGCAAGCCTTGGTAGATTGTATGAGATGTAATATAAAAACTCCATATACAGGAGCTGAAAAATACTAAATTATGAAAACAAATCAATCAATAAATAAAAGTATCACATTTGTTTGTTTGTTTGTTGAGTTACATTCTTTTGATCTTCGCTAGAATTGTGGTTTCCTTGATAACACTTTATGACGTATTCAAGAGAATTTGCAAAATTCCAGCAAAAATCATATTGATCTTCAACTTATTCTACAATATAGAAACAATCTAAATGCAAGTCGATGATGTCTTGTATTCGACGTCAACTTAATTGCATATATCTGTTGAATATATGCTAAGTAATTCTCAGTCATTCTAAAATAGTCCAGAGGACGGCTAGGAATTTTTAGAACTTTAATGGGCCTAGAGGTTATACGACTATATCTTATGTCAATGGAAAGATAAATCGATGTAGATTTTGTACTAATCAAAGAGAAAAACGTTAAAGTTTTCTGCTATTATAAGAGGAGGGATCAAAGATCAATCGACCCTACTATACTTTGATAAGTAATTTATGTGAAACGTGTATTTTAGGTATCGAGAAACACGTAACATGTAAAGATCACATGCATAGAAGTTCAAAAGATGTAAAAAGAACTTTATCTGACAAAAGTTGACTATTAATCACTGAACAAAAAATGTCCCGAAAATTGGATTGCATTTTAGTGCATTTTCAATGATTAAGAGATAAGACACCGTAGAATATTATAATATATATATCTAAATAAAAGATAGAGTTAACACAAAGTTTTCAATTCGATCTGCAACATGAGGATGGTATATTTAGGAATCGTTTCCCGATAATTTGTTTAGTTACCGGGCTGTTGATAAACTGACACACAAGTAAAGTTCCGAGTTTACCTTACATTTTGGCGAAGGTTTAAGGATTTTTGTTTAAACTTACAAAAATCATACCATGATTTTTTGCATTTGACTTTATATGGATGGATTTCAAATAAAAAATTAAAGATTCAACCATGAATCAGGGATTCTTAAACAGAAAATACGACTCGAGGGTTCATAACAAGGCTGAATTTCGTGATAAATTCCACCATCCACAAACTGAATTTTGAAGAATGTGCTTACATACATGTACATACATATTGTCACAATGTTGATTTTTTATGATATTTTCCGGCATTATTACAACTGAGTGCCAGGCTAATGGTTGTAATGCAACATCCACTGAACCGATTATACTCGACGAATTGATAAACACAAACCAAATTTCTTGTATAAACTCCAACGCACAAAACTGTGGTTAGTTCAGACGCAATATGGGATTCTAAGATATTTTTCTTCTAAAAAAAAAAAAGTCCATTTTTATTAGCCATCGGACACAATGCTATTATAACAGTTCATAATATATCATTTCAAAGGAGACCTTCCATGTCAGGAATGGATCAAGAATATTAGAAAAGAGGGGCTCTGATCTATCATTTGCTATTTATTGTCTATTATTCTAGAGTAGACGAAATATAAAAGATAACTATAACACAATGAACAAATCGGTTTTCTTGGCGCATATTGATACACATTGATGATCTACAAGTTCGTGATGACGACCATAAACTTCTGTAGTGATAACTTTTATATTGTAGCAACATAATCTTGTTTCCGAATCATAATTGAAAGAAGTTTCGCGCAATATAAAAAGTCTTTGTAAATACGACAAGCTCTGATATAACGTATGAGTTGTCATATAAATACTCCATATAAGCAGGTGCTGAAGGGATGTTGCTACAGATGAAATTAAGGAAAGTTGGCAATACGGCATGAAAAGTTGTATAGTTCAAATTTACAATGTTATAATTTTAATTTTCGGGCAGCCATTAACATCTGTCTGCTTCACACAAAGAATGCATAAGGGACATCATTTATATAAAAGCAGATCGGCGGGCGCTTAAGGGAAAACAAGAATAAATTCTTTGTATTTAAATATGTTATTTTTATGAATATGTGTGTATTAATGCTGTCTTGTCTTGATTATGGACATGTAAGTCATATATTATGTAGTTGACTAGACGATACAGATCATTCAACTTTTTGAAAATATATATCATCCAATTCATTGATAAAAAACAACACAGTACAACAGATCGTCCTTGATGAGTTTTGTACAAATTGTTTCATAGAAGAACATACGTAACTAGATTTTGCATGTTTTTTTTTTATTTCAAAGATAAGTTTTGCAATAAACAAGAGGTTCCCAGGAGCCTGAATGGCTCCCCTGGTTAAATCTTGCCTTTGAAGGCCAATAAATTTAACAAGAAGTTGTCCAACAGTTTTGACTCAAGAAGTCTTTGGTAGGATTGATCTTCATAAGGATCATTTAAGCAATTGTGAGTTTCTTTCTATCTTAGTTTTCAAGATATTGGCTGAAAACTGTAACAAAAACGTCATTTTCCCCCTTTCATGGGCAATAACTCTTACAAGGAAGCGTCTGATAACTTTATCCCTAAATATTTCCCAATTGGTCAAGTAGTGTCAGAAGAGAACATTTTTGAAAGAAATAACCTTGAAAATAGAAAAAAAACGACAAAAAAGGACAATTACTCCATGGCTTAAAACGAAATTTGACTACAGATAGATCTAATCACGCTGAACACTTTTACCCCATCCATGTCAGAATTTGGCTAAAATTAACAGTTTTTGCGAAAAAAATACTGTCTGACCTCCATGTTCTATTTTAGTAAAGGTGACAATAACTCCAACATAGCTAAATGGATTAAAACCAAAATTTGACCACAGTTAGGTCTTATCATGCTGAACACTTTTCCCCGTAAGTCAGAATTTGGCTAAACCTAACAGTTTTGGAGATGTGAGAAATTACTGTCCTTCCTCTATGTTCTATTAACAGCGGCCGTGTTTTTCGACGAATCAAAAATCCTCATACAAATTCTATGCAGGATACCCTAAGAAACAGTCATACTAAGATTAGTTCTAATCGGTCAAGTAGTGTCAGTGCAGAAGAGTTTTAAAAAATTTTAACGACGGATGACAATAACGGACGCCAAGTGATGGCAATAGCTAACCTGACTTTCGGACAGGTGAACTAAAAAAATCAATATGAAAAATTATTTTTTTTTCTGCCGGTAAAACAATACTTAAGATAAATTTGTTCATTCATGAATGTGCCCCAATTAATTATTTTATGCATAACTTGGATCTCTCGTAACAGATAATCTAGACATTGGAGCTTCATATGAAATTTGTAATTCCTATCGTTACACAATGTCTAAAATTTTTTCATTATATTGTTTCATTTAAAATTTCTTTGTAATTATCAATTCAAGTTTCTGTTCCCTTAGCCCCGATCTTGCGTCTGTTGATCCGAGTTGATCTAGAAATAAATGAAGAACGAACGTGAATATGAAAGTCGTCTATTGACAAATTTGAAATAAGATTTCTTTCACTCCAGTAATTTATTCGTCCAGAAAGTCCGAAGCAGCTGTCATGCTTTGACGTAAATATCGCCATATCATTCGTACTTTATTGTAATGAGCTGGTGCCGAAATCTACGATTGTTTTCAATCTATGTGAGATACATCTTAAATGTTTGAAACGGAGACTTCAAACATAATTGACGTTGAAGTTGAGCTGACAGTCGAAAACTAGAGAACATTAAACTAGCTTTTATATGAGGCGTACAAGGAGAACATATGTCTTTGTCAGTAGATCTGATTTTTGCTGAAAGATATTTGTCAGCAGTTTTTTGTCTTACTTTTTGTCACACAGATTACTGCTAATTTCCTTGGATGGTAACAACAAATATTTTTTGAAAGCTATGGGCTAAAAATACCGCATATTTTCTTTCAATATAATTTCACGACAAAAAGATTGTCACTAATTTGCAATTTGTTGCAAAATTGTGCAAAATTTGTCAGTTGAGTTGTTAGATTATTAAACTTTGCAATAATGGTTGGTCTCAAATACAAAAAAATAATTATTCGTATCCGACTAAAAATAACAAACCGTCCCTAAGATATAGTATCGATTATATGATGATAATGGGTAGAAGGAAGTAAGGTACGACAGCATGTCCATCTTCCTTTGTTTACTTGCGAGACAACCTAATATCCCGCGAGAAAGAAATCTTAAGGTCATACATAATACTTCCATTAAAATTTATTTACGACATTCTAATTTGCTGATGACGGAGCAGGATATGCTGTACTTTCTTGGGTTCCTGTTGTCTCTCTTAGAGGATTTTAATACTTTTAAGCGCTCAAGGTTTTTAAAGCTATTTTGTTTTCCTTATCATTAGTTTATGAAATTAATATTCATTTGCCTGTAGTTTGTTTGTAGATAATCTCTGTTTCGTGTTTTGGGCATGTTCTTTGGTTTCGATTTCTTTATATCGTTTCATTTTGATGCTTAGGTATGGTTTGGTTATATCTAAAAAAAAAATACTAGTGGGTAGTCAACACACCTCCACCTGATGACATAAGCTAAAATAATAACTGTTCCGCCCAAAAAACAAAACACCGACTACAGTACCAACGATAACTGGTGTGTCTTCTGGAAAGAGAAATTGAAAATAAGTTCAAAATATTTGTCGTAGTGTCTTTATACAGAAACATAATTGTAATGTTTTTTTTAAATACCACATAGAGTTATATATTCTTTTATTCAATATCAAATATATAACACGGAGTAGTTATGTAAGATCCATGTTCTGTAGAAAAAAACATAAGTGAATAATTTCTTGCTTATTCTATTTTATTGACATATTTAAGGAATGACTGCTTTATTTTTTATTTATTTTTTTTTTTTTGGTCTATGAAGAAATAACCTTTATCACGTAGTGCACACTAAATGACCTGCGTCGTATATTAAATTCATTTGCACACAACAGGCATTGAGGTTATTACAAATAGACAAAAAATGTAACAGTATTTCCTCGTGAAGACAAAATTGGTTTATCTTATCAGAAAGCGTGTTATATCTGAATTAAATTACATTGGTATGGTACATAGCAATGATATTGGTAAGAGCATTAGTCGCTCTGTTGTGTTTTGGGTGTCGTATCTCAACGTATTTCAACACGGCTGTATACTTAGCAAAAGGTATCTCTATTATAACCAATGAACCGTTTTCGTCTAATACGTATGAAAACGTAGACAGAACGCTGTAATATATTTAAAGCGTACTTTATGCTGAACAAAACTTGTAATACAAAACGTGTTCCATTCAATAATTTAATATGCCGTCATCGCTAACTGTGCGGTTGAGTAAGTTAAATGCAAGGTTTATGTACCTTTTATTACGTAAAATCTCCGAAACAGAGGTCCTTGTATCTACTATGTCTACAGACAGAGACGAAGGAGCTAAACTTAGTTTGTTTCGGAGATTTAGCCTTTGAATTACCAATCGATTCCCAGACGTTATTACATTAACATTTCTACGAATTGGACTAGGTTTAAGTATTTTTTATTATTATTTTGCAAGGAATAAGTGATAAGTAAATGATTTTTGTAAACATGAACATTTCCGAGATGTTCTAATTTTCGCGTTGAACAGAAGAGTGAAAAAAAACAGTGCCTACTTAATAGATTTTAACGTTACGTAGCGCTAATCGTTTTTTGAAACAGCGATATTTGATAACTGCGAATATGTTCACATCACAGAATCCGCCAAAATATAATAAACACGGAAAGTAATTTGCTTACACTACATGTAAGTAAACAATTATAACTTTATATAGGGATAAACAATGTTAGTTCTGAACCAATGACACTGTCATCACATTTCAAAAGAAAAGACTAAAGGACAGTTTGAAACATCTTGAAGAAATAAAGCAAAACAAAACCTACGACATAATAAGATAAACTCAGAAAGTACATTACAATAACATACATACATAACCCTGTTTGGGGAAATGTGACGTTCTATCGAAAATATTTCATGAACATAAAAAAACATACATTCCAGTATGATTCCAAAATTGTCTTTAGGTTACATTAAAATATTTCTTTTCTATAATAAACAGTCCGCGGTGCAGTGGGACAGGTTTAATGTAGAAATAAGATCCACTTCTTTATATACCAAAATTCCGATTTATCATTCTTTTGTCAATCTAATATAAATAACCAAAAAAAAAAATGAAAAATAAAAAAATTATCAAGAATTTGATTATGATCATATACGTAATCAAGTTATTTATAATATTTTCCACACACACGAAACTTGCTAATCCTTCTCATGTCGTATTTCTTACACAGGCAAATGGGCCACATATGAGAATCATATAATTTGCATAATATTATTTTCATATAAATCGAGCACCATATGATAATCACATGAATAGGCTTACATATGATAATCACATGGTTATCATATGATAATCGTATGTTTTTCCAAATCTACAGAGGAAGATCTTTACAAAATGCTGGAATTTTTTATCGACAACATATTTGTCCAGTGTGGTGGACGTGTTTTTCAACAAACGGTCGGCATTCCAATGGGAACAAATTGTGCTCCTTTACTTGCTGACCTATTCCTTCACTCTTATGAGGCTGACTTTATAGCTGATCTGATCCGAAATAAAGAATATCGTTTGGCTATATCCTTTAATCTCAGTTTCCGCTATATACATGACGCATTATCTTTAAACAATCCTAATTTCGGGAATTTGATACATTGCATCTACCCCAAAGAATTTGAGATAAAGAATACTACAGACACTGTAAAGTCAGCCTCATGTCTTGACCTACACTAAGAAATCGATGGTAAAGGAAAACTATTGACCAAACTTTACTCCAAACGTGATGACTTTTCATTCAAAATTGTCAACTGTCCTTTCATCTGTGGCAACATCCCTTCAGCACCTGCCTATGGAGTGTTCATATCACAACTCATACGTTATGCCAGAGCTTGCCGAAAAGCCACAGACTTTTTGTATCGCGCTAGAACTCTAACAAATAGGCTTCTGGCACAGGGTTATGTTGCTACAAGATTGAAGTCATCACTACAGAAGTTTTATGGTCGTCATCATGAACTCGTGGATCGTTATGGTGTATAAATATGCACCACGAGAACTGATTTATTCAACGGGTCATAGTTTTCCTTTCTTCGTTTGTCTACCCCGGACTTGACTTTTTATGAGCAACTCGGCGGGTGGTTCTAGAAAAGCAGAGGACGCTTACCCTACCGGTGCACCTGGTCCATGCTCCCAGTTTTTAGTGGAGTCTGAGTTGCTCATTTGCTTTTGTTACTTTGTATGTATGATTTTAGTTGCTTTATGTCTGTTTTCCATTTCTGGTCTTTGTCCCTGGATTGCATTCTTTTGATTACCGCTATAACCTTGGTTCCCTTGCTTACTCTTTCACAAGCATATAATTGTCATATGTTTTCAAGCCAAAATTAACATATGAAAATCATATGATAATCATATGACTATCAAATGTTAAATATCGCATGACTGTCGTATGATTACCATATGATTATCATATGAATCGAGCAGTATATGATTATCATATGTGGCGCAATTGCCTGTATACAGTAACATAGTATTATTCAATAGGTGAAACAAAGACAAAAAGTAATATGTTATGTAATGTTCTATATTGACCAGGTATACAAAACATAGCTATCGTGACATGACAGTTTGACTAGAGCATGTAAGAACTTGCAAGACAGAAAAATTCTAGATACACACGTGAAATATTTCAAATTCTGTGACGAGAACATAGTAATCTTACCTACATTTCATTTTGATAATTGATTTTGTGACTAGTACGCCAATTTAAAATGCACTGCTTGTCGAAATTACTTTCTATTTATAAATAAGGGTTATACAATATAAAATCATACATACAAAGTAACGAAAGCAAATAAGCAACTCAGACTCCACTAAAAACTGCGAATTGGACCAGGTGCACTGGTAGGGTAAGGGTCCCCTGCTGTTCAAGAAACACCCGTCCGTGGTAGACAAACGAGAAAAAGAAAACTATGACACGTTGAATAAATCAGTTTTCAAGGTACAGATCCAAGAGTTCATGATGACGACAATAAAACTTCTGTAGTGATGACTTCAATCTTGTAGCAATATAGCCTTGGTTCAGAAGCCAACTTTTTAGAGTTCTAGAGCGATACAAAAAGTCTGCATAGTTAGGGCAAGCTCCGGCATAACGTATGAGTTGTGATATGAACATTCCATGTTGCCACAGATGCAAGGAAAGTTCACAATTTTGAAAATTCATCACGTTTGTCGTGAAGTTTGGTCAATAGTTTTCCTTTATCATCGACTTCTAAATGTAGGTCAAGATATGAAATTGACTTCACAGTGTCTGAAGTATCCTTTATCTCAATTTTTTTGGGGTACATGCCAATCTTAAATGAACATTTCAAATTTTGTAAATGAAGCGATAAAAGACTTATACCTGTTGCTTGAGCAGGAGTTATAGTTGTTGTTGCTGTGATTCCGTTCGACCGGTACCAGATACAGATATATCAGTTACAAACAGTATGTACAGTTCACCTGCAGAACTTTCCATAGATCCAAAGACCCAGCCGTGTCCATTACAGCATGACTGCACAAGTTGAATACTAGTATTGTCAGGTCCTGTAGAGGAATAAATCATTCGAAAAACTTATTTTAGTCTTCCAATTTGTCTTAATTAACAATTACTCTTGCTTCTACTTCCATGAATAAGCACACAATATCTACTCTTACTTGTTTCTTCTAAATTGTTAAAAAAAAAACGCGCCTTTTCTCTATTACTCGTAGATCAGGCTTATGGTCGTTGAAATAAAAGGGATATCATATTTTTTTCGATAATTTTTCAACTTTCTATACAATGTAAAAATCTTTCTGCAAGACAAATTTATAATAAAATGCCAATTATTGTAGTAGAGAGAAAGTAATGCAGTGAGTCACAATTCTATTGATTTTGTTTTTCTTTACAGATCATTACAAAACTATTTTCGAACTTCCTTCATTACTTTTTCTTGTTTCTAAAATTACACGTAACATCCTGAATTCATTTGCACTATAATGAAACATGACAAAAAATATGTTCATGCTCTGCATGGTTCTTAGGTAGACTTGTACTTAAAGTTGATTTTATGTTGTTAATTTTCCACGTTAAAAAGTAATTATCGCGCAACTCCTGATAACTATGACACGAGTAAAACTTTAGTGTCGTGAATGAAATGCTTAATTGAAAGCGGGTAATAATATTGAATTTTAGCCAAGTATTATTTCACAGTACTAACCATCATACACGTACAACATGTCATGAAGGCAAACTCCCTTAGAATTTTCTATATGACACGATTTTATTTGAATCTGTATGGTGTGATTAATACAATTGGTTTTAATGTACCAGTCTTTATGGTATCTGTAAATTGAATATACAAAAATCACTTACAAAAGCCACATTCATATTTATGAATATATGTTTCTAATGTCCAAATTGCATTAGGTCAGTTAGATACTGGGTCATTTTTTTTAAAGATTTAAAATAAATTGACTAGATTTTAAAAGTGAAATAACATCAAAATAAGATCTCAATGATAAAGATTATGGAAGAAATTAAATATCTGTAAATGCACAGAAAACAACAGACAAAAAGACTTTAAGTGTAGAAATGCAACAAGAAGATGTAAATATTAAAACAAAGCAAGCTAATTCACTTTTTCAATGGGTAAAAACCTTGATTGGGAACACTTGATATGATGAATGTATTTTTAAAAAAATGAAAAATAAACATGCATAAAAATTTCACCACTTTTAATGAATAATTTATATCTATGAATAAAATGAAATCAGCAAGGAAGATTAGCTGTTTAACAAAATAATGAAAATTTACATGCTGTATAATAATTGTTATTGCATTTCGTATTTTATAATTTCCATTTAAACAATGTACTTCTGATACACCCATATTTTGTGATATTACACGCGTGGTGTTTCAAAAAGAAGTGATCCTGCATGGCTGACATCGGTTGTTCATCTTTACTATAAAGTTGGTTTCTGTGGCAAAATAATCAGAACCAATACTTATTGGTTGTATTTGCCTAAATTGGTAAATTAAAAAACAAATACTTCAAAAATGACTTCACAGTGTCTGTAGTATCCTTTATCTTAAATTCTTTGGGGTAGATGCGATGTATCAAATCCCCGAAATTAGGATTGTTTAATGATAATATGTCATCTTTATAGGGGAAATTTAGACTGAAGGATCTAGTTAAACGATGTTCTTTCTTTCGGATCAGATCAGCTATAAAGTTAGCCTCATAAGAGTGAAGGAAAAGATCAGCAAGTATAGGAGCATAATTTGTTCCCTTTGAAATGCCGACCGTTTGTTTCAAAACACTGGATAATGTTGTCGATCAAAAATTCAAGCATTTTGTTAATATATTCTTCTGTATATTTGAAAGATATTTTGAATTATTTCTTACAAAGTATGGGAAATCTTTACAAAGAGCTATATATTTGTATCTAGATGTACCATCTTCTTTGGAAAAACAACGATGTATAATGTTTTAAGTCGGGATTTAACTGAGTATGGGAAATAGAAGTATACATTGTTGAAAAATCACAGATTTTAATGTATTAGTTTTGATCATATTCTTGAACTGAAGGTCTCCAGAAGATCTCCCAAATTTTTCAAGATCTACATTCAAGTAATACCACTACGGAAGTAACAAGTGTTGTGGTAGGACTGCAGACCCTCTTTGGCAGCTGTGAATATAGAAATTAAAACCGGTTTTACTTGACCACATCTCATGACTAACAAAATATTTGTTTTTGAAAGATGCATGGCTTCAAATAACGCCTAGTGTAATGCTTTTGATAGAGAGAAACGAAATATTACCAAATGTTGAAAGAAGAATTGTTTTTCAGATCCGCGGATTTCTGGATTTAATTTCTACTTACGAAGCAGTGCCTCATCAGTTTCTAATGATTTGTAGTGATACTTAACGGTATAATACATGTGTTTGGAAAAAAACACTTCTATTGTAAACATACGACATTAACTGCTCATCAACCTATTGATTCATGATTGAAAAAAATGTCAGGGTTTGCAATTTTTTCCTAACTTTATACATGCGGTATAACATCCATGTGGTATAACATACATGCGGTATAACATCCATGCGGTATAACATCCATGTGGTATAACATCCATGCGGTATGACGTCCATGCGGTATAACATCCATGGATTAACAGTGATTTTGGTTATTTAATAATGGTTACTGAACAATAATCCGATCCATAATCAAGTCCAAACAAATCTGAAATATTACACCACCCAAACAGATGGTACTGCAATTGCCATGACTTGATACAGGTATTTCAAATGGGTTAAATCTAGGTTTGACAGCCCGTTAGACCTTACATTAAAGGAAGTGCATGGTTAAAGCATTACACAAAATGATTATTTTCATTAATGTGTCTTTGACTCGTTATACTTTTTACTTTTACTTTTGGATGATATTCGAAAGTTTAAAAGTTTTGGATAAAGGTAATACGCTGTTGTATTTGTTGCGTTTTACCATCTGTTTAATTTTTCCATGATGAATGTTTTGAGGATAAGACTGAAAAAAGTCATATTATAGCAAAAATTATAATTAGTGTTTTGTTTTTAGAGTTTTGCTCGAATTTTTATTTGATTTTTGTTAAAGTAATACACTTGTCAAATGTATTAGTTAAGGATAACTTATTTCACAGAGATTAAGAACAGAGAGAACGAATTTAATACATACCCATTAGGATAATGTGTTATACCATTGTATCCTGTGTGTGAGTAGAGTGTCTGTATCAGTGGTGTGGCTATAAGACTTTCGGAACAACAGCAACATTTTTTATACACGAAAATTCACGGAACAAGTTAAATGAGAGTTTTCTTAAAGTATTCTGAAAGACATCGGAAACATGGTTTTCTTAATACGGGCATTGATACTGATATGCTTAACATTAATAATGATCGACAGAAAAAATACTTCAGCTTCTATCACATAAGAATTAATTTAGACGCGCGACAATTCAAGCCCTAAAAGTAGAATGAGGAAACAGAACGAACTAATTACATCGTGCATAAATCGGAATGATGAGGAAATACTTATAATACTGAAGATGAGGGGAAAAAAAACAAAATATCGTTGACACACATTTATCTAATATCAATATAACTATGTTACCTAAAGTTGTATAGAAAAATACACCAATGAAAAAGACTGTAATTAACTTCATACTGAGGAAATCTGAAATACAAATTGACTTTAAGTTATTATAATATAAATATGACGTGTTTTTTTTAAACGTGGTAGAACGGTGTTATCTATATGACAAACGTCAATGACATACCAAAGTCGTAAATCCGATGCCATACTCAATTTTACTGACATCACAGTAGTAGTTTTCTCTACAATTTCGTACCACAAATAGCCTGCATTTATTTCATTAGCATTAAGAATCGAAATACTTCACTGAGTGATCAGTTTACCATTGTGATATCATTGAGGTACAAATAGGGCGATATAAATGGCCAGGTCGTAGTAAAACTATGATAAATATAATTATGTTACCTAAAGCCACCTAAAGTTGTCTAGAAAAATACAGCAAGGAAAAAGACTGTAATAAACTTTATTCTGGGCTTCATTTTCTATACAACTTATAAAATGGATTTTCCGAGAATTATGTCTTAAAAAATGAACAACAATGCAAAATCTTCAGTGTTAAAAATCACAACGTCAATACAAAATACCGTGAAATTCAATTTTTTTATGATGAATGATTATTCTTTGAAACACATGTTTAGGTTACAGACCACCAATTCAACCAATGAGCATTTGGAACGTACGCAAAAATAGTCCTACGCAGAAATTACCCCTGTTCCTCATAGTGCTGTGAAAAAAGTTCTCGTCTTATTTAAAAAATTTAAACAGTGTCTGAAAGGAAAAACATTTCTGTACATTTTACAGGTGCATTTTGCTTCTTGTGATGTGAAGCCTAATCTCCATAATGATTTTTAAATATACCCCTATCTTGTGAAAACACTGGGATTTCCCATGCTATTTATAGACCCTTCACTTCCGGTGACCAGTACTGCACTGCAAGTCTGCTAACCCCACATGCCATTCTGAGGATTGTGAGCTGACATATGTAGAATCATGCTGATATATAGTCCTCTGCAGGTTAAAGTTAAGGTAAAGTCCAGAGAAGCCATTGAATATTGTGAAATTAGCATAGAAGCCTATGGAAAGTGGAATTAGTGGTTTTTAGCCTGAAGTTGAAGCCATGGCAAAATGAAAAGTTTCTTGAAATAGCTTTAAACTACTTGAAGATCTTGTTAACTTTGCCATGAGAGGAATACACTACAAAAATCCTTCAAAATATGCATTTTTTTAAGTTATGGGTCCAAATTATGGAAAATTGGTCTTCTTGGCTGATTTTTATGTCCTATCTTGTTAAAAGTGTAGAAAATTTAGTAAAAATATCAAATATTAAACTTTGAGGGCTGTCTTTACCTAAATATAGTAGTAATAAGCACTTGAAATCAAGTTTTGTGTAGATTTGAGCAAAAATTAGGTTAGAAATGAGGAAAAACTCACTTTCATTACTGCGGTTAAGGCCATATCAGCATTCCCCTATGGCAACATGGAAAATCCATTATTGAGTACTTTTTTTGCTTTAGGTGCCCTTTACTGGTCATGTTTTAATGTGAAAACACTGTATTTACAAATTTAAAGCCAAATATATCACCTTTTGTGAAAATTTAAAGATTAAGGATTTTTGACATGTGATCAAGAAAAAGGGGGAGGCATGTCAGAAATAATTTTTTAAAAATAGACCAATTTCTCAGAAAATGATTACTTTTAAAACTATTTCTTCATTAATATTGTTAAAAAACAAGTTGTGATTGATATTTTTTATTTGAAAAGTCAGAAAAAGTTCTTTGCAAATATTTAATGCATTTAAGTATGGTAGAATATTGTCACTTTTTTGCTCGCACAACTTGGTTACCCTATATTTAAAAATCAAATATTTAAAAAAGTGCTTGTCACATTTCACTGAAACTTTGCAAATGCATTCAGTATGTGTGTAGGAAGATACCTGTATAGTTATTTATTTTTTCTAAGACAAAAAGTGACTCTTTAGGTTACAGACCACCAATTCAACCAATGAGCATTTGGAACGTACGCAAAAATAGTCCTACGCAGAAATTACCCCTGTTCCTCATAGTGCTGTGAAAAAAGTTCTCGTCTTATTTAAAAAATTTAAGCAGTTTCTGAAAGGAAAAACATTTCTGTACATTTTACAGGTGCATTTTGCGATGTGAAGCCTAATCTCCATAATGATTTTTAAATATACCCCTATCTTGTGAAAACACTGGGATTTCCCATGCTATTTATAGACCCTTCACTTCCGGTGACCAGTACTGCACTGCAAGTCTGCTAACCCCACATGCCATTCTGAGGATTGTGAGCTGACATATGTAGAATCATGCTGATACATAGTCCTCTGCAGGTTAAAGTTAAGGTAAAGTCCAGAGAAGCCATTGAATATTGTGAAATTAGCATAGAAGCCTATGGAAAGTGGAATTAGTGGTTTTTAGCCTACAGCATACTACTATTACCATAATTCGCTTAATGAATATAAGTGTTTTTACGCAACAACTTAGACCAATAACGCTGCTGAAGGCCAAAATGTTTAACGATAGTGTGCATCGTCTCTAGCTTGACTTTTTTTTCCAGATTTACAGTATTATGAATTTTAATTAAATTCAAAAGCCCTAAAAACACTGATCATTCCTGGCATTGCATTTGGTACTTGATTCGGCTTCCCAATCGATATTTGTTTGTTTTGAGAACTTTACTTCTCGTATTAATCATATTTCTAATTTAAATCTTCCTATGTATTTGAAACCAAAGCTAATGATGTGAGAGTACACTTGGAAGCATGCGTCCACATACAAAAATTCGCAATATATATGAGAGGTATTGTATTAATTCTTAGTCAATCACCAACATACAATATGGTTCAATGTAAAAGTGACCAATTATCCTAACATATTCAATAATGAACGTTTGTAATCAATAACAATACATTTGAAGACAAACCAGAATTGCTAGAATCTACCAACAAAGTCTAACAGTTCACTAAATAAAGGAGGGATAAACCATGAAAGAAAATGACAAAGAAAATACCCATGACATTGGTTGTGTCAGTAGTATAGTATGAGCTCTAGCCTTATTATTTTTCGGGTGGAGCACCCCAATGTGCATGTCGTCACATCCTGTAACCTTGGACAGGAAGTGACTGGTAGTGGAGGGGATCGGAAGTGGACCTGCATATTACCAGAAGTGGACATTTGGTGAAGGGATGTGGATTTTTACACATTTACATGACTTCTGGTCTTGGTCTAGGTATTCATTGTTTATTCCATATAACTCCTCCTATTTTTTGCTGAACTATCCTCTCATTATCTAAGGTCCTGGTATCGTAGATCAATATGATTCAGCTAGTTGCACTTTTGTAACTTTTT
Source organism: Perna viridis (assembly GCA_037379345.1). Lineage (NCBI taxonomy): Eukaryota > Metazoa > Mollusca > Bivalvia > Mytilida > Mytilidae > Perna > Perna viridis. The sequence continues at coordinate 764,091 of CM074524.1, read as the reverse complement.
GATTTATTAAGGTCGTTGATTCTTATGCAAGGATGCACGATGCTCCGCTTTGGTTTCCACTTTAATTTGATATTATGACGTTGTACCACTTTTTTAACGTTCTTAATACACCTGCACGATCTTTCTTTCGAAATCCTCTATATAAAGTATTTATAGGTGTCACATCTGTTTTCTGGTCGACTTTTTTCTTTCCTCCAGCTGGTCTACCACGAGGTCTTTTTGGGGCCTCTCTTTCTTATGTCAGTTCATTCTTTGGTTTGCATTGTGCACTTTCTTTCGTCCATTGCACGTGTATGGCATCACCACCGGTGGCCTCTTCTAAATGAATCCCTCGAGAGGGCATTATCTTGTAAATCTTTATTGCTCCGAGTTCGTCAATCTCCTTTGCTTCTCAATCTCAATGTGTCGGGAGTGCCCCGTTCCACGTCGATCAGTAAATATCCGTGGAGTTTGGCGGTTGCGGTAGCATACTCGTGCGATTTCATAAAGTAGTTTGTCTTTTTGGGGAACATTTGTTGGGCCATGGTCATATCCTGTGTTACGTCACTGGGATTTTAACAGAACCAAGTACATGTAATGACCATTGCGATTGATGGTCCTGTTATACTTGTTTTTGTTTAACAGATTATGAACCGACAACATGACACTTATATTTTTTATGGTGATAATATTTCGTGAGGAAATGAGAGATAGATATATCTACTTCATCCATAATCTATCACAAGCAAGTGTCTCTCTCTGGAATCCAAGGTGTCAAGGTCAAGGAGTCCTTGTACAAAGTCGACATCCTCCATGGTTCCATAATGGTCTGGTACAGGTCGTAGCACCACGTTATCCGATCGGATCTATGCATCATCATGTGTTTCACGTTTTGAAGGAATCGGCGCACAAGCATAGTTTTTCCACTTCTGATGGGTCTACTTTGACGCTGGGTGGGATCGTCTGTCGGATGAGGGGAAAGTTTTCGTTACCTGGGTCCTTGGGTAAGTTTTCATGAGTTTCATCTTGGATCGATTTGCGTAGCCCTTTCATCGAAATATAAGGGTCTTGGCGTAGTTCATTCATCATTATATTTTTTTTTCTTTTCTCAAAGCCTGTTGGTGTAGTTCTGTAATTAAAGTATCGTAGTCCGATAAATTAGTTTGCATCGATTCTGTCTTTTTAAGAGTAATCAAGGGAACCAAGGTTATAGCGGTAATCAAAAGAATGTAATCCAGGGACAAATACCAGACATGGAAAACAGACATACACAACAAAGAACATAAAGTAACTAAAATCATACATACAAAGTAACAAAAGTAAATGAGCAACTCGGACTCCACTAAAAACTGGTTTTCCAAGACCTGGTGAAACATATCAAAAATAGAAATATGTAGTATATCTTTGTCCAGACCATAACTTTTTTTGTCCTTTAACCTAGACTTCTAATACTTGGTATGTTGGTAGATCCTCTCGGGGCAGAGTGTCGCGTACCAGATTGGGTGACCGTTGACCTTGACCTTTAACCTCAAAGTCAAATTACATACAAATTTTGGCAAAATACGATTCGCAATTTTGTCTGTGCCATTACTTTTTGATATTTTACTTAGATATCTGACCTGTTTGACATTTAAGTAAATCACATCAAGTTAGAATGAAATGTTTTAGATTGGATGACTTTTGACCTTGGTGTTTGACTCCAAGGTCAAATGACATACACATTTTGTCCCAGTCATAATTTTCTTTTGTCTTTTTACTTAGACATCTGATATTTGGTATGGGATTATGTTTTCTCAAGGCAAGGCGCCTCGTACTAGATTGGTTGATATTTGAACTTGACCTTTGACCTCATGGTCAAATAATATATCAACTTTTGACTTGATGAGTGTTAATGAGGACAGATGTCATATGACTGATACTTAATTGTTTTTATTATCAATTTAGATCGAAGATCAGAATTGATATAGCAGTCGCCAGCGCCTTTAGATTTGTAAAGCCTGGAAGCATCTGTAATTTTCTTACTCTACCACAAGAAAATAGTCCCATTGGCATACCCCATTAAGGTTCACATGCAGATAGTTAGGTCCACTTTGTAGGTATTTCTAATATGTTCATTTCAATTCTATGTTGTTGACAACAATAAACAAACCCAATAAACAACTTTTACTGCGAACTTAATATGCTGATTAATTTAGTTTGTAATTAAAAATAGATGAACTCTTATCAGTACCTGTTTATTTCTATGCATTTACTCGAATAAACAAGTCGTTCATGTCGATATATTCAAGTTGCCTATTTATTTTTAAGCGCGTAATAAACCATTTCATGTTTAGCTAGAAGTAAAAATCCTGCAAGTGTATAATTATTAATCTTCAATCATAGAATTCGAATATGAAGAGGAATGCTGAGTACCTATTGGAGGAATTGGTTTCAGATATCTCATACAGGCCCTGACGGATAAAATGGGCAGTTGTTCCGATCAAGAAACTTATATAAAGAAAGGGATTTCAGGCTTTTATTTGCCGCTCATCTTTTGGCCATTTTTGTTACAAAAGGGTAGGACAACACCTGAAACCATCCTGATGTAACATTCACTGTATCGTGTATTTTATTTCACTCTTATTAGGCTGACTTTATAGCTGATCTGATCAGAAAGAAAGAATATCGTTTGGCTAGATCCTTCAATCTCAGTTTCCGCTATATACATGACGTATTATCTTTAAACAATTCTAATTTTGGGGATTTGATACATCGCATCTACCCAAAAGAACTTGAGATAAAGGATACTACAGACACTGTGAAGTCAGCCTCATATCTTGACCTACACTTAGAAATCGATGGTAAAGAAAAACTACTGACCAAACTTTACGACAAACGTGATGACTTTTCATTCAGAATTGTCAATTTTCCTTTCATCTGTGGCAACATCCCTTCAGCACCTGCGTATGGAGTGTTCATATCACAAGTCTACCTTGGACTTGACTTTTTACGAGCAACTGGGCGGGTGTTTCTAGAAAAGCAGAGGACGCTTACCCTACCGGTGCACCTGGTCCATGCTCCCAGTTTTTAGTGGAGTCCGAGTTGCTCATTTTTTGTTACTTTGTATGTATGATTTTAGTTACTTTATGTTCTTTGTTGTGTATGTCTGTTTTTCATGTCTGGTCTTTGTCCCTGGACTGCATTCTTTTGATTACCGCTATAACCTTGATTCCCTTGATTACTTTTTTATTAGTTGGAAAATTAGTTGAAGCGAGTTACTCCCAAATCTAAGATCCCCCTTTTCGTGTTATATACTAGTCGGGCTGTATATTTGATATTGGGAGCAAGCCCCTGTGATTATATCGTTTATGTTAATGCACGTGTCTCTGGATAGGGTGCCCAGAAACTCAGCGCTTTTACATGACACATAGGTGTCTATGACTAGTAGCATTTGAGCTATAAAGCTTATCAACTGAGAAATATATCTAGTTGAGAGGAATATGTTTTTTAAAGATCAGAAATAAACTTTAATACAGTCAATGAAATGTAAAATATAGGTTGCAGACTTCGTTTGGATGCTGATTCAATATCCTTGATGAATTAGAGTGTTAAATCAGGTATAGAAAATATTGCAACAAAAATGAAATTTAAAAGATTTTTTAAAATGAATTTATAGGCATTAGAAAAGATTGTAACAAAATAAAATTTAAAAAAGATTTTTGAAAAAGTCAACAATGACAACAGACAACTACAACGAACACAAAGTGACGGCAATAGATCACACTGACCTTCGTCCTAGATGTGCTTAAATATGCGATGAGAAAACCAATCTCTTCTCACTAAATTCTGTTACTCCAAATGTTTAAAACGCCAGACTGATTAATTGAAGTTTTAATTAATGTATAAATTGAGCGACATTGTCTTTTCAGCGACTTTCTTTTGAGCAACGCTTTTTGAGTAATTGCGTATATCATTTGAGCGACATCAAATCAATACAAAATATAAAAACGGCATATAAATTCAGCGACATATTTTTTAATTGATTAAATACAGATGTACATAAAATTCACATAAACGGTCCACCAGTTCGCACTGGTCAAAACTAGCCCTTTCTCGAATGTATTAGTTCAACTTCAGTGAATCGACCAGTACTTTTTCCCTTCTGAATATCACTCAAAAGATTAAACGACAATAAATAAAGACAAAAATATATTAGTGAAATACATTTAAAATGGAGAATGAGAAGTACACAACGAATCGAGGGAAAGAAGGTATAGTTGTTGATGGATTTAAGTATAGGCTTGACAAATCATATAGTGCCACACATCTTTGGAGATGTATAAAAGCCAAATGCAAAGCCCGATGCAAGACAGATTTAACGGATTTGATGATATTGGATGGACGTAATGAGCATAACCATGAAAAGGAAGAAGAAAGAAAGATATAGAGACACAACATCAGACAAGCTTGCAAGAGAAAAGCTGAAGACAGCATAACAGAACGGCCACACAAGCTAATAGTACATGAAGTATTTTATATAAACTATGTGGTTTCAGTGAACAATAAACAAACACTATATCCTGCTCAAAATCCTACTTCCACCTCCCCGTGGTGAGCAGGGGACACTGACTAACGGAAGAGGTAATAAGTATTTTTCTCAGGTAAATGTCGCAGAATTTAAAAAATAAAAAGTCGCTCAATTTATATGTGTTTTGTCGCCGAAAAGATCATGTCGCTCAAATTAAAAAAATGCAAAATGTCGCTCAATTCATCATCTCCCAATTAAATATCATCGTATTGGAACAAAAAGTAAACTTTACCTGTAACTTATCATTGTGAACTTACCATGTCATTATCTGCAAGCTTTTAGGAAAAAAAGTCCTTAAAACGATTATTTCTGTAAATTTTGCTAAGTTCAAGGCCCGTAATTTCGGTAAAATCATCGGAGCGAAACCGAACACAAACTTGTATTGTAACTTATCACGGTTAATTTATAATAAAAATCATGTCAATATCTGCAAATATTCAGAAAAAAAAATGTCAAAGCCTGTAATTTCGGTAAAGTGAACTTGACTTTTAACTTATCATGGTGAAAGTATTAACCAAAAAAAAAAGTTTTAATATCTGAAAGTGTTTAAAAAAAAATTTGGAAAACTTAAAATAGACTAATGGACTGACGGTCACACGGACAGGTCAAACACATTATACCCTGCGCAACTGCATTGTGTGGGGTATAATTATTTAAGCTCAGAGTTCTTCTCCTTTGAAATTAAGAGAACACATATTCCATAACACATGTAAAAGATTAGTACTGCTACTGGAGTTACGCACAATCAGGTGATAAAGGGTAAGTGATTCTTTACAATTACGAAATACTGTGAGGTGAAATATTGCATGAAATCAGTAATTAATTTAAGCCAAAATTGTGTATGTCATTTGACCATAAGGTCAAAGGTCATGTTCAAAAGTCACACACTTGGTACATGACACTCAACCTTGGCGTGAAATACCCACATACCAAATGTCAGTAATAAGGCAAAAAGTTATGACACAGGCAAAACTTTGGGTGGTATTTTGCCAAACATGAGGTGGACAGGTTAAGGTAAAATTTCATCTATTCTGGTACGCAACACTCCACTTTGAGAGGATGTACCAACATGCTAAATATTAGAAGTCTAGGAAAAAAGATAAAAAGCGTTATATTATGGACAAATTTTGTATGAATGGCATCAAACTTTGGTATGTTATTTGAACATGAGTTCAAAAGTCAGGTTTTATAATCCCATACCAAATATCAGATGTCTAAGCGATAAGACAAAACGATTTTAGCCCAGACAAAATTTTCTATGGTATTTGGCCAAACTTTTGTATGTAATTTGACCTTGGATACCTATCTTGAACATTACACTTTACCTTAATGTGATTTACTTACATACCAAAAATCAGATATCTTGGTAAAAAGTCAAAAAACAATATGGCCAAGACAATGTTTTTTTATGGTATTTTGCCAAAACCTTTATGTTATTTGTCCTCAGGGCCAATAGTCTAGGTCAAATGTTACCTACCTAAAACATTACTCCCTGCTTTGGTGTGATATACTTAAATGCCAAAGATCAGATATGTAAGTAAAAAGACCAAAACATGATAGTACATACAAAATTATGTATCGTATGTTGCCAAAATTTTTATGTTATTTGACCTTGAGGTTAAAGGTCAAGGTCAAAAGTCTCCCGCTCTGTATGCGACAATCTACCCTGAGAGGATATACCAACATACCGAAAATTAGAAGTCTAGGTCAAAAGACAAAAATGTCATGGTCTGGACAAAGTTTGTATGAAAAACGATACGAAGAATAAGTCTTACAGGGGGTGCTTTTGGGTCGACATGAGCAAAAAACAATGATGTGCTATATATTTTTATTTTTGATATGTTTTAGTGGAGATCACCTACTACACATCTATACATATATTTGGATAACATCTTCTTGCTCTTGTTAGCAAAACGGGTCTGAACGTAGCCTATTTTCTTACATTTCAAATTGTCAAAAATTAAGAATTTTGGTTGCTATGGTAACCAGATCTGAACCAATCAGATTGCTTTGAACTTTATTGTAAATTGTTTTTCCAAAGACATACTTCATTAATATAATTATGTAGTTTGACCAATTTCCACCATTAGATATAAAAAAAATACATTCAAATTGAGATGTTTTTGTGTTTTTAGGCCCAAAATTGGTTGTTGCTAAGGAATAGTCGTTGCTATGTTAACGGTGAAAACAATTTTCATTTTTTTTTTATATTAATTCTTGTTTTTCCATTAAATCCTACATATTGCAAGTCAATTTGATTCAAATGTCTGACATCGATAAATCACCCACTGCACGATTCTTAGGTGGATTGCTACTTAAAACATAGTAATAGAGTTAAAATCGGTCAACGGGTTAGGGTTAGGAGAAATGGAGGGGAAATTGTATGTGACTAGAATCAGTACAGTAGAGACAAGGACAAGAGTCGTGAGAGTTGGGAGTAAGAGTCAAGAGTCGTAAGACTTGAGAGTAAAGTCGAGACTTTAGCGTCAAGAGTCGGAGTCAAAAATCGAGAGTAAGGGTCAAGAGTTGGGAGTAAGAATCAAGAGTCGGAGTAAAAATTCATGAGTAGGGAGTAAAAATCAGGAGTCGGAGTAAAGTGTCGTTAGAGTAAAAAGTCGGAGTAAAGAGTCAGGAGTAAGAGTCACAGGTCGGGAGTAAGAGTAAAAAGTCGGAGTAAAGTCGTTAGAGTCAAGTGTCGGAGTAAAGAGTCGTTAGAGTCAAGAGTCGGAGTCAAGAGTAGTCAGGATTAGGAGTCAAGAGTCAATATAAAGGGTCAAAAGAAATATAGGGGTAGGAAAGAGCCAAACATAGCCCCAAAAGGGGTGCTAGAGTATGGAAGGAATATCCGCTTGAAGACTTACACGCGACATGTAAACATTATATATATTGAAAAAAAAAACCGGTATACCCGATATAGCCCCATAAGAAATGAAACGGTAGAATGCGTCTGTAATAGGTGATGAAAAATCTGAAATGAAAGGCATTATACCATTCAACGGTTCTTAACGTTCCGGTTGTAAACATCATTTGCACAACGTCAATAACAAATGTCAGTATAATCTTGACATAATCAATGATAAAACTGCATTATTAATTATTCACATTGAGTACAAAAAAATTTAAACATTATTAAACTAAATTAATTAAAACTATAATAAGAAATTATTTCTCAGTGGTAAACAACACGTCCTTATAACTGTAATGTATTCATAAAGCACAATAAAAACGGCTGAAAATCAATACATGGGCTATTGAAATCACCAGTGTAATGGAAAGTTTTAAACATCTGTCTATTCCGTGAGACATCTATTCAAATTGTATTACACAATCGAGCATCACAAAAAGAAACAAATAGATAAATTACGCAAAAACAATTAAACTACACAAAAATGATTAAAACAATGAACAAAAATCAAACATCCGAGTTGGACCTTAAATATATTCATGAACAAAGCCACTTTACATTAAAAAAGCGATAGAAGGATATCTGCTGAAAACATCTATTCAAAGTGACCAATCAATTTGACATTATTACACAATGACAATGAAATTACAAACAAATAATTTACAAAAATGAAAAAAAAAGATAATGAAAATGTAGAAGTAAAAAAATATAAACAAAGAAAGATAACTCTTGTCAAAATACACCCGCCATTTTTATACTTACCTGCTTATAAAATACTTTTATGTAGATACCAATGGAGGTCGTTTCCTCCCTCCAACCTTTAAGTCCCTCTCTTCCTAGGTCAAAGGGACCCCCTGTTTCAATTACTAGTCATGCCCCCCCCCACCATCTAAGTCCACTTCCGGTCACCCTATGTCAATTTCCGGTCATACCAAATGTCCACTTTCGGTCATACCCTTCGGTCCACTATGACGTTATATGTATGCGCATTGGTGTAGTCCACCCGGGTTCCACCCGAAAAATAATGCTACAGCTCATGCTATACTACTTGTCCCTATTGTATGACTTGTGATGTACTGTGATTCTCATGCAACCCCCGTTTGGGAAGAACTGGGATGATTGTACATACGGTGAAGACATAACTTTTTGTAAGTTTAAACTGGTCTGAAGCTGGCATGTTACATTTGTGTTATTTATATGCAGTTTCTTTTTTTTTTCGTTGTAACAAGGGACTTAAACCTTTTTGAACTGATTTTTAGTTTGTCTGTGAATTTTTTTTCTATAGTGGTCAGATTTTAAAGGGGAGAACTTTAACCCCGCCTGTTCCAAGTCAGGAATTTGTGCTCTCTCTATGGCTTGTTTCGTTTTCATCTTTAGTTTATTTTTAAGTTACTTGAGAATAAAGGGCAACTGTTTCGCTGTACCTGTATATAATGATGTTTTGGGGCCAGCCGCAGCCTCATCGTTCATTGAAGGCCAATTGGTGGCCTTGGGCTGACATTTTAATCTAGGTGGGTTGTTGTCTCTTTGACAAATATACCGTACCTATTTTAAAATGTTAAAATATGCCTATACCTTTACATGAGTTGGAAACAGCAACCACCTTTACATGAGTTAGAAACTGAAACCACCGATACATGTGTCTGAAACTGAACCCACCTATACATGAGATTGAAACAGAAACCAACTTTACATGTGTATAAAACAGGAACCGTCTGTACATGTTTTTGAAATGTGATTTTTTTCCCCTCATCTCTATAGTACAGCAAAACGAAAGCTAATAATCAACGTTTAAAATGATAAAAATATTTTTTTTTATTTTTGTGTCATGTGAGATCAAGTCATCAAAAGATGAATATTAAAAGTGAATATTAACTGCATATATCAGGCGCGAAGCTGCCATTAGGCAAAAAACCTTTTGCCTGAACTTAATTTTGCCTTCTTTTTCTTTTTTTTTTTTTTGAGATAAAATAAAATGCCAGGAGAGGCATAAATGATGCTCTAAAAGGCTATCTCCGCGGAGCTTCGAGTGGGCTTCGCCCCTGGACCTGATGGGGGCCTTAAGTGGTCCCCAGACCCCCTGCCGTAATTTTGCCTACACTTCAATTTGGCCTCAGCTACGCGCCTGTATATAATACAATGAATAGAAATTTAAATCTTAGCTAGATCATGTAAATATGGATGATCTACAAAAACCGAACCCTCAATAAACCGAAAGCATGTCTAAACTAGTCAGTTAAAATGAATTTAATTCTGAATCTGGCAAACCGAACAAAGGGAGCTATGTTGAAACAGGTTTCACTGTAAAATACTAAGAATGGAAATATAACATGACACAAAAACGAATTTTTAACTCAATCCATATTGAACGTATTGTTCGATTTAAAAAGTTATAAGCGTAAGAGTTCATCAACATTCTGGTGTTTCCAGGTTACACTTTAGATACGCTTCACTTTATTATTATCAAATTATATAAAACTATAATAAAACAATTCATTAGAAAGAGGGAATAACCAAGATATGATCACGAATGCCGAAGAACGCATAGATGTAATGAGAGTGCGTCTTCAAGTGTTCTTCAACAAAGTAATTATATTTCGCTTATTCAATACTACAAATTGATTATCCTATTCATTGTATAATTTTCCTGCATAATGTAGTGCTATTTTCAAGATAAATTTTAAATCATGTAATGGGAGGATTGGTATTCAAGTTGTGACGTTTTGACGGGAGAAAGTCCGAGAGTGAAATTACAGAATTTATTCACAGTGTGAATTATCGAAAAATCACTGCTTCTTTGTAATAAATGATTTTACTGGTTTGTCTTCGCCTAAAGACGGAAAAACTTGAACTGTCGTCGTTTTTTTTATTCCTTTCTCTGGTTTCTTCGATATTGCCAATTCTTTGTAGTTTGTGTCTACTTTGTCTAGCCGTTATGCCTGGAATCCGGGTTCCTTTAGCTTTTCCCCTATAATAACCTCAAAGTGTTGCTATTTATAAACCCGTTTTTATTTTGCTGTTGAAATCGTCCAGTAAAACTTGAATAAGTTTGTTACTTCTTCTGAAAACAATAATCTTTGCCATGTCAATCAAAACACCGACTACTATGCAAAGCATGTTCTCTGCTCACGTTCAGTATTTTTGTCAGATTTCCGGAATCCTCTGGTTTTATCCATTTTATAAGCATCAACAGTTTGTACTCAGTGAGCCAAACTTTCTTTCCATAATTTCATTAAACACACCTTAAAAAGTTTTTACTATGAAATTCTTCTTATTTATTGGGGTTTCAATAGATAAAATCTGCTAAGTCAAAACCTATGGAAAATCCAGAGAAATTCTTCCTCACGAAAATGTAAAAGGCTATTTCTTATTTTTATATTGTTCTAGCATGTAAGATCTTAAAAGATTTCACATACCTTTGATATCATTGTTATTTTTAAACAGAGAAGCAAAATTCAAATGGCATTCTTCATTAATAATTTGACAATGCATTGTTACATAGAAACCCTTTTAAATTTAAGAATTGTTATTTGTTTTAAGTGTTCGATTTACCAAAATTGAAAATACATTTGAATTGACATAACAGAACTTTAAGAAGTGTCTGGTTTATACATGTTTTTGGATTATACAGATCTTACATGTACATGTACAATATTCATCATTGTAATATCTGTTCAAAAGCGAATTTTCTACCATTGTCTATATACATAACAAATATGTCGTCGTACCAGCAGACAAAGCTCAAAACATCATTGTGTTTGTCTGCAAAACGTATATTACATCCAATGTTTATTATCAGCGGTCGACGTAGAAATTAATAGCAGTGATTAGACCTATACTGCCACTACACTCTCCAAAGAAGAGAAAGTAGAAAACTATAAATCTGTACTATCCTCTTTTGGTCTCTCTACCAAAGACGATGATTGTGATTTACCGTCTATGTATCGGATTCCTAAACTCCACAAGAATCCAAATAAACAACGTTTAATAGCTGTATCTGCAAAACGTACCTCTTTCAAACCTTTTAACTTCTATAATCATAGCTGTTAAAAAGAGAGTCTCCAGTCCTATGAAGACACTTGTAACTCCCGTAGTGGTCTTAATTCGATGTGGATCCTGAGAAATTCGAAAGATCTTTTGGAGACCCTCAATTCAGGATTGCCATCAGAATATAACAGCATTAAAACTTATGATTTTTCAACACTGTATACTTCTATTCCTCATACTAAGTTGAAATCCCGACTCAAAATCATTATACATCATTGTTTCTCCAAAAAAAGGATGGTACACCTAGGTACAAATATATAGTTCTTGTTGGAGATTCCTCATGCTTTGTAAAAAGTAATTCCAAATCATCTTCCAAATATACAGAAGAGGATGTTTTCAAAATTCTGGAATTTTTTTGGAACAAATTGTATTCTACTTTCTGGCCTATTCCTCCACTCTTACGAGGATGACTTTATCGCTGATCTGACCCGAAAAAAGAACATCGTTAAGCTAGATCCACTAATATCAGTTTGCGCTACATAGATGGCGTATTATCGTTAAAGAATCCTAGTTTTCGGGGATTGTACGTATGCATCCGCATCTAAAGAACTAGAGATAAAGGATACTACAGACACTGTGAAGTCAACCTCATATCTTGACCTGCACTTAGAGATCGATGGTAAAGGAAATCCACGTTATAGTGTATCCACCTGCATCATGAAAACAGACTTAGGTGTTTATATAAAAGCAGACGACGCTTACCTTACCGGTACATCTGGTCCATGCTCCCAGTTTTTAGTGGAGTCCGAGTTGCTCATTTACTTTTGTTACTTTGTATGTATTATTTTAATTACTTTATGTTCTTTGTTGTGTTTGTCTGTTTTCTATGTCTGGTCTTTGTCCCTTGATAACATTCTTTTGATTGCCGCTATAGCCTTGGTTCCCTTGATTACTCTTTGATATATGTTAGTTTATTATTAACCTGTGTTATGTAAAAGTGCAATACCCATAAGTTAACCGAAACATTTTGTGATATGAACACTCCATACGCAGGTGTTATCAAGTGTTATGTTAAGTCTGCGTAGTCTCGGCAAGCTCTGACATAACGTATGAGTTGTGATATGAACACTCCATACGCAGGTGTAATCAAGTGTTATATTAAGTTTGCGTAGTCTCGGCAAGCTCTGGCATAACGTATGAGTTGTGATATGAACACTCCATACGCAGGTGTAATCAAGTGTTATATTAAGTTTGCGTACTCTCGGCAAGCTCTGACATAACGTATGAGTTGTGATATGAACACTCCATACGCAGATGTAATCAAGTGTTATATTAACTTTGCGTAGTCTCGGCAAGCTCTGACATAACGTATGAGTTGTGATATGAACACTCCATACGCAGGTGTAATCAAGTGTTATATTAAGTTTGCGTAGTCTCGGCAAGCTCTGACATAACGTATGAGTTGTAATATGAACACTCCATACGCAGGTGTTATCAAGTGTTATGTTAAGTCTGCGTAGTCTCGGCAAGCTCTGACATAACGTATGAGTTGTGATATGAACACTCCATACGCAGGTGTAATCAAGTGTTATATTAAGTTTGCGTAGTCTCGGCAAGCTCTGACATAACGTATGAGTTGTGATATGAACTCTTCATACGCAGGTGTTATCAAGTTTTATGTTTAAGTGAAACCTGTCAAAACCGTTAATGTTCATATCTTCTGTGATACTTCTTGTAGGAACAGGAGTTGTTGGTAGTTAACATGGTCGTTGTCATTCCAATTGACCAACATTATATTTTTAACCCAGTATCAGATATAGTATACTGTATACATTTCATCTGATATACTCTCTGTTGAAATATTGTGAAGTTTATTCGAAGTACAGCACGTTTATATAAGTGATCGTAAGGCCTTACTTGTGGTTACAAAATACGTGTATAAGCTCGTATTTAATTATAGAATTTCGAGTGCAATCTTCTTTGAACAAACATAATATTTCCATTTACACCATACTGGACGTCTTACGATTAAGCTTAGAACTGGCCCAATAATGTGTTGTTACAAGATTTAAGTCATCACTACAAAATCATTGTGGGCTGATATTTATAGAGTATCAATCCGATTTGTTCACCGTGTCATAGTTTTCCTAGCTTGTCTACCCAAGGCACGACATTAAATGTGTAAAACAACCATAATGGATAATGTGTTTTTCCGTCATTACATCAGATACATGTAAAACTACCCTAATGGACAATGTGTTGTTCCGTCATTTCATCAGACATATTTAAACCAACCCTAATGGACAATGCATTTGTTCCGTCATTACATCAAACATATGTAAACCAACCCGAATGGACAATGTGTTTTCCGTCATTACATGAGACATATGTAAACCAACCCTAACGGACAATGTGTTGTTCCGTCATTACATCAGACATGTGTAAACCAACCCTAATGGGCAATGCGTTGTTCTGTCATTACATGAGAAACCAACCCCAATGGACAATGCATTGTTCAGTCATTACATAAGACATATATAACCAACATTCATGGATAATGCATTGTTCCATCATTACATAAGATATATGTTAACCAACCCTTTTCCCACTCCATACGAGTACGCTATCTCGAGACCACCGAAGCTGCTAATAAAATAATGATAAACAACTGGTAATTAGAACTGTTGCTTTCTTAGTTATGTACTGAAAGGTAAATTTCGGTTCAAACACATTTGTCTTTTTTAAATATTCATTTATCCTTTTTTCATGAATTAGAACTGAAAATTGGCAAAGTGCTTATTAAAATTTCATGAACTATATTTAAGACACACTGTGTGTGATTTCACTTACTCTTCAGAATTGGGAACAACCTGTACAAGATGTATAATCTCAGAAGTTAAAAGGGTATTAATTTTAGGGAGATTAGGTGTTGTACTTAAACAATACAGTCATTGATAATAAATGATTCCCATGAACGGTTGTCGACTTAAAAGGGAAACAACCTGACCGGTAGTAATGCATGCACACAATACAAACCATCAACCTGAAGGTGCATTTCATATTCTTTTTAAGGGATATTTTTGTATGCTCACAAGGGTGCTCACTTTACCTTTGTTTCTTAGCACATGTTATTTTGGTTATTTCATGTTCTTGGCTGTGTGTGTCCAGTCGTTATCCTTGGATTATATTCTTTGTACTAGTGCACGAATCCTGGTGCCCTTGGTTTCTTTTTTCTTTTTTTTAATGTTTTGTTAATTTGGATATAGTAATGTATCCCTGACAAGCATCAGACATAAATATGTACGTACCTAATTAAGAAAAATCATTTTCGAGGAAGTCTAGATCGTAAAATCACAAGAAAACTATCTCCGCTTCTCGTTACTGAACTTTATAGAGGATGTTGCAAAAAAAAAGAAATATCTTATGGATTAACTGATGTCCCAAATATGGGTGCCACGCCTGAGTATGTTCCGTTGTTTGTTTTTTTTTCTTTTTTTCAGACAAAGTGTGTTGCGGCTCTATATCAAAGTACCTAGACTTTTACTGGATTTCCTTCACTTCCAATGTGACAGGTATTGATGGTGGAGCAGGTCGTATTAACCATTCCAGAGCACCTGATACAAAGCTATTTCTGTTGTACTGAGCTTATTTTACATAAACTATTAAAAAAGTGTGAGAGGGGTGCAAAGTATTGAAATGGCGAATATACCCTCTGTGCAGGAAATTGGCACAGTGGGTGTTTTGCAAGATGCAAGAACGGTTCGCATCTGAATTCATTCAAGTTTTACTGGAGCTCGTGTTGTACATTTTTCTTAAATCACCTTATAATCTTTACTCGATTTTAAGTAGTTTTGGTTTTATATCAATTGATAAAGTAAAACGTTGATATTTGACACAGGGAGTGTCCTGTTATATGTACAAAACATGTAACACACCTCATTTATGTTACATCAGTTTTTTTCTCTCAATTAACACGTTATATTGTTAATATTTGTTGGTTGTAATATATACGATTACATGTATCTTTACAACACAAAAATAAAAAGGTATTTCCAAATAATCTTACTCATGTACGATTAGCGCTATCGGGATAGGTTTAGGAAATTTTACAAGGAAGCATGTTAGCGTTTTTTGATTTCAATAACGATTAAAATTGCGGTTTTTAAACCACAACTTCTGCTCGATTGATTCTGTACATATCAAATACTTTGTCAAATTTTTAATTACGTATAATTTTGAATTCATTGTTGAAAAATTCTAGCGTACAATAACAAACGACGATTTCACTTTAAAAAAAATATATTAGGTGTCATATACTTAAATTTATAAACTGGTAACTGATATCTAATTTTAATTTATAGTCATATACAATGGGCCCCAGGTGGTGAATCAAAACAAAAATTGTGTGAAATTTGAAGTTTAAACAATAATTATTACGTTGCAATACATTAATAAGGACGGATATATATACGTATTGAATTTCTATAGTACATCAGGTGAACAGGAAGTGAATTTGGGAGTAAGCTGAAAATGTTAACACAATAAAACTCATCAGGAGTGCAGGGGCGGAACCAGAAAGGTAGAAAAGGAGGGAGTTTTCAAACGCGTACTGACAGAATCAAAGTCTTGATAGCACTGGTGGTTTTTGATTCTAGTGAAAATTGTAGCATGAACAAAATTTCAAAGATTATAATTTTTTTTAAATTTTAAATCTATTCAAAAGTTAAGGTGCATTAACATTCAAAAGCTTAATAAACAGAGTATTTATCCTATGTCATAATTATACTCAAATAAAACCAATATCAGCTTAAGAAAATAATTTCCATGACACAAGATTTTCAAAACTAGACAGTTTTATAAATTTTCCGGCCCAATTTACTTGGTAAAATCACTGCTCTTCACAACCTGTTTATAAAAGGTGAAATATTAATGATAGGATTGAGAAATTCATGACTTTTAAGTGTGTTAAAATGAAAATACTTAACATGTTTTATGCTTCCAGACACTTTACTGAAAGAAATAAACTCCCTAAATGCAAATTTATTACTAAATATCTTTCAAGGCCAAAAAGGAGTCCTTCAAATCTTGAGTTGATATGAAGACTAGACCTTTATTTTATTTGCAGAAATAATAGAACATTACTGGGCTGATTAATTGCAAGAAACATATTTACTGGTTATAAAAGATGTATTGAATGATACGAAAGGAATTACATTTGGACTATATTTTTGTGTAGTATTCAGAAATAGGATCAAAAACCCCAAAAGGGGTTCTTGGCTATTATTTGGTGATTTTTAACTAATCCTGAACAAAATTAACATTTTCCACCAAACGGCAGGGGGGGGGGTTCCAACCCCAAGAAGATCTTGATGGACCATGGAAGCTACAGTAAATACCAAATGAGCAGCTACTTTTATGAACAGTTTCCAGAGTGTAGCACCATCACATCTATAAACCTAAAGAATAGCTGATCTAAAACCTGACATATAAACAAAGGAGGCAATGTAAACATTTATTGATAACTTACATATATATATCAAAAGGATTATAGTACCAACAACAGAGGCTAAAAACAATATAAAAAAAAACAGAACACACTGTCAATTACAACAAGGTATCAGAAACAAAACAGTATTTCATACAAATATACAGTAAAACTTGTCTAAACAGAACCCACTTCTGGAGTAACTTTATCAGTAAGAACCTGCCTAAACAGAACCCACTTCTGGAGTAACTTTATCAGTCAGAACCTGTCTAAACAGAACCCACTTCTGGAGTAACTTCATCAGTCAGCTCTTTACAGTTCAAAATATATTTAACTGGTTTAAGTAGACTTCATAAGCTGACTGGCCTAGGTTTCATAAAAAAATCTTGAAGTTAAAATTTTCCTCAAATCCTTGAGCAGATCCAGACACTTCGAAAAGGAGGGATGCAAGCTGTGGTTCCTCAGAAAAAGGGGTGCTAGGGCATTATTTACCTTATTTTGTCAATTTTACACATGAAAATGATAAATTTTCAATAAAAACGGGGGTGCCAACCCCTTGCACCCCCTATCTGGATCCCCCATTTGTTGTTAAGACAGGTTAATTATCCATCTCAAGTTATTACAGCTTTTATAATCAATCATTATTGATAATAAATATAAGCACATTTTTACGAAGATAAAAGAAATAAGAAATTAGTCCAAAAAACATAAGCAATGTCAATACTTTTTTTAAATGTGAGTTTCATAATGTAGGAGGGTCAGGGGGTTGCAACTTTACTTTAAGCCCCTCTTTCTAAAATCTCTAGATCAGTCCGTGTTTAATATACATTGTGTACAACTGCTGTTGTTGCAGTAATTTTACATTGTACATTGCATTTTCAATGATATTGCACCCTACACTATGTTTATACCAAAATACCTTTTTTTTATTTTTGCACTACAAAAAAAGTTTCTATGAGGAAGTTCGTCCCTGAAATACAAACCAACATAGTTTTACCTCTATATTATTTTAAAAATATGTAAATCTAAATACATCAAGAAACAGACTGTAAATTATAAATCGAAAACCAAGTACACTGGAAGATACAGCTACACAAAAGGGGGCCCATTTTTATTTCTCGAGAAAAATGAAAAACTAGTAAAACAAGCAAGTCGTAGCTATATGTGCCCCGCTGCCACAAAAAAATTATTGAGGAAGAGTCAAGTAACTACTGAAAAATTTGTCTAATCAAAATTGTGTCACAATACCATCAATTATTAAAGTGACTACCAATCCTACAAAATTTGAAATAAACTTGTCAAGCTGTTTCCAAGAAGTTGAATACACAGCTGTGACCAGATGCATGCCAGTATTTCTATGTCACTTTCTGCAGCTGGGAACAAAAATGTATCCTTTATACTGGAGTTGATAAATACAATACTACATAACAAATTTCCATGGTTGTTCATTGCAGTCAATCCTATCCTCGGCAACCCCCTGTTGTCAGTAATAACCTGTCTGAGCAACTGCCTGCAGTCAGTAATAACCTGTCTAAGCGACCGCTTGTAGTCAGAAAT
The DNA here is from genome assembly GCA_037379345.1 of Perna viridis. Classification (NCBI taxonomy): domain Eukaryota; kingdom Metazoa; phylum Mollusca; class Bivalvia; order Mytilida; family Mytilidae; genus Perna; species Perna viridis. The sequence continues at coordinate 745,611 of CM074524.1, read as the reverse complement.
AACATGTCTGAACCACTGTCTGTAGTCAGCAATATCCGGTCTGAGTGAAAGTCTGTAGTCTGCAATAACATGCCTGAGCAACCATCTACAGTCAGCAATAACATGTCTGAACCACTGTCTGTAGTCAGCAATATCCGGTCTGAGTGAAAGTCTGTAGTCTGCAATAACATGCCTGAGCAACCATCTACAGTCAGCAATAACATGTCTGAGCCAACATCTGTAGTCAGCAATAACCTGTCTGAGCGAAAGTCTGTAGTCAGTAATAAACTGGCTGAGCGACCACTTGTAGTAAGCAATATCGTGTCTGAGCAACCCTTTGTAATCTGCAATAACCTGTCTGAGCAACCGCCTGTTGTCAGCAATAACCTGTCTTAGGAGACTGTAATTGAAATTTCCCAATGTATTGCAGTCTATGTAAAATACCTGACCGGGATTTTACTTTCCCTTATAATGTCTATTCAGACAGGTATGACTGTATATTGCTTTCACTTCTAGAGTATTTTTCAATATTCATACGTAAAAAAAAATTTAACACTTTACACAATTTTTAAGTCTATATATAATTTAAGCATTTTTTTTTCTTGGTGGAGATTCAACTTTTTTTGCAGTAGATTAGGACATAATGATAAAAACAAAAGTAAACTTTAAAAAATCCAGAAAACTTATTCCTCCTTCTGTTTATTCTGGAGATTCTGGCTCCCAAAAATTACTTTTTGCAAAAATGAAATAACTAATTTTCACAGCAAAAAATACAAAATTGTTGACCTGCTAATTGAAATCAATTATACCGACAAACTTTTTCAGTATTACAGAGAGTATCATAGTTAACTTCAGGGAATAGAGTTAGTCTTTCCTTGATTGAAAGACCATCACCTGGTGAACTTCCTTAGGTAGTTAACTAAACAATCAATTAACACGGAGATATTTGCTTTCTATCATTGCAGTGTCTGATAGAAAGTCTCTTTGTTAATTGTCCAGTTATATACCTAACTAAGACATTTTATCAGGAAACTGTCATTCAATACAAGAGGAAACAAACTCTATTCGTCTAAGTTAACTAAATTACTTGCTGTAATGCAATCACAGCACCAATAATTGGAAGCAAAAATGAAACATAATGACATGATCAGTTATCATAACTGTCAAAAGCTGTACTGCACAGTTATCATAACTGTCAACAGCTGTACTGTACAAGTTATCAAAACTGTCATCAGCTGTACTGCACAGTTGTAACTGTCAACAGCTGTATTGCACAGTTTATGAACAATCTCAATCTCCTTCACAGACCTACAACTGATTCACTGTTTTATTCTGCTAGCTTTTACATATTTTTATACAGAATGTTGAAAAATTCACAGTGCATAATCATTACTACATTTAATTACAAAACAAGGTCTTAACAGCATACTTTACTTATTTGCATAAAAGAGCAGGGTTTAGCACTGAGTATCTTTGTAATAGCAAATAAACCTCTTTACAGGAGATTGCATATTTTCAAAGGCAAAATGACAGATCTTAGTTCATAATACACATGAACATTTTTTTCAACAGGCCAGAAAAATTAATTGTATTTCAAAATACAACATTGCAGATCTATGTTCCATAACATAGTTTTCAAAGTAAAATTATCAGCTCATAAAACAAGTAACATAATGTTTTCCTTTGTTCCAATACACAAATTTTAACAAGGCAGACATTTATCCCATAATGCATTGCTCTAAATGGTTAATTTCCTGTCAGTTATAGTCAGCAGCTGGATAAAAATGTGGGATCAACTGAGGCAAGTTTAGCTGACAGAAATGCATTCATACAATAAAGTAAGGTGTGAAGGCCTGTACACTCTATCTCCTGAAATATAAAGTATTAACAATCAGTAAAAATTAGAAAATAATAAAAATTAAAAAAACTCCATTACTTAATCAACATGTATGTTGTTAAGTCTTACCAGATTTTAAAAAGGATATACAAACATGGAACCGATGTTCACACAGCTTAATGTCACATCTGTCATATAATGAAAGTAGAATTACGCTAAATACAGAGAAAATTTGCTAATAAAATGCAAAGGAAAAATCAGCTGGCGAAGATGTTCTTCTATAACCTTTATGATAAAAATTTGTTAATAAAAAGTGATTGTAAAAATATTAAAATTTAAAAATTATGTTGATCTTTCATTTGATAAAAAAAGTAAACTGCTGAAATAATTCTTTTATTCACTCCTACATACAATTTATTGGTGCATGCAGAAAATCATGGGATATTTCTCAAGTTGACAAAACAAGGCCATGGTTTAGTAAACAATGAAAAACAAATTATATTGGTTGTTTCGTAGGTTTATAGAACACATGAAAGTATCATATCTTATTACACTTTAATTTCGCATTTTAGATATAAAATTCTTTGACTGTTACACTGTTGTATTAAGTATGAAAGTCTTAACTGCCCAGAAAATCTGTTCCGCTCTGTTAAATATGATATAGCTAATTTGAGTTTCAGTGAATTTAATCTATTGTAATTGGACACTTTGCCGCTTGATACTAATTAACTTTGACAACAGTAAGAAGAAAAAGTGGTACTAGACAAACACTGAATTCAAGCTAATGTTAGGACAAAGTAAATTAAAATCAGTAGCACCAAAACTAACAGCCAAGACTACTTTTTATCTTGGGAATGCTTGATATATCTAGTTGATGTTCAAGATTTACCTTTATCTCAGAAACACCAGTAGAATCACTACTGAAGTGTAGTTTTAGCCTTGATTTTCCATCATCTGATGAACCTTTCAGCTGTGAAAATCTGTACGACCACAGTATATTCTAAACATTGAAAAAGTATGCTTAAGTACAACACAGAACATTTTTTGTTTTATGATATTGCCAACAGGAAAGAAAACAGTCCCCTAAAATTTGTCCACAGGAATATTTTTTTTAGTGTCATCAGTATTTTTATTAGGAAATATGAAAATGACAGATACAAATGTAATACAATATAGGGATTGGAAAACAAGTGTTAAACAGTTTTATAAATTCCTCTCCCATAATAAGTTTTTTGAGGCCAGTGTTCTAGGATTTTTCAGGAACTGAGGCTTCCTCGGGAAAAATCCATATAAAATCAACTTTCCCACATTCAGTTTTCCTAACAAAACAAATCCTTACAGCATATGAAATTTTCAACTTGCCATGGGAATGTGTAACTAAGTACCTAACTTTCCCTGACCCAAATTTCACTTGCCCCAGGTAATGGGAAATAGGAATCTTAGAACACTGGAGGTGTTCCACTGGAATCAGTTTTTTAGGTGTTATTATGAAAGATTTTGAGATGTTCCACTGGAATAAATTTATTAGGTGTTCCAGTAGAAAAGTTCTTGAGGTAGGCATATTTAAATTGTTACAGTCTGTGAAATTCAACTTCAGAATGAAAATTCTTAGATTCAAAAACTTGAAATTTTCAGTTAACTGCAAAAATCCACGAAATTTTACTGGCCTGAATTATTAATTCACACTGGCCAGACCAACAAGGACCTGTGTCTTAGTAATACACCAATTGTATGTACATGTAAACTTGTTATCAAATTCTGAAAGTTAAAGTAGAATTTGCATAAAGGAGAAAGCAAATCAAACTCTTGAACCTCAGAGAAAAATAGAAATTCATTATTATGTACTTCATTAAAAATGTTCAAGCTTTTTTAAAAGCAAATGTAATATGTTGGATGTGAAAAGTATATACAAAGGGCAGATCATAGATTTCAGGTTGACAGGGTCATACATAGAATAAATGCAGAGCAAAAAATCAAAATTTCATGCAAAAAAAAAATCATTTCCCAATTTTAATTAGGGGGAGTGGGAACACGCTTGCATATCCATCCATGGACCCATGCCTGTATACTATCAAGCTCTGGTTTAGACCACTATATTCCACCAAATGTTTCAGAAAGTTTTAAGCCTTCCAAATACTTACTTTTGTATTGTTATCAAAGAGAGAGAATCCAGAATCCAGATCTAATGTCAGACCACAGAGCTTTCCTCTCCAAGTACATCCAAATGTCTTGTGCTTCAAAATAATAATATATCTATTGACATTTGTATACAAAAATGCATACTGTAACTATTCCATATTCAAGGGGAGACTCTTAACAAAATCATTGAATAATTAAGAATCTCCCACCTAACAATGTAATATTCCAGGGAGGTTTTGATCCAAAAGATCCTTCAATATCTTCTAAGTTATCCTGTGAAAACCGTCAGGGAGAAACAGAAGGACAGATGGTCAGACAGACACACTTTTTGGAGGGTACGGCATAATACCTCCCCACCTCACATGGTGGGGCATAAAAATTACATTAACAGTATCATTCTCACCTTCATTTTAGAGATACTGTTATGGTTAGATCTATACCAAGCTTTTTCCAGATGTAAAAGATCAGCGCGACTTTCGGCACTGAGATATATTTTCTCTCCAGTACCAGCGAGAACATTACAACAATGTTGTCTGTCGTCCAATAGCTCCTTATCCTGAAACAATAAACAGAACATTATCAATAACAACATGTTGCATGAAGAAATATGTACTCCTAACTCAATCATTACAGTCAAAGTACAAGTCATCATGCAAAAGCGATTTACCAAATATCTAAGCATTCCCTCAAATAAAAGCTGAGAAATCTGTTACAACAAAAATTTTCATTATGCACAAACTGAAAAATTACTAGGTTGATCAGTTAAGAGAAGTAGATGAAGGAGGAAGCTGAAAAGGGGAGACATGGTACAAATCATCATGTAAAAGAAATATACCATATATTGAAGCATTACCTCCAATAGAAACAATGAAATTTGTTACAAAAAGTGTAACAGAAGGACGGACAAGGTGATTGAACTATTAGTGTAGGGTTATAAAAATATATTATAGTAGGGAATAATTAAATGTTCTCTGTGTAATAATAATAAGATAATTAATTGGAAAGAGTGAATAACCAAAATATAGTGCCGAAGAACCCCTAGATTTAATGAGTGTGTGGAACTTGTTCCGGGCATGAGTTAAATCCTCAAGTGTTCTCAGCACAGGTGATTATATTTTGAGTGAAATTACCCAATTCATTTTATGGTTTGAATTATTGAAATTTATTACACTGGGAACATTTAATAAAACACTGCTATCTATATACATGTAATAAATTTTGATAACTGATAATAAAATCTGTAATTACTTTCTCAGACTTTCACACACTTTTGGGAAAGTTAGATTTAATTCTAACAGTGATGTAGAAGTAACAGATTAGAGAAGGGTACCCCTCTGCAAGGAAGGAAGGAGGGAAGTTTGGAGCAAAGGTCAGACATCTCTAAATGCACCTTTACACAATCAGTGTATATCAAAACTGCTTGTTTACACAATCAGAGTTAAGCAACTAATACCTATCACATGCAACTGCTATTTGTTTTTTTTTTTTGCTTCCAAAAACACATTTGATAAATAAAAGTGAATCAAAGTCTGCTTTAGTTAATCACAAAATAGAATTGAGTTCCATTTCATCAAAGCCTGCGAAGTTAATTACAAAATAGGATTGAATTCTGATTCATCAAAGCCTCCTAAGTTTTTGTCTTAAGTGTTTGATCCAGGTTAACACTGTCAAAAACATTGTGATCATGTAAATGGGCATTATCACAACAAACCTGGATGGAAGGTCAGACATCCCTAACACTATATACCCCCAATTTGAACGATGGGGTTATAAAATGTAATTTTATCAAATTTGTAAAATAAAACTGTACCTGACAGATTTGTAACATACATTCATATACCCTGAACACTGTATCACATCTCACCCAGTCTCTTGTCTGCATCTGCAAAGTAAAGACAAAATAGCAATAATACAATTAATAAAGTACCATATGTAGTGTGATCAGATATACAGGTAAATAACCAAAACTATCAAAATAATGGTAAGAAACGGAGATGAAATATCTTGAGAAGGCCTGGAAAAGATTTTAACGAAAACACAAGACAAGCACCCTGGTCAATTCCTAATGTATCAAGACAAGCACCCTGGTCAATTCTTAATGTATCAAGACAAGCACCCTGGTCAATTCCTTAATGTGCTGACAGGCAAAACCTGGTTGAAACTTTATGTGCCAACTGACATAACCTGGTTAAATCCTTATGTGCCAACAGGCAAACCTGGTTGAGGCCTGATGTGCCAAACAGGTGAAACCTGGTTGAAGTCCTATGTGCCAACAGGCAAAGCCTGGTCAAGGCCTCATGTGCCAACAGGCAAAACCTGGTCAAGGCTTTATGAGCTGACAGGCAAAACCTGGCCAAAGCCTTCTGAGCCAACAGGCAAAACCTGGTCAAGGCTTTATGAGCTGACAGGCAAAACCTGGCCAAAGCCTTCTGAGCCAACAGGCAAAACCTGGTCAAGGCTTTATGGGCCAACAGGCATAACCTGGTCAAGGCCTTATGAGCTGACAAGCATGTACTTAATTAATGAGTGAGTCAGTCAGAAGGAATATGATGACATAAGGAGAATGGATACAGTTAATATGTCAAAGAGACAACAACCCGACCGGGATGATAAATCTCAGCTCAAGGCCACCTACTGATCTTCAATAAATGACAAGGAAACCCTCATACAACCCAGGACAGGCTGACATGATGAACATGATGATCAGGTTATAGACTCACAGGAGGATAATCAAACAAGTAGATGTCAGGTCCTTTAATGGCTACAAACTTTGGCCTCCATACTGGTCTCTGTAGGGAAGGTGATACTCTTTCCTGCATCCAGTTCATCATTAAGATCTATAAATAGACATGATAAAACACTAACTTACCAAAAAGGGTGAGGTACATTGATGAGTAAATTCAGCTCTCTTATTTCTGTGAATATTAATACGTTTATAAATTTTAAACTGATGAACAAAAATGTTATACCTAAATTATCTGAACTGCACATTTTGGCAAAAACACCCCTTAATATACCTAGTCCTGTAATCATAGAACCTGGGTCAGAAAGCATATCCCAAAATATGACATACAGTATTTTCTGGACTATAAGTCGAATTGCCTAATTTTGACCAAATTCGACGAAAAAAACATAGATAAGTCCAATTTGCCAGATAAGTCAAGTGCAAGACATGTGCATTAATATCGTAGATGTCAGCGGATATCCAAGTTGAGCAATTTGTTTTTAACTGCATATAATTCCAGCGATGTTACTTTGTATAGTATTTCTGAATAAAATCAATATTTGTATTTTTGTTCAAGCGTACTTTGTCTGTGAGTTCAATTATTTATATTGAATTGCGAGTCAATTGCTTTGAAGCCTTAGATCATCAGGTGTACAAAATCGTAAACATGTGAAGCATGGGCACCCATGTGTGAAATTAGTGGTAAATTAGTTTAAAAGGTCATAATTGCGAGTGGTAATTAATAAACATATATTACCTGGTATTACAAAATACAATAAAAAAATTGTTACCTGTAAATTTGAATGCAATTATCCACTTAGATAACACCTTATCTGATTATAATTTAAGCCACGTGCGAATGTGTTACAACAGACCTTAAATAGGTATAAATTTGAATATTAAAGGACCGATAACTCCAAACACTCAATAATGTCCTTCCAGATAAAAAAGAGTTTTGCTAACGTATTTTCTAGAGTTCGTTTATATATTTTAACAGTTTCAGTTTTTATTAACATTGTCATATTCATTCAAAAAGGATAGGAGCAGTGATCAATAATCCTCAAGTTTGTTCGGCAGTTTTCATTGATTGCAGTTTAAGAAAAATTCTGAATAAAACAAGCTATGCTATATATAAATCCTTGATGACTAAGGTCTCACTAACCACTTCTAACATTTCCATTACTTTACATATCAAACAAGTAATTTTCAATGTTTCATGGTGAATTCCCAGGACAAATGACACCTTAAAGTTGCATACCATTGCAAAGCTGGGAAAATAAGGCTTTCAAAACCATTATGCTAATGGTATGATGTCCGTAGAAATTCTTCACAAAATTTACTTGAATAAAAAATACTGAAAATCAACATTTTTACCTATTCTGCTAACTGACAGCATGGAGACAAATTACTCACACTTGTAAACAATATTCATACACTTTTGTAGTAAATTACATATATGATTTTAAACTTTAAAGTACACATTCTCGGCTTTATTTTGACTACTTTTAATCAGAATACACACAAATACTGCATTACAATGCATAGGTCTAGGTTCAGTGTGTTTTTGGTACTACATAGAGGGGTGGCCATTTGACCTGAAAGTGGTTAATGAGACCTAAACAAATCTAATGAAATGCATTGTAGACAAACATTTTTTTCTTGAAAAATCCTTATGTGGACAATAAGTCGAGGCTGACACTTTGCTAAAAAAAGTATTGACTTATAGTATGGAAAATATGGTATATATACAGAGAGAGAGAGGAAGCTTTCATCAAAATATTTGTGAAAATCTTAAATATCAGCAAAATATTATTTATACTGAAGTCAAATTGTAGGCAGTGTTATGCTGTATGAAATAAAAATTTGCAGTTTTAATTTTTCAATAATGAGACATTTGGAAAAGAATATGATTTTTCTGCTGTAAATATTCGAAATAGCATAACTGTCTACTGTAAAAATACAATAACGAACTGTCTGTAAGATTCTATATATAAAGTCCTTTAGCAGTTTAATTTTACCTGTTCCTCTGGTACAAGGAGCCTGTTACTCATTTTGATCTGAAAATTAAAAAAAGGAACATTATTTTCTCGTAACCTCATGTCCAAGTAAGTCTTCAGTAACAGCTGTTTCCAATATGGGAAAAAGAAAATTGCTGTGTAAAAAAACTGACTGGAATTACAGGATATATCACACATTGGAAGACAACATACCATGAAATAATATGCTACCAGAGACTGTTCTCATCTCATACAAGGCTATCCACCATTCAATATATGATGAATGAGATATTACTGGACACAGTCCTGGTCCAATCAGCTATCTACCTACCATTTTAGATATTAGAAATGAGATATTACTGGATACAGCTCTGATCCAATCAGCTAACTACCTACCATTTTAGATATGAGAAATGAGATATTACTGGACACAGTCCTGATCCAATCAGCTATCTACCTACCATTTTAGATATTAGAAATGAGATATTACTGGATACAGCTCTGATCCAATCAGCTAACTACCTACCATTTTAGATATGAGAAATGAGATATTACTGGACACAGTCCTGATCCAATCAGCTATCTACCTACCATTTTAGATATGAGAAATGAGATATTACTGGACACAGTCCTAATCCAATCAGCTATCTACCTACCATTTTAGATATTAGAAATGAGATATTACTGGACACAGCTCTGATCCAATCAGCCAATGAGTGACTATCATTACAATGAATGATACCCGTAGAAGAACCATCAACTCCAATCACTTCAAATGCATTGGTTCTGTGATAAAAAGAAACAATTAATTCTTATTATGGAGAAAACATTGCCTAAAAGCAAGCACAGCATTTCATTGTGACAACTGTATATGGCATATGCATAATATTATATATATAAGTACAGCATGTTTAATAAAGTAAACATTGTATTTTCTTCCAAGCCTTCTTTTGCTCTTAAAGTTATCTTTTTAGACTCGGACTAATTATTGGGCAATTTTTTTTGTTATTTTGTATTCTTTCTGCAACACATGTGGATGTTACAGAAGAGCTCACTATCTGAGTGATATAACTTGTCTTTTGCACATGGTTGCTGTAATGTAGTGATGCAAATGTAACTATACACTGAATACCATAAAAAATGAAAAACACATGTCAGAGAGTCATATGTTCAAAACACATGGAAAACATATGCTGCAATTTTTACTAAGTAACAGACTTTTCATATTTTACATGATTCTTAGCTGGAATGTTACTTAAAATTGTTCATGCCTCTTAACTGTGTTGTTATATTGTATCAAAATGACTAAACGTTAGAAAAACATGATGGAAATCACAACATATCTTCTCTTACTTTTACAAGGAAGAGAAGATATTTATGTCCATTTCATCCCTCCAACTGGAAGGATATTCTCTTTACCTCAATTTATCAGTGCCAGGACAGTATCTGGTAATATAAGCAAACAATAGCTGAACTGATATATAAACCCTCCATTGTCTTTCCAGTCCTAAGAACATTTCTGGTGTCTGGCAAGTAAATCATACAAAAATATATGTGTGTATCAACTCATCCTTGTTGAAAGCAGACATGTTTCCGATGGACTTACAAAGTAACGAATACTTGCACCATTTAATTAAAAGATATTTTTTTTTCCAAGTTCTTGACAGAATTACATAAAGAAATCATAATTTTACATATGTGTGTGTGGCGTTTTTTGTCCTAAATCTGTAACAGATATTCAAACATGAAATACATATTTCTAAAATTTATACGATACTAATTAGGGAAAAAGTGAATAACTAAAATATGATCATGAGTGTTAAAAGATATCTAGATTTGAGAAGTGCACAAGTTAATCTCAAAACGTCTTCGATACAAGGAATTATATTTATATTTTGGTTATTCATCAGAACTGATCACTCTTTTTATTATATCGATTTTTTTTCCATAATTTTTAGTCAATTCAAATTTTTTTTTATAATTTTGTGATCCGTGGATTGATATTCTAAAACAGCAGATGTCAAAATTTAACACCACAAGAGAAAAAGTGTTTTGATATTGTTACAGGAGGAAGTCTAAGAGTGAAAATAACGATTTTTTTTTCATATGGGAATTATCAAAATTTATTACCCAGGAATTACCAAAATTCACAGCTATCTGTATAATAATTTTTTATTATTTTCCTTCAAAATTGGAATGAGTATATTAAGTGTAATTTTTGTGATAATCAGGCAACCTGACAAAAAAAATCAAAGAAACATCCATGTCAAAAACCCTTCAATAATTTCACTCAAGGATGCTTCCACTATTTGAAAAGACCATTATTTGATTTTTGCATCATTTGATTTGCGCAGAAATTTTTTAGTAGAATGTTGGAAAAATTAGGTTTTTGACAGAGTTATTGGCCCTTGAAATGTTCATTTTCAATGCATTTCAATGAAATAATAACTAAATTTACCAAAGTGATATGGAAAATCATGTATTTTTTTCCTTCAATAGTCAAATTGCACCTTTTGATGCATTTTTTTCCTTCAATAGTCAAATTGCACCTTTTGGTATATTTTTTTTCTTCAATAGTCAAATTGCATCTTTTGATGTATTTTTTTTTCATACAATTTTTCACTCACCACCTCATTCTTACTGAGACTGACAATTAAGCAAAGTTCTCCCTTTAAACAAATCCAGAAATCTACCAATGACAGTCATACAATGTAGTTATACCAGCTAAAAATGAAAACTATATTACCTGACTTGTCCCAGGGTGATTGTTGTTTTGGCTGTCTACAAATACATGTAAAGAGATAAAGTAAGTCTTTAATCAAGAAATAAATCACGAAAACTCAATTTTATTATTGTTTTACCACAAGATGGCCATTTATGATAGCAAGGGGTTAAATATTGACATAAATGGCCAGCCTTTGGTATAACAAAATGAAATGAGTTTCTATGATTTATTTAAATTCTAATGAGACTTGTTTCTTCATATTTTTAACAACAGACCCAGGTAATGTCTTGTACAAAATGGCAACTACTATCAGTCATGGCGAAATTCGTCGGACCATTGGACATGACCAGCACTTTTAGCCGCCGGTCTGGAAAAAATGTGTGAATTCCAAACCAGATGTCCGGTACAGTTTTTTTATTAGACACACCTCAACCTGAAATTCCAGTTTAAAGATGGCGCCCAAATCGAGGCAATTTAAATTGTTTTTTTTGGTCAGGCAGATTTTGTTAGGTTGCCGGACCAAATGTCCGATAAGTTGAAAAATGATTTTGCCAGGTCTGTACTATGGAGCAAAATTCTGTTGTAATTTTGGTAAAATTGGATAGAATTTATCTATGACCTCAGAAATAAGAACATCATACATCTATGACAATATAAAGTTTTACCACAGCTATGGTCTAAAAGACCTCAGAAGTTATATTAGTACCATACATATAACAGAAATATATTTTTCCATCTATTACATCATTTCAGGTTTTAGATTGTACTTGCTAAAATTGTCAACTCATTATCCATTCAAGATATATGATATTGAATGGTGCATGGATATCTCAGATATATGACATTGAATGGTGTTTGGATATCTCTGATATATGATATTGAATGGTGCTTGGATATCTCTGATATTATATACATACTGCCTGCAGTTGAGGGTGGTATGAAAGATTACTACACGAAGGAAAAATATTGCCCGAGACCTTAAGGTATTAGATCATATTTACCTGGAGTTGTGGCTTGTTTGTTGAGAAATGGTGCAGCAGGCTTGAAATATTTAACGGTCAGAAGAACAGTATTCCCAGCATTTTTCAGGACAGTCATTACATCACTGTGTGATAGTCCTTCACTTGATTGTCCATTTATCTGTAATACAGTGAAACTTTCAAAACCAAGCCCCTTTTGGACTTTTGGTTAGGTTAAGACAAAAAATGGTTTACAAAGTACTAAAATATATTAAATTTATATGAAGGGACTTTTAATAGTTACTACAGTAGTTTAGACTGGTTAAAACTGAATATCAAGAGTTTGGTTTAGACAGGTTACCTGAATATCCAGAGTTTGGTTTAAACGATTTATCTGAATATCCAGAGATTGGTTTAGACAGGTTATATGAATATCCAAAGTTTGGTATAAACAGGTTACCTGAATATCCAGTTTGGTTAAGAAAGGTTACCTGAATATCCAGAGTTCGGTTCAGACAGGTTACCTGAATATCCAAAGTTCGGTTTAGAAGATTACCTGAATATCCTGAGTTTGGTTTAGACAGGTTATTTGAATATCCAGAGTTTGGTTTAAACAGGTTATCTGAATATCCAGAGTTTGGTTCAGACATGTTACCTGAATATCCAGAGTTCAGTTCGAACAGGTTACCTGAATATCCAGAGTATGGTTTAAACAGGTTATCTAGTATCCAGAGTTAGGTTTAAACAGATTATCTGAATATCCAGAGTTTGTATTAGAAGGTTACCTGTATATCCAAAGTTTAGTATAGACATGTTACCTGAATATCCAGAGTTTGATTTAAACAGGTTATATGAATATCCAAAGTTTGGTATAGACAGGTTACCTGAATATCCAAAGTTTGGTATAGACAGGTTACCTGAATATCCAGAGTTTGCTTTAAACAGGTTATCTGAATATCCAAAGTTCAGTTTAGACAGGTTACCTGAATATCCAAAGTTCGGTTTAGGCAGGTTATTTGAATATCCAGAGTTTGGTTTAAACAGAATATCTGAATATCCAGAGTTTGTATTAGAAGGTTACCTGTATATCCAAAGTTTGGTTAAGACATGTTACCTGAATATCTAGAGTTTGATTTAAACAGGTTATATGAATATCCAAAGTTTGGTATAGACAGGTTACCTGAATATCCAGAGTTTGCTTTCAACAGGTTATCTGAATGTCCAAAGTTCAGTTTAGACCGGTTACCTGAATATCCAGTTTTGTTTAGGCAGGTTATTTGAATATCTAGTTGGGTTTAAACAGGTTATCTGAATATCCAGAGTTTGGTATAGACAGGTTTCTTTGTATATTTCTGAAATCCTTGGTAAATCAAATGCCATGAGTGGTCAGAATATTTTGTTTACTTCCTGCTTGTGAACATTTTTGTTTGTGAAATCAATACATCTTTTTATTTGTTGAAAGACGTCAATGACAAACACAATATGGCATTAAAAGCTTTAAAGAATAACTGATTATGATGAAGCTAAAAGACAAATACATGTATGACATAAATAGTTTGACTTATTTGAATGAATGAATATTCTAAATAATGGGCAAGGTTCTTCAGAATTAAATCTGCTTCACCTTAAAATTTATAAATGTTTTACAAAATCTTATGCTGATGTGAAATTGCATGAATTAGTTGATGGAAACTAATAACAACAGACTACGGAATGATTACACAAAATCTGACAAAACTTTACTCAGTCACATTGTATCCATTTTTACATACCATCATGCATACATGCATGATAGATATGAAAATGGCAAAATACATATAGGTCACAGGAAATGCAATTGCAGCTTAATACCTTGATGATTGCATCTCCAACAAACAGTAGTTCTGATGCAGCAGCTGGAGATCCTGGTAGAATTTTAGATATCAAGGGGGGTAAACTATGGTCTGCTCCTCCCTTTATACTCAATCCTAATCCAGAGTTATCTTCCCTGTCAATTCTAACCTCTCTCGTCTGAAATAAAGATATGTCTAATGACAAAGGCAATGTATCTTTTAAAAAAAATAACTGTTATCACCGATGTATGTCTGTAGGAGAGTAATCAAGGGAACCAAGGTTATAGCAGTAATCAAAAGAATGTAATCAAGGGACAAAGACCAGACATGGAAAACAGACATACACAACAAAGAACACAAAGTAACTAAAATCATACATACAAAGTAACAAAAGTAAATGAGCAACTCGGACTCCACCAAAAACTTGGGAGCATGGACCAGGTGCATAGTTTCGGCAAGCTCTGGCATATCGTATGAGTTGTGATATGAACACGCCATACGCAGGAGCCGAAGGGATGTTGCCATAGATGAAAGGAAAGTTGACAATTCTGAATGAAAAGTCATTACATTTGTCGTTAAGTTTTGGTCAATAGTTTTCCTTTACCATCGATTTCTAAGTGTAGGTCAAGATATGAGGCTGACTTCAAAGTGTCTGTAGTATTCTTTATCTCAAGTTCCTTTGGGTAGATGCAATGTATCAAATCCCCGAAATTAGGATTGTTTAAAGATAATACGTCATCTATATAGCGGAAACTGAGATTAAAGGATCTAGCCCAACGATATTCTTTCTTTCGGATCAGATCAGCTATAAAGTCAGCCTCATAAGAGTGAAGGAATAGGTCAGCAAGTAAAGGAGCACAATTTGTTCCCATTGGAATGCCGACTGTTTGTTGAAAAACACATCCACCACACTGGACAAATATGTTGTCGATTAAAAATTCCAGCATTTTGTAAACATCTTCCTCTGTATATTTGGAAGATGATTTGGAATTATTTCTCACAAAGTATGAGGAATCTCTACCAAGAATTATATATTTGTATCTAGGTGTACCATCTTTTTTGGAAAAACAACGATGTATAATGTTTTAAGTCGGGATTTTAACTGAGTATGGGGAATAGAAGTATACAGTGTTGAAAAATCATAGGTTTTAATGATATTATATTCAGATAATAGTCTTGAACTGATTGTCTCCAAAAGATCTTTCAAATTTTTCAGGATCCACATTGAATTAATACCACTACTGGAGTAACAAGTATTGTGGTAGGACTGTAGACCCTCTTTGACAGTTGTGAGTATAAGTTAAAAGTTTTGAAAGAGGTTTGGTGGTACATTTTGCAGATCCAGCTATAAAACGTTGTTTGTATGGATACTTGTGAAGTTTAGGAATCAAGTACATAGACGGTAAATCACAATCATCGTCCTTGGTAGAGAGACCAAAAGAGGATAGCACAGATTTATGGTTTTCCACAATCTCTTTTTTGGAGAGAGTGGTAGCAGTGTAGGTCTTATCACTGCTATTATTTTCTACGTCTACCTCTGATAATAAACATTGGATATAAAACGTTTTGCAGACAAAAACAATGTTGTTTTGGGCTTTGTCTGCTGGTACGAAAACATATTTGTCATGTATAGTAGACAATGTTTTTGCTACATCGGGGTCCATCCATAAGAACTTTAAAGTTATAATTCCAATTTATGGAGCGTGGTTCACGATACTTGGGACCTTTAGAAAGGATATTACGCAGAGATTTGTTTTCGATAATGGTTAAATCTCCTGTAACGACGTGACCAGAAGAACCATATTTGAATAGAGAGGTTTTGCAAGAACAGTCAGGTGGTTTAGCCTTGAAGTCCTCAATCTCGAGGTTCCGCAATAGTCTTTTATAATTTAAAATATGGATGCGATGGGTGAAGTATAGGAATATGAAATAATTGGTATGGATTTGTCTTTGAAATATGGGGGAATTTTGTTGGTAACATTTTTGTGATGGAGTATGTTAGCCAAATTAATTGCATCTATACCTTTGTTGACAAATGGTAGTGGAAGAAATGATCGTTTTTCTTCATCTTGACTTTTCACACAAACTGGTTTAAAGAGTCTGTGGAAACCAATATCCAAAATGATGGCAACAAGTCTGTATAATGATGAGGTGGGGTCAGAAACAGGAGTGTCAAGACTTGTTTTGTAAAAGGAGTGTAGTAAAGTGAGAAGTATAGAATAAAGTTTGGTTCTAATGTGATGAAGACCAAGAGGTTTTTGTATGAAAGGAAGGAGACGTCATGTAACTTAGGTGACGTATAGTGGCGATGGCCATGACTCCTTTCCCGTCTTGGATTTTTGTCAAATAAATTCATCACATTTATGTTATTGTTATATTGGCTTGAAAGGTTTCCTATACTTTTGATGTTGTCATTGCATCCGTAAGGTATTGCAGTACCTAGTCTGAGTATCCAGTACTCCTCTCCTTCCCTACTTAGAACGGGACTTTTCGTAGGATGGTAAATTTTTTCTAAAATCGAACTTTCATGGAGAGGATTGAATGATCTTGTTGATTAAAGTGTTGATAAATTGTCAGGAATTTGGTGGTGTTAATTCCCGAATGATGACCGCCCATTCTTTTATTTAATCGTTCTTGCGTTTCTCCGACATATATTAAACCACATAAGTTGCATTCTAATCCATATATTAAGTTTGTTGATTTGCAACTTAAGTCATTGTGACTTCTTGTATGGAAGGTTTTGTTTGTAAGGGAATTGGAGAAGTAAAGGTCGGTTACAAGAATGTTGCATGTTTTGCAATTTTCAATACCACATTTTGATATGGTACAATGTGGTTCGTCATCGTTGTAGTCAAATATATCGTTTAAAGTGATGGAACATGGTTTGATAATTTTAAAATAGTCAGAATTTTTGTACTGGAATAGATGGTCTGCAGACTGAACGTGTGATTGGGTACTTTTAGTTGAATTGGTCGGGGCACTTTCCATACCAGATGAGAGTATGCTAAGATTACCATCTGGGGTAGCATATGGATGCTGTGAAGCAAAAGCTGACAATTACTAATTTTATACATTATGGTCAATTCACAATATCCATACATTGTATTACAACCGTTTGACACCTACAAAGTGGACAGATTTCTCAGGATTACTTTATTGTTTGCATAGATGGAACAGTTACATGTACATAAAATTTCAAAGTCATTAGATGGTGACTGTGGGGTCATATGCATTAAATAGAAATGGAACTGTGAAGCACATGTAGTGATGATAGTGGACCTACAATGTACATACCAAGTACAATGAACCAGTACAAGTATTCATGTGTAATTGACCCACAAAAATGTAATCAGAAAACTTAACATTAAAATCCTAACAAGAAATTTAAAGTCAACCGACCCCGAGTGCTGGGGCATATGCAAACAAAAACAGATTACAGAATTGTAATATAATGATGCTCATACAACTGTATATTAGATATAACTGACCTAACACATTATTACAAGTGTTTCATATCAAACTGCCTGAATCTTAACATGGATGCCGACTCCGGAAACCATAGTCTCACATTCCAAAATGGAAAGGGAAGACTAAAACAATTGGCTTTTATATTTGTTTTTTATTGATCAGTGATGATTTTTGTGTCCACTACATACATTTTGTTCATGTATAATATTTTTGATTTCTGTAAGAATGATTATTGAGAACAATATCTGAAAATGATTCATTCATACATTTATATTGGATGACAGTAAACATTAGCTACTCACAAAAAATAATCACACTTTCAAGTAGAGTGTCAAATGTGTATGGCCCCTATATGAACAAAATGGGTCAAAGACAAAATGGACAACCTGACCAACATAATAATTTCCTAGCCCACTGCCTGCTCACCTGACCAACATTCACCATACAATAACCCAATTTTCACTACATAAAATACAGCCAAAAATTGCCTAAACTACAGCCTAATGTCTCAGTAAAAAGAAGCACTTAGTCAAAATAGGAAATTAATTAGAATAAATGATTAAAATGTTTTTGTCTGATAGAGTTGCTTTTTGCAATTTCTGAAAAATGGTTTGTTAAAATTGATGCTGCAATACTCTATATCTTTTACAATGGTCATCATTTGGACAGACATCCAAATTTGTGAGTAAAAGTGGCAGATTTACAGAAATTATTCACAATCCATAACATATTTCTCCTTCAAACAGAGATGTTGAAATTTATTTTTTTTTTGTCAGACATTAGGTCCGACAAGAAAGCCATCTTTACCAGACCTATCAACTGTTTGCCATACCTGCATTTTTACACCAAATTTGAATCATTCCTGTAAAAATATGAAGTTACATCATTGTCAACTGACAACAACAGAATAGCACTGATACAAAGAATAGCCACTTGCCTACCTCTGTTATAGAATAGCACTGATACAAAGAGTAGCCACTTGCTTACCTCTGTTATTTAACCTATTTCCTGAATAACTCAACTTTAAATTATCAACACCAACACCATATTAATACTTTACTGAATACTGACTGACATTTTATTTTAAAAAATTCATCATGTAAAATTCAAACATTTTCATCACTCCTCTGTACAAGAGTATTTGGAGATTAGAAGAGCATTGTTGCTTTGTTGTCGGCATCATGGGTTTTCAGTAGAAGCCTTTTTTACACGGTTTTGCATCAGATATAAACTTTATTGGCCATGAAACCATACTGTTTTTCATAAACAATACAATAATTACGAATATTGCCGTGAGGACACCGACTGGTTTACGATTTTCAAGCTTGACGTGAAGCTATTATTAATTTGGAAAAGTAGGTAACAGAATGTTGTTTAACGAATTTGTTTATCGGGAACATTTCAAAGTTTTAAAGTTACCATAAGTGTTTCGTTGAGGATAAATCGAAGCAAGAAAGGATTCAGGACTGACACAAATTTGATTTTGACTGCCCCAAATGTCTAAATACTTTGTCGGACAATCCAACATTCAGTCTGGCACAAAACCAGTTATTGCCAGCCCTTTCAAATTTCTGATCAATAGGTCCAAAGGTTTTCAACAACTCTGTTAAAATTCTAGATGTAATTCTTGATATCTGTTATTGATCTATTCCCAAGCATTTTTCTAACTTGACAGTGTGACATATTTATTTTTTTTCTCTTTTCATTGTATTGTCAGTACTAATATTGCTGTTTCATTAATCTTTCATTACAAGAACAGTACATGTGTACCTTATTTTTAAGTTCATTATCTATATCTTGTGAAATTGGAACCAATTCTTCTTTCAACAATATCAATGCATCATTAGTGAGGTGTAGTTTTACAGGTTGTGGTCTTGATTTGCCATCGTGTAATGAAACCATTCCACTTTTCACCTAAAATATAAATAGTATATTGACATGTGTTTATCATTATTTTTAAAAATTGGTTTTGTTCATCAATTTCTAATTATTTCTTGTTTTCTATCCTTTTCACAATATATCTTTAGAATACAACTGCAATCCATCTTACATACATAAGCCATTTTCTTACCATTTTTTTGGTAAAAACATACTGAACTTTAGTTGATCTTTTTCAGCTGGAATGTCAGGGGTAAAACTTGGAAATTTTAAGCTGGTACCCCAGATAACATTTTTGTAGAATACTTACTATAAGTTTAACTAAATTTTACCCAAAAGATTGGTAGCCCATCACAAAATCAAGTAGCAATGGGCGACTGGGCTACTGCCAAATTTTATCCCTGAATGTGATAGATGGCACATGCTCCTACTACTAATCCAAATCACTGTGTTTCTTTTTTAATGTTTTAAAAAATATTTTAATTTACAAATATATTTAAGAAAAGCTAATTATTTTTTCAAAATAATTTTTTTATAATAATAAATTACTATACATATATCTGTACGTTTTTTCCATCAGACGAAGACAGTTGTTCCTTCAAAATATTTTGCAAATTTGTATTTTTTTCTCCGTGAAAAGAATTTGTGCTTGAATTAATCTTTTTCAAAATATGAATCTGTCTTCACTATCAAGTATTAATATCCATCTTACACTTTTTTTATAAAAAGTCCTCTTGACAAAGAGAGATATTCAAACACTACCTTCAATAAACATTGTTTTGGAACTTTGATATACAATGTATTCATTTATAAAAGGTAAATCAGTTTCTAGATAGAACAGCCACATGCAGTTCGAGTTACATCATCCATGAACCTTTAAACGCTATTTTTAAGGTACATATATGCCTGAACTTTTACAAATTGAAAATTAATGTACATTAATTGACATGTATACCTTCTTCAGAAAAATGTGCTTCAAATACTACTTGAAATTAATGTATAACCACTTTTACATAAAATAATGTATACATAGAGTAATATTTTTCCACAGTGGCCAGATTTAAAAAGGGGAGGGTTGTGATCATGCCAAAACTTTAACCCTGCCACATTTTTGTCCCAAGCCTATATATGTGTTGTTTTGTTTTTACTTTTAGTTTACTTTTGTGTTGCTGGTGTACATACATGTATATGGGGCTGTACCTGTGTTTAACAAGATATTGCAAAACAAACTAAAACTATCTTATTTCAAATATGAAATTCAATATTAACCATTAAAAAAGAAAAAAATATCTGAATTGTTTTAATTTATGAATTTTTATTCCAAAAACAGAAAAAATATTCTTTTCATCCAACATTTTTTTGGAAAAGGTAAAATACAGGTGAAGTTAAAATATAAAACCCTTTGGAAGACCCCTAAATCCCTAACCTTAATTGGATGTTGTTAATTAGACAAATTATCAAATGTTGGTGAAACATGAAAACACTGTTAAATGGCAAATAAATAAGATCTAAGGAGCAATCAGCTGCAATGATTTAGAGTAGGAAAATAATCCTGATTGGATTTACCACTTCATTTTGTACTTCAAGAGCCAATCATTTTCTAAAGATTAATTTCTTCTGCACAATTAATTAGCTAATAACAACAAAACTGTCAAACAAACAGGTCTAAAATTTGTAGAATCATGTATGTAAAATTACCATTATTACAAAATGAGTTACCTCCCCTACAATCTTCAATTCTTTTTTTTAATATTTTTTTGCACTTTCAACACTCACTCACTATGCAGGATGCTTCCCATAAGTTTTGTTTGAAGTAGTTTAAAAAAATACTTTTTATTTTAAATGGTGATGATTTTTTTATAATTTGGTAGCAGCATTACTGAAATTTAGTTACATTTTCTCATATACTGCTTTTAATGAAAAGAAAGAAATGTCCCAGACTCTTAAGGTGGGGGAAATGTTTCAGGAGGGCCTACATGCATTGTAGTAGGTAGTGAGATTTAAATAGCCAGTTAACTAATTTGGCTAAAGGATTTATTCTTTAGCTGAATGGGTTTGTCTCTGGCTTGTCAACGAGTGGTAATAGGTTCGATCCTTGGAGCCGGAGTATAATTTGTGAGTCAAATCATGTTCTCCCATTACAGAACTAATAAAATGACAGGAAGATGTGCACATTTGTACAACGTACATGTATGTAAATAAAATGTTTTCTCATTTATTTTTTAAGAATTTCAATAAAGTTTGGAGGAATCAATCACTAACACCATTTAATTACATTGCATGCACATGTTGTTCAAGCTAAAGAAGCCCTTTGATACTAGATTGCTAGTCTCATTCATTCATTACATGTACATTGTACAACAGTACTTAAAAACCCATACAGTTCGCAAAACATGTCAACATATATTTGTTCCTTATAACAGAAGTTCGAATTGAAAGAATAATCAAAGGAACCAAGGTTCTAGCAGAATCATAAGAGCAATCCAGGGACTAAGACCAAAGATGGAAAACAGACATACACAGCAAAGAACATTAAGTAACTAAAATAATACATACAAAGTAACAAAAGCAAATGAGCAACTCAGACTCCACCAAAAACTGGGAGCATGGACCAGGTGCACCGGTAGGCCGAAGCGTCCTCTGCTTATCTAGAAACACCCGCTGAGTTGCTCATAAAAAGTCAAGTCCAGGGTAGACGAAAGAGGAAAGTAAAACTATGACACAATGAACAAATCAGTTTTCATGGTGCTGATGGATACATCGTAATGATCCACAAGTTTATGATGGTGACAATAAAACTTCTGTAGTGATGACTTCAATCTTGCAGCAACACAGCCCTGTTCCAGAAGCCTAACTGTAAGAAGTCTAGCATGATAAAAAAAGTCTGCGTAGTTAAGGCAAGCTCTGGCATAACGTACGAGTTGTGATATGAAAATTTCATACGCAGGCGCTGAAGGGATGTTGCCACAGATGAAAGGAAAGTTGACAATTCTGAATGAAAAGTCATCACGTTTGTTGTAAAGACATTTCTTATTGAATATTTTGTAATGAATATTTGTTATATTAGGGATATTCCGTTGGGAATAAATTGTGAGAGTCTATTATTCTGTGATACATGTATTCCTTCTTTTGGAACTAATACATTGTAGAGGAACTTCTGTTCTATGGGTTGTCCTTGTTTCTTGTGTTAACATTTAGGCCATCTTTTTTTTTTTGATTTTGACATAAAATATTTGAATTATCCCATTCCTTATATTTGTTGTTGCAGAAACCTGTCCTACTAGTATACAAAAAAATCTATGTTAAGGTAGTTCACATAACTTCATTACTCCAGCAGTGCTAGATGTTGTCTGGCAAGCTATTTCCTGACTTGGTGCTATCCTAACCTCTAACATCTGACATAATGAAAGCCACCGCAAATGTGAATTAGCTAAACATGTGTTTTAAAATATTTTAAGTCTTTTATTTATGTAAAAGAAGTTTAACCTACTGGAAATCAAGCAATAAAAATCCAAATTTTTTGTTAAATATCTAGATACATTTGTAATGAAGACAGTTATCAAAGTGACAAGCCATTTTGAATTTGGTCACTAATTTTACTAAAAACAATATAATTTTGAAAAAAAAAGAACTTAAAGCTGGTAAAGGCAATTTGCAATCGGAACACCTCAGCCTTTCTAGTTACACAAAAGAAAAACCTTGGAGGCACTAGACCAATGGATCTGTCCAGAATTTGCCTGATGTGATTCTAGAATTATAGTTAAACTGGTTGATTTTTTTACCATTACTTTTTTCTTAGCTCCTCGCTTCGTGCCAAAATTGTTGGAAGAATTGTTGTTCTTTATTTCTTGTGATATCCAACTAAAATATTTAGCACTACCTGGTGTGTAGAACTACTTTGTTTTGCGTAGGACTACATTTCCGGCAATTTTTTCAAGAAGAAATTCTCCTTTCTGCATCCGAGTTTATTTTTTAGTGTAGCAGAAATAGCATAGTAGTTCCAATTGGACAATTTAATATGTTCTTAACGCAAATTTTAAAATCTGTAATTTATCAACCGGAATTACACATTCAAAAAGCTAAAAACTAAATGTGAATTTATTTTAAACTGCTTTTACAAAAGATTTTCAGGATTGCTGGATTTTCTAATCAGGTAGGTCAATTGTTTTTCTTCAGTTCTTCACTTCAATCACCTTCTCCCATGGTGAACAAACTGTATAAAATGTTTTAAATGGTAAATATTTTACTATAATTCTGCCAATTTCAAAGAACATCGGAAAGAGAAGTATGCAATATGGAAGTAAGAGGTTGTGGTATGGAGGAAAGGAATTCCAACCTCATCCGTTGTAGGAATGATAACTTCATGAGAATTAAAGACCACTCTAACTGTAACCCTACTTGGAAGACCTGAATTGTATTGTAAATATCAAGTCCAGTTTGTGTTGAATCATACTATAGTCATAATTTTTGTTAGAAGTCAGGGAAGCCAATAATCCCTTTTGGGATTCGGCACTGGTTTTGACCAAAAAATATTATGAAACTGAAATTTGGGATTAAGAAGGCTAAAATTACTTTATTTTTAATGGGATTCAAATGAACAAAGAGATATCTGCGTACGATGGAAGTTCTTAATAATGTTAACATATAAATGCATAAACTCTAAAGAATCTAACCTCTTCCATATTACAGAATATAATATAAAACCCAGTTTATCAATATTTCAGCAGACTTCGATTCTAATGAAGAGCTCTTCAATTTAAGAGGAATGATATTTAATCTACCGCTAGATGGAGCAACGATAGTCGGTCTCGTCAATTCTCACGATACTAAATGTTTACATAGCAACGCAGGAAACAGTGACTGAGTGTGTACGGTTGTTGTGAGAAACCATAAAGATCTTTCATTGCAGCCTTGCATATTTGACAACAACCGGAAAAAAAGATGGAAGGGCTACCATTTCTTCCAGGAAATAACTTCAGGGATCCAACGGTAAGACTTAAACCAAATTTGAGTAAATTAACTATAAAACTAAAAGAAAAAAAGTCAGATGGCAGAGACTGCTACTACAGGTTGTAGCCACGTTGAGAAAGGTTTACAGACGGCATCTTAACTATCATACTTCAGGTTCATCAAATGCATCATTTTACTAATGATTTATTGGACAAACAACCTTGGTGTTAATTCAAACAAGAAAAGTACTTATTTTATTTGAAGATAATGAGTCAATGAGTGCAGTGATATGACTATTATTATGTGTATGTCAGAATATAATCGTGTGAATATGTCTGTTGTTCGCTGAAGCGGGTTCCAGGTCGTGCAGTTACTGCATGCATAATAATAGAAACTTTGATATACTCTTACATAATATGAGACAGATCAAACCTGAAATTTTTCTGAAAAATACAGAGCATTTACACTTGTGGACGCCATTGACGAAAATAATATATTTTCCAATTGTTGTCATACTGAATTCTCCTTTAGCTTAAATATCAATGATGTCACAATATAAAATTACATTGTTTCATTGACGTCAAAAGGTTATTTGGAGACAAATCTGGGGTCATTCAGAGCAAAGTGTGAATTCATTCATGAATAACTTAAGATAGCCCCAATATTTGGTGGAGCTGCTTGGTACAACTTTTCATATGTTCCTTTGTTAAATCATTATATTGTGGGAGTTAAAGAAAATACATGTTGGAGAAACCCCTTTTTCTGCTACCATGCAGTCTAATGTTTTTTGGATCCATAAGATATCAATTTTACTAATAAGCCTATAGTATTTTCTTAACTGATTTTTTTTATTTTAGAAATGGAAATACCATAGAAGTCAAACCCTTGATTACAAGAATGGTTATTCTATCCCAAGAAGACCAGAAGTTGGAATTGGTGGTGAAGCCATTGTGTACAACCAGTTATCAGAACAGGAACTTGATGAACTAGCAAATTACAATCCAACTCTTACCTATGGCCAGGCAAAACAAGCTCCCCCTGAGGACTTTGTTCCTGGCCATGTTGCTTGGGATAAAAAGGTATTTTCTATACTTTGATGAAAAAGAACCACTTTCTTAAATGGTATAATTTTAATATGACGTGTTTCTTATTTAATGTTAATACTACTGGCAAGAAAAGAGGTTATTGATAAAAAAATATCTACCATTAAAAGAATAGAAAATCTGATAAAAACCTTAGTATGTAAATTACTCTCCTCAAGTTAAGTCTTCTCTTTTTGTTAAAATCAAGATATCTATCTATGCCACTTTACATGGTTTTTTTTGTTTTGTTTTGTTTAAGTTTCATCTGCCTGATTATTTTTAATTTTTTATTAGAAACAAACAATCATTCTGCAAATGTATGAATGTTTGCTAGATGATCATACTAGATTGCCTTTCTTTTCAGAGCTGTTTTAACTTTGTAAGTCTCATATAAGCATGTCATACTGGTAGCATGTCTATCAGGTAGAAACAAGAGAAGAGTAGATATAATCTGTTCAGTTGATATTTGGAAATAAAAACTCATTTTGGATTTGCCCAAATTTATTTGTTTTGGTCCTTTGAATAAAGCTGTGGTCCTTTTCACAAAAAATTGTAAGTGTAAAATTAGTCGTAAGTTGTGACGTCACAATACTTTGATTTACTATGACGTCATAACTTACAATTTTTTGTGAAAAGGACCACTGGTGTTTGGTATTGGTAGCAGTTTTTTTTAAAATACTTCATAAGATAAGAAAATTTTAAGTTTTTTTTTAAAGATTGATAGACTGTACATGTGCATGTAGGCCTCTCCTAAAATTTTCTATAATGTTTAATACATGTAAAGTACAAATGTACATGGGTGACACATCAGTACTCTTCAATGGTAGGTAATTTGATTAAATCATTTGGAAATGATTTCACTTACTGCATGTTAAAACATTTTGCAATAGAAACCACTGTTGTAATGAAGTATGATTTGTACAAAGAAAACATTATAAATGATAGAAAAAAGATGTTTTTTTAATTCAAAATGTATCTCTTCATTATATTCTTTATGAAAGAATTAAAATCACATGGCATGAAGGTCTTGAATATGTATATTCTTTGTCTGAAATAAAAAATGACACCCATTTAAATGCTTTCCTTTACTTAAATCATACTCATCCAGCAAATTCAGGAGCTGCATGTCAGAATCGTAGATAGTAGATATTTCAGTAGCTGAGTAATTTGTGTAATTAAATTATGTTTTCAGGTCTTAAGTATGTGTATTTGAACACATATTCTAATTTCCCTGTAAAAAAAATGATTATGAATTGAGATGAAATGTTCATGATATAAGATATAATAAGTTGTTTGATTGTGTGCATGGCCATGGGTAGAAATAAGAAAATTTATCAAGTAAGCATCAGAGTAAAGTTTACTTGCCCTGAATTATTACATGTATATGTTGAACAGAAAAAAATCAAGGTGGCCCAGCAAGGCAAGACCTCTTTGACTTTGACTTTTGAAATTTGCTTGCCATGGGCCAACCTCACAGTGTTTATTTTGATCACTGGTGTTGCCATATGATTACAAACTTGCATATTTATCTTTGTAAATAATGGTATCTAATTTACTATTTAGATTTTTATTTCCTAGTTTTATCTTTTTAGGTACTCCGATTCAATGGCTACTTCAAACAGACCGTACACGAGTCCCCAGATGAATACTTCAGAGTTCGTCCTGTTGACATTTATTACTATCTTGAAGATGATAGTATTTCTGTGGTAGAGCCTCATGTTGAAAACTCAGGAATGCCTCAAGGTAAGCATTAGTAATTTGTCATTTTAATTGTGGAATAAGTTAAAATTTTCATTTCTTTAGAAAGCATTGTTAAAAAGAAAATAGAATAAGTAACATTCCGAAATTATTGTGTGTCTGAATTATTGCATTCTTTGCTGAAATTGTAATTAAAAGGATTTGTGATACTTTAAAGTATTCCATGATAAGTAATGATGTTAAAAATTCTATAATGTGAGTTCTAAGTAAAATAGCTAATCTAAGAACATCATTTTACTGAATTTACAATGAAAGATAAATTTATATTAAAGCCTTTGGAGGTGAAAACTTGTACAAGGACTCCTTTTATAATTAAGATTTATATTCTGGAGACAAAATTTTGCATGCTTTTATTTTATTTAAAAGGAAAAGGAAAGGACTGATGCTTGAATTAATGCTTCAATGTTTTATTATTTATTTATATGTAAATGACCAACTTTGTTTTTTATCAAGGGTTTCTCTATTATCCATTATTTAGGAAAACTGATAAAGAGACAGAGACTGCCAAAGAATGATCAAGGGGACAACTGGCACTGGAAAGATTTGAACAATGGTATCAATGTCACATTCTATGGAAAGATTTTCAGAATTGTTAGCTGTGATATGTTTACAAAGGTATTTTGAAACTTCTTTACTCTAGAAAAATTTAAAGAAATTAATACATTATGAGAAATAATACTGCAAGCAAGAATGAACCAAAATTATAGCCTTCTTTACCTGGATATTTATTCCTCAGACTAATATTTTTTTTACGGATTCTCTTGAGGTAGATGTAGGGTAGGGACAAAACTCTTGCAATCAATGATATGCTTGATTGATGTGAAATGTCGAATACAAACATTTCAATGATTTGTAAGAGTTGTGTCCCTTACCCTAGGTCTATCTCTTTAAATTTTCATTCCATCATCTCAAACTCATAAAAAGTGTAACTTGAAAGAAAAAAATGATGATAAATATACTTTCTACTGCACACTTACTATTTATTCTTATTTATAGAGAACATATTATTTTAAAAGCAGTTCTATTTGTGTGACCTTGCATTGTACATTTACTTCAGAACTTCTTAGAAAGCGAAGGGTTAGATGTAAATCCTGGTGAAGACATGCCCTCAGACCCTTACATAGAAAGAAGGAAAGAAAAAGCTGCACTAAGAACATATACCACTGCCTCTGCCTTCGATAAACAGAAACAATTCCTGGAACTTGACAGAAAAGTCCTTAGATTCTATGTTGTATGGGATGACACAACTCAGATGTTTGGAGAAAAAAGGCCCTTTGTTATACATGTTAGTATTTGAATTTTGAATACATGTAGCAGAAAATTTCACAATATAAATATGTATGTTTGCAATATTTAATATTAATAAGTCAGCACCATTTTTATGACTACTTCAATTTATAATCAACAACAGCTGACTATATCATACTGTTAACAAACAATAAATGATTTTTATGCTAAAAAAATGAGAAACTTTTTAATTCACATGATTCTAAAACGTTGAAACTGCATGTACTTGGACAATTTCAGTCTGCTATCTTTTTTTGCTTTTAAAGACTTTTCATCAGTAGTTAAATTGTCATAAGCTGATATGAAATTATTAGTAACTGTATAAGTAACTGCACTTTTTTTGTGACTTAAGGAAATAATTCATGATAATAAGTACCTGTGAAAATTCATAAAAAGTGCTTAGCATATGGTAACTTTCAAGTTAATGCAAACTTAAATAGTCATGAATATGTTTGGAAACCACCATTTGCAAAATTAAGTACAATTTCAGTAATCTACTTCTTACTACACCTAAATGATAAATTTAAAAAGTCAAACACTAATATATCTCTATGTAAATATGGGTAAGCCTAGATTCTAGGCCTGCACAATGAAAAATCTGCTTTAATTTCTTCATTTATAGAATTTTGGACTCTGGTGTATGACATGAATTTATTTCTATCTACAGTATTACTTAGTAGATGACACACTTGAAGTAAGAGAAGTTCACACAGCCAATGATGGCAGAGATCCATTTCCCGTGTTGATTGGAAGACATAAGGTTCCAAAAGACAGATATAATGTCGAGTCATCTTTCCCTGCCGTTGTTATGGAATTATCAGATCATGAAATCAAGAACTATTACACACCTAAAGACTTCAAAGTTGGAGAAACTGTTACTATTTATGGAAGAAGATTCTTTATCTATGACTGTGACAATTTCACTAAAGCATTTTTCTATCAAAATTTTGGAATTACAGACTTCAATACTGTTGAAGTGCAAGACAAAATGAAAAATCTACCAAAGATGGTGAGTCATAAGCATTCATGAGTTTATATATCATAAGTATTTTTTATATTTTTATAATATTATGAAGATAGAATTCCTGACAATTGACTCAGAAGATAAATTTCTGACAGTAAAAGAATATTTCTGTCCAGGATTAAAAAATGTATTTGACAAAATAATGTCTGTATGAAGTAATGAATGAAAAATATCCAATAAACTTCAAGTTATAAGTTAGTTTTGCCAAACAGCTGACTATTTCATATTGTTAACAAACAATAAATAATTTTTATGCTAAAAAATGGGAGACCTTTTAATTCACATTACACATGATTTTAAAACATTGAAACTGCATGTACTTGGACTATTTCAATCTGCAATCTTTTTTTGTTTCTGACATACATTACTAAAGATTGAAGTAACTGTTGGTGATAAAACATGTAGAATATTTTATTCTTCAGTAATAATTTTTCTCAAATTTTCTTCTCTTGCAGTCTTGGGTAGAAATAAGAACATTTGCCCATTTCAGATGGTGCTGGAGAGAGTTTTCTTATGATGGGCACATTTTACTTTAATTTTATAAAAATATCAACATACCTTAATTATGTGCCTTTGTAAGAAAGAATGCGCAGAAATCACTACTGGTCTAGGGTGAAATTTACTTGTCCTTATGATATGTTGAATGTAAAAAGCATCTATAATTATGTGGTGAAGCAAGAAAGCTTTGCTTGACTTTGACATGCCTTGCAGCACATATCACTGCCGCATGAGAAAATTCTTATTTCTACCTGGCTTCACCATTAAAGGTCTTTATTTATTATGTTATTTATTGTTTATATTATTTTATTGAAACTTAATGAATAGTTTCTATTTTATCAGGAAATTCCCCCATACAATAACTTTGGTTCATTAGAAGATTCGCTACAGTCCTGTCTTTCCCTGATACCACAGCCTCCCAAGAAAGATTTCATCAAAATGTTGGAGAATGATCACAAAGTACTCAGATTTGAGGCAACAATGGTAAGTGTATGGTTAATATACTGAAAATTGTAATATGTCATACTAAATTATGAACTTTGGCAGGATGGGATATAGATCTATGTTTTACTTCATATAAAATGAAAGCTATTTTTTTGTAATGTACTTATTTTCGCTCCTTTTTCTAGTTTTTATCTTTTCTACAAAAAGAATATTTATGAAATAATTCTCTTACTATATTTTAGAAAAACTTTCAAATAAGCTCTTCTAGTCTAAACCTTTAGCATCAAATATATATCTAGCTATTTTAATGTCATTTATTTATAGGACTCAGTACGGCCTGAGGACAAAGGAAGGAGGTTTATCATTTCATATAGATTGGCTGATGATATGATGACAGTCTACGAACCACCAGTACGTAACTCTGGAATAATTGGTGGAAAATTTCTGGAGAGGACACGAGTGGCTAAACCTGGCTGTCCTCCAGACCAGCCAGTATTTTATGGTCCTGAGGACTTTTACATTGGTGCTGTCATCGATGTATTCAAGCACAGATTTATCATTACAAATGCTGATGAATATGTACTGAAATATATGGAAGATCACTCAAATCAATTCTCTTGTAAGTTACCAATAAATTATTAAAAGATATGTCATTGATGTGTCAATCTTATGCAATGAGTAGTCACATAATTCAACATATTTTTTTGTAATGGATGTAAGCAATGATGACATCCAAGAAACGACAAGGAAAAGACATCCTTTATTTTCATTTTTATACAACAAATTTTTGTGTCACTTTTATCATAAAAGAGCAGTTTATTCATTGATAGTCATATAATTTATTTTTACAATGGAAACATGTTAAAAGAAAACTCTGCTGCTGGTAATTATTTGAATTGTTTTTATTTCATTTAATGTGTCACAAATGTGTTGTATACTCCTTATAGCAGGGCCTAAAAAACACTTCTCCATGTTTGTACAAACTTCTCCCATTTGTTTTTAACAGGGAGATTTTTTTGTAAAAGATTACATAGACAAAAATGTCAGTTTTATTATTTTTCAAACATAATTTACTGTACCTTAATCTCCTTGTCACCAATGTAAAATTTAGGCCCTGCTTAAAGAATAATAAGACAATCATGCCTATTACCTTAGTTCAGTAGTTGTACATACATATAGATTCTTTTGAATGAATTTTAAGCTTGTTAAAATAAATATAAGACTACAAGTTTTTTTAAAGTGTTGTCTGTAATTACAGCTCAAACAATCCAGACACTGAGAGAAAGACTGACAATAAATCCTATGGAGACAATAAAGGGTGGACCTATGAAGGTCATGAGAAGGTCAGATTGATAAATATTACTTATTCACTTTTCTGAACATCCTGGCAGATCTAGGAGGTGTAGCAAAGTGACACTTCAAAGGTGCCTTTGGATTACTTACATAGAAAGTCTAGTGAAAACAAAATACCCCCAGACCGAAGAAATGTCTTTGGTCCAGCAGAAAATTTTGATTTTTGTTAGTTGGCCAAATAGGAGAAAACAATTAAATTTGAGATTTGGTCCAAAAGTCTCTGAACCAGTTTTGCATACACTGAAAATCAAAAGTTAATTCAAAATCCTTTGCAGCTGTCTTTATTTATAAAAAATAGTCCTGAGCATTATAAATATTAATTTCTATATACTAAGATATTTACGATTGAAACATAAAGATTTTTCCATCTAATGGCAGATTGACTTTATAGTTCAGAGTGGCTTCCAGTCTGTCTGTTTAATTTCTTCAATTAACCAATCCAATTAAAGTTTGTCGTCTCACTGAAATGAGAATAGCATGGCAAATACAGAAATTTGGCTGTTATTTGCTCATTTTTTGCCATAATTTTGTATGGAATTAACAAAATTTTTAAACTTCTAAACTAAATAAGGTTAAACTGATATGTCATCACATAGTAGGGATTTTCATAAGCTTAACAATTTCTAAGGTTTAAAAAACAGATAACAGCATATACTTTTTGTAATATTTCTTGGCCTATTAATTGATATAAATTTGAATTATCTCCCCTCTTAGAAATTTGATATAACTGGTGAAAATATTTTGGTAAAAGTGATTGTTTTTGCAGCAAAAAGAAAAGCAGTTTATAACTTCAAACATTTTTGAAACTTTATTATTCTCAAATCTCTCAATGTAGCAATTTCTTTATATTTACAGTCAAAATCAATACATAATTTTGCATCCATGTTATCATATGACTCTTTTCTTACCATTAATTATAATGGGATGATTTTTATTTCAGTCCTGGTGACCTGGAAGTGTTGGTCAGACAAGTAAGGACACAGTTAAAGAAGATAGCTGTAACAGATAAAGCCAGAGTTGATACAATGTTCCTGCGATACAACAAAGATAGACAAGGATTTATTGGAGTCGAGGACATGAGAGCTCTCTGCAGAAGTCTACAGCTTCCTGTTGATGATGACGTTATTGTTGAAGTAAGTTTGCTACGTTATTTCTTTTTTGACTTTTGTTCTTTACTACAATACATGTTAGAATGATTATTAAAACAAGCAATACATGTTTTGACCAGAGACAAATGTGGATATACCATTTAAGATAAATACTAAATATTGTTTGATTTATTATATTTATTATGCATCTAATTTAGTGAAGTAAAATGCATAGGCTTAGTGCAAAAAGTACTTATCCATTAGTAATTGTAAAATATCGGTTTTAAAAAAAGTTCAATTATCTCCCTTTAAATACATTTTTTTAGCATTAACCAATCTGATATTAAACATTTTCCTTTTTGTAGCTTGTAAGACAGTGTACATCAGATCCAGAAGGCAAAATTTCATTAGAAGATTTCAGAAAGTTTGTGGAATGTTCATGAAAAGATAATGAAGACATTTTATAGATCTGTGATAATTGAAGCAATTTGTGTATGTTTATGTACACAGAACAACTCTATTGAAAAAAATTTTTATGAAATTTTTATGTACATTGTATATTATGTAAAAAGAATATGTGAAAAATTCACTTAACTTATTCCTTATTGTGTAATATTTCAGTGAGGTATACTCTGAAGTTATCATTTGAAGAAGTCAAAGTAGAGTATTGACTTGTTAAAAATGGGACATATAAAGTCATCTCACCTTAGTGCTTGTAGATATTATTTACAGTTCAAAAAAGAAGAAATCACAGCAATACAATTGTTGTTGAAAAAAATGCATTTATATGATTAAACCTCTTCAAACTGAACCCAGACTAATCAGATTATCTATCTAAATTAAAACCTGAATTTTTATATAACCTGTCCAAACCTGAATAATCAGATTACCTGTCTAAATCATCAGATTACAAATGTAAACTGAACTGGTATCACAAAAAATACAGCCATACTTATGTTTTTTAGTTAAATCCAAAATATGTTGCTGTACATAGGCAAATGTGCCACATATGATAATCATATGGTGTTCGATTCATATGACAATCATGTGATATTTAACATAAGATAATCATATTGACATGAGTCTCATATGGTGCTCGATTTATATGATAATCATATGATGCAAACCACATGATTCTCATGTGTGGCACATTTGCCTGTGTAACCCATTTAAAAATTTGCTTATATTGATATCCTTTTCAATGTCAAAACCTCAAGGGTATTTATGCTTCAATAAAAAAGCTTATTCAGTATTTCCTCTATAGTAGCATCACAGTTGATAACTTTGGGGTTCTTTCCATGACTTATAATATTTTGATAGTACCAATTTAACAACAATTGCTATTAAGATTTTCCATAACAGCCTCTACAAGTCATTGCACTGTGAATAAGATCTTATAATATGGGATCATTCAATAGATAATTCATTTTCTACATCAAGTAATGTTCAGATAATGTTTTTTTTATAATACCATAGTTCAAATATGATTTTATATGATATGGTTCATTTATATGGTATCTTATCTTTCAAATGAGCCCAAGTAATAAAAATTGCCACCCCTACCAGTGTTCTAGGATTCCTATTTCCCTCTACCCGGAGCATGTGAAAATTGGGTCAGGGAACATAAGATACTGTTACACTTTCCCGTAGCAAGTTGAAAAGTTCATATGCTGTAAGGATTTGTTTTGTTAGGAAAGCAGTCACTGACTGTGGGAAAGTTTATTTTATATGGATTTCTTTCAAGGAAACCTCAATTCCTGAAAAATCCTAGAACACTGCCCTACATCTAAAAAAATACCTAAAAATGAAGGAAATTGCTTATAAGTATATGAATTCTGTAAAGATAATTTGGGCATCACAATATCAGTAACGGATGTAATCAACATATCCTCCCATTTAAGGCATTTAATTCTTGGTTTTGAGGTGACAATAAAGACCTGTGAATCTTGGAGATCTAGAATATTATCTATAAAATTTACTATATGTTCATAAGTTGTCTGCCCATGATCAGTTTTAACCATATAAACCAGATATTCAGTTCATAAATACATGTGATCTCAAGATAATGAGCTTTTATGGAAAAAAAATATTCAAGTGCAAATAAAAAATGGGGATGTCCTTTGGCAAAACATTGACAAGAACAAAAAAATGGGTGAAAGACAGAAATGGAACAATTTCGTTAAACAGGAAGTAGGCCTAAAATCAGATCCCATGATACTGGACCCATACCTGATGCTGGATACAAAATACTAAGAGGCTTTGATAAGCAGTTGCTGAAAAAAGTGTCACGAAAATAATTTCTCTTTCCATCCTGATCAACATTCACCATACCACTATTTGATCTATGTGATATTTTGCCAAAAATTAAAGTATACAGAGAGACAAGCAGCACAAATTCCAGGGTGAGGCAAGGTGCTCCATCAGGGTAAGCATTTTCTTCAAAAGACTGTCATGCTGTCTGATGATCCATGACAAATTTAGTGCATTGGTTATTTTGTGAACAAATAAAAATAAACTATGTCACAGTGACAAAAGTAAAACTTTCAAAGCTATGAATTCAGTCTGTGGACGGCATTATCCTTGTTCCAATAATTTCTGTGCAAATCACTTACAACTCACCAGAAAACTGTTATAGTGACAACAGCTTCTTGCAACATGTAAGAGAAGTGAAATTAAGTAACATCGGACAGCTAGAAAAAGGATAGCTGACATTGAAAAATCAATGCATTAGTCATAAAGTTTGGTTGCTGAAGTGCCTACATTGACTTTTTC
This sequence comes from Perna viridis, assembly GCA_037379345.1. NCBI lineage: Eukaryota > Metazoa > Mollusca > Bivalvia > Mytilida > Mytilidae > Perna > Perna viridis. Next base: position 709,816 of record CM074524.1, on the reverse strand, counting down.
ATGATGATAGTCAAGATATGAGGCAGGTTTAGGTGTGTCTGTTATGTCTTTTAGAGGGTATCTATGCAAAAATCAGGCAGTGGTTGCACATGACAAATTTTGTTTTGAAAAAAATTCATTTACTTCATATCATAAACACATCCTTTCTCAAAGTTGAATGTTGGCTTTTGATTGAGTGCAACAGTTAAGGAGAAAAAAAATACATAGAAAGCATTGAAATTGATTAAAAAAGGGAGATAACTCTTGATTTTTGGTGTAAAATTTTGTTGCTTTGTTTTTCCAAGCCATCCATTGCCACTATCACATAAAAAAAAATCTTTCTACTATTTGACATGCATGTGATATGAACATTACATTGGAACAAAAAATTCAGTGAGATAAAATTTCCAATGTGTCAACCATATCATGGATCTGCTCGATACATAGGATAACGAATAACATATTTCTAATGAATAACAATTAATAGTGTTTTATTTTTTTAAATAAAAACATCATGAATATCAAGAAAGTCTAAGGAGCAACTTATCTCAGGTTTATTAAGTATCATTTTCAATTATAAAATGAGTTGCAGTGAAACTTAAAAAGTACAAAATCTTAAATAGAAATTTAGATAAGTTAAGATTAAAACAAGTTAAAAATGCTGCAGACTCAAGTATCAGTCTGTGTAAAAATCAGGTGGTGGAAAAAACATGATATGAAATAACAAACCACTTTGAGTGTAATTTATGTACCATCCAAAAGAAGAATGTAAACAAGTTTTACCATATAATTTTGGTCATAAGATTTTTAATTTCATTGAAATGCACTTCAAATGAATATTTCAAGGGGAAATACCTCTTGTTAAAACCGGCAACATTTTGATGCAGTTATCAGATTTATAATAGTACTACTAAATAAAGAAGACCTGCTTGAATGAAAAAATATTTTCAAAGGGTTTTTAAAATGCATGTATAAGGTCCATTTTGCCCAATTCTTTCAAAGACTTGTACTTAACAATGTAATTGGTTTAAACAAGTTTTTTGCTGTTCTAAAATTTAGTAACACAAGTTTAAGTGCATATCAAAATACACCAGTTTACTGTCATTACTGTCTACAGAAAAGAGAAGAGTCTGAAAGTGCACATATCCAGAATATTCTGGTTCAGTATTTTAAATTATTAATTCTCAAGGCGAATTCAAGTCAATTCACTTCCTTTACTGCCTATAGAAAAGAGAGGGGTCTGAAAGCACATGTTGTTAAGAGAGTTCTTTCAAGAATGCTACCAGACACCTCCTCTTGGCTACAAAGGCACAAGACAATTGAATTCATGCTGCTTGACACATAAGCATTAAGATGGTTATAAATAAATACATTTATTGCTTTGAATATAAATCTATATCCATTGTTGGACTGTTTAAACATGAAAACATTTTTGATTTAAGATGGAGATTTGCAAACATTGCTTAAGAGTGTAGAGTAATTAGTTATAAGTCAAGTATCATAAAAAAAACGTTTACAAAATCAAGAATATTTTCAGATTCAAATACCATAAGTACCTAGTATCATAGCAAATAATATAGTTAATTTCAGAGTTGGACTTTCTTTGATTAAATGACAATCACCTGATCATTTGGTAGGTAAAAGGACAGCTGACATAACAAAGATAAAATACCTATTAAGTGTAAGTTTTTGTAAAAATCAAGCAAAATGGAAAAAATCAGAAACATGCACATCAAAAACCCACTGAAATGACAATATAATTTCCCTAATGGACACTTTCTCTAATTGGAAAGACCATCATTTCATCTCTTTATCACTGGATTTTCTCAGAAATTTTTCAATAGAATGTTAGAAAAATGAGGTTTTTGACAACATAGTTATTTACCCTTGAAATGTAATTTACAGTGCATTTCAATGAAATTGTCTCAGTTAACCAAAATGATATTGAAAATCTAGTTTGTTTTCCTTGGTTATGACGATGCAAATAGTCAAATTAAACTTTCAAAATGATTGATTTTTTTTCACCATGTTTCACCCACTGCCCGATTCATACAGAGACTGACAATTAAATGATTGAAAGTTTAGATGTCCAGTGTTCATTGTACTATTAAGTACATTAAGAATTATATAGTGATGTGCAGTAGGAAATATTTCATAATCAATTATCAGAAATAATTAGAAAAGGTATAACCAATTAATAATAGATTATAATAATTTCAGAATTTTGAAGTTTTAGTAACATTATAATATAGGTACCCTATAACCAGAGAGTCCTTTATGTTCAAATTTATCATATACTATAAAATAACATTTAAATTAGCTATTTTTACAATGAGTTAAATTGATTATCAAATACTTAATCCATTAGTAACATCACTAACATGTCAGTCATTTAATCAAGGGAAGATCAGTTATATTTCCTGAAATAAATTATTTATCTCGCTGTAAAATGTGCTAAGTAATGTAAGTAAAATAGAATTCCACATCAAACATTGAGTGAGTAAAAAGACATTAAAATAATCAACAGCATTTTTTTTCTTTAAAAAGTGATTATAAAGCTTTGCAACAACATGAAAGGAGACAAATTCACAAACACAGGGAATTTCCTACAAAATGAGAAAATACAGCAAATGGAAAGGTCTGTCTCCATATAAGTAAATCAAATCAAAATTTCATTCAATGTAACACTTCATAATGCATGAAATATATACATGACATTTTATTATCAACATTCAAATATTTAAATGTAAGTATTTGTAAGAATCAGGCAAAATGGTAAAAATCAGAAACATGCACATCAAAAACCCACTGATCTGACAATACAATTTCACGCAAGGATGCTTTCTTAATTTGAAATGACCACCTTTTGATCTCTGCATCTCAGGATTTGCTCAGCAATTTTTCAATAGAATGTTAGAAAAATGAGGCTTTAGACAGCCTTATCTGCCTTTGAAAAGTTTATTTTCAGTGCATTTCAATGAAATTATAACTCAATTTACCAAAGTGATTTGGAAAATATCATCTTTTTTCTTTTAATATGATGTTGCAAATAGTCAAATTAAACTTTCAAAATTATGGATTTTTCCTTACCATTTTTCCACCACTGCCTGATTCTAACAAAGACTGACACTTAATTAATCATTCATAGATTATAAATACTAAAGCAGTGAAATGTAATAGTAAAAAAATATTTCGGTACCTGTTTCGAAGGATATTTGGTAATTATGGAATTCTATGTAAATTTAGAAAGTTTGTGGAGTGTACAAACTGATGGAAAACAAAGGGAAAAAAATTTCATGAAAAAAAAGTAATTATGTACCCAAACCTGTATGTACTGATGTTACATACATATTCCATAATTCAGTACAAAAGTGACATGAGCCGAAGCAGCAACCAAAACGAAAAACTTTCATTAGGGAAAATAGCTTTTAATTTACGAAGGATACTCTAGCTCCCCACCCTAGTAACCCCATTGTCAATATAACAAAGTCATCAAACAGAAAGTAGATATCACTGTCGTCTGAAATTGAACCCCACCAAATAGTAAATCTATATAAAGCATTTTCACTGTAACTACTTATCATAGCCACTTGAAATTTTCACAGAAGCTTTATACTGGGATGCTATATGGTGTAACAAATGAAGTTGTGGACAGATAAATGGATGGACAGACACCGTGATCACTATATACCTCCTTCCAGCAGGAGGTATAATCAGTAAGGTGTAGCAAGACTATAAATGATATGGATAATTCCGTGTGTCTATTGAAGAGAGCAAACATAATTCTAAATTAAATACATACAATGCCAGGGCTCCGATGTCAACTAGTGTCTGTGGGACCCCTAACAAACTTCATTCATAAATTCCTTGACTATCCCATGGACTCAAGTGGACACAGTAGCCCTGACATTGAGGATGAATTGTATTAGGTTATGTACAGTACATCAGAGGTTCAAATTAGTGGTGGTCTAAGGTCAAAGACCTTAAACTTATGATCCACAACATTTTAAATTTAATCTACCAAGGTATGGACCTTCAGTCATATTCATTGATACAATGTTTGTTCAGGGATTTTTATATTCTTTAATTGGCCTATTGTCGTGAAACTTGGACAAATCCCAGACCTTCTACTTGGACCCTCTGTATTCAATAATTGATCAATATAACCAGGATAAGTATAGAGACAACAACATAAAACATCTTATTTTCACCACCTCAACTGAACTTGTTTGAAGCATTCACACAAAGTTCTTGGGAATTGAGCTTCATATGATTTATATTGATTTGCAGATGATTCAATGTTAATTTATAGTTGTTTTCACATGAATTCACAGAACCACCTCTATTGAGAGGTAAATAAATTGAAAAAAAAAACAAAACTAGAACAAATACATAGTGAGTTAACTTTTAGAATGGCATACAAAAACCTGTATTGAATATAAATGAACCTAAACATATGAATAATGACTAATCATCAGACCAATTCTTTAACTACACACATCAGCCTTTGTTATGAACATTTTTTCAATAAAGTAGTTCTTGCTGCTACTAAAAGTTTAAATGCCTCTTCACTCCCTGGAGCTACACTTTTATCAGGATGCAGTAAAACTGCCAACTTTCTGTAAGCCTTGTTAACATCATCCCTGAAAATAAACAAGAGAAAAAGTGATGATGATTAGATAATAATGATGATGATGATGATGATGATGACGATGGCGATGATGATGACAATGATATTAACGATGAACAGGAAACCAACATATTTTTTGTGAAAGTTAATTGTATATTTATCATATTTTCAAATGTTTTTTGATTTGCATGGAAATTACCAACTACATGTTTGCTTATTGGGTTTCACAACAGTTAATGTATATATCTATATTCTTAGTTCCTGTCAATATAATGATAAAAAATCAAAGCCCAGAAAACTAAAAATGTGTACTGAACGATCTCTGTAAGTATTTACTATTTTATGGGGGTTGTATGAAGGTGTTGATCATATCTGTTCCTTATTGCAATATTATGGTGAGTGATTATTCTAACAAATGCAGGGTACTTAACAAAACAGTAAAATCTGTTGAATAGACCAAAAATTCTATAAACTTTTTCTTTACTCAGCTGTTAGGGGACTTCTAAATTTCGATTAAAAATTCACTGTATAATTTACTGAATTATGAAATATACACAGTATTTAAAAATGATGTATCCCAGCATTGTTGTCAATGTATATCTAAAACAAACAAGATTTTGCAAGCTCCGTCACCAGTCAACCATCAACAGTAAACAAAACATAGAAAAACAACAAACATGAAAAAGGAAGACATGGTACAAAACAATGTACCAAATATCTCAGCATTCCCTCCAATAGAACATGAGAAATATGCTACACAATCACCTAAATGATTACTAAATCATGTGTTAAACAGGAAGTAGAATTAAATGAACCTTGAAAGGGTTACTGTACAAGTCATGTAAAAGCTAAAAACCAAATATTTTCTTTCCTCTTTTGTCTAACCCAGACTTGACTTTTTATGAGCAACTCAGTAGGTGTTTCTATAAAAAGCAGAGGACGCTAATCCTGCAGGTGTACCTGGTCCATAATCTCAATTTTTAATGAAGTCAGAGTTGCTCATTTATTTTTACTTTGTATGTATTTTGGTTAATTAATATGTTCTTTGTTGTGTTTGCCTTTTTTCTATGTCTGGTCTTTGTCCCTGGATTATATTCTTTTGATTTCTGCTAGAATCTTGGTTCCCTAGATATTCCCTCTGACAAAACATGTGATCACCTGAATCTGTTACAGAAATGTGTAACAAAGGGACAGTTTAACACCAAGATTCCACAAAAAAATAAGAGCATGGACCAAGTGCATTGGTATGGTAAGTGTTCTTTGTCATTCTAGAAACACCCACAGAGTTGCTAATGTCATATTACGGATATTTTAAATTTGATAATTTTACATTCTACTTACTTAGAAGCACCTGGCATTACACTATTCTACTTAATTAGAAGCACCTGGCATTACACTATTCTACTTACTTAGAAGCACCTGGCATTACTTACTTAGAAGCACTTGACATTACACTATTCTACTTACTTAGAGGCATCTGGCATTACACTATTCTACTTACTTAGAAGCACCTGGCATTACACTGTTCTACTTACTTAGAAGCACCTGGCATTACATTATTCTACTTACTTAGAAGCACCTGGCATTGCACTATTCTACTTACTTAGAGGCATCTGGCATTACACTATTCTACTTACTTAGAAGCACCTGGCATTACACTATTCTACTTACTTAGAAGAACCTGGCATTACTTACTTAGAGGCACCTGGCATTACACTATTCTACTTACTTAGAAGCACCTGGCATTACACTATTCTACTTACTTAGAAGCACCTGGCATTACACCTAATCTTTCATAATCTGATTTTGCTGATTTAAGTTTCTGTATGGCATCTACTTGGTCTTTAGAGTACCCAAGCTGGGTTTGAAATGGAGCCTTCTTTCCACCATTTTCTACAGCAACAACTACACTGTCAAATAAAACCTGAAATAGAATACAGATATATTAAATGTTATTCTCTGTAAGAATCAGGCAGTGGGTGAAACATGCCCGAAATAAAACACAAGCATTCCCATGAAATCTTATCTAAATGTCTTCGGAAATGCAGAAATGACAATGATTTCCTTATTAAGAATCAGTAATTAAAGGTTAAAATATATACCGTATGAAATGCATTGCAATTTCATCATCATCAAAGGGAGATATTCCACTCACAGTCTTTTTAACTTTGAAGTTGCTTTTCTGCATCCTCTGACATTTGAAAAACAAACAGTCAATTCCTTTAAATACCATAAAATTTGTCCCCATATTGTCAAATTCATATATATTTTCTTAGTATTATTTTTCAACTTTGTCTGTCTGTTACATATTTTTAACAGAAAAAGAAAAAAAAAAACTTAAAGAAATGTTTATCAACCTTCTAATTAATCAAAGGGCAAAAACAGAAAATGCCACTACAATATTATACCTTTAATAATATAAGTCCGCTATCACGTCTTAGCAACCCATTAATATGTAATATTCACCACACCATTTTTCAAGGTTGATAAATCATAATAGAAATTTATGTCAAAGTCATTTATTATTTTTTTACTAGAATCAAAGTCAATGGGTATTATTTGCTTTTTTCAAACTAACATATCCTTCTTCATTTGGGAAAATGTGCATCATTTTTTTTTTTTTTTATTTGGGGGGGAGAATTTGGACTGTCCATAGTACTAAAGAACCATAGTGGCATTGACAACTTAATCAATAAGACCATTAAAAATGTTTTTAGTTTTGATTTAACTTTACTTGGAACATTTCTGCCACTCCTTCTCCAGTCTGTGCAGAGGTTTCAAAGTAGTGGTAGCCTCTGGAGTCTGCCCATAATCTTCCTTCAGCTTCATCTATAACCCTTTTCTTATCTGTCTGTAATATTTATAATTTTTCCTTAGTATGCTATTTAAATACAAAATATAATAAATAACTTGAACACCTATCTAACTAAAACCTTAATAACCAAAAACCTGTCTAAACTGAACCCTAAATAACCCAAAAACCTGTATCAAATGAACCCTAAAGAACCCAAAAACTTGTCTAAACTGAACCCTAAATAACACAAAAACTTGTCTAAACCAGACACTCTCATCAGTTTAAATGTATTTTGAACCTTAGTAAGCCCAAAACCTGTCTAAAGTGAACAATTGCAAACTCTTAAAGGGTTCTGTATAGATGAGTTTCAATTGAATACATAAACAGTGATATCCTAAAATTTCAAACTGTAAGCAGTTAGCACCTAACAAATTAACAGAAAAAAAGCCCTTAAACTAAAATACATCCATAGTTCAGTTTAGAGAGTTAAGAGAACATGGAGCGTAATTAGTTACTGTACCAGTGAGGAAATAAAATACTTATGAAATGCCATTAATTTTAATTATACCAACTGAATCATGTCAATTTAGAAAATATTTTCCTATTTTCTATCAAATGAATGAAAATATATCCCTATTACAGACATGATATTATGAGGTTTACAAACAAAGTGGAAATTGGCAAATCAGAAATAAATATACAGTAAAAAAATAATCATAACAGTAAAATCTGGATTTGAAGTAGCGGAATTCCGCTAAAAAGCAAAAAAAAATCAGCATAACAAGTTTCAATCCACTTAATATCCAGGCACTGCCAATGACAGAGGTGATTTAAAGTGCAAAAAAAAACAAACAACACATTATCCATCTACACATGCCATATTTTATTTTACTACATTGTATAAGCGTTCCAGTGTACAGTCAGTGTTTCATAGAAAACTACACTTAAACAGTCTTCAAAATTGAAACCAGGAAGGACAGCCATGGCTGGTTAAAATGCTGGCGGGCTTGCAGAATTTGGCTAACATGCCAATGAATGCTTTATCAGTTCGCTCTTGCTTGTTGTCAGAAATTTATATGGCAAAGACTGCTTAAATCAACCAAATTAAAAAAAAACACAACTCTTGCTCATTTGTTTTTGTTACTTTGTATGTATGATTTTAGTTACTTTAAGTTCTTTGTTGTGTATGTCTGTTTTCCACGTCTGGTCTTTGTCCCTGGAGTACATTCTTTTGATTACCGCTATAACCTTGGTTCCCTTGATTACTCTTGCAAAGTGCCACTTTCATGTGCCCTCTGTTCAATTCTGATATTAAAATTGCAACAACCAAATGACAAACTAAAACTGGTTATATGATCAGTAGCATTTTCTAAATTAAAAATGAAAGTAAATTTAATGGGTTTTGAAATGCACAAATCCTCTCTTTTCTGATTTTTATCTATGATTTTCTAAGGCAGCTACTTAAATCATTTATGCCTACCTTATTAGCACACACACAAACAGCAATATTATCAACCTCTGACTGGTTCCCAACTTCATTCTGTAGTTCCAGTAACCAGGAGTCTAAGGCTTCAAAACTATTTCTATCTGATACATCATATACAATCAGAGCACCTTGTGTATCTTTGTAAAATTCATTACGCACCTTCAAAAGATATTACACTTTTATCTTCAGCTTTGAAGTCCTTATCAAAATGTGGTAGTTTTATACAACGAAACTCAAATTCAACAAAATTTAAAGAAATTCTATATTTGTAGAAGATATACAGCACCTTTTGAGAAATTAATATGCAAGTTGGATACTATATAGAACTGAAGCCAAATGATATTGTTACAACTTACAACCTGTTTATTGTTAACATGAGGCTCTAAAAAGCCTGAATCACTCACCTGGTTAATTTGAAATCATGCAGTCCTATCATTTGATCATTTAAACAAAACGTTTATCATTGAAAGATATACTTTCATCATTCCTGTCATCCACTGAACCATCTCAGCCACACAAAAAAGGAAAATCTTTAGAAGTCATCAACACTAACACAAAACGTTGGCATCTGTGGTTTCAGAGGATTAGAATTTTAAAAATCAACATACCCACACCAAAATAGCAAAGATAAAAAGAGTAATACCTCCAACATGGGACAACAATTTTTTTTACGAAAAAATCTCCATAGTTAAATTACATTATGCTGAACACTTTTATCCAAGTCAGAATTCGTTTATAACTGGGTGCTTTTGAGAAATTTGCAAAAAACCGCTATTTGACTTCTTCTTAGAAACAGCAGGCATGTTTATTGAAGGAAAGAAAATCCCACAACAGTTCTTTGCTTAATACCCTTAGAAACATATTTACAAAGTTTGATAAGAATCTGCTTTATAGTTTCTGAGAAGATTTAAAGAAATAATACATGTACATGTACAAAAAGAATAACAAAAAATGTCAACAGAATTTCACAAAACATTCACTATGGATAGATTTCATCTAGCTGAACACTTTTATTCCTGTTAGAATTTGTCAAAACTTGATGCTTTATGAAATAAAAAAAACATAAAAATTGTTCTTTCAGGGACCATAAATGAAAATTCATAAAATACTATCTGATTTTCTGAAATTTTGATTGATAAAAGGTCTTAGTCTCTTTAAGGAAATATAGACATTTTTAAAATTCAGGTTACTGCTATAGTTTTCATGTAAATAACCAAATACTCCAAAAAGGTAAAAATCAACATTACATGGTTCTGAGATCAACTTGAAATTTTTAGAGATAATAAACAAACAGAAGATCCATAGAAGTTATGGTTTTTGAAAAACATGTGAAAAACTGGTATCAGACACTTATGATGAATAATTTTTTTTCAAAGGATCAAAAGTCACAACATAACTTCTAGTGGAATACACTAAAAAACTATCCTAATCAATTTCATGGGTTACTGTCCAGCAGTTTCAGAAGTTTGATAACAACAATGGACACCAAGTGATGGCAATAGTTTGGGTCAGATGAGCTAAAAAATATGAAGGATTAAAAAAATGAAAAACATATTAAGCTTGCTCTTATGCTATTTTTTTTTAACCAAGACTTTGTCATAGTTATCTCCCTTTTTTCTGGATTTGAAAGTAAAATCATGCAAAATATTTCTTACCTCATAAAATATTGGATGTCCAGCCATATCAAATATATTGACTTTAACATCCTTATCTCTTATAGTCACCCTACAAACAGTACACATTAATTTAATGAAGTTTACGCTGACGAACCAATATAGAATTATACATACATTACAATGGTAATTATTGCATCATTAAACCTTCTCTGTGTAAATGATCATCATAATTGGTGTCAACATTACTGGTTTATTATTATTCTTATCATTTGTACATAGGATCTGTCAGCATTTTTATTACCAGAAATTCTGATGTAGGGGGTAGGGTTAAAATGTCATATGATTAGGAGATCATGAAATGCTGTTATACAATGCAAAATCTTCTATTCCACAAATTTCAATTAAGATGAATAACTATCAGAGTTATGTCCCTTAACACATTCATGACCATTGATAACTATAGTGCATGATCAAAAATATATCCCAAAACAAAAAAAGGAATGCAAATTTAAGGAGGTAGACCTAGGGTAAGGGACACAACTCTTACAAATCATTGGAACATTGGTATTCAGCATTTTACATCAATCCCACATAAGCATCAAAGTAACTTGGACTAATTTCATTTTGTTTCAAATGAAAGCTTGATAGGCTTAGGTGAAAGTGAATATGACACAAATATATCATGGTCTCACTAACCACTTCAAACGTTTCCATTACTTTACATGTAAAAAAAGTAATTTTCAAAGTTTCACTATTAATGCCCAGGACAAATGACATCTTAAAGTTGCATACCATTGCAATGCTGGGAAAATAAGGCTTTCAAAATCATTATGTTAATGGTACGATGATTGTAGAAATTCTTTACAAAATTTACTTGAATAAATAATACTGAAAATCCACATTCTTACCTTTTCTGCTAACTGACGGCATGGATGCAAATTACTCACACATGTACATGTAAACAATATTCATACACTTTTGTAGTAAATTACAAACATCATTTTAAAGTACACATTCTCAGCTTTATTTTGACAACTTTTAATCAAAATACACACAAATAATGCATTAACAATGTATGGGTCTAGGTTCCGTGTTTTTGGTACATAGGGGGTGGTCATTTGACCCAGAAGTGGTTAGTGAGACCTTAATATCACTGATTTCAGGAGTTATGGTTCTTGCCCTAAGTCTACATCCTAAAGTAAAGTTATTTTGTATCAGTACAATAGTATCTTAAATTGTTACTTACTTGGTTACACCATAATCAATTCCAATCGTAGCTAAATACTTGTGGACAAATCTTTTCTCGCAATACCTCTTTATAATACAGCTCTGTAACAAATTTAAAAAAAAAAGAGTTTCAATATGAACAGTAAGGTAATGATGGAAGCAACGAAAACCAAACAATTATAATAATTAAATTGAATTACAAAAAATATATTCACTCCTAAGACTTTTAAAAAACTTGGTAGTCATTGCTTCTCCACTTGAAGCACAGGGTATATATAGTGATGATTGGTTCTTTAGGAGGCAGAATAATGTGTCCAAGTTGAATGTGTTGTCTAAATGTAGGCTGTTGCTTCTGGAAGCTAGCACAATAAAATCCAGTTCAGTGTATTACAAAGCAGGGTCAGTTCAATTGATCAAACATAGTTGTTCTCACCCTGAAATTTGTATGTGTGATAACTGTAATAGGGCATTAAACCACAACTAATCAATCAATCAGACATGAATGGGGGGAACATATGGTGGGTAGTGGAGGAAAAGGGGGTCAGGCAACAGGAATTAGAGGAAAGGAAATTTTTGGTGAACTGTTTTAACAGTGACATTATATAACTATCACACTGTATAACAACAGCATTTAGATCACATAAAGGTAATTGTAATTCATTTATGAATGACCCAACATGAGGTTCCATGTGTTACATACAACCATCAAAACTTATGCGGTGTACAATAAAAAGACAATGTGCTAAGAGACTCCAAAAAAATGGAGAGGCACTGTAGTAGTGCCATATTAAAACACCAACTGTATATACAGCATCCAATTAGTTGTTTGAACATCAATTTACTTGCATTTGTCGCTATTTTTTTTAAGTTTTAGATTGGTTCCTGTGCATTTTCTGCAAAAGGTGGGTATACTTATATTAAACATGTACAGACCACTGGTCTAAAAAAACAGTAAACAGTGAAAAACAAAATTCTGTCGGACCAGGGACAAGTCCACTAAAATTATTGCAGGTCTGGTGAAAAACGCTTAATTTCTGGCCTGAATGTCAGTGTGGCTCCTGAATCTGGTTTTGGTATTTTCGCTATTTTTTGCATTTCCAGTTGTTAAAGGTCATGACAAAGGACAAAATATGATTGATTATGGAGTATAGTAAGTTTCAATTGCTACAAATATTTTGAAAATATTCGGTCATGTGAAAATTGGTTCAGTCAGATGGATTTCTCTTATCAACAGGACTGAATGTCCTGTAATTTCTTTTAAATTTTGCATTCACTGTCAATATCAGAGAAACTTGTAATGTAAGACACTTTTTCTCTTTGATTTCTTAAAAGAAATAATGCACATATCAACATCCAAATATAAAATGTCACACAGATTTTATCAGACCAAGCAAATCAAAGACTTGAGATTTGGGGTTATAAATTTATACATTGTATATCTTGAACATTTAAGATTTCACCAAAAAAAGGTAAAATTACAAAAGATCAGAGAAAATTCCATGCTTATAAGATATAATAGATGAAATCCTATTTCACATTTAAAACCATGTATTTTTTGTTTGTCCTTTGTTTGATCGATATAATAAAACAATTACACACTCTAATTCAGCGAATATCCGAAATTGTCAACCTCACTAAGGTTATTCCCCTCAGGCTTAAGCCCCCAGGAAAATAACCCTAGTTTGGGTTGACAATTTTGGATATTCACCACCTCAGAGAGCCATAATTGTATTTTTGTTTTGAGAGGATATTATTTCACTATGAAAAATTGTCCATGTCTATTAAATTGTTATCCACCACTTAAACAATTATATTTACTATGGTTTATTACGAAAAAGCTAGACGTATTCCTAATTGTAAACAGGATATTATTTCCTACTGCCAGAAAATAGTTCACATAGAGTGAACAGAACCCATAATTGTACACAGAATATTAATTCATACTGTTAAATAATATCCTGAATACAACTCACATATGAATAGTAAACAGAATTCATAAAATGGATAATATTTACCAATTAAATAATATTGTGGATGAAGAAATATTTGTATAACAATCCATGAAATATCTCATCCAGGATGCTTAATAATATCTGAAAACATTCTGGATGAAAATTTATATCTAAAAGCATCCTGGATAACAGGCCACATCAAAAACTATCCAAATCGTTAACACCTATAACACTGTGAACTCTTTTTAACCAACAACAAACAAAGCCCAACTTTTTTTATATTACCCCTAAAGAAAACACTTTCAGACCCTTGTGTGTTTAATCATCATAAGGCTGAGTATGGAAACAGTTTAATAGTCTTGGAAAACATTTAACTAATATAAAATATCCCCAGGCTAAATTTGATATTATTTTTTTTGGCAGTGGCTATTTAGCCAGATCCGGCAAAATAGCATCTAAGGCTTTTTTGCCGGACCTATCTAAAATATTGATTAATGATGATATGCTGTTATCAAATATTATATATATAAGATTCTTACTGACTTTATTTATAAGCTATATTGAGTACAGTTCAATTTCTTTAGGCAGAAATTGGACCATCCTATTGAAATATTTAAATTAAACTTGTGACGAAGATGCAGATAGTCTAGTAAAGAGCATAAAGGACATTTCATGCTTTGAATGGCACATTTCAACATTTCTCTTGTGCTCCTATAAAACAACAGCCCAAAAAGAAATATACTGGATCTGTATCAACTGCAAATGATGTAGTCTTTTAAGCTGTGTACAATGTTAACACACAACATTTTTAACTGCAGTCCTATTTTTATATAAAGATGTCTGTATCGAATTTAAATATTTCAATTTCTTATTGTACTTTAATTTTTGTGTAAAATTTCATCCATTTATAATCCTAATTTTGATGGCACTGTGCAAGTCTGGGTGTCAAAAGAATAGGCCCACAGCAACATGAAGCTTGTTGTTAAAGGCGACTTAATAGTGCTCAGGACCTAGGCCAGATAGAATAGGGTACTCCTGGTATGTTACATGCTAGGATTGTCAGGCCGTAATACAGAAAACTTGACGGCAAACCATAGTGGTGCAATGAGTTGGAAAAGATGCCATGTTCGTCACACGTTATAGAATCCTTCTGTGGTTTTCTATTGGGGTAGGAACCATTTGGCTCAGCCACAGGAGGCTAATTGTCTGACCCTGACGTGTGCGCAAGACATGCATGTAAATGGAGATTCTAGTATTACGCACAGAAGTCAGCTATTGTACAATTTACCAGAAGCACTCCTTGGACTATTAAAGGTGCCTCCAACACAAGAGGAATCATCTCAGTTTTCTTATGAATTGTTCATTTAGATCATTGGACCCCACATGAAAGGCCTGTCAAAAAGGAATCAATTCCTTCTTTGCTATGAATAAACTTTAATGCAGATCCATACACCCATGAGTTCTCATAAAGCTTTATAATTCCGTAGTGCTACCAACTGTCCTGTACAGTTGTGAGGCTTGGACTAATTTAAAATCTTCAGACATTGATGCATTATATTGATTTCAATATTTCATAGCGAAACAAAATCAGAACCAGATCAGATATATGTCAAGCAATATTGGGACTACATCCAATCACTGTCGCTATTGAGAAAAAGAAACTCCTCTTCTTACAGAAACTGATTTCCCTAAGTGACAGTGTCCTTTCAAAACAGATATTTTTGATTCATCCTTTTCTCACTTCTCATCCATACAAATTGTAGCAACCTTTTTTTGAAATATTATTAACATATGAAGTTCATGGATATCTCAAAGAATTCTTACTAACCGGTCTTTCACATCGAAACGTGAATGGAAATCCATCATTAATGAATAAATTAATAATTATAAAGAAAATGAATGGGAAAGATGACTTCCAGAGATTTAACTCTATTATTAATGGAATGAAGACACACCACGACTTTAAGAACTATTACTTTGTGACTAAACTCCTCAATGACTCCCCGAACTGCACACTGGGTTCATGTAAACTTTGCAATCGAATTTTTGTTGTAACTGTTAATCAACTTTTGTTCTACAAAACCCGTTTTGGGATTATAAATTGAAAACATTCCTCTTTTTTCTATTTACCGAGGTTTATGAGCTTGACGAAATCCAGCTATTTGAAGCACTTTAAGAAAAACCATTGACATCAATCAAAGTCAACAAATACAATTCCATGAGACAGTCAGACTATGTCACATGCATGTTGCGCAATGCCTCAGAAAGTATAATTTACTCCTGAGTTACGTGGCAAACACAAATGCAGAAAACACCAAATTAAACTTATATATACTAGGTATACATGTATATATATCACTTAACCTGTGTACTCTTTAATGATTTTTTTTTTTCATGTTGACTTTCTGATTACATTGAACTTTTATATTTCTTCAATGATTTCGTCTGAATATAGCTGAAATATTGCTGCTCGGACGTTAAACCCCAACAAATAAATAATAATTCTTCAATGATTTATATCTAGCAAGGATTGGAATCTCGCACTATTTTACATAGTACGACAATAAATATGTTGCATGAGGCGAGATTACCCATGATGTGTTACGATGATGCTAAGCATGCCCTGTTTTCCATTTCCAACAATTTCTATTGTTTCAACTTTTCATTATGATATTCTGACCAACATGGTTTGAAAAACAAATTAAAATATTCCACCTCAAGTTGCCTCTAGACTTTTTCAATGTTTTGTTTTGATCAATACCTCAACATTTGAGACTTTAATCTCTTATAAAATTTTCAATCTGGTTCCACCTTTAAAGGCATACTTCCTTCCTCATTAAAAATTCAAACTCCTTTTTCCAAACCAGATCAATCGTAATCAAATTTGTTATAAAAATTGATCAGAAATAGTATGATGGTGTATACAAGAAGCTTAATACTAGTAGCTTTCCCTTCAACGGCGGTTACCCTCCCCATTAAAAATTTAAACTCCTTCTTCAAAACCCAATCTATCATCATAAAATTTATTTCAAATTGATCAGAAATGGTCCGAGGGTATATGTAAGAAATTTTGAAGCTGTAGCCTCCCATTCTTGCATGATATGAATGTTTTTACTTGACCAACTGTTGATATAAAAAAAATGGCAGCTGGAGTCACTCCCTCAAGATAGGCATTCCCTCCTAAATTAAAGTCTCAACTCTTTCTTCAAAACCCAAACGATCATCATAAAATTTGTTTTAAATTGACAAAAATGGTCTGACATTGTTTATAAGGATGTTAATAACTGTAGCTTCCCCTGCTTTGGTGATATCAATGTCACGTGAGATATTGCAATAATTTACAAGATGCGAATCCTTCTATATTTAACTTCTTCAGATCTCTTTAAGAGGAAATAACGACATGAATGAATGAATTTCAAAGTGTTGAATTTTTGTTAAATATTGATGGCAAAATAGCCAAATAACATTATATGTGCTATTTTATCTGACCCAGCTAAATAGCCACAGCCTATATTTTTTCCAAAGGTGAAAGTATTTCACACTGGATATTAATGGATATCACATCAACTAAATTGCAGATACATACAATTTCCATAGAAAATGGCTGTTTTTTACTATAATGCTTTAACCTAATGCCTATACAAAAACCCAAAGAATACCTTTCCAACCTCTGCATTCCCCATGCTTATAATTTTTATACGTATCGATTTCTTCATTTTCCCCATATCCATGCGTTAAAATATAGCCGGCTAAGAGCTCATTTTCAACAAGCAGCGAAGTTTATTTTGTTGGTAAAAATGGAGGGTATGTGGTATCTTTCAAATCATTCTACTGACAAATACTGATGGGTTCATTCCTTCGCGGTGTCGAGTCTATTCATTCACATTACTACTTTGGAATGCAAAAGCGTCGATGGCAACTCCAACCGGATGTTGATAACAAATTATCTGTGCGGTAAAAATATGGAATTTTTTCATTGGATGGTATGATAAAGAGGTCTTATAGGGGGAGTATTATCAAAACTAATCTGAGAAACCAAGATTTTAGCGGGAAAAAAATAAATGCAATCCAGGGACAAAGACCAGATTTAGAAAACACACACACAACAAAGAACATAAAATAACAAAAAAAAAATGCATATAAAGCAGCAAAAGTTAATGAGCAACTATGACTCCACGAAAAACTTGGAGCATGGACCAGCTAGGTGCACCGGTAGGGTAAGCGTCCTCTGTTTTTCTAGAAACACCCGTTGAGTTGCTCATAAAATGTCAAGTCAGGATAGTCGGAAGAATAAAGGCAAACTGTGACACGTTGAACAAATCAGTTTTCAAGGTGCAGATGGATACACCGTATAACGTGCATGAGTCATGATGACGACCATAAAACCTCTGTAGCGATGACTTCAATCTTGTAGCAACATAACCATGTTCAAGAAGCCAAATTTTATGAATTCTGAGTAGTGGTATGAAAACTCCATACGCAGGTGCTGAAGGGATGCTGCTACTGATAAAAGGAAAGGAAACAATGTGGAATGAAAAGTCATCGTGTTTGTTTGGTCAATATTTTTCATTTACCGTCGATCTAAAAGTGAAAGTCAAGATATGAGGCTGACTTCACAGTGTCTGTAGTATCCTTTATCTCAAGTTTTTGGGGTGTGATGTTAGAAAATCCACGAAACTAGGATATTTAACGATGATATGGCATTTATATAGCGGAAACTGAGATTGAAGGGTCTACCTAAACGATATTCTTTCTTTCGGATCAGATCAGCTTTAAAGTCAGCTTCATAACAGTGACGGAATAAGTCAGCATAAGTCAGCAAGTAGCCGGCGCACATTGTTTCCTCATTGGAATACCGACAATTGTCGAAAACCATAACCACCATACTTGGCAAATATGCTGTCGATAAAAAAATTCCAGCATTTTGTATTTGGAAGATGCAGATTTGGAATTTTTTTTTTTAAGTATGAGGAATCATTACTAAGAACTAAATATATGCATCTATACCGTTTTTTTTTAAATAAATAATGATGTATAATATTTTAACTGAATATAGGATCGAGTAGAAATATAAAGAGTTGAAAAATTATAGGTTTTATAACGTTATTGTATTCGGATAGTAATCTAGAATTGGGGATTTTCAAAAAATCTTCCGAATTTTTCACATTGAATTAAGCCCCGTGTGGATCTAGGTGTCAAGAATGGGCCCGTGGCAGCGCTAAGCTTGTCGTAAGAGGCGACTAAATAGTGCTCAGAACCCTGGCCTGGGACTAGAGCGCTCTGTCAACAGAGCAACTGGGTTGTGTACCCCAGGTGGTGGAATGGGGTAACCCTTGCATGTTACATGCTGGGATCGTCAGGCCATAATAAGGAAAACCTGACCGCAAACCATAGTGGTGCGACGTGTTAGGAAAGATACCACGTTCCTCGCACGTTAAAGAACTGTGCCGTGGTATTCGATAGGAGTAGGATCCGTTGCGCTCCGCCACAGGAGGCTAAATTGCCCGACCGTACCCACGCTTCCCCTTTTTTAGTGGCAATCAAAATTTATCGACTTTATTATAATTGTGTCCCATCCCTTTTTTCATTTCATCTTCATCATTTTATGTTCATTTTATCATTCATTTCATTTTTATCGCCCGAATATACATCTGAAATATTGCTGCTTGGGCGTTAAACCCCAATAATCAATCAATCAATTACATTGAATTAATGCCACTATACGGGAGTCACAAGTGTCGTGGTAGGACTAGAGACCCTGTTTGGCAGCTGTACGTGTAGAAGTTAAAAGTTTGGAAAACTTAAATTGGTCATACATTTTGCGGATACATCTATGTTGCGTTGTTTGTATGGATTCTTATTCAGTACATAAACGGTAGATCACATGCAATCATCGTCTTTCATAGAGAGACCAAAAGAGGATAACACAGATATATGGTTTTCCACTATCTCTTCTTTGGAGAGTGTGGTAGAAGCATAGATAGTATTACTGTTATTGTCTTCTACTTCTATCTCTGATAATAATCATTGGATGTAATACGTTTTGCAGACAAAACAATATTGTTTTGGGCTGTGTCTGCTTGTACAACTACATATTTGTCATGTATAATTGACAACGTTTTTGTTACATCGGCCGGGGTCTTCGAAAGCTAGCCGAATATTATGCTGCTGTTCACTTTAATCTTTAATTCTTTAATTCTCTGCCCACAGAGCAACTGGGATGTGTGCCCCAGGTGGTGGAATGGGGTACCCCTGGCGTGTTGCATGCTGGGGTTGTCAGGCTATAATACGGAAAACCTGACCGCAAACCATAGTGGTGCATCGTGTTGGGAAAGATGCCACGTTCCTTGCACGTTAAAGAACCCTGCTGTGGTATTCGATCCCTCCCTTTTTCTAGTGGCAATCTAAATTTGTCGACCGTATTATCCTTGTGTCCCATCCTTTTTTTTCATTTTTTATCATTTCATGTTCATTTTATCATCCATTTCATGTTCATTGTCTGAATATGGCTGAAATATTGCTGCTCGGACGTTAAACCCCAACAATCAACTAACAACAAAAAGAACCACCAAACGACCCGACGTTTTACAGATGGTGATCCATTTCAGGTTTCCACAAAGTCTGATCCAGTGGTCAATAATTTTTTTGAAGTTGCATGTTTTCCATGAAATTTGGGATATAATAAGTAAATGAAATGTAGAAATAAATCACGGAAATCCATTTTATCACTGTTTTACCACGGATTGGCCATTTATGTCGCATTGTTTTACCCAAAGCGATAGCGAGGGATTAAATAACGAAATAAATGGCCAGTCCGTGGTAAAACAACGATAAAATGGAGTTTCCGTGATTTATTTCGATTCTATTATACGACTAGTGTCTTTATATATTTAGTAGACGCAGCCTGTGTGTTTCACATTATGTTGGTATTGTGTTAATTACATTTTTTTCACCATAGCTGGGTCTAAAAGTTTATATTTGAAGCACGTCATATTAGAATCTTAAATCACTAAATTAATATTGACCTTTTTAATCCAAATTTTATTTTTTAATTGGGAAAAATACATTTCACTATATATTAACTTAAGGGTGATAAGTTTTTTGCTTATAAATATGTTAAATTTTAAGAATTGCATTTTTGTATCTATGTTGATTGGTGATTCACCAACACCATGCATTCGAATGCTGATAAAAAGTCCATTGTACTTAGACATACAAAATAAATAAATAAATAAATAAATAAATAACTGACTGAAAAATTTCAATTTTGTAAATCTATCGTCATATGGTCCAAATTTAATGACTTGGAAGACATGAGGGTGCTACACTAGCTTATTTCATTGAAGAAGCAATATTACTGAGAAAGAAAAATATCAGTTTTAAGAGCATTCAGCTGTGTGAAGTGTTTGTAATATGAACATCTTTAGAACTCTGAACTATGACCCTGTAAACCTGATTGTTACTTTTTACCTAAATTTATATATTTTATTTTCTAGATGGTATTGTGTGTTTATATATTTTTGTTTTGTGGTTACTAAATGTCTGTAGTTATGTTGTCTACTTGTTTTTGCCGCTTTGACCCTCTTTTGGTGCATGATGTACAACATATAGTTTGTATAAAAGTATCTATTGTTTAGAGATAAGTATAGGTTTAATCAGAAAAGTTATAAAAAATAAATGTGTACAATATTAATGTCTACTATTAGAACCTGTTTACCAAACGTCATTGTGATAACCGGTCATCAGGTTTAATTATACAGGTAGCGATATACTCGCCCAAGGCAATTATTTAATAAATATCAATTAATTAAGTGTAAATAACCAATAAAATGATCAAACTGTAGTAAATATTTTACTAACTGAATTGTTGACTGAGCAATACACAAATTCCCCACGTGGAACCTTTTGTTTGACCTTTCACCTTTTGAGAAACAGTTGACGTAAACATGGCGGCCACCATGGAACTGTGTTCATTTCGTTCCTGATGGATTTTGTAGGGAATTCGTTTGAAGTAGGATAAGATGTTGAGAGAACGGAATGACAGTATAGAGTAAGAGGATCAAATGTTCCATGCAGGCCAAAAAGCGATATTTTCTTTTAATTTCTATAGGAATAATAATTATTTTATTGTGTGTGTTCAAATCAAAGTTCCATAACAATGCAAAGCACGGGGGATTCTTCACAGGGAATACCTTTAGTTTTGTCGATACTGAAGATGAAATTTTCCAGGAGGACTTGCACTTTTCTTCAAAACAACGACGTGAGGTCGCCTGGGAATCGAAAAAACAACGATGCAGGATGGAAACATGTTTTGATTTCAGCAGGTGTAGACTTGGCTTCAAAGTCTACACGTACCCAATTCAAGAAAGGGTATCAGACACTTACAATAAAATCTTACATACCATTCAGAATTCCAAATTTTATACACCGGACCCATCGAAAGCTTGTCTATTTATTTTATCCATTGATACATTAGATAGGGATACATTAAGCAAGGATTACGCGAAGGACATACAGTCCAAACTAGAACAATTGCCCTTATGGAATAATGGCAGGAATCATATTGTTTTTAATTTATATTCAGGAACATGGCCAAATTATATAGAGAGTTTAGATTTTGATATTGGCGAGGCTATGTTAGCCAAGGCTAGCTTATCTGTGTTCAAATTCCGCCCAGGATTCGATATTTCTTTTCCATTGTTTGCCAAAGAACACCCAGAAGTTGGTGGGGAAAGAGGCTATGTCTTTACCTCTATAAACAATATACCACCGTTTCGTCAGTATTTATTAGGATTTAAAGGGAAACGATATTTAACTGGAATAGGTTCGGAAACAAGAAATTCGCTTTATCACATAAACAATCAAGAGGATATTATTTTGTTGACGACATGTCGACATGGAAAAAATTGGCAGAAAAAAGCCAGAGAACTTAATGATACTCGCTGCAAGATTGATAACGATCAGTATGATAAGTAAGTATTTCATGAAATATCAAATGTTGTTGGATGTTTCCATGTCAACTGAGGGTTTACTCATCTCTTGTAAAATTTTACATGTACTTCAGAGGGTATACATTTTGTACATATACATTGTACATCAATAAAAAATTATAATGGTGAAAATTCTGAATTCTCAGCAATTACATGTACATGCACATTTACATTTACATTAATTTTATTTACAAGGCTTTACTTTTTTTTTTTTTTTAATTCCAGTTGAAATGCTGGACATGTACAATGTACATGTATGTAAAATGTAGCTTCACATTGTGTTCATGAACTTGAAGTGCATGAACTTTTCTTCAAAGTAATAAGACATTTGTATGTCTAGGGTAGTGATGCTTTATACATCATGGCCAAGTTTAATACTGTGGTTTAAATTATCAAATTATTAAAATTGATGTAAAGGTGTAAACAATAATTTCTAAACAGTGTGAAGTGAAACAAGAAGTTCTGTACCGAAAAAAAATGAATGATTCACATGTTTAAAAATCACATGAATGATTCTCATGAATAAAAATTATATGAATGATTTAAAGAATTAAGGAAATTTACATGTACATGGTATGTAAGTCATTTTAGGATTATGTTCTCTATATGTAGTTCTTATATGAATTACATGTACTTGTTGGGGACAAATGCAGCCTGACATACATATTTGTACATTAACTGGTATATTCAATTGATATCGAAGTCTTACATGTATGAACAAAGAGATGATGAATATACACATGTATGTGCTTGTGGTTTAGAGATACAACTTCAAAGTTCGAGAATACATATGCACTTTAATCTATTTTCTGTTGGGAAAATAGCACTTACATATTTTTTGTACAATGTACAATGTGGCGTGTTTTAAATTGATCTTTTAGTGTGTTAAGATACTTTCAAAATAAATTTGGAAGTGTCCAATTGAATACAGAGTACTTTAATTACTATGACATATTTACATATTTGATGAGAAATACATGTAACCTTATCTGAAGCAGTCCTGAGTCTTTAACTTTAATTTTCTGGGGTTCAAATTTACTCTCAAGATTGGAAATATCAAATTAATGGGTTCACTATTAATGTCAAGGATTGAAAGTCTAGGACCCAGGTACATGTATGTAAATGGTATTTTGAAGGTCATAGGCCAGAAATTTAGGAAATCAGGGGACTCCTAACACTAGTTTGAAACTTTGATTTTAGACATTACATTTCCAAAATATTACTGGATACAAAACATTATGTTCAATGAATTACCCTGATATGTTTTCCAACAATGAAATGCCAAAAAATCCCAGATATTTCCGTAAGGTGCATTATTTACATTCACCCTTAGAAGTGAAAATCATACAACAGTTCTATACTTCTGAAGTATGTGATTCAAAACAATTTTTCTTCTCTTAGCAACTATCCTCGTGTAAATATTCATTGAATTGTGCATTTGATTCTTTATGTTGAATACAATACAGTAGTTCATTGATTTGAAACACCAGAATGAAATTGAATTATTGAGGATACATGTTGTACATGTACAATGTACTTCTTTTCTTATTTCACTGTTTTGACTTTTGACTTTATATTTATATAAAAGTATTAGTGAACTACAATTTCTTGAAGTCAAACTTCTACTAATCCCAATTTAATGAACTGTTTTAAGTACTTGCAGTCCTATATATTGTAAATTGTTGAAACATTTTGACAGGTGCAAATCCTTTATTTTCAATCAATTTTTCTTGCCAAATACACAACATTTGCAGATTTTATTTCAATCTTTCAATATTTTAGATGAAGTATAAATTAATTTCAGACACACTTGAATGGAAATGAATGCATGGAAAAATTTGTGGCAAATGTCCAATGTACGTGCACATGTATACATAAGAATTGGTGTATAAAAGTAATTTTGAATGAAATGCTTCATGCCAAAATGTACATCAGTCTGCTCTTTTAGACATGGATGAAACATAAAAAATGACAATGTAATGCCTATAATATAAATTTCATACATGTGCTATACATGTATGCAGATTTAAACTGGTCAACAGTGCAGTACATTGGTCATGCAACTTATATCACATTCCAACTGACACTGACAGTCCTATTAAAAACCGAATTTCTTTTTACAAATTACAGAACATGGAAGAATGACTCATTGAAATTCTGATGATGGTTAAAAATTGTCCAATCTTATTTTTAATATTTTTAAAAGTGTTTTTCAGCTTTCACTTCTTTACTAAGTAGAGTAGATTCATTCCTTTACTATTGTGGGAAGGAGTAGATGATAGCAATTTTTCATGATCACAGACCTGGCGAAATCATTTTTTGACCTGTCGGACATTTGGTCCGGCAATCTAACAAAATCTGCTAAACCGAACCATTATCTGCCGGACTGAAAGAAAATTTGCCTTGATTTGGATGCCATCTTTTAACCAGAAGTTAAAAAAAAACATACTGGACATCTGGTCTGGAAATCATGCAAATTTTACCAGACCGGCGGCTAAAAGTACCGGTCATGTACGAATTTCGCCATGACTGTGATCAGGCTTAGGCCAAATTAAAAAAAATATGAGTGGTTCCAGTCACTTTATACAGGGTCGGTAGGTATGGATTTAAGAATTTTTTTTATTTAAGTTGTAGTTGTCATTATCATTAAGTAAAGGGTAAGACCACCTTTGAATTAAGTAAGGCTCTTATGAAAAATCTTACACACTAACCAAAATTAAATAACCTTTAATAGGAGAAAAGTCCCAAATTTGTACTTTCTTCAGATGTCATTATCAACTATATTGTACCTATTTACACTTTACAAACCAAGATATTCATGACCTGCATATTAACATAGTCTTCTCCTTTACTGCCACCTTTAAACTCATTAAGAACTCAAAGTCTGTGTTTCAAAACCTTATTTATTTATGCTTGGTACCATAATGACTGAACCAAGTAAAAGTATGCAATTTAGATATACATGTATGTACATGTAGTAAAAACAGGACGTGAGTAGAAAATTTAACTGCGTCCAGTTTTTATTTAATTTATTTATTTTATTTTATTTTTTTTTCATTTTAGCATAAAAAAAGATCATGGGTCGGCGGTAAAAACTAAGGTTGATAGGGTGATGGGAACCACACATTTTTTTATTTAGCCTTATCCAAAATACTATGACTGTTGAGAACATGCCCTCTCTGCAGTATATACTTGTTCAGTAAAAACTAAGGTTGATAGGGTGATGGGAACCACACATTTTTTTATTTAGCCTTATCCAAAATACTATGACTGTTGAGAACATGCCCTTTCTGCAGTATATACTTGTTCAGTAAAGGTTATCATCTGTAAATACTCAGACAGCCAAACTTTACCCATGATGAAGGTGTGTGAAAAAATAACTTAAAGAAATATTTACACTGTTAAATTGTAAATCAGAAGCATACGTCACTCAACAAACAACTTTAGTAGTCTTTATCAAGAAGTTTTTCCCCATTATTTGTTTAAAAAGGAATTTTTATATTGATGTTGTAATAAAAGGAAATTGCTCGGTTTGTTTCTTGAATAAGGCATTAACGCTTTGTTAGATACAGCGATAAAATCCTTACTTGCCTCATTTGATGTTAGTATGTATTAGATGAAAAGGCATTTCACAAATCATAACAGTTTTTTGTGTTGTTGCTGTAAGATGTTTAATCTTCTTGTTGAATTATTAAAAAAATATTTAGATAAGATAGAGAGAGTCTTAAACATTTCTAAGATCATTTAGTAAAAATTTGTGTATATATAATTATTTAACCCCAATACTCTGCTGAGAGCAGTATACATTTTCATATGTCTGTTGTATGGGTTTTATTCATTGATGAAAACTAACTTACATAATCTTTAGTGCTTTGCACTGTTTTATAATTGAAAAGATATTATGATGTACTGGGATAATCAGTCTTCCAGACTTACCTGTTATAATTGTGGTGGGAAGCAGACCACAGACATACATTGTAGTCTGGGTAATAAATTTTACAGTACTTAAACAAGTCATGTACAGAATTGGGTTGAAAGGCAACAAACCATGGATTATTTGATCTTTTGAACAGGGTTTAACCTAAGTGGTGACAGGGACCCTCAAATTTTGACCTACATTATGTACATTTGTACCTAGGAATTGGACCTGCAATTCATTTCATCTACACTTTATTGAGGGCTTATTTTTTTTCTCAAGTGGACCATTGTAGGACTTTCCACTGTTCAAAGTGAATTTGAACCCCTGGGGATGGACTAAAACAAGTCGGTTACAGATTCAGATTGTGAAGGCAAAAAAAAAAACAAGGGGGTCTGACGTCTGGTACCCTCAGTTTAACTTGAGATCTTTTAAATTCCATTTTAATACCTAGAATTGGTGTCATCAACCCTTTTCATTACTGAGAACTGATGTGATTCATTGCTCTGAAAACTTGGAAAAATTCAGTGGTCAATTTCATAAAAAAATTGTAAATGTGTAAAATCAGTGGTTAGTGACATTTATACAACTAAGTTTACACATACAATTTTTTATGAAAAGGACTGCCACTTTTTGAAGGTAAATAAAGGCCCCTGTTAGAATGATGAATATACATGTATGTGTACACATGTACCTAATACATGAAATAAAAATCTTTAAGGATGATCCATTTCAGTGATTTTCCAGCCCTTATTTTTTAGTAGATTTTCAGCCCATTCCTGAAGAGAAATTAGGCCCAAATTACATGTACATGTAAAGCAGTGAACTTCAAATGTAACTTGAAATGTGGTCTTGAGGTGATAGATGATTAAAATGGCAGACCCATCGAAACCTGCCGGACCGTCGGACCTGTCCGGTAAAATTGTCCCGGGTCCGGTAAATACACGTTGCTTGTCGACCCGGGTGTCCGATGTTTTTTTCTTACGTTAAAGAAGATTTTCTCAAAACTGAAGTGGTTTTTGTGAATAATAAAACTAGAACGTTTTAATAATTACGTGAATTAGTCTACAGTCTAGCGAGATAGTCAATCAATTTGATTGTAAACAATAATATGTAACTTCCAGTTCATTCGCTAAACGTCATTTCGTCCTTTGATATATCGTCCCTTCCGTTGTCTCGCTACTCGTTTACATGTGAAACATGCGGTCATTATATTGTCAGAATAATAATGAAAAAAATAATAAAGTATATTTCTTTTACATCGAAATTGATAAAGATTAATAATTGAACATCTGATAAAACAAATTTTCATTTGACAATGATGATGATTATGAAGACAGTGAATGTTTTGACTATCAAGATGAAATGTTGAATTTTGAAATGATTATGTTTTATGCCAGAGATTGAGAATAGATTTTATAATTTAATAACAATACTTTATTTCAAATTTAAAAAATCAACAATATATAATACAAAGAACTCAAAACAAACTACACATGTTTCGTTTATGAAGACTCATCAGATACACTCTAGCCAAAATGAATAATGGTGACAAATTAACAAATTCAAGAGCCCATACCCAGTAGTTTTAAAATCAGCTTGATAATAAAATGTACTTGGAGATTCCCACCCCCCATCAAAAATGTTAGCGTGTCGATAAATTGTTCAGAGTTTTTTTGGTCAGACAAATTGTCATTCGGTCAGACAAGTCATCACCTTGTGTCTGACCGAATGTCAGATGTGCTTAAAAAAATTTCGATGGGTCTGAAATGGAGACTTGTAAGATATCAAAAATCCTCTTTACTGTATCGTATTTGTCTCATATAAATACAGCAAATTTATTAGAAATTTTTAAATACAGTAATTTGAAAAATCCTCTTTGTGTATAGAATTATTTCTTAAAGTTGCAATTTTCATGCTTTTTCTCAACTGCATGGATCCTGGACCCTTTTCCCAATAACAGTGGGAAAATCACTGCATTTGATTTCTTAATGTCTTAAAAATATATAATATTAACCTACATGTACTTTAAAGTGTATTTTATTCCAACTGTGAAGTACATGTACATTATGTATTACCATTACATGTACATGTGTATGCCTGGATAGCCAGCATAACCAAAGTTTATGTACATGTAAATATACAATGAACAGTGAAGTCCCTGCTTCAGTGTTTTTGAACTTTTTGAGATGAAAGGGTCATAATGACTCTCTGGCGCTGAATTCTGGGGTATCTCACTTTTTATAAATTGTGTTAAAAGTTTTGATTTTGTAAATAAATTAAAATTTTATCCTTTTTTTCACATGTTGATTAATCAGTTCTTCAAACTTCAAACTACAATAGCAGTCATTGCTTTAACTGTTTGCTTCATTTTGTCCAACTTTTCATGGACAGTTTTGGTAAATACCTCGAACGGATTTTTATTACATGTTGCCAGTCTGTGGTCACCACTAGAATGATGTGGATCTCATGCTGATTGTTGCAAATTTTTAGAACCATCAAGTCCAAAAGGATACTGTTTACTGACAGTTCAAAATTTACATTTCATCAATTTGTTGCATCATTGAATGATAGCCTAGAATATGGGTAAATTATGCAGAGACTTGCATTAACGGAAACACTGCTGTAATTGAGTCCACAAAACATCAACAAACCCTATTGTTAGTGATTGAAGAAATAAACATTCTTTGACTAGTTTGTTTAGTCCACTGAATTTGGCTGAAATGTATAAACATTGGACAGTAAATTCTTTGTTTAGTCCTCATAAAGGTGTATGTACATGTACATGTACCAGTACTTCTATCCACACAGCACAGTGAATCCCAGCAAATGATCCCAAAAGCTATTCCCTGTTAATTGAGTAAGCATCAAATAAAGAAACCCTAAAAAATTTGTCATTAAAGAAATACAAATTTATTTAGTCCTCTTAAAAGTCACTTAAGATATTTAAGTGTTTATTTAAACAGATTATGGATTGTACTTGAAGTATTTTAGGACATTGTTTGATTTAAAGTAGTCAGTTTAAGTGAAAGCTTCCCATGAACACATACATTGTATTAGTAATAACTTTGAATTATTGCACTGCTTGGAAATGTATGTATTAGTGACTTGTTAGTCTGGGAATTCCCAAGGAAGGCTGTTGCCTCAATACAAACAGTGTGGGAAACCATTTTCCCCCAACTTGCCATACTGGCTAGTGGAATATTGATCTTGCTAACTAAATAGAAATTCAACTAGCCAATTTGTTTTTGTCTGTACTATCATCTGTTTTCACTTAGATTTGACTATCTTCTGCCTTTCTTATTCTTTCTTCAACTATCTTTTCATTTGTTTCTAAATTTATCAAAATCTTTTCCATTTTCAAATATTCCCTCCTGTTGAAGTTTTTCAAGTACTTAAAGTACTCCATTTCTGAACTCATATTTTAAAAATAAAATTATATTACAACAGATTCATCATTATGAAACAAGAAAACGTTTATTATTTGCTTCTTGTTCATTTTTATTTTTACAATAAACAACTAAGGTAACATTTCATAATTTACCCAGATAATTTCGTTTGACTACTAATACGAGATCCAGACTGTCGCGTAGGTTTTGGCACATCCCGTTTACCGAAAATTAAAAAGGGAGATCGTAAACAATGCTTTACAAGTCAATAAAATTGTGCAAAATTCACTTGACATATTCAAGCTAAACTTCTTAATATATAGGGAACATATTTTTAATGTATGATGTTAAGGGATGTTTAACTAAATAAGCTGTTGGCTGGTTAACTTTCCTTGGAACTCGCCAATCAAATGATGGTCACCAAATTGATGAGTGTAAGCTAATGAGAACTCGCCAAATTACACTTCTACTCATATTTGGCGAGCTGGCGAGCGGTGGTTTCTTTGTGCACATTGCTTCACTTGCTTAAACTTCAGAACATTGTGTTTTAGCTGAAAAGAAGATAGCAAAATAATTGAAAGATTATCAAAACATAATTCCAAGCACAGTGTACATAGTACAATGTACATGTAAAAAAAATATAAATTACAAAAAAAAATACATGTTAAAATACACCTAAGTTGTTTTGTAAGTACCAACATTCTATTTTGATGACTAAGTTCTTGCTTAGAGCTCAGAACTGAAGTAGATGCAGATGTCTATAGAGTGCAGTTTGAAGTTGTGGATAAGAAATGCACAAATGTTTATTTGAAATATGATATCAAAGTTTAAACATATATCATTACATGTACAATGTACAAGGGCATAATAGACTTATTGTTTGGTGCCTTTTTCTTTTCCTTTGGATGGGTGGATGGAAGACATTGAATATTGGCACATGGTAAAGCTGATTTTTTTTAGACTTCTAATCTCTTGGATTAATACATGTATGTATGAAGATGTTTGCTGCAACAGTACATGTACATGTTTTGAAATAAGACATACAATGTATAGTGCATTGAACATTTTAATCTGTTATGGACATTTAAACTCACTAATTCACTGAGTCTGAAGCAAAAAGGAGAAGTTTGTCAAATTGTTATAGTAAAAAAATTATACCTTTTCTCTTGTTTCCTGCTACCAGTAAGAAAAAATAGGTTAATTATGTAGGGAAGTTTATTTTTCAAAAACATTCTAGATTTAGTTAATAGACATATTAAATAGTGCTTGTGCCAAAATGGCTGTAAAATGTTTAGGGTAGGCACAAAAAACTAGGGTAGGTAGGGTAGAACAGACATATATTTTATTTGGCCTAATATGCATGAGCACTTGAAATTTGATGAACCCTGCTTGCAGGAAGCCAATTTCTGAGTTCTAAGCCACTTGCGAGTGAATCATCAGAAAAAAATATGTATTAGGATCGAAGCAGTGACATCCTATGGATGTATATGAAAGGGGTCTGTTGAATGAAAGGCTCAAAACTATTCTGTCGGAAATGATGTATGTAATGTATGTAATTC
The DNA here is from genome assembly GCA_037379345.1 of Perna viridis. Classification (NCBI taxonomy): domain Eukaryota; kingdom Metazoa; phylum Mollusca; class Bivalvia; order Mytilida; family Mytilidae; genus Perna; species Perna viridis. The sequence goes on along the minus strand of CM074524.1, from coordinate 678,278 downwards.
TGATTGTTCAAACTTTTAACAACAGACCCAGAGTGAGTGGTTCTGTGAAGTCTTACACATCCCTGTTGATTGAGACTTCACCCATAACATTATTGTCATTTGCCTAAAATCATAGCATATAGAGGGTCATTTTTATGTGATGCTAATTTTGGCTTATTTTAATGATCTGTCTAAAAACAACAAAATAAATTCTGCAAAATATTTACTCTGGGCTTAAGTTCTTAGCACTCCAATTAGCACCCACCAAAATAAGAAACACCAATTTTTTTCACATACCTTTTTACCTAAAAATCACAAAAAAAAGAAAAAACAAAAAACAAAAAACAAACCTAATCATACAAGTTTAGGATTGGATGAATCTCCTGTACTCACTATGAAGTACATTTGGTTTTAGTTTACATCAAGTGGAGTTATGATTTGAAGTCTACAAATGTATAAAGAAACTGGACCTTCCATTTTCTAAATTAACCTTTCCTCATATTATATGGAGTACTTTGATACAAAATCTACATGTACATGAATAAAGGACAAAGCTGAAATATTGTGTTTCCATGTTGATCCATATTTTTAGCACACTTGGCCAAAGGTGAAAGTGAGCTTTTGCCATCACTTCAACACTTGGCGTCTGTCGTAGTCGTCGACGTTAATAATTTTCATAACTTCACCTCTGATACTACTTGACCAATTGGAACCAAACTTTGTTTGAATATGCCTTGGGTATCCTGCATAGAACTGATGTGGGGATTTTTTATCCCTCAAAACACATAGCCACCCTTACTAAAAATAGAATAAGGAGTCAGACAGTAGTTTTCCGTGAATGTCTTCAAAACCGTAAGGTTTAGCCAAATTCTGACAATGGGTAAAAGTGGTTTTTGCTATTTTTAATGTTATTTCTTTCAAAAATCTTCTCATTTGACGCTACTTGACCAGTTGGAACCAAACTTGGTATGAATGTTTCTGTAAGGTATCCTGCATAGAACTAATGTGGGGATTTTTGATTTATCAAAAACATGGCTGCCATTACTAAAAATAGAACATATGGGTCAAATAGTAGTTTTTCACAAGTATCTCCAAAACTGTCAGGTTTAGCCAAACTCTTTCAGTTGCTGAAATGATCCTTTTTATAAGGCCTTCAAGAGTCTTTAGGGATCAAAGTTGTCAGGCAACTTCTTGTAAGAGTTATTGCCCTTGAAAGATGAAAAATGGCATTTTTTTTGTAGTTTTCAGCCAATATCTTGAAAACAATATTAAATCTATAGAAAAAAAATTCAATTGCTGAAGTAATCCTTATGATAAGTCCTTCCAAAGTCTTCTTCAGTCAAAATTGTTGGACAACTCCTTGATAAATTTATTGCCCTTGAAAGACTAACAACGTGAGCAATTTAGACTCCTGGGAGTCTCTTGTTTTAGGGTCCAATGATTTTGAGTGAATTTAAAAATGGGTTTGATTGGAAAACAATGTGGTAATGCTTACAGATACTTCACAGTGTATTTCAAGGGAAAATGTGTTAAAATCTTTGCTCAAGTAGTAGTTAAACAAATTGTAACCTGAACAAATTTACATGTATAATGTAATTTGTGTACTTTTATTAGCAAGATATCTTCAACACAATCTCAAACTTATTTTGTGACTGTATACATTAATCATTTGTATGTGCATGTACACTGTATGCTTTCATTTTGCATGTATATGCATTTTATATCTGTGATTTACATGGGTATTTTGTGTATGGCATGGTGTCATGGAATATAGAAAACATTGGTTGTACTGTACATGTAGATTTACAATTGGAAGGAAGTCCTTATCAATTCAGTAACAATATTTGAAACCAGTGTACTGTATTGCAATATATATATATACATGTACATACACTGCTACATTTGTTCAATGATACATCTTTAGGGTATCAATAATTTGAGCATTTGAAAGAATTAACAATTAGATGGTTGATGTTATTATCTAAAGAATGATTATCAATGAATTCCTAGGTATTCCATCTCAGACTGGTTAGGCCACAACAAAAAGAAATATATGTTTGTTTTACATGACTGATTTGGAACTATTCTGATGAAATTCTGGAAAAAAAATGGTTCAGTACCAAGTTTATTCTAAAATTTTAGAAATAGCTTGATCCAGGTTGGCTCCATCAAGAAAATGGCCACTCTCAGTAGCGATTGGCAGAGTAAGGGAGTTAGGCCAGTTCTATAACAATTATCCTCTAGATAATATAAAGAAACACACTGGGAATAAATCCAAGTACATTTGGTTAAATTTGTTTAATTTGATATTAGTAAAAAAATAGAATCCCTACCTACCAACATTGAAATTTTTAACAGGAAACAAATACATATTTTTTTGCCTGATATCATGACTTGAGAGTTACTTGCTGTTTTCATTTCTCCATTTCCTGTGTTCTCTTTGAATGGTCAGGTGTTGATAACTTAGATTCAGGGTAATTAGGGCTACGGTGCCTTGGAGAATTACACTCTTACATATAAATCAAAATTCAGTATGTGAGAAGTTTTCAGGGTATGGGGTATGTCATAATTGAGGTTGTCAGACCAGTTCATAAACAATTTTACTAAGGCTGTGATACCATTTATTTATCTAGTTCCCGTTTCAGTCAATTTCAAACCTTTATTTTGGGGCTGAATTTCTCAAGTTTCAGCAGTGAAATTCCAAATTTTGACTTGAAAAATTGTCTCAAGATTTGTTCATGAATGAAATGGAGATTTATAGAATTCACAAAATCCTCTCTTCACTTCAATTACTGATAATCATCACATTGACTCCCATAAAATGTAGACATCATTTTTTTAAAAATTTTGAATAAAAAATCTTGCCTTCATTTTCTCACAAGTAATTCACAATTTTTTTGCTCTTTTTTTTTCCCCAATAGTACAGACCCTTGGCCTCTTTCCTGAAAACAGTAGGAAAATTACTGTATTTGTTGTCCATAGGACTTAAATTTTGCACAGATGGTTCTTACAAGCTCTTTTTTTCAAATTGCATGGGCCTTTGGCCCCTTTCCTTAAACAGTATGAAAATCACTTTGTAATTAGACACTAATGGTTGAGTAGGGATATTCTTAGTAAGACGTGACATAGCATGTAAATCTTGTTATCTTTCATTTTATGTAAATGCTATAGGTGTTGATATATTGCCTATATATAGTTATATTTGTTCACTTCTTTTTAATAAATTGTGCAGACATTGTTATAGTCTTCTCCAAAGGTACCAATTTCTGTGGATTATACTGTATAGTTAGGATTTATTGGTATTGATGTTAAAATAAGACAAAATGCACTAAAAACAACATTGCATAACTGAAGTCACTTACTTCAGCAATTAAGATGTTATAAATCTTGCTGCGTTTATATAATTGCCAATAGAATTCTGTCTCAGAAATGGCTTTTGTTGTGAAGAATACTGTGAAAAATCTGATTGTTTTGTCATAATTTTATATTGTACATCAGAATCAGACATGGTTTAATTTATGGAGTGGAGTTATGGAGTGGCATCTTGAAGTGTAGTTTTTTATTACTTATTATTTTATTATTTTTCAATTCTTCCTTTCACTTACTGGATAGATAAATACATGTACATATTCAATCTACGGTGTAGTTTAGAATATACTTGTTTGTTATTAAACTGGACAGTGATTTAAAAAAAACATATAAAGTACCAAAAACTGTAAGGTGTATGTTGTTTATTGAACACTACTCATCTTACAACATCGGCAAAAATAGTCTTGGAAAAACAATTGACATTCTGTAATTAGTAATTATTAGCTCACCTGGCCAAAGGCCATATGAGCTATTGCCATCACTTGGTGTCCATCGTCGTCGTTGTCTTCCTTAACAATTATACAAAACTCTTCTCCTCTGAAAGTACTTGCTTGATTAGAACCAAACTTTGTATAATTGTTCCTTGGGGTATTCTCCATAGAACTGATGTGAGGATTTTTGATTCGTCAAAAATATGGCCGCTGTTACCAAAAAGAGAACTTAGGGGTCAGACAGTACTTTTTCACATATATCTTTAAAACCTTTAGGTTTAAATAAATTCTGACTGGATAAAAGTGTTCAGCATGATAAGCTCTATCTTTGGTAAAATTTTGGTTTTAATCCGTTAAGCCATGTTAGAAGTATTGCCCTTTTTCAACGATTTTTGCTATTATTTCTTTCAAAAATCTTCTCATCTGACATTATTTGATCAATTGGAACCAAGTTTGGTACGAATGTTCCTTGGTGTATCCTGCATAGAACTGAAGTGGAGATTATTGATCCGTCAAAAAACATGGCAGCCGTTATTAAAAATAGAACATACAGTGTATGGGTCAGACAGTAGTTTTTCGCATATAACTCCAAAACTGTTAGGTTTAGCCAAATTCATTCAATAGCTGAAATGATCCTTATTATTGGGACTACAAAAGTCTTTAGGGATAAAAGTTGTCAGATGAGGTCTCACTAACCGCTTAAAAAGTTTCCATTACTTTACATGTTAAACAAGTAATTTTCAATGTTTCACTGTGAATTCCCAGGACAAATGACACCTGAAAGTTGCATATCATTGCGAAGCTTGGAAAATAAGGCTTTCAAAATCATTATTCTAATGGTACGATGACCATAGAAATTCTTCACAAAATTTACTTGAATAGAAAATACTGAAAATCAACATTTTTACCTTTTCTGCTCACTGACAGCATGGAGGCAAATTATTCATACATGTAAACAATATTCATACACTTTTGTAGTAAATTACAAGTATAATTTGAAAGTACACATTCTCAGCTTTATTTTAACTACTTTTGATCAGAATACACACAAGTAATGCACTTACAATGCATATTTCTAGGTTCAGTGTGTTTTTGGTACTACAGGGGGGATGGGGGGGGGGGGGGCATTTGACACGGAAGTGGTTAATGAGTCCTGACCCCTTGTAAGAGTTATTGCTCTTAAAAGGGGACAAATGACCTTTTTTTGTAAGTTTTCAGTCAATATCTTGAAAACAGTGATAGATTAAAAGAAACTTTCATTTGTTGAAATGATCCTTATGATAAGCTCTACCAAAGGCTTCTTGAGTCAAAATTGTTGGATAACTTCTTTTTAAATTTATTGCCTTTGAAAGGCAAAATTCAAACAGGTCAGCCATTCAGGCTCCTGGGAGTCTCTTGTTTAGGAAGTCAGAACCCTCCAAATCTTGATTAACATTGTTTAAGGGCATTTACAATTTCTTTAACTGCCCTTGTTGTGCATTTCAACGTTTTCAGCTTGATGACAAGAAGTCAAACAGAAACCACAGTTCAGATAGAATAAGAAAATAAGTAAAATTTTAGTACCAGAATTTAGGATATACGATACGATACAGGTATTGTTCTAGCAAAGGTCAATGATAATAGAATAAGTAATTGGGAAGAGTGAATAACCATAACATGATCACGAGTGCTGAAGAATGCCTAGATTTAAAGAGTGTGCAGAACTTATTCTGCACATGAGATAAATCTTTATGCTTTCTTAGTGATCATTTGGTTATTCATGATAACCAACTGATAATCCTATTTATTATATAGCAGGAATAAAAATTAACTGTCGCCCAGTAGATTTTGAGCTGGGCTACCAAACTTTTTGGTAATATTCAGTTGAACATATTAAAAATATTAAACAAAAGTATGGTCTGGGCTTGTATTTCCTAATTTTTACCCTTGTATAGATTTCCTCAATTATTCAATGCTATTTCCAACATGAATTTTGAATTTTGTGAATGACGGGTTGATATTTCTAATGTGACATTTTGGTAGGTGGAAGTCCGAGAGTGAAATTACCGAATTTATTTCACAGTGTGAATTTACACTGATAACATTCAGTAAATCACTGTTATCTATAAAATAATGACAATTTATGACTGGTTTATTACACCTCTATTATACATACATTGCTCTGTGCGGGTCCAGGTTTCAAAAGAATAGACCTGCAGCAACGCTAAGCTTGTCGTAAAAGGCAACTCAATAGTGCTCAGAGGGCTAGGGTGCTCTGCCCAGAGAGCAACTGGGTTGTGTGGCCCAGGTGGTGGAATGGAGTAACCCAGGCGTGTTAAATGCTGGGGTTGTCAGGCTATAATATGGAAAATCAAACTGCAAACCATAGTGATGCACTGTGTTTGGAAAGATGCCATGTTCCTAGCACGTTAAAGAACCATGCTGTGGCATTCGATAGGAGTAGGAACCTTTGTGGTCTGCCACAGGAGGTTAAATTGCCTGACCCTACCCATCCCTCCCTTATTAACAGTGGCAATCAAAATTTTTCAACCCCATTATCCTTGTGTCCCATCCCATTTTTCATTTCATCATCATTTTATCATCCATTTCATGTTCATTGCCTGAATATAGCTGAAATATTGCTGCACTGGTGTCAAACCCCAATAATCAATCAGTCATTATACATACATTAATACAATGTATATTGAAAAGTCAAACATTTGATTTCAAATCCAAACCTTATTATCTGTTCCATGTTTTCACTCTAAAATTCCACTCCAAGATTCCAATCCAAGTCTCCCCTCCATCACTCCTTCAGATAAACTATGCCTAATTTTACATGAGAATCAGCAGTTAGGGCAATAGATTCACCCACCATGAGCTTAATAAGCTTGTTATGTAGAATTATAGACGATTATAAAGTATAGCTGTTCTAGAAATTGTCATAGTATTGAAAATTATAGCATTGAGGTATTAAACATTGACTGTTGTTGGGAATATTTCCTTAATTGCCTGATCATGAAGCTGAAAAATAATATATGTCTGTTTAAAGTTACATTGGATGAAAAATTAGGATAGGTTATTAGGTAGGTAGGTAATAACATTTTATTTTCCATAATTATTTTATATAGACACTTATTGGAGGATTTTTTTTACTTAAATAGTCCTCAACTGAAAAATCATAAAGTGGTATTTCATCCAAAAAATATCAATAAAATGTGCTAGTGTAGGCAGAAAAAAATAAAAATAGGGTACGATATCCTTAAACAGACAATTTTTCTTCTGTGGGTAGTATTTTTTGGGTGATGATGAATAAGTCCATTTGTTTTCATCATACATGTATAAAAGGAGTTTTATATAAGTCCAATGTTATCATTATTTTAACAAACTCATATAATGAGAGTTTATACATGTAAAACATTTCATCCTTAACTCCTATCATATTTCCCCAGTAAATGAGTATTAATTAGAAATGTCTGTTCATCTTCTTTCTTTTAAATGCAGTTCCATAACAGCTAAAATTGGTTGAAACTTTACATGGCTCAGTATCGTATGTATGTATGTGTACATACATGTACAATGTATTTTATAGAATGTCAAATACTGGCTAAGGGAGATAATTCAAAATATGGTTTTAATTACATGTCTAGGAGTCCAAGTGGAAGCAGGGGACTGACAGTTATGGAACATTCATTTCATAGTTTGATTTTATCTGTTGCCTGGTTGGACAAATTGGAGACTGAGAATGATGGAAATATTTTATATTTGAATATTTAATGTAAACTTAAGTAAAATACCTTTATTTTCCATTATTTCTCTAAATATCAGGGCATATCATAAAGATGCATTATTTTAGTTGTCAATAGGCGTTTTGTTTCACGACAGTAATGTCAATATTTCAATAGATGGGATTTTAGTATGAGCATTAGGGAATTGGGTAGATTGCCTTTGTAAATAATTAATGAAAAATAAATGACTTACAGACAGTAGGATTGTATCATTTGTGCATGTATATATCATGCAATTATTATGATTTTAGGCTTTGCTTTTAAGGGACAGAGCTGTTTGTACTCAAATTACATAAAACTTAATGGATAATGCGCCGTTATGTTGTTACATGTATATCTGTAATGTCTTAACCAACAGGAATATGGAAGACTTCCTATCATACATGCATCTGCATCAAAATTTCAAACAATCACATCTATGAATGTAGTAGGTTGCTGATGCTTAGTTCCTATTAAATAACAATTAAGATTGCTTTCATTTGTTCTAAATTCTCTTTATTATAGTTTCCATTGTTCAAAATGTATTTAAGGCCATGAGATGAGTTCTGGAGGACAAATCTGATTCCAACTGTGTTCTAGGATTTTTTTAAATTTTAGGTTTTCACGAGAAAGCTCTAAACATTCCCACTATCAATGTCTGCTTTCCAAATGTAAGAAATCCTTTCAAAAGTTCAAGTTTTCCACATGCCAAAGAGAACTAAAGCATCATAAACAACTTTCCCTCTCAGAAAAAGAGGATAGTAGGACATTATTTGCCATGTTTTTGTCAATTTTACACGTGAAAATGACAAATTTTCCAATGAAAAGGGGTTGCCAACCCCCTGTGCCCTCTATATATTACTGTTCATTTTTTTTTATATTTGAGTAAGTTATGTAGTATAACAAATTTTGAGACAGTTGAGGCTTCATACACAGCATTAATTGTCTGTACGTTGATAATGCAAGCATGACTTTCTGTTGTTTCTAATTTCTATTACTTATTGCAACATGTTATCTGTTTCAGACATGATTATAAGAAGCTGCTGTATAATGCCACATTTTGTTTGGTTCCAAGGGGAAGAAGGCTTGGATCATTTAGGTTTGTATAACACTTGAATCATTTTAAGGCCAAAAGAAATCATAAATGTCTGTATCCTGTAACCAAGGCAATAAATTCCAGGTGGGTAAGTTGGGATTTTATTTTAAATTCTGTAAGTGAAAAATTAGTTGTAAGTTATGATGTCACAATACTTTGATATATTATGATGTCATAATTTACATGTACATCTAATTAAAGTTTTTTTGTGAAAAGGGCTGCAGGTCAGGTAATAGGAAACATAACATATATTTTTTGGCCTGAACAGAGGAGTTGTACTATAGTGGGTTACAGTGTGAGGTCAATTTTTTGTGATTTTTTTTAGTAGTTACAATATCTAGCCTGGGTTAATTAAAAAATCTCCAATTGAGATTTTCTTCAATTTTTCAATTTCAAGTGATTTGATGAGTCGAAATTTGAGTTCTGTATTATTATTATTATTAAGAAAAAAGATTGTCTTGAAGGTTAGAATCCAATCACTTGGCCTAAAATGTGAAATCAGCAATCAGATCCACATACTTAATGTCGATAACAGAGTAATATAGAGAATGAAGATAAAAAAGCAGAATACCACACAAAAAACTAAAACACTTGCAATATAAACTCCATTATGAAAACAGGAGTGATATTGGGTGTCCAGGAAGCATAAGCTCTGCCAGTAGCACCCATCACATCACTTTCATATAAATGTTGATGATATTTTCTTCAAAGAATGTTAGGTGATCAATCTTAGGTATTTATTACAGTAAATATGTCATAGTTGTCACCTTGCTGCCAACAAACATGTAAAAAACTTGAAAAAACAAAAGAATCCTGTAGATAGTTCTTAACCCTGTTAATATATAATGCTGATGAGCAGAATCAAAGATTTAGTGCTGTTGATTTCTCTGTCATGACATATGAATGTAGGCAATGAGATATGTAGGTGTTGACATGTTTAGTAACTCACAAAATATTATGTCAAGGACACAACAAGACAGTTACCGTAAACATATTATTTTCGTGGTTGCTAATTTTTCGCTGATTCTGTCTAGTGAACATATTTGCAGGTATCAATTTCTGAGGTTTAACAAATTATCATCATTATATGTAGTGTTCAAAATCAATTTAGTGGGTACTTATTTTGCAGTTTTCCATCGACTTCTAAATTAGCAAAAATTAGTGCACCTCGAAAACTAAATATGTTTACTGTACCTAATGGTAGAACATTTCTGGCATTGCATTCTGGCCAAGCATATTACCAGAGGACTATATTTCATGAAATATTACGCCTTTGGAAAAGTGGAATTTCTGCAATGATTCAATTTAAGGCTGCTCTAGCTTCAAGTTACAGGTAAATGTTATCTTTGTAGGTTTTTAGAGTCCCTGCAGGCAGGGTGTATACCGGTATTACTAAGCAATGGTTGGGAGTTACCCTTCTCTGAAGTTATTGACTGGAGCAAAGCTGCAGTGTGGGGTGACGAGAGGTTACTATTCCAGGTAGGTGGATTCAGATTCAGATATACATCAGATTGCTTCACTTAACAAGTTGTAGGCTGAAAGGGACAAGAGTTCAGTGGTTTATTTCACCAAAAAAACGTAAGAGTAAAATCAGACGTTAGTTATGACGTCTAAAAACGTCTTTTATTACGTCATACCTTAAGACTAATTTTATACTTATGATATCTTGTGAAAAGGCCTGCAGGGCATGTAAAGATTGTTAGACATCAGATGGAGTTCAGTGAATAAGAGATTTACTAATGCAGAGACTGAGAATAGATACAAACTTTTCAGGACCTTCACAGGGGTTGTGAGCTGAAAATCCCTGTCAGGGTTTTGTATTTCCTGAACTGTAGGCAAGTCCTGGGAGGACTTTATTTTTTTCAGATCTGGTCTAACACAAACAAGGGTTGTAATTGTGTATGATCCTAGAGTATACTATATTTCTATTGAAGTGGATAGAATTGTAGAATGTAGTTTGGTATGAAACAAGAAGTTGATGTACGAAGTGGGGAAGGAGTGAACTTGTTGGGTGGAAACAGAAGGTCCTAGTACAGTGATTCACAGTTATTATACTCTGTCAGCCTTGGATGATGTACTAGAAAAGAAAGGGTTACAAAGGATAGTTGATTCAGAAATCTATTCTAGAAGTTTTTTTAATCTTAGGGTTTCTTAGGAAAATTCTACATTGTAAATAATGATTAAAGTCTGCTTTCTGAACTTGACAATTCCTTTCCGAAAAGTTATATACTTGCCAAAGGGAAAGTGTAACATAATATATAACTTGCCCACACCAAATTTGCTCTTGCCCCGGTTGACAGAAAAGAGGACACAGCCCTGTCTGTCTGGTATGGTAGGAAGATAAATACTTCTGACATGTGATTGATCAGTCTAGACACCTGTAAGGTCAGATTTTAATCTGAAAAGATTCTGTATCCAGGAAGCTATTGTAAGGTTGATGAGGCTGATGCTGTGACAATTAGTTTTATCTGATTTTACAACTTGAATATTTCTCTGGAGTTGGTCCATCAGGTGGTAATTGATTTATTGCATGTTTCTGTATTTAGTACTTATAGATTGGTTTCAATTATTCACTAAGGTTGTCCCTCATCATTCATATACCAAGACAGAATTCAATGACCAGATAACATGATAATGTACACCACTAGTGATTTAAATCAGTGTAAAAAATCTTCAGGAATTATTTTTCTACTCCCCCTTTTCAAGTGGGTGGTATATTAGAATCATCTGTCCGTTAGGATTTTACCTCAATTATCTTGGCTCCCAGTGGATAGTTGTGTGGCTTCTGTGGCTTCATAAAGAAGGGGCATACACTTTAAGCAATGTTGGGTGCTGTCTGATATCAACTCTCTACTTTGTTTTATGTTGCTACAAGATTGAAGTCTAGAAAAGCAGAGGATGCTTACCCTGCTGGTGCACCTGGTCTATGCTTCCTTTTATTGGAGTCCGAGTTGCTCAATTACTGGTACTTTTGTTCTTTGTACATATTATTTTGGTTATCTTATGTTTTTTGTTGTGTGTCTGTTTTCCTGTCTGGTCTTTGCCCCTGGATTACATTTTTTTGATTTGCACTAGGATCTTGGTTCCCTTGATTACCCTTTCACTAAATGGAATGATACTAGTAGAAATTTTTTGTCCCCAGAACCTTGGTCCCAAATAGATGGATTGATTTCAAATTTGGTGTGTAGCTTCATATTGATGGGGCATACGTTGTAAATGATTTTGTTTGCTGTCTTATATCAACTTCCTATATGAGTGGGGTATGCCAAGCTTGACAACATATCAACTTCCTGTATGAGTGGGGTATGCTAAGCTTGACAACATATCAACTTCCTGTATGAGTGGGGTATGCTAAGCTTGACAACATATCAACTTCCTGTATGAGTGGGGTATGCTAAGCTTGACAACGTATCAACTTCCTGTATGAGTTGGGTATGCCAAGCTTGACAACGCATGCAACTTCATGTTCCTTTAAATAGCACATGAAGCAGGTATGGGGATTAAGTATCCTATTGAAGATACAGTAAAATATTACAAGCTGTAGGTTTGATTTCTATACTCCTCAGCAATAGTGACTGTAGATCCAAGGCATATTTAGGAGAAAGGCCTCCCCTTTTGTTTGGAAATTCCATTGTGTTCATGATTTAGGCGAAAATTATCATAAATAAGCCTGAAACCCCTCTGGAAGCCCCTTTCATAAATCTCTGGATCTGTCCCTGCACAGCTAAATGTATTACAGTGCATACAGAAAAACATTATGAAAAAAGGGAAGAGCAAACTGCCACTTACTGTAGCAAGTAACTCAATCATCTGATAGACATAACTGTGATTCATCCTGTAATTTGTCAGTCATTGGCTCCTGTAAGAAGATTCCTATTACCTAAGTTCCTTCTTGGAATTACCATTTTGTTCATATTAAAAGTATAAGAATCAACTTGTAAGAAATTAGGCCAAAAAAAATAATGTGTTTGTTTCCTGCTACCTTAGTTTTTTGTACCAACCCTAAACATTTTAGGGTCATTTTGGTTCAATCACTGTTGAAGTCTAGATTTCCCAATAAACTTGATGTAAAATGTTTTTGAAAAATAAAATAATTTCCCTACCTACTTACCGTATTTTTTCTTGCTGGTAGCAAGAAACAAGACTATTATTTTTTTGGCCTAATATTGTTTCCTATCTTCATTCTCTGAGTGATTGCACTGCTATGTAATTTTCTTATTCTAACCTGTTTAATGAATACTTGATCCCAAGTGCATCATCTAGGTACAACTTTGAAACAACTGATATATCTTTTGTCTGGTTGATGGTTCAGTTTGAACTTTTGGTCTATTTAGCTGTAGGTAGTGATTTTCTTGATGGAATTTCATTGTAGTGCAAGATTATTCTGTCTCCATTTATAAATTATTTATAGTGAGTTAAATGGTGATGTTCAGGGAGTTGAGGTGGTCTTTTTGGCTTAAACAGCAATTTTTAGGTAGATAACTGGTCAATTTACAAGGAGATTTAAATTCTATGAAGACAATTCAATAGAAATTGATAGAAAGTTTGTCCAATTAACTACACAAAGGATATAATCAGGTATTATCAGTTATTTAATAATTGGGAGACCAATTTATTTCCTGAACATCACTGTATGCACTGTTAAATAATATAATCTACATTGTATTCATATGCTATTTTGTAGTAGTGGTAAAAATGAAAAAAGAGCCTAGGAGCAAGAGGCTCCTCTTTGGTTATTAAACTCCATGAAGTTACCTATGTTATCCGCTGTAAATGTTTTGTGACAGTGTCAATACCTTGTTACTTTACTCTCTTGTACAGGGTTGTTAACCCTTCATTGTGATTCCCTGAAGTTTAATGCTACATTTTGATCAAGTGAAGTATCAACAATACCTTGGTAATTTGCTTTGTTGAATGACTGACAGGAACCAGTGTGTTTATATACATGAATTTTGTGTTCTTTGTCAAATTTTTGTTGACTTCATTCAATGAAATAGGAAACTTAATGTTAAAATTTTTGTGAATGGAATGTAGTGTCTGATTTCATGGGTTTGTCTGCTTAGATAGGAGATTTTGTAGAGTTGGGTAATTTAAATATCTCTATAAGGAATGTGAATCACCATGAATGAAAGTTGTTTGAATTGTGACTGAGAGTTATATTGGTTTCTTTTAGTCATCTCACAAGCTTTTGAAGTACATCTCTGACACATACCTTGTCAAATTAAGGTGATTGATTTTTATATTGAGATCTACAGTCATACCTACAAAAACTGAAACTTCTGAAAGTAGTTTTGTTTCCATATTTTATTCAAGTTAATCTCTGGTTTTGATCCAGGAAAAGGCATTCAGGGTGTATCCTCCCTACTTCCTAATTTTTTGCATGAAATCTCGATTTTTAATAAATTCTACCACCCCTAATTTTCTAGCCTCATTACTCTTGGCTTTCAGTTCTATCTAAGCCACTCCTAATATGAAATCTTAGATACTTAAACTTAAACGCAGTTGTGTAGAAATGGTAAGATTGGAGTTCAGGGAATAATGGGATTTTACTCCTTCCAAACTCAGTTTTTAATTGGTTTAATTTTTGCAGGTGGAAAATTTTGATGATATATACTTGGACAAAACAATTTCTCAAAATGCAGTTTTTGCATACGATCATTATGGTGACAGTTGGTAATAAATAATGCTGGTAAATCTTTGTGATAAGAATTTTTCTTTGAAACCAAAACTATACCCCTACTATAACACCCAACCGTGTTTAAATGTAAGAATCAATAGAACTCACTTGTCTTCATTGCTTCTAATGTTTTGGTTATTTGTAGGAAAACAGCACTTGATTTGATATGATGTTTTTTCAGACTAATTTTTAACTTTTTGGCCAATCAATTTCTGGCAATATAATATATATTGACAGGTCCATCTTCATCAAATCAGGAAACTTTTGAGGTCTAAATTGACCTTCAAGAGTGGAAGGTCTGTCCTGGAGTTTTTCAAGTGTCAAATCAATGACTCAACCACAATAAAGTCCAGATGAACACAGTTGTAGGTTCTGAGCCTACATAAGTTAAATTCCAAAGGTCCATCAGATATTGATGGTCCTTTATCTCAGACTTCCACTAACTTGGACTGCTGAAATGTTTCCTAATTCTGTTCAGGTTTGATATCAATGAATGCTCTGTTCAGATTTTGCATTGGATCGATGGTTAATTATCTTCATATTGATGTTTATGTATGTATCCTGACAAAAACTAGTTTAAAACCCTTCCCAAATCTATTAAAATCTTTATTGCTGACAAATTTAATGCCCACTTTATGCTTTTTTATACAAAATTAAAATATAAAAAATCTGACTGAAATCTCCTTGAAGTAATTTTACAAACCAAGGTTTAAATTTTGTTGCCGAAGATCAGAAGTTTATCGTGAGTGTTAGATAACCTTTGTTTCCTGTGTACATTTAACCTGCACTTTAGAGTTTCTTTTTTGATAGCAATCAAAAAATCTTAATACCCTTGTTAAAATGCAGTAAAGTAAAAATTTTGCTCCTATTGCAAATTATGCTGAGGCCTGTAAAGGGTCATTCTCAGGGGCACCACTGGGTATGTTGGATGGTATTAAGGTAAAGATATGAAAACATTGTCTTGTAATATAGATGATATGACAGAGTTTCCCTGAAGAACATTTTTAGAGGGATGTAAAATAAATTTGTTACTGTAAGGCAAAAAAATTAATCATGATTCAAGGGCAGTTAAAATTTCTGCCAATACTAACTTCACTTCCATTAAAAGCTATCAGGTACTTTTTATCCATCATTCATTAGATCATGTGGATGCATGCTTCAGCTGGACAACTACATGTATTAATGGTAGACCGAGGTGAATCAGATTCTGCTGAGGTCGTGTATTTTTTTCGGATTGTGAGACTTCTTTAAGCTAGATAAATGTGAGTGTATGTATGTAATTCATTAGTAATGGTCCTAGGTCTGGGACCTTTGAAATTTCGTTTACCTGGATTCTGGACTTCCATCTAACTACTTGATTGTGGAGTTATGATTTTCCTCAAATGGACTGTTGATTTGAAAGTTAGAAAAGTCCTCCTGGACCTTCTTCACTTGAAAGTAAATTTGTACCCCTATCCATTACTTGACCAATTTGAACCAAATTTTGTATGAATGTTCCTTATGGTATCCTGCATAGAACTTCTATGGGGATTTTTCATCCATTGAAAAATATGACTACAGAATACTGACAAATGTACCAAGTCATTCATCAATTTTCTTTGACACAGTGATTTGAGAATTGGCCAATTCGTAGTAAAAATTTCAGATTTCCATGTGACACCTTCAGCTGGAATGTGAAAAATGGCACAAGGACCCCTTTAACCCAATCAATGCTTACACAGTGTTGACTGGCTGTATTTGACTTGAAAGTTTACATCAGTCTTGCCCTTTCACTGTTTTGACAGAATAAGGTTGCAAGATTAATGTTCGTGGGATTCTTATAGGACTTGGAACTATGCAGTGTTAAGCTCAGAGCTCAAATATTCATTTGTTTGTTCAAGATTTAAAAATTAATTTATAATGCTTTTTATCTGTTTGGAAACAACTTGGCAAATAACATTTCAAACATTTTTACAAAATGTTCTTTCATCTAAAAACCTATACTTTAAACTATGGTATCAAATTATAAACCAACCTGAACAATAAAAAGCTCATTTATTTCAAGTTTTTGTTTTAAAATGTGGACAGGGTCGTTTTTATTGGTACAAATCTGATGAAAAAGGATTAGAAACAATTTGACTGATATAAGTACTGGGTTGATAAGGTGACCCAGTCAGGTCATTTTTTAGCTTTATTAAATGGATGATGATTGGTATTTGTAAAAACACACCTAAAATGTTGATGAATGATGTCCACAGCTTGAGGCCTATTTTATTACTATGTACCATCCTGGTGTTGTCAGAAGCTTGGTGGCAGTAGTGGGGTATTTGTTTGAAGAGCCAATTTAAAGAAACTGTGGTTTGGTACATGTACAATTAATGTAGTACATAGACATATTAAATTTGATGTCAGTATAATATCTTATACCACACAATTACAAGTGATAGAATTCACACAAAAACCACAAATTTTAAACTTAAGTTGACTGTTGAAAGAATAATGATGATTAAAGACAATTTTCTTTATTTAATTCATGATAAACCAACAGCAAAAATAGTGGGAGGCTTGATATTCATGCCAATGGCTTGTGTTTTGATTTTAATATATTGATCGGGGGTGGGGGTGGAGGATGGAGGGAGGTTCACACTCCTACCCCGTTTTGGAAACATTTGCTTACAAATGATAGGCTGGAACACCTCTCCCCCTTTTTATTGATGTTGCAAGTCAAAAATAGAATTGTGTCATGGTGAACAATAATAGGTAAGGTGTGAGATTCTTTCTTCAGATTGACAGCTATTCAGATTAGGAGGTCATTATCGCATGGCCGTTTTTCACTTGTATGTTACATGTTACATATAGATGTCAAATTTTATATTCTTCCTGAAAAATAACTAAAATAACTCTTTTGAAGTAGTTACTGCAGTTGTAAGTGTGGTTATTGTATGTTTTTTTTTTATATAAATGATTACCTTGCATATGGTTATTGTATGTTTTTTTTTATATATAAATGATTACCTTGCATACATATGGCAAGTAGATGTGGTCAGCCAACACACCATTTTAACATGACTTGCAAAATCTGTGCATAAGAAGTTTGAAGCAAAAAATGTAAATGTTTTGTTTTCTTTACACCTTTAGAACTGATTTATCAATAGTCATGCAACCTAAAGTTTTTTTGTATAATGTTTTGAAATTTTGTTTTGATTGAACATGGCCAATTTGAAAATAGATTTCAGTACATATCCTTACAAGTATATTGGTAATGAAATTCTCAAACGATTTAATGCTACAAATCTTACTGTACTACAATATGACCTGTCTTCATCTTCTGAAATCCCTTACCATTAATGTTGGAAATCCCTTGCTGTCATTGTCTTTAATTCCTTACTGTTAATGTATGAAATCCCTTACTGTCATTGTCAGAAATTTCTTACTGTCAATATCTGAAATCCCTTTTCTGTCATTGTCTTATATTGTCTGAAATCTCTAAAATCCCTTGCTATCAATTTCTGAAATCTGTAAACTCTTATTGTCTGAAATTGTCTGAAATCCCTCAACTGTCAATGTCAATGTGTTTTGAACCTCTGTATATCATACCTACCAAAATGGAACAAAACCTGCAGTTTGAAAAGGGTTTGGTTTAGACAGGTTTCAGTGTATATTTTGATTACTTTCGTATCATTTTACTTAGTTTCTATCTGTGCCTGTGGTTCAGAGACTGCAGATGGATAGTGAATTATCAGTGATGTAGATATATAGATCTTTCATTATATATTCTTATAAAAAAAGTCCTTGCTTGATGTCAATATCGAGAGACTACCAACCTACTGATCTTCTCAGTTATTTTAATATGAGGTCTGAAAAACAAAACAATTGTAAGTCACTAATTGTAGGACAGGGTCCATGGAAACAATATTTGTAGAGTTGGTCAGATTTCTCAATAATTGAAGAATATGGTCCTGGGAAACAAGAATATTTGTAAGGTTGGCCTAAATTGTCAGTAATTTGAACATGTTCCTGGTAAACAAAAATACTTATTAGGTTGGCCTAATATATATTACAGGATGTCTAGTCTCAGTTCTTTCTTTGTCATTGTATGGAAGTAAATTACTTGGTCTTTTTCTTTCATGTCATTCAAATTAGACTTAACTTTTGTGAAATATTTTGTCAGCAAAGCAGTTTGTTGCAATGCTTTATGTAATCTCTACCAAAAGTAATTACATATGTTTTACAGTGATGTTACCATTTATCTTGTTGTCTACTCATAGGAGCTATATTGCAAATCCCTTGGCTGTCCATCAGTCAGTCTGTATGTTATACTTTTCTGCAACAGATTTCTTAGTTTCCATTGAAGGGAATGCTAAGATATTTATTTTGTAGGATGATTTGTACTGTGTCTCTCCATTCCAGGTTCTATGTATTAAACCTTGCCATTTATATAGTATTGATTTGTTGTGGATAAATTTTTTTAGGGATAATTTTTTATCAACATTTTTTTTGATAATTTTTAATTTGAAAGGAACAGGAACTTCATCTTAGATTAGCAATACAGGGCCCAATTGTAGGAATTAGCCAACTTTGCAGGGTTTAAGTCCTTTCTAATTTCAGATGGCTTTCATCAGTATATAAAATGCTTTATTTAAATGTTTTGAAGTAATGTTTTGTTTGTCTTTGCAAATAAATGGCATATGATTTGAATAAAACATGAATACAGGAAAATTTTAGATTCGTCAGATGCAAAGTAGAAAGACATTGTTAAATTCTTCTGATTGTTTGATCCCTGCACATACTGCATCATTAATAAATTTGAGGAGGTTTAAATAAATAATGCAAACAAAAGCACAAAGAGGAAACTTGTTTTGTATTATAACAGTTCAGTAGTGTTGTGGTCCATTACACTTCATTTTTGCTATTCAAATATGACACAAGGCCATTGATTGGGTAATGTATTGTAGCTCTTCTTTATGGAGGGTAATTAATTTTCAGCTAATCTCTGGTGTGTTTTATTGCGCTTAGTTTATTCTCAAGCCCTAACGTCTGTCGCTTGGCTCTTCAAAGAATTATTGAATGATTAATTAAAACTTGTCTTTTTTTCCACATGATTCTTGCAGATGTTGAACTTTACATTGTCTGAAGAAAATGTTGGGATGATTAATGTCTGCTAACAATATATCTGCTTCTGCCTAATCTCTGTCTTTTATCATTCAAATCTGTAATATTTACACAGTTCTTCCTGGATTTGATTAAAATCTACAGACTCTAATTTATAAAATTTTGATGGGCATTTCTAAACATGTGGAGGTCTTTTTGGAATGGGTAAGGAACAAAACTACATTGTCTAACTTTATTAAAATCTGCTGTCAGGCATACTCTTAAACATAGGATCTTTAATCTGCAAAATTTTGATGGACCAATAAACATGTTCATGGGTTGATCTTTTTGGAGTGGAAAAATTTGCAGATTTGATAGAAAAACATATTTACATGTAGCTTATTTTGGAATACACAATAAGCCTTACCTTCAACTTTCCTTACCTCTCTAGAAAAGCAGAGGATGCTTAACCTACCAATGCACCTGGTCTATGCTCTGATATTTTAGTGGAGTCCAAGCTGCTCATTTACTATTGTTGCTTTGTATGTATTATTTTGTTAATTTTATGTCCTTCGTCTGTTTTCCATGTCTGGTCTTTGTCCCTGGATTACATTCTTTTGATTTCCGCTAGAATCTTGGTTCCCTTGATTACTCTCTCATGTTCACATCTATCTATTCAGTGCATCACTGAGTATAAACCATACAAAGATTGCTAATTCTCTCTTTAACATCATTGGTATTTAGAAGGTTAAGAATCAGTAATAAAGTCTTGTAAACACAATAAAGTCTGCATTTTATAACAAAAATAAAATGATTTAATTGATATTCAGATAAGATTATTTTAGAGATTGATATGAAACTTTGGGTTTCCTGTTGGTTTCCTTTTTCACCTTCAGTAGAGCAGAACAAATTTATATTGACATGAGGGAATATTATTAAGCATAACTACCAAATATAATATGCTCAAAATGATACAGAATTGTGATATTTTTCTAGAATAGGACATGGAGCAGTGGCAATAGAAATGATTTTGGGTATGCCAGCCATTTTTCCGTGTTAAAATATTTTCTTTGCTTTAAACTGTGTATATTTTACCTGTCAGCTTTGATGACTTGAAAACATTGAAAATCACAGGAAGTGCTGATTAAATTATCTTAAACAGTCGAACTATAAGAAATTGATACCTTTCACAGCACCTTAGTTCATCACTGAGGGGCTTGTTTTTCAATGTGTACTTTTTTAGGTCTTTTGGGTGACCAGTTTTCATATCTATCTTTTTTTTTGGTCTCTTTCCATGCACACAAAAGGGATCTATATTTTTTCAAAACTTTATCCAGTGGATAACTAGTATTGATTTTATCCAGTTATCCACTGGATAACTAGTATTGATTCTTTCCAGTTATCCACTGGATAACTAGTATTGATTGTATCCAGTGGATAACTTTCTAAAGGATAAATTGTTTTAGCAACAGGACCTATGGTCTATCCGATACGCTGAATTCAATGTCTTGAATTAAAAAAATCTTGGTAGGTTCAAGGTCAAATTTAGGTTTGGATGATATTGTATGAAATTGCAACCCTTTGAGTTTTGCAACTGACAGCTACATTGTGTTGTAATATTTTCAGATTCCTTTCAGTATTTCTATCCCTTGGATCATGACCTTGGGATCATGCTTTAATCATTTTATATCGTCAACTTCCCCTTGAAATTTGTTTTCTCAGTTTTTAGGGATGAATAAATTGTCAAATTTATTACAGAACCAGATGCGACACATTTCTACCTAAGGTAGTCAGTTATATTATAGCTGTACAAATTCTTTACTTACTTACTTTACCTTGCTTTATTGTGTACATATTTTTGTTAGTCAATTATCATTAATTTGCTATAAAAAAAATCTCAAAGAATTTCCCTATGTTTGATAAGAGAGAATCTTAGATCTTTTGTGTAAAGGTAAATATATCCAGATGCCATCACTGATAAAGATCTAATTTGTCTTCATTAATTTGTTTAACATATTGTGTTCTAAGATGGCTATTAATTTGAATATGTCTTCTGAAGTAGAGATTGATAGGTTCTTACATTTGATACTGCCACTTTTCAGATGTTGGTTAAGAGAATGAGCTAAAACGAGATTCGTGCCATCATATTACACAGGTCCCCTCAACTTGCAAATGGCCATTTCTGAAAGAAAGCATAATCTTGATCTTTAAATTGACACCTAGAGTAAGGGATTTACAAAGATAGGACAAAACTATTTACTTTTACAGCCAGTAAAATAGTTACTTCTGGTGATAATATATTTTGTGTTTCCTCCATTACCTGATGTAGTTTTAAAATTGGACAACATGACTTTAACCATCCACCTGTAATATAAGGTAAACAATGATCAATACATGTACCACAACATATAGACAAAATGGGATAGAATGCTTTCAGTTAGTGGAAGCCAGCTCTGAACATGTTAAAGGATGGCAATACCATCAAAACTACCAGTATTAGAAATAATCAGTCAGTACAATTCAAGTCCACAATTTTTTAGTACAATGTAGTAACATCAAGAACTTAGTAAAGATTTAATGTGGTGCCATACTAAAAAATGACTTTATTTTACATAGGGATACAATTAGTGAAAACATGGTAAAAAGAATAGACAATACTTTAAAAAATGCATCTTTTATGCAGAAATCTATGAAGTTGATTAATCCATCAGATTTAGTTTGTTTTATGTTATATGTGATTGTACTTGTTGCTATTAGTTGAATGTAAAAAAAAAAAGTAGATGCTTATCCCTCTGATTACAACATGCTTTTTTCATCTTGGTGGGATTGTTGTCTCTTCACCATATCCATTTTCATTATAATTTATGGTTAATACTAGAACTGTATGTGTTTGAAAATCAGCTGTTTGTGAGTCAAGATGGTGATTAATTAAAGAAGTTGGGAATACCAGTCATTAAGTGGTGGACTGTTTGTGTATTAAACTATTTGTACTTCCTTTTGATCTTCATTTAAGAACTTCCTTTGATTCTGTATAAATATTGAAAATTCTGAACTGAATAATTGTTTAACTACAGGAGAAAACACTGACTGGGTAGAGAAATGAGGAAGGGTTATAAGCAGAATAATGACAGTTTTAAAGCTGAGACAGAAAAAAGTCACTGGTGCCTAATTGTGAAATATGTATTGTTCTGTCAAAATGTTTAACAGGGATATCGGTTTCAGGTTTTTTTGCCGTTCGTTTTATGGACTTTCCATTTGACAACTGATTTTATTTTATCAGTTTAATTACGTTAATTTTGTTATCACTCTTCATCACTGTTGATTTGACAAAACTTTTGTCATTATTTTTTAGCAGCATAGCAGAATGATTGTGATTAAAGCATAAAGTTAATTGTGACACTGGCTTAGGTAGCGATCAAATGAGAAACTCAAAATCATTTCTTCTTAAGTTTCACCTGTAAAATTTACCTTCAAAGTCACTTGTAAGTAAAGAATGAAACTCCTATTGAAAAGAAGATCATGTATGAAAATACAGTATTACAGTGAGTAAAATAGAGGTAGTCTTTTCTTGATTGAATAACCATCACCTGATTAACTTTCATAGCAATTTAACTGGATAATTGATAATTCAGGTTTTCTACCAATATATAGTTTTTAAGGAGTTAGACCAAGGGTAAGGGACACATTTCTTACAAATCATTGGAACATTTGTATTCAGCATTTTACATCAATCTCATGTAAGCATCAAAGTAACTTGAACTGATTTCATTCTGTTCCAAATGAAAGCTTGATATGCTTTGTTGAAATTCAATATGATACAAACATATTACTGATTTCAAGAGTTATGTCCCTTACCCTAGGTCTACCTGCCTGATATAAAGTTTAAATCTCTTTGTCAAGAGAAGACCAACTTTGTTCCCTAAAGTTAACTTTGTTATTCGCTGTAATATACATGTACCACACACAGATAGAAAAATAACTAATCAACACTTCTTCTTAAAGGAAAATGGAATTAGAAATATAGTGTTAATAAAATGCTCATTCATTATATAATTACAAGATTGAAAATATGGTAAATCTGATGACATTCATTTATGTCATAGTACATGTACAGGAGATAGGCAGAAAAAAAAAATTCAAAAAGTAATTTGTAAAAGTGGGTTTTGTTTGAATTAAAACATCTTTAGTTTACTGAAGTTCTTCCTTAATTGTGGTATTATATAATGAGATGGCTGGGAGTTGTAGATTTGAAGAAAGTTTTTGATACAAGATGCTATTTTGAGACTAGGTATTAAATACAGATTAACATCAATCAAAAGATACTTCACATTCAATTTTATTTCTACCTAACAAATCCAATCTGATGAGGAGTCAACATTAAATGACACACAGACAGACAAACAATGAGCATACAAACATAGACAATATGACAGTAATATAAAAAGCAAAATATTTTCAGGCTACACACTATTATGAACATGGAACATTGATTTTATTTGTCAGAGGGACGAAGGTTCAGTAATATCCTATATACACATGTATGTACATGTAGGTTGTCTGAACTGTTCAGTAATATCCTATATACACATGTATGTTGGTGGTCTGAAACATGATTTTGTAGGTATTGTTTAGAAGTGATTGTTTCAACTTTCAACAGAGAGGTAAAGCGGAAGTTAAGGACATCAACTTTCATGTGTTCCTGTTGGTGGAGACTTTATCCACATACCTGTTATTTGAACACATATCTCCAATCTAATAAAAGTTCAAAAGTGGCTCAAATTTGAAGTAAAATGGCAGGAAGATGTAAGATTAAAAAAAAATACAGGATGAACAATTGTGTAAATCCTGGACATACTGAAGTCATTAAATAAAGTTGGGTCAGTAAATATGCTGAAAAAAATCCAGCTCACAAAATTGAACAATATCAACCCACCTAGAAATCATATGGTTGCTCCCTACGCTTGATGTGTAACTTGACGAGAAATCTTCTGGATTATTTAAGATCAGATTTGAAGTATAAGTAGTACTAAACTCTGTCAGATATTTACTTATCAGGTGAATTGGCTGTCATCATGTATTTATTACTCATGTCATGGTGGGCCGTGTCCCTGTAACTTTGGCATTACACGATGAGAACTGTTCTAATGACCAAATAATAGACAATTTGTTTTATGATCAGTCAGTACAATAAGTAGATAAACTGCAGTTGTTAATATAATTATTTAAGAGTAATATGTAGGATTCAAAATACTCCTTTAAAATTCTCATTATGTTTGTATAGACCATGTGAAATTTGTGATTTTTCAACTCTGAAACAATTTGCATTTTTTTAACAATCTTTGGCATTTAAATTAGGTACACCAATCTTATAGGGATTTGTTGCTTATTCACCTTGTGTTGTTTGATATAAAATATGTTAGTATTTAAGAAAAATTGCGCTATTCATGTATTTGCCAGGTGCTATGGAAATTTGATCAGCCACTTTCTCTGGTTAATTATTTGATAAAATTCACAATGGTATTCATACAGTAAAACTTGGCAAATCAGATCCCTTATTGACTTTGTAATATGTCCTGTGTAGACAGATGCTCAATTAACCAAGGTTCCAAATTAATATAAAAGGAACATAAGTAAGTAGTATTTCATAAGCAAGAATAAAAATCACATTGATATCCTGAATCATTGGTTTACAGTATTCAGAGTTTGGTTTAGACAGATTTTACTGTATTTGTAAGTACGGTGGAACCTGTCCATACCATACCTTGAAAAATCCAAAAACCTGTCTGTACCAGATGTTTTTAAAAGTCACTTTATATCAGTTTAAATTGATTTTGAACCTGATCAAACTGAACACCTGTCTAAAGCAAACAAATGTGTTTAGTTTAAACAGGTTACACTGTATGTACTATATGTTAATAAATATGTAATTTCATATTGGCCATGTTATAGGTTTAAGGTCTTTCATATTGGTCGAAGGTCTTTTTGGTTCCGAGGCATCACGGAGGGCCAATACGGCTGTCAAGGCCAATATGATTGACTGAAACCTATAACAGGGCCAATATAAAATTACATATTTATTGAAAATTTTATTAACCAACTCAACTAGATGATTTGTGGAACAGTTGTTTTCGTGTTTTATCAAGAACATGTAGGTTAATTTGCATTATTCAGTCTTAAATATCCTTTTTGTATAAAATGGAAAATTTTTCTACAACTTTTAGTCCTGAAAAGTTCATTAAATTCATTAAATCCAATTCTAATTTAAAATGGCGGTGTCAAACGACGGGAAGTTATGATACCATATTGGCCCGGGTTTGATCCATATTGGCCCTCTTTTTCCATATTGACCCCATATAGATGCCTGGTTTGAATTCATATCAAATGGTCAGTTTTTGACATATTTTAAGGTTTTTTGGGTTGTTGGTTAATAATGAGTATTATATGTTAAAATCTGTATTACATGCTGTGTCAACCCGAGACTCCTATATCACCCCAAGGGCCCATGGTGTAATATAGGTTGAGGGTTATTACCCCATGTGATATAGATTTTAACGTCATGTTCATTATATCATATATTTCAACTTTAAGTTTGGTCTGTGAAAGGATGTGATATAAAGCATGCGATGTAGGTCTTGGGATGTGATATAGGGTAGAAGATATAAGGTTTAAAAAAACACTTACAATGCATATATAAACAAGTTATATTTTAATCTAAATATATATATGAAATTTGTTGTTCTGTATACAATGTATTCAGACTAAACTTAAGATCAATAACCCAAGACTTTAAAAAATAAACAGCTGCGCTAAGAGTGCAAGATACGCCCGTCCGTAAGAATAGCTGATGGTATAAATTTTAGAAAACAATAACCTGATTTCTGATTACCAAAAAATTAGTCTGTATATATAGTGAGCAAAGTTTTTTCTTCAGTTATTCAAAAAGTATAGCCCCGTGCAGGCCCGGGTGTTAAAAGAATAGGCCTGCAGCAGCGCTAAAGGGGGCTAGGCGCTCTGCCCACAGAGCAACTGGGATGTGTGCCCCAGGTGGTGGAATGGGGTATCCCTGGCGTGTTACATGCTGGGCTATAATACGGAAAACCTGACCGCAAACCATAGTGGTGCACCGTGTTGGGAAAGATGCCACGTTCCTTGCACGTTAAAGAACTCTGCTGTGGTATTCGATAGGAGTAGGAACCTTTGCGCTCCGCCACAGGAGACTAAATTGCCCGACCTTACCCACTTCCCCTTGTTCCAGTGGCAATCAAAATTTGTCGACCCTATTATCCTTGTGACCCATCCTTTTTTTTTCATTTCATGTTCATTTTATCATCCATTTCATGTTCATTGTCTGAATATAGCTGAAATATTGCTGCTCGGACGTTAAACCCCAACAAACAAACATCAAAAAGTATAAATGACCTTACAACTGTTTGACATGATGAAAGTATACAATAGCATTTAAAAAGGATTCTTTGTTTTTGAACTAGATAAAACTATAATAAACTACAGAATTGAAAACTGGACAAATAATTCATTATGTAATAATATTATTATGAGGTAAGACCTACAGTTAATAGTACAATTCCTTCTACTTCTACTGTAAAGAAGTCCATATTGCCTTGAGGTCAGAATAATAAGTTTCTATGGTACCACTCTGATAATTGTCAGTACTCATAAAAACCAAGTCTATTGTAGAATTGAAGTTGTTTGTTGGTCCCAATATAATACAGCTTTTCAAAACTGTAAGTAAGCAGCAATCTTATGTCGTGGTAATTACATCAGATTTGTCTACAATATAGATTTTTAAGTGAATAAAGTTCCGTAACTCTGGAACGACAAATAAATATTTCTTCAAAATCAAAAGGGAGCGTTCTTCCGTGAATATTAATATTGTGCTAAACTTTCATTTGAATCCGTAAAAGCGAATTTGAGTGTTGGATGGAAGGATCAATGGATGGACGAACGGACAATGGTATACCATTATACAACCATAATCTAGCATGTCTATAAAACTGTATGCAAAATTTCAAGAATAGTATCAGTACAGCTGAGTTATTACATCAGATTTGACAATAATATAAATTTTTAAGTGAATAAAGTTCTGTAACTCTGGAACGACAAATAAAAAATTCTTCAAAATCGAAAGGGAGCTTTCTTCCGTTAATATTAATAATGTGCTAAAATTTCATTTGAATCGCTAAAAGCGAATTTGAGTTATCGCGCGACGTGTGGACGGACGCACGGATGGACAACGGTATACCATAATACGTCCTGTCTATATAGACGGGCGTATAAAAATGTATTCTTATTACAGTGAAGTCTGTCTATACTGAACCCTGGAAGAACCTGTCTAAAGCTTACACTTTCTACAGGTCCTTTATATTAGTTTAGAACCTTGGTTAACCAAACACCTGCCTTTGTTGGAGTACCATAGGGATTCTATTTAGACTGATTTCTTGGTACAATGTAGTTAACAAGACTTTTGGATCTCTGTTGTGAGTTAAAAGGTAATTCTAATAATTTCCTCTTTCTGAACTTAAGATCAATGATCCAAGACTTTAAATAAGTTATTTTAATAATTTTCTTTACAAAAGATGACCAATTCTAAATTTTATCCTCAATTTAAGATAGTTGTAATGTACCTGCCCCTCCCTCACCTTTGTCTGCAGGTAATTTAACTTAATCAAAGGTAGCAATGCTTGAGGACTCAACCATAAAATGAGAGAAATTGAATGAAGTCTACAACATTATAACCATAGTCCATTGAATAAGATTGTTATCTATAATAGATTAAGTTATTGAAGTTTTCTTTGAAATCTGAGATAAATTGGATGAAAGGAATTAGGTATTTCTGAAGTACATGTATGGCCTTTACAGGGGGAGGCTTTGATCTGTTATACTTGAGTAATGTTCCTTAACCTCAGAATTTAGGCCTTGAGGAACTTTTTTTTCAGATTAACATCTGGAATTTCTACAGGGTAGCTGTGAGCCATTGAGAATGAAACTGCTTGTTTATTATTTTTTATATAAAAAATTACAACTAATGCAGTTGCAACCAAATCACAAAATTAAAAAAAAAGCAGGAGAAGCTACAATTTCACAGCTATTTGCAGGGATGAAATTTAAAATGTCCTATCTCATAAATTTAAGGTCATGGGTGTCATACCACCATTAATTGAACATGTCATAGTTTTCCTTTCCTCTTTCGTCTACCCAGGACTTGACTTTTTATGAGCAACTCTTTAACTGCCTATCCACACCTTTCTTTTTCACATTTGTAAGTAGTAAAGTACAATGTAATGCAAAAAATGGAAGTATTAATATGTATTCTGACTGATGAAATTTTTCAACAACTTATTTCAAGTTTTAGGGCATGTCTTTCAATAGTTTTCAATATTTCAATTACTTTTAACTCTGAATCAATTCAGTTCATTCGCTCCTATGATATTATTACAGAAGGTTTAAATTTTATCCATGGGGAGTTTTTTATTAGGTTTCATTTAAAAGTGAGCCCTGTATCAATATGGATGATGTAGCATATTTACAGAGAAGTACACTACACCATTAGTGCACACATACTACACAGGACAAATTGCAACATATGTTTTCATCTGTTTTACCCTACCTGTGCATCTGGTCCATGCTCTAAGTTTTTAGTTGAGTCTGAGTTGGTCATTTACTTTTGTTACTTTGTATGTTTTATTTTGGTTATTTAATGTTCTTGTTGTGTGTTTATCTGTCTTCCATGTCTGGTCTTTGTCCCTGGATTACATTCTTTTGATTTCTTTTGAATCTTGGTTACTTTGATTACTCCTTCACTTTTATTTCTTATTCAGAAAAGAAGTTTATCATGTGGTTGTTTAGCTTTAGAAATTGTACATGGAATAGGAGTTCTGGTTTATGTGGTGTATATATATGGTTTATATACATGGAATGTACTATATTGTAGGCATATACTACATCTATTCAGTAATTGTAATTTAATTTAAGAATATAATTTTTGATGTTGGTTTAATACAACTCAATAATATTTTTTAAGAACTCCTATGTGCACAAACATCTGTTTTGTGTATTTTTTTCATATTTTTATTCTCTACAACTATTTACCATATATAAATGTATATTTCAATCATACACATTATTTGGTGGTCGGTCAATAACATCCAAAACTCTTTGTAATAGATTGATTTTTAATTAAATTAATGAGAATTAAATTTGGGAATAAATATCAGTACATTTTATTGTTATATTTAACACATGTTGATTGTGGAGGTTCATTACAATATACATTTTTAATACAGCTGTTGGATGGTATTATTGGAACACCTCAAAGGATGTGAGTTGATCTATGGCCAAGTCGACCTAAAACTTTTAAAATCGTAGTCCTTACTTTTCTGCTAAGTGGAGGAGATTCATAAATTTGTAAAATTCTACTTTGCTTTAATCCATTCGAAAGGACCAAAATGTTAAAAAATAAAATGCTAAAACAGCAAAAATAATTTCAAGCAGAGTACATTTCATAAATTGCTGTGATTTACTACACTCAGAGTACATTTCATAGATTGCTGTAATTTACAACACTCAGAGTATATTTCATAAATTGCTGTGATTTACTACACTCAGAGTACATTTCATAGATTGCTGTAATTTACAACACTCAGAGTATATTTCATAAATTGCTGTGATTTACTACACTCAGAGTACATTTCATAGATTGCTGTAATTTACTACACTCAGAGTACATTTCATAGATTGCTGTAATTTACAACACTCAGAGTATATTTCATAGATTGCTGTAATTTACTACACTCAGAGTACATTTCATAGATTGCTGTAATTTACTATCCTCTTTTACATTCACATACCAGTACATTCAGTCATTTTCATATTACTGGTAAACTTGTCGTGCATGTTGTGAATTATCCAAAATCAGATTTGTTTTCAACATTAGCTTCTGATTTATAATTTCTGAAGGGTATGATTCAAATTTTATTGATTGAAAATGCACTCATTGTGGAAAATGGTTTTCCTTAAGAGTAGTCTTGGTGGACAGATATCATGTATTATACACCAAGTATAGCTTCATGGTTAAAAATACTTTTAAAAAATATTATGCAACACAAACTTTTCTTTTATGAGGACGAATAATGAACTTTTCAAAAGGACTATAACCTTGTGTTTGACAAATCAGATGTTAATTTTAAGTTACTATGATTTTGGACCTTTGCGCTCATTAGACCATCCTTGATGTCACATAACTTTTCCCAATGGTGATATAGTGGTAATGGTGGCCCCATGTTCACTTTTTGTCACCACTTTGTGGACTTATTATACATCAGATGGTAGTGAAACATGTGTTTTTAATATCACTTTAGTATAATAAATAACTTACAAAAAATGGTTTTTTTGCATAGTTTCCCTTTAAAGAACCTATAAAATGATAGAAAGTTTGAATATCCTTGTTAAATGTCCAGTTAACTTCATCATTCTGACTACAAGCCACTCTATCCCCTTCAGTATGGCATGCTTAGCACAGAAGCAAGAAAATATTTGATTTGGTAAATTAAATGTTCATTCAATTAAGGAAAGGCCATTTTTTTCTGGAAGTGAACTACATTACTCACTATTATGCCAACAGTACTAGTACATATTCTTTTGTCTAGACCAGTGTTACATTTAGCAGAAGTTGTAAATGAAAATACTCCTCTGAAATTCAGATTTATTTTATTTTGTTACAGGTCCCTTCCATTGTTAGATCCTTGTCTATTCCCCAGATTCTTGCACGGAAACAACAGACGCAGTTCCTGTGGGAGACTTACTTCTCCTCAGTGGATAAAATAGTCAGCACTGTTCTTCAGGTATGTGGACTTTTCCTCAGTGAATAAAACTGCACTGTTCTCCAGGTATTGGACCTACTTCTCAGTGGATGAAATAGTCAGCACGGTTCTCCAGATATGTAGGTCTACTTCTCTTCAGTGGATAAGTATGTAGATGTACTTCTCAGTGGATAAAATAGTCTGCACTGTTCTCCAGGTATGTAGAAGTACTTCTCCTCATTGGATGAAATAGTCAGCACTGTTCTCCAGGTATGTAAAGATCTACACCTTCTCAGTGGGTAAAACAGTCTGCACTGTTCTGGTATATAGACCTGCTACTCCTCAGTGAATAAAATAGTCACCATTGTTCTCCAGATATGTATACCTGCTTCCCCTCATTTCTGTGTCTTAAAATAGTTTTGTATGAAACGTCATATTCCAGAAATGATGTGTGCATTTAGGAGGCGATTGTTTGATTTTTTAACAGAGACATGGTAGCATGTGTTATAAGAGTTTTGAGTATTCTCATTGGTAAAGACATCACCCATTTAACATTATTGTGGTGTATTATCAACAGAGTCAAATGTTATTTGAGTACAAAAAAAATCATATGCAAAGCCTTAAATGATATTTGGTATAACTCTGTTGGAAGTAGTTGATAAATATAAAGAATACTGTTACTGGTAGTTTTTGTTACAGCAAGTATAATAGTTAACTTCAGGTAGTTGGTTTTCTTATGAATTATTAACCATCACCTGTTGAACTTCGTTAGGTAGGTAACTGGACAATTTACAAAATAATTTAAAGTTTCTGTTATTCCAAAGGTATATGGATCTGTCTCTGGTAGAAAGTTTAATTCTCTTTGTCCTGTCCCTGGTAGAAAGTTTAATTCTCTTTGTCCTGCCTCTTGTAGAAAGTTTAATTATCTTTGTCCTGTTTCTGATAGAAAGTTTTATTTTCTTTGTCTTGTTAAGTAGCACTACAGCTTAGAATCATGCAAAATGTGATTCATGGTTGGAAAGCCAACCCTTGCTCTTAGGAGATAAAATTATATAGAATGTACTGTAGGAGTCAAAATTAAGGGAGATAACTCTGTAAATGACTTTAAAATACAACAGACTCTGTTGAAATTTCAATTTGGAATATTTCCAAAGAACAGACAGATTGGAATGAATGATTATGCATTTCATCATATACACCCATAATGCAACTGAATAACAAAAATAAACATGTGAAGCCTTTTTTTGGGGGGTGTTTTACAGAATTTACATGATTCTTAGAAAAACTGCTACTCAACTACATAAAACATTTATAATAGGTATACAATCAATGGAAGACTAACGCTATCCCCTAACATCACCATTTTAATCTATATCTGGTAGAGAGTTTAAATCTCCTTTTCATTCAATGGTCATGCCAACTCTATCTCTGAAGAACATCACCATTTTAATCTATATCTGGTACAGAGTTTAAATCTCCTTTTCATTCAATGGTCATGCCAACTCTATCTCTGAAGAACATCACCATTTTAATATATATCTGGTACAGAGTTTAAATCTCCTTTTTATTCAGTGGTCATACCAACTCTGTCTCTGAAGAACATCACCATTATAATCTATGCCTGGTAGAAAGTTGAAATCTCTTTTTCATTTGTCCTGTTGTTTACATCTATCCCCTGAACAGTACTGTTGAGTGCACTGTAACTTTTGACTTGATCTATACTGACTTGACTTACTAATAGAGAAGTCTACTGAGTCAAGGCTTTTGTACTATTGGTGGTTTTATGTGCCCCATATGTTTATATCTTATGAGATATTTTGACTGTTGGTGTCATTTTAACAATTTAACTGCTTTGGAAAAGGCAGTTATATTGAAATTTAAAGGGCCATAAATTTGGCTAGTGCATTTTGTGCTGTCATGATTTATGAATTTTTAATGCAGTGTTATTGTAATTTAGTTGGGTTTTGTATATCTGTGTTATGTTGAAGATTGTTGATAAAGAAAAAATTCATTGACTTTTGATACAGTCTGGATAGAGATGCCAAAAATTACTGACCTCAGAATGAATTAGGTTCATTTATCATGCATTTACTAGTAAATACAGCAGTTTAGAATATCTGATAAAGTCTTAATTGTTAGATCCACATCAAACATTGAGTTGTCATACCTGATGCCTGTGTCAACTTTATCACTACCCTTTATCACATGTCTGAACCTTTAATTGCACCCCTAAGTACTGGGAATTCTTTATCATTTCCTTTGCAGGCACTCTCAGACATTTTATATACTGCAAATCCCACCAATTTTAGTCAATGATAAAGCATATATTCTATAGCAAAATCTGTAGCACATGCTGTATCACCCTCAATCAATAACTTTCCTAGGTACTAAGGTCCACTTGCTGATATAGATATCTTGGGTTGATACAACATATGCTATAGATTTAGATATTTTGGGATGATACGGCATGTGCTATGGGTCTACTAGTCTTTGAATTAAATAGATTTATAGCATCAGTATTTGGTTTTAATTGGCTTGACCATAGATAGCTTTATCAACATATAGAAGCTCTGTGCAAGCAAGTCCTGAGTGACAGGAGCTCTTTGTCAGAAGGTGCTTAGTGACAAAAGCTCTTTGTCAGAAGGTGCTAAGTGACAAAAGCTCTTTGTCAGAAGGTGCTATGTGACAGAAACTCTTCGTCAGAAGGTGCTTAGTGACAGAAGTTCTTTGTCGATGGTTACTTAGTGACAAAAGCTTTTGTCAGATGTTACTTAGTGACAGAAGCTCTTTGTCAGATGTTACTTAGTGAAAGAAGCTTTGTGTCAGGAGTCACTTAATAGCAGAAGCTCTTTTTATGTCAGGAAATACTTAGTGACGGAAAGTCTTTGTCAGGAGTTACTTCATGACAGAAGCTCTTTGTCAGTATGTGCTAAGTAACAGGAGGTCTTTATCAGGTGATTATTAGTGATGGGAGCTCTTTGTTTGTGGGTGTGACAGAAATTCTTTGTCAGAAGATGCTTAGTGACATAAGCTCTTTGTCAGTAGTTCTAAGTGATTGAAGCTCTTTAGAAGTGCTTAGTGACAAGAGTTGTTTGTCTTTTACTTGTTTTATATTCTAGTAATACTCTCAATTCAGATTAGCCCTATTTAACAAAACTGTACCAATAGTTACTGTTAGTTCTCCAGCCACCCACTGAGTAGAAATCAACTTTGATTACTGGTTGTTAAATGGATGATTTAACTTTTAACAACACAGTAGGCATAGTCTGATTACACTAATTGATACTTAACTGAGGTTAAACTTAGTTTGGGATGGTATGGGAAAGTATACTTTACAGAGGCTAATCTTAGTTTGGGATGGTATGGGAAAGTATACTTTACTGAGGTTAATCTTAGTTTGGGATGGTATGGGAAATTATATTTTACAGAGGCTAAACTTAGTTTGGGATTGTATGGGAATTTATCCGAGCCCTTTATTAGTTCTGATCATACCTGGGTCACAAATGGTTAACTCAGGTCTGGTTCTACTCCATTCATTACACTTATGAGCAACCTATTTTGCATAATCTGTAACATAATTTATGCACAGAAATACAAAATTACTTTTTTTTCATAAATATAGTTAATTTTGGTTTGCTCTACAGGTATTTCAAGGGAAAATTTCTCACTAGCATTAGAACCAAATACAAAGGAAGATTGCAAACCAAATATATCTACAGTCTACAAGTACCGGTACACTCTTTGAGATGTATATGTTTCCCCGCATGCACGATATCTGATAAAATGGGAAATGTGAACATGTTAAGAAGTGCATTACTCATAACTATCCAAGTTGAAAAGGGAAGCCATATACAGCACCTAAAAGTTCTATCATCTGAAATACAAAGAATGAAGCCTTAGTTTCTTTTGGGGCAATCTAGAGAATTTTAAAATGGAGATTTCAGACTATTTTGTAATTTTTGTCCAAATTTGCACAAAGTGAATAAATTTTCCAACAAATCTGGGACTCCTGAATCTGCTATTGTTCTCTATGATATCTGTCTGTCGAGATGCAGGAATTTTTTCTTAAACCATTATTGGTGGTCCAATGTAAATTTATTTCATGACACCAGAAAACAAGACCTCCTTTTTGCTGAAACTGTCTGATTCATGTCAGTAACTTATATGGTGCATTTCACGACCGGAAGTGTCTTATGCCTGTCATGACATAACAGAATCAGAAATTTGCTTGAAGTAATTTTGATTCACAAAGAAGATTATGCAATTGATCTTAGAAGTAAGTTAATTATTTTTTAAGTTTCAAAATGACGTGTAATTATATCCAACCCCCTGTTCTGGAGTGATCTGCACTGCCAAGCATGGATACTTTACAAGATTGCATAATTTCTTTAATTTAGATATTTATCTTAAAGACAAACAATTATGATTTTATCTTTTCTTTTTTGTGGTATTAATCAAGTTAATATTCTTTGTTATTATTTTAGTAATTTATAATATATGCATACTTCAGTGAATTATATAGAAACTCTACATCAAAATTAATTAGTTAAGAGGCTTTGCTATTAGTAACCTTGATGAGTGGGTAGTATCTTGGAATCACCTTGTCCTTCCATCTGTCATTCTGTCTATATTGGTATACCCCTACCTGCCTTTATGAGTGGGTAGTGTCTTGGAATCACCTTGTCCTTCCATCTGTCATCCTGTCTATATTATTATACCCCTACCTATCTCTACGAGTGGGTAGTATCTTGGAATCACCTTGTCCTTCCATCTGTCATTCTCTCTATATTATTATACCCCTACCTATCTCTACGAGTGGGTAGTATCTTGGAATCACCTTGTCTTTCAATCTGTTATTCGGTCCAAATAACATTCCAATTTTTATGGATTGATTTTATTTTTGCTATGTGGCTGTAGGTAGATTTGATATATGATGAAAGCAATTTTGATGAATGTATGATATCAACATCCTGTTTCGTCTCACTTTCCAGTTTTTCACTGCATTAAATAAGGTTGGTTTTCAATGTGGTATGCAGCTTCATATTTATACATTGTTAGTGGGATGATACCGTTTATATTTATACATTGTAAGTGGTATGATACCATCTAGCACAACTATGGAGACAACATGTGTTTTGACAAACATACATCATGCGGTTTACCACTGTCTGTCTGTCTGTCTGTCTAGAACTCCTTGAGGAATGTATAGTCTGATGGAATGATTCTCAAGAAGCAGGCAAAGCCACAGTAATTCTCAGGGTTGAGCATACATGTTATTTAACATTTTTTCATTTAATTTATATAAGACATTAAATACAAGTTAGAAAGAAGAAAAATGATTTTTTTTCCTAAGCAAAAAAAAAAATGGATTTACCGTACTACATTTTAACCATCCAGGAAAATCTTACATGAATTTCATTGATCTAAGCTGGCATTTGAAAGTCGTCAGTTCTAAGGAGAAACTGCAACACTTTACTCACTAACAATTTTCTTTGATGGGTTGCCAAATTTTTTTTCTTTTAATTTACCAATCAACATACAAATTGTTGAAGAGATAAATCTGTTCTTCATACCTTCAAATAAATTTATATCAACTATTACAGCAGGTGATATAGTTAACATCAAGGAATAGAGTTTTCTTCGCTTGTTTAAATGACAATTGCCTAATGAACTTCAAAGAGGTAGACCTAGGGTAAGGGACACAACTCTTACAAATTATTGGAATTTTTTTATAAATTTTTAATAATAAGGTTTCAAACCTCAAAGGAAAGGTTGGTTTTGGTTTTGGGGAATTTGAGCCTGACCATTTTAGAATTAGGTGCTCAAAAAGGGGATAAAAACAAGCATTTCATAGAATTTTATATAATTCAAGTAAAAGCATAGGTATGTCTGTGATGGTTTTTCACAATATTTTATACCAATATTGATATTGATGGTTTAGACTTGAACATTCTAGAAACTTCCCTTACATCCAGACAATAATTAGATTAATATTGAACAGATTGCTTTGAAATTGTATAACAAGGTGAATACCACCAAAGGTAGCCCGGGAGTGATTTCTTGGTTAAGACTTGAAATTACTGGTCAAAAAGGAGCTTAAACAAACATTGTTTGGACAATAATTTGGGCGGAAAGGAATGGATCCCATTAAAAATTCAAAGCTGTATTCCCTTATCAAGTTTGAATAGTGTGTCCATATTTGCCCCAGCTATTCAGGGTTTGACTTCTGTGGTGGTGTTAAGCTGTGCCTTGCAAAGCATTTAAGTTGCCTTATAGTGTTGTGACCAAAATATTTCATCACTGAATATTTAGGCAGAAGTATAAATGTATGCCAGCCATATGAATGGATACCATTTCTGACTGAAGCCACTTTCAGTTCAGTGACTTTGACAATATGGTTAGTGGGGAATCTTTAGTTTCATGACCTTTTCTCACAGTGGGGATTTGGAGTATGGCCCAGAGGATTGACTTAAAGAGATATTAAAACATGTTCAAATTTTCTAAAAGTTTCTTTTTGTGAAATTTGTATGATTTTAAAATAATTAAACCTAAGTTGTAATACTACCAAGCCTAATTCAGATTTGACTTCTCAGTATGTAAGAAATCCCCCATAACCAACAAAAGTTAACCAATCTTCCAGTCAAAATTCTACCTACATGTATTTTCCAGGAACTTATTGTTAAACTGGTTTTTATCAGTGAGACAAGCTGTGAATTAATGTTGATTTGATTCTAATTAACTATGAAATATAGCCATAACATTTTATTGCAATGTTAAAGAGTTTAACAGATGTTGAATTCTCTGAGGAGTCAACCTTCACTATTGAAGTCAGGTGCAGATGCAGGATTTCAGGTTTAGAGGGGAGGGGTAAATACATGTAGAAGTAAAGGCCAAGTGAAATGAGGCAAGAAATTGGTGAAAAATCAAAATTTGAATTTCACAAGCCTGTGACCGACTTATTTAGTTAATGGGAATGTCAGATG
Organism: Perna viridis; assembly: GCA_037379345.1. Lineage (NCBI taxonomy): Eukaryota > Metazoa > Mollusca > Bivalvia > Mytilida > Mytilidae > Perna > Perna viridis. The sequence goes on along the minus strand of CM074524.1, from coordinate 640,111 downwards.
TAGAATCTCAGTCTGTCAGAAAGAAGCTATATTGTACAGTCAATACCATTACAAAGATGAGTTAATCAATTGAACCAAGATTTGAGAATGAAAAAAAAATGATATTTACAAAAATATGTTGCTATTAGGGGTTGGATGGTTCTAATCCCTTGAACTGGCCCTTTTGATTTTGTCACTTTAATTAACTGATGTGGCATCTAAACTAAAGAGAAGGCTGTTTATTTCTGTTATTTATGAACGTTACTGATTTTTTAAGGGTTTTACAGATAGAATGAGAAAGTATGAGCAACAGTATCTAACACTTTGTTACAATTACAGTCCTGAATTGCCCATCTGAATTTTTTCCCATAGAAAATGTAATATGACTTAAACGATTTGTTTCACTAACAACCAATTATATATAACTGAAATGACTTTGAAATAATTTGTCCTGGAATTTGACCTTTGACTATTATTATGTAGTTTTTGCTATGTACTGTATTGTAACTGCTTGAAGATTGACCTCCACCAATATACATGTGCTTTGCATGTAATTCTTCCCCACATCAGAAAGCGATTACAAGACAAGGTTGTTTTCTTTGATTTATAAATGTTATGATTCATGCCATTAGAAGTTCTTTGATGTTTGGTTTCAACTATGTCTCTTTTTTGTTCCATGTTTTATGACTCTATGATAGGTGTCTTCTGCCATATTGCAAATTCCATCTCAACTACCAATCAATGGATTGATTTTGGTGGCTTTATATAAAAGAGGCATACTGGTACATTTTTATCAACTTCGTGTTTGGTGGGTTTGAGTGGGAGTAGACCAAAGCAAGATAATATGTGTATGTTTCACTTAGATACTGATAAGTGCTGAAATGGTGCCGGTAACCAGTGGTTACCAGATTTTTATTAAAACAGTGAAGTAAAGAATGACACAACATGAAGACACCTGCCTCATTTATAACTGACTCAAGGCAATATATCTCATGATTAAATTTAGGACTGCCATTAAATGAATTTTTGCTCCTATTAATTTCCTTAATTTTAGTGTTTGCTGGTCACCCTAAAAAAGATTCAATTCATTCCTGAATCTGAAGCCATTGTAGTTATCTTTAGACAGAAATGTGGGATAGTTTATTTTATGTAATGGAGTTGTGATGTGGAGTCTTGTTCATTGAGTATGAGGATTACATAGAAGTTTATTAGAACTTAATGGTTAAAAGCACTGTGCAGTTTTGTTAGAGGGAACTATCCAAATCAATTCTTTGGAAGTTTTGTCACTCCAGATGCATTGGAAACTGAAGATTTTTGCATTACTCATGGGAAAAATCTCGCATGATTTGTATTATATCTACATATTCAGGTTCAAAAGTTCAGACAAAAAGAAAAACTCAATTGATTAAGTATTTTGAATTTGTTGTCAGGTTTTATCTAGGGACTTAAGATATTTGCAAATTATTATTGATGGCTTTGGTAATACTTTTACCGAGAATTATTTTGGGAATTTCTCAAATATAAGACAATGTTTACTTTGACGAAATATTGGTAAACGGAAGAATTATGTGAGGTCCAAAACCATGTGTAGTACAGCAGTAATTTATTTTTCGAGTTTTTACATGCCCATCTTTTTGGAATGGACATACTTTGGTAAACCATTATCTCTTTTGTTTGACTGTCTATCTGTCTACCACATTTCTCACAGTTACTTTAAAAGATACCACCTACAATTTCTGCGAAACTTTTGTTACTTGTTACATTCTATTGATGTTAGTTCTTTTTTGATTTTTACAAATTCTTGATTTGAATTTCCCAGGTATACATTGCTGGGGCAGCTCTATAATTTTTAATTCTCCTATTATGTACATAATACATGTACATATATTATGTGGACATTGCTTTGATGAAAGCCATGTTACAACCTTCTTATGATTTCTAGAGATAAACTTTTCCTAGAACTTCAGAAAAAAACATGACATTGATAGGTGAAGCCAATAACTTCTAAATTATAGTATTTGGTGTCAGAAAAGAATGGTTGGTTGTAGAATGAAATTAATTACCCCTGGGAATTAGTGTTTTGAATCCAACATCCTTGATAGTTAAATGTATAATTTCCAGAGAGGAATGAGTCATTGGAAACCTTACTTAAACATCTTGTCTAAAAACACTAAAGGCATGACTAGCTCACTTTGGAGGAAATGGGTTGTAGTAAATTATTGGATGTCTGTACAACTTTGAGTTTAAATGTTGTCATTGACACAGAAAAGGACTTCAGATTAAACCAACTTAATTTTGCAAGCAGTTTATTTTCACTAATTATACTCCCACTCAATAAATTGGTGGTAAATTGGTATCATCTTGTCTGTCTGTCCATTGGAATTTCATCACATGTCTCTGCTCCCAATGGATGGATATAGCATTTGATCATCATTTGTTGAGTGGGTTTTCCTACACCATGAATCACTTTTGGCAGTGTCTAAATTTTATATGGATCTTAATTAATCCCATTTAGGTATAAAAATCTCATTGTGCTAGACCAGCTAACATTGATTATTGTTGCTTCTGAATAGTCTGATTTGTAATGTCTAACTCTGAAAAGGACATTTAACAGAAATATATTACAGCAGGGTAATGTTACAATAATTCCATTTATTGCTTTGATGCCAAAGGAAAATTCATTGGAATTGTAATCATGGAAAGAGGACTGAGAGGATTTGTAGACTGTGTGTTGGTTATTAGGTTGTCATTGCAATACCAGAAGATTCTGAGAAATAACAGCATATTGTATGATTAACTTCAGAGAATATAGTTGGTCTACCTGATGAAATTACAGCCAGTTGTATGTTTAACTTCAGAGATTATAGTTGGTCTACCTGATGAAATTACAGCCAGTTGTATGTTTAACTTCAGAGAATATAGTTGGTCTACCTGATGAAATTATAGCCAGTTGTATGTTTAACTTCAGAGAATATAATTGGTCTACCTGATGAAATTACAGTCAGTTGTATGTTTAACTTCAGAGAATATAGTTGGAGATAATTGGACAAATGACAAAGAAATCAAATTCAAATACTTATGAAAAAATCTTTATAAAACCATAGGCAGTTTCTTAGGTAAAGGTCATTCAAACAAAAGAAGACCGAAGTTTACTGCATTATTCACTGTTAATTCTCTTAAAATATTGTAATGGTAATAAAACTGGGATTAAAGAATTAAAGACTTGACTTAGATAGGAAAGATCATTTAAACAAGGGATTCAGATCCTAGAAAAAAACTAAACCATCTGGGTTTCTCTCATTTAAAAACATGACTGGCTAAAACTTATGATTAAGTCAGCTTGCTTTACTTTGAAATGACTGTACCAAGTTAGGAACATGGTTAATTTCATTATTTTGTTACTTAATGTACTACCATATAGTGGATTATTTTGGGAGGTGTAAAGTATGGCAATTTTTAGGCAATAAGATACGCAAAACATTTTGGTGTTTTCATGGATGTTAAGTGTTGCACAAGGTATTTAAGCCCAGAGCGAATATTTCACAGGATTTGTTTTTAGGCAGACCGCTAAAGTACCCCAAAATTAACACCAGGCAAATATTACCCTTTATACAGTATTTATCACTCTTCCTGATTATAAGTAACTTATTTTTCTTAGTTCCAGTGTTCTTAATTTAGATGCATTTCATAGCTTTATTTTTAAAACTTATAGAAATAAATTCAGTAAAAAAAAACTTTCATTGCTTCCAATGCAAACCCATATTTTAAGTGATGCCCCTTTTGAATAAACCTTTAGAAATCCAGCAGTTTTATGTATCTCTCTTTAAGGTTCACAAGCCAAGTTATCTTTTGCAACTTTCAAAACATAGGGTTATGCAGCATTTTTTGGCTATTTCCATGGCTTCTTTACATACGATGTGAAAATGTGCTAAATTTTGACCCTAGCCCCACCGTTTAAAGTGCTGTGAACAAAAATTTAAACAGCAAAACAAAGATCTGTCATATTCTGAAGTTCAAAAATGAAATTTTATTTCAAAATACATTAAATTGAAAAAATATTTTTCAATCCCATGGCTACTGGCCTTCTCTTCATGACAGATTATTCTCCCCAAAAGGGGCGGTCCTTGTGACATCATGAATATATACTATATTTATACCTAAAGGACTGCATGAAATAGAAAAAAGTGGCCATTATTTCTAATAATCATTTATAAGAATCTATAGACATTTTTAAGTGATCATGCTCAAATCAAAGACATGACAGGTGCATTGGACATGCCAACCTTCACCATCTTAAATTTTCTACATCTGATACTGCATTGGTCTATGTCAATGAAAACCGCCTGAAAGTCAATACTATAAAAGTTTGATGTAAATGAAGACCACCTAAGGTCAATGCTACAAAAGGTCAATGTAAATGAAGACTACCTAAAAGCCAATGCTACGAAAGATTAAACTACCAGTAAATGGAGACTACCTGAAGGTCAGTACTACAGGTCAGCATATTGAATGATGCTGTTTGACAACTGCGAAAGAATCTTTGAGCAGTTCTTATAATGATAAATCATTTTTAGTTCCAGTATATTCCTTAATAATTATCCAAATGTACATTGTGTTGATAGAAAGAAATACTTTCTCAGCTTTGTCTTGTCAGAGAATTTGACCTTCATCAATGAACCAGTAACTTTTATACTGAGGTAAATTACTGACATGTTTGCCCACATGCCAACCTCTTTTATCATGCTTTAAACCTAGGATGTTCCTTATTTATGTCTGCAGGAAATAGGTTAGGCCAATAGGTAAAAAGTATTAGTCTGTAGGAGACTGGATGTCATGGCTTTCATAGCATTCAACTTCAGGAGTTTAATTTAATGTGCCTTTATCACAATAGTTACATGTATAAAGTTTTATCATTCAGCTTTTTTGTGATAATAATTCAAAATTATTATTGTTCAAACCCTTCTTATATATTTTTGAGGCAGTTTGTAAAATATAAACCTGATCCCTGAATATATAGCTGGAGGTATGCTTGAATTTTAAAAGATGGGTACAAAATGTTGTGAATGTTGAAGCGTCTAAACAAAACTGATGATTTGGAAATAAATGTCAAGATCAATGTGTAAATTAGAGTTGCTAGAATTGACAAAATATAACAATAAAATAGACAAAAAAGTGAACTCTTAAGAAATGATCTTGATGTTCATTTGGTTTTCCTGGTGTAAAGCCATGGAACGTTCTTGAGTTAGATTTTCATTTGACTTTCCTGGTTTAAAGTCATGGAACGTTCTTTAGTTAGATTTTCATTAGACTTTCCTGGTTTAAAGTCATGGAACATTCTTGAGTTTGATTTTCATTAGACTTTCCTGGTTTAAAGTCATGGAACGTTCTTTAGTTAGATTTTCATTAGACTTTCCTGGTTTAAAGTCATGGAACGTTCTTGAGTTTGATTTTCATTAGACTTTCCTGGTTTAAAGTCATGGAACGTTCTTTAGTTAGATTTTCATTTGACTTTCCTGGTTTAAAGTCATGGAACGTTCTTGAGTTTGATGTTCGTTAGACTTTCCTGGTTTAAAGCCATGGAACGTTCTTGAGTTAGATTTTCATTTGACTTTCCTGGTTTAAAGCCATGGAACATTCTTGAGTTAGATTTTCATTTGACTTTCCTGGTTTAAAGACATGGAACGTTCTTGAGTTTGATGTTCATTAGACTTTCCTGGTTTAAAGCCATGGAACGTTCTTTAGTTAGATTTTCATTTGACTTTCCTGGTTTAAAGACATGGAACGTTCTTGAGTTTGATGTTCATTAGACTTTCCTGGTTTAAAGCCGTGGAACGTTCTTGAGTTAGATTTTCATTTGACTTTCCTGGTTTAAAGCCATGGAACGTTCTTGAGTTAGATTTTCATTTGATTTTTCTAGTTAAAAGCCATGAAATCAAATAAACAATTGACATTAGCCTTTAGAATCCATCAGAAATGTGTTTGAAGGTAGGTCAGGCCAATTAAAACAGGGTGTTTGTTTATTAACATTTTTCTCTGGTTTCTGAAATTCATGCCAGATTCTTTGTTTTAGCCAATTAAGTAAGGCAGTTGTTAATAATCAGTATAGTCGTCATGGAAGAGCAGGTGAAACAATATGTTCATGATGGGAGATCACTATTTTTCATGGCACAGAAATAAGGAAAAATCCTTGGTCATGTGGCTTTGCCTTTTTAATGATAAAAATGGGTATTGAACATGCTCCAGATTCTTTCTGTAGAGTAGTAAAAGCACTAAAACAGTATATTTAATAAGTGTAAAAGCACTAAAACAATCTATCCAATATGAATGAAAGCACTAAAGAACAGTTTATCCAGTAAGTGTAAAGCCATTAAAAAGTCATCAATGAAGTGGTTGTGCTATTGTTATTTCACTGGAAGTGTCCATCCATACAAGTGTAACTGCATTGGAGAGGTTATGCTATTATTAGTTTACTGGAAGAGTCCATCCATACAGGTGTAACAGCACTGAAGAGGTTGTGCTATTGTCAGTTTACTAGAAGAGTCCATCCAAACAAGTGTAACAGCACTGGATGACCCCATCAACACAATTGCAACAGCACTGTAGAGGTGATGCTTTTGTAAATTTACTGGAAGAGTCCATCCATACAAGTGTAACAGCACTGAAGAGGTTATGCTTTTGTCAGTTTACTGAAAGAGTCCACCCATACAAAAGTAAAAGCACTGAAGATGTTATACTCTTGTTAGTTTACTGGAAGAGTCCATCCATACAAGTGTAACACCACTGCAGATGTTATACTATTGTTAAGTTAACTGGAAGAGTCCATTCATACAAATGTAACAGCACTGAAGAGGATGTGCTATTGTTAGTTAATTGGAAGGGTTCATCCATACAAGTGTAAAAGCACTGAAGAGTATGTGCTATTGTTAGTTAATTGGAAGGGTTCATCCATACAAGTGTAAAAGCACTGAAGAGTATGTGCTATTGTTAGTTAACTGGAAGGGTCCATCCATACAAGTGTAAAAACACTGAAGAGTATTATGTTTTTGTTCAATAAGAAGAGCTATATTCAGATTTTTTAATAATAAAATTATATAAATTCCTCAAACACTGACTTTTTGCAGATTAATGCCATGATTAATTGGACTTCATGTTTCTGAGTGAATTGAATGGACCATGAACTTATAAATCAAAAGAAATTTCTTACATTGGTCTTTTACTGCTTATATCCATAAATTTTACTGATCAGATTCAGGTGCAGACTCATAGAGAAGCTGTCTTCAAATAAAAGGACATTGATTCTGTTAATTGACAGTTTGAGAGATCTGTTTTTCCCTGATAATCATTGAATTTCTCTTGCTTTTACTGCAGTAGACAGCTTGAAGAATGCCTTTTTAGTGGGAATTGGTATTTAATACATATTAGGAAGACAATGAGTGATATTTGTGTATAGTCTGTGATGAAAGCTTGGTTGTTTATTTAAAGATAATATATTGGTTGATTTATACCATGCATTAGATCTGCCATATTCCATTTCATTTTAGTCTTTGTGGTTACATGGCTGAAGATTGAGTAGTTTAAGTATATATTGAACAAGTTCTGGTCTTAATTTTTTTATACTGGTTTTGAAGGAATAAAGGGGAGGGGCAGAGAGGTTACCAGGAAAAATGTTTAATTGATTTCATACCCCATATCCCCATATGGATGAGGCCAATGACCTTGTCAGTCAGTATATTCCTCTGTTATAATTGAAAGGGGTACAAAGATATTTTTTTTCATACCCCTAAGAAAATTAGTTATTGCTATGAACATTCCATATATGCAATTTATGCTTAACTTGAATAGTGAAAATTTTCAGCTGTAATGCACTCAGTCTGAAGAAAATCCAGTTGTTATTTAGCGAGATTTTACCTTGGAAGTGTATGAGAAAACTCTACCTAATTTTAAAAAGTCTTTACTTGTAATTTCTATGTAATATTCAAAGCAGCCATGTTTTTTTTTTTGTTTTTTGTTAATATTCAACTAGTGGAAAAGTCTAAATGAATATTGAAACTGAATATTGAAACTATCACAATTGAATGTCCAATGCCAAAAGAGTTAGCTGAATTAAGAGTGTAGAGATGTGGATGTTAGCTTGTAGAGGTGTGGATGTTAGCTTGTACCATCAATGAAGTTTGTAAGTGAACATGTTATGTTGTAGAGATTATTTATTTAGGTAAATATTGACTAGTATTTTGACTGAAATCTTTTTGGATTAAAATTTTAAAAAATTAGTTACAGGGCATTTTACTAGACATAGTATAGTTAACTTCAGAGGATAGCAGAGCGGGTCTACTTTTGATTGAATGAGCATTTTCTGATGAATTGTCTTACATGTTTAACAATTAACAATGAGATTTAACATTTTATAGGTATTGTAACACAAGTTTGATAGAAAGTTTAAATATATTTGTCAATTTATTCCAGTTAACTACCAGATGATATTCATAAGATGATTGTTATTTAACCAAGGAAAGGTCAACTCTATTCCCTGAAGTTAACTGTATTTTTCACTGTAAAGCATGCTGGTATACTCTATTACAGAAAAACACAACTTCAGTTTAGCTATCATGTATTTAGCAATAATGATAGTTATTTAAACATGTTTCCTTCCCCGTTTGTAAACTCTCGTGTTATCAACACTTGGTAGATCTTAATCAATGGTAGTTACACATTTAACACAGTAATCCACATAAGTACTTGTGCAGGTGCATGGCTTAAAATATCTTCAATATAGCTATATTTATTGTAGAAATGTATACTGTAAAGTTCTTTCATCTATGTATAAAAGTAAGGAATCCTTGAGACTTCTCATTTGTCATTGATCAGAATACTTATTTTAAGCTCTTTGGTATGACTTTGATTGTGTTAATGCCCATATGTCAGAAGTAAAGTATCTTTCTCATGGTGGATAAGATTATCTGGGGTAAGGGAGGTAATTCAAATAGAACTTCATTTTAAGTATATTTCAGGTGAACATCATGTTAAATTTCATGTGAATTTCTTGTATTTTCTTCCTCTTTTTGATTATCTTTAATATACAGGTTGCATTGCTCTGACTTAGTGGTCATATTAATGTCTGTGTCTTCTAACTTATATAGAAAACTAGACTTGATGTGACTCAATACCTGGAAAAACTGTCTAAAATTTAACAATTCAACTTCCTGTTTTGTAGGATTGCCATATTAGTGGGGTATACCTGGCATGGCAAAGAGTGTATTGTGATTTTTATACCCTTCACACAATGTGATACCCTTGAAAAATTGCATGTCCATTTGTCTGTCTGTCCCCTAATGGTTTTTAGATAGTTACTTAAAAACAGATTAATTTATTTTATTTTTTTATACTTTGCACAGTTGCAAAGTACCACAAAACATGGTTAAGATCAATTTTCAGCAAAATTGGAAATGTAGTTTCCAAGTTCAAAACATTTTGCCGTGCCCCTTTTTTCACCATCACTTGGAGACGTAGCACTTAAGGTTCCAATAATGCCCTATTTTTTTCTATTTTCAGATTGTGAAGGACAGAATCACACAACATTTATCTAGACCTTCCAACGTGTGGAATACATACCCAGGTGCTCTGTCTGTTCTGTCGGAATATTCTACAACCAAATTGCACTTTCCTTTCTACTATTGCTCTAACGGGACCAGTCCAGGGAACAAGTTCACAGCAGTTATCTATGCAACATCACCTGTCACTTTGTCATCTGCACCACTATTCCGGCTTATTAGAACTCTTGCTAAATCTTCATATATACATAAGGTTAGTCCCTGAGTTTACATTGTAATTTAAGGATATCATGATTGTGGTGAGTAAATGCATTTCTTGGGGCTTTCATAATCAAAATACTTTATGTCATTGGTTTCTGAACAAATACACTGAATGTAGTCCATTTATAATTCCCTTTATAAAAAATAGAATCTCTTTCAAAATCATTAATTATGATTCAGGCAATTATTCAACTTGATAATATTCTATCATTGCTACAAATGATATTAAGATTTTTTTTTAAATGTTATGTGCATCAAGGAATTATTTTCTTAATCAGAATATTTGAATATAAATTAATTTTTGGACAGGTTTAAATAATAGTGAAAAAGGTGAAATGAAACTTAATTTGTAAATGTGTGTGAAGTTGGATATTGTTTAACTAGTATTGAACTACATATCATATCCATACCTGTTAATCCTGCCACATTAGAGGGGAATTCCCATTAAATCAATGAAAAAAAATAGAATCTGCCTCATGCAAAGGTAGGTTTTCGGTTAAAATTACTATTTTTCTGTAAAAAAAATATGAAAATTCAGTTTGAAACATTTAAGAAGAAAAATAGTTCTAAAGTATATGGGAAATGCAAATTTATGATTACAGTTTTATTTTACATCATGTTATCTTTGAAATTGAGTGTATTGTACTCTTTTCAAAAGAAGCAATAGCCTCATGTACCAACAGCACTTTGATTTACCCTTATTGCAAAATTAAAGTCCTAATAAATATAAAACCATCAGATCAGGAATAGGTGATAAATACTGGAATCACTCCATTATAAAGATAATACCATCAGGTCAGGAATAGGTGGTAAATACTGGAATCACTCCATTCATCATTCTGTTATGTTGCAATTACATCTACTGGAACTCCCAATGGTTGGAACAATTTCGAATTTGAAATGGGGCTTTATATAGATGGTGCACATATTGTATGAAAATGTATTGTCTAAATTCATGGGTCTTCTACCCATTTTTATGCCCACCCGACAAACAGTCGGGGGGCATATTAATTTACCCCTGTCCATCCATTTGTCCGTCCGTCTGGATTACACATGATCATGGCTTGTCCTGCTATTTCCTCATACAGTTTTTGAACTACATCGGAAATATTTTACAGGATATTTCTACACATGATGAAGGTGTGCAGGGCCAAAGGATTTTGATTTTCGTGAAATATTACGGAAATTGGTAATAGTTAGAGTTAGTCATTTTCATCAGATATATGCCAATATATGGATTGTCTGGCTCACTACTCCTGTAGTTTTTGAACTACATCTAAAATATTTTTTGCAGGATGTTTCTACACATAATGATGGTGTGCAAGGTCATAAGATCTTGATTTTTATGGAATATTACGGAACTGGGTGATAGTTGGACAGAAATATACCCCAAGCAACAAAGTTAGGGATTTGTTATTGGGGTATTAACATTTTTTATTTGTCCGTCAGTCGGTCCATCAGTCCTCTTTTTCTCAATGCAAGTATTTTTGCAGTGCTTAGCCTAACATCCCAAATATTTACTGCATCGACCAACAGTACATCACTTCTAACAAATGACGTGGGGGCTTCTGTGACAAACAGGGCTTCTAGTCCTCTTTATGGAATGATAAAGAATTTTTTTTTGTAGAAAAATTTTCTCCCAATGAATGAAATGATCCACAATGTGTTTGTGGTTTTATATAAATGGGGCATACATAGTAAGTAATTTTATTTGATGTCTGATATCAACTTCCTATGTGAAGGTGTACCTAGCACAACAACATTGGTACTGCAGTGACAAAGAGTTTGTACTAAGGGTGAACTTGAATCATGAAACATTTCCCAGAATGCAACAGACTTAAAAAGGAAAATGAGAAAATAATCAGTAAGGAAACCATGCCACATAATTACTTACAAAAATGTACAAGAAGGTTTGGAAATATTATCCCATGACCTTGTTAATATCTAACTCACAAGTGATAGAAAATGGAGACTGCAATCATGAGAAACAAACAGTGGATAAATATTGTATTTTGTAGATGATGGTTATATGGAACTGTGATATACCCCCACCACCAATACATCGATGGCCAGGAAACTTAGGTGTCCCTGTCCTTGTCAAAACTAGAAATATCAAAGTAAGTAAATCACTGATAAATTCAATATTTCACTGGTGAAACAAATTCTGTATTTTCACTCTGGTTAATTTGACATTACTGATGAATTTAAATGTCAGTGTTCTTATCACAGAAATTTGAATTTATTTTGAAATAGCAATAAATTTATGAGAAGACATTGGATAATCAATTGGTTGTTGTGGAGAATGCTAGGAGATTTAAATCTTGCATAGGTTCTGTACACTTCTTAAATCTTGGTGTTCTTCATTAGCATATTTGAGCAATTGGTAATCATTAAAGTATTTCTTTTGCACTGCATGTTGGCATATATAAGAAATGGGCAAGAAACTTTCTAAAGAGACAAATTCTGGGTATTTCTGGACTTCAGAAATATTATCTGCATTCAATAATCAATATTGTACAAGAAATAAGACTTCACACTTATTTTCTATATAAAGTATAAACCTAAACCATAACTTGCTATCATGGGCCTAAGCAATATGTCCATCTCTGTAACCACATACAGGAAAACAAAAGTTTGAAATTGAGACAAAATATCACTCTGTGCCCTATAGGATAAGGTGTTTCTATGGAAACACTCAAAATGACATTCATCTGTTTATTGTTGAAATCCAGTCAATTTGATGAAGTTTCATTGGGAATTGTCAAAATTTTTTTTATCATAACAGTAGCCTGAGATAGAAAATATTAGGTTGTAAGAGAGAAATCAAGGGAACCAGTATTTAGGTTGTAATCAGAATGAATAAAAAACCACAACAGACACACACTGCAAATAACATGAAATAGTCAAAATAACATCTTCAAAAACTTACACCATTACCATCTCAGCTTTTCTAGAAAAACCTCTAATTTATTCATACGACAAATAGAAAAGTTAAATTGACTAATAGTACTATAATTGTGTCTTTCAGTCTGTTAGTGCTAGATTTCACCCATACACAGAAATAGTTACAGATGCTGTCTTTAGTTTGGATGAAGATGCCTTAATAACAACAGATGAGGTAAATGTTGTCATTAATAAACTACAAAGGCCTTCTTATTTAGAAGTCACATTTCTCAGAATGTTCATTTTATTTTTTTATTCTTTAAAATTTTGTCCCTGCTGTCTTATCAGCATTCTTTTGCTCTGCAGTATTTATTCTCAATTTGATTTTAAATGTTATGAGATAAAAACATCATCATAAAATTAGATCTATTGATATCTGTTTTATACAGGTGTATAATACATTCAATTGCTTCTCTGTCTTAGAATCAGACAAAATGTGTGTAAGGTGACTTGCACATGAAGGAAAAAAACGTAGATTTTATTGCATAATCCAAGTATTTATACCTAATAACCTCCAGAAGTAACTGTTAGAGTGTTTGTATAGTTTGTTTTTTTCAAGATATTAATAGGTCAAATTTAGTTGAAATTCGGTATGGAAAAATGGAGGAAAAATTTTTGCACACTTTTTCCTTATATAAACAGTCAAAAAATAACTAAGTCACCAATGTTTGAGGAGAAATTTAAATAGCTTTTCAGTTGCTTTCTAGATGTATTGAATATGTTTGCGGCAAAAGGCCATATTGAGAATTATGATTTTCCACTCATCGCCTTATTCTTTCACGGAATTGTACTTGAAGGGATATAAAGTGACTTCAAAATTGCCTGGATTTCACTGTATATATGGGTATTTTCAGATTGATTTTGCCTTCCATGTTTGGAGAGAATTCCCGCAGAGAATCATTGGTTACCCAGCTAGAGTGCATTACTACGATACTACCAAAAAACAGTGGAGTTATACGTCCAGATCTACTAATGAATATTCCATGATACTAACTGGTGCTGCTATATATCATAGGTAATAAAAGGGATTCAAAAATAAATTCTGGCAGTGTGGGTGTGCTTCACTTGATTGATTGTGAACTCTCATTAAATGTCAATTAAGGGAACCAGGTAATGGAAAAGAACAGACTTTTAACAACTAAAAAAAATAGATCCACACAACAAGAACATGACCAAGATATAACATGCAACATCTTGTAATATAAATTCTCTTATAGAAAGAAAATTATTTATAAATCAGAATTTTTTTTTAAGAAGTGTTCACAGAATGTCAATAGTATAATTACTTTCATGTTTCAGGTATTATAACCACCTCTACACAAATTCATTGAGTTCACAATTTACTAACATTGTTGAGCAATCACAGAACTGCGAGGATATACTAATGAATTTTCTAGTCAGTCATGTGACCAAACAACCACCAATCAAAGTGACTCATAGAAAAATCTACAAAGAGGGCTTGTTGGGGAATAATGGTCGAACAAAAACTTCGTTTTCATTGGACCAGCTCCATCTATCACAGCGACAGTCATGCATGGACAAATTCGTTCAGATGTTTGGTTATATGCCCTTGATTCGATCAAAAGTACGATTAGACCCTGTTCTATTTAAAGATCCAGTTTCTAATTTAAGGAAAAAGTATCGACAGATAGAAGTGATATGAGTTTGTGATCTTTATATTTATTACTTTTGTATCAAATGGTCCATTTATTTATTGTGGTAATTGTTTTTGTAAAACTTTCTTTTATTGATTGTTAGAAAATTTAAGGACATGGACCTAGGGTAAGGGATGCAACTCTTTCAATTCATTGGAATGTTTGTATTCAGCATTTTACATTAATCTCATGTAAGCATCAAAGTAACTTGGACTGATTTCATTCTGTTTCAAATGAAAGGTTGAAAGACTGTAGTGATATTGAATGTGATACAAACATATCACTTATTTCATGAGTTATGTCCCTTACCCTTGGTCACCCTCCTTAATACTGAATCTTTACTTTTTTTCCTGATGTTTGACTAAAATTTGAAAATGATGAACAAACCTGTACTAATATGGTCACCAATTTATATACTGTATTTACTGCCATATGGCATTTTAATTTTTATGTATGTTGTTTTTATTATGTTGAACATGAATCTGAATATGATGTTTTTTTAGGCCAAAGTTAAAAATATCCTTGGCAAAGCCTGACTGACACTTCAAAAAACCTTCAGACTGAGAAGTTTTTATTGGTGGTATATTGTTAATCTTATTTTTTTCTTGTTTTCTTTTTCTGATTTCTGGATTCTTTATTTTTATTTTTTATTTTTTTAGTTTGCAATTTTTGATGTTATTGATAGATGTACAAATACCAAAATTATTAGTAGTGACAGTATTGCAATAACACATGATTGAATAATTACAGACCCAATTTTTTTTTTTGAGCACTTCGGCTATTGCAAACAGAAATATATTTCAATATGATCTTATCTTTAATGGTCAGTTTGACTGTAAGTCAGTCAGTTTGACTGTAAGTGAGTCTACATTTGCTTTGTTTTGATTATCCTGTACCATTTATCTTTAATCTGATACCAATAAAATGTAATTTTTGTGGGGTGCTTATTTTAGCGGTCTGTCTAAAATTGGCAATATTAATTCTACAGAATATTAACTGTTAAGTACTAAGTGCATCTCTTTTCATCAGTATCAAACAAATGTTACATACTTTTTTAAGATCCCAAAGTTTTATACCCTCCATACGTTATTAAGAATGTTGTATTATTGTTAAAAATGAAAAATTCTATGAACTGTTCCAGACTTTTATGTTGAAATGAGTAAAATAATTTGTCCTTTTTCCTTGAATTTTTGCTGCTAATGGTACACTTAAATATTTTACTATGAAATTATAATGAAATTATTTTGGTCTTATAAACCATAAGATGATGATGTTTTTGAGACAGAGTTAGTCTTCCATTGATTAAAGAATAATTAAGGGAACCAAGATTCTAGCGGAAATCAGAAGAATGTAATTCAGGTATAAAGACCAGACATGGAAAACAGACAACCACATCAAAGAGTATAAAGTAACTAAAATAATACATACAAAATTAAAAAAGTAAATGAGCAACACGGACTCCACTAAAAAATTAGAGCATGGACCAGGTGCACTGGTAAGGAAAGCGTCCTCTCCTTTTCTAACACCTGCCGTACTGCTCATAAAAAGTCAGGTCCAGGGTAGGCAAAAGAGGAGAGGAAAACTATGACACGTCAAACCATCAGTTTTCATGGTGCAGATGGATACCATCACCTAATCAAACTTCCCTCGGTAGATGAACTTCATTAGGTAGTTATCTTGAAAATTTAGAAAAGTTTTAAATTTTGTCATAAATTTCAGTTGATATTAATAAAAATTTTAAATCTTCTTTTCAATTGTGCAGTCAATTACCAAGTTATCAATGGTAGAACAACTCTTTTCCCTAAACATCATCATTGAATGCTGTGATTAACTAAACAGGGCTTGTGACCTTAAACAAAGTATAGGCCCTCTAAACAGGGCTTGTGACCTTAAACAAAGTATAGGCCCTCTAAACAGGGCTTGTGACCTTAAGTTAAACAAAGTATAGGCCCTCTAAACACTGAACAGGGCTTGTGACCTTAAGTTAAACAAAGTATAGGCCCTCTAAACACTGAACAGGGCTTGTGACCTTAAGTTAAACAAAGTATAGGCCCTCTAAACAGGGCTTGTGACCTTAAGTTAAACAAAGTATAGGCCCTCTAAACACTGAACAGGGTTTGTGAACTTTAGTTAAACAAAGAACAGGCCCTCTATAGTTACATATTAACAAGATTTCTGATTCTGAAATAGCCTGAACCCTCAGAAAATGCTTGTCTTTGATTTGATTTCATGTCTAGCATTATACATGGGCATTACATATTCCACTAGAATCATATATTTATTGAAGTAGAAGGCCTAATGTTGGTTGTTCATAACATTTTAATCATTCTTCACAATGTCCATGGTGGGTGACAGTTAGTGACAGTGACTTTACAACACAACCTTCCTAATCTAATATTTTATTGAGCATTCTAGACACTTTTATGAATCTTTTATCAGAAGCATTTTTTGTGTCTCCAGATTTGAGTTGCGCTGTTTTTTTTATATATTCCACTGTACACAGTGGAAATATTCATGTTTACCTGAACTGTAGTGTATGTCATGTGAGTGATGAAACATCACATATTATTGCTTTCATGTTTATCAATGTATAGTATACATGCAAGATTTGGATGAACTGAGTATTTAGGAAATGTTTCTTTAAGTATTGATTGGAATAATCAGCAAAATAAAAGAAAAACATTTTATTTTTTACAGTGAAAGCTGTCTAAATTTAACCCTGTATAATCCAAAACCTGTCTAAAACAGACACTTTTTACAGTGTGTTAATACCATTTTAGATGTAAACTGACCACTTTATCAAACCAGTTGTCACAAATGACAATTACAAATGATTTTCAATATGGGTTAACTATTGTGTGATTGTGATGAACATTTGTTGATATTTTTTTTTTCATAATTACTATCATTTATAAAGGTATTTAGAAAGCAATTTGTTCATTCCTTATCATTTAACAAAATCAAATTGTCTTAACATTGTTTCTAATCTTTGGCATAATAATGTTATTGATAGGTACCAGTCTTAGATTGATAGGAACCAGTCTTAGATTGCATATTCCTGAGCGGATGTTCTTAAAACATTGAGGGTTTTAAAAAAGTATGTGTTTCTTTTAAATTTTTTGGCAAATAAATATGAACAATGGTTTATAGTATGGTATAATCGTAACACTTACGCATTGTTAATTGTTATTAAAAGAAATTAGTGATATGTGAGTAAAGTTTTATGGAATTATTTATTTGCAAGAAATCCTTAGTCAGCTGACTATGTTAATTTCCAAGACTGATACCAAAGTAAAGTCTAAGGGAGATAATTTATTTCTCTAAGAATATTAGATGAGCGATGGTTTAATTCAGTCAGTGTATAATGTAAACTTGTTTTTTTTTTTAGCAGAGATTTCATTTCTCAATAGGTTTTATTCTGATTGAAACCAGTATTTGATATGGTGCTAGAATTTTGTGTTGTAGCTGGTCTCATACATGTTACTAATGAAAGGTAAAAATTGTGACCTGAAAATGTTGAAGGAAAGACAACTCTAATTTTATGGTTAAGATTATTCTGTTACTGAACTCTGGCTGCTATCTTAATTAGTAAAGTGAAACCTGTTTAAACCAAACCCTTTTAAAGAGTAGGGGTGATACGATTCACCCATGTTTTGGTGAACTGCGATTTTTTCCGTCTTGTTTGATTTTCGGTACTTTAGATCTGTATTTTTAGTTGTGTTTGATCCGTGAAGATGCGGTGGGTAACATTGAAAATCAGCTAATCAGATAACATTTTAAATTAATTATTGAAACAATGGTTGTCTATTGTCAAAGCTTAAGGGGGTTTATAAGATCGACCAAAGGTAGTTGAGCCTCCTGCATCATTCCAATCAGCAGCATGGAAATATTTTGGTTTCCTGCTATGTTGATGGAAACACTGATAGATCAAAACTGTGTGTAAACTTTGCTTTGGGTTTGTTTGGTACATAACTGGAACAACAACTAACATGAGTATACATTCATATCGAAGACACAGGATCGACTTGGTTGATGAGGGTAAAGTTTCCAAAAGGGTTGACAGTAAACATACACCCAAACACAGCAGTGACAAAAATAATAATGTTCTGATTTACCATTCAAGAGCAAGTTGTCAAAACACAGTACATATGTAAAAAAATATAACCAAATATATTGGAATGTTCATTGCGTCCATATTCTGTTGTAGAAAATAATGGCTTCAAAAATAGGATTCATGCACTGGAACCAAGATACGTGATTCCAAGTAGAGCCCATTTCAGTAAAGTTGTTGTTCCAAAACTTTATGAAAACATTAGAACTAAAGTATAGTCGGAACTAAGCATGGCTACTTTTATTGCACTTACAATGGCTGGACATCAAGAGCCACTGAAGGATATAATACTGTTACAGCACACTTTATTGATTGTTTCAGATTGAACATTTAAATGTAAACAATTTTAGTTTAACATTGTTTATAATGTTTAATGTACATTTGTAAATTTAATTCTTTAAATCATCTTTTTAACATTTAGCTGCAACACTAAATTCTACTTTGAAAATTACATGACTAAAAGTATCGTTTCGAAATGTATCGTATCATCACCCTTGTATCTGATGCGCAAGGTATCGCTGGGTAAGTGTATTGTTACAGCCCTATTAAGGAGATAGACCTAGGGTAAGGGACACAACTCTCAACAAATCATTGGAACGTTTATATTCAGCATTTTCTATCAACCTCATGTAAGCATCAAAGTAACTTCGACTGATTTCATTCTGTTTCAAATGAAAGAATTTGTTGGATTAGACAGATATTTTGTTTACACTGGTTCAGAATACATTAAAACTGAGATAAACGAACTTCTAAAAGTGTGAAGTTTCATCTGTTCTGTAATTTGCCAGGATTTCATAAATTTCTTATTGACCTAAGATAATGTTCAAGGTTCATATTTCATAGGTGATACAATCATTTTTTTTTTAGCAAAGGCAGATATTAATTCCATGACGAAAGTTATAAATACATGTACCGTTTCCTCCTAATAACAGTAAAACCTGCCTAAACAGAACCTTATTGGGACTGAAGGAATTATCAGTTTAGGGAGGTGCTCATTTTATACGGGTTTAAAATGTATTTACATAAATATGAAGGGACTGGTTTGAACAGGTCATCAATTTATTGAGGGTTCGGTTTAGACAGATTTCATTGTACATGTATATGGCTTGTGCTTGAATTGAAAAGGTTTTTGGCATTACCTTTTCAATATTTTATTTATCTAGTATTAATGCAGTTGAGATCTCATATTATCAAGGTGCACATTTCCTTTATGGTTATCATTTATACATTTGCTTTCATTCATATTTTGCTCTGTAGGTGCTGTTAATGTTTTATGTTACGGATTTTTTGTACAACTGTATTCAATGTCCATAGACACTTTGTTTTCATGTGATGAATTAAGTACCATACTGTGTAATAATCGGGAAATGGGTGGCACATCATAATTCTCTGTTTGGTCTTTTTTGCCTCAAATATATTCAGTACATTTAAAAAACAACTGAACAGCTTTTAAAATATATCCCGAAGCATCTGTGAGGTAGATATGCTGTGTCTCCGAAGCATCTGTGAGGTAGATATGTTGTGTCTCCGAAGCATCGGTGAGGTAGATATGCTGTGTCTCCGAAGCATCGGTGAGGTAGATATGCTGTGTCCCCGAAACATCGGTGAGGTAGATATGCTGTGTCTCCGAAGCATCGGTGAGGTAGATATGCTGTGTCTCCGAAGCATCGGTGAGGTAGATATGCTGTGTCCCCAAAGCATCGGTGAGGTAGATATTCTGTGTCTCCGAAACATCGGTGAGGTAGATATGCTGTGTCCCTGAAGCTTATATCAGAAGTAACTGCAGAGAAAATTTTCCCACCATTTTTCAATTGACATTTCAACTAAATTTGACCTATCAATATCTTAAAAAGGCAAACTTTTCAAACACTTTGATGGTTATTTCTGGAGATAATCTGGTACAAATACTTTGTTAAGGCAATAAAATCTCAGCTTTTTTTTCCTGATTCTTAGATGAAGAAACTACGAAAATATTAGTAGATGGATCTTGATCAAGCTTATTGATGACTAAGATCTGAACTTAACTCTCTGTATCCTGGTGATATCATCTTTATACATGTTTTGTGTAGATGTTTCTATAAAGATTAAAATGTTATGTTTACACTGTAGATTCTGATTTTCTAGTTGCAAGGTAGTTACAGCTGAATATAAGCGTGCAATATAATGTATGTCTTGTATTGTAAGTACTGTTGAAATTATGAATTTTCTGTTTGGTCCCTCTTTTAAACTTGACAGAAGAATATATAGGATGTCAGTGACTTGATTTGGACACCTGACCACTAAACCAGACCATATTGCAGTCCCAGAACCGATCTGCTCAACTTTGTAATGGTTTGATGACTAATCATTGTCTGATCAGTAGCCAATGGTTGCAGACTGAACTGATTACAGTTTTGTTATGTAAAATAATAGATGATCAATTCATGTAAATTTAAGTATTTTCCTTGTTACAAATCTAATAATTTACATTGAATCTTAAATATTAAATTCATGTTCTGTATTTTATTTAAAAAAAAAAGCAAATGTAGAAGAAAAGGAATTAAACTTGTAACTTCATTTTTATTATCTTATATATTAGTGGAAAATGAAACAGATCATTCTTTGAAATACATAATCTGATCAGCTGGGAGAAATCACCAGTTTAACAGGTCAGTTTGGCAGATCCATGACTAAACTTATCCCAATTATAGGATACTGTAAATGTGAACAATATTTTAAATAATCTATCATTAGAATGTTCATCATCTATTGTGTGTGATTGATCTTTGAATGAATTTGAATGTATTTTTCAAGTCTTTCAAGTTATGTAATTTTTTTATTATTATAGTGGGATATATTTGTATTTTCTCTGTACCATCTTTTATAGACCAGGAAGTGATATCTATTTTAGATTTTAATGGTTTGATGCTGCTACTTGCCTGTATTGGAATATTCTTCCAGTTCACAGTGAATGCTAATTGTAAATGATTTTATCATAATGCATTAGTATAGCACTGCTTAATTTCATATAGTGAATTGTTCTGAAAGATAACCAAGGTAGATACTACAATATGGGACTGATGACCCCAGTTAATACAATATTTCATTTCCATGTCTTGTCCTGCTTTTGAGATAAGAAATAACCTCTGTCAGGAAAAATCTCTTATTAGTTTTCACTTATTATGAATTTTTAGTAGTGAGCAATTGAACAGAATGACAGGAAATGTTTGTGTTACATGATAGGTTGCCAGCATGTCCTGCTACATAATGGTTGTATAATGTCATAAAAAAGCATTTCACTATGAATTGTAATTGTATATAATTATTGAGCAATGGTTGTTATGTGCATTTTGTATGTGATGAACTTTGTTCTGTATTAAATTGAATATACTGATCCATCATTTGTTTTGTTATTTACTATCTCCATCAAGTGGGTAATACTATTTATTTGGCTTCCATTTTATTTATTTTTTTTGCACATTTTTGTAAAATATAACACAATTTTTGGAAGTCAGGAGTTTTATCCCAGCAATGCTACCACCCCCCCCCCCCACCCACCCCCCCGAGGAACTGCCATTTGCTTCATCAGCATATTTAAACTTGCATTATTAAACATATAAAATATCATTTCAGACTGTTATAATGCTCACTTTGTGATGAACAATTTTCTGTCTTATTTTTACAGGACTACACAATATTAGCAGTGGTGTCTAGTACTTTTACATGTTCTTATCATGGTTTTCACTTGTTTTTCATGATATATACAATATACTTGCAATTTCATGTCTTTACAATGGTCTTGAGATCAACTTTGAAGGTTACCTTTTCCCTACAGTCTAGGTCGACAAGTCTTTACAGTCAAAGGCCATGTGAGCATGATACTTATTTTTAGAACTACAAAAGTCTTCAGGCATAAAATTTGTCAGACGCCTTCTCATAAGAATTATTGCCCTTGACGGGAAAATGACAGGTTTTTTTTACAGTTTTCAGCCAATGTCTTGAAAACTATAATAGATTTAGACTTTCATTTACTGAAATGATCCTTATGATAAATCCTATCAAAGTTTTCTTCAGTCAACTTTGTTGGACAACTTCTTGTTTAATTTATTGCCCTTGAAAGGCAAAATTCAACGTAAAATTTACAATGTTTTATTCGGATGGCAACTATTTTAATAACTGTTCTCTAATGCTTTTTTGTCTACTATCTCACAATATTTATACAATACGAATGAACTGAGTCCTGGATGATGTTACAACATTTATTCTAATTGATAGTGGCTGCGATACTTAGGCATTTTTGGAAGAATAGTGATTCGCTCATAGGGTCTTTACATAGAAATTAAAACACCATGTGTCTTTATTGTATGACAAATGATGAACCGTGATTCTTAACACTGCATGGGAATACAATTTATTATGGACACGATAACTGGTTTGGACACGTGAATATAGCACAAAAATTGAAATTCAATTAAGAATTTCCAAAATCAGACAAAACATTAAAAAGTCGATTTTGTGGGGTATGGCCTCTTTGACCCCTTGTATCTCGAAAAATGCAAGAGATATCGGAAATCTGATTGAAAGGTGCAGGTCGAGATTTGCATTAGGAATCCAATAAAACAAAATTTAAAAAGCTTCGCCGAGCGCAGCATGACATTTATAATATATTTATCTATTTGCATTTATATTTATTTAGACAAGTCAAACACATATAATACAAACATAAAATACAGTATACATTTCAGAATTGGCAATAATAAAAATTTCGTCTGTAGAAAAATAACACAAATTTTCCATGTGCATATTGTTTATTGCGCGAAGTGCAAGTTGGAAATTCCAAGATTAAAGTTGACAATTCCAAGATTAAAGTCGACAATTTGAAAAAAAGGATGACCCTAATACGCTTCCGTAATATAGAGCCACTTCTCTACTCTGCTTGGTCTAAAAATAAGGTTATATTCTAATGCTTCAAAAGGCATGGATCATTTGATTTTCTTGGAAGGATGGGGACGCTAGGATTTGAATGCAGGAGAGAATCCTTTGTACGCCTGCCAAGATGATATTTTTCCATATGATGAAAATAAAAATCTTTTCAAGAACAAAATGTACGCCATGAGATTACCTAACTATTGATTGGACAAAAATTTGGGCAAGACACACTCCCTCCCCAATACAAAGCAGAAAATCAAATGATCCGAGCCTAACGACAACATTATGTGTCACTTTCTATTATCAAATAAGCAACATGCATTTTGTTTTTGTTTTTTTTTTGTTTTTTGTTCCTGTTTTTGTTTCTTTTTTTTTCACCAAACGCACGATAAACTAACGCTCCTATCATGCGTTTAAACGCACAACAGACGAACGATGAACAAATATTTAATGAATGTAGGCTAAAAACCACTAATTCCACTTCCCATAGGCTTCTATGCTAATTTCACAATATTCAATGGCTTCTCTGGACTTTACCTTAACTTTAACCTGCAGATGACTATATATCAGCATGATTCTACATATGTCAGCTCACAATCCTCAGAATGGCATGTGGGGTTAGCAGACTTGCAGTGCAGTACTGGTCACCGGAAGTGAAGGGTCTATAAATAGCATGGGAAATCCCAGTGTTTTCACAAGATAGGGGTACATTTAAAAATCATTATGGAGATTAGGCTTCACATCACAAGAAGCAAAATGCACCTATAAAATGTACAGAAATGTTTTTCCTTTCAGAAACTGTTTAAATTTTTTAAACAAGATGAGAACTTTTTTCACAGCACTATGAGGAACAGGGGTAATTTCTGCGTAGGACTATTTTTGCGTACGTTCCAAATGCTCATTGGTTGAATTGGTGGTCTGTAACCTAAAGAGTCACTTTTTGTCTTAGAAAAAATTAATAACTATACAGGTATCTTCCTACACACATACTGAATGCATCTGCAAAGTTTCAGTGAAATGTGACAAGCACTTTTTTAAATATTTGATTTTTAAATATAGGGTAACCAAGTTGTGCGAGCAAAAAAGTGACAATATTCTACCATACTGAAATGCATTAAATATTTGCAAAGAACTTTTTCTGACTTTTCAAATAAAAAATATCAACCACAACTTGTTTTTTAACAATATTAATGAAGAAATAGTTTTAAAAGTAATCATTTTCTGAGAAATTGGTCTATTTTTAAAAATTTATTTCTGACATGCCTCCCCCTTTTTCTTGATCACATGTCAAAAATCCTAAATCTTTAAATTTTCACAAAAGGTGATATATTTGGCTTTAAATTTGTAAATACAGTGTTTTCACATTAAAACATGACCAGTAAAGGGCACCTAAAGCAAAAAAAGTGCTCAATAATGGATTTTCCATGTTGCCATAGGGGAATGCTGATATGGCCTTAACCGCAGTAATGAAAGTGAGTTTTTCCTCATTTCTAACCTAATTTTTGCTCAAATCTACACAAAACTTGATTTCAAGTGCTTATTACTACCATATTTAGGTAAATATAGCCCTCAAAGTTTAATATTTGATATTTTTACTAAATTTTCTACACTTTTTACAAGATAGGACATAAAAATCAGCCAAAAAGACCAATTTTCCATAATTTGGACCTATAACTTAAAAAAATGCATATTTTGAAGGATTTTTGTAGTGTATTCCTGTCATGGCAAAGTTAAGTCTTCAAGTAGTTTAAAGCTATTTCAAGAAACTTTTCATTTTGCCATGGCTTCATCTTAAGGCTAAAAACCACTAATTCCACTTCCCATAGGCTTCTATGCTAATTTCACAATATTCAATGGCTTCTCTGGACTTTACCTTAACTTTAACCTGCAGATGACTATATATCAGCATGATTCTACATATGTCAGCTCACAATCCTCAGAATGGCATGTGGGGTTAGCAGACTTGCAGTGCAGTACTGGTCACCGGAAGTGAAGGGTCTATAAATAGCATGGGAAATCCCAGTGTTTTCACAAGATAGGGGTACATTTAAAAATCATTATGGAGATTAGGCTTCACATCACAAGAAGCAAAATGCACCTATAAAATGTACAGAAATGTTTTTCCTTTCAGAAACTGTTTAAATTTTTTAAACAAGATGAGAACTTTTTTCACAGCACTATGAGGAACAGGGGTAATTTCTGCGTAGGACTATTTTTGCGTACGTTCCAAATGCTCATTGGTTGAATTGGTGGTCTGTAACCTAAATGTATTCAATTTAGTTTACGGACCCAAATTAGGTTATAGCGTATAAATGCATTAATTATATTTTAGTTAAAAATAAAAAAAAAAAGAAATATACATCACTTTTATTAACACTGAGTAAACAGCAGCTTTAATTTTCCCGCCGTGTAAACAAATTGGCCGCCATTTTAAAATCAGCGGCAAGACGCTGTCATTTCATCACTGGGTAATGTTCAGTTATTTTCCATAATTGAAGACACAGTTATTAAAACAGGAATTTGACATAAACCCGGCGGACAAAAAGTTATTTAATAATTTGGTGTCAGAAAAACGTTTCAACGTTACAATGTGACTGGAAACGTTGTTTCGGATGTTGACAAACAAAAAGTAGTTCCGTAAAAGGTGGGCTCGGCCTAAATAGCAAGTAAGTTTATACAATTGAAACAATGTTGATTTTTGTCAACAAACCAATCAAATGGCATGATTCTCATCAAATTAAAATATTATCAAATAATCACGCTCCTATTGTAAGTTTAACGAACGTTTCTATTGTGCGTTCAGCGTGCGTTTAAACGAACGCAAAACGATATGTAAACGCACGATAAACGATGCACGAACGCTAAAATGGGAAACGTGATTGTTTCAAGGAGTGTAATTGCTTAATTGTATTAAACATGCCCCATCATTTTATGATATAACCAGTCCAAAAGCAACAAAGCTCATTGGTGGTCCTGTGCTGGTATACACACCTTGAGTGCGGGAGGTCGTGGGTTCGATCCCCAGCCAAGTCACGCCGCCAAAAACTATAAAACTGGTAGTCCCTGTGTCTTTGATGACTCGTTGTCTTGGAGTCTGAATAATGACGCGTCCAAGTTGGGTGGCATGCCTGCCTACGGGCTTCTGCTTCTGTAAACTTGTTGCATTGGCACATATAATAAACAAACCTCGTGCTCATGAAGGTGAATCGTTATATGCATGATACTTATGTGTGTATACAGAGCCATACTCTGAGACAGACCTCGTGCTCATGACTGAATGATTTTATCTATACAAAGCCACACGTAAGACAGACCTCATATCATGGCGTAGAATTAAATCGCTCTTTCCATAATTGATCATGAAAGCAAACGAATACGCGCAACTCGGCTAGTGTTTCTAGAAAAGCAGAAGACGCTTACCCTACCGGTGCACCTGGTCCATGCTCCCAGTTTTTAGTGGAGTCCGAGTTGCTCATTTACTTTTGTTACTTTGTATGTATGATTTTAGTTACTTTATGTTCTTTGTTTTGTATGTCTGTTTTCCATGTCTGGCCTTTGTCACTGGATTACATTCTTTTGATTATCGCCATAACCTTGGTTCCCTTGATTACTCTTTAAACAAATTACATTTATTTTTTCTCCGATTTCCGAGTTTATTGGATTTAGCTCTTTGCTTGATATTATAGGTCACAATTAGGACGAACCTTAATTTTATCTCCGATTTCAATGCTAATGCCAGTGAGCTTTCTGTTTAATGCTTTATAAACAAAACCAGAGTTCAGAATGTATCAAGAATATCCTTCTATTTCCAAGCATGTGTATACAAAACTCCATTCTATTTTATTTTTTTATTGAAATATACTCTGTTTCTGACAAACATAGTATATAGCGAGAACAAAGTGAGCTGAACTGAAATGTGTGTGTACGTGAAAATAGCATTTTGAGATTGTCCCAGTGATAGCTATCAGCCTAACCGGAATACGTGCGGTAGTCAGCAGAAACAGACTTAAAATGGAAGTTTCGCATCGAAAAAATCAGAAATCAACACTCATCGGGATAAATAAACAAAAAAATAGTAATTTTATCCTTGAAAATATAAAGTCGTTTTCAATTCATTCCTTTAAATTCTACTGCTTCATGAAATAGAACGAGACTTACAAACCCTATTGCGTGTACGTCACATGTTACGTGTGTATGTGAAAAATATTTCCACCATCCGTGAAGAACTATGATCATTCTGGATTTTATACAATAAATGAATTGGACTACCTCAATCTTGAAATGCTCGTAAAGTTGAAAGTGAGGGTTAATAAATGTTGAATCTTTAATGCTCGCTTCTATAAGCAATGTATATGCCTACACAATATAATTGGTGATGGGTTTTCATATATCTAAATGTTAAATTTATGTACTTTTTACCTGTACAGTATAGCATTGGCCATTATATATGTTTCGTGCCTTTGAATTATGCTCATATACCAGTTTTTTTTTTATACCTTTACGTACCAAAAAGTGTGGTTTTTGAACGGTCTAATCGAATTAGCATTTCCATTGAAGAGCTAAAAAAATTCGAATACCACAGTTTTGGCACATTAAAGTATAAACAAGTGGCGTTAGACCCCCATTTGTTGGCAAACTTAGTTGATTTTGTGAAAAATAAAGGCACAAATGTGCGAAAAATAGCCTGAAACCCATCTTGCCCCGTGTGTATGCTTTCCTGTAGTTACAATCTTGACCTGCCCAGCGATGTATAAAATCCCCGACACTACATTTGTTTTAAAACAATACGTCATCTACAAAATGGAAACTGAGTTCGAAGGATCTGGCTAAACGGTGTTCTTCCCTTTGGATTACATCAGCTATAAAGTCAGCGTCATAAGAGTGAATGATTAGGTCAGCGAGTAGAGGAGCTCAATCTGTTCCCACAGGAATGCCGACCGTTTGTTGAAAAAAGGTGTCTACCACACTGGATAAATATGTTGCCAATAAAAAAATCCATCATGTTTTGAAAAACATCTTCTTTGGTTTATTAGAAGATGGTTTGTAATCAGAAATTAAGTAATGAATTAATGTTTAAATTACACATCAATCATATGATATTTTCTTAAATTAAGATTTAAAATAGTTTTTAGACTATAATTACGACGAAGTAAAATCTGGCATGTAACCTATCTTAGCCTATTAAATGCACATTGATATTCCCCTCAACAACTTACAATACGGCATATAAAAAGGATATATATGCAGTGGTAGATCTACATGGTTCCGGGGTTAAACCCCCTTTTGGAAAAGTATGCTAATTAAAAAAAAATATTAACAAAACCAGCAAAAAAGCAGATACATGTAGCTACTTTCTTTTTAAAAAAATGTCAATCCGCTCCTGTACGGGTGCAATTTCATTTGGACAGAACCAAGTAAAAACTATACACTCCCCCTCCATTTCTTTTTAGGAGGTTGAACTTGACGTAGGAATCACATGAAATTTTGCTCCTTGTTAAATAATATCATATTTTACAGTAGCATACCCAAGTATCCGCCATCAAGTTTCTAGACACAGACCATAGTCAATGGAAAGGATAAAAATAACCATAAAATTCATAGTTCATCAAAACAAGCATGCAAGAGACATTTCATTTAGAAGTCCATATAACAAGTTCGCTCTATGTGATGACTTGTTTCATTGGACTGTTTAATCACGTGATGACAGTCGAACAGTCGCCAGCCATCAAATGCGTATTAATAATTGTACGCGTACGTGACCTTCGGAGAAAAGTTGCTGAAGCAGAAGGGACACCATTCGGGAAACAGTTATACTAATTTTAAAAGATGGACAATTTCACAAAAACATCCGCCAATGTGGAAATCATTCTTCCTTTATACATCCTGATTTGCAAAAAAAGTTTTGATTATCTTAAGTATTTTCTGCATCTGTGGCCCCATACCTTGGCGTCACATTTCATCATGCAGATGAGCATCATTTCAAATTTTGATATAGTCTTAGGTACTATTAAAGAGACGCAGGTTCTTATGCAAAAACGTAACCTCATTTCTGCGAAAATGATTTATTTTACATGTATAATATACCATTTAGATAACTGTCTACTTCTGTTAAAAGTGTCTACTTCACTAAATAGTGCTAACCTGTTACATCATAATTTTGAAAAAAAAATGTACAATTTCTTTTTTTAAATACCTTTTGGAGATAACATATTATTTAATGATTTAAAGTACATGTATCATTTTAGTCTTTTCACATCTTAAATCAGATTTAATTTATAAAATATTGTAATTATTGAAAACTTTTTAAATGATCAATGTACTATAATTGTACAACATCAAGTCTTTTTGTATTGAGTTAGCTTATGATAAATAAATTAAAAAAAAACTATAATTAGCTCGTTGTCCTAATGCATCACCCTTTTTCTCTTTGCTGTTACATGATGTCTCCATAGATGGTCTCCTTCCTTTCATACAAAAACCTCTTGGACTTCATCACATTAGAACCAAACTTTATTCTATACCTCTCACTCTACTACACTCCCTTTACAAAACAAGTCTTGACACTCCTGTTTCTGACCCCACCTCATTATTATACAGACTTGTTGCCATCATTTTGGATATTGGTTTCCACAGACTCTTTCAACCATTTTGTGTGAAAAGTCAAGATGAAGAAAAACGATCATTTCTTCCACTACCGTTTGTCAACAAAGGTATAGATGCAATTAATTTGGCTAACATATTCCATCACAAAAACCTTACCAACAAAATTCCCCCATATTTCAAAGACAAATCCATACCAATTATTTCACATTCCTATACTTCACCCATCGCATCCAAAATTTTCAGTTATAAAAGGCTATTGCAGAACCTCGAGATTGAGGACTTCAAGGCTAAACCACCAGACTGTTCTTGCAAAACCTTTCCATTCAAATATGGTCCTTCTGGTCACGTGGTTACGGGAGATTTAACCATTATCGAAAACGAATCTCTGCGTAATATCCTTTCTAAAGGTCCCAAGTACCGTAAACCACGCTCCATAAATTGGAATTATAACTTTAAAGTTCTGATGGATGCCGTCGAGGACTATGCATGAAAATGGATAAAACGAGAACAAGAAGACATTGATTCTTTGTCAGAGTGGTTAAAGGCCGTGAGGTCTTTAATTTTGAAACGAATGAAAGTTTAAAGTAGGTCAATGAGTGCCAAGGCTACATCAGTTTTCAAAGACCCTGATGTAGCAAAAACATTGTCTACTATACATGACAAATATGTTGTCGTACCAGCAGACAAAGCCCAAAACAACACCTAGATACAAATATATAGTTCTTGGTAGAAATTCCTCATATTTTGTGAGAAATAATTCAAAATCATCTTCCAAATATACAGAGGAAGATGTTTACAAAATGCTGGAATTTTTAATGGACAACATATTTGTCCAGTGTGGTGGACGTGTTTTTCAACAAACGGTCGGCATTCCAATGGGAACAATTTGTGCTCCTTTACTTGCTGACCTATTCCTTCACTCTTATGAGGCTGACTTTATAGCTGATCTGATCAGAAAGAAAGAATATCGTTTGGCTAGATCCTGCAATCTCAGTTTCCGCTATATAGATGACGTATTATCTTTAAACAATCCTAATTTCGGGGATTTGATACATCGCATCTACCCAAAAGAACTTGAGATAAAGGATACTACAGACACTGTGAAGTCAGCCTCATATCTTGACCTACACTTAGAAATCGATGGTAAAGGAAAACTATTGACCAAACTTTACGAAAAACGTGATGACTTTTCATTCAGAATTGTCAACTTTCCATTCATCTGTGGCAACATCCCTTCGTCTCCTGCGTATGGAGTGTTCATATCACAACTCATACGTTATGTCAGAGCTTGCCGAAACTACGCATACTATTTGTATCGCTCTAGAACTCGAACAAATAGGCTTCTGGAACAGGGTTATGTTGCTACAAGATTGAAGTCATCACTACAGAAGTTTTATGGTCGTTATCATGAAAGTTTTATGGTCGTTATCATGAACTCATGGATCGTTATGGTGTATCCATCAGCACCATGAAAACTGATTTATTCAACGGGTCATGGTTTTCCTTCCCTCGTTTGTCTACCCCGGACTTGACTTTTTATGAGCAACTCGGCGGGTGTTTCTAGAAAAGCAGAGGACGCTTACCCTACCGGTGCACCTGGTCCATGCTCCCAGTTTTTAGTGGAGTCCGAGTTGCTCATTTACTTTTGTTACTTTTTATGTATGATTTTAGTTACTTTATGTTCTTTGTTGTGTATGTCTGTTTTCCATGTCTGGTCTTTGTCCCTGGATTACATTCTTTTGATTACCGCTATAACCTTGATTACTCCTTAATACATAAACACAACAATGAACAACGCCCGTATTGAAACACATTAGTTCTTTTCTAAGTTTAGATAGGGAAAATTTTATTTTAAAAAAAAGTTTTCAGTTTATTTTTATTTTGAATATTTCACAGCATTGCAATTAATTAGAATGGGACTTGCTAATTCTCTGATTTAGTCAGCGAGCAAGTATATGGAGCCCAAAAGTTCTGAAAAATACTAGTTTGAATTCCTTTTAAGTCTTTCCAGATTGTTCCTTATCGGGATTCAGTCTTTAACTAGTAGAGGGGATATAACCCAGCCTTTAGATATTAGGATAGTCCTACTATTGGTTTGGGTGCTTTGTTGTTGCTCTGGCCTGATTGTATGATTTTATAATTCTCATTAATGATAGTTAGCCAGCAAAAATGCAAATTTACATGATTTGACAGGATTCAACAGTGGTTAACCACGCTTTAAAATTGAGGTTCTCCAAGTCATATAAGTTATGTAACTTTGGGCCTAATTTTAAAGCTTTTTAGACATGCATAAAATATATGGTTCAATCTTACGATTAGCAGAAAAAATGCTATGCAGTGAAATTGGTGAAACAAAAAACAAAACAAACAAAAACAAACAAAAAAACAAAACAAGCAAAAACAAAAACAAAAGACTTCCAACAACAACAACACAGAGTCTCACAAAACCATGCCGTGTTTAGTGGAAGAGAGGTCTCAAAGCAGTATACGTGTGCAGTAGTAGTTTCGCTCTAAATCGTTCTAAAGCAATAACGTTTGCAACGATATAGTTCCGTTTTGAAGTCGCAGTAGTGTAGTTTAGCCACAAAGCAATACCAGCGTATGCATATGAAGTTTTACTCTGAACCCAGATAATGCATGCAGTCGTAGTTTCGTCATTAAGCCACTGTTATCAAACTCAAGCTAGCGAACAATAAGCCAGCGATTAATTAAAAAAAGCGTGGGAAACTCCAATATCTAATAGAACATAACAAACCTACAACAGACTTTGCCATTTTATTTCATATTATTTATATATCATTGGATAATTCCGTAATAAAATTTTTGACACTATTGTGTTTATGCATGTACTGCTAATGCATTTCAAATTGCTTTATTTAAAATAAATTTGAAAACTTTTGAAATAAATTTTGAATGCCTTCATAGACGTAAGATATTAGTTTACTGATATGATTAATTAACTAATTTTGGACCCTGGTTTAGGGCCCGATCTGTAAATATCTGGATCTGACATTTATAACTCTATCAACTCTAATTGTATAACTCTTCTAGGGGTCATAAAAAATTTCCTTCGGCAATGTTTTTACAGAACATTCAGGGTTGGTTAGTCACCATACCGGTTAGTTCACCACTAAATATCCAGGGTGTGCATAGGAACCGTTCTTAGAAACATTGAATTATATTTTGGGAAAAAAAAACTCATGAGGGGGGCCTCTCTTCAAGGGGTCATAAAAAGTTCCTGCGGCAAAGATTTTACAGACCATTCGAGGTTGGTTAGTCACCATACCGGTTAGTTCACCACTAAATTTCCTGAGTGTGCATATGAACTGTTCTCAAAATCATGGAATTTAAATTTGGCAAAAAACGTCATGTAGAGTGTCCTCTACATGACTTTTTTTGCCAAATTCAAATTCCATGTTTGGGAGAACGGTTCATGTGCACATCCTGAAAATTTGGTGGTGAACTATTATGCCATGTGAGGTTATGTAGTCTCACTAACGGTTAGTTCACCTCTAAATTTCTAGGGTCCATATATAAACAGTTTTGAAGAAGTCTCATTTAAAATTTGGCAGTTTATGTTACTCAGGGAGCTCCTTTTGAAGTAGTTATAAATTATTTTGTGGACAATTAAGAGCTGAGTTTTCAATATTTTTGGTCAGTTAACCGGCCAATTACTAGGATGTGCATATAGATTGTTCCCCCAAAATCAGAACCCCCCTCCAACACACACCTTATTTTTCTCATTCTAGACGTGAATTAACTATTTATAGAAATGCTATTTGAGGAGTAAAATTCTTCAGCGACGGGTAATTATTTGTTTTTATTTCGTTTATTTTTTCTATTTTTTTTTTCTGTTTATATGTTTTTGTTTGTGTGTTTTGACGAAAGAGGGGGTGGAATTTATTTTTGTATCTATATATTTTGTATTTATATAGAAGTGGAATTGCTTATTTATGAGATTATTCTTTCTTCGTGTAACTAATTTGTGTTATAAAATTAAAGTTATCGGAGTTATCAACCTCAGATCTACAAATGAGGGCCCTAATCCAGTGTCCAAAATAAATTATATCAGTATGAAAACTACTTTCTAATGCCTATCTAGGAAAAGCTAAATAACGACTGAATTCAATTTTTCAATCTGTTTTTATATGGAAAATAAAACATTTAAAAAATAGCAATTAGTAGACTCGACATTCTGTCGCCTTTAGATCCAGTCAATATTAAGCCTAGAAATAGCATTCAAAATTTTATTTTAAAAGTTTTTTAATCTCAATTTCAATAAAGCAATTTGAAATGTATTTGAAGTACGTGTATAAAATAGTATTGTAAAAAATTTCATTACGAAATTATCCAAATGATACATGTGAATGACACAGTCCGTTGTGGGTTTGTTATGTTTTATGTTTTTTTTTTTCGCGCTTTCTTATTGTTCCCCGCTTTAGTGTTCGCTAGCTTGATCTAGCTTATTGTTTGCTGGCTTACTGATCGCTAGCTTGAGCTTTGTGCCACTGTTACGTGTACAGAGTTAGTTTTCCAGCCTTACCACTCGGGACTCGTAAAAGCAGTTATATGCAAGATATACCGACATGGGGATCTGGAAGATTGATTTATTATGTATATATCTAAATGTGCATCATCAAATCTGTGTGTCTGAAAAGTTGAAAAAAGTTGACGTGGGTAATCTTTTTCCCATTTATCTTGGCTAGGTACATGTATCATGACTGCTCGGTTTATCAACTATCCTTCAAACAAAATTTTGTGCCTTACAGATGAAAACTTAAACAAGAAATCTCTGAGCTATGGTTCATTAGTGATATCCCGCCCAACTACGATATAAAGGAAATAAACAGGAAGTTGTTGAATTTTTCCGGAAATTGTTTGTTTGTTTGTTGGGGTTTAACGTCCGAGCAGCAATATTTCAGCTATATTCAGACAATGAACATGAAATGGATGATAAAATGAACATAAAATGAAAAAAAAAAGGATGGGTCACAAGGATAATAGGGTCGACAAATTTTGATTGCCACTTGAAAAAGGGGGGTGGGTAAGGTCGGGCAATTTAGCCGCCTGTGGCGGAGCGCAAAGGCTCCTACTCCTACCCCAGCAGGGTTCTTTAACGTGCGAGGAACGTGGCATCTTTCCCAACACGGTGCACCACTATGGTTTGTGGTCAGGTTTTCCGTATTGTAGCCTGACAACCCCAGCATGTAACACGCCAGGGGTACCCCATTCCACCACCTGGGGCACACATCCCAGTTGCTCTGTGGGCAGAGCGCCTAGCCCCCGGCTAGGTTTCTGAGCACTATTTAGTCGCCTTTTACGACAAGCTTAGCGCTGCTGCAGGCCTATTCTTTTAACACCCGGACCTGCACGGGGCTAGATCTCACCATATGGCATACATTTTTATAACGTATGATTTAAAAATTCAAGCTGAGAAAAGAATATAACGAAAAAATGTAATTTATGCTCTTAAAATCTCAGAATACGCAAGGTGGAGTATCACGAAACTTTGTACACATATGCGGTACAACCAGGAGTTACGTATAAGAATATATATTTACCAATATGTTGTCCATTGCCATGGAAATCGACTTTACCACCAAACAAATTAAATTCTCCAATTAGGATGACATTTTGTTTTAAGGGTAAAAATGACATGGCGAGTGAAAATTTTGTTGGCAGTTTGGATTCTTTTTGGAATCTCAGATAAGGAGCGTTTTGGGAGCCCTTCATGATTCCCTAGATCTTGATTATCTCTTGTAATTTAAAAATTGGGCGGTACATCATATCGTATTGGCTGGAAAACTTAGAATTTCTCTTTTTTTTAAGAAAATAAAATGAATGAAAATGAAATCTTCACTCCAGGTGTGTCGAGGTCGACAAAAATTTGGTTTATTTATTAATTTAATTTTGTTTATCGTGGTAAATTCGGTGTGACAATCCAAGTTGATGTGATGCAGTATATCAGGATGACACTTACTTGAAGCAATACAAGTAAAATTTTGTACGAATTTTACAGACATTTTTGTACAAAAACGTTATCAGTTGATGCATATAAGTAAAACGTGTGATCTTGGTACTGAGGAAATATTTTGAAATTTGTTCACGATCATATTCACGATCTACAATTTTCTTCGCCTCCCCCTTCACGACCATAAAAGTGTTATTATTTCGTCTAATGCATTGTAATGGACATTTAGAACATGCAATCTGAAAAGACAGGGTCAAGAATGAATATTGTACTGATAACCAAAATAATACTTTTCCTTTTTCATTTAGAAAGAAATTACGTGAACCGGTACAAAATGTATATATCAAAGAAACTCTGGTATTTTACTTCATCAATGAGACCAAACCTTGCAACGCAGCTTATTTATACAC
This sequence comes from Perna viridis, assembly GCA_037379345.1. Taxonomy (NCBI): domain Eukaryota; kingdom Metazoa; phylum Mollusca; class Bivalvia; order Mytilida; family Mytilidae; genus Perna; species Perna viridis. The sequence continues at coordinate 603,722 of CM074524.1, read as the reverse complement.
TTATTAGCAAGTCCCAAGCGCGGAACCAGATCTCTTTAGGTGGGGCGGTTTCAGACTCATTAAGGCTCTGCCACTATATGGCTGACGCCCTTTAGTAATAACCACCTAGGTGGTCTCAGGATATCGTGTTCGCCTCGATTGCGGGAGGTCGTTGGTTCGAACCTCTGCCGAGTCGCAATGATTTTAAAATTGGTAGCACCAAGAACACAGTATACGGAGATCGAGTGACGACTGGTTGGCTCAGAGTCAGAATAATGTGTGCGAGTGAGGAGACATGCCTACCAGTCTTGTGAGCTAATAATAATGCCCTAAGGCGTTAAACTATAATCAGTCAATCAATCCCTATAGTAATTACTACGTCCGTTCGTTTGTAACAAATCGTGACCAGGCTGTTACCTTTTTGTCGTTTAGTGTAAGCTTGATATAAAACAACTTTTTTCCTCACAAATAATAAAAATAATTATATCCCCGCTTCCCGTATTTCTCACTCCCCGTCCGCTGCCTTTTCGACCACCGTCTTCCATCCCTTGGAACACCATTCTTCACCCTTTCAACCACCGATTCCCCCCCATCCCCGTCCACCCTCCCCTCCCTGTCAGGTCTGTATCTTTACTTGACTTTTTTTGAGCAAGTCGGCGGTTGTTTCCAGAAAAGCAGAGGACGCTTACCCTACCGGTGCACCTGGTCCATGCTTCCAGTTTTTAATGGAGTCGGAGTTGCTCATTTGCTTTTGTTACTTTATATGTATGATTTTAGTTACTGTATGTTCTTTGTTGTGTATGTCTGTTTTCCATGTCTGGTCTTTGTCCCTGGATTACATTCTTTTGATTACCGCTATAACCTTGGTTCCCTTGATTACTCTTTTAAAATAATTCGAATCTTAGTTCCCTTGATTACTCTTACATGAGTGCATGTGTGTGTTTCATATCCTGATATTCAATTTCAGAACTGTACAAGTTTCATGTTTTTCAATCAAACATTAAAGTAAATCATTGAACACCTGTCTAAACCAGTCCATCCATATAATTTTGTTTTAGACCTTGGTAAACCGAACACCTGTCTAAACCAATCCCTCCATATAAGTTTGTTTTAGACCTCGGTAAAACGAACACCTGTCTAAACCAGTCCCTCCATATAAGTTTGTTTTATACCTCGGTAAACCGAACGCCTGTTTAAACCAATCCCTCCATATAAGTTTGTTTTAGACCTCGGTAAACTGAACACCTGTCTAAACCAGGCCCCCATATAAGTTTGTTTTAAACCACGGTAAACCGAACACCTGTCTAAACCAGTCCTTCCATATAAGTTTGTTTTAGACCACGGTAAAACAAACACCTCTCTTAACCAGTCTTTTCATATCAGTATATTTTAGACCTTGGTAAACCGAACACCTGTCTAAACCAGTCTGTCCATATCAGTTTATTTTGAACCTTGGTAAACCGAACCCTGTTTGAATCAGTCCTTCCATAAAAGTTCATTTTGAAATCTGGTAAACCGAACACCTGTTAAAACCAGTCCCTCCATACAAGTTTATATTAGACTTTGTTAAATCGAATACCTGTCTAATTCAGTCCCTCCATATAAGTTTATTTTGAACCTTGGTAAACCGAACCCTGTTTAAATCAGTCCTTCCATATAAGTTTATTTTGAACATGGGTAAACCGAACACCTTTCTTAACCAGTCCCTTCATATAAATTTATTTTGAAATCTGGTTAACCGAACACCTGTTTAAACCAGTCCCTCCATATAAGTTCATTTTAAACCATGGTAAACCGAACCCTTTCTAAATCTGTCTCTCCATATAAGTTTGTTTTCGACCTCGATAAACCGAACACCTGTCTCATCCAGTCCCTCCATATCTATTTATTTGAACCTTGGTAAACCGAACCATGTCTAAATCAGTCTCTCCAATAATTTTATTTTAAATCTTGCTAAACCGAACACTTGTCTAGACCAGATTTTAAAACTATAAATAAAAACATAATAGAAACATAATTTTTAAAAAAAACCTTTTGTTTACATAATATCATTTTATTCTGTTTCAGTTCAATGAGTTGAATGGAACCCAGTAAAATCTTGAAATAACACTTTAAAAAACTCTAACACTCTAACAACCCCTTTTTTCCACAAATCTGGAAAAAAAAAGTTGACATTTTCTAATTCAGTTCCAGGAGTTAAAAAAATCAAAACAAAACAAGACCCCACAACAGGAAGTTAAAAACTAAAAATGTAAAAATAAATCAGGGAACAAAACTTACAAATATAAAAACATCCACTGTCTGTAACATTCTAGAAAATTTGAAAAACAATTTTTTTCCTCAGATCATAAATATAATATTTTCTGATTCAGAATGAAAAGTTTAATAAAACAAGACCCCACAAGTGATATTTAATTTTTCAAATAAAAGGTCATAAAAAATAAATCATGTGTAGATTATTGACATGAAGAATGAATATCAATGTTTAATGTAACTCCTTAACAGTTGTTTAATTGGTTCATTCCGTGCTGCATCTAAAGGTGTGTCACCCTCCCTGGATCTCTGTGTGGGGTCAGCATTATTCTGTAACAACAATCTCACAATGTCAATATGACCCAACAGACATGCACCATACAGTGGAGTGTGTCCATCAAAATTACTATTACACTGTGACACATCAACATTTCTCTCTAGACACATTCTCACGATATCAATATGACCATGGCGACATGCCTCACACAAAATATTTTGAATGTTTACACCATTTGTTATTAACAGTTCTACAATATTTACATGACCACTCTCACAACAATAGTACAAAGGTGAATATCCATGCCTATCTGTTTTGTTTACATTAAATTTTATAGAAATGAGATATTTAACTAATTCATAAAAACCAATCTTTGAGGCTTCAATCATTGGTGTACTAGTGTAATCATAACCAACACCATATCTATTTTTATCTATAAGACCTTTACCATCCAACTGGAGGAATAATTGTTTACATGAATCTGTGTGTTCCTTTATATATCCCATCACTTTGTCTTTATATCTTTTTTCTTTCAACTGTTGATTATAAAAGAAAGACTTCCCAACTTGTTCTTTGAGATCTCTGAATATTCTGTCAAAGTAAACAAGCTCAGTATCATTAGATAAATACAGGAAGGAATCATCTTGTTCTAGATTTTGACCTGACAAAAGTCTGAATCTTTCTCAGTTTCTGCTATGAATGATGAAGGTGAATATTCAATGAAAAGTTCTTCAAGTTTTTGACCACAAGTTACAGCAATCATATCATACAATTTATCATGGGCTATACTGTAGACTGATCCTGTTTTCTTGATATATGTTCCATCAAGTTTATTGAAGGTGTCAACAAGTTGTTTTCTTTCCAATTCTATTTTTAGATTGATTCTAAAATTAGTGACTATTTCTGTTACTTTCACTTCAACATTTTGTGGTGTTGTTCTTGGATTCATCTAATTCATTTGGAAACAATACACATAATACCAAGGCACAGAACTCAAAATGTTTATTTTTTATCATGTCTTTGATATCATTCTTTATACTATCAACAGGAGATGAGAAAAGTTCAGTCAACTGCTTTACTCGTTTTCCCTTAGACATTTTACACAGCAAGGGAAAAAAGGAACACTTGTCCATCATTTTATCCATTTCCCACCAAACATATTCTGGTAGAGTTGTGTACTTGCTGATCATATTATGTCTTTCTTTAGGCAGTAAGCAATAATTCTTGGATTGTAAGTCGACTGATTGTTTGTTGAACATCTTCAATGACTCGAATTTTTCATCCTTTGATATTTGCAAACGACAAGAAATAAGAATTATCATTCGTCCATAAGTTCCCCCTTTTTTATTTGATTTTGCATCTTTTCGGTTTTTATTTTCAGAAAGAAATAATTGCTCAATTTTGTCAGCCTGTTCTTTCCATGTTTGTAAGTCTTGTTCATTAATAAAATTCTTCCCACAAAAATCATCTATGACAAAAACTTGATTCTTTTTTAAATCTCTGTATTGTACAATATCAGCTGGAGAGGATACCATTGGGATAACATCATATTTCTCCTTTGATTGTAATTCTAGTGCAATATGATGTATAATTGAGGATTTTCCTGATCCAGAACTTCCAGTAACAAGAACCACACCATTTTCTTGAACCAATCTGGTCACCTGTTCTGTTGCCCTGGTAACAGTAAATGTTACTTCATCTTCCTGCCATTGTTCAATGTAACTCTGATATTTTTCTATAATAAAAAAATTATGTTTAATTATTTGTGTATCAAAAAAATTAAAATGTTTAGCAGAATGACACAATTTAATTTGAAATCTGAATAGTAAGGACAAGTATGGCAAGCCAAAGTGGACAAAAATAAGTGTTTTCTAATATTAAAAAAAAAAAAATTCATAGTACAAATTCATTTTTTTAAATATAACAAATTGATTTCTAATATTACAAAACCCTTTTTTATTATTAAAAAAATCGTTATTTGATATTAAAAATTTAATTGAATTTCTAGTATTAAAAAATGACTTTTTAATATTAGAAATTGATTTTGTAATATTAGAAAATGAATTTTTAATATTACAAAATTAATTTCTGATATTAAAAAATATTTTCTATTATTACAAAAATAATTTTGTAATATTAAAAAATTATTTTCTAATATTACAAAATATTGATTTTTGTCCACTTTGGCTTGCCATAGACAAGGATGGATATTCTATATGCTGCATCCATGGCAGAAAGTATGTTCCCTGTTCATATTGTCTTTATATAGTCTTCGTTCCTGTTATCTCAGTATTTGTATCTGTTCATATTGTCTCAGTATTGTCTCCATTTCTGTTGTCTTTGTATTGTCTCTGTCCCTGTTTTGTCAGAATTGGCTCTGTTCCAGTTGTCTCAGTATTGTCTCTGTTTCTATTGTCTCAGTATTGTCTCTGTTCCTATTGTCTCAGTATTGTCTCCATTTCTGTTTCTGTTGTCTTTGTATTGTCTCTGTCCCAGTTGTGTCAGTATTGTCTCTGTTCCAGTTATCTCAGTATTGTCTCTGTTCCTGTTGTCTCAGTATTTGTCACAGTTCATATTTTCTCTGTACCTATTGTCTCCGTATTGTCTCTGTTTCTGTTGTCTTTGTATTGTCTCTGTTCCAGTTGCCTAAGTATTGTCTCTGTTTCTGTTGTCTCAGTTCCTGTTGTCTTTGTATAGTCTCTGTCCCTGTTGTCTCAGTATTGTCTCTGTTCCTATTGTCTCAATTTGTCTCTGTTCCTGTTGTCTCAGTATTGCCTATGTTCCTTTTGTCAAAGTATTGTCTCTGACTTGGTTGTTTCAGTATCATCTCTGTCCATGCTGTCTCAGTATTCTCTCTGTCCCTATTGAACCAGTATTGGCTGTCCCTGTTGTCTTTGTGTTGTGCCTGTCCCTGTTGTGTCAGTATTGTCTCTGTTCCAGTTGTCTCAGTATTGTCTGTTCCTGTTGTCTCAGTATTGTCTCTGTTCCTTTTGTCAAAGTATTGTCTCTGTCTTGGTTGTGTCAGTATCATCTCTGTCCATGCTGTCTCAGTATTGCCTCTGTCCCTATTGAACCAGTGTTGGCTGTCCTTGTTGTCTCAGCATTGTCTCTGCATTTTCTCTGTTTCTATTGGCTTAGTGCTGTCTCTGTTGCTGCTGTCTTAGAAATGTCTTTTTCACTTTGGTCTCAGTATTTTCTTTATTACTGTTCTCAGTATTGCCTCAGTTTATGTTGTTTTTGTATTGTCTCTATCCTGTTTGTTTCAGTATTTTTTTCTGTCCTTGTTGTCTCATTTAAGCTTCTATCCCTGTTGTTTCAGTATTGCCTCTGTTCATGTCTTTGCATTGTCTCTTTTCTGTTGTAAGAATAATGCTTCTGTCCATATTTTCTCAGTAGAGCCTCTGTCCCTGTTGTCTCAGTAATACTTCTGTTCTGTTTGCCTCAGTATTGTTTCTGTCCCTGTTGCCTCAGTTTTGTCTGCCCCTGTAGTTTCAATATTGTCTTTGTTTCTGTTGTTTCAATAATATCTGTTCATGTTGTCTCAGTATTGTCCCTTTCCCAGTTGTGGTAGTTTTGACTGTCCCTGTTGTCTCATTGTTGTCAATGTTCCAGTTGTCTTTTTTACTCTGGTCTCAGTATCATCTCTTATTCTGTTGTCTCAGTATTGTTTCTGTTCTTGTGTTAGTATTGAATCTGATTCTGTAGTCTCAACATTGACTCTTTTTCTGTTGTCTAAATACTGTCTCTGTCCCTGTTGTCTCAGTATTGTCTCTAAATCTGTTGTCTAAGTATTGTCTCTGTCCCTGTTGTCTCAGTATTGTCTCTGTAACTGTCGTCTCTATCTGATGTGTCATAAATGGTAAATTATATAGAAAACAAATTCCTGTTGTAAAAGTGAAACAGGCCTTTTAAAGTTAAAACAAAAATTACTGATTTATTCAACTTCGTCCTCTTACTGGTTACACCTGCCTCATATAACTATGATAATAGTTGTTTGTTTAAACCTTCGATTTTCTGATACTTAAATTGATTCATTCAGTCCTATATATTTCTCCTACCTTTCATATGGCCCTGTGCAGGTCCGGGTGTCAAAAGAATAGACCTGCAGCAGCGCTAAGCTTGTCGTAAAAGACGACTAAATAGTGCTCAGAAACCTAGCCGGGGGCTAGGGCGCTCTGCCCACAGAGCAATTGGGATGTGTGCCCAAGGTGGTGGAATGGGGTACCCCTGGCGTGTTACATGCTGGGGTTGTCAGGCTATAATACGGAAAACCTGACCGCAAACCATAGTGGTGCACCGTGTGGGAAAGATGCCACATTCCTCGCACGTTAAAGAACCCTACTGTGGTATTCTCCCGGAGTAGGAACCAAGGGGCTCCGCCACAGGAGGCTAAATTGCCCGATCCTACCCACCTCTCCCTATTTCCAGTGGCAATCAAAATTTGTCGACCCCATTGCCCTTGTGTCCCATCCCTTTTTCATTTCATCATTATTTCATGTTCATTTTGTCATCAATTTCATGTTCATCGTCTGAATATAGCTGAAATATTGCTGCTCGGATGTTAAACCCCAACAAACAAACAAACCTTTCATATGCCTAGGAACACTACTGTCTAGTTCATCTGAAAGAAAAAAAATAAAAGTTTCTAGTATATGGACAAGAACAGTGTGTACGGTCACTTGCAAAAATCAGGAAGTAATTTTAAGATTGAGACATTTAGAATCTAGTAACCACAGAAATGCAAAACTGGGATATCTCCAACACCCAATGATAAAGTTTCAAGTTCTTTGACAAGACTCAGGTGAGACGAAGAAGTTTCAAATCCAACCAAAGAGTGTCTGTGATTCCTAGTTTTATTTTCTTGTGGTTCTTGAGATTTACTGCTATGAAAACAATATCAAAAGCACCTTAAACAGAATTCTATAAGGAACAATTCAAAAGGACAAATTATCAAAAGTAAGCAATATATTACATTCTACACCAATTTGAAATAAATATTCTACTATATTACACTTTTCGGTTCAGATTGGTAGAGGCCAGTGACCCAGTTTATAAAGTAGTCTGGATTGCTCCCCTTGTTTCTATGTAGTTTTGGTTACTTCATGTTCTTTGTTTGTGTCTCTATTTTCATAGTTTAGTCTGACATTATGTTCTTTCTTCTTGATTACTGTTTCTATCAAAATTTCATGACAGTTTTTTATTTACAACTTATGGTTGGCAGCATCACACCATAATAAGACCACCACATTTGTTTGTCTGGTCATATAAAATTACATAGAGAATATATACACCATGATATAATTTGTAATGTGAGCAAATCATGACAGTCTTACCTATCTGCTTTTTTAGTCCGCTAATACATGCTGCATTCTCTTGATCTTTCTGAAAAATTTAAGAGATTTTATAAATGAAAAAAAGTAATATCATTTATTTATCAGATTAAATCAATAGAGATACATATACATGTATGTAATCTAACCTTATGATTAATTATTAGCCAAGTGATTCATGTGTGTGTGTAAATTACCTCCCCTAGTTTGATACAGAGTTTTATTAAAAGAATAATAAGTTTATAAAAAAAGATATAAGATACATGTAGGGTAAACAGAAACGGAAATCAGTAATAATAAAAGAATATGACTGCAAATTGACTTTAAACATAAATTCTGATAATATTCACACATCTCTGTGGCAATCTAACACTCTATTGAGTTTCATAACAATCCTGCAAGTCATTCAGGAGTAATTGCAGACAATGTATCTGACCAAAGATTTGCTTCAAAACACCTAAGTTGAACAGCCCTCATTTCTACAATTTCTTGCCCAAACACAAATTACAGACAATATACACATTTCAATATACATGTAGTAATTAAACACGCCATCAAGTTTCACAACAATGGGCAAGTCATTGAGGAGGAGTGGCGGACAACGCATCCAACCCAAGATTTGAATAATAACGCCTTAAATTTCTACAACTTTTCCCTTAACATAAATTCCTGACAATATGCACATCCCAATATGGTAATTTTACACAACATCAGGTTTCATAACAATCCTGCAAGTCATTGAGGGTATGTTGATGACAAAGCATCACACCGAGTTTGGCTGAAAAAAATCCATCAACCAACATTTCTATAATTTTTGCCCAACTCAAATTCTGATAGTATGCACATCTCCATGTGGTTATATTACATCCCACAAAGTTTCATAACAGTGTTGCAGGCTTCTTAGAAAATAGCTGTGGACAGACAGACAGACAGGATGAAATATACCCAATTTGACCCCAAACATCGTTTGCAGCTTGCAGCAGGTATAAAGATCCTATTCAACGGTTAGATCAACTTACTGGGTGAGTACTCAGCTTTTTATGTTTGATGAATAATATGACCATAAAATATCATGTGAGAATTGATTCCCCCACATTACAGTTGTTTACATCTGTTCTTGAGAATGAGTTCCTTGTATTGGTTAAAAAAATTTGTGAATGTTATTTTTGAGCTTGTGATATTTGTCAAAATACTTAATGTAGTAATTTCTCAGTTATTTAAAAAAAATACTTTTGTAGAAATCCAAAGCATAGTTACAAATATGAGTAAAATAGTATTGCCAAAGCGAATAGAAATATTGTCTAGCAGAAATTCTTGTGCTGTAAGCATATCTATAGAAGTCCCCCTGCTGTGATATTTTAACCCAAACTGGTGTGATAAATTAACCCCCTGCTGCAATGCTCTATCCCTCCTGCTACAATAAATTAGAACCCTTGTTATATTTTCACCCTCTGCTGCAATATTTTAACCCCCTGCTGCGATAAATTAACCACAATTATGATATTTAACCCCCCTGCTGCGATATTTTAACCCCCCCCCATAATGATATTTTTACCTCCTGCTGTGATATATAAACATCCTCTAGGGGGTTAAAATATCATAAGGGGGTTATGATGAAATAACCCCCGGGGTCAATATTTCATACGATATATTGACCCCAGGGTTAAGATCATTTTATATTTTAACCCTGGGGGTCAATATTTCGTGTGGTCAAAATATCATATGATACCAGCAATGTTAATAAAATTAAAACCTTTATTAAAATATTTATTTTTTAGAAAGGACTGTTTGTGATTTTCTGGACAATCAATTTATTATAATAACAGGAAGATATTCTAATTTGAACAATTTTATATTTTGTGCTGCTGAACAAAAGATTATCACATTCCTCTAGAGTGTAATCTAGTGACTGGTATTGAACATTTCTCTTGTGTGTAATCTAGTGACTGGTATTGAACATTCCTCTAGAGTGTAATCTAGTGACTGGTATTGAACATTTCTCTTGTGTGTAATCTAGTGACTGGTATTGAACATAATTTGGTTAACAGTTGATGACGGCCATTGTTTTTAGAAATAATAATCAGATTATCATATTGTTATTATGATGTTTCAATTTATTACGATTAAATCTGCGTTTGTGATACCTGTTGTAAGGCCTTGTTATGTTATACAGGAAATAGATGTGTGTGAGAAATCTGGAAAAAGGAGAAACAGTACAAGTCAGGATGTAAATACAATACACTAAATATAAAAGTAATCTCTCCAATGTTGCTGTGCATGGAACTCCCAAGATTTGAACGGGTTGGTCAGAATTCTCATTTTTTTAGGGGGGTAAGGGGCAAGTTAAGTACACTGATACATTACTTTGGCTCATTTTCAATTTACACATGACTACCTTCAAAATAATCCTTGTGCATTCACATATTTTTTGTTCTGAATCAGTCATTTGAATGTAATTCTTCTGTTTGTTTTTTTTTCAAAGTAAACTCCATTTCAGAAATTAGAAAGTGTTGTGTTAACAAGGTAAATGGATCAACAAATGAACAAAGCATTTCACTTGCATTGTTTGTTGTAAAGGGATTATATAAAGTAACCTTTAAGTAACATCTCCTGAATATTCTTCTATCAAAATTTCTCTTGATTGTTTCCATTAGAATTCTTACTTGTTCAAGTTGCTGTACTCTGCTAGAAATATTCAACATTTTCTGTTTCTGTAACTTTAGAAGTTATTTCTGCCAGGACTACAGCAGTAGTTCCTTCTATGAACTTCTTACCTAAAGTAGAAGCCAAAATAATTCTAAGAAAGGCACAGCTTAACAAAACTTCAGAGGTTGTATAATAAACAGTTGAGGAGAGTATAGTTTGATATGGCTTTGACTTTATAATGCAATCAGATATTTGGTACAGAATACAAATTTGACCAGCATTGAAGTGGTCCCTTTTTTTGCCATTATTCCTAAAACTTGCCAGTCAATCTTTTATTGGTGAATGGCCCCTGTGGAAGAATTTCATGTAGATCTCTTGGTAAAATTCATACTCAAGTAATTGTCCAGACACCAAAATGTCTTAAGATGAAGAACAACAATGTCACATACAAAGCTTTGACGAGCCAAGCTCGACACAACTGCAGTTCTGCTGTTCTCTGTTTATTTCAGGCAAGATTTTGACATACTAAACATAGGGAATCCCATTTTATAATGGACACAACAACTCATTTGGACACAATATCTTAAAATTCAATTAAGGTATATAAGGTTTGGTTCAGGGTGCATTCATGCATCACTTCGTACCTCATTATCTCATAAAACAGCAACTATAGTTTTCAAGATATTGGCTTTAAACTGTAAAAAGACATTTTTAATCTTTCAAGGGCAATAACTCTTACAAGCAGTCATTTGACAAATTTGTTCCCTGAAGACTTTTGTAGGCCTTATAATAAGGATCATTTCAGCAATTGAAAGAATTTGACTACACCAAACGGTTTTGGAGATATATGCGAAAAACTGCTGTCTAACCCCTATGTTTTATTTTTAGTAACAGCAGCCATGTCTTTAGGTGAATCAAAAATCTAAACACAGCTTTTGTCTCAAGGAATGTTCATACCAAGTTTGGTTCTAACTGGTCAAGTTGTGTCAGAGGAGAAGAGGTTTGAAAGGAATAACATTAAAATTAGCAAAAAATGTCAAAAAATGGGCAATAACTCCAACAAGGCTTACTGGATTAATTTTAAAAAGTGGCCTTAGACATATCATGGGCACCTAAATCGGGAGTGTCCAGCTATTTAACAGTAAAAACCACTATTTACGATCATTAAATGCAAAACAATCCCATGTATGGCCTAACATTTAAACAACAGCATAGCGAGAATATCACGACAAATAAATATGTATTAATAATTTTCAATTGTCATTTAAATAGGAAAATCAAAGTACTCATGTACTGAATCAATTTTCATTTACTCTGTAAGTTGCCTTAAAATAGCAAGAACAGAGACCGACTTCTTGGTTATCAAAATATTTAAACAGTTATTGGACAGTAATTTTGTAAAATCACTTTCTTCCGATATTGTTGTTCCAACTTACACAATGGAGGCACATTATTCACACTTATACAAAATACTCATACTTTTGTAGAGACTTAATAGTACGAAATAAGAGTTTACAATCTGAGTTTAATTTTGACCACCTTTACAATGCATAATTCTAGGTTAAGTGTGTTTTAGTACTTCATAGAGGGGTGGCCATTTGACCTGGAAGTGACGATTGAGACCTTTTGCTTTGCAATACTTTATAATTATCTCCCTTTGAATTTATCTATTTTCATGAAAATCACAAGTTCATTTTGTTCTCAACTGATTGTATTGATGGAATTGACAGGAAAAAATAGTTTATTACAACACAGTTACTGCAGAATTCATCGTTCTTATAAGAATCAGAGCTGTTTTGCAAATTTAATAATTGTCAAAAACCTCGCCTTTTAGAACATATACAAGAAATAGATCGAGCCGGCTAGAACACAATAAGCCATTAGCCGTGAAACAAAGATCATTTCTCATGAACATGATAGTTGTCAAGAGAGAATTGGTGGGAAAGACCTTTCAATTGTTCTGTAACAATTGACCATTTAATTTATTTCAACATTTATTGAAGTTAGCAAAACAAACAGGTATACTCATTGTAACTCAGGAATATTAGCAATGCAACTGCCAAATATCAGCCTGACTTATAAGCGGGACAAGACTAAGTTCCAGAAATTTGAGACTGAAAGGGGGTCCAATTTTTGGAGGGATCAACTTATACTTGAGTATATAAGGGCAAATTTTTATTACACATATTCTGAAATGTGTTGATTTTCTCTCAATACCAAGCCACGCGCTGGCATGTTGAATAATTGAAATTTATATCCTTTCTGCCAGTACACATGTATGAAACTATGATTTGATTCAACGTCGGTTTTTTCATAATACCCATATGAAGAAGGCTTTATCTCTGCACAAGGATTTTTTCAGATGTGGACTGACATCTGCACTTTGAATGGATTAATCATCATATAAGTTTGTCTGATTTCCAAAGGTGAGTGACTCAGGTCTTATTGCCTGGCTCATCAACATCAACCTCACCACCTTTTCTGTTGTCCTAAGTCAAAAACCATCAGTCATCAAAGTCAGACATTGTCAAGTTTAAATTCTGAAAGTGTCAATACTTTGTAGATCTTTGGAAGTCAGCGTTCATGACGTAATTAATGAAATTATGTAATCATGTTTATGTACTTGACTTTTTATGAGCAACTCGGCGGATGTTTCTAGAAAAAGCAAAGGACGCTTACCCTGCAGGTGCACCTGGTCCATGATTCCAGTTTATGTTGGAGTCCGAGTTGCTCATTTGCTTTTGTTACCTTGTATGTATGATTTTAGTTACTTTATGTTCTTTGTTGTGCATGTCTGTTTTCCATGTCTGGTCTTTGTCCCTGGATTACATTCTTTTGATTACCGCTATAACCTTGGTTCCCTTGATTACTCTATTATATATTTAAACAGTCATACGTGCATTTCACTACACCTTAATGCATTGATAGCAAGGAAAGAAAGAGATTTAAAGATACAAGTTCCTTTTCATTTAAAAAGGATATATATATCTGCTTGGCAACGAGCTGGTGATGGACACATATGTCTGCTTGTCAGTAAGAGGATTATTAAGTTAGAAGGCGACTAATTTCATTAATTTTCTCAGGGGCAATTACTGAAAACTAATAAGTAATTATTGATTTTTACAGGAAAATTTTGAAATTTTTATTATATTTTAGTGTTTTGTGGACACACCCTACCTCAGTATTTCCATCATAACTTTGTCATAATAAGTTTGTTAATTCTATAAGCCAGCTCATAAATGTATAGAAATTTGTCTAAAATTCATTATACTGACACCTGAGAAACTTTTGTCTAAGCAAAACACTTTATCGGGATACATACTGTATTATTAAAGCGTCAGAAATAGTAAAAATGTAGGCTAGATAATAGTTTAAAAGACATCTAGAAAAGCTACTTCAAGTTGGATCTTGATAAAACCCTGCAATTTACACTGAACCGGGAACAGTTCTGTGGGATATCAGTAGTATTTTAAGTAGCATGAATAATATAATAAGTAGGAAGTAAACTGATGAAACTTTTGTAAGAGTTCACCCATTTTTAAAAATAGAGTAGCAGTCAATAGATGAACTAGTAACCTTCCATTTTTGCTGGTTGATGGCTTCTATTGACATTCCTGGTTCTTCCAATTATTTTACAAATATTTGGAATTCCCTTTGCCGTCTCCCACTTATTACTGATGAAAAATTCCTAACAAAAGGTGGCAAAATGATAAAAGGCACAAATTTCAAATTTGTTAAAAAGGGAACCAGATACTTTTGCTTCAGACTTCGCTTGCACTTAAGCCAAGGTCATTGCCTTCCTAATATAATTAACTTCTGTAACTAAAATCCTGAATAATTTCTATCTCCCCAGTATGCTTAAGTCAAATATAAATCTCATGTTTTAAGTTGACCCAGTATTTAGACCGGGAGCCATATTTACTTTTGTACATTATATAGACTTTGTAAGGAGTGACCAGTCCCAGTATCTAGTATTAGCTGTAACATCAAATCCCTGAAGGCCCATCAGGCTGATGCATCATAAATTGAAAGTTACACCAACCTGTTTAATTTAAACCAACGAAACAAATAGACACGTTCGTCACATTCGTTTCTATAACAAGTCTACTGTACAGTGCACATAAATCAACATGCTTAGCTTAAATGGTAAATGACGAAAAGCCCAGTCATGCTGGGGAGTTATTAGCAACCGCTTTAGGTCATATGGATAAGTGCAGATTACCGTCCGTTCTTTGAATGTCGACTTTGACACCGACTTTCAGCTTTCCCATTTCATCCATGACTGTTACCAGTTGAACAAATATCTGACAAATTTATCAGTTTTTCATTTAAATGTTTGTTTGTTTGTTTGTTGGGGTTTAACGTCCGAGCAGCAATATTTCAGCTATATTCAGACGATGAACATGAAATTGATGATAAAATGAACATGAAATGATGATGAAATGAAAAATGGATGGGACACAAGGACAATGGGGTCGATAAATTTTGATTACCACTGGAAATAGGGAGAGGTGGGTAGGGTCGGGCAATTGAGCCTCCTGTGGCGGAGCCCTATGGTTCCTACTCCGGGAGAACACCACGGTAGGGTTCTTTAACGTGCGAGGAACGTGGCATCTTTCCCAACACGGTGCACCACTATGGTTTGCGGTCAGGCTTTCCGTGTTATAGCCTGACAACCCCAGCATGTAACACGCCAGGGGTACCCCATTCCACGGCCTGGGGCACACATCCCAGTTGCTCTGTGGGCAGAGCGCCCTAGCCCCCGGCTAGGGTTCTGAACAATATTTAGTCGCCTTTTACGACAAGCTTAGAGCTGCTGCAGGCCTATTCTTTGAACACACGGACCTGCACGGGGTTTTTCATTTAAATAAAGTAGTTTAAAAGCCTCCCGTTAAAAAAATTGAAAGGCATGTACGCATGCGTACAATACTCACTAAGTTTACTTCCTGAAATCGCAAAAGTAACACGTATCATTTTAACACGGTTATTTTATTAGGGTATCATCCCCATTTTGACTCGGGATTTTGGTCATTTTTAGAGTGTACTTTAGACTTGGGCACACAAGTCCATTGACTTAACATTTCAAAACGGTCCTACTACACAAAGAGTGGTAGAGAGCACGTAATTTGGAATTATTTGAGTAAATAAATGTTTCTTAGTATCTATATAGTGTTTATTTTTCTATGTGACCATTGAAAATAATATATCAACTACTATTCTGGATATTTATTCATAGATCTGCATCTAGACATTGTCGCGCGATCAGTTCGCAAAGTCTGGTGATGTGAAGGAGTTAAATAGCTATTTATTTGCATTTAAATAAACAAAAACAATGATGGATGGTATATAACTTGTTATGATTCAAAGTTATTTTATTAAATTAACGTGTCTATTTTTTTTCAAATTTAAACATGATTTTTGGAGGACGTATTTCTACTCGTAGACTGTTCAAAATGGCGACCAGATAAATAAACTAATAATGTTACGGTTACGGTGAGGAAACGTAATTAATCAGTAAATAGATTCGAATGTCAAAATATCCCGTCTTTTTTTTGTGGTTAATGATATAGTAGTTTACTTTGTATGAACGTTATATTTATAGCATAGTATTCCGAGTTAGACAAATAAACTTTCGAACGCGCAGCGTGAGAAGTTCATTTGGCTAACGAGGAAGGCGTTGCTATAAATGATTTATAACATGAATGACACGCCCATGACAGTCCGTGCAGAAAAAAAATAACGTTTGGCGGGAAAATCTAATAACCCGCACAGTAGGCAGTATGGCAGACGCATTCTCTCTACCAGATTGGCTTGACATTGAAAATGTAGAAAGCGATGATTTGGTTCTCTCTCAGGTGTGTATTTTTTAATTGAATTAGACAGATTTACGCTTATTGTCTTTTTGAAGGCTTTTAAACACAACTATTCGGGGCATGGACCCCCTTTTTAGGCCCAAATGTAAAAAAAATCTATTTATTTTTCCATATTTACAATTTTCTACAATATGTAGGCATATAACAAGTCTCAAAACTCCATAACCAGTCGATTACAATACCTTTTCTACTATCCACACGATCCGCAAGTGAAAAGATTTTATTGTTTTACCTTGGGACCCAAAAAGGGGGGGGGGGGTCCATGCCCAAAATACCTGTGCTTTTGATCGGAAATCGGTGAAATTTTTCTCCGATGTGATGTCATTTATATGCCCTATATTGGCCCTTAATTTTTGGAAATATAGATATTTCATTTTTTTAAAACGATTGTTTACTGTTTTGCAGGTTCTTCAAGATGTCGAGGAAGATATATCATTAGCAGATGCGTTGGCAACAATAGAGGAGAATATTAGATTGTCGCAAATTCATCAAAATATTGAACCATTTTATGACATGAGTGTTTCGCAAGCTGTGGATTATTACCACTTGGGCACGTTTGGGCTTGGAGATTTCTTACTAACCGACTTCAAAGATGAGAATGTCGAACCGGAGCGTTTCATCGCACCCGTTTCAGATGAGGATATAGAAAAGCTGATATCGTCTCAAACGAACGCAAACACTGTCTGGCAAAGAAAACCTGCAGAGATTTAAAGATTTGTATTTTATTATATGAAACCTAATAAAATTGACATTTGTATGTGTGCTTTTTTGTAGGCGTAATCTTTTCCCAAAGAGGCGGAGCTTACCCATGCAATATTGGTTTTAGTGTTTTGGTTATTTCATGGCTGTTTCCTCATTGCATTATATAGGCCCATGTGACCTTTCATGCAATATTATTTGGTTGCTTCAATTTAGAGCATACATTTTGGTACATGCTTGTCGTCTCTATGTTATTCCATAAAAAGATCAAAGGAAAAAAGAAGATTCATGTTACAATAATAAATGCTGCCATTGGTAATATGTGTTATAGTATATGTAATATTCAACCATTTCGTAACATCTTGATGAAAAGATAAATGGAATTTCTATAAAAATTCGTATTGCCAATACATGTATCTCACCTGCAAATAATTTTCACAAAAACAAAAACAAAAAACAAAAAACAAAAAAACAAAACAAAACAAAAATCGGAAAAGTAAAACAAAAACCAGAATTTTCGGAAAAGCCAAAAAAACTGACTCTCCCAAAATTTTCGGAAAAGCAATACGTCCGTCAGGCTACTATCTGCAGGTCATTTTTGCCTGTTGGGGGTTATGTTGAGTTGGATTTTTTATGACCTGATTTCGGGCAATATTTAATTTATCTCCAGGCCACGAATTCGTATCAGTTTCCGTAGGAAAACAACTGAACCTATCGTCTTAATTCGGTCATTTTCGGTTTATGTCGGGCCTTATTTCAAATAATCTTAATTCTTATTGGACCGCACTAGCACTGTTGCAATTCTATTGGCTCCTGTAATTTCTATCTACAAATTTCCCGCTATTATGTCAGTTGGCCATCTGCTATCGTACAAGGCAGTAGTAATTAAAGGAGTAGGAAACATGTTGTATAAAAAAGAAATTTACAGCGCTGTCACTTGGCTTCAAAGGTAAGTGATTTTATCTGTCACTTGTTTGTTTATATTTATAAATGATTTGTTTTACGGCGATGTCACTGTGAGTATTGGTTATTTAGTAAGTTAAAATTTCAATTTCGAGAAGTCATTCCCCCTTTTCTGTGCTATGAAAGACTTCCACATTGCTTTGGCCTGGCTATGGCACTCAAAATACAGATTAATGTATAATGTAAAGTTGAAAGTTTGGAAACTGTAACATTTATTTTTTAATCATTAAAAACAAAAAGAAATTTGCTTCAGGAGAGCCGGTTTCTCCCATGAAATACATGTATGTATAGATAACTTTGAAAATTTTAATTGGTGAGCTATCGCTAACAGAAATTTAAATCACTCCTTCCAAGTGGTTAATTTAATTTTTTTTTGTCACTAGCATGAAGTAAGATCATATTTATTTCATGGCTCAATAGCTTAATAAAACAAATTTTTACTGGGTATTTGGTGATATGAAATTTCTAATCTTGACTTCATCAGGGAGTGTGTATTAATATAAATTCCCTAACTACATATGTACTTGAAGAAATTTTAGTAGACCCTACTTTATGTAAATGTATACATTTATACATGTACATGTATGTACCAAGGATTTTTACAGTAGACTATAAAAATCCTTGTATGATAAATAATCTGAAAATGCCCAAAAGGGGGCACTCCAGTTTTCTTTCCAATTTATAATATGATACAAATTGTTTATTATCAAGACTTTTAGAGCATAGCTCCCACCACATACACACATGCACACATAATTGTGAACTTGTCATAGAAAATAAGCATGAAGTTATTGTATTTATTATTGAATATTTTATTTGCTGACACACATTTTCATTAAATTGTCATGGCATAGTACATTACAAAAACTTACATGTACATTAGGAGTAAACATGAACAAATACTACTACATGTACCGGTACATGTATGTGTGGATGGCTACATGTGTGTATTTTATTCTATTTTTGTTGGTTCCACAAATTGTGCTGTCAGATGTACATGTTCACAAACGTATGTTTTCAGTCTGTGGAGCTCACTTCACACAGCAGTGCATTCATAATACTGATTTTTACACCTTGTAAATTGAAAAAGTTTTTTTTTGTTTTAAAGGTACATTCTGAGTGGTGTGAGGTGGAAGCCCCTGCAGTCCACCATGTACAATAGAAAGGGTCAGCCTACCCTCCTGTAGGTCAGCCATTGTCTTATGGTCAAAGAAGCTTATACGTCAGGTAAAGTATTCACTGTTGCATTTTTCAGCTTACAGTCCACCTGAGCTAAATGTACATGTATTGTCATCATCTGTTGTAGTTAACCTTACTTTAAATTATTTTCATTTCTAACTACTCAGTGGATTGTCACCAAATGTATCAAGGTATGTACTTAAACTGTGTCATTAGTATGCTGATGACAACTTTTATCAATAAAAATTATCAATTCTGGAAAATAAAATGTGACAAATGCTTTTTCAGCTTAAGCCCTTGAAATACATTTGTATTCATTATTGAGTCCAACTTGTGTGGCAACTCCAAATTTGAGTTATTGCCTGTGAAGAGGCTAAATGTAGCAATTAGCACTTTTAAGCTGCTTCTAATGTGTATAATTTAAAATCTTGTAGTTTTAGAAAAAAGCTTTTAATTGAAAAAAATATCCATATGATTATACTAAGTAAGATATTCATTGAGTTGAGGTTGTTTGTCTCCCTATTAGAATTTTTGACCTTAAAATATAAATGTACCAGAGAATTTTTGAAAATTAAAAGAATAACTCGCCTAATGCAATGATCTTAATGATGAAGGTACTATTATACAATTTAGTGTATGATAGATTGTGTAAAAGTTGTACTTCAACTCCTAATTATACTGAAGTTGTACTTCAACGTCTGATTGTACCAAAGTTAAACTGAACTTGTGAGTAAATGAGGCTTCAATACAAATGATAAAATGCTAAGTCTATTTTAAAATGTGCTCAATTTTTATTTTTCAAAAATATATATATATTTAAGGTAACATTTGAATTTGCATCATTTCATTTATAATTAATACATGTTGTTGAATGATCACCTGAATATGGCTGAAATATTGCTGCTCGGGCTTTGAACCCCAACAATCATGTTATTGAATGGTTTTCCAAAATTACAAGATGATTTATTTATTTCAGAAAATGGCAGCTGTACTCAGAACAGCAAGCTTCAGAAGCCAAGTTCCCATAGGTTACAGGACCCTCTGACTGAATTCTTCATTTCAAAACACTCGTCCATTCTCATTCAACTAATACTACTAAAACCACTAACCTTGAATGGGGTGGTGAGCCTACTTGCAAGATAATCTGGGGGGATTTCTTGTGAGGTCTTTGGCGGGAGAAGATTCAGTCTGATTCCTGGGGAAAGACAGCTACAGAATTGCATCCCACGGTTCCAAAGACAGCAAATCATCATAATTGCTGAAATAGTAGACCCTTTCATAAAAAGGTTTGTTGATATTTATTGATACATAAATATAAATCAATTTGTATTCTCTATCAGCTGTTTAATATACATGTATACATGCACACTTGTTTTATTTTTGTTTTCTAAAGGATCACATGTCTGCTGTTCTCAATTAAAAGGTAATGAAGTTCTATTTTTTATGATAGGTTGATGCAATTCTTACACAGTGGTTCTGACACTGTGGAAACACTGGTGTGGATACCAGCAGGTCAAGGTTAGTAACAATGCTGCTAAGCTTGTTTTGTCAGTTATTATATATGAATATGTTCAGTAACAGTTTATTAACTACATATATTATTTTTTAATACCCTTCTAAGTTAGGGGTAGAAGAAATTACCATATAGATTTGTCCATCTATTCATTTTGGTAATAAACCTCTGAAATATTTTTTTTTTATCATTACATCAATATCAAACTGCTAGGCAATATAAATACATGTATGCAGATGGGGATGATAGAATCAAGATTGTAATAACTGTGACAATGTTTTCCTAAGAAAGACATGGGATTAGCAGGTTTTTAAAGCATGTTTAGGCCCTCGTAAATCTTAATTTTGCTTAAAAGAGGTCATGTTTGAAGATATTGAAAGTAATAAGATACAAGGAAGATAATTCTATCCTTTCACGAAGAGTAGCCAGGGTGTTCGGTGCAAGTGACATAAGACATTAGATTTGTAATTAAGTACATGTTAAGCCAAGTACATACATTGTATGTGTACAAATAATGTTTTTATCTGGTATATTGTAGCATCAGATTTCCTGGCTTTTTATGACATATGTATCCATTTTTTTCTTTTAATTTATAGCTGAACCACATTGAGAAGACGGGGGAACTGCACTTAGGTGGATTTGTGCCAGTAAGTGAAACTTAATTACAAATAATTTTTATATCACACAACAAACAATAATGATGCTTCTTGTCATGCCTGACAGAATGGATCTGTGCAAACTTTGGGATGACGATCTGATTCTGAGGAGGGTCAGAAAATTTATATTCAACCATATCAGAGTAATACTATTTATTTTCATTTCGCTCCATGAAGTATCTAGACTGATGTCAGAAATTTTTAGTTAGGTTATAAGAAATGGACAATGTTGCTGGATAACTCAGAGCTATTTGAGAATTGCCTATGATAAAAAATTTGTCTATTGAAAAATAACGTAAATACATGTACATATTGTTTATTGCAGGAAGTGCAATAAACAAAATATGCACATGGAAAATTTGTTCTTTTTCAATAGACAAAATTTTTTTCATAGCCAATTCTTATAAATTAATTTTAAAACATATTTTTATCTTTAAACATGAGAAAAGTGTCTCTGAATTTAACTGAATAGGGGCGTGTCAATATTTTTTTTATCCATTGAGATATAACAAAATTATTTTAACCAATCAGATTACAGTATTTATCTCAAATTAATTAATTCAGAATTTCACAAATTCTTTAGGTAGAATATATACATACAGGTACCATTATTTGTCTATTGATTTTCTTATATTAGGAATTTTTGTATCACTTATGGACTAAAGTATGGTTTTTTAGTGTCAGTGTCATTACATCACAATCTGTCTCTTGTAATCAATTTTTATGCCCCAGTCAGAGTCTGTTAAAATTTTAGGGTAAGATTTCTCATACATTTTAAGTCAGTTAAACATGAATCACTGTATAACTTTTGCTAGGTATACAGTTGCATATCTTTTTGATGTTTTATTGACGTTGAAATTTCATGTTAAAATTTTAATGTTAAGTTTTTTTATTAGGTCGGTTAACTCCTCATGCCAGGTCAATGGTATTTTGTTAAGTTGCATTAGCATCACAAAGAAAATTAAAATTCCATATCATTTTCATGTATATGCCCCTGTAGTCATGGTCTATTGATTTATTACAAACTTTAAAAGTATATGTACTTACGTATTGAACTTGTGAATTTGTAAGTGAACCTAGACAAACCAAATCATAGAAATTCACTAGTACGGGGATAATCTCGAATTACAAAACAATTATTAGGATCAAGTGCAATAATTAGGAAAAACATGAATTTGACAATTTGGGACACTTTGTTTATGGTGCGGTAGATTTTCCTACCAATGGTAGGTTCACATGTATGAAATATAGGACATTGCATTATTTTGGAAAAATATTTGGTTAGGAACCAGAAATTTGGTACAAAGATAGTGTTTTGCATGCTGAACAATTTATGAAAAAAAATGGAAAGATATGTTGCCAGTTGCCATGGCAACTGATTTTTTCTGCCAAAAATTTTAAATGCTCAGATTTGGTTGGAATTCTCAGAAACCTTAAAGCTGATTTTTACGGATCATTTCACACAAACCTAAAGTTCTCAAAACTTGAAGGGAAAGACCACCTTTGCATTAAATTAGACTCTTATGCTAAATCATACCCACGTAAACAAAAATAAATAACCTTAAATACAAAATGCACTTTTATAAAATGCTCAAGGCTATGCAAAGTTCGAAATCCTTGAAATATAAGTGGATAGCCATCTTGTAGAACTCTCCTATCTGAAGGAAGATCATAGTCAGACTTTATTGATTTTTACCAATAGAGTCCGATTGGCTCGTGACGTCTCTAATTTGGTTTGGTACTTATACAAGTACTGCAAATAATATATAAACAAAGAATATTCCGTGAATATTTCTACGATCATATTTATCTTATCACCAAAACGCGATGACTTGTCAAGCTTGCAATTGCACGAAATGTTCTATAATTTTTTTTCACCAGCAACATGAACATTCTTCAGAAGTAGCCATAAGATTTTCCTTACAATACTAGTCATCTGGCTGCAAATCCCGTTGTTCGTCAATGATGTCTGACATTTGCTTGCATGTTGTGCCTCAGTTTCTGGGTTGAAATTATAGGGGAAAAGTCCCAAATTTGTGATTTGTTGCCTATTAGATATTTAGCTTTAAGTATTGAAGATAAGTTTGACTAAACAACACTTAAAAATAATTCTTTTTAATACATATAATTATCCATGTATAGATATGCAGGTAATTTGTGACTGGTCTTAATTTTTTTATATTTCTGCTAAATTTAATACATGTACTACTTAAACTGCTGAAAACGTGGTTTAAAAGATTCAGTGATTTTTCTAGTACTCGTCATTACTGTCATTGATGATAGATTTCAGAATGACAATAATGACGAGTACTCAGGTGTTACTCCATTTTGTAGTTACATATTGGCAATATCAATAAACTCCTCAGAGACCAATACTGAATATAACTGTGAAATTGTCATATAACTCGCTCTGGATCCCAAAAGCACAGTTGAAATCTTGCTATATATATACCGCTGTGACATCTATGGCAACACCGCCTGCACAAAGCTCAGCGCCCTAGACCACTCGGCCAGCTAGGCTATATTAATTTGATCTGTATCAATTTGATCCGATGGAGCAGTGTAGTGAATAGTCTCGTCGCATATATAGTCCCCGATTAAGTGTAAGAGTGTCCTAAAATGATTTCTATTTTTGATGATTCTTAAAGGGTGGGGAGTTTGGTTTTTTTTTTAGTCTCAGGTATATTTGCTATTTGGATTGTCTGGAAAACATGCTTACATGATAGTAAAAAAAAATAATGTGCTTTACTCATATGTAATGTATATTTAAGTTTTATTTAATGTCTTTACACAGTGCTGTAAATAACAGATGATACTGAAATATCTTATGTCAAATACTACTTTAAAAATATACCATTAAAATGGGCCTCATTTTCTCACGTTAAAGTGACTAAAGCATTCAAAATCCAGGAAAAAAAACCTGGGATCTATAGAGTTCTGTCAAAATATTGTGTTACACTGGTAAACGTGAATCATTTATTGTCTTCCTCTACCTTTATAACTACTTATGGATGCTAATCCTATTCCATCACCAGATAGCGTCCTTCTTCCTTGGCTGTTCAGTGATATTCCACAACATCCAGAGGTGCGCCTGCTCAGGTGACCAGTCTGAACCTGGAACTGGATGGCCTACATGATTCTGATTCTCCTGGTGTAATTGCTATTATGTTCTTAAGTTACTGAGTGTTTTTTTCCATTTTCATTTTACCATAACTGTTCACAATTACACTGCACTTTCTCACATATTTTCTCTTTACTATAACTGTTCACTTGTACACTGCACTTTCTTTTTACTATAACTGTTCATCAGTACTCTGCACTTTCCCACACATTTTCTTTCTTCCTCCAAGTCCATTGGGATGTCTCTCTGCACATTTCTATAATCAGTCCCTACCAATACCAAGGTCCACAATGACTGCCCTGCAAAGCCTCTTTATACAACTTCTATTTCAAGTCACCATGGACTCCATCCTGCTGCATGCAACAATCTACAAGTTTCTGGTACTTTGTAGTGTTTCTTTCATTAGCCGCCTTTATTTGGTCTTATAAAGGGACTGAAAGCTCCAGCAGGACTACTTGCTTGGTTCCCTGCATGATTTGTAGGTAGAATTATACACTTCGAACTTGTACTTTGTAAAAATGATTTTGTTTTCCTGAGCATAACACCAAAGTTTTATGATACAGCCAGAAGAAACAGATGAAGTCACAGATGAAGAAACAGATGAAGACACAGATGAAGATATACAGCATGTCACAACATTGGATCAGGTAACATTAGTCTTAGATGTGTTTTACGGTATTTTGGTGTGTATAGTGCGCATTTGTGTATAATGCGCAGGGTTGTTTTCCTTTAAAAGTTGATGTAAAAAACTTTTTTACCGATGTATGTATAGAACCACGAACATTACTGGCTTTATTTTATTTTTAAATAGAAGGGACCATTTCGTCTGTTTTGTGTATTTATTTCATTAAAGAATATTGTTTTTGTTACTTTTGTATTTATCTGTTTTGTCAGTGTTTATGTGTATTCATTTACTGTTCGAGTAAGAAATACGTAACGTAGACAATAGCTGAAATTGTCTTGGACATACATTTTGATTACCTTTGAAAAGTTTCTATTGAGAGTAATCAATTTCTGAAAATTGCTAATTCTAGAAAAAGGACTGTTTTTACTACAATTAATTAAGGGGTCTGAGTGAACAATGCAGACGGTCATCAAATAGGGCATGTGTGTTGATAGCTCGGCCAAGCGTGATAATGAGATGCAGAATTTTCTCTGATGTGTGTCGGGGATACATAAAGGGTTTGTGTTAAAAAATTACAGTATTTACACTGGATAAGGATTTTGATATTAGTTCAATGAAAAAAGAAAGTCAATGTTTTCAAAAAGTAGAATATCTAATAACTATGAAGTAGAGTTCAATACTATGCGTAAATAACAATATATTTTTATAACCGACTACTTTGTCCAATGGAAATATTTTAGGGCTCTATGAGCAATGTGCCGAAGATTTTGTTATTTAGTAATTAAATTGTTAAAACTTGTGTGTATTTTAATTACTTATTTCAAATCGTTAACAAGTTGTATTCCCTATTATGGAGCTGGGGATGCAGGCATATTTTATCCTGTTTTTGCAGAATTACCTCCCGTAAGAGCAGGTATAATTTCGAAGTCTCTCTAATCGATGTTTGGATTCGGGTACAGAAAAAAGAGGTAACTGAAATGAAAATGGAATCCCCAGCAGACAAACACAACAGTGTTTCTAAAATTTACAGGGTGTTTCATTTTGTTGGTAGGTTACATAAGGATGATTTTCATTTGTATTCCGGGTAAAGAAAATTTATGGCAGGGTCAGTAGAATGAGAAATTCCCTTTTGACTTTCGAGATTTTCTAAAGTATCGTTGATATCGGATGGAAAACCTTGCATGTTCCAAGTAGTCACCCGCTCCAAAGGGAGATAAATGTTGACAAAATGTTGGTCCACAAGTCAGGAATAGTCGTATACATCGTAAAGACATAATTATATACATATTATATTGTTATTCGATACACAAAAATAAAAGTATGGCAGTTGTAAACATAGTCTGCCATGTTCTTTTGGGAGGTTATAAATCAAAACCAGATTTTGTTCAAGAAGATTTTATTGACAATCAATGCTTACAAAGGTAACAAGTCAACGAAAAACTCATGAAAAATCCATAAATATGCTTTTGCAGCTCATAACTGGTCTCTGATTCAATATTGACTCCCTCGAGGTCGTTAATTTTGGACTGATCTAAGGTCTGTAAAAATGTGTTGAAACGATGTATGGGTGTATTATACACACCCCGTGTTCTGAAGTTAGTTTCCTGGTAAAAAAAAGTGCGCACAATACACACCAAAATACGGTTTAATGTGAGTATTTATTGTATGTGATATTGTTCTTAATCTTACAGTTATGCCGCCAATGATAAAATAATTATTAGATATAAGAGTAATCAAGGGAACCAATATTATAGTGGTAATCAAAAGAATGTAATCCAGGGACAAAGACCAGACATGGAAAACAGACATACACAACAAAGAACATAAAGTAACCAAAACCATACATACAAAGCAACAAAAGCAAATGAGCAACTTGGACTCCACTAAAAACTGGGAGCATGGACCAGGTGCACCGGTAGTGTAAGCGTCCTCTGCTTTTTAATTTTTTTTCAAGATTAAAGTATAATTTAGCTTGACAGACATGTATTCAAATTAAAAATCAATCAGCATTCTATATCACTTCTGAATGATCATTCAATGAAAGTAATTAATACAAAAATATGC
Organism: Perna viridis; assembly: GCA_037379345.1. Taxonomy (NCBI): domain Eukaryota; kingdom Metazoa; phylum Mollusca; class Bivalvia; order Mytilida; family Mytilidae; genus Perna; species Perna viridis. The sequence continues at coordinate 576,544 of CM074524.1, read as the reverse complement.
ACTTACACTTCACTTACCTTTGCTGCAGGCTATATCTTTCATGTTGTGCTTGAGGGGGAAAATCGTGTTGCCAGAGTAAAGCAAGGAAGGATTTCTGCGGAAACAATGCCTCAAATGATTGGCTATCTTCACTGAAATTATGGTCCACAGATTTCAGTGATACTGCCCTTTTGTATGTAGTAAGTCTTGACTACATACCAAGGTACCCTGCTCAATGTGATATAACCTCTCAACATGGCCCCCAGAGGATACTGGTCAATATATCACAAAGCAGGAGCAACACGATTACAGATTCTTTACATTGGTCAATACGTAAGTAATCTTAAATTTATACAAACCTAACGAGGAAATTGGTGTCTCCCAGTCTGTTCACAACAAGTATCAAGTAGAGAGTATTTTATTTTCATGAATCCTTCCTAGTCAGATTCAAAATAAGGAAGTTGGACAAGAACTAATAGTTAAAACAAAAACTATGATCCCTTTTTAGAAAGCCATAGACAGCAGTTTTGACAGAAATTGATACAAAGAATTAAATCCAGTACATTGCTAACAATTGTAATTGTAATTGTAATGTAAGAATCAGTTTTACTTATAATCCTAAGCTTAATTGATATAAAAGTGTGTACTTTATTTAGGTTTTGTGTATATTTTACAGGTCACCAGAACCAATGGATGTTTACTGAAGGTCAAGAAACAGTAAACAGAAGTTATTGTTTGAAGAACAGTTCAACCTAGTAGAAGGTTTCTACTTTTCATATTTTCCTTTTTTTATGGTGTTTATAATGATAAAAGTTGATTAAAATCAAGGAAGTGGAATTTTTTTTTATATTTATAATACTGCAAAATTTGGGTATAAATGGGCAAATGGGCCCCCCCCTCCAAGACCTGCCCATAAGAATTTTCTAGCAATGAATGTATTATTTGATAAAATGTTATTGTTGGCTAGATTTATTTGTTTTTATGAAAAATGATGTTTGTGTATGGACAATTGTATGTATTTTTTTTACAGGTTTAGAACTAAAGGCTGTTAATGTGAAGGTCACCACTAAACAGGACATACATGTATCATTTTGGAAAATGTATTTGGAAGTATTTCCCAGTTTATGGAAGGTACAGTACTTGTTTTAATAATATACCATATTTTCCGGACTATAAGTCAATGTGGAGTACAAGTCGAATTGCCTCATTTTGACCAAAATCAACGAAAAAAAGTCGAATTCAGCAGATAAATCGAGGGTCAGACATGTACATGTATATTGTAGGTGTTAGCTGTGATCCGAGTTGAGTAGTTTGTTTTTAACAGTATATATTCTAGCGATGTTACTTATGTGTTACGACATACCGTAAATGGGTATAAATTTGCATATCAAAGGACGGATAACTCCGGAACACTCAATAATGTCTTTCCAGTTAAAAAACGTATCATCTTGTGTTTGTTAATACTTTATATATTTTTACGGTTTCAAAGTTTTTATTATTTATCATGGTATTCATTCAAAATGGAAAGCAGCACTGATCGATTGCCGGTTTGACAGTTTGAGTGACAGCTTTCGTTGATTGCAGTTTACTCAAAATTTTGAATTAAAGCAATCAAAAGTGAACTGAACAAATCTAATGAAATGCATTGTAAATGAACATTTTTTCTTGAAAAATCCTTATAAGTGGACGATAAGTCATGGCTGACACTTTGCTGAAAAAAAAATATCGACTTATAGTCCGGAAAATACTCAGTATGTGCTCAGTAATTTCACATTTAATCTTAATTCAATTGTAATATGTCAATTAAGGCCACTACCCACCTTTCACATTTTGTCAGCTTAAAGTTTCCTGAGTTTTTTTTTCATTCAAGGACACTGAAATATTAAAGCTTTTTTTTTTTTGCATCTTACAGTTTTGTGAAGGGCTTGTATACAGTATATATACAGGCAGTAGCCTCACTGCTATAGGTACCCAGCAGTGATTACAGAGGTGATGCAGTCCTTCCTTATTGGTCAGGTAAGTAATAAATTAGTAGGGCATGTGAACTCTTGCCTTCACTTGGCGTCCACCGTCATTGTCATCGTTAACAATTTCTCAAAAGTCTTATCATCTGAGACAACTGAATGGATTAGGATGACACTTAAAACGATTGTTCCGTAGGGTATCCTGCACAAAGTTTTTGCTTTGATTTAGACTCTGGTGAAAAACATGGCTGCCATAAATAAAATAGAAGATAGGGGTCAGACAGCAGTTTTTCGCATATATCTTCGAAACCATATGTTAAGCCAAATTCTGACAGGATAAAAGTATTCAGCATGATGAGAGCTGTCTGAGTTGTTATTCTCATGAAAATATGTCTACTGATGTGTGAGTTATTGCCCTTTTTTCGACATTTTTAGCTCACTTGGCGTCCGTCTCCGTCGTTATTAACAATTTTTCAAAACTTTTATCCTCTGACACTACTTGACCAATTTGAACTAAACTTGGTGTGAATGTTCCTTGAGGTATCCTGCATAGAACTGATGTGGGGATTTTTGATTTGTTGAAAAACATGGCTGCCATTACTAAAAATAGAACAGTCAGACAGTAGTTTTTTCGCATATATCTCCAAAATTGTTAGGTTTGGCTAAATTTTGACTGGGTTAAAGTGTTCAGCATTATTAGATCTATCTAAATTTTCACTTTAATCCGGTAAGCCATGTTGTAGTTATTGCCCTTTATAAACATTTTTTGCAATTTTTCATGTTATTTCTTTCAAAAATCTTCTCCTCTGACACTACTTGACCAATTGGAACCAAACTTGGTTGAATGTTCCTTAGGGTATAGAACTGATGTGGGGATTTTTGATATGTTGAAAAACATGGCTGCTGTTACAAAAAATAGAACAGGGGTCAGACAATAGTTTTTTGGATATATCTCCAAAACCGTTAGGTTTAGCCAAATTCTTCTAATATCTGAAATGATTCATATTATTAGGGCTAAAAAAGTCTTGAAGGATAAAATTTGTCTGATGATTCCTTGTTAGAGTTATTGCCCTTGAAAAGAGAAAAATGACAGGTTTTTTTTTTTACAGTTTTCACCTATCATCTTGAAAACTATGATAGAAATTCTTAAATTTACTGCCCTTGAAAGACAAAATTCAACCAGGTGAGCAATTAAGGCTCCTGGGATCCTCCTGTTATTTGAAACTACTATTCAGAATCAGATGAAACTTTATTTGAATGTTTCTTAGGGTATTCTGTTTCGACACAGGGAAAAGCATGCCCCCGTTACTAAAAATAGAACATAGGGATCAAACAATTTTTCTGCAAATAATTAAAAAAAAATAATGAATTGTACAAAATTTTGATGAGCTACATATTATTCCCCATCAGACGGACCTATGCCAAAATTTTCAAAATGATTTGTTGCATGATGTAGGAGTAATGGCCCGTGAAACAGATTTTTTGTCGTATTTCATGAGTACAACTTCAAAAATCTTCTCCTGAAACAATACGACAAAATTTAATGAAATTTTGCCTAATTGTTTTTTAGGGTATCCTACACAAAACATTTTCTTCAGTCAAAAAACATATCCATCATTACTAAAAATAGAACATTGGGATCAAAATACTATTTTTGCTATTTTGTTATTATTTCCTCCACCATAGAAGAATATTGAAGATGAGCGCCATTAATAAAATAATCTTGATATTCTGAGTAGACTGGCAACATTGAAATGTTTTTTAGGTGGCTATTTTTAAAATTGCTGCCATTTTGTGACCAAATTCACCAGTTACTAAAATCATACTTACAAAGTAACAAAAGCAAATGAGCAACTCAGACCACTAAAAACTGGGAGCACTGGTAGGGTAAATGTCCTCTGTTTTTATAGAAACTCCCGCCAAGTTGCTCATAAAAAGTCAAGTCCGGGGTAGACAAACGAGGAAAGGAAAACTTTGACCCGTTGAATAAATCAGTTTTCATGGTGCAGATGGATACACCATAACAATCCATGAGTTCATGATGATGACTATAAAACTTCTGTAGAACATATTTCGGATCAGAGCCAGTAAAGGAGCACATTTTGTTCCCATTGGAATGCTGACCGTTTGTTGAAAAACACGTCCTCACTGGACAAATATGTTGTTGATTAAAAATTCCAGCATTTTGTAAACATCTTCCTCTGTATATTTGGAAGATGATTCGGAATTATTTCTTGCAAAGTACGAGAAATCTCTACCAAGAACTATATATTTGTATCTAGGTGTACCATCGTTTTTGGAAAAACAACAATGTATAATGTTTTTAAGTCAGGATTTTAACTGAGTATGGGGAATAGAAGTATACAGTGTTGAAAAATCATAGGTTTTAATGCTATTATATTCAGATAATAGTCTTGAAAGTCTGCCACTTCCCGGCTAATTTTTATTATATCTTTGATTTCAATAATATTTGGTTTATATAGTAAGCATGGTCTCCTCAGTTGAATGATGTTGATGAAAATTCAGTGTAACATTATTTAATCCACTGAGACATATTTGGACTCAATAGAATTTTAACAAATTTTGCAAGAGTTATGGAATTTGGGTGACATCAACACTAGGGACATGTTGCTGTGTCTTGCAATACTAAGCAAATACAAGTGATCTTTTGAAAATTTCTAAGATTGACTCCTGAAATTACATACATTGTATACATAAGAAACTTCATATATCACATGTTCTTATTGGCTTATCTCAATGATAAACTTTTTGTAATTTCAGAACAGCTTTACTCAGAACAGCAAAACTTCCAGCTGAAGCCCAGGACATTCGGAAACTGGTTCTTGATCTAATTTTTTTCTTTTTGGGGATTTTTTGGGAGGGAAGTAAATATTCAAAATCCATTCAAATTTGTCTTCCATAATATCATTCAACCCTAACAACCCTAACAAGTACTAAAAAATACTCATAAAACTAATGTACTCACATTTAACCCCTTACTAACTCCTGAATGAGAGGGAGACTTCTTGCAAGAAATCTGGGGAGATTTCTTGTGAGGCCTTTGGCATATCTATCTTTGGCGGGGGTAATCAGTGGATGTCTGTCCTTGGGGAAAGATCACAAAAGATAGCTCCAGTTTGTGTAAAGTCAAATCATCAGAAGGTATGTATATTATTTTATAAAGAAACAGATCAGATACGCTTTTAGCTCACTTAGCCCAAAGGATAATATCTCCAAAATCATTAGGTTTATCAAAATTTTGACATAGATCTCATCAGGCTTAACACTTTTACTATGATGAGATCTATCTTGTAAAATTTTCATGTAAATCTGTTAAGCCATGTTGGAGCCTTTTTTAATGTTTTTTTTCCCTATTTTGATGTTATTAAATTGAAATAATCTCCTGACACAACTTACCAATTAGAACCAAACAGTATGGATGTTCCTGAAGGAATTCTGCATAGAACTATATGGAGATGTATGATCCCACAAAAAATACGGCCATCATTTCTTAAAATGGCAGACATTTTTCGCACATATGTTTAAAACTATAAGGTTTTTTGAAAATCCGGCCTTGGTGAAAGTTTCAACATGACCAGATCTATCTATGTTTTTATTCTAAAAATAAATCTTAATTGGCTTTACATTATTGCTTTTACCTCCCTCTTTTTGTTGTAGTAATCTGTTTGTTTGTTGGGGTTTAACGTCCGAGCAGCAATATTTCAGCTATATTCAGACGATGAACATGAAATGGATGATAAAATGAACGTGAAATGATGATGAAATGAAAAAGGGATGGGACACAAGGACAATGGGGTAAACAAATTTTGATTGCCACTGGAAATAGGGAGAGGTGGGTAGGGTCGGGCAATTTAGCCTCCTGTGGTGGAGTCCTATGGTACCTACTCCGGAAGAATACCACAGTAGGGTTCTGTAACGTGCAAGGAACGTGGCACTTTCCCAACATGGTGCACCACTATGGTGTGCGGTCAGGTTTTCCGTATTATAGCCTGACAACCCCAGCATGTAACACGCCAGGGGTACCTCATTCCACCACCTGGGGCACACATCCCAGTTGCTCTGTGGGCAGAGCGCCCTAGTCCCCGGCTAGGGTTCTGAGCACTATTTAGTCGCCTTTTACGACAAACTTAGCGCTGCTGCAGGCCTATTCTTTTAACACCCGGACCTATAGTAATCAGAAAATTAGGTGGATCCTATTGGGATGCCCCCTTTTATATTTCTGAACTACACTTATTTCATCACTTTATTTTCATCACTGCGGATGTTTCTAGAAAAGCAGAGGACGCTTACACTACCGGTGCACCTGGTCCATGCTCCCAGTTTTAAGTGGATTACGATTTGCTCATTTGCTTTTGTTACTTTGTATGTATGAATTTAGTTACTTTGTGTTCTTTGTTGTGTATGTCTGTTTTCCATGTCTGGTCTTTGTCCCTGGATTACATTCTTTTGATTACCGCTATAACCTTGGTTCCCTTGATTACTCTTTCGCTAACTGATGAAAGAGAAATGTTTTTTTGTCCCCTTTCGGCAAATGCCGAAGGGAACTTAGATTTGCTGTACGTCAGTCTGTCAGTCCATCACTCACACTTGGTTTTTTTGTAATGCCTTATCCAGTTGATTTCATATTTGGTATATAGTCTTATCATGACAAGTTAAGTTCGAATGATGTTACGGTTGAATGATTTTTACAGAAGTTGTGTCCCTTGGACATAGAAAATTTCATTAAAGTTTATGTTTTCCAGACTTTCCTTTGTAATGCCTCATCCAATTGATTTCATATTTGTTAGCTAGTCTTATCTTGACAAGTGACAAATTAAATTTAAATATCATTGGGTAAAATGGTTATATGGAACTTGTGGCCCTTTGACATAGAAAATTACATAAAATTTTATGTTTCGTCATTTTGATGCAAATTGCTGCTGTCATTCTAGAGTTATTTGCCCTTTAATTCATAATAACGAAGTTTTTTTCAACTTTCCAGGTGATAGAAAGAGAATGTCTTTATGCAGCTTTCTGTAATGCAAAAATGTTATTACTGTAAAATGAAGCTCAGGTTTGATTTTGATGGAATTTGCTTTTGCTGTTCAAGAGTCATTTTCTCTTGATTGTTAAAAAAATAACGCCATCCATTTTAGTTCACATACATGTATATAAAAAAAATCTCACAAAGGCAATGAGTTCAAAGGCCGAAAGGGGACACTGTGTTGCATCAGCAATACTGTCAGAATGCTTGTTTCACTTAATATGAAACGCAGTTAATTCTGGTTAATTATTTACTGCATGCAACAGGATGTATTCCCATTTATTCTTGCCTATTTTATTGTTTTCAGTCAATTAAAAGAAAAGCTACCATTGGTCAAGAGGAGGTGAAATTAAATAAACTGCTGGTCAAAAGCAGTAGAGATAAGCCTTGGTGAAAAATGGTGGAATGAAATAAACTGTATGTCAAAAAGTGGTCACTTGAGCAGGACTTGGGAGCCAGAAACCAAGTTGTTTTATGATCAGAATTGTGACATTAGAATTGACAAGTTAATCTGATGATGAGAAAGGGACAAAAGAACCCCAAAAAAGAGGAAAAAAGGAAGAAATCTGTAGGTCAAAAATGGTTGAAATGAAATAAACCAAAAAGCAGTGGCAAGAAGCCTCCGGTCAAAAAGTGGCTACTGGAGCATGAACTTGGAGGTCAAAAACCAAGTTAATTTGTGATCAGAACTAAGACAATAGAATAAACATTGTTAACTGATGATAATGATAAATGTACAAAAAGAAAAATAGAAAATACAGATAAAAAGACAAATGAGGAAGATTCATAGCATGTCACCACGTTGGATCAGTTAACATTAGTCTTAGAAGTGTTCTGTAAAATGTGAGTACATATTGTATGTTATATTGTACTTACATTTGGTTATGTTGTCAAATCTTATTTTGATTTTTTCTCCTCATAAAGCAAGTTTTTGTTTTAATAATTGTCAAAGGAAGACGGTAATTTAGATTAAAGTTTATATTAAAAAATAAATTTTCTATAGCACTTCAGAGTTGTCATTCAGTGAAGCAAACAAACAAAAGTGCACTTCCACTTCACTTTAATTTGCTGCAGGCTATATCTTCCATGTTGTGCTTGAGGGGGGAAATTGTGTTGCCTGAGTAAAGCAAGGAAGGATTTCTGCAGAAATAATGTCTCAAATGATTGGCTATCTTAAAATAAGGAGATTGGACAAGAACTAATGGTTAAAAAAAACCATGATCATGGTTTAGAAAGCCATAGACAGCAGTTTGGCTGCCAAATGCAACTGTAATGTAACAATCTGTTTTGCTTATAATCCTAGTTGTAATTTATACAACCAAAAAAGTATACTTTATTTAGGTATTGTGTATATTTCAGAGGTCACCAGAACCAATGGATGTTTACTGAAGGTCAAGAAACAGTAAACAGAATTTATTGTATGGAGAGCAGTTCAACCTAGCAGAAGGTTTCTACTTTACCTATTTTCCTTTTTTGATAGTGTTTATAATGATAAAAGTTTTTTTGAAATCAAGGAAGTGTAGATATTTAAATCAATAATACTGCAATGGTGGACCCCCTTCTTTCAAATATTTTGTTCATTTTGTGCAATTGTGCAAAATTTGAGCATAAATGGGAAAATGGGACCTCTCCAAGACCTGCCCATGTACGTCATATTTATTTGAGGTAAGTCCTAAACATAAATAAACCCATAGAATGTTCTAGCAATGAATGTATTATTTCATAAGGTGTAATTTGTTGGCTTGATTTATTTGTTTTTTTAGCTCAACTGGCTGAAGGCCATGTGAGCTATTGCCATCACTTGGCGTCCGTTGTCATCGTCGTTAACAATTTTTCAAAAAAAGTCTTCTCCTCTTACACTACTTGACCAGTTGGAACCGACCTTGATATGAATATTCCTTGGGATATTTTGCATAGAACTGTTGTGGGGATTTTTGATGTGTTGTAAAACATGGTCGCCATTACTAAAAATAGAACAATCAGACAGTAGTTTTTCACATATATCTCCAAAACTGTTAGGTTTAGCTAAATTCTGACAGGGTAAAACTGTTCAGCATGATGAGATCTATCTGTAGTCAAATTTTCATTCTAATCCATTAACCCATGTTGGAGTTATTGCCCTTTATAAACATTTTTTGCTAATTTTTGTTATTTATTTAAAAAATCTTCTTCTCTGACACTATTAGACCAATTGGAACCAAAGGTGGTATGACAGTTCCTTCGGGTATCCTGCATAGAACTGAGTGTTGGGATTTTTTATTTGTCTAAAAAACATGGCTGCCGTTACTAAAAAATAGAACATAGGGGTCAGAAAATAGTTTTTCACATGTATCTCCAAAACCGTTAGGTCTAGCCAAATTCTGACTGTGTTCAGCATGATGAGATCTATCTGTGGTCACTTCTTCAATGTAATCTGTGAAGCCATGCTATTGCCCTTTTTTGATGGTTTTTTTTTTTTTTGTTGTTGTTTTTAATGTAATCTCTTTCAAAAATCTTCTCCTCTGTCACTATTGAAGTTGGTATGAATGTTCCTTTTGGTTTCCTGCATAGAACTGATGTGGGGATTTTTGATTTTTCGAAAAACATGGCCGCTGTTACTAAAAATAGAACAAATGGGTCAGACAGTAGTATTTTGCATGTATCTCCAAAACAGTTAGGTTTAGCAAAATTATTTCTATAGTTGAAATGACCCTTATTATAAGGCCTTCAAAAGTCCTCAGGAATCAAAGTTGTCAGATGACTCCTTTTAAGAGTTATTGCCCTTGAAAGATGAAAGATGACAGGTTTTTTTTACAGTTTTCAGCCAATATCTTGAAAACTATAATAGATAGAAACTTTCTATCACTGAAATGATCTTATGATAGTTCTACCCAAGTCTTCTTGAATCAAAATTGTTGGACAACTCTTTGTTAAATTTATTGCCCTTGAAAGACAAGAAAAACAGGTGAGCCATTCAAGCTCCTGGGAGCCTCTTATTTTGAAAAAAAAGTGTTTGTGTAAGGACAGTTGTATGTACTTTTTTACAGGTTAAGAACAAAGGCTGTTTATGAGAAGGTCAACACTAAACAGTACATACATGTATCATTTTGGTACATGTATTTTAAGTATTTCCCAGTTTATGGAAGGTACAGTACTTGTTTTAATAATATATGTGCTCAGTGATTTCATATTTAATCATAATTCAATTGTAATATGTCAATTAAGGCCAATACCCACCTTTCACATTTTGTCAGCTTAAAGTTAGAAATTCATGTAAATAATTTCAAAGTCAGTATGTATGTAATTCAGCATGAGTTGTTCCACTTATGTATAGATTAAACATCAGGAGTTATTATTATTACACTTAACTTAATTGTTTATCTACTTAACTGTTTACAGCTAGGTTTGCATTTGTTTGGATGGAATGTGAAACCTAGGTAAAGTTTCCTGAGTTTTTTTTCTCAAAAACTACTGCACAAAATTCAATTGAAGTTGGTATTTTTGTTTTTTAGGGTATCCTTAACAAAATGACTTTAGATTTTTGATCGGTTAAAAAACATGGCCGCCGTTACTGAAAATAGAACATAGGGGTCAGAGAGCAGATTTTTGCATATATCTCCAAAACCGTTAGCTTTAGCCAAATTTTGATATCGGATAATAGTTAATACTCAGCATGATAGAACATAGGGGTCGTACAGTAGTTTTTTTGCATATATCTCCAAAACCATCTTTTGCGGGGGTAATCAGTGGATGTCTGTCCTTGGGAAAAGATAAAATAAGATAGCTCCAGTATAAGTAAAGTTAAATCATCGGAAGGTATATATATAGTATAAAAATGAAAATTTGCAGGTCAAAAGCAGAAAGAAAAGGAAGAAAACTAGGTTTAAAGTGGTGAAATGGAATGAACTGCAGGTCAAAAGCAGTGTAGAGAAGCCTCCGGTCAACAAGTGGCTACTGGAGCATGAACATGGAGGTAAAAAACCAACTTATTTTGTGATCAAACTAAGACAATTGAATAAACATTGTTAACTGATCATTGTACAAAAAAAAAATACAAAATAAAGATAAAAAGACAAATGAAGAAGATACACAGTATGTCACCACGTTGGGTCAGTTAACATTAGTCTTGGAAGTGTTTTGTAAAATTTGAGTACATATTGTATGTGATATTGTGCTTATATTTATTTTTTTCCACAAAACAAGTTTTTGTTTTAATAATTGATAATGAGAAAACAATCATTAAGATTAAAGTTCATATTGAAAAAATAAATATAAAATAACAGATATGTATTCAAATAAATGTTCTTTATCACTTTTGAGTTGTCATTCAATGATGCAAACAAAAACCAAAAAAATGCACTAACACTTCACTTTAATTTGCTGCAGGCTATATCTTCCATGTTGTGCTTGAGGGGGAAAATCGTGTTGCCCGAGTAAAGCAAGGAAGGATTTCTGCCAACACAATACCTCAAATGATTGGCTATCTTCACTGAAATTATGGTCCACAGATTTCAGTGATACTGCCCTTCTGTATGTAGTAAAGCTTAACTACATACCAAGGTACCCTGCTCAATGTGATATAACCTCTCAACAAGGCCTCCAGAGGATACTGGTCAATTTATCACAAAGCAGGAGCAACACGATTACAGATACTTTACATTGGTCAAGACGTAAGTAATCTTTCATTTATACAAGCCTAACAAGGAAATTGGTGTCTACCAGTCTGTTTACAATAAGTATCCAGTAGAAAGCATTTTATTTTTATGAATCCTTCCAAGTCAGATTTAACATTAGGAGGTTGGACAAGAACTAATGGTTTAAAAAAATCTATGATCTTTGTTTAGAAAGCCATAGAAGAAGTTTAGACAGAAATTGATACAAAGAATTAAATTCTGGTTGCAGAATTAAATCCAGTACATTGCTACCAAATGCAATTGTAATGTAACAATCTGTTATATTTGTCATCCTAGGCTTATTATACAGTCGACTCCACTTAATCGCATATGGCTTTATTGCATATTTCGGTTATTAGCATAATTTTCTCCTGCACAAAACCATTTCCTATTATTCTATTAGGGAAAAAATCGCTTATTTGCATAGGCCTTGGAGGTGCATTTCGGTTTATTGCATAGAGAATTTTGCCTCGTCCAGGTAAAGACAGGTTTTCCCAAATTCTATTTTAAGCCTTTGGGTCATAAATATGTCAATCATATTTATTGTTGTAAAAACTAGATTATCATCAATCAGGAGGTGTTAATAATGGATTAAAAAAATAATTGACATAAAAGACAATATAAATGATTTCTAATTACATTAAAATAAAACACCCAAGCACCTAGGTGAACAATGACTTCTGACAACATGCCGAACATCACCTTATGATGCGGCTTGAGGTTCGGCTTGGGGTATTTTTTGTCCCTATTTAAATTCTTCTGACTACAAATGATTATCAATATAAATTTAATTTTATTTAATGAGCTGAGCAGTTTTGAGTGAGCTTGGGTTACTAGGCATAAATATCATACGAAAATTAAAAGTCATTCATTCAGTACAATGTCTAATGAAATTCAACTACCCTAAGGTGCCCCATACTATCCACACTTCATAGGAATATATCGAGGTCAATGATGCGTATAATACACAACTATCAGTGTACAATGAACAGAGGAATAAAAACACACAGACCATTTCAAAAGCCCACAAACTGCAAACATTGATGAATATTACACTGAATCCTGGCTGAAATATGAAATATGGGATTTTCTTTCGTAGAAAGGTCAGGAAATTACTTGACTATTAATAGATGAGAAACACGTGGTTTTACTTATAAATACACACAACGTAAAGAAGGTCAATAAGACAAACACAATACATATTATTATTTATTGATAAAAGAACAATACAATGAGAAGGTCTATAACAATTAAATACCAGATCAGAAATGTTGAACAGTGATATCCCTGGTTGATCCACAGTATCGTCGTCTTACCTGAACTCACACTTCCGGTAAAATCATAATTTCGGTTATAAGAATAGCCCGGTTATTTGCATAATTTTGACTGGCAAATAGGCTATGCAATTAAGCGGAATCCACTGTATATAACCAAAATTGTGTACTTTATTTTTTATGTTTTACAGGTCACCAGAACCAATGGATGTTTACTGAAGGTCAAGAAACAGTAAACAGAATGTATTGTATGAAGAAGAGTTCAACCTAGTAGAAGGTTTCTACTTTCACTCTGTTCTTTTATTGATAGTATTTATAATGATAGTTTTTTTTAATATCCAGGACGTGTAGATATTTTTATATTAACAATACCATAGTGGCGGTTCCAATGGGGGTTCCAGAGGTGTTACTACCCCCTTATACCCCTGCTCAAAAGGAGAGTGAGGTATACTGTTTTACCCTTGTCTGTGTTACTGTGTGTTTTGAACCCTTTTTTTCGGTCACAGTTTTTACGATGTACAGTGCCATTACTCTTAGAATTTTGTTTATTTTGTACAAAGAATGGTCAAATAACAGCCTGAAAACACCCAAAGATCTGCCCATTTACCAGATGACAGTTTTAAACATTAAGATTTGATAGAGGTCATGAATTTTCCAGCAATGTATTATTTTATGAGGTGTAATTTTGTCAGCTTGAATTAATTGTGTAATTTTTACAGGTAAAGAACTAAAGGCTGTTTATGTAAAGGTCAACACTGAACAGTACATACATGTATCATTTTGGAACATGTATTTGGAAGTATTTCCCAGTTTATGGAAGGTACAGTTGTTGTTTTAAAAATGAATTCTGCCTTGATAAAAATAAAATTGAACAATGTTCCACTGCATTTGATTTTTATGGGGCATTTATTTGCAGAATATGGATTGGCTCAAAGATGTATCACCTAGGTATATTTTTCTGCTATTTTAAATTGAAAGACACTGAAAATAATACACAATACTATTCAGGCTGAGTTTGTATATTTTTATACACCCACAAACAAAGTTTAAAGGGGTGTATACAAATCGCTCTGTCTGTCCATCCGTCCGTCTGTCTACATTTCTTGTAAGCACAACTAAACCAATCAAGGGAGGAAGGTTGGGTATCACATGTAGATGAGCATGAAAGGTAATCCAAGGACCTAGATTCGAGCGGAAATTGAAAGGGCAGGGGCAAAACTCAGGCATGGCAAAAAAAAACACCCACAACAAACAAAATAACCAAAATTTATATAAAGGAACGAAAGTAAATGAGCAACACAGACTCCACTAAAAACTGAGAGCATGGACCACATGCACTGATAGGGAAAGCATCCTCAGCTTTTCTAAGACAAGTTGAACAAATCGATTTTCATGGTGCAGATGGATACACTGTATTGATTCAGAAGTTCATGATGACTATTAAACTTCATGGTGCAGGAAAGTCATAACTCTCAGATTTCTCCAAAGGGAGATAATCCAAATCAAGGTTAAGACCTCAGGCCTAACTCCACCTGAACTTCTCAAGGGATATTTTTATATGAAGGCTGGGTCTCGTATGCAGAAAGGCATGAAGGAATATAATTATTGTTGGATGAAGCCAAAGGAGATAATCCAACAAATGTCTAACATTATTCTTTTTGTGAGCTTGCTCACATATTTCTAGTTAAAAATACTCTTTGTCAAATGCAAATTATTCAAGGGCAATGAAAAATTAGCTCTTTGTTTTGTACTCTTTCAGTTTTGTGAAGGGCTTGTATACACAAACAGGCAGTAGCCTCACTGCTATAGGTACCCAGCAGGAATTACAGAGGTGATGTAGTCCTTCCAAATTGGTAAGGTAAGTAATAAATTTAATAAGTTTGAAGGTAATCATATATCACCATTAACCCTGTCCAAGAATCTAGTGCATCTGCCAAAAACAAATGCACCACCTTTATTGCTCCATTGTTTGAATCTTTCCATCTGAGTTTCTCTACATTTTACAACCTTTTGAATACATTTCCTCTGAAATCATGTTGATTGATTGAGGTAAAATGGCAGATCACATATTTGAGAAATTTTAATCAATGGAACAAACTTGACTTTAGATAGAAATTAAATTTCAAAGCTCTTGAATACTTATAGCTGTAGCAAGGATGGGGAAAAACACGAAAACACGTACTTTTATAAGAGTACCCTGGTAGCTAAATTGCTGCTTGATTCTCGGACCTATCGAGCAATACTTGAATACTCGAGTATTCTTTGACATCTCTAGTTATTATATACATAAATTTCAAAGCAACTGAATACTTATAGCAGATGTACCTTTTCTAATATGCTTTTCTCTATGATAAACTTTTTGTGATTTCAGAACAGCTTTACTCAGAACAGCAAAACTTCCAGCTGAAGCCCAGGACATTCGGAAACTGGTTCTTGATCTAATTTTTTTCTTTTTGGGGATTTTTTGGGAGGGAAGTAAATATTCAAAATCCATTCAAATTTGTCTTCCATAATATCATTCAACCCTAACAACCCTAACAAGTACTAAAAAATACTCATAAGACTAATGTAACTCACATTTAACCCCTTACTAATTCACATGCACTTAACCCTGAATGAGAGGGAGACTTCTTGCAAGAAATCTGGGGAGATTTCTTGTGAGGATTTTGGCATATCTATATTTGGCGGGGGTAATCAGTGGATGTCTGTCCTTGGGGAAAGATCACAAAAGATAGCTCCAGTATACATAGTCACATCTTCAGAAGGTATGTATACTAATGTACAATGAAAGAGGTCATACATGCTTTTAAGCTCATGTAGCTCAAAGGATTATTTCATTATTGCATCTGTTGTCAACTTTTCACATTTTGCTAAATTACATGAAAACCCCTTGACCAACTTAAACCTAACTTGGCAAATAGGATATATGCAGGATCCACTTTTGGTTCCTCTTGATTAAACAAGATGGTCCCCAGAGACTATTTAAGCTTCTGATCGGCCAATTTTCAAAGATCAACTCCTCAGAAATCACATGTGCCAAACTTGATAGGGTTAATGACCTGAATGCTTTGTACAAAGGTCCACTTTTTGTGTGGCTTGAGTGGCTCATCGGGTGGCTGTGGCCACTGAAAGTCACTGAAAAACGATGTATCTTTGCATTCTTTTAGCCAATGGAGACCATACTTGGCAGAAATAATAAAAGGGACAACTTAGATGATTTTTGTTAAACTTGATTTAACAAGAAGGCTGCCAGAGGCTGTATTAGTTTTTGATTGGCCAATATATATCTCCAAAACTTAATAAAACTTAATAAACCTTAATCAAAATTTTGTGGTTAATTTTTCATGTAAATCTATTAAGCTATTGCCCTTTTTTGATGCTTTCACTAGTTTATTATTTGTTGATTATAACAGTAAATGTTCATATTCTTCCTTGTCTGTTTTATTTCTTTTTATTTTTTTTTTCAGTCATTTACAGGAAAAACACACTGTGGGTCAAAAAGCGGTGAAATGAAATAAACTGCAGGTCAAAAGCAATAGACAGAAGCTGCAGGTCAACAAGTGGCGACTGGAGCATGAACTTGGCGATAAAAGAACGAGTTAATTTGTGATCAGAATTAAGACACTGGAATTGACATTGTTAAATGATGATGATCAATGTACAAAAAAGCAACAACAAAAATAAGATAAAAGACAAATGAATTCAAAAGTTCAGAAAAGTAAAGCAATAGAAATAGAAGAGAAAAGAAGGAAAAAAGATATTTTTTACATTATTTTTTGGTTATTGATCCTTTAGTATCAAAATACCTTATGTTTCTGGTTCATGCCAGGAACTTTCCTACTGTTTCTGAACACTACACAAAAATATAATTCTTTTATATCATTGAATACATCTTTGTAACCTGTAAATATGTTTCTAGCAATCATTAAGCTCAGCAAGACCAAGTCTATGTTTCTGGCACTTATTCAGCTCAATAAGATCAATAACTCAGCAAGACGCAGTCTAAATATTTTTCTGGCAATTATTCAGCTGAATAAGGTCTAGTCTAAATATGTTTCTGGCAATTATTCAGCTCAATATGATCTTGTCTAAATTATTTCTGGCAATTGTTTAGCTCAAGCTTAATAATGAGCTGAAGATTTGAAGGACTCCTTTCAGCCTAGAAAGATGTTTAAATCTCCATCATATCATTAATGTTTTATGATTAATAAACAGGGAGTTCAAGCAAGTAAAATTTGTGGGAACATTCAAATTGATAAAAAGTGTCGAGGTATGAAAATGTTATATTGATCGTGGGAATTATTTTCTTGGGCTGAAATTGGTTCCATATAAGTATGTAATTACAGTGTGGGATAATACTACATTGAAATAGTGATGGATGTGACGGCAAATTAAATTTTGGACAGGTTTTTTAAAAAAAAATTGAGCAAAAGGTGAAATGGAACAAGATTTGTAAATATGTGTGAAGTTATAATTATTGTTATTGTTATTGTTGTTGAAGTTATTGTTATATTTCTGTTATTTTTTTTTCCAAGGCGTAGGACTTGAACGCCTACTCTGGAGGCGGTGTCGGCATTACCTCGAGTCACAGGTTTCCATCGCTTTTTTTAAAAATCAAATTGTTTTTTAGCGTGGTTTTTCCTGGGTGGCATTCATCGCCAATGAAAGAGTGTATTTTCATTCATGTGAAAACTTTAACAAAAAAAAAAGAAAAAAGAAAGAATCACAAAAAAGGGAAAAAAATAACGAAGAGAAGATATAATTATTTTTTTGCTCCTTTAACTTAAAACTTTCATTCTTTTCAAAACAAAAGCATTGTTTCTTTTTTCCCTGCATTTTGTGATGAATTTATCGAATAGCAATTAAAAATCAATTAAAAATGTATATGGAATGTTAGTTTGTTTAATGACAACAAATAAAATATCATTGACTGAAACTGTTACCTTTTTAGTTTGTTTATAGCCAATCAAGATGAACTGAAAAGGAACAAATCTACTATGTTGAATTTATGTCGGGTATCCACTAGTTTAGACTTCACATTGCTTCTATTCAAACTTTTTTGCATGTTTCTTTTTTAAAATTTCATTGCTGGATTGATTTTACCGGTCTAATTTAAATTTTAAAAGAAAAATAGCATTACACAATATGACATGCCACAACCATAGGACATGTCATATACATATTCTTCCTTGAAGGTGTACTTGCATGGATGTGTAGAATTAACTTGCTATGTCATGTTAATAATGATTGGACATTTACTTTATGTAGCTATAGGTTAGCTTGGTAAAATTCTGGGCTCTCAGTTTTTTTGTTTTGTTTTGTTTTTTTTTATTAACAGAAACCGACAGTGTGGTGTGTCAGTTACATGGATGGCCCTATTTTAAAAATGGTAGGGGCCATAAACTAAAAAATTAAATAGACGCAATCATTAATTAATATTTAGTAAAATCATATCAAAATTTCATAACAATTAGACAACCATAACCATAAAGTCATCGCACGAAAATCAAGTGAATATGGACGACGACGACGATGACGACGCTGTCAGCACTATTTCGGTAACTCTATTATATTAAACACACACGCATATATATTAGAAATTCTTATGAAACAAAAATAAAATACTGGTATATAAAGGACTTCAAGGCTAAATCCATGGGTACTGACTCAAATTTAACACTTCAAAATCAAACTTTCAACTAAATCTTGTATCAAACAATTTTATCTAATTCTAAATAGTCACATACATTAGTAGTCTGAAAAATGTTTCCTTGGAGGAAAACTATACTTGTTATGCAGCTGTATAAAATATTTCAAGAGGCACTGCCAATATCATTTATCAAGTCAGAAAAAAAGCTTGCCAGGCAACCTCTAGCACTACTGGAGTAATAAACAGACCATCCGTTTAGACCTAAAAATGTTTCCGATCGCCCTAGGCCTACTGACCCTCTTTCAGGCCCCCAACTCATAAATTTTGATTTGAAATTTTGAAGAAAAAAATTACGTAAAAATTCTGCCGATTGTCTTCCAGAAAAAAGAAGAAAATTGAAAACACCCGTGCCATAAGTGTACTCTTGGTCGTGGATAATCCCTGTTTCGTAATTCGGCACTATAGATATTTTTTGTTTTTACCACCTCCGTCAAAACAGAAAAAAATTACTCATGGGCCAAATCCCTAAAGCGATTAGACTGTGGACTGAGTCTATCATATGTTTAGTCTTTGCATATTTAGTTTTCATTGTATCTGTATGACTTATGTCATTTCAAAAATATCAAATGAAAATAAAAATTCCTACATACCGACCCTACTAAATTTTAGAATAGTTCTCGAAAACATAACATTATTTTTTCTGCCTGGGAAATTTCTCGTCAATTGACTGGCATGCACCAATATCAGTCTTACATGCACCGGAAAGTGCTGATTTTATCCCAAAAAAGTATTTTTGCTGGGTCAAAGATTCAGCAAATGCTACTGTAGTCTATACAACGCTGTATATAGCGTGCATTTTACATATTGAATCACCTGGTCGCCGATCGACATTCTATAATAGGCCCAGGTAGAAGTCGATACATCAAGGTATACTGAATTTCACCAAATAGTACCTAAATTAAGCAAAGCTTGGGTAACATTTCATTTTTTATTCTTCTCAATAATAAGAGGCTAAAATGAGGACCATCTCTTGGTCCCCCTCTTTGGCCCCTGAAATTCATCAAAATTTCTAAAAATCACATAATTTCGACACCATTCATATTGAAATGTTCCTGATGAAAAACAAGGTAATCAAAGGTTATAACTTTATAAATGTATCAAATATCTATGTCTGAACAAAAATATAACTAACTTTAAGTTGCACTTTAAGGGAAATAACTACCAAATAGTGCCAATCTTCTAACAAAAATAAACAAGAACATTTGGATTGAGAATAGCTCAAGATTTTATTTCTGTCTTGTTGATAACTCCTCTAAACTTCAGTGAAATTAGGTCTTCTCTCTTTCAAAGGGTAGACAATTTGAATAAAAATGTATTGTAACCATAAGTTTCCACATATATCTTAATTTAAAACTCACTTTTCAAGAAATTAGCAAATCTTTCTGCCTAAAACACAACAAATAGTAAAATATAATAACTTACATGAATGTGACTGAATTTTTTTGTATGTATTTTGTTTTTTTTCTTCAATAATCTCATACATGTTCATGTTGTATATGCATTATATATGGTCTGCATCAATAAAAAAGTTTTCACAATTAAAATATTGTTTTTTCCCATTTATAGTAGAGAAACCCTCATTATGAAAATTATTTAGCTTTTTGAGTTGATTAAAATCATACTCCTATTACATGTATTACAGGCCATACTACAGACTAGTAATACCTTGAGAAAAGCTCACTTATTGGTGGAAATGCACAATGAAACATTCAAATATGACGAAGAATTTGTGGAAACTTCATTAATTCCATTTATTAGTTTTTTGGGGAGTAGCAAATGAACCGACACACAGAATGATCAATATATATGTACATGTATACTATGCTTTTCAAAGGGGGGATAATAAAACAGACCTACACTGTCCGTAACACTGCCTGTTGTTGATGTATCATTTACATTATAAACTTCCATTTTTAAAGCTGATTTTGCAAGTTTGGATAAATACACAAATTTCAATTTTCAAAACTGTTTACATTTTGATTTAAATTTTCTTTCAAGTCACTCATACAAATTCAGTGAGCATATTTTTAGTTACATAATAAATATTAATATACAGTGTAGTATGCTAGTTCACAAATCTCACTTGGTTCTTCATTTTTCTTGGTTTTCATGACAGTTCCACTCCGTTTGTTTTGGACTTTACTGGAAGTCTCCATCATCTTTAAAAGGGCAATGAGCTAAGAGACTCTTGACTTTCTGCACAAAATCCAATCATTTGGGTAAAATATAATCTTCCACACTAATCATAGCCATTGATAATTTGTAATAAATAATTTCACAGAATTTGCTTACTACCAGAGGTTTCTCTTTCCTCAAATACATGTTCATGTATATCGCATACAGTTTGACATCTTTGTCTGATAAGGGCCCATCCAGTTATGTTTTTGTTTTCTGTGAATTGTAATTACTCTCATTAGATTGATTGTGCATTACATTTGACTGGTTACAGGTTACTGAGTCGGTACACAGTATTTGCCAACAACTACATATGTACATTGCAACATTAGAAGTGCTAGTTGCTCCAGGGTGAAAAAAGTTTCGACCATCACTGTTTTTTTTTCAAGAGGAAACTACTTTCTGAATGACTTTTCACAGCTAGGCTCTGAGCAACTAAACCTCCAGTTTCAGTAATACATTTCTCTTGAGATGTGCATTTCATACATGTAGCTGCATTTCACAGGGTTCTTTTAAAACCTCAAACGTAGAGACCAAATAATAATTTATGCAAATAATTTCACTTCTAAGCAATCATTCTGAAGAAAAAACAACAACATATCGCTCTTTTAATGAATACTACTATTTAGTTTATAATATTACAAAGAAAATACATCTGGTATTGATAAGCGGTCTTGGACACAAATGCCCAGTTTTTTCAGTACAATATGGACCATTTGTTCTGTATTTTGTACACTTAACTGCATCACATTGATACACATGTTTACTATTAATATGTCTACAGTATTAATAGTAAACACGTGTATCAATGTGATGCAGTTAAGTGTATTAAGTTAAGATTCAGTAAAATACAATTTCTACTACATTGTATCATAACTTAAATAAGGAGGCTAATTCTTATTGAAATGTCTTCTTAAAATAATTCAAGGGATTTTAATGTGGATAACTGCTAGCTATTGTTAACACTGAGATTCATTTTTTATATGCATGCATGAGAAGGGTGTAGCATAATGCCCAGTTTGCTGTATACTTGCATTTGTCTTTTGGGGCATGTCAAAGGCATGCTGTTGTTGTGGGAATTCTTGCACCACTCAATGTAGACCCATATTGACATTTTTCTCTCATTTGTTTTTTATCATTTATGGTTGATATGCTACAGAGTATAATGCAGTGTAGCTTATCATAACAGCTAATTATAATTATATTGTACATGTATAATTAGAACCGAAAAAGATATAAATGTATGGTTTATGTCCTGAAAATAAAATACGTCAAGGGGATATCGACCTATCTTGAACTGTTGTGAAATTGTCAGGGACGGATTTAGGCTTGGGCATGGCGGGCATCCGCCCACCCCCCTCAAAATATGCATGTCTTTGATCCCTGGTTGAGATACACCCGAATATAAAATTGGTAGTTGTGCACTGCTTCTCTGCCTAGCCATTCGGCAAGGTCAGCTTGAATGGTCAAACATTCTCTTCCTGAAATGCATGAAAAAATGGAGGATAATAAATCACAATCGACAAAAACTAGATAGAAATGGACATTATTCAAGTGACAGGTTAATATAAAAAGCTAGCTATCAATTTCAATATGCATTGAAAACACAGGCCCCCATTTCAGACAGAGCCTTGCTCTCTACGTACTACCACTCTTGGGTGGTAATGGGATCTGTGCTTTAATATTATGCTTTATAGCCCACCATTGCATGACCATGTAGAATATAATTTCCTACATTGTACCTATGACTTTGAAAGTAATACCTATTTATACTGTAATTAATAGAGGATGAAGTCCCCATAATGGTACTCAACAGCGATAGAATCAGATACCGAATACAATGTCCAGTGGACATTATGTCAATGACTTTTGTATCTGGCTCCATTGAGTGTGGTGCTCTGAATAGCTGCAAAATCATAACTACTGCCATTTTTTAAAATATTTAGTAATCTGAATGGTCACAACTAGTAAGTATAAAAAATATAATAAACGAGCAACCCCAATGGCTACATGTTTACAGCTGGGGACTGATACAATTTCAACTTACAAAGTTTTACCAAATTGTGTAATTTGTGAAAAAAAAATTAATTGAAGATGATGTAAAGCTGTAAAAGGCATACATTTTTTTTAAATGTCAATTTTCTCTACTGCATGCTCTTACGGGTTACACCTGCCTCATAGTATAAATGTATTTGTAATTTTTAACTTACCAGAATCAACTGGTACAATATGCCAGTGCTCGGCACTGGCGGCAGTGGTTGCACAAGTTCTTCCCTGGTCTGATTTCTGAAGACCGGTCTGCATTTTATTGTTCACATCCGGGAAATTAAAACACTGTATCGTTATGCAAAAGCTTCTATTTTATGCTTTTCGTAACATTTTTATCCAGTAGAACTAGATATTTGTCATTTTTTATCAGTATTTTATTTCACAAAAAGATATTTTGCTTTTAACATTGAACTCAATGCTATGTTAATGACGAATCTCAATGCATTTGAATGGGAGATGAGGGCCCATTCTCATGAAATCACGGAGTCACGTGACGAGACTTACATACCCTAATTGCAAACTGAAAAATAACAAAGCTTTGTGTGAAAATCAAATTGTGAACGAGTACATTAAAAGTACCTCCCAATATCTTATGGAAGTGTATGAACTTTTATTCTATGTAATTCTTGATACAGGTATAATGCCAAACTTGGCTTGTTGGCAATATCATTCCAATATACATTGTATAAGAATAAGGACTAAAAACGTTTGGCCGACCACAATTGTGAGCTGCATTGGCAAACTTTTTACTGCTATTTTGAGCGAACGCCTTAACAGTTATTAGGAAAATTTTTCATTACTGAAAAAATCAGAATGGCTTTCCCCAGGGATATTCAGCTGTACATAATTTATTTACCCTATATTCATTTTTTGAAACACTGAAACAGAAAAAGAGAAATTAAGTTATACTGTGTCTTTGCAGATCTTGAGAAGGCGTTTGATAGTTTGAAGAGATGGGCTATGGCATGAATGTATTATAATTAGTACATTGTATCAATGGTAAAATGTTCAGTGTTATACAAAATATGTAAACGGATTGTTTATGATAAATGTACACCAGAATATCAGAATATTTCCCCTCGTGAAATTGGAGTTAGACTAAGTGAAAACCTTTCACCTTTCTTGTTTGCATTGTTATTAAATGATTTAGAAGACTTTATGAACAAGTATGATATCTTAGATTATAACTTCGTTGTCAGATGAAATAGAAAATGAATTAAGTTTATTTATGAAAATATTTAAATTGCCATAATCACGCAGATGATACTATACTTATAACACCAAAAGATTAACACAGATTGTTTTCATCAGTATTGTGTAACGTGGAGACTTAAAGTTGATGTATAGAAAACAAAAGTTTTGTGTTTTTGTAATGTCAGAATAACAAATAATCCAAGATTATTGTTTAATAACAGAAATAATGACATTGTGAATGAGTTCAGGGATACTTCTATCGAAAACCGGCAAGTTTGCAAAAGCAATACAATTGCAAGCAGATAGAGGAGGAAGGGTCATGTATGAAATTCTAAAAAGGGGTAAATATGACAATTTATCAAATTGAATCGTCTGTCAATTACAAAATGTAGATATATTTGATAAGACTATAAAACCCATTCTTCTATATGACTCAGAGGTACGGAGCTTTAGTAATATTGATTGTACTGAAAGAGTGCATCTTAAATTTTGTAAATCATTACTGAATTTGAGAATTACAACATAAAATTGTATGGTATACTTTGAACTTGGACGATATCCGCTTATTTTAGATGTGAAGCAGAGAATGATTTCTCATTGGACTAAACTTTTAGCAGGAAAACCATCAAAGCTATGTTCTGTTGTGTATACATTAATGCACGTTATGCATTCACAAAATCGTCATATTTCCTTAGTTAATTCATCTAATAAAAGAAGATACTAGGTTGTCATATATATTGATTTCCAAAACATTTGTAAGTGATATACGGCTGAAACTGACAATCAATCTACGTGATCTGTTCCAACGAGAGTGGAACAATGTGATTAATGAAAATTGGAAAGCATTTCAACTTCGACATTTAATGATAAAGAATTTTTGGTTTTGTTGTTATAGATTTTGAAAAACAAACCATCGTTTACCTATTGGGCATGGTAGATGGACTAATGTTCAAGGAGAATATAGATACTGTACTCTCTGCAATATGAATGAGATTGGTGACGAGTTTCACTATATAATGATATGTCTTTTTTAAATCAATCTAGGAAAGATGTTTATTAGTAGGAATGTTTATCAACATCCCAATATTATTAATTTCTAATATGCCACGAACCTAAATGATAAACTTGAACTTTTGAGACTACATTTGTATGTAAATTTGTCAGAATTATAAAGAAATATGTTGAGCCTCCTGGTTAACCTGTTGATAAATTACGTTATTATTTATATAGTTGAAGTACCATTCTGTGTACGAATGGATGGCACATAATTTTTTTCTCAGTTTGGTCTTATTTTCCTCAAATATATTCAATACATCTAGTTATTTAGATTTATTCTGAAGCATCTGTTACATAGATATTTTTACTGGCTATACAGGGGAAAGGGCCGGACAATTTTCCCGTCATCTTTCCATGGTGCATTTCAACTGAATTTGATCTATCAATTTCTTAAAAAGACAAACTTTATTTCATATTCCAATACTTCACCCATTGCATCCAAAATTTTCAATTATAAAAAGCTATTGCAGAACCTCGAGATTGAGGACTTCAAGACTAAACCACCTGACTGTTCTTGCAAAAACTCTACATTCAAAAATGGTCCTTTCGGTCACGTCGTTACGGGAGATTTGTTCATCATCGAAAACGAATATTCTTTGTAAAGGTCCCAAGTACCGTGAACCACGCTCCATAAATTGGAATTATAACTTTAAAGTTCTTATGAATGCCGTGGAGGACTATGCAAGAAAATGGATAAAACGAGAACAAGAAGACATTGATTCTCTGTCAGAGTGGTTAAAGGCTGCGAGGTCTTTAATTTTGAAACAAATAAAAGTTTTAAGTAGGTCAATTAGTGCCAATGCTACATCAGTTTTCAAAGACCCCGATGTAGCAAAAACATTGTCTACTGTACATGATGTTGTCGTACCAGCAGACAAAGCCCAAAACAACATTGTTTTTGTCTGCAAAACGTCTTGCATCCAACATTTATTATCAGAGGTAGGCGTAGAAAATAACAGAAGTGCTAAGACCTATACTGCTACCACACTCTCCAAAGAAGAAATTGTGGAAAACCATAAATCTGTGCTATCCTCTTTTGGTCTCTCTACCAAAGACGATGACTGTGATTTACCGTCTATGTACTGGATTCCCAAACTCCACAAGAATCCATACAAACAACGTTGCGTAGCTGGATCTGCAAAATGTACCACCAAACTTTTTCAAAACTTTTAACTTCTATACTCACAGCTGTCAAAGAGAGTTTGCAGTCCTATCACAAAATTTGTTACTCCCGTAGTGGTATTAATTCAAGGTGGATCCTGAAAAATTCGAAAGATCTTTTGGAGACAATCAGTTCAAGACTATTATCAGAATGTAATAGCATTAAAATCTATATTTTTTCAACACTGTACACTTCTATTCCGCATACTCAGTTAAAATCCCGACTTAAAACATTATACATCGTTGTTTTTTCCAAAAAAGATGGTACACCTAGATACAAATATATAGTTCTTGGTAGGGATTCCTCATACTTTGTAAGAAATAATTCCAAATCATCTTCCAAATATACAGAAGATGTTTACAAAATGTTGGAATTTTTTATCGACAACATATTTGTCCAGTGTGGTGGACGCGTTTTCCAACAAACGGTCGGCATTCTAATGGGAACTAATTGTGCTCCTCTACTTGCCGATCTATTCCTTCTCTCTTATGAGGCTGACTTTTTAGCTGATCTAATCCGAAAGAAAGAATATCGTTTGGCTAGATCCTTTGATCTCAGTTTCCGCTATATAGATGACGTATTATCTTTAAACAATCCTAATTTTGGGGATTTAATACATCGCATCTACCCAAAAGAACTTGAGATAAAGGATACTACAGACACTGTGAAGTCAGCCTCATATCTTGACCTACACTTAGAAATCGATGGTAAAGGAGAACTATGGACCAAACTTCACGACAAACGTGATGACTTTTCATTCAAAATTGTCAACTGTCTTTTCATTTGTGGCAACATCCGTTCAGCACCTGCGTATGGAGTGTTCATATCACAACTCATACGTTATGCCAGAGCTTGCCGAGACTACGCAGACTTTTTGTATCGAGCTAGAATTCTAACAAATAGGCCTCTGGAGCAGGGTTATGTTGCTACAAGATTAAAGTCATCACTACAATAGTTTTATGGTGGTCATCATGAACTCGTGGATCCTTACGGTGTATCCATCTGCCCCATGAAAACTGATTTGTTCAACGGGTCATAGTTTTCCTTTCCTCTTTCGTCTACCCCGGACTTGACTTTTCATGAGCAACTCGGCGGGTGTTTCTAGAAAAGCAGAGGACGCTTACTCTACCAGTGCACCTGGTCCATGCTCCCAGTTTTTAGTGCAGTCCGAGTTGCTCATTTGCTTTTGTTACTTTGTATGTGTGATTTTAGTTACTTTATGTTCTTTGTTGTGTATATCTGTTTTCCATGTCTGGTCTTTGTCCCTAGATTGCATTCTGTTGATAACCGCTATAACCTTGGTTCCCTTGATTACGCTTACAAACAATTTCCTGTTTACTGGTTATTTCTAGAGGTTATAATGTATAAATACTTTATTGAATAAAAATAAAAATATCTGCGTTTTATTTCTTCATGTGCCACACCTTATATACATTATTTATCTGATTCTAAGACTAGAGAAGTACTTGAATATGTTATCAGTAATCTCTGTACCTGTACATGATGGCGATGAAAATAAAGATATATATTTTTATATAGCGCAGCTGGCCGAGTGGTCTAGGGCGCTGGACTTCGTGCAGGTGATGTTCCCAGCTAGCACAAAAACGTAATAAAAATGTTTCCTTAAAAGACTGAAAACATTTTTCGGAAATATTTTTAAAACGTAAAAATGTATGGTTGCAGAAATGTTATAATAACGTTTTCAATAGCCATTATATATGTTATTATAACGTTTCCATAAAAAGACTGAAAACATTTTTCAGAAATGTTTTTACAACGTAAAAATGTATGGTTTCACAACTGTTATAACAATGTTTTCAACAACCATTCACTATAGTGCTATTATAATGTTTTTCAATAACATTCTTTTTTTCAAAACAAATTGTATTATGAATATTTTTATGCAAAAATTGCATACACATACAACAGGTTTAACATGAGATAAGAAATTTGTAGAGTTCTCTATATTTTGTAGATGTAGCAACAAACTAAACGAAATTTTAAAGATAGGTTTTGTCAGTTCACTTATTCATCTTCAGGCATTTCAAGCAGTGTCCATTTCCGTTCTTTGGTTTCCTTCAAACAGGAAGTGGATATCCATGGGACCAAACTTCATACATGTGTTTTATAATTAAAACTTTACTTAAGTTCAGCAAAAACTGAGTTGGATCCAAGAGGGGCCCAGGGTCCCCCCTCATATTTGAAAAACATGATTTTTTGGAAAATTAATGATACTACCCATAGTGAGCCCCCTCAAAGGTCATACTGATTTATGTAAAACAGTTATTTCATATTGCGGTCAAATGAATACACGGATACACGGAAAGACTAACAAATGCCATGAGCACTAGTCATTAATATTAGGAATATTAAACCATTAGATGTGAGCTTCTTTTGTAATCCTTATTCCCTGCAAAAGAGAAAGATCATGTGTATTTCTTATAAAGAAATAAATTAAAATGACAAGCATTATATAATCAAAACTGTGAACTGATTAGCTCGATCCAAATCCTCGGAGAGGGTAAAATCCTACAATAAACAACAACAACAAAAACTAAAGAATTTTCAAAAAAGGAAGAAAAACAAACATTCTACATTTTTATCTTTTCGGGCCATTATTCTAAAATAGTAGGGGCCAAAATCACTGTCCTGAACGAGCCCGATTTAGATTTTTTTGGACCTGGTTTCGATGACGCAAGATGGCGGACGGGCACTTTGACGAAAGGTAGGTATCTTATATATCTTTCTGATTCGACCTTATGCAGACTTGTAACTGCTTAAAATTTTAACGCACAAATAGCAACTATCTTCTATTTTATTAACAATACTCGTATACGGGTAATAATATATTTAATCTCAGCAGAACATCGATTGAAATCTTGTTTAATGTGAAAAAAAAAAACGAAATCAACCAGAGGGTCGAGCATTCTTTCCATCATTTCATATTATATGCGCTCTTATTTTTGAATAAAACCGTTGTCTATAATAATTTTATTCAGGCAAAAATCATTCCCGTATAAAAAAATTAACATGTAATTAACTGCAGATTTATGGCGTTTACAAAATAGCCAATGACCTGGTTTAGATTAATCAATCATTCAGTGACCTTGAGCACTTTTCATTCGAAAAGTTCCCGGTTTAGATAAAACAAGAGACCCGGTTTAGACCTTCCAGGTTCTGAGGACCCGATTCAAATCATTGAAAACTTTCATTTAGCTGTCTTTACAATGTACTGCAAGTGCGATTGATAGCAAAGAAGCTGATAAACATTTTAATTTTTGTTGTCGTGTCGATTCGGAAAGTACCTCGTCACACTTAAAACCTTAAAACACTGAACAGAAATCAACAAAAAATCTATTGTCGTCGCACAGAGTCAAGATTTCAATCGATGTTATGTGAAGTTAAAGGCATTTTCGTCCGTATACGAGTATTGTTAATAAAATAGAATTTATCATTGCTGTTTGTGCGTTACAATTTTAAGCAGTTACAAGTATGCGTTAGGTCGTACCAGAATAATATACAAGACACCTACCTTTCGTCAAAGTGCCCGACCGCCATCTTGCGTTATCGAAACCAGGTTCCAAAAAATCTAAACCGAGCTCGTTCAGGACAGTGATTTTGGCCCCTACTATTTTAGAATAATGGCCCGAAAAGATAAAAATGTAGAATGTTTGTTTTCCTTCCTTTTTTTGAAAATTCTTTTTTTTTATTGTGGTCCTTATTTAATTCTGGTAGACTTTGGTGATTACGCACAATTTTCGAGTTTTAAGGGTAAAAATATCTACTTTTTTCATTTTTGGTCCGATGTCAATTTTTTTGTTGTTGGATTCCTTATAAAAATCTCTCAATCAGAATACATATATATCTTGTGTTTTTTTAGTTACACTGGGTCAAAGGGACCACACCCCCCAAAAATGGCTTTTTTGTCCGATTTGATTTTTTTATTTTGGATTTTCCATGAAAATCGATATCTTTGTCTACATTTTCCAATCTCCTTTTTAATTTTGGTCTGATTTTGAAAATTTTTGATTGAATTTCATATTTTGTGCAAACCATTTGTTTGGTCCATAATAAATTTTAAGTCCTTATGCTTGAATGTGTAAAAAATTAATGTTGTGTCCACACTTGCCCCAACTGTTCAGGGTTTGGATCACTGTGGTCGTATCATGCTGCGCTCGGCGAAGCTTTACATTAGCACATGCCGTATTGCACCTCTTATTTGATTTCTAGGAAACGAAAAGGGATATCAACAAGAAAACATAATTTGCTCACAGTTTTACATGTACAAGTAGTTTTTTTTTAATTAGGCTACACCAAAAAGACATGGTTTCTATTATTTTGATTCTAATAGGACTAGTTTCTTCATATTTTTGAATAGACGCAGCCTCTGAATCACACGAAATGTTGGTCATGTGTTTATCTCTTTTTTCGTCCCTGTGGCACGTCATATAAGAATGATACATTCATTGATTTTACATTTTGTACATTTGTATAGCAAATATCTCATGCAGTTGAGAAAGAGAACGGTTGAGTCAAAGTGAGCACTCTACCCTAAGACCATCGAGGCGTTTCTTCTTATAAGGAAAAGCAAGCGATATAATCATTGATAGATTAAAACATGGCATTGCGGTCGTATAATGTTATCATTCTGCTGTCGTCGTCATCGCCGGCGTCGGCGTTGTCGTCCGTAGACAATTCCACGTCCACTCAATAACTTGGGTATAAGTGTTTTGATATTTATGGAATTATACCACAAGGTGTCATACTACAACAGGAAGTCTGACATTGATTTTTGTGGTTGTGACTTGAACCGTTTAGGAATTAGGGGACTGAATGGGGTCAAAACTGGCCTTTTCATGACACACAAACAATAACTGGATGATGTGAATATATAGAACTCTTTGAAATTTTACCACAAGGTGTCATACAACAAAAGGAATGCCGGGATTGATTTTTAGGGGGTGTGACTTTAGGTCTTAACTATTTAGGAATTTTTTGATATTATACGACAAGGGTGCCATACTACCAAAGGAAGGTTCAGGGTTATGACATGAACTATCTTAGAATCAGGGGCCAAAAGGGTCCAGAAAAGTGCATTTGTATGTTCGGAAAATAACTTGAGTAAACGTGAACGAATTTTTTAAAAATTTTACCGCAGTGTGTCATTTTACAAAAAGAGAGTTGGAATTGAATTGGGTGTGTGCCTTGAACTATTAAGGAATGAAGGGTTTTTTTTTAAAGGGGACAGAAACCAAACCTTTTTAAATTTTAGACAATGACTTTAGTAAAATTGAATGGATGTCTTTGAAATTGTACCATAATGTGCCACACTAACAAAGGAGGGCCTGGATTAATTACCGGGGGTTGTGACTCGAACCATTTAAGAACGAGGTGCCCAAAAATATAATGTAATAGCTATATCGCAATTTACGACATATTATATACATATAACTTTATTCTTATAAACCGATGTAGGTACAAAGGTATGCAGAAAAACAAATTACATCAAAACATTATTATTTGTTCAAGTTGACGAGGAGGGATAAAACATCTTATTTAATATAAATACACAAGTTAATACAAAATGAAATAACGTCATAGGGAATCCAATATATCATTTATCTTACGAATAAATATACTCAAGTATTTTTAGTTTTGACTATTTCTTCTGATTCATTATTTTCTTGAATTTAACATTGCAATTTGTTATGAGTTGCCTATCTATATTTTTCCGATCGTCATTCAATAAAGTGAATTCCATAATATAATGGTATTCATCCCCAATAGTTGTGTTACACGAATGACATAGTCTTTGATCTCTCTGAATATTTATCCATCTTCCAGTTTCTACTGGCAGCTTGTGGTTTGTCGTCCTAAATTTTGCTAATGTTACTATGTCTTTATCACTAAGTATTCCAAATAATTTTCAGATTCCAAAGATTCTTTGTATATTCGGTAGTTTATGGATTTAGGTGAAGTTTGTTTTTTTCCAAACCAGAATTGTCTAAACTGATCTTCCAGTCTGTCTTTAATTATTTTCTGTAAGTTCGATGTTGTATTCTGGCAACTCCAGAGATAAGAATAACCGCAAGTATCAAGTATATTTTTAATTTTGTCGAGCTATTTTGATCGGAACGTTGTTTCCTGACTTAAAATGTACATGTAACGGAAAATAGCAGCACTCAGTTTCATGTCTTTGCCTAATAAGATTTTGGACCGAAATGACACCACCCTGGACTTTATATCGATTTCAGTGGGATATTGTCCTAGTTCTCCATAGACCATATCACTTTTTAGCGCATGACAAGTGGCCCTAAGCGGCTTCTGTACATTGATTTGTTGGTAACACAGTGCATATATGTTTAAACAAAAAAACCTCTTCAACTTAATGAATCTCTACCCTTTAAAGTTTCTACCATTTATCATAATTCAGTGCAGCGTTGCCATACACCGAGTATGATATCTTCCAGTTGTTATAATTAAATTTAATATTTTTATAAGAGCTTTTCGGAGACGAAGAAGTTGCTGATGATGTGATGCTGACAAACGATCCGCGTGAACACAAGAAGCTTGGGCGTCTGGTTAGAAATTTTAATCAGAAACTTTGGGACGAAAATTGTATGAATATAGTGGAAAGGGGAAACTTTGCAAAAGTAAGTATTGCCTATTTTTCAATTGATCAGAAAGCAGTAGCTTGAAAATGTATCGAGTAGACAACTCGTCTGGTAACCCTTTAGTGTTTATACTCTTTTTTTTTATAATTACCTCTTACAACTGATTAAAAAGGCTGTGAACACTGTGAAAACTGCAGTTGCCGTAGGTAACGCTTGACATTGCTCGTATATTAGTATGACGCTGTCGTCATCGTGTTTCGTCCGTGTCGTCGTCGTCCGTAGACACTTGGCTTTTAAACTTCAGTATTATTTAAATGATCTTTATAAGATTTTGTAAGAAGGTTTCAAACCACAATTAAAAGGAAGGTTGGTATAGATTTAAGGGTTATGGCCTCATCTGTTTTAGAATTAGGGACCAAAAAGGGGCTTAAAACAAGCATTTCGTGGAATTTAAGTATATAACTCCAATAAAAGCATAGGAATGTCTATGATATTCCTTCACAATTAGGAAGACTGGGATTGATTTTGTGAGTAAAGACTTTTAACTTTTCAGAAATTAGGGGCGAAAAAGGGGGACCAGAAACATGCAATTTCGTCATGTCCAGACAATAACTTGACCATTAGTGAATAAATCTTTGTGAAATTGTATTACATGTACAAGGTGTCATACCACAAACGGAAGATTTAGATTGATTTTTTTGGGTTGTGACTTGAGCCAAGTAGGAATGACGGGCGACAAAGGGACAAGAAACAAATAGCTTGTTTATTTCTGGTCTGATTTTGAATTTTTGTTTTTAATTATATTTCTCATGAAAATTCCTGCCTGTATTTTTCAATCAGATTTCAGATATCTCTTAAGGTTTTTGAGTTATAAGTGGCCAGAGGGGACCACAACCCCAAAAATGTTTGGTGCGATTTTTAATTTTTTTTATTGGATTCCGTATGAAAATCCCAGCAAAAATACATTAGCTTTAAGAAATAGTTGCTTACCAAATTTACCCTATGGTTTACTGTTCTTGAGATAATGAGGTACAAAATGATCAATGAACGCACCCTGAAGCAGAACTTCATACTAAAATTGAATTTCAAAATATTGTGCAATGTTGTGTCCAAATGAGTTGTTATGTCCATAATGAACTGTAAGTCCCCATGTTTACTGTGTCAAAAACTACTATTGTCTCCACACTGTACTCAGTTCAAGTTGCTGTGATCTTATCATGCTGCGCTCGGTGAAGCTTTTTTTTATATTTTTGGTGTCACATATATTTAGATAATACTAAGAATTTATGAAGGTTTTGAGCCCATACGATACCACACATACAGGAAATTTAAGCAGAACTATTATGGCAATTGTTTGTTAACAATTGAAAGAACTATCTCTTTGTAATATACACGTAAAGACATTTTGTTTGATACATAAAATGCTACCTTCTACAACAGTTTGGATTTTTTGCACTTGGTAACCTAGTCAGATGCAATTGTCGATGTTTCCAACATTAGTTTTGTAATGTAACCTTAACGACCATTCATTAGATATACAAGAACCCTACTTTCTGTGAACTTTAGCATTTTGTACTTATTAACCCCAACTGGGTTCTTTTCTGTATAAAAAAATGATATTTGAGATGTATACGTTATGACCTTTAATTTGATATGCGACAACCTAACTATATCAAAACTTAAGTTTTGCACTCATTGACCTCCTCCAACTCATTTATTTCGAGTCAAAACATCGATATTTCGGATGTACGCTTTAAGACCTGTCATTTGATATGCAACAACCTTACCCTCCAATAACTTCAAATTTTAGCACTCAATGACCCTACTCTTTGAACATGTATGACTTATCGAGGTTGAAACTGATTTTTTTTAATGTGCCCATTTAGACCTTCAAAATGATATATCACATGACCCCTTCGACGAAGTTGAAAAAATGATGCAATATCAAATCTATAAATAGGTATTAATGAAATGTATAAAGCCATTGGAAAATATGAAAATTTTAAGTTGTTGTAGTATCGTTGGTTTTTTATATTGGTCCTTGGAAGTTTGTCAAACAGTCGTACTTTATCATATCTTTGATAATGTGAACTGATTACGGGGCGCCGAATGGGACTCTTGTGATTTTTGTACTCAAAATTCAGTTTTGTACAGACAAAAATGAATTTTTTTCAAGAAAAATAAATT
Organism: Perna viridis; assembly: GCA_037379345.1. NCBI lineage: Eukaryota > Metazoa > Mollusca > Bivalvia > Mytilida > Mytilidae > Perna > Perna viridis. Next base: position 541,484 of record CM074524.1, on the reverse strand, counting down.
CAGATTAACAAAATTTATAACGTACTACAAATTTTCAATTTTGTGTCACAAAAGTCAATTCTCTGTCACAAAAAAAGCAACCGCGGGTCTCGCAGACATGGCAAGGTAAAGTGGACAAACATGCCTATTTATAAATATTTATAAACAATTATAAATATTTATAATTCATTTATTAATATTTATAATTAATTTATTAATATTTATAATTAATTTATTAATATTTATAATTAATTCATTAATATTTATAATTCATTTATTAATAGCGAGCGCCGCGAAGTGGTGTGAGCTCTACGGTTATTACGCTCCCGAAGGTTCTATATACTTATGGCGAGAAAAAGCATCAATATCCGGTTTGTACCTGCATTTTCAGGAGCTGAAAAACAGCATAATGGCAGCTTCATTTGCGTATACTTGTACATGTGCGATTGAAAGCCAAACCAGTCTCGAAAAATATTTGCTAGTTTCGATAATTAAATACAAATCGAATCATACCTTTTCCAAGATAGGGTTGGCCTTATAGTCTGCAGTACGGCGCCTAGATGTTTACGAAAATTACGTAACCAATATTACCCATAATTCTCGGGTCATAAAAATTGCGAAACGAAAAAGAACCAAAACGAAACGAAAGTAATCGATAAAAGAAAGAATCGAAAAGAATCAATTCGATAACATAAATCAAATCGCAATAAAAACATAATCAAACTCGAAACAGAATGAAGCGAAACTAAATTGAATAAAAAATATATTTTAAATTACAAGAACCATAATGTTTATCCATGCCGGACAATGCGACCCAAAGACATTTCGGACCATGAAAACCAATAATTCCTTATGAATGCCGGACATTTTGGCCAATAGACATATCAGACCATGACAATAAGTATAATGCGTTAGGACATATATAAATGCAAAAATTACCATATTTGAAGGTTGTAAATATAATATATCAAATCTGAGGACAGAGCTGACAAAAATTATCAAAGTTGTTTTTTAATTAATGTTTCTTTGGGAGCGTTAAAAGGTTTCACCTTCATCATAGTACGTGTAATTTCTAAATTTTCCTTAAGGTTCCCCAATATACTAACGAAACAAAGTCATGTCCCGGAAGTAACAAAAATCGACTGTCCTTACGGAGAAAATTCATTATTTCCTTCGATCAAACAAATAAAAAAATATAGGTTAGGATTATGTTTCAGTAAAAAATAAATTCATCTTATCTGATAGTTTTTCAAGTCTTTCTAATTTGTTTTACTTATTTAAAGAAGTGAATGTTATGTTTTTAAAAACTTCGGGAAACACGTGGATGTACGTACGTGTATCTCCGTTGTTACACTGTTGCTGTTGTAAAGAACCTAACTCGCCTTGGAAAAAAACATAACTCCGATTATATTATCGAAGCATGACGGTGGCAGAATGCGGCCATGAAGAAAAAAAAATATTATGTTGTTCCCTCAAGAAAGCATGTAGTTCAAACAAGATAAGTTTCTCGTTCCCTCAAGAAAATATGTTGTCCCCTCAAGATACTATTTCGTTCCAAGATACATATATCGTTCCCACAAGATAATATGTCGCTCCCACAAGATAAATATCTCGTTCCCACAAGATAATATCTCGTACCCACAACATATTTATATTTATTTATGTACACACAACTCTCATTCTGCACAAGGGGACTAAGGAGTCAAGACGTGATGGTCACAGTGACTTAAAGAGATTGATCCCGAAAAGGTAAAGCGCCTCTTAACGCACACTAGCTCACTATTCCCTAACCCCCAAACATTAAAATCTATCGTTGGTTCAAATTTCAGACAAAAAATGTAACTCTTATTGGAGTTAGGGTCCTTGAAAGTGTCATTTTTTGTGTATGAATTTTTCTAGTTTTTTTCTTATTATTTAGAAAACGGAAGCAGATTGATGTTCAAATAACATTTGAAAATTGTTAAGCATTGTAAGATCTATTCCTGGTGCATTTTTCAGAAATATGTGTTGATCCTTCTTTGAGTTACGACAATTGAAAGAGTAATTCTTGGTGATTTTTTCCAGTTATAGCAGATTATTAAGAAAACAATGACAGACTGATGATTAATGTAATTGAGAAAAAATGGTTGGAATAATAATGTGTGTCATTTGTTAAAATTTCAGAAAAATTTGTTGATCCTTTTTAGAGTAATAGCTCATAAAAGTGTCATTTTGCTGATTATTTCGGAAATAATAGCAGATTACTTGAATGTAAATAGGAAAAAATAATTAAAAGCTTGATCAAATAAGATCTATTCTTCATGCAAATTTGCATAAGTATTTGGCCATCTGTAGTTTATACATTTGTGTAACCAGGTGAGCGATTCAGCTCTCTAGAATCTTTAGTATATGACGTTGCGCACGCTACTGCGGCAGTGTTGAAAAACACACCTATCTCAACTATAAATGACTATTGTATACAATTAATTATTATTATGTGAAAGCTCTATACTCTTGGAATGTGGACTAATAATAAGTTCTGAATATTTGTCACAAATGGTACTTCTAATTTTTTATAATCTATTAAACTTTCCAAAGACCCGTAAAAAAAGTAAAAATTCCTTATGTCAGGTGTAACACTGAGCAGTTTCAAAAAAGCTAAAATAGTGAATTGCGTATTGCAAAGGGTATCAAATTTGCCAAATTTTGCATGGAAGAATAATTTCATGTGTTCTTTTTGAGATAGTTATCAAAATTGCGTTAATTTTAGGCAAAAAAAAAATATTCAATGCAAAAATGAAAGTGTTGGTAAATGGTCAGATTTCTAAGAGCGTTCAGTAATCATTCTGTTATTAATGTCATAACTTATTTACACAATATTCTTTTCCGATTAATTTTTCCAAAAATGTACATACTTTCAGCAATTCTACGTCGGCATTTGACGAAATTTCCAGTACAAACAAAAAAGTTACATCTTTTTTGAAAACGTCTAGCGAAATGTCGGATGTCAATACTTTCCGGGTAATTCGTTGAGAAAATGTCATGCTCCAACGCAATTCTACAATCCATTGCCAATTTCTTCTATGAAATAATGATACTTTATAATTAGTACATACACTTAGGAATACACATATTTCATTTTTTATGGTTTAAACCATTTAAAACGGATAAAATTCGACCAAAACAAATGTGAGTATATGTTGTATCTATGATTGAACGGTAAGTAGATATTCAGGTAAAAAAAACATTTGCAGACGAGTATGGAAAAATGCAAATTTTCCTTTCTGTAGTACCACTCATGAAATACATATTCCAAGTTCTGGAAAACATCAAGGTTACTCTCTTGCTCCCCACCCGTCACACATTCCATCTAGGGATGTGCTTAGAGATCTCTAGCTAAAAGCACAAAGGTAAAAGAAGTTCTTGGTCTTTCTTCAAAAAACAAAAAACAAAAAAAAATATAAAAAGCCACACAAATGAGTTGTTTAAGTAACATGTTCAACTTGACTTGAAATATCTCAACGGCTATAAGAGATTGGATGGTATCTGGTCAGTGGATCAGGGATGATGTTTTAAGGCTCGTTAACCAAGTGTTATGTGCAGAATGTTAAGCACCCGTCCAACGCGAACATAGATATAGCCATTAACAAAAACTTGATCAGATCAATTCTGCGGAAGATGTATTTCAAGATAACTTTTTTCTTGTAAGGTTACTACCTATATGTAAAATGTACCCACTAACTAATTGGAAATGTCAACCTGTCTGCAACTTGTTGCTGAGATGACAATGACCAAAAACATAAAATCAATCATGCAGAAAATACACGTCAAGGCGACTTTATCCTGGTGCGCATGTTAGTTATTATCCAGCAAGTCATATCCACTTTCTGACTGACCAAGCATACATGTACTTCCACCACTGTGGTTGCTAAGGTATGGAAATTCAATCATGTTATCATAAAAACTTCAGGGTGACCTAATTCTTGTAATCATGACATATGTGTTGGTGACTATCCAAGATATATCCAGTGACCAAATATCAACCCTTAACTACGGGTTCCCTGTGCAGGTCCGGGTGTTAAAAGAATAGGCCTGCAGCAGCGCTAAGCTTGTCGTAAAAGGCGACTAAATAGTGCTCAGAATTCTAGCCGGGGGCTAGGGCGCTCTGCCCACAAAGCAACTGGGATGTGTGCCCCAGGTGGTGGAATGGGGTACCCCTGGCGTGTTACATGCTGGGGTTGTCGGGCTATACTGACCGCAAACCATAGTGGTGAACCGTGTTGGGAAAGATGCCACGTTCCTCGCACGTTAAAGAACCCTACTGTGGTATTCTCCCGGAGTAAGAACCATAGGGCTCCGCCACAGGAGGCTAAATTGCCCGACCCTACCCACCTCTCCCTATTTCCAGTGGCAATCAAAATTTGTCGACCCTAATGTCCTTGTGTCCCATCCCTTTTTCATCTCATCATCGTTTCATGTTCATTTTGTCATCAATTTCATGTTCATCGTCTGGGTATAGCTGAAATATTGCTGCTCGGACGTTAAAACCCAACAAACAAATAAGAAAATTAACTACGGGTAGTTTCTGAGATATTGAACTTAACTGAAAACTTGTTCAAAGCCATTGAAATATGTAGATTAAGGGGATCTACTTATGGTAAGGACAGTTTAAGTGCCAAAATTTATTCCCAAAATAAATAACATTCCTCTACAATGTTGATGAATTATGAAACGTTATCGAAAACTTGGTAATAAGAGTGAGACATTTAAAACATAGGTAATCTATCGATTACGAAGCTCACCTCGTTTTTCAGTTTTCAAGAAACTACTTGGATTGACAACAAACTCAGACTAAAAAAAATTACCAATCAAAACTTCTTTATGAAAAAAAAAAAAAAACAAGAGTGCAGAATATACAAAGGAGTATAAACATCATTAAATAATCATCACAAGATATAAGAAAAGCCTACTGGTGCTACATCCAAAACTTTATATTTGACTTGCTAGCATGCGAGCCTGATAAAAACAGGAAAACATCCAAAAAATCTCTTTACTTACTTCAAAGGTATGAAAAACGACAACAACGGCAGAGCAGCACTATGAAATAATGGCACACTTACTGAAAATCCATTTGAAAAAGCAAACATCTTCAACTGTCAATTCGAAAAAGCATTCCAAACTGAAACTACTGATAAACCACTACCATATAAAGACAAATCAACTCATCCACTAATGGAAAAATCAACATCACAAAATAAGGTGCAATTAAACTCTAAAACAAATAAATCCACACAAAGCCATTGGCCGGATCTGATATGTGGACAGGGACTGAAAGAACTAAGTACAGATGTGGCAATATGCATCTGTACATGCGAAAAAAACCAAAAAAACACTGAAACCGGTAGAATACCAATAGATTGTGGTATAGTGCAAATGTTCGCCCAGTCTTCAAAAGAGGAGAAAAACACAACGTAATAAACTATTGACCAATATCACTCAAATGCATTCTCTGCAAAATCAAAGAGCATATCATTGCAAGTAGCGTAATGAAACACCTTGAGCGTAACAACATCTTACACGGCCTTTTGCATGAATTTCACCATTCAAGATCCTGCAAAACCCAGTTAGTTTCATTTATTCAAGTACTTGCTCAAAATAACAACAGCAACATTCAGACGGATGTAATTGTGGTGGACTTTGCCAAAGGCTTTGACAAGGTCCCGCACAAGACTCCTTTATAACCTCAGTCACTATGGAATAGATTATTACATCTTAAAGTGGATTGACGATTTCCTTTCACTAAGAACACAGACAGTCTTTGTTGAAGATGAGACTTCAGAAACAATTCATGCCACATCCGGTGTATTACATGGAAAGTACTGGGTCCTATACTGTTTCTGTATACATCAATGACTTTAATGACTACATCAAACATAGTATCTAACGGCTTTTTGCAGATGACAGCATCATATCGAAAACTATCAAAAATACACAGATGCTGAACAGCTCCAAGAAGATCTATCAACTGCAGCTGAATGGGAGGAGGACTGGCTCATGTCCTTCCATCCTGAAAAGTGATCAGTTCTCCATGCAACAACGAAGAAAAATCCAATACAGCATAACTACATGTACACACTCTTCAACGTGTACTACAAGAAGAAATCGCTACACAATATCTTGGACAACATCAAATGGAACAAACACATAGACAACATAACACCAGCAGCCTCAACACAACTAAACTTTATCAAACGTAACCTAAAAGTTGACTCATAGGCCAAAACTAAAATACGGCAGCTGCGTGTGGGACCCTCACAACATATCACAAACACAACAGTTTGAAATAGTATGGTAACAACGTAGAGCAGCATGCTATAACTGCAACAAATACCACAACACTAGCTCCGTAACTGACATGCTGGAACAACTAAATTAGCTAACTTAACAATTACGACGAACAAGAATACGTCTCATCTTCTTTTACAAAGTAATTCATCACTTAGTAGATATTTATCCTACAAACCTGCTCACTCCATTAGACGTCCATATCAGACAACATACACACAATTTCTCCCTCAGACATATCCAAACACAGAAAGACGCGTACAAATACTCCTTTTATCCAATAACAATAACACAGTGGAACATCTTACCGGCAACTATTGTACACTGCACAACCTCAGAGAGCTTTAAACAGCAGACCACAAGATCTGCTATTGATAGCCTCTTCCATTCCAACAGTAAAATAAAACTGTACATTGTTTAACCCTACTTCAAGGACTTGACTCTGTAGTCCCCAAATGCAGAATGAGAGTTGTCTGTACGGAATTATAATGATGTTGCGGGAACGAGATATTTATCTTGTGGGAACCACATATTATCTTGTGCGAACGTGATAGTTATCTTGTGGGAACGACATATTATCTTGTGGGAACGACATATTATCTTGAGGGAACGATATATGTATCTTGTGGGAACGAAGTAGTATCTTGGGGGTACAACATATTTTCTTGAGCAGTTGAGGGAACGAGAAACTTATCTTGTTCGAACTACATACTTTCTTGAGGGAACAACATAACATTTTTTTTCATGGCCGCATTCTGCCACCGTAAAGCATAGCTTTTCTAAGATAGGAAAGGCAATAATTTTCTTGTTTGGAATTTGCAGCTCTCGTCTGAATTTTGTTTACGTCACATGATATGTGTAAAATATTCCCACCTTCCGTGGAGAACTGTAATATTCCCGGTATTTGTACATGTACAGATTGATCTGACATGCCAAAACTGAAATGTTGCTAGAGATGCCCTTAAGGGATAAAAATGTAAAGTATTGCGAGGTGCTATAAAGTTATTAACCATTTTGAGAGCGAGGGAAAGGGGGGTATGGAGTTGTAATATTTTTTTTTTGGGGGGGGATTTTTCAAGTTTTTCATTTATTGAAAAAAACTCCCCCCATTAATTAAAAAGACAGATTTTGCTTGCTGCTTAAATATAAATGAAAATATTGCACTTGTGAAGCAAACGTTTTCAACCGGGTCTTTGTAATGTCATTTATTATTTTTTACGAGTCTTGCACAGACGGTATATGTATGGTAAAGCTCACAGTGCTCACTGACTTAGGCAGTGCCTACCCCATATTATTTATAATTATTTATAAATATTTATAGTAGGCATTTTTGTCCACTTTGGTTTGCCATACGCAGACGCAGGTTTCCGATTACTTCGAGCAATTTAACGCAGGACGGTTAAGGCCGTTTTTAGTGAAATTAAAAAAAAATCTTTTAAGTTGCATTCTATAGTAAAACAGTTTTGAAATGACTAAAATTGCTATCATACGTTATACGTTTTCTACGAGATTTGTTTATCAGGCGACATAAAAAACCGACATAGTACGTGTCTAACTTTCCCTTTTGTATACAAACGCGCAACTTTCGATTCAAGATCAAGGTGCAAAACCACTATTAAAAGTCCCATTACTTTCTATGTTTAATTAAGCTATTTTCAAGGTCCAAATCTTTTTTAAAGTTTGTTAAAATGAACTTTAACAGGTTTTATCATAGAGGGGACCCTTTAAAGACTCTCTCATAAAATTTGAAGCATACCTTTAATGGCTTCAAAGAAAAAACGGTGAAGTGAAAGTAGACAGGTACTAAAAATACTTCTTTCCTTTTAAAAATTTGACAAATCAATGGGCTTAAGATCTAGACTCTGACAAATTATTCTCTACATCAGAGTTCAAAACTGTTGTATTGAGTGTGTACCTGACATGACAAGCTCTAAGATGATATTCAGTTTGCATATACTGGCTAAATCACAAAAAAAAAAAATATACAATGCATCCTAAGAACTACTTTGTTTTTCACGGACTACTTTCTGGTATGTGCAGGTGACTGGTTCTCCTTAATAGTGGTATTATACCTTAAGTGACACAGTGGGTTATACGATTACGATATCCGATATTTCTTTCACTTATGTGCTTTATTATATCCATGCACATTCGTACCTTATCAACTTAATTGCAGGGAATGCTTTAAGTTTGTAATACATGTACACGATGCTGCACATTTTGAATTCATTTGCATATCCAAAGGATTCTGTAACTAATTTGCATACAAAATTGAAATTTATGACACAGAATTGAATTTGTGACACTGAATTGACTTTTGTGACACAGAATTGAATTGTGTCACAGAATTGAATTTTGTGACACAAAATGGACTTTAGTCTCACAAAATTGATTTTGATTACAAAAAGATCAAGTCCCATTCGGCGCCCCGTACTGATCATTCGTGTGTCTATTGTAGATTTTGAAATATACAATCCCGCTCTGAAAAACTAAAATTTCAATAGGTCTAAGACTAGACTAGATATCTCAAATCTGAAAACTGTATAATAATCTACAGAACATATGCCAAAAAATTTCAAAACAATTTGGGCAATTATAGGGCTCATTTTGAGCACAATGATTATTAAAATATGATGCAATAATAAACTCCAGAACCGGAAGTGGTAGAGACATGCAACTACCACCATACATCTTAGGATTACGTGGTCTTGGTCATACAATTATGTCAAGGTCACAAACCAGATTCTGCAAAACATTCTAATTGTCAAACTTCTAAACAGACGGTCTGACAGATGTAAACTCGGTCTCAAAATGAAGGGCTTATCGAGAAGGTCATTTCAAACGCTGTATGTATGCACTTATCTCTTATCGTTTTCTTAATATCAAGGCCTGGAATTTGCAGCGAGAAGTCTTCCTAGCACTATGTGACCTTTTACCGTGGATTCAAAGGTAAGGTCACATAGACCAAAGATCAATGATGAAAATCCCATGTCTCTACAACTTCCGATTCTTGAAAGATAAATTTGAAAAAAAAACTTAAGTATGAGATTTCAAGGGATATAACTCCTGTATGGTTTGATAACGAAATACATGTTTATGCATATTTATAAGGTCTTCGCTTGTGTACATGAAACTGTTTTCAGATTGATCCTTTCTATTATGGTTTTTGATATATTAAAGATTGAAAGAAATTGTTTTAAAGGGACATTACTCTTAAAGATTATCATGGAATCCTTAGCAGGGTCATTTTCTAATAGAACATGATAACATCTACATGTTCACTACGTAGGATCATGATAATGTCTAAAATGTGTTCGGGGGACCATGTTGACCATTTTGAAAAAAAAACGCTAATAAACGGGAGGTAACTTCTACAGTGGATGATGACATTCTTCACATGGTCATTCTGTAGAAGTTCTAAATGAGCTCTATCGATGGTCCAAATTGGGCAATGATATCTTGAAAGACGAAACAGGGTCATTTCATAGACAAGTTAATTAGAAAGCACTCATTGACCATTGACCTTCGATGCAAATGTAAGGTCAAATGGAACAAAGATCATTGATGATCTCTACAGCTTCCGGTTCTCAAAGTATATATTTAAAAAAGACTTTAGTATGAAAGGTCACATAAAGCAAGGATCATTGATCGGTTGATTGATTGTTGGGGTTTAACCCCTGAGCAGCAATATTTCAGCCATATTCAAGCGATGAACATGAAATCGATGACAAAATGAACATGAATTGATGATGATGATATGAAAAATGGGATGGGACACAGATATAATAGGGTCGACAAATTTTGATTGCCACTAGAAATAGGAAGGGATGGGTAGGGTCGGGCAATTTAGCCTCCTGTGGCGGAGCTGAAAGGTTCCTACTCCTATCGAATACCACAGCAGGGTCCTTTAACGTGCCAAAAACGTGGCATCTTTCCTAACACGGTACACGACTATAGATCTGTGGGCAGAGCCCCTAGTGTCCGGCTAGGATTGTGGGCACTATATAGTCCCTGTTTACGAAAAGCTTAGCGCTGTTGCGGTCCTATTCTTTTGACACCCGGACCCGCACGGGGCCAAAGATCATTGATGAAGGTCCAAATATGTTAAGGTCTCACTAACCACTTCCGGGTCAAATATGGTATGTAAGTCTCGCCATGTGACCCCGTGATTTCACGAGAATGGGTCCTAGTCCATCATTCAAAAGCATGGAGATTTGTTATTTAGAGTTTAGTGTTAAGGGCAAAAATCTTTCTGTGTAAAACATCCAGATAAAAAATGACAAATAACTATTTTACATGATAAATGTAGTAAGCAAAAACATAAACTAGAAGATTTTGCATTGATATACTGAGTTTCGAGTACCTGGAAGTAACAATAAAATACAAATCAGTCCAGTTTTCAATACGTTATACATCGGAAATTCTGGTAAAGATAATATAACTAGAACGAGACTTACAAACCCTATGGCCAACCCCCTATGTAGTACCAAAAACACACTGAACCTAGGTCTATGCATTCTAAGTGAATTATCTGTGTGTATTCTAATCAAAAGTAGTCAATATAAAGCTGAGAATGTGTACTTTAAAATCATACTTGTAATTTACCACAAAAAGTATGAATATTATTCACATGTGTGAGTTAATTGCCTCCATGCTGTTAGTTAGCAGGAGAGCAAACAATTAGGATTTTCAGTATCATTTTTGCAAGTAAATTTTGTAAAGAATTTCTAGGATCGTATCATTAGCATAATGATTTTGAAAGCCTTATTTTCCAAGCTTCACAATGATATGCAACTTTAAGATGTCATTTGTCCTGGGAATTCACAGTAAAACTTTGAAAATTACTTTTTAACGTGTGAAATAATAGAAATGTTAGAAGTGGTACGTGAGACCATAAACTAAATTATGGCATATTTCAGAGAAATGCATAATTTGATGAAATTTGCCATTCCTGGTCATTATTTCCATTTTCGCATAATATCAAAATTGTGATATTGGTAATCTGGCAATATTTTAGGTGTACATTGTGCAAGATATTGTAAAAACAATATAGCAACAAGATTTTTGGTCAATAAAACTGACTCATAACTTTAGATCATCCCCGAAATACCTAACATCACTGCTTAGGATATTCAAAGTACTCAAAAGGTCATACAGCTCAGACTAAGAATCACACAGTGATGAAATAGGCATGATATTTATTGTTGAAACCTGTCCATTCTTCATAATGATCAGTGATATTAACTATTACAAATTCTTGAATTATCATAGATATCAAATTGGTATGACAAGTTAGATGAAATTATCTTTTTAAGTAATTTAGGGAAAATATCACTGATATAAAAATAACCATTTCTTTGTAGTCCCATCTCTGATTTTGATAGTTTTGGTCGTATTAGACTCACAATACCACAAGCTTTCATAAAATGTAATAAAAGAATAATATAAAAACTCATAAAATGTTCTAAAGGTCTCACTTACCACTTCTGGGTCAAATAGGGTATATAAGTCTCGTCATGTGACCCCGTGACTTCACCAGAATAGAGATTTGTCGTTTAGAGTTCAGTATTGTGGGCAAAAATCTTTCTGTGTAAAAAATTCAGATAAAAAATGACAAATAACTTTTTCTACATGATAAATGTAGTAAGAAAAAAAAACATAAACTAGAAGATTTTGCATTGTTGTACTGAGTTTCGAGTACCCGGAAGTAAACAATAAAATACAGATCAGTCTTCAGTTTTCAATATGTTCTACATCGGGAATTCCGGTAAAAAAAATATATCTAGACTGACGACACTTACATACCCTATTTTGGAGTTATTGCTCTTTTCAACGTTTTTTTTTCGCTTTTTTGATGTTATTACTTTAAAAAATTTTCTCCTCAGAAATTACCAGACAGAATTCAATGAAAATTGGTATTGTTCCTTAGGTATGAGCTTTAGAAATTTAAATCCAAGAATAAAACATAGCCGCTTTTACAAAAAAATAAAATATTGCTTATCAAGCAAGGTGAGCGATTCAGGCTCTTTTAGAGCCTCTAGTATATTCGTTTTGGTCCGATTTTACATTCTTTTTTACTTGATTCCTTATGAAAATTCCTGCCTGCATATTTCGGTCATATTTCACATGTCTCTTACAGATTTTGAGTTTTGAGGTGCCAAAGGGCTACGCTAATAACATCCGACTTTATAGCTCACCTGGCGTCTGTCATCGTCATCATCCTTCATCGCCTGAGGTCGTTAACAATTTTTCAGAACTCTTCTCCTATGACACTACTTGACCAATTAGAACCAAACTTTGTATGAATATTCCTTAGGGTGCTCTACATTGAACTGATGTGGGGATTTTTGATCCATTGCTGTTGTTACTAAAGTAGAACATAGGGGTCAGTTTTTCACATATATCTCCAAAACCGTTAGTTATAGGCAAATTATTACATAGGTATTTAGCACGATGAGATCTATCTGTGGTTAAATTTTCATGTTAATTTGTTAAGCCATATTGGGGTTATTTCCATATTTCGACGTCTTTTCGCTATTTTTAATGTTATTTCTTCGAAAACCTTCAGCATGATGAGATCTTTCTGGTCAAATTGTCGTGTCATGTTGGATTTATTGCCCGTTTTCGACATTTTTCGCTATTTTCAATGTTACTTCTTTCAAAAATCTGTCACTACCTGACCAATTAGAACCAAACTTGTTATGCATGTTACTTAAGGTGTTCCGCATATATAGTACTGGTGTGGGGATTTTTGATCCGTCGAGAAACATGGCCGCCGTTACTAAAAATAGAACATTAGGGTCCGACAGAAGTTTTTCGCATATATCCATATAAGCCATCTTGAAATTATTGCCCGTTATTGATGTTTGTCAATCAGATTTCAGATGTCCCTTTCAGTTTTTGAGTTATAAAGGGGCCAAAGGGGCCACATCCCAAAAATCAACTTTTGGTCCGATGTTAAAATTTTTTTTATTGAATTTCAAAGTTTGTGCCAGTTTGTGTTAGACCAGTTATTGTGCCCATAATAAACTGCAAGTTCCTATGCTAAAGTGTATCAAAACTTTATTTTTTTTTTTGCATAAATGGACGTATCCAAGCCCTCTTCACCTTAAAAAGATGTAATTGTCAAACACAGACAAGGCTAATAAAAAAGTTGTTTCTTTACATAAAGACCTTGAATTGTCTTTCAATTTAGAAGTAGTTCAGTTTGGTTGCCAAAATAAACCACTCGTACAAAAACTTTTTTATGCTTTATACAACAAAGCTTTTAAAAATGTATGAATGCATTCAGAGTAATAATTTTTTTTAATGTATTACAATACACAGTTGCTGATACTGGAGATTTTAGGTGTTCTGGTGTATTTTAAAAGGCGTGTACTTATATAAATAATGATACGGTTCATTACTTGCGGTCTGTTTCAACACAAATCGGCTGCATAAAATTGCCCTCAGTCAAAATCGGTAAAACCAATTGTCAAAAGAATACAGAAGATATGAACAATAAAGAAGTGAAAATTAAAGAACCTTAGTGAGCGCGCTCACATACCCCACGCGTTCCCATGTTGGATACTCGAGTAAATTTCTTCGTAAGAGAAATACATGGAGAAGGACCCGATAAAAAAGGAACTAAAGTGTTTTTTTTAGACATTAGATAAAGATTGCAACAAAATGAAATTGAAAAAAAATTTGGAAATGATTTTTATCAATTTAGGTCGAAGATCAGAATTGATATAGCAGTCGCCAGAGCCTTTCGATTTGTGAAGCCTGATAGCATCTGTAATTATATTGCACTACCGCAGGAATATAGTCCCAATTGCATACCTCATTAAGGTTCACATGCAGAAAGTTAGGTCCACTTTTTTAGGTATTTCTAATATATTAATTTCTATGTTATTGACGCAAATAAATAAACCCAATAAACAACTTTTACTGCGAACTAAATATATGACATCTTATCAGTACCTGTTTATTTCTATGCATTTAACCGAATAAACAAGTCATTCAGTGTCGATATATTCAAGTTGCCTATTTATTTTTAAACGCATAATAAACCATTTGATGTTTAGCTAGAAAAGAAAATCCTGCAAGATTAAAATAGTCTTCAACCATAGAATTGGAATATAAAGAGGAATACTGATCGGAAGAACTGTCTTCAGAAATCTCATGCAGGCCCTGACAGATAAAAGGGGAGGTGGTTCCGATCAAGGAACTTGTATAAAGAAAGGGGTTTCAGGCTATTATTTGTAGCTCATCGTTCGGCCATTTTTGTAACAAAAGGTTAGCATTACCCCCGAAACCATGACGTATCATTCTCTGTATCGTGTATTTTATTACGGTGACCGCCTCGTGACAGCGGAAGCCCGGAGATAGCAAATACATGCATTTCTCGGGAATTTTGTCTTTTTTGGTCTGGTGCTATTCCTTTTTCAATAATAATTCTTGTTTGGCTATTTTGGGCATGTGCATGTTATCAAAATAGAGCTGTAGGTGTTCCAGGGCCTTAAAAGTTCATGGCTAATGTTTTCTGCACCAGGCATGATTGGTGAATTATATTGCAGGGGCTTGCTCCCACTATCAAATATGCAAGAGACAGTTTATAATAAGAAGTATTTGGTGGTGATACCTGTATTTATTTATTACAAAGCAGAGCAGTAAATGTTCGATTTTATTAGGGGGAACTGAGTTACCCCCAAATCTGGGATCCCCCTTTTCGTGTTGTATACTAGTCGGGCTACATATTTAATAGTGGGAGCAAGCCCCTGTGATTATAGTGTAAGACTTTATCGTTTATGTTAATGTACGTGTCTCTGGACTAGGTGCCCAGAAGCTAAGCGCTTTCACACGACACATAGGTGTCTATGGAATAACTTGTAGCATTTGAGCTATAAAGCTTATCAACTGAGAAATGTAGCTAGTTGAGAGGAACATGTTTCCAAAGATATGATTTGTTTCAATGATTGTGGCTTAAGTTTGAATGATTTAACAGGGAGTTTCGACCTAGAGGTAGATAAGTTGAGAATTTAGACCTGGAAATTTAAAAACTGGGAATGGCCAACTAGTAATTTGTATTTCAATTATGCACTATGCCGGATAGTTTTGTGTTCATTCATCTTGGTGTTCCATGTAAACTGATATCGAGCCTGAATATTACGCAAAATGGCACACTGCTACGATGCATTATGAATTTTGGTGTGTGTTTTTAAAATGTCCTTTAAAAAATCAAGTGGTGAATTTAAAACAAAACAAAAAGTTCAATATTAACCATATATAACAATAAGCTTAGGTTACGATACGGTTGAATTCGATTCCCGTACTTTCCTTTTATCCCATTATTTTGCAATAAGACGATTATTTGAGGCGTAAAAACTCAAACGATCTATATAATTTGATTCAGTACATGAGTACTTTGATTTCTTTATCATCTAAATGATTTCTGTTACTCGGAATGGTAGTTTTAAATCCAGACTGTGATTTCTTTGAGTTATAATTAATCCAAAGTAAATATCATCGTAGCGGAACAAAATGTACACTTGACCTGTAACTTATCTCGGTGAACCTAATACCAAAAATCATGTCATAATCTGCAAGCGTTTAGAGAAAAACGATTATTTCTGTGAATTTTGCTAGGTTTAAGGCCCGTAATTTCATTAAAAATCATCGGGGTGAAACATAAACATAAACCTGACCTGTAACTTATCATGGTGAACTTATATACCAAAAATCATGTCAAAATCTGCAAGCGTTAAGAAAAACAGTCCGGAAAACGGTTATTTCTGTGAATTTTGCTAAGTTCAAGGCCCGTAATTTCGATAAAAATCATCGGAGCGGAACGAAAGTAAAACTTGTCCTGTAAGTTATTATGGTGAATTTATATACTAAAAATCATGTCAATATCTGCAAGCGTTCAGAAAAAAAAAATCCGGAAAACTGTTATTGCTGTGAATTTGCTAAGCGAAGGCCCGTAATTTCGGTAAAAATCATCGGAGCGGAACGAAAGTTATACTTGTCCTGTAATTTATCATGGTGAACTTACATCCCAAAAATCATGTCAATATATACAAGCTTTTAAAAAAAAGGCCGGAAAACTGAAGATGGACTGACGGACAGACAGAATGACGGACTGACGGACGGCACGACGGATCAAAAACATTATACCCGACACAACTTCGTTGCGTGGGGTATAATAAAAAGAACTAAATACAAGACAAAAATGTGTAAATCCAAGTCTCGAGCCCAAGACTTGAACTTTGTCGACCGGGAAGGTGTGTCAAGTTCAAGATAAAATAATAATGTACAAGTAGTCAAGGACGTCTCTCTAGATCACTTTAATGACCTTCTCTATTGGGTTTTCTAAAGTAAAATGTGCACGCGAGCGGAAGATCTGTGAGGAGCCATTTTCAACATAGCGGACACCTGGTTGTGCAATGTGATGACTAATGTTCTCGATTGTAGGTTATGCATGAACTAGTTTTATTGATAGTACGTTTGAATTGTCTCAGATTGTTTGTTTCATTTTAAAACAAGTTGTAACTGTTTATATCTTTCTTCGTGTTACTGATTTGATTTGAATGGTATTATTAGATGGACAACAGGGACTGTTTCATAGTGGTGTGGGTTAAAAAATTATTTGATTGAGCTTTCCAATCTATAATAGTGATGGTCTTTTTATCGAGAGCCTTTTTTTAATGGTAGTGCTGATATATGTCAATGTACATTCGACCGACTGATGTAATGTCGTTATGTAATATTCAAATTTAAGATAATTATCTAGTTGACTCGATGAACGACTTTTTAAGGGGGACAGATGTCGTCTGCTCGTGTTCTATGTACTATTGATTTTTGCTTGTCGTGTATTTAGATGTATTTGAAAGGTTATATTTGTTTTCGTTTGCGGTCATTCACCCGGAGGTTTCGAAGTCGAGTTACCTCCCTTTCAATAACAAGACATTTTAACTTTCATATTATTGTATTACTCCGTCATAAGAACAATATGGATCGAAGATCCCACAATGCCTTTACAATTCAATATCCATACGGGTAGCTTTGGTACGAGTCCTTCTTTATACTAAGTTTATCGAAGACGATTCGAACGGTCAACAATTGTTTCTTTCTTCTAACCTTCTAATTATTCTGTCATCTTCTAACGTGGCGCCTTCAGATCGGTTTACTACAATTTCTCTTAATAATTCATAGTTGATTTGAAGTGCGTTTTTATGATTTAACGTAATTCCACGCACTTTACAACAGGTCGTCGTTCCGTCATCTTGTGGTTTGGTTAATTTGAAGGCATAGTTCTTAGGACAGCCCGTCACGAATTCTTTGATCATTGCGCGTGGCATTTATTCTGACGCTATGAATTTGACGAACTGTTCTGAGACAGATTTCTGGCGAGATTTGACATGAATTTCAGCTGGGTGTCTAGACATAAAGTCGGCTGGATTGTCTTTCTCTGGCTAATAAATTATCTTTAGTTTGTACGGCAGTAGTGGTAGACCCCATCTTTCAATTCGGAGAGGCGGCTTGAGTCTAAACCAGATTTGCTATAGAGGTTTATGATCAGTGATTATCCTGATTAACGGAGCACCTCTAAGCAACGTGTTTCTGTGTCAGTTAAACTTACTTCTGCTCGCGTATGCCACTGGCTTCCCTTCCTGAGACATAAAAGCATCTAGGCCGACCGAACTCGCATCTACTAGTATCTCTGTCGTGTAATTAGAATTAAAGTTAGTCATTACAATGTCACTAGAAGGTGCTGATTTGAGCTCTTCGAATGCTGATTCTTGTTCAGATTCCCAATTCCAGTCGGTGTCTTAACGTGTAAGTCGACGTAAAGGCTCAAAGATTGTAGCAAAATTTTCGTTAAATCGTGAGGAGTATGTTGCAATTCCTAGCAAGCTGCGTAATTCTGACACATTTTTCGGAGGTGTCGTACCTTTCAGAGCTGAAACCTTCTTGGGATCAGGTGACATTTCATTTTTCGAGAATTTTACTCCAAAGAAGGCGACTGAATTTTTGTTGAACTCACATTTTCCGTACTTCAGTGTAAGCCCATTGTCACTTAGTCATTTAAATATTGCCTCTAAATCTTGATCATGTTCTGCCTGTGACTTGCCATGTATGATTTTTTCATCGGAAATGTTTTTCGAGCCTGGTATTCCAGTAATGACGTTTCGGATTACTTCTTGAAACACTTTGCTAGCCGATGATATGCCGAAATTTAGGCGTTTGTATCAATACAAACCATAATGTGTTCTGAATGTTGTGATATAACGGGAATCAGGATGGAGTTCAAGCTGGTGGTAGCCTGACCTGAGATCTAACTTCGAGAATGTGGTTGTTCCACTTAAATCATGGATTAGCTCGTCTATTGTAGACAGCAAGTGTTTTTCCCTAGCTATATCCTTATTCGTTTCTCTCATGTCAACACAAAGTCGGATTTCATCTCTTGGAAGGTGTCACTATAGGAGATACCCACGATGTTGCTTCACCATCGACTTTCTCTATTATGTCTTGCTCTTTAAGTTTATCAAGTTCTTTCTCAATCATCTTATATCTGAGATGGAACGGTGATTTTCGGTGCCTTTGAGTTACCGGTCTGACATTTTCGGCTACGTGTAGCTTAACTTGTGACCCTTTGTTCTTTATCAATACCATCAAAAGGTTCCGGGAATTTCGCCTTCGGATTGGCTATCTGATTGACAAGACCTAGCTTTGTCGCTAATAGATAGCATAGCAAAGTACCACTGTTGCCTTTCACTACATAGAAAGTGTCAGTCTATAGAGTGATTAGTCTCTACGGTAAGTTTACACTGACCCAGAACTTTTATTGGATCACTGCCTCCGTAAGGTAGGAGAGTAGGAGATTTTCCTTTTGTCAGTTGGCACCTATTTTTTGATAAGTTCTTTTATCAAGCAAATTCACTGTTGGTCCAGTGTCCAATAGTAAGTTAACACGGTTTGTCATTTACTTTAATGTATATTTTTTTGCATTTACTACACTAAGATGTTCAGTTTTCTGTTTGACTGAGTACTCGAGCAACTGAATCGCGAATAGCACTTTGAACTTTATGATCGTCATGTGTTGGCTGTGATCTACATACGTGACTGAAGTGATTCATTTTACTACAGGAGTTGCACCTTTTGCTGGACATTCAAACTTGTGTGGGTAATGTCCACCACAGTTGCGACATTTAGATTTGTTCGTCTTAGCTTTAAAATCATTGTTTTTCTGTTTTCGTGCTCTATGTTGACCTCTTTAATTTTGTCTATTTTGTAGTTGTTTATGTTCTCTATTGACATGATTTACAGAATCATGTTCCATTGTGGAAGTTTAGGCATCGGCCATTTCTAGCGCCCTTCCCATTTTCAGGAGATTATCAAGCGTTGAGTCAGTTTCGCGCAGTGCCCTTCTGCGGAGTGTATTTGATCTACAATTTTGTATCACCTGAGTTAGGATTTTCTTGTCAGTGTTTGCAAATTGGCAGTTCTTGGCTAATTTTCCTAACTCTGTGACAGTTTCGTCAAGGGATCGTCCTTCAAGTTGTTTGTAGGATCTGGACTTAAAGATTTCCATTTGTACTCTTTGTTTAGGGTCAAAATGGTCTTTCAGGACCTTTTTTGTAGCATTATATTCAGCTGCAGTTTGCTTTCTTTCTGCATCATAAATATCATTTGTCTGTGTCTACGTCAAATGATGGAAATACAGGAAGGCTAAAGATTTCTGTCATTTTCTCGGCGCCTATGTAATGTTTTTTTTTTGTATTTCTGTTTTGTTTAAACCGTGTTTGCGAATTGAAACAAGGAACCATGCCGTCACTCCTGTTTATATATTTAATCAAGGGAGATAATACAATCAATTTGGAAAGATGGTAATGCTAAAACCTGTATGACAGTTTTTGGGTATAATCAGGACACTACAGGTGATTATCCCTTTAACCCACACCACTATGAAACAGTCCCTGTTGTCCATTCAAATCAAAAGTAACACTTAAAAAGACATAAACAGTTACAATTTGTATTAAAATCAATCAAACAAAATTCAAACGTACTATCAATAAAAGGTCAAACTAGATCATGTATAACATACAATCGATAATAGACAATTAGTCATCACACTGCACAACCAGGTGTCTGCTTTGTTGAAAATGGCTCCTCACAGATCTTCCGTTCGAGTAGACATTTTACTATAGAAAACCCCATAGAGAAGGTCATTAAAGTGATCTAGAAAGACGTCCTTGACTACTTATACAAGTAAAAACTTCAGATAATTAAGATATGGATATAGAAAATAAAACTTTTTTCAGGCAGCGTATAAGGCGTATTTTCTTAAAACCTTGGTTTGCATCATTTAAAAAGTCAGAATAGTCGCAACTAGTTCTGACATACCGTACCTTAATAACAGAGAAATATAAACATCATATGCAGGGAAAACTGATATATTACTGCACAAGAAATTAGGGACTTTTTGTATCGCGCCATGAAAACTGATTTGTCATAGTTTTCTTCCCTTTTTCGTCTACCCCGGAAATGACTTTTTATGAGAAACTCGGTGGGTGTTTCTAGAAAAGCAGAGGACGCTTACCCTACCGGTTCACCTGGTCCATGCTCCCAGTTTTAAGTGGAGTCCGAGTTACTCATTTGCTTTTGTTACTTTGTATTATTTTAGTTACTTAATGTTCTTTGTCGTGTATTTCTGTTTTCCATGTTTGTTCTTTGTTCTTGGATTACTTTCTTTTGATTTCCGCTAGAACCTTGGTTCCCCTAATTACTCTTTTATAATCCACACATGATTAAAACACTACCCGAGTAAACAATTTCACGATACGATTAGAACACTGTCAATGTAAAATATTTTGGTGGTTTCCTTTGCAGGATTCGAATTCATACCCCTGTGATACATCTATGGCAACAAGATCAGAGCCTTAGACCACTCTGCCAGTTAGGCTTCAAAAATTTATAGTTTTCACCGGCTGGGTGTTTCTCTCCGTGGGTTAGTGGGTACTCCTACAACCGTATGAGGTTGGAATTCTGTTCCTCATACTCAACCACCCAAAATCTGCATGCTTTACGAATTTGACAGTTCTACTATAATTGGGAAGTTTATCAAGCTCATTCTGCACGATTGATACTGCATGCAACATATGGTGATAAATCAAAATGTTTATTTTAGTTATTTTTAGGTCGTCTCTCTATCTAGTCGGGCATTAAATTTAAGTGGCACATACAAGTTAAAGCTGCTATTATTCTAACGAACAATTTTAGCCATCTCTGTGCCACGGGCCACTTTTGGGTCACTTTTTCATACTACGTTCAGTGCCGCGGGCCACTTTTGAGCCACTTGTTTTTTTTCATTTGATGTTCTAGTATATATTGTGACGTAATGTCATTGTTAGTGCTTCCTTGTAGAACGAAAATCGCGCCAAATAAGGAATAGACTATGTATTTGGATTATTTGATATAGTTTAATTATAATGAATAATGATTGCTTGAATTCTTGGAATCGATAGGTGTGTCAACTTGATAAACAATAGGTGCAAGCCCCATAAAATATTTTCTTGAATCCCAAAAATTATTTTCAAGCTCACTTATTAACCGATTGCAGGGTCGGAACCAAAATTTGTGTAGAGGAAGCGTAATTATGAGAATTAGTGTAAAAGGAAAACAGATTATGACATGTTTAATGAATGAATATGATAAATTTCTATATTCAAAAAATATGTAGCAGATTACGATAGTTGTTTTGTTTTGTTTTTTTTTTCTTGAAAAGGGGGAGGTTGCATACGCTCATTACGCCCTTACCTGGACCCGCCCCTGGATCGTATTTTCAATTTTTCACGGCGTGCATTATCATATTTTCTTCTTGTATTGTATACTGTGTTTTTTTTCTCTACTAATATCTGTATAATTTTGAAAATAAATAAAAATCATGTATTATAGGCTACCTTACTCCAGCAGTGAAATGCATATTTGAAAGTGAAAAAAAAAAAAAAACAAGCCGTGGCACTGAAGAGAAAAAATGAAAAATGTGCCGTGGCACTGAAAGGGTTAATTAATTAGCAGTGAAGATTTTTTTAAATGTGTGGACTCATACATATAAACAAACTTTTTTTAAGTTTCATTTTTGTAAGGATTTCATGATGGGAATTATAAAAATCCTTACAAAAATGAAACTTAAAAAAAGTTTAATTCACTGCTAATAAATTAACCCTTTCAGTGAAAAATATGGAGGGGATAATAATTGGGAGACCGAGGTTAACAGCAGCGACGAATTAAGACGAAGTATGATGTTCCTATTGCGGAACCTCTACAAACATGGTTCCGAGTTCTCCCACCAGTATATGTGGGCTATGTTGGACATGAGAACTTCGCTGAAGAAACAGGACAAAAAAAAATAAGTTCAATGTGTTGCGGTCATATTATACTGTGCCCGATGAAGCTCTTTTTGTTCTTTTTGTTCTGTTATTAATAATATCCATTGTAGAATTGCATGACCGTGTTTTAAGCAGCTTATTATGGGATTTACATATTTGAAAATTTCACAATATTTGGAATAAGTAATTTACGCAAAAATCAACTATAGATTTGTTTTCTACTTAAAATTTATTCCGAGCAATTAATATATTAAAGTGCGTTGCATTTATTAGAATGCAGCATCTACTATCTACAGAAATTATTTTAAACTCAAAATAAAACGCAGGCTCCTCTCGAGAAGAAAATGTGTCTTTAATCCGCTCTCATTAAATAATTTTGACCGCTCTTTAATTTTTCTCAAAGAAGTCTATTTAGAGACTGAACTTGACTTAGAAATCGTCGGCAACCAAGTTACGTAACCAGGTAGACATTTCAACATATAATTACCAAAATAACACTCCGCGGGTTATTCTCCTTGCAAAGTTCCATTAAGATATCGCTCCGTCGCCGATCATACGCCATGCCAAATATGTAATGTTTACTTTGCGCACGACATGGGCGTATAACAATATTAATGCTATTTAATATGTGTAGAACCGCAATATTTCAATGATTATATGATATTAACTGTTTAAATTTTGACGCAGAGAGCTGGACAATTTTGTCTAATTGACCCGAACATTCGCACTCGCAGTGAGGAAAGCTCAATCGAGATTTGCCAGTTTATTTCTCTCGATCTGATCCTTTTAATGAAGATGTCGGGGGCTTCTAATGACGGATTTTCGGAGCTGCAATGTACACTTTTTGTGTAGTAAGTATAGATTACAGTGGCGGATCCAGGAGAGGGTGCATGGGGTTGACATCCCTCCTTTTTATTGAAAAAAATTCATGTCTGATTAATTTGATCCCACTAATTTATCTTCCGTACATAAAATACAAGCATTGTGTACATATATGTTAATTACTACATGTACATGTACATAAATAAAATAAAATGGTAAACACACATGTACATACATGTAGCAAATGAAGTATTTAAAATAGAAAATAAACAGAATTGTTAAATTATTATGATTTCAAAGCAGAGACATAAACAATGTGTCTGTTTCAACGTTAAGGATGAAAGGAGGTCATGTGGCATATTCATCACATTTAGAAGGTAATCTTGAACTATCAAAAAGGAGGAGTATACAGTGAAATAAAGTCATGTTCTTGGGATGCGAGTAGACACATGAGCTAACACATACACTTGTACATGTTCCTAAAATCCAGACTTCCCTACCGACAATAGACCTTTATCCCATACCCCATTACAATTATCATACCCGATATCACACCCCTAGACCTGTATCACATACTGTATACCACACCCGTAAACATATCTCATAATGTATATTACACCCTAGACCTATATTGCATACCGTATATCACACCCCTAGACATATATTGCATTCTACCCTAGACCTTTATAGCCTTCTGTATATCACACCCCTAGACATATATTGCATTCTACCCTAGACCTTTATTGCCCTCTGTATAGCACACCCCTAGACCTATATCGCATACCGCATATAACATCCTAAACCCATTTCAAGTACCCTATATATCACACCCACAGACATATATTGCATACCTTATATCACACGCCTAGACCTATATCACATACTATATATCACACCCATGAACCTATATCGCATTCTTTAAATCACACCCATAGACCTGTATGGCATACCCTATATCACACCCCTAGACATATATAGCATATCATATATCATACCTTGCACAGAACATATTTGAAGTACATTTTGTATAGATCAAATATAAGAAAGAATGAACATGACATGCAAAAATCTGTTTGATATGTAGTATCAACCCTCGACCTATATCACCCCGCGGGCCAGTGGCCCTTCAGTTTATATAGGTGTCTCCTGTTGATACTGCATGTACTATTCAGTGTGGAATTTAGAGAGATAGTAATACAATGTACATGTGTATTATATCCATGTAAGTCATAACTAATGATCAATATGGTTCTTTTTTAGTACATTGTCAAGATATACCAGATACATTTATTTAGAACGCAGATCATAAAGTAAGAAACAGGATTTTTATAACGCAAGAAAAACTCAGTTATGATTGAAATTCTGTGTCCATGAAAGTGCATTGAAAATGTGTTGGATGTCAAGGCTTAGAAAAGTATACCTTTTCTAAGAGCAGATTTTCATGGACATTTTTACATGTACAATGTACCAGGTAAGTGTTGAAGGTATACATTATTTATTCATATACTTTGTATGTACACAGATATTTAAAATTTTCAAAACTGGTGATAGGTATACTGTTTTTATCGCTAGTGTAGAACAGTGTAGCCATATTTCTTAGCAAAATTTGCAGTTTACATTTGTATGTCTGTGAACAAAAAATTTACACTGAAAACTAACAAAATACATGTGCATGTACTCTAACTATGGTTATTGGCATATGTAGTACGGTAAGATTAAAGATTAAAAAGCGTAAAAAGCATGAAGATACCGTGCGTATCGCCAGATCCTACCAATCCAAGATCAAAGATGCAGTGAGCAAAGCTCTGGAGGAGGATGATATCGATGAATCTGAATTTGCAGGGGTTGTGAAATGTCTTGGCTTCTACTACGACGAAAAGCAGCAGCTGCGAAAACCTTCCACCACCACCACCACTTTTAGTGAAGACCTTATTACGCATGCGCCATAGGTAGGTTCTTCCAACGCGCGCCTCGCTCGGCTACGCCTCGATCCCTGCACTTATTCCAGAATCCTCCAGATCAAAGTCTCAAGTGACAAAAAAAAATTTCCCAATCCAGTAATTTGGATTGGGAAATTTCGAACCCCTAGCCCTCGGTTATTTTTTTTACTTCCTCACCAGATCATAGGAGAGGTATTCCTGTTTGGACTTTTTGCTCACTTTGAATCCCGTGCTCCGGACGTCTGCTCCTTTCAAGGGATCTTTTTCTTTGTTGAGCGTAGGGCAAGCCCATACTTTGGTGCTCTCTCCTTGTCTATCCTTCAAGGTGTGGATCTTAGACATACCGAACTTTCCATCCACCTCTATCACCTCCGTGATTTTGTAGATTACCCCGATGGGTAAGTCCTCCCATTTCAGAGCTTCCTGACTCTGCTCTTCAACCTTTTCCCGGAAGAAATCTTCACTGATGAAGTCTTCTTCGATACGAAAGCCATAATTCTTGTATTTACCCTATGCTCAATAGGGATGTCGTCCGTTTGCATTTGGCTGTCGGGGTTAGGGGTTTTATGCAGGATTTCTGCATGTGCGGTAGAATCGGCCTTTTCACACTAATATAAAGGCATCATACATATACATCAGAACGTATTCAAGAGTCATCAAGGGAACCAAGGTTATAGCGGTAATCAAAAGAATGTAATCCAGGGACAAAGACCAGACATGGAAAACAGACATACACAACAAAGAACACAAAGTAACTAAAATCATACATACGAAGTAACAAAAGTAAATGAGCAACTCGGACTCCACTAAAAACTGGGAGCATGGATCAGGTGCACCGGTGGGGTAAGCGTCCTCTGCTTTTCTAGAAACACCCGCCGAGTTGCTCATAAAAAGTCAAGTCCGGGGTAGACAAACGAGGAAAGGAAAACTATGACCCGTTGAATAAATCAGTTTTCATGGAGCTGATGGATACACCATAACGATCCACGAGTTTATGATGACGACCATAAAACTTCTGTAGTGATGACTTCAATCTTGTAGCAACATAACCCTGTTCCAGAAGCCTATTTGTTAGAGTGCTAGCGCGATACAAAAAGTCTGCGTAGTTTCGGCAAGCTCTTGCATAACGTATGAGTTGTGATATGAACACTCCATACGCAGGAGCCGAAGGGATGTTGCTACAGATGAAAGGAAAGTTGACAATTCTGAATGAAAAGTCATCACGTTTGTCGTAAAGTTTGATCAAAAATTTTCCTTTACCATCGATTTCTAAGTGTTAGTCAAGATACGAGGCTGACTTCACAGTGTCTGTAGTATCCTTTATCTCAAGTTCTTTTGGGTAGATGCGATGTATCAAATCCCCGAAATTAGGATTGTTTAAAGATAATATGTCATCTATATTGCGGAAACTGAAATTAAAGGATCTAGCCAAACGATATTCGTTCTTTCTGATCAGATCAGCTATAAAGTCAGCCTCATAAGAGTATAGGAAAAGTCAGCAAGTAAAGAAGCACAATTTGTTCCAATTGGAATGCCGACCGTTTTTTGAAAAACACGTCCACCACACTGGACAAATATGTTGTCGATTAAAAATTCCAGCATTTTGTAAACATCTTTCTCTGTATATTTGGAAGATGATTTGGAATTATTTCTTACAAAGTATGAGGAATCCCTACCAAGAACTATATATTTGTATCTAGGTACAAGAAATACAAAGTACTGTAATAAAGAACTTCTGTTTTTTGCACATGTGCAAAGTTAAGTACTATAATGTATGAATATGTTTATGATAAATGGGTACATGTTGTGAATTAGACATAAATGTGTTGTTGTCTATAACCAAGTGCAAGTGTCTTCTTTAAAATTGCATCTTTAAGCTTCATTCCTCCTCACATTTTGTTCTATTATCAAAACATGAACATTTCACTTCCTGTTCATCAACAAACAACAGCATCTTTTGTTACATTGATATATATATATATATGTGTGTGTGTGTTCATTTACAGAAAGAATCCTAGGGGTATTATTATTTGCATGATTTGAAGAAATCGATATGTACGTTTATATTTTAGAGTGTCCATCAGGAATTCCAATTCATGATTGCATTATTGGACCCGGGAATCGGCCGTGTCAAACTGGATATTATTGCGTTAGATCTCCTATTGGCGGTCCTGGTAGTTATTGTCCAATTCGTAAGTCTATTTCTTATTGTATTACTTTAGTGTTTATCGGACAACTATCAGAAACTTCATAACAATATTGTATAAATATAAGTATTTGAAACGAATTCGTTTTTGATTTAAATCAAAGGGTCTGTTCAGTTCAATTATATCATCTTTGTCCCTTAGACGGCAATATTTTCACATTCTAACACGAATGTTTAATTTGCATATCCAAACTTATGAATTTTGTTAATGCATATATCACATAAAAGGCCGATAACATAGGAGACAAAAATAGTCTTAGCTTAAAGAATTTTGATATCCTGAACTAATTTTAATACACAAATCCGTCAGTGTTCATTTTAGTTCCCCATTTACTATCATTCGAACACAATATTGAGCTACTTCTTTAATCCATACATTCACCTTCGATACTCCAAAAATTGTCACGACATGGTTGCTTTAAATTTTACAATTTCAAAGTTTTATAAATGCATCGTCTAGAGATTAAAGCTGCATTAGCTGTCAAATTTCTTCAGTTTTGAATGTACTCAATTCTGCTGATTCAATGAAATAAGTTTGTAGTATTGCAATTGAGGCAATCAATGTCGATTATACCTACAGAGTATTGTGAAAATAACGGGTTTTTTTTTAATCAGAGAAGATTGATAGCTCTGATCTAATTATTTTTCGCCATTACTTACGAAGATTGCCCACAGGACATACACGTGGGTTACAAATACTTTAACCTTGGTAAAAAAAATAACAGTAACGGATACACAGGTAAGCACGTGCTTTGCTTTCATTTCATTTCATCTATTTCTTGATTAGTTTTTTTTTTCAAATGAATAATGACCATATTTGAGCCACATTATATCACAATACGTAAATTTCAAAAGGATCCTTGCGTTATTTTCGAACTTTTTTGTTATAAGTATTGCGTCCGCCGGTCTTCCTTGCCGTTGAATAAGCACTTTCGCTTTCAAATCAGATTTACAGCACATGCGCGGATTAAGGTCACCAGAAGTCACATGCATACGAAGTTAACTAGGTCGATTTTTTGTCTTGCAAGACAATAAATATATAGACACCTATCTCATGTATTTAATGCA
Source organism: Perna viridis (assembly GCA_037379345.1). NCBI lineage: Eukaryota > Metazoa > Mollusca > Bivalvia > Mytilida > Mytilidae > Perna > Perna viridis. The sequence goes on along the minus strand of CM074524.1, from coordinate 512,775 downwards.
TTTTATGTGTGGATATCAAATGAAATTATACAGGAAAAGTACAAATTAGTAGAAATAATTCAAAGTTAAAGTATATTTCAACAGAAACAAATATTACGAATTTGACAGCTAATGCAGCTTTAATAAGGAATAAATTGAAATCCTTTAGCTTTGAGATTCTCTTCCAGCTTGTAAACATGGTTCCCCACATAAAACCTTGTCATGTGGAATGGTTGCAAGCTCTAATAAATGCCCGACAGGATATCATTGTTTGGGTGGACCGGCTGATGAATATTTTGGATGTTGCCCAAATGGTAGGCAAAACAATAAATATGCGTTCCATAATATGATACATATTTTGATAATCAAAATAAAAACGCATCATAAATTTATGATCTTCACGAATTGTGATAACATCTTTGGATGAACAGAGCTCGAAAACTTACATTGGATTTAACTATTATATAAATAAATCCGTCAGCTAAGAACAAAAAATCTGTAATGAAAATAGACAACTTACGATATCAAAAATCCATATACAGCATTGAACATAAATGTACACACAGAATAAAGTAGAATAACTCCCCTTTAAAATTTGAATATTAACGCATGGGCCCCAGAAATAGAGCTTTTCTGTATATTTTATTTTATTTTGTTTTATTTTATTTTATTTTATTTTATTTTTTTTTTTTTTCATTTTTTTTTTTTTTTTTTTGGGGGGGGGGGGGGGGGGGTGGCTGCAAGATGTTCACCGCACTGAATTTTGGGCTTGTTTCTGCACAACGGGAATCGCTTTTATTTCCCAGTCTTTTCGTGAGGTAATGATTAAGACTAAATTTGTTTAGTGTCCAGTACAAGTATATTTAAACTTAAACAAATACTATAAGAAAATCAGAAAATGTTTGAATGCAAATATACTGAAACTGTTGAAAGGAAATACCTGTATTATCTAATTTTATTTCAATCACGTGAATTGGTTGATAAAATTGCTGAAGTATTGTACTGATCAGTTGATATTAACTAATAGGACCAATGGAAAAACCTGGAAAGTGTCCTGTTCCTACTGAAGTTGGAATATGTGTAGAACAATGCAGCAAGGATGAGGACTGCAAAGGGACACAGAAATATTGTTCTAACGGTTGTGGACATACATGTACAGAGGTACTTCCTGTGGTAAAACCAGGGTTTTGTCCACCTCTTCCTCCAAATACAGTTGGTCATTGCGCTGAACTTTGTACTGACGATGCTAGTTGTCCAGGAACACAGAAATGTTGCTCGAATGGGTGTGGTCATGTGTGTTCATTTCCGACCGGTGGAATTAAACCACCACGTAAGTTCTGATAACTAAAAAAGAAATTGTGTTTATTGCATTTAAAGATAAATGCCGGTTTTCCCTGTATCGTACTTACTTACCTTAAAACAATGTTTTATATGAATATGTTTTCATTTTATCAATATGTTTTCTCTTACATTCTCCTTAATTATTTATGAAGCATGATTTAATTGAATACATTTGTAGATTTAGTATAGTTGTACAACGTTCCAAGAATAATATAGAAATTTTAAGTGTTATTCATCATAAATGAACCTTTACAATTTCGTATCGATAGATATTTGCTAAAAGTTGTTTTTATTTCTTTGCTTTACAGCATGTCCCGTCGGGAACCCCCTTACAAAGACAGGAAGTTCAGGGTTGGTGTATTGCGGGAAAAGTCCAAATAATCAGAGTTGTCCTAAAGGATATTACTGTAATGGAGTTGTGTGTTGTCAGCGTAAGGATACCTGGCAATAAACGAGTCGTTTAAGCGCGTAGAATACACGTCTTACGTCTACTTAATAAAACAATTTCTCATTAATTGAAAATGAAGTGGCAAATGTGCAAACGCACAGAAATCAAAGAAAATTAAAACAAACTAATATCAAAACATACAAAAGGGGAGTGTTTTGATCACGCCAAAGTACTTTAACCCCACCACATATTTTGCACCTGTCCCAAGTCATGAATTTCTGGTCTCTGTATGTCTTGTTTCGTTTTCCCTTTAATTTTATTCTTATGCTGCTGGACAACCCATGTTTAATGTTGTGTTGGGGCCAGCCTACCTTTTGTTGCGAAGGTTTCCTCATTGTTCATTGAAGACCTATTAATGGCCTTGAGATGACATTTTTCATTATGTTGGGTTTCTTTTTTGTCTCTTTGACATATTTATTATGTCCATTTTCGTTTTAACCAATAAGGACCAAACGTTATATATTAAAAAAAAAAAAAAAACAAAGTCTAAAAATAAACTCTGGAAGGTGGGTAAGTTCCTACATCTTTCTCCCAGCCATCATCCGACTTTTATTGAAGGTCTACTCCGAAGAAGCGAAAGTATATAAGTGTTGGAGATCGCTTATAAGATAAAAAAGACAATTTGTATTTATAGTGTTTACACATCAACTACGGACAGCAATAAATCCTTTAAAACAGCAGCTTTAAAGATTTTGCTTTCGTTTTATCAAACGTGATTTTACTATATGAACTTATTTATAGCATACCAAGGTTTACTAGTTAGTTAATTTGTAACGTCAGCATAGGAAACCAATCGTCATGATGGATGTCATCAATATAAGTAACAAAACTGATAGAAATTATTTGAGTACAAATTTGTACGTTTGCATAAAATCGATAAAATCATTTAGAATTGAGTCGTAAAAACAATAACATAATATACTAGATAGAACAAGAAACAAAATTTCCATAACCAAGGGACGAAGACTGCGAAAACAAACAAAAAACAACACAAATTATGTAAGTCAACAGAGATTTTGAAGATTAAATGAGCAACCAGTACACCACTAAGGCCCCGGATGAAGAACCTAATAAGCAATTTGCGCTTTTCCTGATATATATATGCCAAGTTGTGGCTAAACCATCGCAATTTTTTATCAAAATGTATAGATTAATTTTATTTTCAAATCAATGTAAATGATATTATATTTTATAGAGGTATGCAAGTTTGGTCCACCATTAATGGAATATTTTGCGGTAGAGGTTCTGAACGTGAAGACTGCCCAAAAGGCTATTCGTGTAACATTGCACCTAATGATGCATATGCAATCTGCTGTCCATCTGGTAGGTATAGTTGATCTCCTCGATAATGACTTACCTAACATTTTGCAGTGAAACCCATCGAAAAAATGTAATTTGAATCATTTTGTTCTTTTTTTAATATTCAGCCAAGAATGCAATCCTCATTGCTGAAACACTATCCTTAGTGTTTCGATTATTTCTAACTTTGAACATCGTTTTGAAGCCGTTTTTAATATTTTCATGGCATCAAAACAAGAATGGCTCGCTGAGTAGTAAAACACAAACAAAAACATACTCTTTTAGCTCAATCATGTTTTGTCTAGCTAGTGTGTCAAAAATCAAGACATCTAAACATTCATAATTTTCCGTGATTCTGATTTTTTTTTAATCTCAAGGATACAGTATGGTGCTTATTTTGCCAAACAAGTGCACTTTATATTTCATGAGTGTAGGAAATCGTTCATCGCTAATTCAATACCCATATACTTTTTTTCTCTCTACTATTCGGTAGGGTTATAGTGACTTTGACACATTATCTCTCTCCTCTTGTGGTCATTATACCGACAAAACACTTATCACCATTTTGTGTCAATTGGTTTGCCAAAAAATGTATTTTTTTTTCTTTCAGATTAAGTGGAATAGGTTGGTGCCAGTCTGAAAAAGGCTTAGTTATAGTAAAACCCACTCAAATATTCAAGTGTTTTTTTTAATTATTTACAAAAAATGTAGATAGAAATGTACGCAAGAACACAATTATGACACATGATTTCAGTTAATGAATATGCATATAGAAAGGTCTGAAAAATTCCAATTTGCGATCATTAAAATTTCGACAAATTGAGGTATTCATTTTTCTACTGATATCGACATTCCAGTCGTTAATAGAGAATCACCGCTCATCGAGAAAAAGTAATGAAGGGAACCAAGGTTATAGCGGTAAGCAAAAGAATGTAATCCAGGGACAATGACCAGGCATGGAAAACAGACATACACAACAAAGAACATAAAGTAACTAAAATCATACCTACAAAGTGCAGAAAAACTCACCAAACAAACGATGCTTTTTCAGTCTGCATATGCTATACTTTCACATAAGAACAATCTTTTCTGCATTCAGATCTGCACTTTTTAGAAAATCATGCATTCATCTCCCACAAAAATAAACCAAAATCAAGCTAAATCAAGAACAATAACTTTTCCAAAGTGCCAGTTTCATGTACAATCTATATGATTTTTTTCTCAAAAGCGCAACAACGTAATGCAAAATTAAGACTGGTTATGTGACCAGTAAGTGTTTCTGAACAAGAAATAGGACTGAATTCAGTGGGTTTTTAACATGCATGAATCACCTTCTGTCAGATTTTAGAAAGACTGATACTTAATATGTAAGCATTTTTGCAGTAATTTTGAATCCCAACATTAATAGTAAAAACCAATACAGATTAATACAGAGTATGTGCCTCGGCGTTGCTTCGTAACTATACTGCTTAACTCGATCTAATACTCGTACCTAATACATTCAATGAATAGGCCTGCAGCAGCGCTAAGCTTGTCGTAAAAGGCGACTAAATAGTGCTCAGAAGCCTATCCGGGGGCTAGGGTGCTCGGCCCACAGAGCAACTGGGATGTGTGCCCCAGGTGGTGGAATGGGGTACCCCTGGCGTGTTACATGCTGGGGTTGTCAGGCTATAATACAGAAAACCTGACCGCAAACCATAGTGGCGTACCGTGTTGGGAAAGATGCCACGCTCCTCGCACGTTAAAGAATCCTACTGTGGTATTCTCCCGGAGTAGGAACCATAGGGCTCCGCCAAAGGAGGCTAAATTGCCCGACCCTACCCACCTCTCCCTATTTCCAGTGGCAATCAAAATTTGTCGACCCCATTGTCCTTGTGTCCCATCCCTTCTTCATTTCATCATCATTCATGTTCATTTTATCTTCCATCTCATGTTCATCGTCTGAATATAACTGAAATATTGCTGCTCGGACGTTAAACCCCAACAAACAAACAAACAAAATCGTACCTAATACAGGCCTCTTTGTAAAACAAATAACCATTTAATAACACTATAACATGAGTCACCATACAATGAAGAGAGATATAATGCTTTGGTTAGAATTTTTTTTATTTGTGAAACGGTACACGTTATTTCCGCGGCAGTAAGTTGATCCTTCTTAGATACAACTGTCATGATCAGTTTTGAGAATATCATAAAGTCTACATTCTCTATCTTTACAAAGAACAAAAGAAGTGTCTGTATCCTTAGAAACCATCATCTTTATATCTATTTTAGAATTGTTGCATCATTAGAATATCCATTCAATTTTACTTTAAAATATCGGTCTAAATTACAGCTTATAACGCAAACTAACACCATTATGTTCGAGTCCACACCTATTCATACATTTTCATGTAAAGAAACTACTTTTCCATGTTTTCTGTGTTTACCATTTTCCTATGACCAACCGCTTTTTTTATTCTACAGTGTCTTTTCTTTTCTTTTCTGATGAAATTTGTATAAATCAAATCACATACGATAACAACAGATTGAATATAATATTTTAAAACATCGCTGTTAAAAGACTCTTTTAAATGTTGAATTGCTCTCAGAATATGACTTAAAGTTTTTATCATGAACACTTTTATATGAACATTTTTTCTTAAAAAAAAAGCAAAAAACATCGATTCGAATAAGCGCTAATGTATTTATAGCAAATTATTTTACTTATTTAAATGGTGTCATTAGAATTTTTTTATAAGTTTATGAAGTAGACTGAAAAATAAATGAAAAGTCTCATAATAATAAAAAAAAAAACGAAGTTACAAAACCTAGGGCGTATCTGCATTTATTACATATGGGTAGTAACAAAATTACCAAACTGATGAAAAGGAAAGTCCTTATAACATATGTCAATATCAAATCAAAAACCGAAAAGTTGGATAACAACCGCAAAGATCTTGATTTTGAATACATCACATCTACCCCCAAAATCTTATCATAAAGAAATTACAGATACTGTAAAGTCAGCATTATTTCTTGACATACACTTAGAGATCGATGGTAAAGGAAAACTATTGACCAAACTATTCGATAAACGTGATGACTTTTCATTCCATATTGTCAATTTTCTTTTCATCTGTGGTAACATTTCTTCAGCATCTGCGCATATCACAGCTCGTACGTTATGCCAGAGATGGCCGTTACTACGCAGAGTTTTTGTATCTCGCAAGAATTCATTAGAATTAGACTGGAACAGGTTAATGTTGCAACAAGATTGAAGTCATCACTTCAGAAGTTTTATGGTTATAATTATAAGCTCGTGGATCCTTACGTTGTATCCATCTACACTATGAAAACTGATTTTTTCAATGCGTCATAGTTTTCCTTTCCTCTTGTCTACTCCGAACTTGCGTTTTATGCCTGGTGTTCCTATAAAAACAAATGATGTTTACCCTACCGGTGCAGCTGGTCCAAGTTTCAAGTTTTGGATGGAGAACGATCAGGACATATACTTTTATTACTGTATATGTATTACTTTGATTATACAAAATGTATTATGTTTGTGTTGCGTGTGACTTTCATGTCACCACATGATAAATTGAAATATCGTTTGAAAGGAAACGAAAATCTTTTGCGGTTTCAAAAAATTATGTTGTAGTCATTTACAAAACCATATATTTTTTCTACCCCGGACATCCCTTTTTATGAGCAACTCGATGGATGTTTCTAGAAAGGCATGTATGATTTTAGTTACGTTATGTTCTTTGTTGTGTATGTCTGTTTTCCATGTCTGGTCTTTGTCCCTGGATTATATTCTTTTGATTACCGCTATGGCCTTGGTTCCCTTGATCACTCGTTCTAAGACATTGCAGAAGGCAAAGTGTGGTACACAGAAAAGCAGGTTTGTGATATGTTTGATTTCCTCATTGTTTACATATTTGTCACAGTTGGAGGAGATTTTTTTTCAAAAATGAGTTTGCATTCCAATGGCACTAACTGTGCTCCTCTCCTAGCCGATTTGTTTTTATGTTCATACAGGGCAGAATTTCTTCAGAACCTCGTAAAATGATATTTCAAAGATGCTAAATTCTTTAACCTTACAGATAGATATACAGACGATGTATTGTTAATCAACAACCCTTATTTTGATAAATGGTTACCCTCAATATATCCACGAGAGCTCGAGATAAAGAAGACTACAGAAACAGATTGTTCTGCATCTTTTTGGACCTACATCTCGAATTTTCCCTACTTTTGCAGCAATATCCTTTCATCTCTTCATATGGTGTTTGTATTTCACAATTGATTCGCTACGATAGAGCAAGTAAGTACTAATTACTTTGATTTCCTTGAACGCCATGAATATCTGCATAACAGACTCCTGAATCAGGCAATGAGGAAATCGTCTTAAAAGGTGCATCTGGTCCATGCTCCTAGTTTTTAGTGGAGTTCGAGTTACTCATATACTTTTGTATTAGTTTGATTATTTTATGATTTCTGTTATGTGTGTCTGTTTTCCATGTCTGGTCTTTGACTCTGGATTATATTCTTAGGATTTCCACTAGAATCTTTGTTCCCTTGATTACTCTTACAAAAAAATGAATCAACCGACTTCAAGAATATTTGGTTTAGGTTGCAGTGTTAAAAAGCGGGTTGATATTTGGTATGCAGTTATATAATTTTTCATGAAAACTATGTTTCCAAGCTTTGTTCGACACACATTTCGATGAAAGTTCTTTATCGACGACTTTAGGCCTTTGCTTATTGCAAAACCTGATAACATATTGTTTGACCTACAATTTATATTTTTAATTAGTGTGTTTAGTTAACCCTCCGTCTTAAATATTACAGATCATTTTACTTATTAATATAACAAAAATCTTTTCGAACAAAACGTTTACTTTTCTTATCTGTTGCGTTGCTGACAGTTTATCATGAGCGGAAGGTATGCGCGACGTTACATAAACATTCTAAGTCTAATGAACTTAATTGAATTTTCATGTCTTACTTTCTAACAAATACTTATTATCAATCATCATTTTTATTTATTTCAGAATTAATGTCTTCTAACGCTTTGGATCTCGATAAAAACAGAAAAGTTTTGATCCATCCTCTTATGAACTGCAAATCGTCTTACTCTAAAAACAATCTTTGGTATAAATCATCGTAAAGACTCACAATATCTTGGTAATAATTTGATGATAACAATTCAACAAGTTTACCGCTTTGTTCGTAAAGAGGCGTTTCTGCGTGGAAATCTCCCATAATATTGTGCTTTGTTCTGTTATGAAATACATATGGTGGCGAAAACGCAACTTTTAAATTGATTTTACTGAAGAAATATTCGGCAATAAAGCTTCTCCAGATGTCGCTCACCCTTCCATTGACACTTATTGGCAAAGCCATGTATTTAAATGCTGTTGAAAACCATAATGTGGCTTGTGCATTGAACGGGGTATATGTATACTGTGGAAGTACAAATAGCTTGTCAATATCAGGCCTCGCTGAAAAGTTGAATTTGTTATCAAATGTCAAACGGTAAATAGCATCAACGTCCGCCTCACCATTTGCTAATGATTGAATAACGGCTAAGTTCCAGTCAGACTTGCATATACTTGGTAGAATGTTTCCATTTTTTAGATAATCTAAGGGAAACCCTCTAGGCCATGTTCGAAATTTTGTTGATCGAAAATATGGATATGGGTTTATCAGCAAATTTTCGCTGTTCTGGTCACATGTTGACAAGTATTCATTTGTGTTTCGTAGCCCTTGTTTGGTAATCATACCAACATTATCATCGTCAAAATCCCATATCAACTCTGCATTGTTATGAATTGCATACACGTACCCAAATTTTTCCTTGAAAATGAACTGAACGGAATAGACTTCGCTAACAAAGGGTACAGACTCTATGAAATAGAACATGGGTATCGCAAAATTCAGGAGTTAAATATTGCTCCCATTCATTACTTTCAGCAGAGAATTTTTTGTGAAACATTCTTTTATTGTCCGTTTTAAAATCAATATCCTTATATCGTTTTAACCATTTAAGAAGGGATGTTGTACCATAGTTTGTGTCTTGTAATGTTTTACCATTACATATAGAAGATCCACAGTATGACTGGGCTGCTATCCATTTTATCACATTTTTTTCCTAGAACAACAAACATTTCATCTATTGGTCTTTTTGGATCTATGTTGCCACCCATAATATAAATCTGGAGACATGACTTCTTCTAACCTTTTAAAAATTTGAGGTACACATAAAAATACATCATCATCTATTCTTATTCCAAGTTCAGCTTCTGGATAAGTTTGGTGTATATACTTCAGTAGAGCATACAATTTTCTTCCAAAGTTTTTAGCGTATCCATGCTCCGGTACATTTAGATACACGATATCTTTATGTGTATTGCTCTCCTGGTAAGTTTCAGTTGTGTTCTTATCTAGAAAAAAATTATACTTGATTCGGAATGGCAATTCTTTCTCAAGTTTGTTTATTGTTCCTATCCATGTTTGTCGAAGGGTATGTCTTCTTTGAAAAAACTCATCATTACTTAAAACTCCAACTACCATTAATGGTCGTGGGTCCGATTTTAAGACTTTTTGTCGGTACTCATTTGAGTTTAATATTTGAGAATGAATATTTGGTTCATATTTTAATTGTAGCCAAAACAGCAGGAGAGCTGACACCAGTAAACAAAATCTCTCGGTGATTTTAATCTATAAACCATATTTATGTTGCTCTAGTTCATGTACAAGATAATTCTCCTGTTTGGATTTCATTGTATATTATCTTTTTATATTTTCATTTCCCTAAAAAGAAAAACAAACCGGCTCAATGGTTTAGTTTTCAATAATCAAGATATGGCACAGTAAGAAAAAAAGATGTAATGTTCTATCCCAAGTGAGATAAACTTAATAACAATGACTATTTTTCTCCTAATGTTAACTCGCCTAAAAGTAATTTATTCACCGACAACAAAGTGACTTATTGATATCACTTCGTTTTTATTTGACTATTTTTATTATAATCAGTGAGAGATTAAGGCATCATAAACAAGATTTGCAAAAACACACATAACAAAACATGTCGCCCGTTGCCTTGACGACTGATTTTTTCGCAAATTTTCAAAATGCTGCAATTAAGGATGAAGCTCAGCTTTCGGATGAATTGTATGCCAAATCAAAATTATGAGTTTCGACAACATTTGGAAGTTGCCGTAACCATGGTGGCCGATTTTTCCGCCCAAAAGTTATTAAGATCCTATTTAGATTGGTATTTTCGGTACAAAATGATGAACAAACACGAAAGTCGCTGTTGATAAGGTGACCGATTTCTCACCAAATTTTCAAAAAGCTTCGATTTGGATAAAAAAACTTACGTATATATTTTGTGTAAGTGAATAATACACTGAATCTATCTTTTGAGGTAAAAAGACAATTTGCGCCGGGGAGACGTCAAGAATCCATAGTATAATTAATTGCGTACCAGAAGCTAATCTATAAATGATATAAAAATGCATAAAACAAGGATCCATATAACCTATACATTATAATCAATGACGTAAAATGATTATAAATTAAAATACATCGATTTGTTTTATTATAGTTTGACCCATTGACCTTACATATTGACACATTCGTTCATAAAATTGGACATGTTTTGTAAGTTTTTGAAGACTTGATTTTAAATATATTTCAAGACTCAAAATCATTCGACAATAACATAGAGCAAGAAGATATCTGTCAATGTGAAAAAGAATCTGTAATATGATTAACTATGATTCATAAGTAACAAATCTGACTGCAAGATCATCTTATATTAGTAAGTATTTAGCGATTAATTTCTCTTTTCAGATATATTTTTTATTACAACTTATGAATATTGATATACTTTATATAAATTTATCATAGAATTTAACAGTTACGCAAACAAATGTTTACCAATTGTAAACAATAAACAAGATATTTTACGCAGATAACTCATCTTATTGCCATTAACGTCAAACATTATCTAAATCAATCAACAAATTTAGGAAATGACTTTTTACGGGTATATGATTGTTCTGAGTTTATGTCGAATGAGTTTGCGTCTTGAAGTTGTATTCGTAATTAAGATTTCAAAATTGTTTTTAAACTAATGTTTTACGACTAACTGGAAGAGTTTTGCTTAGTCATTTACCTTCAAAGTTGTTTGAAACACAATACAAACCCGAATGTTTAACAGAAGTTGATCCAATATCAATTTGCCATTAGCAGCTTTACAAAACATACCGGAATATACATGTAAATGAAAGTATTAAGTTGTCGTGTCAAATGGTCGAATCATTATTAAGCAAATCGATGTATTTTGAATGATACGTCAATTATTTGATATCCGGCTTTATTTAAAGATATATATATAGATTCTATCAAATCAAATGCTTTCGTGGTTAATGGGATATTGTTATTGTTTATAGTCTGACGTCAGGTTTGCAATAAATTTATAGGGGATTCTTGTTTCCGATTTACAATCAAAGTTCTGATAGCACTGGTGTTTTTTTTATTCTTGTGAAAATTGTATCTAAATATCTTTCAAGACCAAAAAGGAGTCCTCCAAATCTTGAGTTGATATGAAGACTATGTCTTAACTTATTTGCATAAATGATAGAATATTATTGAGCTGATAAATTGCAAGAAACATATCTACTTGCTATAAAAGAGGTATTGAATAATATGAAATGATTTACATTTTGACTATATCTTTGTGTAGTGTTCAGAAATAGTAGGGACGTTCCAGCGATATAAGGTGTTTTGACCCTTAAGGGTCAAAAACCCAAAAACGTAACAGTTTGGTGATTTATGACAACTGTTTTTATCAATTTCACCTCCTGATAATCTGAACGAATTTGACGTTATTTTATTTACTATATTCAAATTAAAAAGAAATGTGTTTAAATATTTGTATCTAATTACTTATATCCTCTTCCTAAAGAGTAATCAAGGGAACCAATGTTATAGCGGTAATCAAAAGAATGTAACCCAGGGACAAAGACCAGACATGGAAAACAGACATACACAACGAAGAACATAAAGTAACTAAAATCATACATACAAAGTTATTAGGTAGTGAGTTGTGTTCACAGACCATTTACTTTCATACACACTCAGTTAATTAAAGGCACTGAAGAAGGTCATTTGTTGACTGAAAATTTTGCCCATTATATACTGTATTATAGTGTGTTAACATCTTTATCGGTATCGTTGTACAATCCTTTAGACTTATATATATATATTTGCTGGTGATCGATGACGAGTCTAAAGGATTTTCCGTCCGTCCGTTGCATTTTTATATGATTTTAACTTATTTTTTGGTTATTAGTTGTACCAATTCCGGAATTTTCCGGAATTGTTTTGCGTTTAGACATTTTTGGCGTTTTTATTTTCGTTTCCATGGGCTGTACATCTTTATTTCAGAGTTGCTCTCTCCTTATTTTCCGGAAATACCCGTCATTGTTGTAATTTAGTCATCTCCATTACATTACGTCCTATACGTTGTACTGCCTCAAAAGCGGCGGTATCTAGTATTATCGAAACCGCCGCTGTTAAAATTGAGTCACTTTTGGGGCACTATGACTGCGCAACAACATTTACGTGGTAATTGCATATATTGCAATAAAGAAATGATGAGAGATAATCTTCAACGTCATTATAGGACTTGTCGAGCTGTTCCTGAGCGAGCTGCCCGTGATTTAGCTTATGTAGACCGTGTAAGGGGTAGGAATAATGCTCAAAATCAGACTAAGAAGAAGAAACGTAAACGTGAAGGTAAAGGAACATTATTTTTCTTAACTTTTCAAGTTTTTACCAAATACTGGTTTGCGAAAGTATTTCATTTGAAATTATCTCCTTGGATTTCTGGTGTTTGTGTTGGAAATGAATTTGGAATTGGAAATAAGAAACATTCTCATGCTGTTGTTGTTACTAAGAAAAAAATGTCTTTTAAAGAGTTTAAATAACGTTTTTCCCGCCGCATAGTGATATACAACGTTGTAAGAAGTTGAAGGACTCTGTTAGATGTATTTCTAAAGAGGACTATGGATGTATATGCCATGGTATTGATAAGGACTATCTGTCTGTTATTTGCAAAGCATATCTCCATTCTCAACGTACATCTCGTTTGATACCTACTTCATATCCATATTGTTCCTTCATTCCTACTCAACAACGTCAATTTAAGGAATTTTTCAGACCCTTATATATATCTTCAACGTCATCATAGGACTTTTCGAGCTTATTTTTATTTCTAATATTTTTGGCGTTTTATTTTCGTTTCCATGGGCTGTACATCTTTATTTCAGAGTTGCTCTCCCCTTTCCCCAAGTACTTTGCTGTTTTATATGATTTTAAGTTATATTTTGGTTTTTAGTCGTAACAATTCAGGAATTTTCTGGAATTGTTTTCCGTTTATACATTTTTGGCGATTTTATTTTCTTTTCCATGGGCTGTACATCTTTATTTCAGAGTTGCTCTCCCCTTTCCGTCCGTTGCATTATATATATGATTTTAACTTATTTTTTGGTTATAAGTTGTACCAATTCCGGAATTTTCCGGAATTGTTTTGCGTTTAGACATTTTTGGCGTTTTTATTTTCGTTTCCATGGGCTGTACATCTTTATTTCAGAGTTGCTCTCTCCTTATTTTCTGGAAATACCCGTCATTGTTGTAATTTAGTCATCTCCATTACATTACGTCATATACGTTGTACTGCCTCAAAAGCGGCGGTATCTAGTATTATCGAAACCACCGCTGTTAAAATTGAGTCACTTTTCAGGCACTATGCCTGCGCAACAACATTTACGTAGTAATTGCATATCTTGCAATAAAGAAATGAGGAGAGATAATCTTCAACGTCATTATAGGACTTGTCGAGCTGTTCCTGAGCGAGCTGCCCGTGATTTAGCTTATGTAGACTGTGTAAGGGGTAGGAATAATGCTCAAAATCAGACTAAGAAGAAGAAACGTAAACGTGAAGATAAAGGAACATTATTTTTCTTAACTTTTCAAGTTTTTACCAAATACTGGTTTGCGAAAGTATTTCATTTGAAATTATCTCCTTGGATTTCTGGTGTTTGTGTTGGAAATGAATTTGGAATTGGAAATAAGAAACATTCTCATGCTGTTGTTGTTACTAAGAAGAAAATGTCTTTTAAAGAGTTTAAAGAACGTTTTTCCCGCCGCATAGCTGATATACAACGTTGTAAGAAGTTGAAGGACTCTGTTAGATGTATTTCTAAAGAGGACTATGGATGTATATGCCATGGTATTGATAAGGACTATATGTCTATTATTTGCAAAGCATATCTCCATTTTCAACGTACATCTCGTTTGATACCTACTTCATATCCCTATTGTTCCTTCATTCATATTCAACAACGTCAATTTAAGGAATTTTTCAGACCCTTATATATATCTTCAACGTCATTATAGGACTTGTCGAGCTTATTTTCATCCGTATTTTTTTTTATTGCGTTTTTATTTTCGTTTCCATGGGCTGTACATCTTTATTTCAGAGTTGCTCTCCCCTTTCCTCAAATACTTGGCTGTTTTATATGATTTTAGGTTATATTTTGGTTGTTAGTCGTAGCAATTCCGCAATTTTCCGGAATTGTTTTCCGTTTATACATTTCTGGCGTTTTTATTTTCTTTTCCATGGGCTGTACATCTACATTTCAGAGTTGCTCTCTTCTTATTTGGAATTGGAAAAAAGAAACATTCTCATGCTGTTGTTGTTACTAAGAAGAAAATGTCTTTTAAAGAGTTTAAAGAACGTTTTTCCCGCCGAATAGCTGATATACAACGTTGTAAGAAGTTGAAGGACTCTGTTAGATGTATTTCTAAAGAGGACTATAGATGTATATGCCATGGTATTGATAAGGACTATCTGTCTGTTATTTGCAAAGCATATCTCCATTCCGAAACCGCCGCTGTTAAAATTGAGTCACTTTTGAGGCACTATGCCTGCGCAACAACATTTACGTAGTAATTGCATATATTGAAATAAAGAAATGAGGAGAGATAATCTTCAACGTCATTATAGGACTTGTCGAGCTGTTCCTGAGCAAGCTGTCCGTGATTTAGCTTATGTAGACCGTGTAAGGGGTAGGAATAATGCTCAAAATCAGAATAAGAAGAAGAAACGTAAACGTGAAGGTAAAGGAACATTATTTTTCTTAACTTTTCAAGTTTTTACCAAATACTGGTTTGCGAAAGTATTTCATTTGAAATTATCTCCTTGGATTTCTGGTGTTTGTGTTGGAAATGAATTTGGAATTGGAAATAAGAAACATTCTCATGCTGTTGTTGTTACTAAGAAAAAAATGTCTTTTAAAGAGTTTAAAGAACGTTTTTCCCGCCGAATAGCTGATATACATGTACAACGTTGTAAGAAGTTGAAGGACTCTGTTAGATGTATTTCTAAAGAGGACTATGGATGTATATGCCATGGTATTGATAAGGACTATCTGTCTGTTATTTGCAAAGCATATCTCCATTCTCAACGTACATCTCGTTTGATACCTACTTCATATCCATATTGTTCCATCATTCCTACTCAACAACGTCAATTTAAGGAATTTTTCAGACCCTTATATATATCTTCAACGTCCATATAGGACTTTTCGAGCTTATTTTTATTTTTATTATTTTTGGCGTTTTCATTTTCGTTTCCATGGGCTGTACATCTTTATTTAAGAGTTGCTCTCCCCTTTCCTCAAGTACTTTGCTGTTTTATATGATTTCAAGTTATATTTTGGTTGTTAGTCGTAGCAATTCCGGAATTTTCTGGAATTGTTTTCCGTTTATACATTTTTGGCGTTTTTATGTTCTTTTCCATGGGCTGTATATCTTTATTTCTGAGTTGCTCTTTCCTTTCCGTCCGTTGGACTTTGATATGATTTTAACTTTTACTTGGTTATTAGTTGTACCAATTCTGGAATTTTCCGGAATGGTTTTCCGTTTAGACATTTTTGGAGTTTTTATTTTCGTTTCCATGGGCTGTACATCTTTATTTCAGAGTTGCTCTCTCCTTATTTTCCGGAAATACCCGTCATTGTTGTAATTTAGTGATCTCCATTATATTACGTCATATACGTTGTAGTGCCTCAAAAGCGGCAGTATCTAGTATTACCGAAACAACTACATTATCACTACAACCTTTCAGATAATATAATGATATAATAACGCCTGTTCACTCTCGACTTTACGTCTGCTATTATTTTGTGTACATCCAATCATTGTTTATTACATGTATGGTACTAAATATTACTTCATAGGCTACAAATTTCATGTTTTATCAGGAACATATAAAAAGCTACCCACATGAGGCAAAACAATCAAGCTTTCTATCAAAAGTTAATTTAAAACAACCGAGATACCTAATTTTATTAAGAACGTTACGGAATATGTAGTGTTTATTTTTGCCTTCAGAAAAATCTGCAATGCTTACATCGACACCTGCAAATACACAGTTCATTTACAGCCAATGAATTTATAAAAGTGAAAATACAAACAATGGTACAAATTTACTGACTTATAGAAAGGAAATTCGTTATTATAATATTCAGTTGATAACCTTTTTTAGAATTGAACGAATTACAGGAAGAAAACCAAAGACTTAAGCTAAGACTGACCTGCAAGATATGTTGTCGAAAAAGAGTTGGTTTAGTGTTACTGCCATGTTCCCACGCGGCATGTTGTAAAGAGTGCTTATATTGCACCAAAAAGTGCCCAGTTTGTCGTGAATATATCGATGGTTCCGTTGATCTCAACATTTACTTCCAGTCTTTCAGGTTTATAATACGGGTCATTTATCATTCTCTTGTATGTCTTTTTTGTATTGTTATGACGTTTATTTGTATATTTATAATTCTATATATATTCAAGAAAATAATTCCAAGCTTTACGATAATTTAACATGGGTAGGCAATAAAAATATTTGGTGCGCAATAGATAATTGAATTTTTTTTTATAAAAAAAAAATTATTTGTTTTTGTAAGTATGTTATTTTATGATCATTGTTTTAAATTTACATTGTTTTGTTTCAATGTTTTGTTTTGAGGTTTTCGTTAATGCATGGATGAATGTGAAAAGTGTCTGTCTGTTATATAGACAAACGTGCAATATACGTGTATAGAGATTTTATGGTAATCATATGATCATCATATAATAATACTATTTTTATATTGAGCTCCAATCAATTATTTATCATATGTTGCAAACCACATGATTTTTAAGTATGACACTTTTAGCAGTGAATATTTTTAGTTTTGATTACCGCTTTAACTTTGTAAATATAATCATCTGTTTCCATGAAATGTTCATTTAAAATTTTAATATATATTCAGACATAAAGATGAGCAATGGGGCTATGGGTAATCAAATAGTGCGTGTTCAATATTACCTTATCGACATAATTTCATAAATTTACTTTAATATTAAAACTATTGTTCGGAGTTAACGTAAGCATTCTTGTGATATTTAAGATCAAAGAACCAGTTTTACAATTCAAGAACTCGACCCCCTTCCGCATTCTCGAACCACATATGCTATTAAAATGTGAAGTTAAGTCAGTAACGTATTACCAAGGGCAGAGTTGTATTTTATTCGATAGGACAGTTTAAAAATGTTAAAATCTTTCAGTACGCAGTTCTCTTATATGTTAAATAAGCCTGCCCTGTGATGTGAGGGTTTCTTCGTTGTTCATTGAAGATCGATGGATGGCCTTTTGCTGATATTTTCATCCCAGTGGTGTTGTAGTCTCTCTGTCATATTCTCTATACCTATTATCGTTAAAAATATAACAATGCGAGTTATATTGAAGGTTACAAAAATCAAACGCGTCAATTCAAATATTTTTGTTAAGTTCAAGAATGTTGGACCATGATCTTCAATGACTAACCTTTGAAGTAATAGACAAACCAAGTTAAATTTTCTTGAATGCTTGAAGACATGTTTCAGAAAAGATGAAATGTCACGCATGCAATGTTTGTTTGTTATTCATGTACTCGTATGTATAAATGTCAGAATAGGCCCAACGATATTTGAAATATTAAATAACAAGCATTGTATTTACAAGGATATTGTAATTAGTAAGAATATGATACAATAATCATCAAGGTGAAATACTCGACCATTTCTTGCAATGTAGTTTAATGTAGAAATTATGACTGTCCTGTAGTAATATCGATTTACCGGGACGGTGTGCATTTATTTTATTTTGTTTTTGTTATTATTTTATTTACAAGGTTGATATATGTATTTAAGCATTAAAATGTGTTCACATTATTCTACATTATTAACAACATTCTTTTGTTTTCATATGGTATGTAATTACGTTCTGAGTGAAATGCGGCACTTGTGTGTAACGTATGGAATATGATATGGTAATCGTGTATCTTAGTTTACAAATTATTATTTTATGATTGTCATATGTATCTATTCCAAAATAAAGATATTACAATGATATGACTATCATAACTATGTGGCATTATAATGTTTGTTAATGTGTGTGTGTGTGTGTGTGTGTGTGTGTGTGTGTGTGTGATTTCCCTGTCTAGTCTATGTCCTTGGAATGTGTACTTTATATTTTTGCTCCAATCTTGTTTTCCTTTCTTATTCGGAGGAAGGTTTCATGTATACGTTACTTTCGCTAGATTAGACATACATGTACACAATAAGATTCAAATGATACAAAAATCCTCTTAAATAATAAAATCTCAACAGGACAAACAACACTCTTCGAAATTTAATTAAACCTTTTATACTATTGTCCTCAGCCCAAAATACAGCTGTCTTCAAGTACTTGGCCAATAAAATTAAATTTGTACAGCAAAAGTAATTCTGACTGGGATAAAACATTTACTTTGATAAAAATATAATGGTAGGAAACTTCTTAGAATGGCTTGAATACATTAACGTTTTTACCCTGTATGACATGACTAATTAAAAATTATCTAACAATGTTAAGGTCTAAATGAAAGCTTGCTGATATTAATACATGTACATGTGTATGCATATCTAAATAAACAGTGATAATATTTTATTAATACATTTGATTACATTATTGTTTTCAGATTCTGATCTGAACCAAACCATGTCACTGACAAGATATGTTGACTCCATTTAAGTATCTTGCCTTGAATAATCCTTAACTGCTCGGAGAACTGCGCTAAATTGACAGGAACATCCTTATTTATAGTTGATGTTGGGGAAAGACTCATCGTCAAGAACAATATGGAATAATTGATTCTAAAATGATACATATTTTGTCAAAAATAAATTGATGGTCAAGTGTGCAGTTTAATTTCGAAAACGCAAAACATCAGTTTTAAATTGTACTTATTTCAAGACATATTAAGAAGGTTAAAGGTAATTAGTTTAATCAAACAACATAATACATTAGCGTATACACTGTAGTTTAACACTCAGCGAACAAGTTCGCGCATCAGTTACTGTTTTTGTACATATGTTCATATTGTACTGCATGTATGTATATTGATGCAAAATATACATTCACAATTTGGCATGTCATTATTCATTATCTTTTCTCTTATCTGTTTTTATATATTTTTTTCCTTTTCCATATTTCTCTCTAAATTACAGTTTTCAATTACCGTTGTCTCATTACTCATATTTAATTCTTTTCTTTTTCTATCCATTTTCTTCATTTATTTTTTTATTGTTTTTAAGTGGCACTCCAGCTAAGAAGCATGCAAAATGTGATTCATGGTTGGAAAGCCTACATATTTTTATTTTTGATATTTTGTTTAAAATTTCATAGTTAACAGAAAGTAACGTAAATTTTTCATAGGAGATAAAAATTATATAGGATGCACTGTACATTTCAAAATTAAGGGAGATAACTCTGTAAATGACACTCAAATACAATAGAATCTATTGGATTTTTAATGTTGATAAAAAGCAGGCAGATATGAATAAATTATTACACAATTCACAATACAGACCCATAAAACAACTTAATTACAAAAATAAAATATGTACCCTTTTTGGGGGTGTATCACATTTTTCAGATTTTGCATGATTCTTACAAAGACATCTACTTAAATAATATAAATATCAAATTAAAATTAATGTAAATCCTGCCAAAATTGGACCGTCCGTTTGGTAGGGTAGTAAATGACAGCCTTCGTACCATGAATACAGGGAAGAACTTCAATGCTACGTTCTTTACAAAACTGTAAAATCTGCCTTTGTTTAATAACAAAAAAAAAAAAAAAAAGAGGAAAATAGTTGCCTTACAACCATACATGTACATGTATATCTCTTTCAATAATATATATTTTTTAAATTTAGTAGATATAAGGACACGATCATTAAAACGAAACGTGCATTCATAATCTAGGGACAAAAACAAACAAAGAAAAAATGTCGTACATAACAAAAACTAACTAAAAGAATACACACAACAAACTTGGGAGGATAGAATGGTGCGTTTGCTTTTCTAGCAACATTCGCCGATCGGCTCATACACTGTATTATTTCAAACTACGACAATTCGAACAAAAATGTAGTGTTAATTCATGGAGGAGGGAGAAACTTAAGGAGAAGAAGGCAATGCGTTTCGTTGGTAATTCATTATAAATACTGTAAAGTTGAACGACTTGTAGTCCTGTATTGATATCGAATGAAGAGTATGCTGCATGTGCATACTTTCGTCATATGAATTGTATGGTTTCACGTTCTAGGGAGTATAGTGCTTTAAAACTGCAACTATCTGTGGTTTATCTACGTATGTGCGAACAGTCTACGTTTGGAAAGAGGTCGTGAGTTGTTCATTATTCAAAGAATGGTGATATAAGTAAATTTTTGTTTTAAAATGTACTGGCAAAATAAGATTGATAAAAAAACTAGAAATTGCCTCTAACGGGACCTCTGCAGCAGCCTGTTGACTTTAATTCCTGCCGAATATGCACAATATCTCCAAATTGTAATCTAACACTCCATTGAGTTTCTTAATAATCCTGCAGTTCGTTCAGGAGGAGCTTTGGAGAACGCATCAGTCCAAGTTTGACTGAAAAATTCCTATACACGTAAGTTCCAACGGTAATCGTTTCTACAATTTTTGTTCAAACATAAATTCTTACAATATGCACATCCAAATAAGGTAAAAACACCCGATTAAGTTCCATAACAATCCCGCTAGTCGTTAAGAAGAAGTTGCGGACAAGGCACAAGACTACTGAAAAATGCATATTAGTAAATTCAACAACTGCAATTTCTACAATTGATGTCCAAACATAAACTACTGACAGTGCGGACATCACGATGTGGTTATATTTATTTACGTCTCACAAAGTTTTATGACAATGATGAATAGCTTAGAAAATAAGTCGGACGGACAGACAGGATGAAACTTACATATCCGACAAACTTCGTGTGCGTGGACTATAATGAAAAAATATACCAAAATTCCTTCAAATATACGGTAGTGAGAATAAAGTTCATATGCTCAATGTGAAAGGTGGAGAATTTTTGTTGTAAGGAATCAAACCGAGTAATACATACATGTATACATGATTCTTTATTGTACCTGTAACGATACAATATTAAGCCCGTACGTATACAGCGATCCGTTTAAAAAAAACGTAATTGAAGCTAAATACGTAGCTACAAATCGAAACTGAAATAAGTATAAGATACATGATTGCATTCATTTATTATACTTCGTGTCAATTCACTGAATTCTGATTGATACATGTACAATACGAGGGTAATATTCTGCTCTATCACATGTCTCAGAAGGCGATAGTTTTTTGTCTAATAACCCTCTCGCGAAAAGCTAAACAGCTTCCGGTAAAAATTAATTTGGGGTAATTTAAACAAAATTTGCAAATAATAAACTTTGCGCCCACTTTTTTCTCGAAATCTTTTTTTAAACCTCTGGATCCACCCAGGACCAATATGCTATGTCTTCAGTTATATTGCATGAAACGCTTGTAATACATCGAGCCACAGGCCATGGCATTGCCAATTGTGAAGGCAATACTTGTACCTGTATCGTTTCCCATAGTCAACCAATTTACCAATCTTGCCATCTGCCATTTATTATGTTTTTATTCATTGAGGAAAGTGAAGCGGGTCTACATGTGTCCGCGTGGTAATTTCTCGGGTATTATCATGTGGTACGTATGTAATATCTCTGGTATTATCATGTGGTACGTATGTAATGTCTCTGGTATTATCATGTGGTACGTATGTAATATCTCTGGTATTATCATGTGGTACGTATGTAATGTCTCTGGTATTATCATGTGGTACATGCGTAATGTCCCTGGTATTATCATGCGGTACGTGCGTAATGTCCCTGTTATTATTATGTGGTACATGCGTAGTGTCCCTGGTATTACCATGTGGTACGTGTTTAATGTACCTGATTTTACCATGTGGTACATGTGTAACAACTATGGTATTATCATATGATACGTGTGTAATGCCCCTGGTATTACCAAGTGGTACATGTGTAACAACTCTGGTATTACCAAGTGGTACATGTGTAACAACTCTGGTATTACCAAGTGGTACATGTGTAACAACTCTGGTATTACCAAGTGGTACATGTGTAACAACCCTGGTATTATCATGTGGTACGTGTGTTATGTCCCTGGTATTATCTTGTGGTACATGTATTGCACTCTGGGCAAATGAATACCATAGTTATAGTAGTGCTTAAGCCAGTAATTTGAAAAGCTCATTTAATGATAACAAAACAAAATCAGTTTAGTTTTTTACTATATTTTTTTTTATTTATGCAATATGTATATTCATGAAATATAATCAAACGAAATTGAAAACAATAATTGATATCAATTGGCACTGTTTCACGTATTGCGTTTGGATTAACAACAGATAACTTTAACAAGTGTAAAATCAAAGTAACAACCAGACTTATATATATAAACACAAACGACTGATCCTTACATAATAAAATATATTATTAACTGATGACTTAAAATACAATGTAAATTTCCCCTTTAATACAACAGGAGGTTTTAGCAACCATAATGTATACAGGGCAATTGCCCTGTATTAATTTAATACAGGGCACATGCCCTGTATTAATTCTGGCCCTGTATAAAAGTTAAACTTGTCCGCCATTTTGTTTGAAACAGACTATAGAATTTTGTTTTTAAATTTATATTATATTATATTATATTTTAGTCTTCACTAGGAAATATGTCATACTGAGCTGTATTTAAAGGTTTGTACAGATAACTCCTGTTATTTTAAGTCATCAGTTAATAAAGGGATCATAAAATGGTTATTTTCATATTAATCCTGTATTATGTCCAAGTACAGTCGTATTGGGTTTCGACCACTTGTATTGGCCCTCGCCTCGGGCCAATACAAGTGATCTCAACCCAATACGACTGTACTTGGACATAATACAGGATTAATATGAAAATAACCATTTAATAACCCTATACTATATGCCCTGAAAATGTTAACAATAAAAACTGAATACCAACAAGAACAAAAATATGCAAACAAATCATTATTTATAATTGCATAAGTAACAGTTCATAAACCTTGAAATTCTGAAATTTGGTTACTAAACAAACGAGTCCTTAAAATTACCACCTTCCTATGACAATGATATATTTCACATTATTTTCATAAACGAATGGATACATGTACCATCGTACTATCTTTGTTCGGTACATGTATTATAGTACATTCTTTTTTTTTTTAAATTTTCTACTTTTTTTTACATTACCAAAAGACAAGAAATGGTCACATATAAACAGAAGTTAGACAACATGGTCAAGGCATATACGTACATGCGTATCTTGTGGCAAAAAATGTACATTGTACATGTATATATATAAAAGAAAATTCAAGCATACATGTAGAACGAGAATGGAACGGAAAACTCCTCCCCTCCAAAAAAAGAACATTGTTTCATTACATGTATAATGGAGCATGACCATTTGTTCACCATGTGAAAGATTTATATCTCTGTGTAAATTGAGGTAATCATGTTTTATCAATGTGCTTTTAAAAATTAAACAAGGATGAACCGTGTGGATCAATCTTAACCTCTTTACTTTTCTGTCAGTCATTGTAAGTGGTCAGAATTATTCTGAAACTGTCTTCAATCATTCTGACATAGAATCGTATGATGCTATAACACGTTATCAAACTTCTAACGAGGATTTAAAATGTGGATCTTTGACATTTCTAAACTCAACGTGTTTTATATTTTAAAAAGCCCTAAAATCTGCAATATACACATGAATACATGTAAATAACAAGTAAAATATAAACTTCTAAATAAACAGCTAGAAAACATTACCTGTAAAATATAAACTTCTCAATAAACAGCAAGAAAACCCGTTTAACCGAAATAAGAAGTTTTTTTCCTAAATAAAACAGATCACGAAATGATGTAGTTTTACATATGAAAACCCGTTTATCTCCAATAAGTAAAAGCAGGGCGAATCCAGAAACTAAAAAAAGGGGTATATATTCAAGATCAACAAATTTGAGGCTCCTTCATCCACAATGTACATATAGTTTCGCGTATCTTTCAACTGTATACTTTCAACATTTCCGGTTGAAGTAGAACGCTACTAAACACTACTTGTCCATTTGTTAATAGCTTGTAGTTAAAACCATCGCTAATCATGATGTTCATCTATCAGTTTGATCGCATATTATTAACCGTTGCAACTTTAACTGGTATGCTCAATTACAGTTTGGATATAACCTTTTTATTGTGCTGATTGATGATTATGTACGCTTGTCTGTGGGACATCCATCTTTACAGGCAATGGAGAAAAGGGCAGTTCGGTATTTCCCCACACACGTCCATCAAAAATATGTTGCTTGAGCTCTGAGTCGATAACAAAAATGAGGCTGAGTTCATGATGGCGATACACGGGTCTATCAACCGTCGTTCCGCAAATACTTTAAATTAGGAACGTTTTTACGGTACCTTTCACCCGTGCACGACAAATCGGACATTTGCGCATGGCCGGAGCACAATCTGCGCAACATACAAGGTGTCCGCACGGAAGAAAGGCTATGCATGCTTCTAAATCGAGACATACCTTACACAAACGTTGATCACGAAGCTGTCGGTTTTCTTCTAATAGCTGTTCAGTGTTTGCAAGATAAAAAGAAAATGAGCGTCAATATACATGTACCTATAATAGCATTGATTAGGAACAGCCAATAATTCAACACATCTCATAATACCCTGCTTATAGTTGCTGTAAATTCGTTAGTTCAATTGATTGATTGATTGATTGTTGGGGTTTAATGCAGTTTCATCACGGTGCACCACTATGGTTTGCGGTCTGGTTTTCCGTATTATAGCCTGACAACCCCAGCATGTAACACGCCAGGGGTACCCTATTCCACCAACTGGGGCACACATTCCGGTTGCTCTGTGGGCAGAGCGCCTAGCCCCCGGCTAAGTTCCTCAGCACTATTTAGTCGCCTTTTACGACAAGCTAAGCGCTGCTGCAGGCCTACTCTTTTGACACCCGGACCTGCATGGGGCTCGTTAGTTCAAAGCTTTACACCTCTGTCACACTCAGTGTTAATACCAACGCCTTTATGCAAATTAGTATAGTACATTTGTACACCAGAAACAGCTTTGCAGATTTGAAATGAGTAGTGCTCATGCCCTGTAAATGTTTTTTCCACATCCTGTGTAGCAAAGCCTTTAAGCTAGCGGAGTGAAAAATACATTTAGTTAGCCAAAAAACGGTTACAGGTCTGCGAAGGATATTGCACCCTTCGGTCCGCGTCGTCTGATTATGATCATTTCGAAAAAAAGATTAATTTTGTTTGACCGCTGTAGCAAAGGTCGATAATGAACAAGCACACGTGTACAAAAACGTACATTTATGAAATGATTTAAGAAAACAAGTGTTTACATATTAATGAAAAGAGTAACTGTAATTGTTGAGGAATGAACCGAAATATGTACGCACACGTCTTCATTTTAAATTTAATCAAAGAATCAATTGTTTGGCTTATAAAAATTCAAGAAACAATATAAATGGCTAATAACGGCCACAGCTCACTGCAAGAGAGGAATTGACAAGATAGGGAAGCAGAATGCCAAACGCAGGGGTATACGGACAACTCTGTGCACCATTGGTAAACAATGGATGCTCACATTCCTCAAGGTACCTTGAGAGAACGAGGGACACGATTTTCCAGTACGCCAGCCCATACCATTTGTCACCCCATGGTAGCAACCACTTTTTTCATTTAATATTTATAAAAACATGGGAGTGAGTTTATTATTTATTTTGATTATTTATTTGTATTTAGAATACCCTGGCCAAATTCAATCTGGTGATCAGAAAAGAACCGACCACTCATGGAGGCATGAGATGGTCTAGACCAACTTCCAACGGTAAAGCGTAGGAAAGTTTTATTGATATGACCCGACGTACAATTAAGGAAAGGATAGTGTCCCCTTATCTTGCCAGATTCCGCCAAATGGGCGTGTCTATACACGTTCAAATATCTACTCCCCCCCCCCCCCCGCGGCCCTACCGCTTCAAATAATAAATCATTTATATTCCTTTCAACATTTGATAACATATATTAACGAATGTGACAATCCTAAGGGAATGAACGAACATCGGGTGAGGATAAAAAGGTTTCCAAAGCACCTTCAAAGTTGTTTAGCATATAAGGGGTTGAAACACACATCATCCAAAGTTCCATATCAACTATTCCCCAAGAAGAAGTTGGGGACGCCGCTTTACGCAACCTGTATTGTTCATCATAGTGAACCCAACCTCGAAAATAGCCCCTGGAGGCTGCAAGTCGAATTGTTTGCATATATTTGAAAAGTTCTAACCCTTTTTGGGGCCATTTCTCTAAAATAATGCTTGCATATATCATGAATGCATTAGTCCAAGTTTCAATGTTTTTAAACTGTGTTTTTTGTTGTTTTACAACGGCAAGGGTACCCCCTTTTATAGTGAGCTCTCCATCTAACTCACAGTTATCTGCTAAATCTCGAGCTGATTTGAGAAGCAAGTTTAGATCTACAAATTCACCTGCCCATACTTTCTCTTTTATTTTACTTGGGACGTGAGATGATATAGGAGTAAAGACACTAGACACAGAATCGGGCGATTGATTGATGTACGACATATCGCCACACCTTTGTGTATCAGGATCGGAAAGGGGGGGAACAGGAGACCCAGAGTAAAATGGACGTGCTAAGATTTGTTAAGTATTGATAAACCTACCAATTCCACTCGAGCTTTGCTGGGGTGGGACCTCTTGTGCGGTAACAGGAACAGGCATACGAGACTCATCAGGAATGGGAGGCAATGCTTCATCGGCTATGATATTGACGACCGGACCATGGCTCACAGATAAAGTTGACTGTCTGGTCGAGGGACCTTGAGTAGGGGCATCAGTGGCATCAATTTCGCTGGACGACGTGGAAGCTGTCGAGGGTATTTTTCTGGATTGGCGTGGCGACGATGACGTCTGAGCAGTCTGCAAAGTCTTCTTCTTTTTCTGGTTTTTTGTAGCATCTCCGTCTTGTTGATTCCTTCTAGGGGCTGCTCGTTTTCTTTTGGCAGGTTTCATGCTGCGTTTTAAGGAGGATGGCTTGGATTGATTATCTGTTTTGATGTGGTGTTTCAAAAAATATGGCAGCGTTAGACGTAAATATAAAATCGGGATACATCCGGAACGGATTCCGGTTTAACGTTGTGAAAGAACAGATTAATTTCTCTTTTATTAAATTGGTTTATCTTTTACTTAGATAAACCCGATTAATACATGTACCGTTTGTCAAAGGACTGTGTTTAGGCTTACATGTACAATCTTTACTCTATGTGACCAATTAAGCAAGCAAGATACATGTATTTCCTTAATTTTGCTAACTTTGTGTCATGACTTACATTGAGAGTCAATACAAACAATCGAATGAGGCGATTATGAATGATCAGTACAATTAAAACAGTAAAATCATATGTAGCTTACCATCCAAAGCAGACGACAATTCATTACTATTTGAAGTTTCACCGAAAGCTCCCTGACTTGAAGGCTGTTGTAATGAAGATCTTTTCTGGTTTTCCGTGGCTGAAATTTCACTTTTTATCGCATTTGTTGATTCTAGTGTATTTTTGTCTGAGGTAGATTGGGTAGCAGAGTTTCACTCTTAAGCTAGTCCTTGTGTGGTAAGGCTGGAGTAAGTTGACAAATTGCTCCCTTCAAGATTCTCTTCTAATAAAACCGCCATAATATCGGTTGCCGATATCGTCGTCTCTATCAAATACCAAAAGTCAAGTTTTATGTAAATGCACATGTAAGAGTACAGTGACGTATAAAACTTTAAGGTTCATGTTCGATGCATTTAGAAATTAGATTGAATGTATTTGAAAAAAAAAGATTAAAAAAAGAAAATTGTGATAAGTTTAAACAATCATTCGTACAATATTAAAGGAACAAATGGGCTAACAGATACTTATCCATGTATACATGTACATACAATATCTATATGTTATATATTATAACACATATAAAGTTTGGTATTTTTGATTTGTGGGGATTGGATTTTGACTCATATTACCAGCACCATATAACTGTATCTGTATAGTAGAAAATAGTGGAATGGCATATTTTCCATTTATCAGTTAACATGTAACAGATATATTGCTGCAATGGAACTTACTTTTTTTTGCAGTTTTGAGTTTTTCCATGGCCTGTAGAACTAGATCGTTAGTGTATCCCATCTCAAGTGCTGATCTAGCAGCAACTGTTTCCAATGGATTCTGGCGGCTAGGATGGCTGCTCGCACCGTTTGTCATATTTTGATTCTGGTTGGTTTTAATCGAGTTTTGCGTTGATAAATTGTATTCTGTGTTTTCTGTATTCTGATGTTTAGCCTGAAAGAAAAAGGAAACCAATAAGTCAGGAATCAAAGCAATATTTGTGATCTGAAAATACCTTTAAGTGTTTAAAAATGAACTGAAATTAAATTTTGGCAAAAAAAAAAGGAAATGGCAAATGATGGTATTTACTATAAAGCCTCATGGGCGTGTGTTTCAAAATGAAAATTATAGTATAATGATTTTCGTGTTTTCTACCGACAATTCAGGAAATTAAGTTTTACGGATTATAATATTCGTACATGTATATGCATGTATAAGATAAACAAGTACATGTATGTACTTTCATCGATAATACCTACCATTACTTGTTGGTGTTTTTCTTGCACAACTCTGATAAACTTTGAACCCTTATTTTGAAGTAGATATGCACATTTCGGAAACCATCGGGCGTGTTCTACCCATGGATCATCTCCAGCTTCCCAATTCCGAAGACCTCCACCACAAAAGAAGCACCGTGTGTAATCATTATATCCAGCGTAAAGGAAACCAGCTGTAGCCATCATTTTCGGTGTCTGGTCTAAATAACCAGGCCAGTTTTGGTAGGAACTGATTCGCACCTGAATTGGGGCATAGTTTGGATATTTTTTTCTAAATTGACACCTAAATTGTGTACGTCTTCTAGATCTTCGGGCTTGCAGATATTTGAAGCAGCCATAGATTGGTTTGTTTGCGTTAAGTCATTTCCACTGATGTTTGAAGTCCGGTGGAATTCACTTCTTTCGGTCTGCTCGTGGTATCCACTTTTTCTGGCAAATGACATTGAGTTACTTGTTTCATTCCTTGCATTCTCATATTGAGAACAACACGCTTCAACGCCATTTTGTGTTTGTGTTCCTGTATTTATGTCGGTTGAACTCTGCGTCGAATTATTTTTTATTTCATTTTGTAGGTCATTGACTGTACACGTAATCGCGGGATTGTGTGTATCTCCGATTCCTTTAGGAATCTGCCCAATACAGTTGTTCTGTATGGTCCCTGTTTCATCCTTTTTTATCACCAGTTCGTGTATTTTGTGCAATACTTGTATCCATCTTTTCCATTGAATTTCGTTCAGAGGTACCCCGAAAGGTCCCATTTCCTTTGACAGTTGACACTGTAGTTCGAGTAATATTTTGAGGAGAAACGTTTCGTAAATGGGGAGAGTTTGGGCTTAATCGCTTATGGATTTTGAGTGGATCGTCGCCTGAAGTCGAATTACTATGACTAACTCTACACGCATAACACATAACTGTATCAGATGGTCCCGTAAAATAAAAACCTGCTGATGCAAAACGACTAGAAAATATATTTACATGACGCGGAAACGTACTAAATGACGAAAGACGTAGCAAGTTATTTGACATTGATTCAGCTACCCCAATAGTGCTCCCGGAAGAAAGACTATCAAAGTAAGACGTGAGAGACACAGGCATAGCATGGCAAGTAATGTTTGGTATAGTTTCCAATACAAATAAGTTATCAAGGTGCGCAGAACCGAACTTGTTTTCAGTCATAGTTCCAAGCTTTGTTTTAGCGTTTTCGTTTGCATTTAAAAATGCACCTGGTTTTTCAAAGCATTTCCTAACAGTTGAGGTTATCACTTTTCCTCGTTTGAGATTTTTATCTACTATTTCATTACTTTTTTCGAGCACTGACTTAATTTCTCGAAGTTCAGAAATAAAAACATGCGTTTTACAACTCCTCGCACTTTTGACATCTCCCTTAATGTCGATTTGTAGAAGACTAGTGTTATTGTTTGTTTCCTCTGTTGGTGCTAAACTTGCAACCTTTTGCCTCACTTTCTCGACAACGTTTTTTAAACTGTCAACTTCCTGTGATAAAACTAGTTTCTCAAGATCTGTGTTAGTTGCAGGCCATGACATGAATCTTGTCCTTTTATAATGATAAACTTTGGTATTGTAGCTTTTTCCAAATAGGCACATATTTTACTTACAGTCTCTGTAGTCAAGCGTCCAATATGGTCTTCTTTTCTGTTGCAAAAAAGATGAAAATGCAATTTTTTCTCATTTTTCACGATTTTTATAAAGGAACTGCATAAGATTCATTGACGTTTTGCATGCATATGTTATCATTGCAGTTCTAGTTGTTTCATTTTGTATGTCTGTTTTTAAATTTTAATTTTTAATTTAACGAACTTGCTTCCTGCAACAAAAAAATATAAATGTTTGTTCTAGAAAAAATACATTTAATATTACATTGATCTGATACAACCATGCTTTAAGCGAGCATAGCATGGTGTTTGGCTATTTTTTACCCAAACTTTGCACAAAATTAACACATATTTCCGACAATAGAAAATAAACATGTGGTAGAAAGAGAATTCTACTGCTTCTGTTCTGTACAAATGGAAACGGTTCCTTGATGTATTCAACAAGGGCTTGCTCTTGATATTAACTATTACCTGGATTTTGTAAAACAAGTACATTGTGGCTTATTTCATAGTGGATGCAAATCCCTGTGCGTCATGCATTATATGTTGATAAAGTGTCAGTTAAAAGAATAATGTGCAGTGCATATGTAGAAAATACAGTGTTGGTTTTTAGCACTTTCATGACAACCACACTAGCTAAAGTAAGTTTATCCGGAAGTTAACCACTGTGTACAGGGGCTACATGTACATGTACATGCAATATTGTAAGAAATGGGAGATCAACCCATGCAGTACGACAGAATATGTCGCAAGCTTTTCGTTGTACACACATGTAGTCTATACAATATACATCAATTTTAATAAACACCTGACCTTGCATAGTCAAAATTGTTCCTTGGTTTTACTAGTTAAAGCCAGGTAGTTTAATTATAAAGTATGACGCGGTAACAGGGTGAAACATAACGAAACGTATTAATACATCTGCTTAATCATGCATATGCTAAATTCGGTTTATGTCCATACTAAATTCGGTTTATGCATACGTTAAAATCGAATTCTGTGTATGCTGAATTATTTTAGCATAATTATGTTTTATTCGAGCTAATTATAAGGATATGCTTTAATATTTTAACATAAGCAAAATTATAATTATACCTATGGTTAAATATTTATGCATATTAGGCATAAATTAATTATTGAATATGCTTAAATGGGACTGATATTTCTGCAATCTGCTATCCAATCAGATCGAGTGTTACTTTTTATCCTAATTTGACGAAGTGGAGGTTTGGAATGATGGAACGCAGCGAATAAAACAAAAATAAAAGCCCCGAAAGGCTGAAGATCATATACACAGGTTATAAAAAAAATCCCCACAACGTGTACATGTATCCTTCCAGAACATTTTTTTTTAAGTTAATGATAAATAATTAAAAAAAATGATTAAAATTATCTTACCGAAGAACAACTATTTAAAACAATTTTTTTTTATTGGTCAACTGAACGGAATAATGCATTACTATACAAAGTTCGAATTGTGCCTATGCTATATGTACATTATTTATGCATATGAATAAATAATTAAGTTAAGGCAAAGTACGAATTTAGCGAATGCATGAATAATAAAGCATGTCATCATTTTGCATTTAACAAAATTTCTCAAACCTATGATCCACCAATTTAAACTCCTGGCGCGTTATATCAATTATGTTAAAAGAAGTTCTTTCGATAAATAATGTACAGCAACATGACTGTTCTTTGAATCAAATATGGAATTGCTTTAGACGATGATTATAAAATTTTGGTATGAACATGTGATCAACAATGAAAATAATATCTAGATACTAAACAAGTCCGTAAATGAACGACATTGTGATAGTTGAGCAGAAACACACACACACACACACACATACAAACACGCACGCACGCACGCACGCACGCACGCACGCACGCACACACACACACACACACACACACACACACACACACACACACACACACACACACACACACACACACACACACACACACACACACACACACACAGTTCTAATAAAACTCCTAAGGGGAGTAGCCCCGCTTTATACAAGTTTCTAGTTACATGTATGTGCACTAGCACTGATAATTACAAAAGACCCCACATTACTTTTTGAACTTTCTATGCTGCAATCACATCTTAAATCTTTAAAAAAGAAACAAACAAATCAATAAATAAATAAATAAATTATATTTGCTACCCAGCTTCAGAGAAACACTTAAATTATAAATTCCTTCACTTTGGCTAATCGACACATTTTCTGTCCATTCAACGGCGAATGTTACACCTTTTTTTGTTTTTTTTGTTAATCAGTACAGATAGCCGCTTTACGGTGGTTTACTTATAAAGGAAACAATTGTGCTAGTATCTTTGTATTGACAAGCCCAGTAGTACTATATTGGAAGTAAGTTGCCGCCAAAATACTCTTTACTCTACATGATAGAACAGTAATTCTGATTAGTTGAAATTCCCACTGAAATTTCAATCCGTGGTATAAAAGAAAGAAACCGTGCATAGACAGTGTTCCATGTCATATAGCATACAGAGTATCGTTTGGTAAAGCAGTCTCCAGAGGTGGAAAATGAGAGAAACCAACTGCTAGATTCTCGTACCTGAATATTCTTGAGGGAAGTCAACTAGCTCGGTCTGGTGAACTACCAGCTTTTGTGCCATACAAACCAAGAAGAGATATTTACTTAGATGCCAAAGAACATCCATTCAGTCAGAAGGTCGCAGTCTCCGAGAAGATGCCAGATTTTCATACATAAAACAGCCCTTTTAAGGGCTACCTAATATATTTCAAAAAGATTCTTAAATTGAAAAAAAAACCAAAATAAAAAAATGGGATAAAAAGGGTCCCCTTACTGTAGTTTTGTCCCTTCAAACTTATAAACTACATGTACCATACATGTATCATCTCCGAATTTCTGAAGGAAAAAACTGAAAGCCTTTTTATCAGTCAATGGAAGTATGTAAACTCGAACTTACTATACTTGTAACTTTTCTTCATGTATAAACTACATATACATGTAGAAGGTTGAAATTTGAGCCCGATGGATTAATTTTAATGTGTCGATATGCACAGGCACATAATGTAATACTGACCGAATTGTGTATTATGCTTTTACTGCACGACTCATTTTCAAAGCACAAGCTTGGTACATGTGCTTGTTACAATCATACATGTATGTTAATGTAGGAGGAATAGGGCATATTCTGTAAAGAGCCTTATATTATTTGTTTCATTTTGTTTTGTTTCCATATTACCCAACAATACCGTTAAACAACTCATATACACGTAATCAGTGTGTATAGATCTTTTAGAGTTGTGAACACTGCTCACTTTCTGTCCCTCATTCCATTTTATTAGATCTCTAACTATCATCAATAAAAGCTAAACCCTGCCCAAGTTCAAATGTATCTCAAAATATCCGCCTTTTGCATATAAAGTCTATCAAACTAGCTCGATTCATTATATATATGGGCCGTCATGAGGGAAAAAGCAACATACGTAGATACGTGTAACAGTGGTCAACGATGTACATGTACAACACTATAACCTCTTGAAAACTTCACCTGCAGCCTGCTTTTATCACGGCCTTGCTTGTAAACATATTGTGTTTTGTTTTTTTCGTCGGTCCTGATCGCCATACAGTTAAGGAAGGAGTTAGCTGATGCACGGGGATGCGTGACCAGGTGAGTGAAAGAACTCTAATGTTATAGGAAAACGAAGCAAAAGACACATCAAGTAGATGATGCGTGGTAAAATCCATGGTGCATCGTTACAATCCGTGGAGAGACCAAACCAGCAGATTCCCAAACAGCGTCACTTTTTATGACATAATCATCGAAATCTTTCAAAAAGATTCTTAAATTGATAGTTCTAATAAAACTCCTAAGGGGAGTAGCCCCGCTTTATACAAGTTTCTAGTTACATGTATGTGCACTAGCACTGATAATTACAAAAGACCCCACATTACTTTTTGAAGTTTTTATGCTGCAATCACATCTTAAATCATTAAAAAAGAAACAAACAAATAAATAAATAAATAAATAAATTCTATTTGCTACCCAGCTTCAGAGAAACACTTAAATTATAAATTCCTTCACTTTGGCTAATCGACACATTTTCTGTCCATTCAACGGCGAATGTTACACCTTTTTTTGTTTTTTTTTTTTGTTAATCAGTACAGATAGCCGCTTTACGGTGGTTTACTTATAAAGGAAACA
Organism: Perna viridis; assembly: GCA_037379345.1. Lineage (NCBI taxonomy): Eukaryota > Metazoa > Mollusca > Bivalvia > Mytilida > Mytilidae > Perna > Perna viridis. Next base: position 477,643 of record CM074524.1, on the reverse strand, counting down.
ATTGTGCTAGTATCTTTGTATTGACAAGCCCAGTAGTACTATATTGGAAGTAAGTTGCCGCCAAAATACTCTTTACTCTACATGATAGAACAGTAATTCTGATTAGTTGAAATTCCCACTGAAATTTCAATCAGTGGTATAAAAGAAAGAAACCGTGCATAGACAGTGTTCCATGTCATATAGCATACAGAGTATCATTTGGTAAAGCAGTCTCCAGAGGTGGAAAATGAGAGAAACCAACTGCTAGATTCTCGTACCTGAATATTCTTGAGGGAAGTCAACTAGCTCGGTCTGGTGAACTACCAGCTTTTGTGCCATACAAACCAAGAAGAGATATTTACTTAGATGCCAAAGAACAATCATTCAGTCAGAAGGTGGCAGACTCCGAGAAGATGCCAGATTTTCATACATAAAACAGCCCTTTTAAGGGCTACCTAATATATTTCAAAAAGATTCTTAAATTGAAAAAAAAACCAAAGTAAAAAAATGGGATAAAAAGGGTCCCCTTACTGTAGTTTTGTCCCTTCAAACTTATAAACTACATGTACCATACATGTATCATCTCCGAATTTCTGAGGGAAAAAACTGAAAGCCTTTTTATCAGTCAATGGAAGTATGTAAACTCGAATTTACTATACTTGTATATACTTTTCTTCATGTATAAACTACATCTACATGTAGAATGTTGAAATTTGAGCCCGATGCATTAATTTTAATGTGTCGATATGCACAGGCACATAATGTAATACTGACCGAATTGTGTATTATGCTTTTACTGCACGACTCATTTTCAAAGCACAAGCTTGGTACATGTGCTTGTTACAATCATACATGTATGTTAATGTAGGAGGAATAGGGCATATTCTGTAAAGAGCCTTATATTATTTGTTTACATTTTGTTTTGTTTCCATATTACCCAACAATACCGTTAAACAACTCATATACACGTAATCAGTGTGTATAGATCTTTTAGAGTTGTGAACACTGCTCACTTTCTGTCCCTCATTCCATTTTATTAGATCTCTAACTATCATCAATAAAAGCTAAGCCCTGCCCAAGTTCAAATGTATCTCAAAATATCCGCCTTTTGCATATAAAGTCTATCAAACTAGCTCGATTCATTATATATATGGGCCGTTATGAGGGAAAAAGCAACATACGTAGATACGTGTAACAGTGGTCAACGATGTACATGTACAACACTATAACGCTCTTGAAAACTTCACCTGCAGCCTGCTTTTATCACGGCCTTGCTTGTAAACATATTGTGTTTTGTTTTTTTCGTCGGTCCTGATCGCCATACAGTTAAGGAAGGAGTTAGCTGATGCACGGGGATGCGTGACCAGGTGAGTGAAGGAACTCTAATGTTATAGGAAAACGAAGCAAAAGACACATCAAGAAGATGATGCGTGGTAAAAGCCATGGTGCATCGGTCAAATCCGTGGAGAGACCAAACCAGCAGATTCCCAAACAGCGTCACATTTTATGACAGAATCATCGAAATCTTTCAAAAAGATTCTTAAATTGATAGTTCTAATAAAACTCCTAAGGAGAGTAGCCCCGCTTTATACAAGTTTCTAGTTACATGTATGTGCACTAGCACTGATAATTACAAAAGACCCCACATTACTTTTTGAAGTTTCTATGCTGCAATCACATCTTAAATCATTAAAAAAGAAACAAATAAATAAATAAATTCTATTTGCTACACAGCTTCAGAGAAACACTTAGATTACAAATCCCTTCACTTTGGCTAATCGACACATTTTCTGTCCATTCAACGGCGAATGTTACACCTTTTTTTTGGTTTTTTTTGTTAATCAGTACAGATAGCCGCTTTGCGGTGGTTTACTTATAAAGGAAACAATTGTGCTAGTATCTTTGTATTGACAAGCCCAGTAGTACTATATTAGAAGTAAGTTGCCGCCAAAATACTCCTTTCTCTACACGATAGAACAGTAATTCTGATTAGTTGAAATTCCCACTGAAATTTCAATCCGTGGTATAAAAGAAAGAAACCGTGCATAGACAGTGTTCCATGTCATACAGCATACACAGTTTGAATTGGTAAAGCAGTCTCCAGATGTGGAAAATGAGAGAAACCAACTGCTAGATTCTCGTACCTGAATATTCTTGAGGGAAGTCAACTAGCTTGGACTGGTGAACTACCACCTTTTGTGCCATACAAACCAAGAAGAGATATTTACTTAGATGTCTAAGAACATCCATTCAGTCAGAAGGTGGCAGACTCCGAGAAGATGCCAGATTTTCATACATAAAACAGCCCTTTTAAGGGCTACCTAATATATTTCAAAAAGATTCTTAAATTGAAAAAAAAATCAAAGTAAAAAAAATGGGATAAAAAGGGTCCCCTTACTGTAGTTTTGTCCCTTCAAACTTATAAACTACATGTACCATACATGTATCATCTCCGAATTTCTGAGGGAAAAAACTGAAAGCCTTTTTATCAGTCAATGGAAGTATGTAAACTCGAACTTACTATACTTGTAACTTTTCTTTATGTATAAACTACATGTACATGTACAAGGTTGAAATTTGAGCCCGATGCATAAATTTTAATGTGTCGATATGCACAGGCACATAATGTAATACTGACCGAATTGTGTATTATGCTTTTACTGCACGACTCATTTTCAAAGCACAAGCTTGGTACATGTGTTTGTTACAATCATACATGTATGTTAATGTAGGAGGAATAGGGCATATTCTGTAAAGAGCCTTATATTATTTGTTTACAGTTTCTTTTCTTTCCATATTACCCAACAATACCGTTAAACAATTCATATACACGCAATCAGTGTGTATAGATCTTTTAGAGTTGTGAACACTGCTCACTTTCTGTCCCTCATTCCATTTTATTAGATCTCTAACTATCATCAATAAAAGCTAAGCCCTGCCCAAGTTCAAATGTATCTCAAAATATCCGCCTTTTGCATATAAAGTCTATCAAACTAGCTCGATTCATTATATATATGGGCCGTTATGAGGGAAAAAGCAACATACGTAGATACGTGTAACAGTGGTCAACGATGTACATGTACAACACTATAACGCTCTTGAAAACTTCACCTGCAGCCTGCTTTTATCACGGCCTTGCTTGTAAACATATTGTGTTTTGTTTTTTTCGTCGGTCCTGATCGCCATACAGTTAAGGAAGGAGTTAGCTGATGCACGGGGATGCGTGACCAGGTGAGTGAAGGAACTCTAATGTTATAGGAAAACGAAGCAAAAGACACATCAAGAAGATGATGCGTGGTAAAATCCATGGTGCATCGGTAAAATCCGTGGAGAGACCAAACCAGCAGTTACCCAAACAGCGTCACATTTTATGACAGAATCATCGAAATCTTTCAAAAAGATTCTTAAATTGATAGTTCTAATAAAACTCCTAAGGAGAGTAGCCCCGCTTTATACAAGTTTCTAGTTACATGTATGTGCACTAGCACTGATAATTACAAAAGACCCCACATTACTTTTTGAAGTTTTTATGCTGCAATCACATCTTAAATCATTAAAAAAGAAACAAATAAATAAATAAATTCTATTTGCTACACAGCTTCAGAGAAACACTTAGATTACAAATCCCTTCACTTTGGCTAATCGACACATTTTCTGTCCATTCAACGGCGAATGTTACACCTTTTTTTTGGTTTTTTTTGTTAATCAGTACAGATAGCCGCTTTGCGGTGGTTTACTTATAAAGGAAACAATTGTGCTAGTATCTTTGTATTGACAAGCCCAGTAGTACTATATTAGAAGTAAGTTGCCGCCAAAATACTCCTTTCTCTACACGATAGAACAGTAATTCTGATTAGTTGAAATTCCCACTGAAATTTCAATCCGTGGTATAAAAGAAAGAAACCGTGCATAGACAGTGTTCCATGTCATACAGCATACACAGTTTGAATTGGTAAAGCAGTCTCCAGATGTGGAAAATGAGAGAAACCAACTGCTAGATTCTCGTACCTGAATATTCTTGAGGGAAGTCAACTAGCTTGGACTGGTGAACTACCACCTTTTGTGCCATACAAACCAAGAAGAGATATTTACTTAGATGTCTAAGAACATCCATTCAGTCAGAAGGTGGCAGACTCCGAGAAGATGCCAGATTTTCATACATAAAACAGCCCTTTTAAGGGCTACCTAATATATTTCAAAAAGATTCTTAAATTGAAAAAAAAATCAAAGTAAAAAAAATGGGATAAAAAGGGTCCCCTTACTGTAGTTTTGTCCCTTCAAACTTATAAACTACATGTACCATACATGTATCATCTCCGAATTTCTGAGGGAAAAAACTGAAAGCCTTTTTATCAGTCAATGGAAGTATGTAAACTCGAACTTACTATACTTGTAACTTTTCTTTATGTATAAACTACATGTACATGTACAAGGTTGAAATTTGAGCCCGATGCATAAATTTTAATGTGTCGATATGCACAGGCACATAATGTAATACTGACCGAATTGTGTATTATGCTTTTACTGCACGACTCATTTTCAAAGCACAAGCTTGGTACATGTGTTTGTTACAATCATACATGTATGTTAATGTAGGAGGAATAGGGCATATTCTGTAAAGAGCCTTATATTATTTGTTTACAGTTTCTTTTCTTTCCATATTACCCAACAATACCGTTAAACAATTCATATACACGCAATCAGTGTGTATAGATCTTTTAGAGTTGTGAACACTGCTCACTTTCTGTCCCTCATTCCATTTTATTAGATCTCTAACTATCATCAATAAAAGCTAAGCCCTGCCCAAGTTCAAATGTATCTCAAAATATCCGCCTTTTGCATATAAAGTCTATCAAACTAGCTCGATTCATTATATATATGGGCCGTTATGAGGGAAAAAGCAACATACGTAGATACGTGTAACAGTGGTCAACGATGTACATGTACAACACTATAACGCTCTTGAAAACTTCACCTGCAGCCTGCTTTTATCACGGCCTTGCTTGTAAACATATTGTGTTTTGTTTTTTTCGTCGGTCCTGATCGCCATACAGTTAAGGAAGGAGTTAGCTGATGCACGGGGATGCGTGACCAGGTGAGTGAAGGAACTCTAATGTTATAGGAAAACGAAGCAAAAGACACATCAAGAAGATGATGCGTGGTAAAATCCATGGTGCATCGGTAAAATCCGTGGAGAGACCAAACCAGCAGTTACCCAAACAGCGTCACATTTTATGACAGAATCATCGAAATCTTTCAAAAAGATTCTTAAATTGATAGTTCTAATAAAACTCCTAAGGAGAGTAGCCCCGCTTTATACAAGTTTCTAGTTACATGTATGTGCACTAGCACTGATAATTACAAAAGACCCCACATTACTTTTTGAAGTTTTTATGCTGCAATCACATCTTAAATCATTAAAAAAGAAACAAATAAATAAATAAATAAATAAATAAATAAATTCTATTAGCTACACAGTTTCAGACAAACACTTAGATTTCAAATCCCTTCACTTTGGCTAATCGACACATTTTCTGTCCATACAACGGCGGATGTTACACCTTTTTTTGTTTTTTTTGTTAATCAGTAGATAGCCGCTTTACGGTGGTTTACATATAAAGGAAACAATTGTGCTAGTATATTTGTATTGACAAGCCCAGTAGTACTATATTAGAAGTAAGTTGCCGCCAAAATACTCTTTACTCTACATGATAGAACAGTAATTCTGATTAGTTGAAATTCCCACTGAAATTTCAATCCGTGGTATAAAAGAAAGAAACCGTGCATAGACAGTGTTCCATGTCATACAGCATACACAGTATGAATTGGTAAAGCAGTCTCCAGATGTGGAAAATGAGAGAAACCAACTGCTAGATTCTCGTACCTGAATACTCTTGAGGGAAGTCAACTAGCTCGGACTGGTGAACTACCAGCTTTTGTGCCATACAAACCAAGAAGAGATATTTACTTAGATGCCTAAGAACATCCATTCAGTCAGAAGGTCGCAGACTCAGAGAAGATGCCAGATTTTCATACATAAAACAGCCCTTTTAAGGGCTACCTAATATATTTCAAAAAGATTCTTAAATTGAAAAAAAACCAAAGTAAAAGAATGGGATAAAAAGGGTCCCCTTACTGTAGTTTTGTCCCTTCAAACTTATAAACTGCATGTAGCTCCGACTGGTGAACTACCAGCTTTTGTGCCATACAAACCAAGAAGAGATATTTACTTAGATGCCAAAGAACATCCATTCAGTCAGAAGGTCGCAGACTCCGAGAAGATGCCAGATTTTCATACATAAAACAGCCCTTTTAAGGGCTACCTAATATATTTCAAAAAGATTCTTAAAGTGAAAAAAGGCAAAGTAAAAGAATGGGATAAAAAGGGTCCCCTTACTGTAGTTTTGTCCCTTCAAACTTATAAACTACATGTACCATACATGTATCATCTCCGAATTTCTGAGGGAAAAACTGAAAGCCTTTTTATCAGTCGATGGAAGTATGTAAACTCGAACTTACTATACTTGTAACTTTTCTTTATGTACAAACTACATGTACATGTACAAGGTTGAAATTTGAGCCCGATGCATGAATTTTAATGTGTCGATATGCACAGGCACATAATGTAAAACTGGCCGAATTGCGTATTATGCTTTTACTGCACGACTCATTTTCAAAGCACAAGCTTGGTACATGTGCTTGTTACAATCATACATGTATGTTAATGTAGGAGGAATAGGGCATATTCTGTAAAGAGCCTTATATTATTTGTTTACATTTTGTTTTGTTTCCATATTACCCAACAATACCGTTAAACAACTCATATACACGCAATCAGTGTGTATAGATCTTTTAGAGTTGTGAACACTGCTCACTTTCTGTCCCGTCCATTTTATTAGATCTCTAACTATCATCAATAAAAGCTAAGCCCTGCCCAAGTTCAAATGTATCTCAAAATATCCGCCTTTAGCATATAAAGTCTACCAAACTAGCTCGATTCATTATATATATGGGCCGTTATGAGGGAAAAAGCAACATACGTAGATACGTGTAACAGTGGTCAACGATGTACATGTACAACACTATAACGCTCTTGAAAACTTCACCTGCAGCCTGCTTTTATCACGGCCTTGCTTGTAAACATATTGTGTTTTGTTTTTTTCGTCGGTCCTGATCGCCATACAGTTAAGGAAGGAGTTAGCTGATGCACGGGGATGCGTGACCAGGTGAGTGAAGGAACTCTAATGTTATAGGAAAACGAAGCAAAAGACACATCAAGAAGATGATGCGTGGTAAAATCCATGGTGCATCGGTAAAATCCGTGGAGAGACCAAACCAGCAGATTCCCAAACAGCGTCACATTTTATGACAGAATCATCGAAATCTTTCCAAAAGATTCTTAAATTGATAGTTCTAATAAAACTGCTAAGGAGAGTAGCCCGCTTTATACAAGTTTCTAGTCACACGTCTGTGCACTAGCACTGATAATTACAAAAGACCCCACATTACTTTTTGAAGTTTTTATGCTGCAACCACATCTAAAATCATTAAAAAAAACGAATAAATAAATAAATAAATAAATAAATAAATAAATAAATAAATAAATTCTATTTGCTACACAACTTCAGAGAAAGACTTAGATTACAAATCCCTTCACTTTGGCTAATCGACACATTTTCTGTCCATTCAACGCCGGATGTTACACATTTCTTTTGTTTTTTTGTTAATCAGTACAGATAGCCGCTTTACGTTGGTTTACTTATAAAGGAAACAATTGTGCTAGTATCTTTGTATTGACAAGCCCAGTAGTATTATATTAGAAGTAAGTTGCCACCAAAATACTCTTTACTCTACATGACAGAACAGTAATTCTGATTAGTTGAAATTCCCACTGAAATTTCAATCCGTGGTATAAAAGAAAGAAACCGTGCATAGACAGTGTTCCATGTCATACAGCATACACAGTATGAATTGGTAAAGCAGTCTCCAGATGTGGAAAATGAGAGAAACCAACTGCTAGATTCTCGTACCTGAATATTCTTGAGGGAAGTCAACTAGCTTGGACTGGTGAACTACCACCTTTTGTGCCATACAAACCAACAAGATATATTTACTTAGATGCCTAAGAACATCCATTCAGTCAGAAGGTCGCAGACTCCGAGAAGATGCCAGATTTTCATACATAAAACAGCCCTTTTAAGGGCTACCTAATATATTTCAAAAAGATTCTTAAATTGAAAAAAACCAAAGTAAAAGAATGGGATAAAAAGGGTCCCCTTACTGTAGTTTTGTCCCTTCAAACTTATAAACTACATGTACCATACATGTATCATCTCCGAATTTCTGAGGGAAAAAACTGAAAGCCTTTTTATCAGTCAATGGAAGTATGTAAACTCGAACTTACTATACTTGTAACTTTTCCTTATGTATAAACTACATGTACATGTACAAGGTTGCAATTTGAGCCCGATGCATTGATTTTAATGTGTCGATATGCACAGGCAAATAATGTAATACTGACCGAATTGTGTATTATGCTTTTACTGCACGACTCATTTTCAAAGCACAAGCTTGGTACATGTGCTTGTTACAATCATACATGTATGTTAATGTAGGAGGAATAGGGCATATTCTGTAAAGAGCCTTATATTATTTGTTTACATTTTGTTTTGTTTCCATATTACCCAACAATACCGTTAAACAACTCATATACACGCAATCAGTGTGTATAGATCTTTTAGAGTTGTGAACACTGCTCACTTTCTGTCCCGTCCATTTTATTAGATCTCTAACTATCATCAATAAAAGCTAAGCCCTGCCCAAGTTCAAATGTATCTCAAAATATCCGCCATTTGCATATAAAGTCTATCAAACTAGCTCGATTCATTATATATATGGGCCGTTATGAGGGAAAAAGCAACATACGTAGATACGTGTAACAGTGGTCAACGATGTACATGTACAACACTATAACGCTCTTGAAAACTTCACCTGCAGCCTGCTTTTATCACGGCCTTGCTTGTAAACATATTGTGTTTTGTTTTTGTCGTCGGTCCTGATCGCCATACAGTTAAGGAAGGAGTTAGCTGATGCACGGGGATGCGTGACCAGGTCAGTGAAGGAACTCTAATGTTATAGGAAAACGAAGCAAAAGACACATCAAGAAGATGATGCGTGGTAAAATCCATGGTGCATCGTTACAATCCGTGGAGAGACCAAACCAGCAGATTCCCAAACAGCGTCACATTTTATGACAGAATCATCGAAATCTTTCAAAAAGATTCTTAAATTGATAGTTCTAATAAAACTCCTAAGGAGAGTAGCCCCGCTTTATACAAGTTTCTAGTCACACCTCTGTGCACTAGCACTGATAATTACAAAAGACCCCACATTACTTTTTGAAGTTTTTATGCTGCAATCACATCTTAAATCATTAAAAAAGAAACAAATAAATAAATAAATAAATAAATAAATTCTATTTGCTACACAGTTTCAGAGAAACACTTAGATTTCAAATCCCTTCACTTTGGCTAATCGACACATTTTCTGTCCATACAACGGCGGATGTTACACCTTTTTTTGTTTTTTTGTTAATCAGTACAGATAGCCGCTTTACGGTGGTTTACATATAAAGGAAACAATTGTGCTAGTATATTTGTATTGACAAGCCCAGTAGTACTATATTAGAAGTAAGTTGCCGCCAAAATACTCTTTACTCTACATGATAGAACAGTAATTCTGATTAGTTGAAATTCCCACTGAAATTTCAATCCGTGGTATAAAAGAAAGAAACCGTGCATAGACAGTGTTCCATGTCATACAGCATACACAGTATGAATTGGTAAAGCAGTCTCCAGATGTGGAAAATGAGAGAAACCAACTGCTAGATTCTCGTACCTGAATACTCTTGAGGGAAGTCAACTAGCTCGGACTGGTGAACTACCAGCTTTTGTGCCATACAAACCAAGAAGAGATATTTACTTAGATGCCTAAGAACATCCATTCAGTCAGAAGGTCGCAGACTCCGAGAAGATGCCAGATTTTCATACATAAAACAGCCCTTTTAAGGGCTACCTAATATATTTCAAAAAGATTCTTAAATTGAAAAAAAACCAAAGTAAAAGAATGGGATAAAAAGGGTCCCCTTACTGTAGTTTTGTCCCTTCAAACTTATAAACTACATGTACCATACATGTATCATCTCCAAATTTCTGAGGGAAAAAACTGAAAGCCTTTTTATCAGTCAATGGAAGTATGTAAACTCGAACTTACTATACTTGTAACTTTTCCTTATGTATAAACTACATGTACATGTACAAGGTTGAAATTTGAGCCCGATGCATTAATTTTAATGTGTCGATATGCACAGGCAAATAATGTAATACTGACCGAATTGTGTATTATGCTTTTACTGCACGACTCATTTTCAAAGCACAAGCTTGGTACATGTGCTTGTTACAATCATACATGTATGTTAATGTAGGAGGAATAGGGCATATTCTGTAAAGAGCCTTATATTATTTGTTTACATTTTGTTTTGTTTCCATATTACCCAACAATACCGTTAAACAACTCATATACACGCAATCAGTGTGTATAGATCTTTTAGAGTTGTGAACACTGCTCACTTTCTGTCCCGTCCATTTTATTAGATCTCTAACTATCATCAATAAAAGCTAAGCCCTGCCCAAGTTCAAATGTATCTCAAAATATCCGCCTTTTGCATATAAAGTCTATCAAACTAGCTCGATTCATTATATATATGGGCCGTTATGAGGGAAAAAGAAACATACGTAGATACGTGTAACAGTGGTCAACGATGTACATGTACAACACTATAACGCTCTTGAAAACTTCACCTGCAGCCTGCTTTTATCACGGCCTTGCTTGTAAACATATTGTGTTTTGTTTTTTTCGTCGGTCCTGATCGCCATACAGTTAAGGAAGGAGTTAGCTGATGCACGGGGATGCGTGACCAGGTGAGTGAAGGAACTCTAATGTTATAGGAAAACGAAGCAAAAGACACATCAAGAAGATGATGCGTGGTAAAATCCATGGTGCATCGTTACAATCCGTGGAGAGACCAAACCAGCAGATTCCCAAACAGCGTCACATTTTATGACAGAATCATCGAAATCTTTCCAAAAGATTCTTAAATTGATAGTTCTAATAAAACTCCTAAGGAGAGTAGCCCCGCTTTATACAAGTTTCTAGTTACATGTATGTGCACTAGCACTGATAATTACAAAAGACCCCACATTACTTTTTGAAGTTTTTATGCTGCAATCACATCTTAAATCATTAAAAAAGAAACAAATAAATAAATAAATAAATAAATAAATTCTATTTGCTACACAGTTTCAGAGAAACACTTAGATTTCAAATCCCTTCACTTTGGCTAATCGACACATTTTCTGTCCATACAACGGCGGATGTTACACCTTTTTTTGTTTTTTTGTTAATCAGTACAGATAGCCGCTTTACGGTGGTTTACATATAAAGGAAACAATTGTGCTAGTATATTTGTATTGACAAGCCCAGTAGTACTATATTAGAAGTAAGTTGCCGCCAAAATACTCTTTACTCTACATGATAGAACAGTAATTCTGATTAGTTGAAATTCCCACTGAAATTTCAATCCGTGGTATAAAAGAAAGAAACCGTGCATAGACAGTGTTCCATGTCATACAGCATACACAGTATGAATTGGTAAAGCAGTCTCCAGATGTGGAAAATGAGAGAAACCAACTGCTAGATTCTCGTACCTGAATACTCTTGAGGGAAGTCAACTAGCTCGGACTGGTGAACTACCAGCTTTTGTGCCATACAAACCAAGAAGAGATATTTACTTAGATGCCTAAGAACATCCATTCAGTCAGAAGGTCGCAGACTCCGAGAAGATGCCAGATTTTCATACATAAAACAGCCCTTTTAAGGGCTACCTAATATATTTCAAAAAGATTCTTAAATTGAAAAAAAACCAAAGTAAAAGAATGGGATAAAAAGGGTCCCCTTACTGTAGTTTTGTCCCTTCAAACTTATAAACTACATGTACCATACATGTATCATCTCCGAATTTCTGAGGGAAAAAACTGAAAGCCTTTTTATCAGTCAATGGAAGTATGTAAACTCGAACTTACTATACTTGTAACTTTTCCTTATGTATAAACTACATGTACATGTACAAGGTTGAAATTTGAGCCCGATGCATTAATTTTAATGTGTCGATATGCACAGGCACATAATGTAATACTGACCGAATTGTGTATTATGCTTTTACTGCACGACTCATTTTCAAAGCACAAGCTTGGTACATGTGCTTGTTACAATCATACATGTATGTTAATGTAGGAGGAATAGGGCATATTCTGTAAAGAGCCTTATATTATTTGTTTACATTTTGTTTTGTTTCCATATTACCCAACAATACCGTTAAACAACTCATATACACGCAATCAGTGTGTATAGATCTTTTAGAGTTGTGAACACTGCTCACTTTCTGTCCCGTCCATTTTATTAGATCTCTAACTATCATCAATAAAAGCTAAGCCCTGCCCAAGTTCAAATGTATCTCAAAATATCCGCCTTTTGCATATAAAGTCTATCAAACTAGCTCGATTCATTATATATATGGGCCGTTATGAGGGAAAAAGAAACATACGTAGATACGTGTAACAGTGGTCAACGATGTACATGTACAACACTATAACGCTCTTGAAAACTTCACCTGCAGCCTGCTTTTATCACGGCCTTGCTTGTAAACATATTGTGTTTTGTTTTTTTTCGTCGGTCCTGATCGCCATACAGTTAAGGAAGGAGTTAGCTGATGCACGGGGATGCGTGACCAGGTCAGTGAAGGAACTCTAATGTTATAGGAAAACGAAGCAAAAGACACATCAAGAAGATGATGCGTGGTAAAATCCATGGTGCATCGTTACAATCCGTGGAGAGACCAAACCAGCAGATTCCCAAACAGCGTCACATTTTATGACAGAATCATCGAAATCTTTCCAAAAGATTCTTAAATTGATAGTTCTAATAAAACTCCTAAGGAGAGTAGCCCCGCTTTATACAAGTTTCTAGTTACATGTATGTGCACTAGCACTGATAATTACAAAAGACCCCACATTACTTTTTGAAGTTTTTATGCTGCAATCACATCTTAAATCATTAAAAAAGAAACAAATAAATAAATAAATAAATAAATTCTATTTGCTACACAGCTTCAGAGAAACACTTAGATTTCAAATCCCTTCACTTTGGCTAATCGACACATTTTCTGTCCATACAACGGCGGATGTTACACCTTTTTTTGTTTTTTTGTTAATCAGTACAGATAGCCGCTTTACGGTGGTTTACATATAAAGGAAACAATTGTGCTAGTATATTTGTATTGACAAGCCCAGTAGTACTATATTAGAAGTAAGTTGCCGCCAAAATACTCTTTACTCTACATGATAGAACAGTAATTCTGATTAGTTGAAATTCCCACTGAAATTTCAATCCGTGGTATAAAAGAAAGAAACCGTGCATAGACAGTGTTCCATGTCATACAGCATACACAGTATGAATTGGTAAAGCAGTCTCCAGATGTGGAAAATGAGAGAAACCAACTGCTAGATTCTCGTACCTGAATACTCTTGAGGGAAGTCAACTAGCTCGGACTGGTGAACTACCAGCTTTTGTGCCATACAAACCAAGAAGAGATATTTACTTAGATGCCTAAGAACATCCATTCAGTCAGAAGGTCGCAGACTCCGAGAAGATGCCAGATTTTCATACATAAAACAGCCCTTTTAAGGGCTACCTAATATATTTCAAAAAGATTCTTAAATTGAAAAAAAACCAAAGTAAAAGAATGGGATAAAAAGGGTCCCCTTACTGTAGTTTTGTCCCTTCAAACTTATAAACTACATGTACCATACATGTATCATCTCCGAATTTCTGAGGGAAAAAACTGAAAGCCTTTTTATCAGTCAATGGAAGTATGTAAACTCGAACTTACTATACTTGTAACTTTTCCTTATGTATAAACTACATGTACATGTACAAGGTTGAAATTTGAGCCCGATGCATTAATTTTAATGTGTCGATATGCACAGGCACATAATGTAATACTGACCGAATTGTGTATTATGCTTTTACTGCACGACTCATTTTCAAAGCACAAGCTTGGTACATGTGCTTGTTACAATCATACATGTATGTTAATGTAGGAGGAATAGGGCATATTCTGTAAAGAGCCTTATATTATTTGTTTACATTTTGTTTTGTTTCCATATTACCCAACAATACCGTTAAACAACTCATATACACGCAATCAGTGTGTATAGATCTTTTAGAGTTGTGAACACTGCTCACTTTCTGTCCCGTCCATTTTATTAGATCTCTAACTATCATCAATAAAAGCTAAGCCCTGCCCAAGTTCAAATGTATCTCAAAATATCCGCCTTTTGCATATAAAGTCTATCAAACTAGCTCGATTCATTATATATATGGGCCGTTATGAGGGAAAAAGAAACATACGTAGATACGTGTAACAGTGGTCAACGATGTACATGTACAACACTATAACGCTCTTGAAAACTTCACCTGCAGCCTGCTTTTATCACGGCCTTGCTTGTAAACATATTGTGTTTTGTTTTTTTTCGTCGGTCCTGATCGCCATACAGTTAAGGAAGGAGTTAGCTGATGCACGGGGATGCGTGACCAGGTGAGTGAAGGAACTCTAATGTTATAGGAAAACGAAGCAAAAGACACATCAAGAAGATGATGCGTGGTAAAATCCATGGTGCATCGTTACAATCCGTGGAGAGACCAAACCAGCAGATTCCCAAACAGCGTCACATTTTATGACAGAATCATCGAAATCTTTCCAAAAGATTCTTAAATTGATAGTTCTAATAAAACTCCTAAGGAGAGTAGCCCCGCTTTATACAAGTTTCTAGTTACATGTATGTGCACTAGCACTGATAATTACAAAAGACCCCACATTACTTTTTGAAGTTTTTATGCTGCAATCACATCTTAAATCATTAAAAAAGAAACAAATAAATAAATAAATAAATAAATTCTATTTGCTACACAGCTTCAGAGAAACACTTAGATTTCAAATCCCTTCACTTTGGCTAATCGACACATTTTCTGTCCATACAACGGCGGATGTTACACCTTTTTTTGTTTTTTTGTTAATCAGTACAGATAGCCGCTTTACGGTGGTTTACATATAAAGGAAACAATTGTGCTAGTATATTTGTATTGACAAGCCCAGTAGTACTATATTAGAAGTAAGTTGCCGCCAAAATACTCTTTACTCTACATGATAGAACAGTAATTCTGATTAGTTGAAATTCCCACTGAAATTTCAATCCGTGGTATAAAAGAAAGAAACCGTGCATAGACAGTGTTCCATGTCATACAGCATACACAGTATGAATTGGTAAAGCAGTCTCCAGATGTGGAAAATGAGAGAAACCAACTGCTAGATTCTCGTACCTGAATACTCTTGAGGGAAGTCAACTAGCTCGGACTGGTGAACTACCAGCTTTTGTGCCATACAAACCAAGAAGAGATATTTACTTAGATGCCTAAGAACATCCATTCAGTCAGAAGGTCGCAGACTCCGAGAAGATGCCAGATTTTCATACATAAAACAGCCCTTTTAAGGGCTACCTAATATATTTCAAAAAGATTCTTAAATTGAAAAAAAACCAAAGTAAAAGAATGGGATAAAAAGGGTCCCCTTACTGTAGTTTTGTCCCTTCAAACTTATAAACTACATGTACCATACATGTATCATCTCCGAATTTCTGAGGGAAAAAACTGAAAGCCTTTTTATCAGTCAATGGAAGTATGTAAACTCGAACTTACTATACTTGTAACTTTTCCTTATGTATAAACTACATGTACATGTACAAGGTTGAAATTTGAGCCCGATGCATTAATTTTAATGTGTCGATATGCACAGGCACATAATGTAATACTGACCGAATTGTGTATTATGCTTTTACTGCACGACTCATTTTCAAAGCACAAGCTTGGTACATGTGCTTGTTACAATCATACATGTATGTTAATGTAGGAGGAATAGGGCATATTCTGTAAAGAGCCTTATATTATTTGTTTACATTTTGTTTTGTTTCCATATTACCCAACAATACCGTTAAACAACTCATATACACGCAATCAGTGTGTATAGATCTTTTAGAGTTGTGAACACTGCTCACTTTCTGTCCCGTCCATTTTATTAGATCTCTAACTATCATCAATAAAAGCTAAGCCCTGCCCAAGTTCAAATGTATCTCAAAATATCCGCCTTTTGCATATAAAGTCTATCAAACTAGCTCGATTCATTATATATATGGGCCGTTATGAGGGAAAAAGCAACATACGTAGATACGTGTAACAGTCTGCGACCTTCTGACTGAATGGATGTTCTTAGGCATCTAAGTAAATATCTCTTCTTGGTTTGTATGGCACAAAAGCTGGTAGTTCACCAGTCCGAGCTAGTTGACTTCCCTCAAGAGTATTCAGGTACGAGAATCTAGCAGTTGGTTTCTCTCATTTTCCACATCTGGAGACTGCTTTACCAATTCATACTGTGTATGCTGTATGACATGGAACACTGTCTATGCACGGTTTCTTTCTTTTATACCACGGATTGAAATTTCAGTGGGAATTTCAACTAATCAGAATTACTGTTCTATCATGTAGAGTAAAGAGTATTTTGGCGGCAACTTACTTCTAATATAGTACTACTGGGCTTGTCAATACAAATATACTAGCACAATTGTTTCCTTTATATGTAAACCACCGTAAAGCGGCTATCTGTACTGATTAACAAAAAAACAAAAAAAGGTGTAACATCCGCCGTTGTATGGACAGAAAATGTGTCGATTAGCCAAAGTGAAGGGATTTGAAATCTAAGTGTTTCTCTGAAGCTGTGTAGCAAATAGAATTTATTTATTTATTTATTTATTTGTTTCTTTTTTAATGATTTAAGATGTGATTGCAGCATAAAAACTTCAAAAAGTAATGTGGGGTCTTTTGTAATTATCAGTGCTAGTGCACATACATGTAACTAGAAACTTGTATAAAGCGGGGCTACTCTCCTTAGGAGTTTTATTAGAACTATCAATTTAAGAATCTTTTTGAAAGATTTCGATGATTCTGTCATAAAATGTGACGCTGTTTGGGAATCTGCTGGTTTGGTCTCTCCACGGATTGTAACGATGCACCATGGATTTTACCACGCATCATCTTCTTGATGTGTCTTTTGCTTCGTTTTCCTATAACATTAGAGTTCCTTCACTCACCTGGTCACGCATCCCCGTGCATCAGCTAACTCCTTCCTTAACTGTATGGCGATCAGGACCGACGAAAAAAACAAAACACAATATGTTTACAAGCAAGGCCGTGATAAAAGCAGGCTGCAGGTGAAGTTTTCAAGAGCGTTATAGTGTTGTACATGTACATCGTTGACCACTGTTACACGTATTTACGTATGTTTCTTTTTCCCTCATAACGGCCCATATATATAATGAATCGAGCTAGTTTGATAGACTTTATATGCAAAAGGCGGATATTTTGAGATACATTTGAACTTGGGCAGGGCTTAGCTTTTATTGATGATAGTTAGAGATCTAATAAAATGGACGGGACAGAAAGTGAGCAGTGTTCACAACTCTAAAAGATCTATACACACTGATTGCGTGTATATGAGTTGTTTAACGGTATTGTTGGGTAATATGGAAACAAAACAAAATGTAAACAAATAATATAAGGCTCTTTACAGAATATGCCCTATTCCTCCTACATTAACATACATGTATGATTGTAACAAGCACATGTACCAAGCTTGTGCTTTGAAAATGAGTCGTGCAGTAAAAGCATAATACACAATTCGGTCAGTATTACATTATGTGCCTGTGCATATCGACACATTAAAATTAATGCATCGGGCTCAAATTTCAACCTTGTACATGTACATGTAGTTTATACATAAGGAAAAGTTACAAGTATAGTAAGTTCGAGTTTACATACTTCCATTGACTGATAAAAAGGCTTTCAGTTTTTTCCCTCAGAAATTCGGAGATGATACATGTATGGTACATGTAGTTTATAAGTTTGAAGGGACAAAACTACAGTAAGGGGACCCTTTTTATCCCATTCTTTTACTTTGGTTTTTTTTCAATTTAAGAATCTTTTTGAAATATATTAGGTAGCCCTTAAAAGGGCTGTTTTATGTATGAAAATCTGGCATCTTCTCGGAGTCTGCGACCTTCTGACTGAATGGATGTTCTTAAGCATCTAAGTAAATATCTCTTCTTGGTTTGTATGGCACAAAAGCTGGTAGTTCACCAGTCCGAGCTAGTTGACTTCCCTCAAGAGTATTCAGGTACGAGAATCTAGCAGTTGGTTTCTCTCATTTTCCACATCTGGAGACTGCTTTACCAATTCATACTGTGTATGCTGTATGACATGGAACACTGTCTATGCACGGTTTCTTTCTTTTATACCACGGATTGAAATTTCAGTGGGAATTTCAACTAATCAGAATTACTGTTCTATCATGTAGAGTAAAGAGTATTTTGGCGGCAACTTACTTCTAATATAGTACTACTGGGCTTGTCAATACAAATATACTAGCACAATTGTTTCCTTTATATGTAAACCACCGTAAAGCGGCTATCTGTACTGATTAACAAAAAAACAAAAAAAGGTGTAACATCCGCCGTTGTATGGACAGAAAATGTGTCGATTAGCCAAAGTGAAGGGATTTGAAATCTAAGTGTTTCTCTGAAACTGTGTAGCAAATAGAATTTATTTATTTATTTATTTATTTATTTGTTTCTTTTTTAATGATTTAAGATGTGGTTGCAGCATAAAAACTTCAAAAAGTAATGTGGGGTCTTTTGTAATTATCAGTGCTAGTGCACATACATGTAACTAGAAACCTGTATAAAGCGGGGCTACTCTCCTCAGCAGTTTTATTAGAACTATCAATTTAAGAATCTTTTTGAAAGATTTCGATGATTCTGTCATAAAATGTGACGCTGTTTGGGAATCTGCTGGTTTGGTCTCTCCACGGATTTTACCGATGCACCATGGATTTTACCACGCATCATTTTCTTGATGTGTCTTTTGCTTCGTTTTCCTATAACATTAGAGTTCCTTCACTGACCTGGTCACGCATCCCCGTGCATCAGCTAACTCCTTCCTTAACTGTATGGCGATCAGGACCGACGAAAAAAACAAAACACAATATGTTTACAAGCAAGGCCGTGATAAAAGCAGGCTGCAGGTGAAGTTTTCAAGAGCGTTATAGTGTTGTACATGTACATCGTTGACCACTGTTACACGTATCTACGTATGTTTCTTTTTCCCTCATAACGGCCCATATATATAATGAATCGAGCTAGTTTGATAGACTTTATATGCAAAAGGCGGATATTTTGAGATACATTTGAACTTGGGCAGGGCTTAGCTTTTATTGATGATAGTTAGAGATCTAATAAAATGGACGGGACAGAAAGTGAGCAGTGTTCACAACTCTAAAAGATCTATACACACTGATTGCGTGTATATGAGTTGTTTAACGGTATTGTTGGGTAATATGGAAACAAAACAAAATGTAAACAAATAATATAAGGCTCTTTACAGAATATGCCCTATTCCTCCTACATTAACATACATGTATGATTGTAACAAGCACATGTACCAAGCTTGTGCTTTGAAAATGAGTCGTGCAGTAAAAGCATAATACACAATTCGGTCAGTATTACATTATGTGCCTGTGCATATCGACACATTAAAATTAATGCATCGGGCTCAAATTTCAACCTTGTACATGTACATGTAGTTTATACATAAGGAAAAGTTACAAGTATAGTAAGTTCGAGTTTACATACTTCCATTGACTGATAAAAAGGCTTTCAGTTTTTTCCCTCAGAAATTCGGAGATGATACATGTATGGTACATGTAGTTTATAAGTTTGAAGGGACAAAACTACAGTAAGGGGACCCTTTTTATCCCATTCTTTTACTTTGGTTTTTTTTCAATTTAAGAATCTTTTTGAAATATATTAGGTAGCCCTTAAAAGGGCTGTTTTATGTATGAAAATCTGGCATCTTCTCGGAGTCTGCGACCTTCTGACTGAATGGATGTTCTTAAGCATCTAAGTAAATATCTCTTCTTGGTTTGTATGGCACAAAAGCTGGTAGTTCACCAGTCCGAGCTAGTTGACTTCCCTCAAGAGTATTCAGGTACGAGAATCTAGCAGTTGGTTTCTCTCATTTTCCACATCTGGAGACTGCTTTACCAATTCATACTGTGTATGCTGTATGACATGGAACACTGTCTATGCACGGTTTCTTTCTTTTATACCACGGATTGAAATTTCAGTGGGAATTTCAACTAATCAGAATTACTGTTCTATCATGTAGAGTAAAGAGTATTTTGGCGGCAACTTACTTCTAATATAGTACTACTGGGCTTGTCAATACAAATATACTAGCACAATTGTTTCCTTTATATGTAAACCACCGTAAAGCGGCTATCTGTACTGATTAACAAAAAAACAAAAAAAGGTGTAACATCCGCCGTTGTATGGACAGAAAATGTGTCGATTAGCCAAAGTGAAGGGATTTGAAATCTAAGTGTTTCTCTGAAGCTGTGTAGCAAATAGAATTTATTTATTTATTTATTTATTTATTTGTTTCTTTTTTAATGATTTAAGATGTGATTGCAGCATAAAAACTTCAAAAAGTAATGTGGGGTCTTTTGTAATTATCAGTGCTAGTGCACATACATGTAACTAGAAACCTGTATAAAGCGGGGCTACTCTCCTTAGGAGTTTTATTAGAACTATCAATTTAAGAATCTTTTTGAAAGATTTCGATGATTCTGTCATAAAATGTGACGCTGTTTGGGAATCTGCTGGTTTGGTCTCTCCACGGATTGTAACGATGCACCATGGATTTTACCACGCATCATCTTCTTGATGTGTCTTTTGCTTCGTTTTCCTATAACATTAGAGTTCCTTCACTGACCTGGTCACGCATCCCCGTGCATCAGCTAACTCCTTCCTTAACTGTATGGCGATCAGGACCGACGAAAAAAAACAAAACACAATATGTTTACAAGCAAGGCCGTGATAAAAGCAGGCTGCAGGTGAAGTTTTCAAGAGCGTTATAGTGTTGTACATGTACATCGTTGACCACTGTTACACGTATCTACGTATGTTTCTTTTTCCCTCATAACGACCCATATATATAATGAATCGAGCTAGTTTGATAGACTTTATATGCAAAAGGCGGATATTTTGAGATACATTTGAACTTGGGCAGGGCTTAGCTTTTATTGATGATAGTTAGAGATCTAATAAAATGGACGGGACAGAAAGTGAGCAGTGTTCACAACTCTAAAAGATCTATACACACTGATTGCGTGTATATGAGTTGTTTAACGGTATTGTTGGGTAATATGGAAACAAAACAAAATGTAAACAAATAATATAAGGCTCTTTACAGAATATGCCCTATTCCTCCTACATTAACATACATGTATGATTGTAACAAGCACATGTACCAAGCTTGTGCTTTGAAAATGAGTCGTGCAGTAAAAGCATAATACACAATTCGGTCAGTATTACATTATGTGCCTGTGCATATCGACACATTAAAATTAATGCATCGGGCTCAAATTTCAACCTTGTACATGTACATGTAGTTTATACATAAGGAAAAGTTACAAGTATAGTAAGTTCGAGTTTACATACTTCCATTGACTGATAAAAAGGCTTTCAGTTTTTTCCCTCAGAAATTCGGAGATGATACATGTATGGTACATGTAGTTTATAAGTTTGAAGGGACAAAACTACAGTAAGGGGACCCTTTTTATCCCATTCTTTTACTTTGGTTTTTTTTCAATTTAAGAATCTTTTTGAAATATATTAGGTAGCCCTTAAAAGGGCTGTTTTATGTATGAAAATCTGGCATCTTCTCGGAGTCTGCGACCTTCTGACTGAATGGATGTTCTTAGGCATCTAAGTAAATATCTCTTCTTGGTTTGTATGGCACAAAAGCTGGTAGTTCACCAGTCCGAGCTAGTTGACTTCCCTCAAGAGTATTCAGGTACGAGAATCTAGCAGTTGGTTTCTCTCATTTTCCACATCTGGAGACTGCTTTACCAATTCATACTGTGTATGCTGTATGACATGGAACACTGTCTATGCACGGTTTCTTTCTTTTATACCACGGATTGAAATTTCAGTGGGAATTTCAACTAATCAGAATTACTGTTCTATCATGTAGAGTAAAGAGTATTTTGGCGGCAACTTACTTCTAATATAGTACTACTGGGCTTGTCAATACAAATATACTAGCACAATTGTTTCCTTTATATGTAAACCACCGTAAAGCGGCTATCTGTACTGATTAACAAAAAAACAAAAAAAGGTGTAACATCCGCCGTTGTATGGACAGAAAATGTGTCGATTAGCCAAAGTGAAGGGATTTGAAATCTAAGTGTTTCTCTGAAGCTGTGTAGCAAATAGAATTTATTTATTTATTTATTTATTTGTTTCTTTTTTAATGATTTAAGATGTGATTGCAGCATAAAAACTTCAAAAAGTAATGTGGGGTCTTTTGTAATTATCAGTGCTAGTGCACATACATGTAACTAGAAACTTGTATAAAGCGGGGCTACTCTCCTTAGCAGTTTTATTAGAACTATCAATTTAAGAATCTTTTTGAAAGATTTCGATGATTCTGTCATAAAATGTGACGCTGTTTGGGAATCTGCTGGTTTGGTCTCTCCACGGATTGTAACGATGCACCATGGATTTTACCACGCATCATCTTCTTGATGTGTCTTTTGCTTCGTTTTCCTATAACATTAGAGTTCCTTCACTCACCTGGTCACGCATCCCCGTGCATCAGCTAACTCCTTCCTTAACTGTATGGCGATCAGGACCGACGAAAAAAACAAAACACAATATGTTTACAAGCAAGGCCGTGATAAAAGCAGGCTGCAGGTGAAGTTTTCAAGAGCGTTATAGTGTTGTACATGTACATCGTTGACCACTGTTACACGTATCTACGTATGTTTCTTTTTCCCTCATAACGGCCCATATATATAATGAATCGAGCTAGTTTGATAGACTTTATATGCAAAAGGCGGATATTTTGAGATACATTTGAACTTGGGCAGGGCTTAGCTTTTATTGATGATAGTTAGAGATCTAATAAAATGGACGGGACAGAAAGTGAGCAGTGTTCACAACTCTAAAAGATCTATACACACTGATTGCGTGTATATGAGTTGTTTAACGGTATTGTTGGGTAATATGGAAACAAAACAAAATGTAAACAAATAATATAAGGCTCTTTACAGAATATGCCCTATTCCTCCTACATTAACATACATGTATGATTGTAACAAGCACATGTACCAAGCTTGTGCTTTGAAAATGAGTCGTGCAGTAAAAGCATAATACACAATTCGGTCAGTATTACATTATGTGCCTGTGCATATCGACACATTAAAATTAATGCATCGGGCTCAAATTTCAACCTTGTACATGTACATGTAGTTTATACATAAGGAAAAGTTACAAGTATAGTAAGTTCGAGTTTACATACTTCCATTGACTGATAAAAAGGCTTTCAGTTTTTTCCCTCAGAAATTCGGAGATGATACATGTATGGTACATGTAGTTTATAAGTTTGAAGGGACAAAACTACAGTAAGGGGACCCTTTTTATCCCATTCTTTTACTTTGGTTTTTTTTCAATTTAAGAATCTTTTTGAAATATATTAGGTAGCCCTTAAAAGGGCTGTTTTATGTATGAAAATCTGGCATCTTCTCGGAGTCTGCGACCTTCTGACTGAATGGATGTTCTTAGGCATCTAAGTAAATATCTCTTCTTGGTTTGTATGGCACAAAAGCTGGTAGTTCACCAGTCCGAGCTAGTTGACTTCCCTCAAGAGTATTCAGGTACGAGAATCTAGCAGTTGGTTTCTCTCATTTTCCACATCTGGAGACTGCTTTACCAATTCATACTGTGTATGCTGTATGACATGGAACACTGTCTATGCACGGTTTCTTTCTTTTATACCACGGATTGAAATTTCAGTGGGAATTTCAACTAATCAGAATTACTGTTCTATCATGTAGAGTAAAGAGTATTTTGGCGGCAACTTACTTCTAATATAGTACTACTGGGCTTGTCAATACAAATATACTAGCACAATTGTTTCCTTTATATGTAAACCACCGTAAAGCGGCTATCTGTACTGATTAACAAAAAAACAAAAAAAGGTGTAACATCCGCCGTTGTATGGACAGAAAATGTGTCGATTAGCCAAAGTGAAGGGATTTGAAATCTAAGTGTTTCTCTGAAGCTGTGTAGCAAATAGAATTTATTTATTTATTTATTTATTTGTTTCTTTTTTAATGATTTAAGATGTGATTGCAGCATAAAAACTTCAAAAAGTAATGTGGGGTCTTTTGTAATTATCAGTGCTAGTGCACATACATGTAACTAGAAACTTGTATAAAGCGGGGCTACTCTCCTTAGCAGTTTTATTAGAACTATCAATTTAAGAATCTTTTTGAAAGATTTCGATGATTCTGTCATAAAATGTGACGCTGTTTGGGAATCTGCTGGTTTGGTCTCTCCACGGATTGTAACGATGCACCATGGATTTTACCACGCATCATCTTCTTGATGTGTCTTTTGCTTCGTTTTCCTATAACATTAGAGTTCCTTCACTCACCTGGTCACGCATCCCCGTGCATCAGCTAACTCCTTCCTTAACTGTATGGCGATCAGGACCGACGAAAAAAACAAAACACAATATGTTTACAAGCAAGGCCGTGATAAAAGCAGGCTGCAGGTGAAGTTTTCAAGAGCGTTATAGTGTTGTACATGTACATCGTTGACCACTGTTACACGTATCTACGTATGTTTCTTTTTCCCTCATAACGGCCCATATATATAATGAATCGAGCTAGTTTGATAGACTTTATATGCAAAAGGCGGATATTTTGAGATACATTTGAACTTGGGCAGGGCTTAGCTTTTATTGATGATAGTTAGAGATCTAATAAAATGGACGGGACAGAAAGTGAGCAGTGTTCACAACTCTAAAAGATCTATACACACTGATTGCGTGTATATGAGTTGTTTAACGGTATTGTTGGGTAATATGGAAACAAAACAAAATGTAAACAAATAATATAAGGCTCTTTACAGAATATGCCCTATTCCTCCTACATTAACATACATGTATGATTGTAACAAGCACATGTACCAAGCTTGTGCTTTGAAAATGAGTCGTGCAGTAAAAGCATAATACACAATTCGGTCAGTATTACATTATGTGCCTGTGCATATCGACACATTAAAATTAATGCATCGGGCTCAAATTTCAACCTTGTACATGTACATGTAGTTTATACATAAGGAAAAGTTACAAGTATAGTAAGTTCGAGTTTACATACTTCCATTGACTGATAAAAAGGCTTTCAGTTTTTTCCCTCAGAAATTCGGAGATGATACATGTATGGTACATGTAGTTTATAAGTTTGAAGGGACAAAACTACAGTAAGGGGACCCTTTTTATCCCATTCTTTTACTTTGTTTTTTTTTCAATTTAAGAATCTTTTTGAAATATATTAGGTAGCCCTTAAAAGGGCTGTTTTATGTATGAAAATCTGGCATCTTCTCGTAGTCTGCGACCTTCTGACTGAATGGATGTTCTTAGGCATCTAAGTAAATATCTCTTCTTGGTTTGTATGGCACAAAAGCTGGTAGTTCACCAGTCCGAGCTAGTTGACTTCCCTCAAGAGTATTCAGGTACGAGAATCTAGCAGTTGGTTTCTCTCATTTTCCACATCTGGAGACTGCTTTACCAATTCATACTGTGTATGCTGTATGACATGGAACACTGTCTATGCACGGTTTCTTTCTTTTATACCACGGATTGAAATTTCAGTGGGAATTTCAACTAATCAGAATTACTGTTCTATCATGTAGAGTAAAGAGTATTTTGGCGGCAACTTACTTCTAATATAGTACTACTGGGCTTGTCAATACAAATATACTAGCACAATTGTTTCCTTTATATGTAAACCACCGTAAAGCGGCTATCTGTACTGATTAACAAAAAAACAAAAAAAGGTGTAACATCCGCCGTTGTATGGACAGAAAATGTGTCGATTAGCCAAAGTGAAGGGATTTGAAATCTAAGTGTTTCTCTGAAACTGTGTAGCAAATAGAATTTATTTATTTATTTATTTATTTATTTGTTTCTTTTTTAATGATTTAAGATGTGATTGCAGCATAAAAACTTCAAAAAGTAATGTGGGGTCTTTTGTAATTATCAGTGCTAGTGCACATACATGTAACTAGAAACTTGTATAAAGCGGGGCTACTCTCCTTAGGAGCTTTATTAGAACTATCAATTTAAGAATCTTTTTGAAAGATTTCGATGATTCTGTCATAAAATGTGACGCTGTTTGGGAATCTGCTGGTTTGGTCTCTCCATGGATTGGACCATTGCACCATGGATTTTACCACGCATCATCTTCTTGATGTGTCTTTTGCTTCGTTTTCCTATAATATTAGAGTTCCTCCACTGACCTGGTAACGCATCCCCGTTCATCAGCTAACTCCTTCCTTAACTGTATGGCGATCAGGACCGACGAAAAAAACAAAACACAATATGTTTACAAGCAAGGCCTTGATAAAAGCAGGCTGCAGGTGAAGTTTTCAAGAGCGTTATAGTGTTGTACATGTACATCGTTGACCACTGTTACACGTATCTACGTATGTTGCTTTTTCCCTCATAACGGCCCATATATATAATGAATCGAGCTAGTTTGATAGACGTTATATGCAAAAGGCGGATATTTTGAGATACATTTGAACTTGGGCAGAGCTTAGCTTTTATTGATGATAGCTAGAGATCTAATAAAATGGACCGGACAGAAAGTGAGCAGTGTTCACAACTCTAAAAGATCTATACACACTGATTGCGTGTATATGAGTTGTTTAACGGTATTGTTGGGTAATATGGAAACAAAACAAAATGTAAACAAATAATATAAGGCTCTTTACAGAATATGCCCTATTCCTCCTACATTAACATACATGTATGATTGTAACAAGCACATGTACCAAGCTTGTGCTTTGAAAATGAGTCGTGCAGTAAAAGCATAATACGCAATTCGGCCAGTTTTACATTATTTGCCTGTGCATATCGACACATTAAAATTAATGCATCGGGCTCAAATTTCAACCTTGTACATGTACATGTAGTTTATACATAAAGAAAAGTTACAAGTATAGTAAGTTCGAGTTTACATACTTCCATTGACTGATAAAAAGGCTTTCAGTTTTTTCCCTCAGAAATTCGGAGATGATACACCTATGGTACATGTAGTTTATAAGTTTGAAGGGACAAAACTACAGTAAGGGGACCCTTCTGATCCCATTCTTTTACTTTGTCTTTTTTCACTTTAAGAATCTTTTTGAAATATATTAGGTAGCCCTTAAAAGGGCTGTTTTATGTATGAAAATCTGGCATCTTCTCGGAGTCTGCGACCTTCTGACTGAATGGATGTTCTTTGGCATCTAAGTAAATATCTCTTCTTGGTTTGTATGGCACAAAAGCTGGTAGTTCACCAGTCGGAGCTACATGCAGTTTATAAGTTTGAAGGGACAAAACTACAGTAAGGGGACCCTTTTTATCCCATTCTTTTACTTTGGTTTTTTTTCAATTTAAGAATCTTTTTGAAATATATTAGGTAGCCCTTAAAAGGGCTGTTTTATGTATGAAAATCTGGCATCTTCTCGGAGTCTGCGACCTTCTGACTGAATGGATGTTCTTAGGCATCTAAGTAAATATCTCTTCTTGGTTTGTATGGCACAAAAGCTGGTTGTTCACCAGTCCGAGCTAGTTGACTTCCCTCAAGAGTATTCAGGTACGAGAATCTAGCAGTTGGTTTCTCTCATTTTCCACATCTGGAGACTGCTTTACCAATTCATACTGTGTATGCTGTATGACATGGAACACTGTCTATGCACGGTTTCTTTCTTTTATACCACGGATTGAAATTTCAGTGGGAATTTCAACTAATCAGAATTACTGTTCTATCATGTAGAGTAAAGAGTATTTTGGCGGCAACTTACTTCTAATATAGTACTACTGGGCTTGTCAATACAAAGATACTAGCACAATTGTTTCCTTTATATGTAAACCACCGTAAAGCGGCTATCTGTACTGATTAACAAAAAAACAAAAAAAGGTGTAACATCCGCCGTTGAATGAACAGAAAATGTGTCGATTAGCCAAAGTGAAGGGATTTGAAATCTAAGTGTTTCTCTGAAGCTGTGTAGCAAATAGAATATATTTATTTATTTATTTGTTTGTTTCTTTTTTAATGATTTAAGATGTGATTGCAGCATAAAAACTTCAAAAAGTAATGTGGGGTCTTTTGTAATTATCAGTGCTAGTGCACATACATGTAACTAGAAACTTGTATAAAGCGGGGCTACTCCCCTTATGAGTTTTATTAGAACTATCAATTTAAGAATCTTTTTGAAAGATTTCGATGATTCTGTCATAAAATGTGACGCTGTTTGGGTAACTGCTGGTTTGGTCTCTCCACGGATTTTACCGATGCACCATGGATTTTACCACGCATCATCTTCTTGATGTGTCTTTTGCTTCGTTTTCCTATAACATTAGAGTTCCTTCACTGACCTGGTCACGCATCCCCGTGCATCAGCTAACTCCTTCCTTAACTGTATGGCGATCAGGACCGACGAAAAAAACAAAACACAATATGTTTACAAGCAAGGCCGTGATAAAAGCAGGCTGCAGGTGAAGTTTTCAAGAGCGTTATAGTGTTGTACATGTACATCGTTGACCACTGTTACACGTATCTACGTATGTTGCTTTTTCCCTCATAACGGCCCATATATATAATGAATCGAGCTAGTTTGATAGACTTTATATGCAAAAGGCGGATATTTTGAGATACATTTGAACTTGGGCAGGGCTTAGCTTTTATTGATGATAGTTAGAGATCTAATAAAATGGAATGAGGGACAGAAAGTGAGCAGTGTTCACAAATCTAAAAGATCTATACACACTGATTGCGTGTATATGAATTGTTTAACGGTATTGTTGGGTAATATGGAAAGAAAAGAAACTGTAAACAAATAATATAAGGCTCTTTACAGAATATGCCCTATTCGTCCTACATTAACATACATGTATGATTGTAACAAACACATGTACCAAGCTTGTGCTTTGAAAATGAGTCGTGCAGTAAAAGCATAATACACAATTCGGTCAGTATTACATTATGTGCCTGTGCATATCGACACATTAAAATTTATGCATCGGGCTCAAATTTCAACCTTGTACATGTACATGTAGTTTATACATAAAGAAAAGTTACAAGTATAGTAAGTTCGAGTTTACATACTTCCATTGACTGATAAAAAGGCTTTCAGTTTTTTCCCTCAGAAATTCGGAGATGATACATGTATGGTACATGTAGTTTATAAGTTTGAAGGGACAAAACTACAGTAAGGGGACCCTTTTTATCCCATTTTTTTACTTTGGTTTTTTTTTCAATTTAAGAATCTTTTTGAAATATATTAGGTAGCCCTTAAAAGGGCTGTTTTATGTATGAAAATCTGGCATCTTCTCGGAGTCTGCGACCTTCTGACTGAATGATTGTTCTTTGGCATCTAAGTAAATATCCCTTCTTGGTTTGTATGGCACAAAAGCTGGTAGTTCACCAGACCGAGCTAGTTGACTTCCCTCAAGAATATTCAGGTACGAGAATCTAGCAGTTGGTTTCTCTCATTTTCCACCTCTGGAGACTGCTTTACCAAATGATACTCTGTATGCTATATGACATGGAACACTGTCTATGCACGGTTTCTTTCTTTTATACCACGGATTGAAATTTCAGTGGGAATTTCAACTAATCAGAATTACTGTTCTATCATGTAGAGTAAAGAGTATTTTGGCGGCAACTTACTTCTAATATAGTACTACTGGGCTTGTCAATACAAAGATACTAGCACAATTGTTTCCTTTATAAGTAAACCACCGTAAAGCGGCTATCTGTACTGATTAACCAAAAAAAAACAAAAAAAGGTGTAACATTCGCCGTTGAATGGACAGAAAATGTGTCGATTAGCCAAAGTGAAGGAATTTATAATTTAAGTGTTTCTCTGAAGCTGGGTAGCAAATAGAATTTATTTATTTATTTATTTATTTGTTTGTTTCTTTTTTAATGATTTAAGATGTGATTGCAGCATAAAAACTTCAAAAAGTAATGTGGGGTCTTTTGTAATTATCAGTGCTAGTGCACATACATGTAACTAGAAACTTGTATAAAGCGGGGCTACTCCCCTTAGGAGTTTTATTAGAACTATCAATTTAAGAATCTTTTTGAAAGATTTCGATGATTATGTCATAAAAAGTGACGCTGTTTGGGAATCTGCTGGTTTGGTCTCTCCACGGATTGTAACGATGCACCATGGATTTTACCACGCATCATCTACTTGATGTGTCTTTTGCTTCGTTTTCCTATAACATTAGAGTTCCTTCACTCACCTGGTCACGCATCCCCGTGCATCAGCTAACTCCTTCCTTAACTGTATGGCGATCAGGACCGAGGAAAAAAACAAAACACAATATGTTTACAAGCAAGGCCGTGATAAAAGCAGGCTGCAGGTGAAGTTTTCAAGAGGTTATAGTGTTGTACATGTACATCGTTGACCACTGTTACACGTATCTACGTATGTTGCTTTTTCCCTCATGACGGCCCATATATATAATGAATCGAGCTAGTTTGATAGACTTTATATGCAAAAGGCGGATATTTTGAGATACATTTGAACTTGGGCAGGGCTTAGCTTTTATTGATGATAGTTAGAGATCTAATAAAATGGAATGAGGGACAGAAAGTGAGCAGTGTTCACAACTCTAAAAGATCTATACACACTGATTACGTGTATATGAGTTGTTTAACGGTATTGTTGGGTAATATGGAAACAAAACAAAATGAAACAAATAATATAAGGCTCTTTACAGAATATGCCCTATTCCTCCTACATTAACATACATGTATGATTGTAACAAGCACATGTACCAAGCTTGTGCTTTGAAAATGAGTCGTGCAGTAAAAGCATAATACACAATTCGGTCAGTATTACATTATGTGCCTGTGCATATCGACACATTAAAATTAATCCATCGGGCTCAAATTTCAACCTTCTACATGTATATGTAGTTTATACATGAAGAAAAGTTACAAGTATAGTAAGTTCGAGTTTACATACTTCCATTGACTGATAAAAAGGCTTTCAGTTTTTTCCTTCAGAAATTCGGAGATGATACATGTATGGTACATGTAGTTTATAAGTTTGAAGGGACAAAACTACAGTAAGGGGACCCTTTTTATCCCATTTTTTTATTTTGGTTTTTTTTTCAATTTAAGAATCTTTTTGAAATATATTAGGTAGCCCTTAAAAGGGCTGTTTTATGTATGAAAATCTGGCATCTTCTCGGAGACTGCGACCTTCTGACTGAATGGATGTTCTTTGGCATCTAAGTAAATATCTCTTCTTGGTTTGTATGGCACAAAAGCTGGTAGTTCACCAGTCGGAGCTACATGCAGTTTATAAGTTTGAAGGGACAAAACTACAGTAAGGGGACCCTTTTTATCCCATTCTTTTACTTTGGTTTTTTTTCAATTTAAGAATCTTTTTGAAATATATTAGGTAGCCCTTAAAAGGGCTGTTTTATGTATGAAAATCTGGCATCTTCTCGGAGTCTGCGACCTTCTGACTGAATGGATGTTCTTAGGCATCTAAGTAAATATCTCTTCTTGGTTTGTATGGCACAAAAGCTGGTAGTTCACCAGACCGAGCTAGTTGACTTCCCTCAAGAATATTCAGGTACGAGAATCTAGCAGTTGGTTTCTCTCATTTTCCACCTCTGGAGACTGCTTTACCAAACGATACTCTGTATGCTATATGACATGGAACACTGTCTATGCACGGTTTCTTTCTTTTATACCACGGATTGAAATTTCAGTGGGAATTTCAACTAATCAGAATTACTGTTCTATCATGTAGAGTAAAGAGTATTTTGGCGGCAACTTACTTCCAATATAGTACTACTGGGCTTGTCAATACAAAGATACTAGCACAATTGTTTCCTTTATAAGTAAACCACCGTAAAGCGGCTATCTGTACTGATTAACAAAAAAAACAAAAAAAGGTATAACATTCGCCGTTGAATGGACAGAAAATGTGTCGATTAGCCAAAGTGAAGGAATTTATAATTTAAGTGTTTCTCTGAAGCTGGGTAGCAAATATAATTTATTTATTTATTGATTTGTTTGTTTCTTTTTTAATGATTTAAGATGTGATTGCAGCATAGAAAGTTCAAAAAGTAATGTGGGGTCTTTTGTAATTATCAGTGCTAGTGCACATACATGTAACTAGAAACTTGTATAAAGCGGGGCTACTCCCCTTAGGAGTTTTATTAGAACTGTGTGTGTGTGTGTGTGTGTGTGTGTGTGTGTGTGTGTGTGTGTGTGTGCGTGCGTGCGTGCGTATGTGTGTGTGTGTGTTTGTATGTGTGTGTGTGTGTGTGTTTCTGCTCAACTATCACAATGTCGTTCATTTACGGACTTGTTTAGTATCTAGATATTATTTTCATTGTTGATCACATGTTCATACCAAAATTTTATAATCATCGTCTAAGCAATTCCATATTTGATTCAAAGAACAGTCATGTTGCTGTACATTATTTATCGAAAGAACTTCTTTTAACATAATTGATATAACGCGCCAGGAGTTTAAATTGGTGGATCATAGGTTTGAGAAATTTTGTTAAATGCAAAATGATGACATGCTTTATTATTCATGCATTCGCTAAATTCGTACTTTGCCTTAACTTAATTATTTATTCATATGCATAAATAATGTACATATAGCATAGGCACAATTCGAACTTTGTATAGTAATGCATTATTCCGTTCAGTTGACCAATAAAAAAAAATTGTTTTAAATAGTTGTTCTTCGGTAAGATAATTTTAATCATTTTTTTTAATTATTTATCATTAACTTAAAAAAAAATGTTCTGGAAGGATACATGTACACGTTGTGGGGATTTTTTTTATAACCTGTGTATATGATCTTCAGCCTTTCGGGGCTTTTATTTTTGTTTTATTCGCTGCGTTCCATCATTCCAAACCTCCACTTCGTCAAATTAGGATAAAAAGTAACACTCGATCTGATTGGATAGCAGATTGCAGAAATATCAGTCCCATTTAAGCATATTCAATAATTAATTTATGCCTAATATGCATAAATATTTAACCATAGGTATAATTATAATTTTGCTTATGTTAAAATATTAAAGCATATCCTTATAATTAGCTCGAATAAAACATAATTATGCTAAAATAATTCAGCATACACAGAATTCGATTTTAACGTATGCATAAACCGAATTTAGTATGGACATAAACCGAATTTAGCATATGCATGATTAAGCAGATGTATTAATACGTTTCGTTATGTTTCACCCTGTTACCGCGTCATACTTTATAATTAAACTACCTGGCTTTAACTAGTAAAACCAAGGAACAATTTTGACTATGCAAGGTCAGGTGTTTATTAAAATTGATGTATATTGTATAGACTACATGTGTGTACAACGAAAAGCTTGCGACATATTCTGTCGTACTGCATGGGTTGATCTCCCATTTCTTACAATATTGCATGTACATGTACATGTAGCCCCTGTACACAGTGGTTAACTTCCGGATAAACTTACTTTAGCTAGTGTGGTTGTCATGAAAGTGCTAAAAACCAACACTGTATTTTCTACATATGCACTGCACATTATTCTTTTAACTGACACTTTATCAACATATAATGCATGACGCACAGGGATTTGCATCCACTATGAAATAAACCACAATGTACTTGTTTGACACAATCCGGGTAATAGTTAATATCAAGAGCAAGCCCTTGTTGAATACATCAAGGAACCGTTTCCATTTGTACAGAACAGAAGCAGTAGAATTCTCTTTCTACCACATGTTTATTTTCTATTGTCGGAAATATGTGTTAATTTTGTGCAAAGTTTGGGTAAAAAATAGCCAAACACCATGCTATGCTCGCTTAAAGCATGGTTGTATCAGATCAATGTAATATTAAATGTATTTTTTCTAGAACAAACATTTATATTTTTTTGTTGCAGGAAGCAAGTTCGTTAAATTAAAAATTAAAATTTAAAAACAGACATACAAAATGAAACAACTAGAACTGCAATGATAACATATGCATGCAAAACGTCAATGAATCTTATGCAGTTCCTTTATAAAAATCGTGAAAAATGAGAAAAAATTGCATTTTCATCTTTTTTGCAACAGAAAAGAAGACCATATTGGACGCTTGACTACAGAGACTGTAAGTAAAATATGTGCCTATTTGGAAAAAGCTACAATACCAAAGTTTATCATTATAAAAGGACAAGATTCATGTCATGGCCTGCAACTAACACAGATCTTGAGAAACTAGTTTTATCACAGGAAGTTGACAGTTTAAAAAACGTTTTCGAGAAAGTGAGGCAAAAGGTTGCAAGTTTAGCACCAACAGAGGAAACAAACAATAACACTAGTCTTCTACAAATCGACATTAAGGGAGATGTCAAAAGTGCGAGGAGTTGTAAAACGCATGTTTTTATTTCTGAACTTCGAGAAATTAAGTCAGTGCTCGAAAAAAGTAATGAAATAGTAGATAAAAATCTCAAACGAGGAAAAGGGATAACCTCAACTGTTAGGAAATGCTTTGAAAAACCAGGTGCATTTTTAAATGCAAACGAAAACGCTAAAACAAAGCTTGGAACTATGACTGAAAACAAGTTCGGTTCTGCGCACCTTGATAACTTATTTGTATTGGAAACTATACCAAACATTACTTGCCATGCTATGCCTGTGTCTCTCACGTCTTACTTTGATAGTCTTTCTTCCGGGAGCACTATTGGGGTAGCTGAATCAATGTCAAATAACTTGCTACGTCTTTCGTCATTTAGTACGTTTCCGCGTCATGTAAATATATTTTCTAGTCGTTTTGCATCAGCAGGTTTTTATTTTACGGGACCATCTGATACAGTTATGTGTTATGCGTGTAGAGTTAGTCATAGTAATTCGACTTCAGGCGACGATCCACTCAAAATCCATAAGCGATTAAGCCCAAACTCTCCCCATTTACGAAACGTTTCTCCTCAAAATATTACTCGAACTACAGTGTCAACTGTCAAAGGAAATGGGACCTTTCGGGGTACCTCTGAACGAAATTCAATGGAAAAGATGGATACAAGTATTGCACAAAATACACGAACTGGTGATAAAAAAGGATGAAACAGGGACCATACAGAACAACTGTATTGGGCAGATTCCTAAAGGAATCGGAGATACACACAATCCCGCGATTACGTGTACAGTCAATGACCTACAAAATGAAATAAAAAATAATTCGACGCAGAGTTCAACCGACATAAATACAGGAACACAAACACAAAATGGCGTTGAAGCGTGTTGTTCTCAATATGAGAATGCAAGGAATGAAACAAGTAACTCAATGTCATTTGCCAGAAAAAGTGGATACCACGAGCAGACCGAAAGAAGTGAATTCCACCGGACTTCAAACATCAGTGGAAATGACTTAACGCAAACAAACCAATCTATGGCTGCTTCAAATATCTGCAAGCCCGAAGATCTAGAAGACGTACACAATTTAGGTGTCAATTTAGAAAAACCAAAATATCCAAACTATGCCCCAATTCAGGTGCGAATCAGTTCCTACCAAAACTGGCCTGGTTATTTAGACCAGACACCGAAAATGATGGCTACAGCTGGTTTCCTTTACGCTGGATATAATGATTACACACGGTGCTTCTTTTGTGGTTGAGGTTTTCGGAATTGGGAGGCTGGAGATGATCCATGGGTAGAACACGCCGGATGGTTTCCGAAATGTGCATATCTACTTCAAAATAAGGGTTCAAAGTTTATCAGAGTTGTGCAAGAAAAACACCAACAAGTAATGGTAGGTATTATCGATGAAAGTACATACATGTACTTGTTTATCTTATACCCATCTGTTTTTCTAATCTGCTAATACATGCTGTATTCTCTTGATTTTTCTGAAAAATTGAACAGATTTTATAAATGAAAAAAAGTAATATCATTTATTTATCAGATTAAAACAATAGAGATACATGTATGTAATCTAACTTTTATGATTAATTATTAGCCAAGTGATTCAACTGTGTGTAAATTATCTCCCCTAGTTTGATACAAGGAGTTTTATTAAAAGAATAATAAGTTTATAAAAAAAGATATAAGATACATGTAGGGTAAACAGAAACAATAAAAGAATATGACTACAAATTGACTTTAAACATAAATTCCTGACAATATTCACACACCTCTGTGGTAATCTAACACCCCATCGAGTTTCATTACAATCCTACAAGTCATTCAGGAGTAGTTGCAGACAATGTATCTGACTAAAGATTTGCTTCAAAACACCTCGGTTCAACAGCTCTAATTTCTACAATTTCTTGCCCAAACATAAATTACAGACAATATGCACATATCAATATACATGTAGTAATTAAAAATGCCATCAATTTTCATAACAATCCAGCAAGTCATTAAGGAAGAGTGGCCGACAACGCATCCAACCCAAGATTTGCATAATAATGACTTAAATTTCTACAATTTTTGCCCAAACATAAATTCCTGACAATATGCACATCCCAATATGGTAATTTTACATAACACCAAGTTTCATAACAACCCTGCAAGTCACTGAGGGGGTGTTGATGACAAAGCTTCAGACCGAGTTTTGCTGAAAAAAATCTATCAGCCAACATTTCTATATTTTTGCCCAACTCAAATTCTGATAGTATGCACATCTCCATGTGGTTATATTACATCCCACAAAGTTTCATAAGTGTTGCAGGCTTCTTAGAAAAAAGCTGTGGGCAGACAGACAGGGTGAAATATACCCCCAATTTGGCCCCAAACATCGTTTGCAGCCTGCAGCGGGTATGAAGATCCTACTCAACGGTTTAGTAAACTAATTGGGTGAGTACTCAGCTTTTTGTGTTTTATGAATAATATGACCATAAAATATCATGTGAGAATTGATTCCCCCACATTACAATTGTTTACATCTGTTTTTGAGAATGAGTACCTTGTACTGGTTAAACAAAATTGTGAATGTTATTTTTGAGCTTGTGATATTTGTCAAAAAAGTTAATGCAGTAATTTCTCAGTTATTTAAAAAAAAAAATACTGTTGTTGAAATCCAAAGCATTGTTACAAATATGAGTAAAATAGTATTGCCAAAGCAAATAGAAATATTGTCTAGCAGAAATTCTTGTGCTGTAAGCATATCTATAGAAGTCCCCCTGCTGTGATATTTTAACCCAAACTGGTGTGATAAATTAACCCCCTGCTGCAATGTTCTATCCCTCCTGCTACAATAAATTAGAACCCTTGTTATATTTTCACCCTCTGCTGCAATATTTTAACCCCCTGCTGCGATAAATTAACCACAATTATGATATTTAACCCCCCTGCTGCGATATTTTAACCCCCCCCATAATGATATTTTTACCTCCTGCTGTGATATATAAACATCCTCTAGGGGGTTAAAATATAAGGGGGTTATGATGAAATAACCCCCGGGGTCAATATTTCATACAATATATTTACCCCAGGGTTAAGATATCACTTGACATTTTAACCCTGGGGTCAATATTTCGTGTGGGGTCAAAATATCATATGACACCGGCAATGTTAATAAAATTAAAACCTTTATTAAAATATTTATATTTGTAGAAAGTACTGTTTGTGATTTTCTGGACAATCAATTTATTATAATAAAAGAAAGATATTCTAATTTGAACAATTTTATATTTTGTGCTGCTGAACTAAAGATTATCACATTCCTCTAGTGTGTAATTTGGTGACTGGTATTGAACATTTCTCTAGTGTGTAATTTGGTGACTGGTATTGAACATTTCTCTAGTGTGTAATTTGGCGACTGGTATTGAACATTCCTCTAGTGTGTAATTTAGTGACTGGTATTGAACATAATTTGGTTAGCAGTTGATGACGGCCATTGTTTTTAGAAATTATAATCAGGTTATTATATTGTTATTACGATGTTTCCGTTTATTGGGATTAAATCTGCGTCTTTGATACCTGCTGTAAGGCACTGATATGGTAAACAGGAAATAGATGTGTGTGAGAAATCTGGAAAAAGGAGAAACAGTGCAAGCCATGATGTCAATACAATACACTAAATATAAAAGTAATCTCTCCAATGTTGCTGTGCATAAAACTCCCTAGATTTTAACGGGTCGGTCATAATTCTTATTTTTTTTAGTGGGGGCAGTAGGGGCAAGTTAAGTACACTGATACATTATTTTGGCTAATTTTTAATTTACTAGTGGCTACTTTCAAAATAATCCTTGTACATTCAGATATTCTTCGTTCCGAATCAGTCATTTGCATGTAATCTTTCTGTTTGGTTTTTCAAAGTAAACTCCATTGCAGAGCTCAGAAAGTGCTGTGAGGTAAATGGTTAAACAAATGAACAAAGCATCTCACTTGCATTGTTTGTTGTAAAGGGATTATCTGAAGTAACCTTTTAAGTAACTTCTCCTGAATATTCTTATATAAAAATTTCTCTTGATTCTATTAGAATTCTTACTTGTTCAAGTTGCTGTACTCTGCTAGAAGTATTCAACAGTTTCTGTTTCTGTAACTTTTGAAGTTATTTCTGCGAGGACTACAGCAATAGTTCCTTCTATGAACTTCTTACCTAAAGTAGAAGCCAAAACAATTCTAAGCAGGGCACAGCTTAACAAAACTACAGAGGTTGAATAATGAATAGTTGAGGAGAGTATGGCTTGATATGGCTTTGACTTTATATTGCAATCAGACATTTGGCACAGAATACAACTTTGACCGGCATTGAAGTGGTCCCTTTTTTGGCCATTATTCCTAAAACTTGCCAGTCAATCTGTTATTGGTGAATGGCCCCTGTGGAAGAATTTCATGTAGATCTCTTGGTAAAATTTATACTCAAGTAATTGTCCAGACACCAAAATGTCTTAAGATGAAGAACAACAATGTCACATACAAAGCTTTGACGAGCCAAGCTCGACACAACTGCAGTTCTGCTGTTCTCTGTTTATTTCAGGCAAGATTTTGACATACTAAACATAGGGAATCCCATTTTATAATGGACACAACAACTCATTTGGACACAATATCTTAAAATTCAATTAAGGTATATAAGGTTTGGTTCAGGGTGCATTCATGCATCACTTCGTACCTCATTATCTCATAAAACAGCAACTATAGTTTTCAAGATATTGGCTTTAAACTGTAAAAAGACATTTTTAATCTTTCAAGGGCAATAACTCTTACAAGTAGTCACCTGATGAATTTGATCCCTGGAGACTTTTCTAGGCCTTATAATAAGGATCATTTCAGCAATTGAAAGAATTTGGCTAAACCAAACGGTTTTGGAGATATATGCAAAAAACTGCTATCTAACCCCTATGTTTTATTTTTAGTGACAGCAGCCATGTCTTTAGGTGAATCAAAAATCTAAACACAGCTTTTGTCTCAAGGAATATTCATACCAAGTTTGATTCTAATTGGTCAAGGAAATTGAAAGGAATAACATTATAAAATAGTAAAAAATGTCAAAAAATGGGCAATAACTCCAACAAGGCTTAATGGATTAATTTTAAAAAGTGGCCTTAGACATATCATGGGCACCTAAATCGGGAGTGTCCAGCTATTTAACAGTAAAAACCACTATTTACGATCATTAAATGCAAAACAATCCCATGTATGGCCTAACATTTAAACAACAGCATAGCGAGAATATCACGACAAATAAATATGTATTAATAATTTTCAATTGTCATTTAAATAGGAAAATCAAAGTACTCCTGTACTGAATCAATTTTCATTTACTCTGTAAGTTGCCTTAAAATAGCAAGAACAGAGACCGACTTCTTGGTTATCAAAATATTTAAACAGTTATTGGACAGTAATTTTGTAAAATCACTTTCTTCCGATATTGTTGTTCCAACTTACACAATGGAGGCACATTATTCACACTTATACAAAATACTCATACTTTTGTAGAGACTTAATAGTACGAAATAAGAGTTTACAATCTGAGTTTAATTTTGACCACATTTGTTCAATACACACTCAAGTAATACCTTTACAATGCATAATTCTAGGTTAAGTGTGTTTTAGTACTTCATAGAGGGGTGGCCATTTGACCTGGAAGTGACGATTGAGACCTTTTGCTTTGCAATACTTTATAATTATCTCCCTTTGAATTTATCTATTTTCATGAAAATCACAAGTTCATTTTGTTCTCAACTGATTGTATTGATGGAATTGACAGGAAAAAATAGTTTATTACAACACAGTTACTGCAGAATTCATCGTTCTTATAAGAATCAGAGCTGTTTTGCAAATTTAATAATTGTCAAAAACCTCGCCTTTTAGAACATATACAAGAAATAGATCGAGCCGGCTAGAACACAATAAGCCATTAGCCGTGAAACAAAGATCATTTCTCATGAACATGATAGTTGTCAAGAGAGAATTGGTGGGAAAGACCTTTCAATTGTTCTGTAACAATTGACCATTTAATTTATTTCAACATTTATTGAAGTTAGCAAAACAAACAGGTATACTCATTGTAACTCAGGAATATTAGCAATGCAACTGCCAAATATCAGCCCGACTTATAAGCGGGACAAGACTAAGTTCCAGAAATTTGAGACTGAAAGGGGGTCCAATTTTTGGAGGGATCAACTTATACTTGAGTATATAAGGGCAAATTTTTATTACACATATTCTGAAATGTGTTGATTTTCTCTCAATACCAAGCCACGCGCTGGCATGTTGAATAATTGAAATTTATATCCTTTCTGCCAGTACACATGTATGAAACTATGATTTGATTCAACGTCGGTTTTTTCATAATACCCATATGAAGAAGGCTTTATCTCTGCACAAGGATTTTTTCAGATGTGGACTGACATCTGCACTTTGAATGGATTAATCATCATATAAGTTTGTCTGATTTCCAAAGGTGAGTGACTCAGGTCTTATTGCCTGGCTCATCAACATCAACCTCACCACCTTTTCTGTTGTCCTAAGTCAAAAACCATCAGTCATCAAAGTCAGACATTGTCAAGTTTAAATTCTGAAAGTGTCAATACTTTGTAGATCTTTGGAAGTCAGCGTTCATGACGTAATTAATGAAATTATGTAATCATGTTTATGTACTTGACTTTTTATGAGCAACTCGGCGGATGTTTCTAGAAAAAGCAAAGGACGCTTACCCTGCAGGTGCACCTGGTCTATGATTCCAGTTTATGTTGGAGTCCGAGTTGCTCATTTGCTTTTGTTACCTTGTATGTATGATTTTAGTTACTTTATGTTCTTTGTTGTGCATGTCTGTTTTCCATGTCTGGTCTTTGTCCCTGGATTACATTTGATTACCGCTATAACCTTGGTTCCCTTGATTACTCTATTATATATTTAAACAGTCATACGTGCATTTCACTACACCTTAATGCATTGATAGCAAGGAAAGAAAGAGATTTAAAGATACAAGTTCCTTTTCATTTAAAAAGGATATATATATCTGCTTGGCAACGAGCTGGTGATGGACACATATGTCTGCTTGTCAGTAAGAGGATTATTAAGTTAGAAGGCGACTAATTTCATTAATTTTCTCAGGGGCAATTACTGAAAACTAATAAGTAATTATTGATTTTTACAGGAAAATTTTGAAATTTTTATTATATTTTAGTGTTTTGTGGACACACCCTACCTCAGTATTTCCATCATAACTTTGTCATAATAAGTTTGTTAATTCTATAAGCCAGCTCATAAATGTATAGAAATTTGTCTAAAATTCATTATACTGACACCTGAGAAACTTTTGTCTAAGCAAAACACTTTATCGGGATACATACTGTATTATTAAAGCGTCAGAAATAGTAAAAATGTAGGCTAGATAATAGTTTAAAAGACATCTAGAAAAGCTACTTCAAGTTGGATCTTGATAAAACCCTGCAATTTACACTGAACCGGGAACAGTTCTGTGGGATATCAGTAGTATTTTAAGTAGCATGAATAATATAATAAGTAGGAAGTAAACTGATGAAACTTTTGTAAGAGTTCACCCATTTTTAAAAATAGAGTAGCAGTCAATAGATGAACTAGTAACCTTCCATTTTTGCTGGTTGATGGCTTCTATTGACATTCCTGGTTCTTCCAATTATTTTACAAATATTTGGAATTCCCTTTGCCGTCTCCCATTTATTACTGATGAAAAATTCCTAACAAAAGGTGGCAAAATGATAAAAGGCATAAATTTCAAATTTGTTAAAAAGGGAACCAGATACTTTTGCTTCAGACTTCGCTTGCACTTAAGCCAAGGTCATTGCCTTCCTAATATAATTAACTTCTGTAACTAAAATCCTGAATAATTTCTATCTCCCCAGTATGCTTAAGTCAAATATAAATCTCATGTTTTAAGTTGACCCAGTATTTAGACCGGGAGCCATATTTACTTTTGTACATTATATAGACTTTGTAAGGAGTGACCAGTCCCAGTATCTAGTATTAGCTGTAACATCAAATCCCTGAAGGCCCATCAGGCTGATGCATCATAAATTGAAAGTTACTCCAACCTGTTTAATTTAAACCAACGAAACAAATAGACACGTTCGTCACATTCGTTTCTATAACAAGTCTACTGTACAGTGCACATAAATCAACATGCTTAGCTTAAATGGTAAATGACGAAAAGCCCAGTCATGCTGGGGAGTTATTAGCAACCGCTTTAGGTCATATGGATAAGTGCAGATTACCGTCCGTTCTTTGAATGTCGACTTTGACACCGACTTTCAGCTTTCCCATTTCATCCATGACTGTTACCAGTTGAACAAATATCTGACAAATTTATCAGTTTTTCATTTAAATGTTTGTTTGTTTGTTTGTTGGGGTTTAACGTCCGAGCAGCAATATTTCAGCTATATTCAGACGATGAACATGAAATTGATGATAAAATGAACATGAAATGATGATGAAATGAAAAAGGGATGGGACACAAGGACAATGGGGTCGATAAATTTTGATTACCACTGGAAATAGGGAGAGGTGGGTAGGGTCGGGCAATTGAGCCTCCTGTGGCGGAGCCCTATGGTTCCTACTCCGGGAGAACACCACGGTAGGGTTCTTTAACGTGCGAGGAACGTGGCATCTTTCCCAACACGGTGCACCACTATGGTTTGCGGTCAGGCTTTCCGTGTTATAGCCTGACAACCCCAGCATGTAACACGCCAGGGGTACCCCATTCCACGGCCTGGGGCACACATCCCAGTTGCTCTGTGGGCAGAGCGCCCTAGCCCCCGGCTAGGGTTCTGAACAATATTTAGTCGCCTTTTACGACAAGCTTAGAGCTGCTGCAGGCCTATTCTTTGAACACACGGACCTGCACGGGGTTTTTCATTTAAATAAAGTAGTTTAAAAGCCTCCCGTTAAAAAAAATGAAAGGCATGTACGCATGCGTACAATACTCACTAAGTTTACTTCCTGAAATCGCAAAAGTAACACGTATCATTTTAACACGGTTATTTTATTAGGGTATCATCCCCATTTTGACTCGGGATTTTGGTCATTTTTAGAGTGTACTTTAGACTTGGGCACACAAGTCCATTGACTTAACATTTCAAAACGGTCCTACTACACAAAGAGTGGTAGAGAGCACGTAATTTGGAATTATTTGAGTAAATAAATGTTTCTTAGTATCTATATAGTGTTTATTTTTCTATGTGACCATTGAAAATAATATATCAACTACTATTCTGGATATTTATTCATAGATCTGCATCTAGACATTGTCGCGCGATCAGTTCGCAAAGTCTGGTGATGTGAAGGAGTTAAATAGCTATTTATTTGCATTTAAATAAACAAAAGCAATGATGGATGGTATATAACTTGTTATGATTCAAAGTTATTTTATTAAATTAACGTGTCTATTTTTTTCAAATTTAAACATGATTTTTGGAGGACGTATTTCTACTCGTAGACTGTTCAAAATGGCGACCAGATAAATAAACTAATAATGTTACGGTTACGGTGAGGAAACGTAATTAATCAGTAAATAGATTCGAATGTCAAAATATCCCGTCTTTTTTTTTGTGGTTAATGATATAGTAGTTTACTTTGTATGAACGTTATATTTATAGCATAGTATTCCGAGTTAGACAAATAAACTTTCGAACGCGCAGCGTGAGAAGTTCATTTGGCTAACGAGGAAGGCGTTGCTATAAATGATTTATAACATGAATGACACGCCCATGACAGTCCGTGCAGAAAAAAAATAACGTTTGGCGGGAAAATCTAATAACC
The DNA here is from genome assembly GCA_037379345.1 of Perna viridis. Lineage (NCBI taxonomy): Eukaryota > Metazoa > Mollusca > Bivalvia > Mytilida > Mytilidae > Perna > Perna viridis. The sequence continues at coordinate 433,065 of CM074524.1, read as the reverse complement.
CGCACAGTAGGCAGTATGGCAGACGCATTCTCTCTACCAGATTGGCTTGACATTGAAAATGTAGAAAGCGATGATTTGGTTCTCTCTCAGGTGTGTATTTTTTAATTGAATTAGACAGATTTACGCTTATTGTCTTTTTGAAGGCTTTTAAACACAACTATTCGGGGCATGGACCCCCTTTTTAGGCCCAAATGTAAAAAAAATCTATTTATTTTTCCATATTTACAATTTTCTACAATATGTAGGCATATAACAAGTCTCAAAACTCCATAACCAGTCGATTACAATACCTTTTCTACTATCCACACGATCCGCAAGTGAAAAGATTTTATTGTTTTACCTTGGGACCCAAAAAGGGGGGAGGGTCCATGCCCAAAATACCTGTGCTTTTGATCGGAAATCGGTGAAATTTTTCTCCGATGTGATGTCATTTATATGCCCTATATTGGCCCTTAATTTTTGGAAATATAGATATTTCATTTTTTTAAAACGATTGTTTACTGTTTTGCAGGTTCTTCAAGATGTCGAGGAAGATATATCATTAGCAGATGCGTTGGCAACAATAGAGGAGAATATTAGATTGTCGCAAATTCATCAAAATATTGAACCATTTTATGACATGAGTGTTTCGCAAGCTGTGGATTATTACCACTTGGGCACGTTTGGGCTTGGAGATTTCTTACTAACCGACTTCAAAGATGAGAATGTCGAACCGGAGCGTTTCATCGCACCCGTTTCAGATGAGGATATAGAAAAGCTGATATCGTCTCAAACGAACGCAAACACTGTCTGGCAAAGAAAACCTGCAGAGATTTAAAGATTTGTATTTTATTATATGAAACCTAATAAAATTGACATTTGTATGTGTGCTTTTTTGTAGGCGTAATCTTTTCCCAAAGAGGCGGAGCTTACCCATGCAATATTGGTTTTAGTGTTTTGGTTATTTCATGGCTGTTTCCTCATTGCATTATATAGGCCCATGTGACCTTTCATGCAATATTATTTGGTTGCTTCAATTTAGAGCATACATTTTGGTACATGCTTGTCGTCTCTATGTTATTCCATAAAAAGATCAAAGGAAAAAAGAAGATTCATGTTACAATAATAAATGCTGCCATTGGTAATATGTGTTATAGTATATGTAATATTCAACCATTTCGTAACATCTTGATGAAAAGATAAATGGAATTTCTATAAAAATTCGTATTGCCAATACATGTATCTCACCTGCAAATAATTTTCACAAAAACAAAAACAAAAAACAAAAAAACAAAAACAAAACAAAAATCGGAAAAGTAAAACAAAAACCAGAATTTTCGGAAAAGCCAAAAAAACTGACTCTCCCAAAATTTTCGGAAAAGCAATACGTCCGTCAGGCTACTATCTGCAGGTCATTTTTGCCTGTTGGGGGTTATGTTGAGTTGGATTTTTTATGACCTGATTTCGGGCAATATTTAATTTATCTCCAGGCCACGAATTCGTATCAGTTTCCGTAGGAAAACAACTGAACCTATCGTCTTAATTCGGTCATTTTCGGTTTATGTCGGGCCTTATTTCAAATAATCTTAATTCTTATTGGACCGCACTAGCACTGTTGCAATTCTATTGGCTCCTGTAATTTCTATCTACAAATTTCCCGCTATTATGTCAGTTGGCCATCTGCTATCGTACAAGGCAGTAGTAATTAAAGGAGTAGGAAACATGTTGTATAAAAAAGAAATTTACAGCGCTGTCACTTGGCTTCAAAGGTAAGTGATTTTATCTGTCACTTGTTTGTTTATATTTATAAATGATTTGTTTTAAGGCGATGTCACTGTGAGTATTGGTTATTTAGTAAGTTAAAATTTCAATTTCGAGAAGTCATTCCCCCTTTTCTGTGCTATGAAAGACTTCCACATTGCTTTGGCCCGGCTATGGCACTCAAAATACAGATTAATGTATAATGTAAAGTTGAAAGTTTGGAAACTGTAACATTTATTTTTCAATCATTAAAAACAAAAAGAAATTTGCTTCAGGAGAGCCGGTTTCTCCCATGAAATACATGTATGTATAGATAACTTTGAAAATTTTAATTGGTGAGCTATCGCTAACAGAAATTTAAATCACTCCTTCCAAGTGGTTAATTTAATTTTTTTTGTCACTAGCATGAAGTAAGATCATATTTATTTCATGGCTCAATAGCTTAATAAAACAAATTTTTACTGGGTATTTGGTGATATGAAATTTCTAATCTTGACTTCATCAGGGAGTGTGTATTAATATAAATTCCCTAACTACATATGTACTTGAAGAAATTTTAGTAGACCCTACTTTATGTAAATGTATACATCTATACATGTACATGTATGTACCAAGGATTTTTACAGTAGACTGTAAAAATCCTTGTATGATAAATAATCTGAAAATGCCCAAAAGGGGGCACTCCAGTTTTCTTTCCAATTTATAATATGATACAAATTGTTTATTATCAAGACTTTTAGAGCATAGCTCCCACCACATACACACATGCACACATAATTGTGAACTTGTCATAGAAAATAAGCATGAAGTTATTGTATTTAATATTGAATATTTTATTTGCTGACACACATTTTCATTAAATTGTCATGGCATAGTACATTACAAAAACTTACATGTACATTAGGAGTAAACATGAACAAATACTACTACATGTACCGGCACATGCATGTGTGGATGGCTACATGTGTGTATTTTATTCTATTTTTGTTGGTTCCACAAATTGTGCTGTCAGATGTACATGTTCACAAACGTATGTTTTCAGTCTGTGGAGCTCACTTCACACAGCAGTGCATTCATAATACTGATTTTTACACCTTGTAAATTGAAAAAGTTTTTTTTTGTTTTAAAGGTACATTCTGAGTGGTGTGAGGTGGAAGCCCCTGCAGTCCACCATGTACAATAGAAAGGGTCAGCCTACCCTCCTGTAGGTCAGCCATTGTCTTATGGTCAAAGAAGCTTATACGTCAGGTAAAGTATTCACTGTTGCATTTTTCAGCTTACAGTCCACCTGAGCTAAATGTACATGTATTGTCATCATCTGTTGTAGTTAACCTACTTTAAATTATTTTCATTTCTAACTACTCAGTGGATTGTCACCAAATGTATCAAGGTATGTACTTAAACTGTGTCATTAGTATGCTGATGACAACTTTTATCAATAAAAATTATCAATTCTGGAAAATAAAATGTGACAAATGCTTTTTCAGCTTAAGCCCTTGAAATACATTTGTATTCATTATTGAGTCCAACTTGTGTGGCAACTCCAAATTTGAGTTATTGCCTGTGAAGAGGCTAAATGTAGCAATTAGCACTTTTAAGCTGCTTCTAATGTGTATAATTTAAAATCTTGTAGTTTTAGAAAAAAGCTTTTAATTGAAAAAAATATCCATATGATTATACTAAGTAAGATATTCATTGAGTTGAGGTTGTTTGTCTCCCTATTAGAATTTTTGACCTTAAAATATAAATGTACCAGCTTATATATATATATATATTTAAGGTAACATTTGAATTTGCATCATTTCATTTACAATTAATACATGTTGTTGAATGATCACCTGAATATGGCTGAAATATTGCTGCTCGGGCTTTGAACCCCAACAATCATGTTATTGAATGGTTTTCCAAAATTACAAGATGATTTATTTATTTCAGAAAATGGCAGCTGTACTCAGAACAGCAAGCTTCGGAAGCCAAGTTCCCATAGGTTACAGGACCCTCTGACTGAATTCTTCATTTCAAAACACTCGTCCATTCTCATTCAACTAATACTACTAAAACCACTAACCTTGAATGGGGTGGTGAGCCTACTTGCAAGATAATCTGGGGGGATTTCTTGTGAGGTCTTTGGCGGGAGAAGATTCAGTCTGATTCCTGGGGAAAGACAGCTACAGAATTGCATCCCACGGTTCCAAAGACAGCAAATCATCATAATTGCTGAAAGAGTAGACCCTTTCATAAAAAGGTTTGTTGATATTTATTGATACATAAATATAAATCAATTTGTATTCTCTATCAGCTGTTTAATATACATGTATACATGCACACTTGTTTTATTTTTGTTTTCTAAAGGATCACATGTCTGCTGTTCTCAATTAAAAGGTAATGAAGTTCTATTTTTTATGATAGGTTGATGCAATTCTTACACAGTGGTTCTGACACTGTGGAAACACTGGTGTGGATACCAGCAGGTCAAGGTTAGTAACAATGCTGCTAAGCTTGTTTTGTCAGTTATTATATATGAATATGTTCAGTAACAGTTTATTAACTACATATATTATTTTTTAATACCCTTCTAAGTTAGGGGTAGAAGAAATTACCATATAGATTTGTCCATCTATTCATTTTGGTAATAAACCTCTGAAATATTTTTTTTTTTATCATTACATCAATATCAAACTGCTAGGCAATATAAATACATGTATGCAGATGGGGATGATAGAATCAAGATTGTAATAACTGTGACAATGTTTTCCTAAGAAAGACATGGGATTAGCAGGTTTTTAAAGCATGTTTAGGCCCTCGTAAATCTTAATTTTGCTTAAAAGAGGTCATGTTTGAAGATATTGAAAGTAATAAGATACAAGGAAGATAATTCTATCCTTTCACGAAGAGTAGCCAGGGTGTTCGGTGCAAGTGACATAAGACATTAGATTTGTAATTAAGTACATGTTAAGCCAAGTACATACATTGTATGTGTACAAATAATGTTTTTATCTGGTATATTGTAGCATCAGATTTCCTGGCTTTTTATGACATATGTATCCATTTTTTTCTTTTAATTTATAGCTGAACCACATTGAGAAGACGGGGGAACTGCACTTAGGTGGATTTGTGCCAGTAAGTGAAACTTAATTACAAATAATTTTTATATCACACAACAAACAATAATGATGCTTCTTGTCATGCCTGACAGAATGGATCTGTGCAAACTTTGGGATGACGATCTGATTCTGAGGAGGGTCAGAAAATTTATATTCAACCATATCAGAGTAATACTATTTATTTTCATTTCGCTCCATGAAGTATCTAGACTGATGTCAGAAATTTTTAGTTAGGTTATAAGAAATAAACAATGTTGCTGGATAACTCAGAGCTATTTGAGAATTGCCTATGATAAAAAATTTGTCTATTGAAAAATAACGTAAATACATGTACATATTGTTTATTGCAGGAAGTGCAATAAACAAAATATGCACATGGAAAATTTGTTCTTTTTCAATAGACAAAATTTTTTTCATAGCCAATTCTTATAAATTAATTTTAAAACATATTTTTATCTTTAAACATGAGAAAAGTGTCTCTGAATTTAACTGAATAGGGGCGTGTCAATATTTTTTTTATCCATTGAGATATAACAAAATTATTTTAACCAATCAGATTACAGTATTTGTCTCAAATTAATTAATTCAGAATTTCACAAATTCTTTAGGTAGAATATATACATACAGGTACCATTATTTGTCTATTGATTTTCTTATATTAGGAATTTTTGTATCACTTATGGACTAAAGTATGGTTTTTTAGTGTCAGTGTCATTACATCACAATCTGTCTCTTGTAATCAATTTTTATGCCCCAGTCAGAGTCTGTTAAAATTTTAGGGTAAGATTTCTCATACATTTTAAGTCAGTTAAACATGAATCACTGTATAACTTTTGCTAGGTATACAGTTGCATATCTTTTTGATGTTTTATTGACGTTGAAATTTCATGTTAAAATTTTAATGTTAAGTTTTTTTATTAGGTCGGTTAACTCCTCATGCCAGGTCAATGGTATTTTGTTAAGTTGCATTAGCATCACAAAGAAAATTAAAATTCCATATCATTTTCATGTATATGCCCCTGTAGTCATGGTCTATTGATTTATTACAAACTTTAAAAGTATATGTACTTACGTATTGAACTTGTGAATTTGTAAGTGAACCTAGACAAACCAAATCATAAAAATTCACTAGTACGGGGATAATCTCGAATTACAAAACAATTATTAGGATCAAGTGCAATAATTAGGAAAAACATGAATTTGACAATTTGGGACACTTTGTTTATGGTGCGGTAGATTTTCCTACCAATGTAGGTTCACATGTATGAAATATAGGACATTGCATTATTTTGGAAAAATATTTGGTTAGGAACCAGAAATTTGGTACAAAGATAGTGTTTTGCATGCTGAACAATTTATGCAAAAAAATGGAAAGATATGTTGCCAGTTGCCATGGCAACTGATTTTTTTTGCCAAAAATTTTAAATGCTCAGATTTGGTTGGAATTCTCAGAAACCTTAAAGCTGATTTTTACGGATCATTTCACACAAACCTAAAGTTCTCAAAACTTGAAGGGAAAGACCACCTTTGCATTAAATTAGACTCTTATGCTAAATCATACCCACGTAAACAAAAATAAATAACCTTAAATACAAAATGCGCTTTTATAAAATGCTCAAGGCTATGCAAAGTTTGAAATCCTTGAAATTTAAGTGGATAGCCATCTTCTAGAACTCTCCTATTTGCAGGAAGACCATAGCCAGAGTTTATTTATTTTTTTCCAATAGATTCCGATTGGCTCGTGACGTTGGTTTGGTACTTATACAAGTACTGCAAATAATATATAAACAAAGAATATTCCGTGAATATTTCTACGATCATATTTATCTAATCACCAAAACGTGATGACTTGTCAAGCTTGCAATTGCACGAAATGTTCTATAATTTTTTTTACCAGCAACATGAACATTCTTCGGAAGTAGCCATAAGATTTTCCTTACAATACTAGTCATCTGGCTGCAAATCCCGTTGTTCGTCAATGATGTCTGACATTTGCTTGCATGTTGTGCCTCAGTTTCTTCTATTTATTTTGGGTTGAAATTATAGGGGAAAAGTCCCAAATTTGTGATTTGTTGCCTATTAGATATTTAGCTTTAAGTATTGAAGATAAGTTTGACTAAACAACACTTAAAAATAATTCTTTTTAATAAATATAATTATCCATGTATAGATATGCAGGTAATTTGTGACTGGTCTTAATTTTTTTATATTTCTGCTAAATTTAATACATGTACTACTTAAACTGCTGAAAACGTGGTTTAAAAGATTCAGTGATTTTTCTAGTACTCGTCATTACTGTCATTGATGAAAGATTTCAGAATGACAATAATGACGAGTACTCAGGTGTTACTCCATTTTGTAGTTACATATTGGCAATATCAATAAACTCCTCAGAGACCAATACTGAATATAACTGTGAAATTGTCATATAACTCGCTCTGGATCCCAAAAGCACAGTTGAAATCTTGCTATATATATACCGCTGTGACATCTATGGCAACACCGCCTGCACAAAGCTCAGCGCCCTAGACCACTCGGCCAGCTAGGCTATATCAATTTGATCCGATGGAGCAGTGTAGTGAATAGTCTCGTCGCATATATAGTCCCCGATTAAGTGTAAGAGTGTCCTAAAATGATTTCTATTTTTGATGATTCTTAAAGGGTGGGGAGTTTGGTTTTTTTTTTAGTCTCAGGTATATTTGCTATTTGGATTGTCTGGAAAACATGCTTACATGATAGTAAAAAAAAATAATGTGCTTTACTCATATGTAATGTATATTTAAGTTTTATTTAATGTCTTTTCACAGTGCTGTAAATAACAGATGATACTGAAATATCTTATGTCAAATACTACTTTAAAAATATACCATTAAAATGGGCCTCATTTTCTCACGTTAAAGTGACTAAAGCATTCAAAATCCAGGAAAAAAAACCTGGGATCTATAGAGTTCTGTCAAAATATTGTGTTACACTGGTAAACGTGAATCATTTATTGTCTTCCTCTACCTTTATAACTACTTATGGATGCTAATCCTATTCCATCACCAGATAGCGTCCTTCTTCCTTGGCTGTTCAGTGATATTCCACAACATCCAGAGGTGCGCCTGCTCAGGTGACCAGTCTGAACCTGGAACTGGATGGCCTACATGATTCTGATTCTCCTGGTGTAATTGCTATTATGTTCTTAAGTTACTGAGTGTTTTTTTCCATTTTCATTTTACCATAATTGTTCACAATTACACTGCACTTTCTCACATATTTTCTCTTTACTATAACTGTTCACTTGTACACTGCACTTTCTTTTTACTATAACTGTTCATCAGTACTCTGCACTTTCCCACACATTTTCTTTCTTCCTCCAAGTCCATTGGGATGTCTCTCTGCACATTTCTATAATCAGTCCCTACCAATACCAAGGTCCACAATGACTGCCCTGCAAAGCCTCTTTATACAACTTCTATTTCAAGTCACCATGGACTCCATCCTGCTGCATGCAACAATCTACAAGTTTCTGGTACTTTGTAGTGTTTCTTTCATTAGCCGCCTTTATTTGGTCTTATAAAGGGACTGAAAGCTCCAGCAGGACTACTTGCTTGGTTCCCTGCATGATTTGTAGGTAGAATTATACACTTCGAATTTGTACTTTGTAAAAATGATTTTGTTTTCCTGAGCATAACACCAAAGTTTTATGATACAGCCAGAAGAAATAGATGAAGTCACAGATGAAGAAACAGATGAAGACACAGATGAAGATATACAGCATGTCACAACATTGGATCAGGTAACATTAGTCTTAGATGTGTTTTACGGTATTTTGGTGTGTATAGTGCGCATTTGTGTATAATGCGCAGGGTTGTTTTCCTTTAAAAGTTGATGTAAAAAACTTTTTTACCGATGTATGTATAGAACCACGAACATTACTGGCTTTATTTTATTTTTAAATAGAAGGGACCATTTCGTCTGTTTTGTGTATTTATTTCATTAAAGAATATTGTTTTTGTTACTTTTGTATTTATCTGTTTTGTCAGTGTTTATGTGTATTCATTTACTGTTCGAGTAAGAAATACGTAACGTAGACAATAGCTGAAATTGTCTTGGACATACGTTTTGATTACCTTTGAAAAGTTTCTATTGAGAGTAATCAATTTCTGAAAATTGCTAATTCTAGAAAAAGGACTGTTTTTACTACAATCAATTAAGGGGTCTGAGTGAACAATGCAGACGGTCATCAAATAGGGCATGTGTGTTGATAGCTCGGCCAAGCGTGATAATGAGATGCAGGATTTTCTCTGATGTGTGTCGGGGATACATAAAGGGTTTGTGTTAAAAAATTATAGTATTTACACTGGATAAGGATTTTGATATTAGTTCAATGAAAAAAGAAAGTCAATGTTTTCAAAAAGTAGAATATCCAATAACTATGAAGTAGAGTTCAATACTATGCGTAAATAACAATATATTTTTATAACCGACTACTTTGTCCAATGGAAATATTTTAGGGCTCTATGAGCAATGTGCCGAAGATTTTGTTATTTAGTAATTAAATTGTTAAAACTTGTGTGTATTTTAATTACTTATTTCAAATCGTTAACAAGTTGTATTCCCTATTATGGAGCTGGGGATGCAGGCATATTTTATCCTGTTTTTGCAGAATTACCTCCCGTAAGAGCAGGTATAATTTCGAAGTCTCTCTAATCGATGTTTGGATTCGGGTGCAGAAAAAAGAGGTAACTGAAATGAAAATGGAATCCCCAGCAAACAAACACAACAGTGTTTCTAAAATTTACAGGGTGTTTCATTTTGTTGGTAGGTTACATAAGGATGATTTTCATTTGTATTCCGGGTAAAGAAAATTTATGGCAGGGTCAGTAGAATGAGAAATTCCCTTTTGACTTTCGAGATTTTCTAAAGTATCGTTGATATCGGATGGAAAACCTTGCATGTTCCAAATAGTCACCCGCTCCAAAGGGAGATAAATGTTGACAAAATGTTGGTCCACAAGTCAGGAATAGTCGTATACATCGTAAAGACATAATTATATACATATTATATTGTTATTCGATACACAAAAATAAAAGTATGGCAGTTGTAAACATAGTCTGCCATGTTCTTTTGGGAGGTTATAAATCAAAACCAGATTTTGTTCAAGAAGATTTTATTGACAATCAATGCTTACAAAGGTAACAAGTCAACGAAAAACTCATGAAAAATCCATAAATATGCTTTTGCAGCTCATAACTGGTCTCTGATTCAATATTGACTCCCTCGAGGTCGTTAATTTTGGACTGATCTAAGGTCTGTAAAAATGTGTTGAAACGATGTATGGGTGTATTATACACACCCCGTGTTCTGAAGTTAGTTTCCTGGTAAAAAAAAGTGCGCACAATGCACACCAAAATACGGTTTAATGTGAGTATTTATTGTATGTGATATTGTTCTTAATCTTACAGTTATGCCGCCAATGATAAAATAATTATTAGATATAAGAGTAATCAAGGGAACCAATATTATAGTGGTAATCAAAAGAATGTAATCCAGGGACAAAGACCAGACATGGAAAACAGACATACACAACAAAGAACATAAAGTAACCAAAACCATACATACAAAGCAACAAAAGCAAATGAGCAACTTGGACTCCACTAAAAACTGGGAGCATGGACCAGGTGCACCGGTAGGGTAAGCGTCCTCTGCTTTTTAATTTTTTTTCAAGATTAAAGTATAATTTAGCTTGACAGACATGTATTCAAATTAAAAATCAATCAGCATTCTATATCACTTCTGAATGATCATTCAATGAAAGTAATTAATACAAAAATATGCACTTACACTTCACTTACCTTTGCTGCAGGCTATATCTTTCATGTTGTGCTTGAGGGGGAAAATCGTGTTGCCAGAGTAAAGCAAGGAAGGATTTCTGCGGAAACAATGCCTCAAATGATTGGCTATCTTCACTGAAATTATGGTCCACAGATTTCAGTGATACTGCCCTTTTGTATGTAGTAAGTCTTGACTACATACCAAGGTACCCTGCTCAATGTGATATAACCTCTCAACATGGCCCCCAGAGGATACTGGTCAATATATCACAAAGCAGGAGCAACACGATTACAGATTCTTTACATTGGTCAATACGTAAGTAATCTTAAATTTATAAAAACCTAACGAGGAAATTGGTGTCTCCCAGTCTGTTCACAACAAGTATCAAGTAGAGAGTATTTTATTTTCATGAATCCTTCCTAGTCAGATTCAAAATAAGGAAGTTGGACAAGAACTAATAGTTAAAACAAAAACTATGATCCCTTTTTAGAAAGCCATAGACAGCAGTTTTGACAGAAATTGATACAAAGAATTAAATCCAGTACATTGCTAACAATTGTAATTGTAATTGTAATGTAAGAATCAGTTTTACTTATAATCCTAAGCTTAATTGATATAAAAGTGTGTACTTTATTTAGGTTTTGTGTATATTTTACAGGTCACCAGAACCAATGGATGTTTACTGAAGGTCAAGAAACAGTAAACAGAAGTTATTGTTTGAAGAACAGTTCAACCTAGTAGAAGGTTTCTACTTTTCATATTTTCCTTTTTTTATGGTGTTTATAATGATAAAAGTTGATTAAAATCAAGGAAGTGGAATTTTTTTTTATATTTATAATACTGCAAAATTTGGGTATAAATGGGCAAATGGGCCCCCCTCCAAGACCTGCCCATAAGAATTTTCTAGCAATGAATGTATTATTTGATAAAATGTTATTGTTGGCTAGATTTATTTGTTTTTATGAAAAATGATGTTTGTGTATGGACAATTGTATGTATTTTTTTTACAGGTTTAGAACTAAAGGCTGTTAATGTGAAGGTCACCACTAAACAGGACATACATGTATCATTTTGGAAAATGTATTTGGAAGTATTTCCCAGTTTATGGAAGGTACAGTACTTGTTTTAATAATATACCATATTTTCCGGACTATAAGTCAATGTGGAGTACAAGTCGAATTGCCTCATTTTGACCAAAATCAACGAAAAAAAGTCGAATTCGGCAGATAAATCGAGGGTCAGACATGTACATGTATATTGTAGGTGTTAGCTGTGATCCGAGTTGAGTAGTTTGTTTTTAACAGTATATATTCTAGCGATGTTACTTATGTGTTACGACATACCGTAAATGGGTATAAATTTGCATATCAAAGGACGGATAACTCCGGAACACTCAATAATGTCTTTCCAGTTAAAAAACGTATCATCTTGTGTTTGTTAATATTTTATATATTTTTACGGTTTCAAAGTTTTTATTATTTATCATGGTATTCATTCAAAATGGAAAGCAGCACTGATCTTAAAGTTCGATTGCCGGTTTGACAGTTTGAGTGACAGCTTTCGTTGATTGCAGTTTACTCAAAATTTTGAATTAAAGCAATCAAAAGTGAACTGAACAAATCTAATGAAATGCATTGTAAATGAACATTTTTTCTTGAAAAATCCTTATAAGTGGACGATAAGTCATGGCTGACACTTTGCTGAAAAAAAAATATCGACTTATAGTCCGGAAAATACTCAGTATGTGCTCAGTAATTTCACATTTAATCTTAATTCAATTGTAATATGTCAATTAAGGCCACTACCCACCTTTCACATTTTGTCAGCTTAAAGTTTCCTGAGTTTTTTTTTCATTCAAGGACACTGAAATATTAAAGCTTTTTTTTTTGCATCTTACAGTTTTGTGAAGGGCTTGTATACAGTATATATACAGGCAGTAGCCTCACTGCTATAGGTACCCAGCAGTGATTACAGAGGTGATGCAGTCCTTCCTTATTGGTCAGGTAAGTAATAAATTAGTAGGGCATGTGAACTATTGCCTTCACTTGGCGTCCACCGTCATTGTCATCGTTAACAATTTCTCAAAAGTCTTATCATCTGAGACAACTGAATGGATTAGGATGACACTTAAAACGATTGTTCCGTAGGGTATCCTGCACAAAGTTTTTGCTTTGATTTAGACTCTGCTGAAAAACATGGCTGCCATAAATAAAATAGAAGATAGGGGTCAGACAGCAGTTTTTCACATATATCTTCGAAACCGTATGTTAAGCCAAATTCTGACAGGATAAAAGTATTCAGCATGATGAGAGCTGTCTGAGTTGTTATTCTCATGAAAATATGTCTACTGATGTGTGAGTTATTGCCCTTTTTTCGACATTTTTAGCTCACTTGGCGTCCGTCTCCGTCGTTATTAACAATTTTTCAAAACTTTTATCCTCTGACACTACTTGACCAATTTGAACTAAACTTGGTGTGAATGTTCCTTGAGGTATCCTGCATAGAACTGATGTGGGGATTTTTGATTTGTTGAAAAACATGGCTGCCATTACTAAAAATAGAACAGTCAGACAATAGTTTTTTCGCATATATCTCCAAAATTGTTAGGTTTGGCTAAATTTTGACTGGGTTAAAGTGTTCAGCATTATTAGATCTATCTAAATTTTCACTTTAATCCGGTAAGCCATGTTGTAGTTATTGCCCTTTATAAACATTTTTTGCAATTTTTCATGTTATTTCTTTCAAAAATCTTCTCCTCTGACACTACTTGACCAATTGGAACCAAACTTGGTTGAATGTTCCTTAGGGTATAGAACTGATGTGGGGATTTTTGATATGTTGAAAAACATGGCTGCTGTTACAAAAAATAGAACAGGGGTCAGACAATAGTTTTTTGGATATATCTCCAAAACCGTTAGGTTTAGCCAAATTCTTCTAATATCTGAAATGATTCATATTATTAGGGCTAAAAAAGTCTTGAAGGATAAAATTTGTCTGATGATTCCTTGTTAGAGTTATTGCCCTTGAAAAGAGAAAAATGACAGGTTTTTTTTTTACAGTTTTCACCTATCATCTTGAAAACTATGATAGAAATTCTTAAATTTACTGCCCTTGAAAGACAAAATTCAACCAGGTGAGCAATTAAGGCTCCTGGGATCCTCCTGTTATTTGAAACTACTATTCAGAATCAGATGAAACTTTATTTGAATGTTTCTTAGGGTATTCTGTTTCGACACAGGGAAAAGCATGCCCCCGTTACTAAAAATAGAACATAGGGATCAAACAATTTTTCTGCAAATAATTAAAAAAAATAATGAATTGTACAAAATTTTGATGAGCTACATATTATTCCCCATCAGACGGACCTATGCCAAAATTTTCAAAATGATTTGTTGCATGATGTAGGAGTAATGGCCCGTGAAACAGATTTTTTGTCGTATTTCATGAGTACAACTTCAAAAATCTTCTCCTGAAACAATACGACAAAATTTAATGAAATTTTGCCTAATTGTTTTTTAGGGTATCCTACACAAAACATTTTCTTCAGTCAAAAAACATATCCATCATTACTAAAAATAGAACATTGGGGTCAAAATACTATTTTTGCTATTTTGTTATTATTTCCTCCACCATAGAAGAATATTGAAGATGAGCGCCATTAATAAAATAATCTTGATATTCTGAGTAGACTGGCAACATTGAAATGTTTTTTAGGTGGCTATTTTTAAAATTGCTGCCATTTTGTGACCAAATTCACCAGTTACTAAAATCATACTTACAAAGTAACAAAAGCAAATGAGCAACTCAGACCACTAAAAACTGGGAGCATGGACCAAGTGCACTGGTAGGGTAAATGTCCTCTGTTTTTATAGAAACTCCCGCCAAGTTGCTCATAAAAAGTCAAGTCCGGGGTAGACAAACGAGGAAAGGAAAACTTTGACCCGTTGAATAAATCAATTTTCATGGTGCAGATGGATACACCATAACAATCCATGAGTTCATGATGACTATAAAACTTCTGTAGAACATATTTCGGATCAGAGCCAGTAAAGGAGCACATTTTGTTCCCATTGGAATGCTGACCGTTTGTTGAAAAACACGTCCTCACTGGACAAATATGTTGTTGATTAAAAATTCCAGCATTTTGTAAACATCTTCCTCTATATTTGGAAGATGATTCGGAATTATTTCTTACAAAGTACGAGAAATCTCTACCAAGAACTATATATTTGTATCTAGGTGTACCATCGTTTTTGGAAAAACAACAATGTATAATGTTTTTAAGTCAGGATTTTAACTGAGTATGGGGAATAGAAGTATACAGTGTTGAAAAATCATAGGTTTTAATGCTATTATATTCAGATAATAGTCTTGAAAGTCTGCCACTTCCCGGCTAATTTTTATTATATCTTTGATTTCAATAATATTTGGTTTATATAGTAAGCATGGTCTCCTCAGTTGAATGATGTTGATGAAAATTCAGTGTAACATTATTTAATCCACTGAGACATATTTGGACTCAATAGAATTTTAACAAATTTTGCAAGAGTTATGGAATTTGGGTGACATCAACACTAGGGACATGTTGCTGTATCTTGCAATACTAAGCAAATACAAGTGATCTTTTGAAAATTTCTAAGATTGACTCCTGAAATTACATACATTGTATACATAAGAAACTTCATATATCACATGTTCTTATTGGCTTATCTCAATGATAAACTTTTTGTAATTTCAGAACAGCTTTACTCAGAACAGCAAAACTTCCAGCTGAAGCCCAGGACATTCGGAAACTGGTTCTTGATCTAATTTTTTTCTTTTTGGGGATTTTTTGGGAGGGAAGTAAATATTCAAAATCCATTCAAATTTGTCTTCCATAATATCATTCAACCCTAACAACCCTAACAAGTACTAAAAAATACTCATAAAACTAATGTACTCACATTTAACCCCTTACTAACTCCTGAATGAGAGGGAGACTTCTTGCAAGAAATCTGGGGAGATTTCTTGTGAGGCCTTTGGCATATCTATCTTTGGCGGGGGTAATCAGTGGATGTCTGTCCTTGGGGAAAGATCACAAAAGATAGCTCCAGTTTGTGTAAAGTCAAATCATCAGAAGGTATGTATATTATTTTATAAAGAAACAGATCAGATACGCTTTTAGCTCACTTAGCCCAAAGGATAATATCTCCAAAATCATTAGGTTTATCAAAATTTTGACATAGATCTCATCAGGCTTAACACTTTTACTATGATGAGATCTATCTTGTAAAATTTTCATGTAAATCTGTTAAGCCATGTTGGAGCCTTTTTTAATGTTTTTTTTCCCTATTTTGATGTTATTAAATTAAAATAATCTCCTGACACAACTTACCAATTAGAACCAAACAGTATGGATGTTCCTGAAGGAATTCTGCATAGAACTATATGGAGATGTATGATCCCACAAAAAATACGGCCATCATTTCTTAAAATGGCAGACATTTTTCGCACATATGTTTAAAACTGTAAGGTTTTTTGAAAATCCGGCCTTGGTGAAAGTTTCAACATGACCAGATCTATCTATGTTTTTATTCTAAAAATAAATCTTAATTGGCTTTACATTATTGCTTTTACCTCCCTCTTTTTGTTGTAGTAATCTGTTTGTTTGTTGGGGTTTAACGTCCGAGCAGCAATATTTCAGCTATATTCAGACGATGAACATGAAATGGATGATAAAATGAATGTGAAATGATGATGAAATGAAAAAGGGATGGGACACAAGGACAATGGGGTAAACAAATTTTGATTGCCACTGGAAATAGGGAGAGGTGGGTAGGGTCGGGCAATTTAGCCTCCTGTGGTGGAGTCCTATGGTACCTACTCCGGAAGAATACCACAGTAGGGTTCTGTAACGTGCAAGGAACGTGGCACTTTCCCAACATGGTGCACCACTATGGTTTGTGGTCAGGTTTTCCGTATTATAGCCTGACAACCCCAGCATGTAACACGCCAGGGGTACCTCATTCCACCACCTGGGGCACACATCCCAGTTGCTCTGTGGGCAGAGCGCCCTAGCCCCCGGCTAGGGTTCTGAGCACTATTTAGTCGCCTTTTACGACAAACTTAGCGCTGCTGCAGGCCTATTCTTTTAACACCCGGACCTATAGTAATCAGAAAATTAGGTGGATCCTATTGGGATGCCCCCTTTTATATTTCTGAACTACACTTATTTCATCACTTTATTTTCATCACTGCGGATGTTTCTAGAAAAGCAGAGGACGCTTACACTACCGGTGCACCTGGTCCATGCTCCCAGTTTTAAGTGGATTACGATTTGCTCATTTGCTTTTGTTACTTTGTATGTATGAATTTAGTTACTTTGTGTTCTTTGTTGTGTATGTCTGTTTTCCATGTCTGGTCTTTGTCCCTGGATTACATTCTTTTGATTACCGCTATAACCTTGGTTCCCTTGATTACTCTTTCGCTAACTGATGAAAGAGAAATGTTTTTTTGTCCCCTTTCGGCAAATGCCGAAGGGAACTTAGATTTGCTGTACGTCAGTCTGTCAGTCCATCACTCACACTTGGTTTTTTTGTAATGCCTTATCCAGTTGATTTCATATTTGGTATATAGTCTTATCATGACAAGTTAAGTTCGAATGATGTTACGGTTGAATGATTTTTACAGAAGTTGTGTCCCTTGGACATAGAAAATTTCATTAAAGTTTATGTTTTCCAGACTTTCCTTTGTAATGCCTCATCCAATTGATTTCATATTTGTTAGCTAGTCTTATCTTGACAAGTGACAAATTAAATTTAAATATCATTGGGTAAAATGGTTATATGGAACTTGTGGCCCTTTGACATAGAAAATTACATAAAATTTTATGTTTCGTCATTTTGATGCAAATTGCTGCTGTCATTCTAGAGTTATTTGCCCTTTAATTCATAATAACGAAGTTTTTTTCAACTTTCCAGGTGATAGAAAGAGAATGTCTTTATGCAGCTTTCTGTAATGCAAAAATGTTATTACTGTAAAATGAAGCTCAGGTTTGATTTTGATGGAATTTGCTTTTGCTGTTCAAGAGTCATTTTCTCTTGACTGTTAAAAAAATAACGCCATCCATTTTAGTTCACATACATGTATATAAAAAAAATCTCACAAAGGCAATGAGTTCAAAGGCCGAAAGGGGACACTGTGTTGCATCAGCAATACTGTCAGAATGCTTGTTTCACTTAATATGAAACGCAGTTAATTCTGGTTAATTATTTACTGCATGCAACAGGATGTATTCCCATTTATTCTTGCCTATTTTATTGTTTTCAGTCAATTAAAAGAAAAGCTACCATTGGTCAAGAGGAGGTGAAATTAAATAAACTGCTGGTCAAAAGCAGTAGAGATAAGCCTTGGTGAAAAATGGTGGAATGAAATAAACTGTATGTCAAAAAGTGGTCACTTGAGCAGGACTTGGGAGCCAGAAACCAAGTTGTTTTATGATCAGAATTGTGACATTAGAATTGACAAGTTAATCTGATGATGAGAAAGGGACAAAAGAACCCCAAAAAAGAGGAAAAAAGGAAGAAATCTGTAGGTCAAAAATGGTTGAAATGAAATAAACCAAAAAGCAGTGGCAAGAAGCCTCCGGTCAAAAAGTGGCTACTGGAGCATGAACTTGGAGGTCAAAAACCAAGTTAATTTGTGATCAGAACTAAGACAATAGAATAAACATTGTTAACTGATGATAATGATAAATGTACAAAAAGAAAAATAGAAAATACAGATAAAAAGACAAATGAGGAAGATTCATAGCATGTCACCACGTTGGATCAGTTAACATTAGTCTTAGAAGTGTTCTGTAAAATGTGAGTACATATTGTATGTTATATTGTACTTACATTTGGTTATGTTGTCAAATCTTATTTTGATTTTTTCTCCTCATAAAGCAAGTTTTTGTTTTAATAATTGTCAAAGGAAGACGGTAATTTAGATTAAAGTTTATATTAAAAAATAAATTTTCTATAGCACTTCAGAGTTGTCATTCAGTGAAGCAAACAAACAAAAGTGCACTTCCACTTCACTTTAATTTGCTGCAGGCTAAATCTTCCATGTTGTGCTTGAGGGGGGAAATTGTGTTGCCTGAGTAAAGCAAGGAAGGATTTCTGCAGAAATAATGTCTCAAATGATTGGCTATCTTAAAATAAGGAGATTGGACAAGAACTAATGGTTAAAAAAAACCATGATCATGGTTTAGAAAGCCATAGACAGCAGTTTGGCTGCCAAATGCAACTGTAATGTAACAATCTGTTTTGCTTATAATCCTAGTTGTAATTTATACAACCAAAAAAGTATACTTTATTTAGGTATTGTGTATATTTCAGAGGTCACCAGAACCAATGGATGTTTACTGAAGGTCAAGAAACAGTAAACAGAATTTATTGTATGGAGAGCAGTTCAACCTAGCAGAAGGTTTCTACTTTACCTATTTTCCTTTTTTGATAGTGTTTATAATGATAAAAGTTTTTTTGAAATCAAGGAAGTGTAGATATTTAAATCAATAATACTGCAATGGTGGACCCCCTTCTTTCAAATATTTTGTTCATTTTGTGCAATTGTGCAAAATTTGAGCATAAATGGGAAAATGGGACCCCTCCAAGACCTGCCCATGTACGTCATATTTATTTGAGGTAAGTCCTAAACATAAATAAACCCATAGAATGTTCTAGCAATGAA
Source organism: Perna viridis (assembly GCA_037379345.1). Classification (NCBI taxonomy): domain Eukaryota; kingdom Metazoa; phylum Mollusca; class Bivalvia; order Mytilida; family Mytilidae; genus Perna; species Perna viridis. The sequence continues at coordinate 413,689 of CM074524.1, read as the reverse complement.
TGTATTATTTCATAAGGTGTAATTTGTTGGCTTGATTTATTTGTTTTTTTAGCTCAACTGGCTGAAGGCCATGTGAGCTATTGCCATCACTTGGCGTCCGTTGTCATCGTCGTTAACAATTTTTCAAAAAAAGTCTTCACCTCTTACACTACTTGACCAGTTGGAACCGACCTTGATATGAATGTTCCTTGGGATATCTTGCATAGAACTGTTGTGGGGATTTTTGATGTGTTGTAAAACATGGTCACCATTACTAAAAATAGAACAATCAGACAGTAGTTTTTCACATATATCTCCAAAACTGTTAGGTTTAGCTAAATTCTGACAGGGTAAAACTGTTCAGCATGATGAGATCTATCTGTAGTCAAATTTTCATTCTAATCCATTAACCCATGTTGGAGTTATTGCCCTTTATAAACATTTTTTGCTAATTTTTGTTATTTATTTAAAAAATCTTCTTCTCTGACACTATTAGACCAATTGGAACCAAAGGTGGTATGACAGTTCCTTCGGGTATCCTGCATAGAACTGAGTGTTGGGATTTTTTATTTGTCTAAAAAACATGGCTGCCGTTACTAAAAAATAGAACATAGGGGTCAGAAAATAGTTTTTCACATATATCTCCAAAACCGTTAGGTCTAGCCAAATTCTGACTGTGTTCAGCATGATGAGATCTATCTGTGGTCACTTCTTCAATGTAATCTGTGAAGCCATGCTATTGCCCTTTTTTGATGGTTTTTTTTTTTTTTTTTGTTGTTTTTAATGTAATCTCTTTCAAAAATCTTCTCCTCTGTCACTATTGAAGTTGGTATGAATGTTCCTTTTGGTTTCCTGCATAGAACTGATGTGGGGATTTTTGATTTTTCGAAAAACATGGCCGCTTTTACTAAAAATAGAACAAATGGGTCAGACAGTAGTATTTTGCATGTATCTCCAAAACAGTTAGGTTTAGCAAAATTATTTCTATAGTTGAAATGACCCTTATTATAAGGCCTTCAAAAGTCCTCAGGAATCAAAGTTGTCAGATGACTCCTTTTAAGAGTTATTGCCCTTGAAAGATGAAAGATGACAGGTTTTTTTTACAGTTTTCAGCCAATATCTTGAAAACTATAATAGATAGAAACTTTCTATCACTGAAATGATCTTATGATAGTTCTACCCAAGTCTTCTTGAATCAAAATTGTTGGACAACTCTTTGTTAAATTTATTGCCCTTGAAAGACAAGAAAAACAGGTGAGCCATTCAAGCTCCTGGGAGCCTCTTATTTTGAAAAAAAAGTGTTTGTGTAAGGACAGTTGTATGTACTTTTTTACAGGTTAAGAACAAAGGCTGTTTATGAGAAGGTCAACACTAAACAGTACATACATGTATCATTTTGGTACATGTATTTTAGGTATTTCCCAGTTTATGGAAGGTACAGTACTTGTTTTAATAATATATGTGCTCAGTGATTTCATATTTAATCATAATTCAATTGTAATATGTCAATTAAGGCCAATACCCACCTTTCACATTTTGTCAGCTTAAAGTTAGAAATTCATGTAAATAATTTCAAAGTCAGTATGTATGTAATTCAGCATGAGTTGTTCCACTTATGTATAGATTAAACATCAGGAGTTATTATTATTACACTTAACTTAATTGTTTATCTACTTAACTGTTTACAGCTAGGTTTGCATTTGTTTGGATGGAATGTGAAACCTAGGTAAAGTTTCCTGAGTTTTTTTTCTCAAAAACTACTGCACAAAATTCAATTGAAGTTGGTATTTTTGTTTTTTAGGGTATCCTTAACAAAATGACTTTAGATTTTTGATCGGTTAAAAAACATGGCCGCCGTTACTGAAAATAGAACATAGGGGTCAGAGAGCAGATTTTTGCATATATCTCCAAAACCGTTAGCTTTAGCCAAATTTTGATATCGGATAATAGTTAATACTCAGCATGATAGAACATAGGGGTCGTACAGTAGTTTTTTTGCATATATCTCCAAAACCATCTTTTGCGGGGGTAATCAGTGGATGTCTGTCCTTGGGAAAAGATAAAATAAGATAGCTCCAGTATAAGTGAAGTTAAATCATCAGAAGGTATATGTATAGTATAAAAATGAAAATTTGCAGGTCAAAAGCAGAAAGAAAAGGAAGAAAACTAGGTTTAAAGTGGTGAAATGGAATGAACTGTAGGTCAAAAGCAGTGTAGAGAAGCCTCCGGTCAACAAGTGGCTACTGGAGCATGAACATGGAGGTAAAAAACCAACTTATTTTGTGATCAAACTAAGACAATTGAATAAACATTGTTAACTGATCATTGTACAAAAAAAATACAAAATAAAGATAAAAAGACAAATGAAGAAGATACACAGTATGTCACCACGTTGGGTCAGTTAACATTAGTCTTGGAAGTGTTTTGTAAAATTTGAGTACATATTGTATGTGATATTGTGCTTATATTAATTTTTTTCCACAAAACAAGTTTTTGTTTTAATAATTGATAATGAGAAAACAATCATTAAGATTAAAGTTCATATTGAAAAAATAAATATAAAATAACAGATATGTATTCAAATAAATGTTCTTTATCACTTTTGAGTTGTCATTCAATGATGCAAACAAAAACCAAAAAAATGCACTAACACTTCACTTTAATTTGCTGCAGGCTATATCTTCCATGTTGTGCTTGAGGGGGAAAATCGTGTTGCCCGAGTAAAGCAAGGAAGGATTTCTGCCAACACAATACCTCAAATGATTGGCTATCTTCACTGAAATTATGGTCCACAGATTTCAGTGATACTGCCCTTCTGTATGTAGTAAAGCTTAACTACATACCAAGGTACCCTGCTCAATGTGATATAACCTCTCAACAAGGCCTCCAGAGGATACTGGTCAATATATCACAAAGCAGGAGCAACACGATTACAGATACTTTACATTGGTCAAGACGTAAGTAATCTTTGATTTATACAAGCCTAACAAGGAAATTGGTGTCTACCAGTCTGTTTACAATAAGTATCCAGTAGAAAGCATTTTATTTTCATGAATCCTTCCAAGTCAGATTTAACATTAGGAGGTTGGACAAGAACTAATGGTTTAAAAAAATCTATGATCTTTGTTTAGAAAGCCATAGAAGAAGTTTAGACAGAAATTGATACAAAGAATTAAATTCTGGTTGCAGAATTAAATCCAGTACATTGCTACCAAATGCAATTGTAATGTAACAATCTGTTATATTTGTCATCCTAGGCTTATTATACAGTCGACTCCACTTAATCGCATATGGCTTTATTGCATATTTCGGTTATTAGCATAATTTTCTCCTGCACAAAACCATTTCCTATTATTCTATTAGGGAAAAAATCGCTTATTTGCATAGGCCTTGGAGGTGCATTTCGGTTTATTGCATAGAGAATTTTGCCTCGTCCAGGTAAAGACAGGTTTTCCCAAATTCTATTTTAAGCCTTTGGGTCATAAATATGTCAATCATATTTATTGTTGTAAAAACTAGATTATCATCAATCAGGAGGTGTTAATAATGGATTAAAAAAATAATTGACATAAAAGACAATATAAATGATTTCTAATTACATTAAAATAGAACACCCAAGCACCTAGGTGAACAATGACTTCTGACAACATGCCGAACATCACCTTATGATGCGGCTTGAGGTTCGGCTTGGGGTATTTTTTGTCCCTATTTAAATTCTTCTGACTACAAATGATTATCAATATAAATTTAATTTTATTTAATGAGCTGAGCAGTTTTGAGTGAGCTTGGGTTACTAGGCATAAATATCATACGAAAATTAAAAGTCATTCATTCAGTACAATGTCTAATGAAATTCAACTACCCTAAGGTGCCCCATACTATCCACACTTCATAGGAATATATCGAGGTCAATGATGCGTATAATACACAACTATCAGTGTACAATGAACAGAGGAATAAAAACACACAGACCATTTCAAAAGCCCACAAACTGCAAACATTGATGAATATTACACTGAATCCTGGCTGAAATATGAAATATGGGATTTTCTTTCGTAGAAAGGTCAGGAAATTACTTGACTATTAATAGATGAGAAACACGTGGTTTTACTTATAAATACACACAACGTAAAGAAGGTCAATAAGACAAACACAATACATATTATTATTTATTGATAAAAGAACAATACAATGAGAAGCTCTATAACAATTAAATACCAGATCAGAAATGTTGAACAGTGATATCCCTGGTTGATCCACAGTATCGTCGTCTTACCTGAACTCACACTTCCGGTAAAATCGTAATTTCGGTTATAAGAATAGCCCGGTTATTTGCATAATTTTGACTGGCAAATAGGCTATGCAATTAAGCGGAATCCACTGTATATAACCAAAATTGTGTACTTTATTTAGATATTGTGTATGTTTTACAGGTCACCAGAACCAATGGATGTTTACTGAAGGTCAAGAAACAGTAAACAGAATGTATTGTATGAAGAAGAGTTCAACCTAGTAGAAGGTTTCTACTTTCACTCTGTTCTTTTATTGATAGTATTTATAATGATAGTTTTTTTTAATATCCAGGACGTGTAGATATTTTTATATTAACAATACCATAGTGGCGGTTCCAATGGGGGTTCCAGAGGTGTTACTACCCCCTTATACCCCTGCTCAAAAGGAGAGTGAGGTATACTGTTTTACCCTTGTCTGTGTTACTGTGTGTTTTGAACCCTTTTTTTCGGTCACAGTTTTTACGATGTACAGTGCCATTGCTCCTAGAATTTTGTTTATTTTGTACAAAGAATGGTCAAATAACAGCCTGAAAACACCCAAAGATCTGCCCATTTACCAGATGACAGTTTTAAACATTAAGATTTGATAGAGGTCATGAATTTTCCAGCAATGTATTATTTTATGAGGTGTAATTTTGTCAGCTTGAATTAATTGTGTAATTTTTACAGGTAAAGAACTAAAGGCTGTTTATGTAAAGGTCAACACTGAACAGTACATACATGTATCATTTTGGAACATGTATTTGGAAGTATTTCCCAGTTTATGGAAGGTACAGTTGTTGTTTTAAAAATGAATTCTGCCTTGATAAAAATAAAATTGAACAATGTTCCACTGCATTTGATTTTTATGGGGCATTTATTTGCAGAATATGGATTGGCTCAAAGATGTATCACCTAGGTATATTTTTCTGCTATTTTAAATTGAAAGACACTGAAAATAATACACAATACTATTCAGGCTGAGTTTGTATATTTTTATACACCCGCAAACAAAGTTTAAAGGGGGTGTATACAAATCGCTCTGTCTGTCCATCCGTCCGTCTGTCTACATTTCTTGTAAGCACAACTAAACCAATCAAGGGAGGAAGGTTGGGTATCACATGTAGATGAGCATGAAAGGTAATCCAAGGACCTAGATTCGAGCGGAAATTGAAAGGGCAGGGGCAAAACTCAGGCATGGCAAAAAAAAACACCCACAACAAACAAAATAACCAAAATTTATATAAAGGAACGAAAGTAAATGAGCAACACAGACTCCACTAAAAACTGAGAGCATGGACCACATGCACTGATAGGGAAAGCATCCTCAGCTTTTCTAAGACAAGTTGAACAAATCGATTTTCATGGTGCAGATGGATACACTGTATTGATTCAGAAGTTCATGATGACTATTAAACTTCATGGTGCAGGAAAGTCATAACTCTCAGATTTCTCCAAAGGGAGATAATCCAAATCAAGGTTAAGACCTCAGGCCTAACTCCACCTGAACTTCTCAAGGGATATTTTTATATGAAGGCTGGGTCTCATATGCAGAAAGGCATGAAGGAATATAATTATTGTTGGATGAAGCCAAAGGAGATAATCCAACAAATGTCTAACATTATTCTTTTTGTGAGCTTGCTCACATATTTCTAGTTAAAAATACTCTTTGTCAAATGCAAATTATTCAAGGGCAATGAAAAATTAGCTCTTTGTTTTGTACTCTTTCAGTTTTGTGAAGGGCTTGTATACACAAACAGGCAGTAGCCTCACTGCTATAGGTACCCAGCAGGAATTACAGAGGTGATGTAGTCCTTCCAAATTGGTAAGGTAAGTAATAAATTTAATAAGTTTGAAGGTAATCATATATCACCATTAACCCTGTCCAAGAATCTAGTGCATCTGCCAAAAACAAATGCACCACCTTTATTGCTCCATTGTTTGAATCTTTCCATCTGAGTTTCTCTACATTTTACAACCTTTTGAATACATTTCCTCTGAAATCATGTTGATTGATTGAGGTAAAATGGCAGATCACATATTTGAGAAATTTTAATCAATGGAACAAACTTGACTTTAGATAGAAATTAAATTTCAAAGCTCTTGAATACTTATAGCTGTAGCAAGGATGGGGAAAAACACGAAAACACGTACTTTTATAAGAGTACCCTGGTAGCTAAATTGCTGCTTGATTCTCGGACCTATCGAGCAATACTTGAATACTCGAGTATTCTTTGACATCTCTAGTTATTATATACATAAATTTCAAAGCAACTGAATACTTATAGCAGATGTACCTTTTCTAATATGCTTTTCTCTATGATAAACTTTTTGTGATTTCAGAACAGCTTTACTCAGAACAGCAAAACTTCCAGCTGAAGCCCAGGACATTCGGAAACTGGTTCTTGATCTAATTTTTTTCTTTTTGGGGATTTTTTGGGAGGGAAGTAAATATTCAAAATCCATTCAAATTTGTCTTCCATAATATCATTCAACCCTAACGACCCTAACAAGTACTAAAAAATACTCATAAGACTAATGTAACTCACATTTAACCCCTTACTAATTCACATGCACTTAACCCTGAATGAGAGGGAGACTTCTTGCAAGAAATCTGGGGAGATTTCTTGTGAGGACTTTGGCATATCTATATTTGGCGGGGGTAATCAGTGGATGTCTGTCCTTGGGGAAAGATCACAAAAGATAGCTCCAGTATACATAGTCACATCTTCAGAAGGTATGTATACTAATGTACAATGAAAGAGGTCATACATGCTTTTAAGCTCATGTAGCTCAAAGGATTATTTCATTATTGCATCTGTTGTCAACTTTTCACATTTTGCTAAATTACATGAAAACCCCTTGACCAACTTTAACCTAACTTGGCAAATAGGATATATGCAGGATCCACTTTTGGTTCCTCTTGATTAAACAAGATGGTCCCCAGAGACTATTTAAGCTTCTGATCGGCCAATTTTCAAAGATCAACTCCTCAGAAATCACATGTGCCAAACTTGATAGGGTTAATGACCTGAATGCTTTGTACAAAGGTCCACTTTTTGTGTGGCTTGAGTGGCTCATCGGGTGGCTGTGGCCACTGAAAGTCACTGAAAAACGATGTATCTTTGCATTCTTTTAGCCAATGGAGACCATACTTGGCAGAAATAATAAAAGGGACAACTTAGATGATTTTTGTTAAACTTGATTTAACAAGAAGGCTGCCAGAGGCTGTATTAGTTTTTGATTGGCCAATATATATCTCCAAAACTTAATAAAACTTAATAAACCTTAATCAAAATTTTGTGGTTAATTTTTCATGTAAATCTATTAAGCTATTGCCCTTTTTTGATGCTTTCACTAGTTTATTATTTGTTGATTATAACAGTAAATGTTCATATTCTTCCTTGTCTGTTTTATTTCTTTTTATTTTTTTTTTCAGTCATTTACAGGAAAAACACACTGTGGGTCAAAAAGCGGTGAAATGAAATAAACTGCAGGTCAAAAGCAATAGACAGAAGCTGCAGGTCAACAAGTGGCGACTGGAGCATGAACTTGGCGATAAAAGAACGAGTTAATTTGTGATCAGAATTAAGACACTGGAATTGACATTGTTAAATGATGATGATCAATGTACAAAAAAGCAACAACAAAAATAAGATAAAAGACAAATGAATTCAAAAGTTCAGAAAAGTAAAGCAATAGAAATAGAAGAGAAAAGAAGGAAAAAAGATATTTTTTACATTATTTTTTGGTTATTGATCCTTTAGTATCAAAATACCTTATGTTTCTGGTTCATGCCAGGAACTTTCCTACTGTTTCTGAACACTACACAAAAATATAATTCTTTTATATCATTGAATACATCTTTGTAACCTGTAAATATGTTTCTAGCAATCATTAAGCTCAGCAAGACCTAGTCTATGTTTCTGGCACTTATTCAGCTCAATAAGATCAATAACTCAGCAAGACGCAGTCTAAATATTTTTCTGGCAATTATTCAGCTGAATAAGGTCTAGTCTAAATATGTTTCTGGCAATTATTCAGCTCAATATGATCTTGTCTAAATAATTTCTGGCAATTGTTTAGCTCAAGCTTAATAATGAGCTGAAGATTTGAAGGACTCCTTTCAGCCTAGAAAGATGTTTAAATCTCCATCATATCATTAATGTTTTATGATTAATAAACAGGGAGTTCAAGCAAGTAAAATTTGTGGGAACATTCAAATTGATAAAAAGTGTCGAGGTATGAAAATGTTATATTGATCGTGGGAATTATTTTCTTGGGCTGAAATTGGTTCCATATAAGTATGTAATTACAGTGTGGGATAATACTACATTGAAATAGTGATGGATGTGACGGCAAATTAAATTTTGGACAGGTTTTTTAAAAAAAAATTGAGCAAAAGGTGAAATGGAACAAGATTTGTAAATATGTGTGAAGTTATAATTATTGTTATTGTTATTGTTGTTGAAGTTATTGTTATATTTCTGTTATTTTTTTTTCCAAGGCGTAGGACTTGAACGCCTACTCTGGAGGCGGTGTCGGCATTACCTCGAGTCACAGGTTTCCATCGCTTTTTTTAAAAATCGAATTGTTTTTTAGCGTGGTTTTTCCTGGGTGGCATTCATCGCCAATGAAAGAGTGTATTTTCATTCATGTGAAAACTTTAACAAAAAAAAAAGAAAAAAGAAAGAATCACAAAAAAGGGAAAAAAATAACGAAGAGAAGATATAATTATTTTTTTGCTCCTTTAACTTAAAACTTTCATTCTTTTCAAAACAAAAGCATTGTTTCTTTTTTCCCTGCATTTTGTGATGAATTTATCGAATAGCAATTAAAAATCAATTAAAAATGTATATGGAATGTTAGTTTGTTTAATGACAACAAATAAAATATCATTGACTGAAACTGTTACCTTTTTAGTTTGTTTATAGCCAATCAAGATGAACTGAAAAGGAACAAATCTACTATGTTGAATTTATGTCGGGTATCCACTAGTTTAGACTTCACATTGCTTCTATTCAAACTTTTTTGCATGTTTCTTTTTTAAAATTTCATTGCTGGATTGATTTTACCGGTCTAATTTAAATTTTAAAAGAAAAATAGCATTACACAATATGACATGCCACAACCATAGGACATGTCATATACATATTCTTCCTTGAAGGTGTACTTGCATGGATGTGTAGAATTAACTTGCTATGTCATGTTAATAATGATTGGACATTTACTTTATGTAGCTATAGGTTAGCTTGGTAAAATTCTGGGCTCTCAGTTTTTTTGTTTTGTTTTGTTTTTTTTTATTAACAGAAACCGACAGTGTGGTGTGTCAGTTACATGGATGGCCCTATTTTAAAAATGGTAGGGGCCATAAACTAAAAAATTAAATAGACGCAATCATTAATTAATATTTAGTAAAATCATATCAAAATTTCATAACAATTAGACAACCATAACCATAAAGTCATCGCACGAAAATCAAGTGAATATGGACGACGACGACGATGACGACGCTGTCAGCACTATTTCGGTAACTCTATTATATTAAACACACACGCATATATATTAGAAATTCTTATGAAACAAAAATAAAATACTGGTATATAAAGGACTTCAAGGCTAAATCCATGGGTACTGACTCAAATTTAACACTTCAAAATCAAACTTTCAACTAAATCTTGTATCAAACAATTTTATCTAATTCTAAATAGTCACATACATTAGTAGTCTGAAAAATGTTTCCTTGGAGGAAAACTATACTTGTTATGCAGCTGTATAAAATATTTCAAGAGGCACTGCCAATATCATTTATCAAGTCAGAAAAAAAGCTTGCCAGGCAACCTCTAGCACTACTGGAGTAATAAACAGACCATCCGTTTAGACCTAAAAATGTTTCCGATCGCCCTAGGCCTACTGACCCTCTTTCAGGCCCCCAACTCATAAATTTTGATTTGAAATTTTGAAGAAAAAAATTACGTAAAAATTCTGCCGATTGTCTTCCAGAAAAAAGAAGAAAATTGAAAACACCCGTGCCATAAGTGTACTCTTGGTCGTGGATAATCCCTGTTTCGTAATTCGGCACTATAGATATTTTTTGTTTTTACCACCTCCGTCAAAACAGAAAAAAATTACTCATGGGCCAAATCCCTAAAGCGATTAGACTGTGGACTGAGTCTATCATATGTTTAGTCTTTGCATATTTAGTTTTCATTGTATCTGTATGACTTATGTCATTTCAAAAATATCAAATGAAAATAAAAATTCCTACATACCGACCCTACTAAATTTTAGAATAGTTCTCGAAAACATAACATTATTTTTTCTGCCTGGGAAATTTCTCGTCAATTGACTGGCATGCACCAATATCAGTCTTACATGCACCGGAAAGTGCTGATTTTATCCCAAAAAAGTATTTTTGCTGGGTCAAAGATTCAGCAAATGCTACTGTAGTCTATACAACGCTGTATATAGCGTGCATTTTACATATTGAATCACCTGGTCGCCGATCGACATTCTATAATAGGCCCAGGTAGAAGTCGATACATCAAGGTATACTGAATTTCACCAAATAGTACCTAAATTAAGCAAAGCTTGGGTAACATTTCATTTTTTATTCTTCTCAATAATAAGAGGCTAAAATGAGGACCATCTCTTGGTCCCCCTCTTTGGCCCCTGAAATTCATCAAAATTTCTAAAAATCACATAATTTCGACACCATTCATATTGAAATGTTCCTGATGAAAAACAAGGTAATCAAAGGTTATAACTTTATAAATGTATCAAATATCTATGTCTGAACAAAAATATAACTAACTTTAAGTTGCACTTTAAGGGAAATAACTACCAAATAGTGCCAATCTTCAAACAAAAATAAACAAGAACATTTGGATTGAGAATAGCTCAAGATTTTATTTCTGTCTTGTTGATAACTCCTCTAAACTTCAGTGAAATTAGGTCTTCTCTCTTTCAAAGGGTAGACAATTTGAATAAAAATGTATTGTAACCATAAGTTTCCACATATATCTTAATTTAAAACTCACTTTTCAAGAAATTAGCAAATCTTTCTGCCTAAAACACAACAAATAGTAAAATATAATAACTTACATGAATGTGACTGAATTTTTTTGTATGTATTTTGTTTTTTTTCTTCAATAATCTCATACATGTTCATGTTGTATATGCATTATATATGGTCTGCATCAATAAAAAAGTTTTCACAATTAAAATATTGTTTTTTCCCATTTATAGTAGAGAAACCCTCATTATGAAAATTATTTAGCTTTTTGAGTTGATTAAAATCATACTCCTATTACATGTATTACAGGCCATACTACAGACTGTTTATGATGAGCATATCTATATTCATGTAACCTAAAGCAAGTAATACTCCTGCATAAAGGATAGTTTTCAAGTTACAACACATTTTTAAGTATGTGGTTAGGACTTGAAAATAGTCATTTTCCATACATTGCCTCTTATATATGAAAAAATGAATATTTTTTTTATTTTTTGTTTTTCTTTCAAATAAATAGCTAAAGTGAGTTGCCATATAACTGTGTGGTTGATTTAAACACAGAAATGTCACAAAAGTCAACAGCCAATTTTTCAGTGGACATTTTTTAGTGGTTCAAATGGACAGATTCTAATGCGGCAAGAAAAATAAAGGTGTTTTTTCATATAAAAACTGATTTTTTTCAAAAAGTATCTATAGCAGACAGTTGTTATTATAATATTTATACCACAAAACTATTTTTCTTGCATCATAGCTATCTGTTTTAAAGAAAAAGTCCTTTTCCTGTCATATTGAGGTCCTTTTGTATCTGCCTGGGGTACCAAAATGGCTTAAAATCTGTATTTTCTGCATATGAAAAGCTATATTTTTTTAAAACTATGATATTGGTATAATTTTTTTTGGATTTATTATAATTGAAATGACCATATCTATAGTTTAAAACAGTTGGTTGTACCAGTCATTATACTTTACTTTAAACAAGAGGCTCCCTTGAGTTAAAGACAAAAAAGGAGGTTCGAATATTAATATTTCCATATACGGAAGTCACAAGTGGGGATTAAATAATGATTTGGAACTCATAGTACAGCTCATGTATCTACCATGTCAGAATAAACCACAAATTTGCTTAGCTTGACTAATGCAGCAGCTTTTTATCAAACGTAATATTTTCTGGCTAACACTGAGATATTAGTCTCATGCCTGGAATAGGGTACCTATATAAAAATTTTAACAGAAAACTCATGTTTATAGTAGGGCAATGATGTTCTGAATTTTCAGTATGAAAATGAATACTCTAGCAGAAAAACAACAACTTTTATGATTATATTGAAATGTTTATTAGTAATAGGTACCAGTATCGTATTGCATATCCCTGAGCAGGTGTACGTCAAAAGATGGATGCTATAAAAATATAGTGCATTTTCTTTTTGCCTCTCTACAAACTAATATTTTGTCAAAAGATATGAACAATGACTTATAAAATAGAGCAAACATCACACTGTAAGATGAAGAACTTTTTTAAAAGAAAATCTAACATAATATCATAAAAATGTTCCACTGAAAAGGTTGGTTTGGTGAGTGCAAAACGAAAGTGAAAGTAGGGAAAATGGCTATTTATAGTTCGAGACTACTTTTCTGTCCGATCTTCATGGACTCACCCTATTTTCTTTGCGGGAAATTATTTTTTCACATGTCCTTAGAAATGCTACATAAGTGAAAGTTTTATTGAATCAATTTACATATTTTTTTTCAAAATCCTAAAAATATGCACTTCACTATAGAAGTCTATGGGAAAATTAATACGATACTGAGACCTAGTAAGCCAGTTTTTCAAGTAAAGTTGGATATTCAGCAAGTGGTCTTTACCAGCTGAAAAAGTAGTACCCCAATGCAGGTAACACTTTTAAGATGAATTAGCCAACTTTTGAACCTGATTTTTTATGGTAGCTCTGGTTTTTTGCATTTATGGTTAATCTTTACCAAATTTGGAAATGCATTTTGTTTTCATGAATTTGTATAATATCAGTTCAATAAAATTATTATCTTGACTGTTTATGATGAGCATATCTATATTCATGTAACCTAAAGCAAGTAATACTCCTGCATAAAGGATAGTTTTCAAGTTACAACACATTTTTAAGTATGTGGTTAGGACTTGAAAATAGTCATTTTCCATACATTGCCTCTTATATATGAAAAAATGAATATTTTTTTTATTTTTTGTTTTTCTTTCAAATAAATAGCTAAAGTGAGTTGCCATATAACTGTGTGGTTGATTTAAACACAGAAATGTCACAAAAGTCAACAGCCAATTTTTCAGTGGACTTTTTTTAGTGGTTCAAATGGACAGATTCTAATGCGGCAAGAAAAATAAAGGTGTTTTTTCATATAAAAACTGAATTTTTTCAAAAAGTATCTAAAGCAGACAGTTGTTATTATAATATTTATACCACAAAACTATTTTTCTTGCATCATAGCTATCTGTTTTAAAGAAAAAGTCCTTTTCCTGTCATATTGAGGTCCTTTTGTATCTGCCTGGGGTACCAAAATGGCTTAAAATCTGTATTTTCTGCATATGAAAAGCTATATTTTTTTAAAACTATGATATTGGTATAATTTTTTTTGGATTTATTATAATTGAAATGACCATATCTATAGTTTAAAACAGTTGGTTGTACCAGTCATTATACTTTACTTTAAACAAGAGGCTCCCTTGAGTTAAAGACAAAAAAGGAGGTTCGAATATTAATATTTCCATATATGGAAGTCACAAGTGGGGATTAAATAATGATTTGGAACTCATAGTACAGCTCATGTATCTACCATGTCAGAATAAACCACAAATTTGCTTAGCTTGACTAATGCAGCAGCTTTTTATCAAACGTAATATTTTCTGGCTAACACTGAGATATTAGTCTCATGCCTGGAATAGGGTACCTATATAAAAATTTTAACAGAAAACTCATGTTTATAGTAGGGCAATGATGTTCTGAATTTTCAGTATGAAAATGAATACTCTAGCAGAAAAACAACAACTTTTATGATTATATTGAAATGTTTATTAGTAGTAAGCCAGTTTTTCAAGTAAAGTTGGATATTCAGCAAGTGGTCTTTACCAGCTGAAAAAGTAGTACCCCAATGCAGGTAACACTTTTAAGATGAATTAGCCAACTTTTGAACCTGATTTTTTATGGTAGCTCTGGTTTTTTGCATTTATGGTTAATCTTTACCAAATTTGGAAATGCATTTTGTTTTCATGAATTTGTATAATATCAGTTCAATAAAATTATTATCTTGACTGTTTATGATGAGCATATCTATATTCATGTAACCTAAAGCAAGTAATACTCCTGCATAAAGGATAGTTTTCAAGTTACAGCACATTTTTAAGTATGTGGTTAGGACTTGAAAATAGTCATTTTCCATACATTGCCTCTTATATATGAAAAAATGAATATTTTTTTTATTTTTTGTTTTTCTTTCAAATAAATAGCTAAAGTGAGTTGCCATATAACTGTGTGGTTGATTTAAACACAGAAATGTCACAAAAGTCAACAGCCAATTTTTCAGTGGACTTTTTTTAGTGGTTCAAATGGACAGATTCTAATGCGGCAAGAAAAATAAAGGTGTTTTTTCATATAAAAACTGAATTTTTTCAAAAAGTATCTAAAGCAGACAGTTGTTATTATAATATTTATACCACAAAACTATTTTTCTTGCATCATAGCTATCTGTTTTAAAGAAAAAGTCCTTTTCCTGTCATATTGAGGTCCTTTTGTATCTGCCTGGGGTACCAAAATGGCTTAAAATCTGTATTTTCTGCATATGAAAAGCTATATTTTTTTAAAACTATGATATTGGTATAATTTTTTTTTGGATTTATTATAATTGAAATGACCATATCTATAGTTAAAAACAGTTGGTTGTACCAGTCATTATACTTTACTTTAAACAAGAGGCTCCCTTGAGTTAAAGACAGAAAAGGAGGTTCGAATATTAATATTTCCATATATGGAAGTCACAAGTGGGGATTAAATAATGATTTGGAACTCATAGTACAGCTCATGTATCTACCATGTCAGAATAAACCACAAATTTGCTTAGCTTGACTAATGCAGCAGCTTTTTATCAAACGTAATATTTTCTGGCTAACACTGAGATATTAGTCTCATGCCTGGAATAGGGTACCTATATAAAAATTTTAACAGAAAACTCATGTTTATAGTAGGGCAATGATGTTCTGAATTTTCAGTATGAAAATGAATACTCTAGCAGAAAAACAACAACTTTTATGATTATATTGAAATGTTTATTAGTAGTAAGCCAGTTTTTCAAGTAAAGTTGGATATTCAGCAAGTGGTCTTTACCAGCTGAAAAAGTAGTACCCCAATGCAGGTAACACTTTTAAGATGAATTAGCCAACTTTTGAACCTGATTTTTTATGGTAACTCTGGTTTTTTGCATTTATGTTTAATCTTTACCAAATTTGGAAATGCATTTTGTTTTCATGAATTTGTATAATATCAGTTCAATAAAATTATTATCTTGACTGTTTATGATGAGCATATCTATATTCATGTAACCTAAAGCAAGTAATACTCCTGCATAAAGGATAGTTTTCAAGTTACAACACATTTTTAAGTATGTGGTTAGGACTTGAAAATAGTCATTTTCCATACATTGCCTCTTATATATGAAAAAATGAATATTTTTTTTTATTTTTTGTTTTTCTTTCAAATAAATAGCTAAAGTGAGTTGCCATATAACTGTGTGGTTGATTTAAACACAGAAATGTCACAAAAGTCAACAGCCAATTTTTCAGTGGACTTTTTTTAGTGGTTCAAATGGACAGATTCTAATGCGGCAAGAAAAATAAAGGTGTTTTTTCATATAAAAACTGAATTTTTTCAAAAAGTATCTAAAGCAGACAGTTGTTATTATAATATTTATACCACAAAACTATTTTTCTTGCATCATAGCTATCTGTTTTAAAGAAAAAGTCCTTTTCCTGTCATATTGAGGTCCTTTTGTATCTGCCTGGGGTACCAAAATGGCTTAAAATCTGTATTTTCTGCATATGAAAAGCTATATTTTTTTAAAACTATGATATTGGTATAATTTTTTTTTGGATTTATTATAATTGAAATGACCATATCTATAGTTAAAAACAGTTGGTTGTACCAGTCATTATACTTTACTTTAAACAAGAGGCTCCCTTGAGTTAAAGACAGAAAAGGAGGTTCGAATATTAATATTTCCATATATGGAAGTCACAAGTGGGGATTAAATAATGATTTGGAACTCATAGTACAGCTCATGTATCTACCATGTCAGAATAAACCACAAATTTGCTTAGCTTGACTAATGCAGCAGCTTTTTATCAAACGTAATATTTTCTGGCTAACACTGAGATATTAGTCTCATGCCTGGAATAGGGTACCTATATAAAAATTTTAACAGAAAACTCATGTTTATAGTAGGGCAATGATGTTCTGAATTTTCAGTATGAAAATGAATACTCTAGCAGAAAAACAACAACTTTTATGATTATATTGAAATGTTTATTAGTAGTAAGCCAGTTTTTCAAGTAAAGTTGGATATTCAGCAAGTGGTCTTTACCAGCTGAAAAAGTAGTACCCCAATGCAGGTAACACTTTTAAGATGAATTAGCCAACTTTTGAACCTGATTTTTTATGGTAACTCTGGTTTTTTGCATTTATGGTTAATCTTTACCAAATTTGGAAATGCATTTTGTTTTCATGAATTTGTATAATATCAGTTCAATAAAATTATTAACTTGACTGTTTATGATGAGCATATCTATATTCATGTAACCTAAAGCAAGTAATACTCCTGCATAAAGGATAGTTTTCAAGTTACAACACATTTTTAAGTATGTGGTTAGGACTTGAAAATAGTCATTTTCCATACATTGCCTCTTATATATGAAAAAATGAATATTTTTTTTATTTTTTGTTTTTCTTTCAAATAAATAGCTAAAGTGAGTTGCCATATAACTGTGTGGTTGATTTAAACACAGAAATGTCACAAAAGTCAACAGCCAATTTTTCAGTGGACTTTTTTTAGTGGTTCAAATGGACAGATTCTAATGCGGCAAGAAAAATAAAGGTGTTTTTTCATATAAAAACTGAATTTTTTCAAAAAGTATCTAAAGCAGACAGTTGTTATTATAATATTTATACCACAAAACTATTTTTCTTGCATCATAGCTATCTGTTTTAAAGAAAAAGTCCTTTTCCTGTCATATTGAGGTCCTTTTGTATCTGCCTGGGGTACCAAAATGGCTTAAAATCTGTATTTTCTGCATATGAAAAGCTATATTTTTTTAAAACTATGATATTGGTATAATTTTTTTTTGGATTTATTATAATTGAAATGACCATATCTATAGTTTAAAACAGTTGGTTGTACCAGTCATTATACTTTACTTTAAACAAGAGGCTCCCTTGAGTTAAAGACAAAAAAGGAGGTTCGAATATTAATATTTCCATATATGGAAGTCACAAGTGGGGATTAAATAATGATTTGGAACTCATAGTACAGCTCATGTATCTACCATGTCAGAATAAACCACTAATTTGCTTAGCTTGACTAATGCAGCAGCTTTTTATCAAACGTAATATTTTCTGGCTAACACTGAGATATTAGTCTCATGCCTGGAATAGGGTACCTATATAAAAATTTTAACAGAAAACTCATGTTTATAGCAGGGCAATGATGTTCTGAATTTTCAGTATGAAAATGAATACTCTAGCAGAAAAACAACAACTTTTATTATTATATTGAAATGTTTATTAATAATAGGTACCAGTATCGTATTGCATATCCCTGAGCAGGTGTACGTCAAAAGATGGATGCTATAAAAATATAGTGCATTTTCTTTTTGCCTCTCTACAAACTAATATTTTGTCAAAAGATATGAACAATGACTTATAAAATAGAGCAAACATCACACTGTAAGATGAAGAACTTTTTTAAAAGAAAATCTAACATAATATCATAAAAATGTTCCACTGAAAAGGTTGGTTTGGTGAGTGCAAAACGAAAGTGAAAGTAGGGAAAATGGCTATTTATAGTTCGAGACTACTTTTCTGTCCGATCTTCGTGGACTCACCCTATTTTCTTTGCGGGAAATTATTTTTTCACATGTCCTTAGAAATGCTACATAAGTGAAAGTTTTATTGAATCAATTTACATATTTTTTTCAAAATCCTAAAAATATGCACTTCACTATAGAAGTCTATGGGAAAATTAATACGATACTGAGACCTAGTAAGCCAGTTTTTCAAGTAAAGTTGGATATTCAGCAAGTGGTCTTTACCAGCTGAAAAAGTAGTACCCCAATGCAGGTAACACTTTTAAGATGAATTAGCCAACTTTTGAACCTGATTTTTTATGGTAGCTCTGGTTTTTTGCATTTATGGTTAATCTTTACCAAATTTGGAAATGCATTTTGTTTTCATGAATTTGTATAATATCAGTTCAATAAAATTATTATCTTGACTGTTTATGATGAGCATATCTATATTCATGTAACCTAAAGCAAGTAATACTCCTGCATAAAGGATAGTTTTCAAGTTACAACACATTTTTAAGTATGTGGTTAGGACTTGAAAATAGTCATTTTCCATACATTGCCTCTTATATATGAAAAAATGAATATTTTTTTTTATTTTTTGTTTTTCTTTCAAATAAATAGCTAAAGTGAGTTGCCATATAACTGTGTGGTTGATTTAAACACAGAAATGTCACAAAAGTCAACAGCCAATTTTTCAGTGGACTTTTTTTAGTGGTTCAAATGGACAGATTCTAATGCGGCAAGAAAAATAAAGGTGTTTTTTCATATAAAAACTGAATTTTTTCAAAAAGTATCTAAAGCAGACAGTTGTTAATATTTATACCACAAAACTATTTTTCTTGCATCATAGCTATCTGTTTTAAAGAAAAAGTCCTTTTCCTGTCATATTGAGGTCCTTTTGTATCTGCCTGGGGTACCAAAATGGCTTAAAATCTGTATTTTCTGCATATGAAAAGCTATATTTTTTTAAAACTATGATATTGGTATAATTTTTTTTGGATTTATTATAATTGAAATGACCATATCTATAGTTTAAAACAGTTGGTTGTACCAGTCATTATACTTTACTTTAAACAAGAGGCTCCCTTGAGTTAAAGACAAAAAAGGAGGTTCGAATATTAATATTTCCATATATGGAAGTCACAAGTGGGGATTAAATAATGATTTGGAACTCATAGTACAGCTCATGTATCTACCATGTCAGAATAAACCACAAATTTGCTTAGCTTGACTAATGCAGCAGCTTTTTATCAAACATAATATTTTCTGGCTAACACTGAGATATTAGTCTCATGCCTGGAATAGGGTACCTATATAAAAATTTTAACAGAAAACTCATGTTTATAGTAGGGCAATGATGTTCTGAATTTTCAGTATGAAAATGAATACTCTAGCAGAAAAACAACAACTTTTATGATTATATTGAAATGTTTATTAGTAGTAAGCCAGTTTTTCAAGTAAAGTTGGATATTCAGCAAGTGGTCTTTACCAGCTGAAAAAGTAGTACCCCAATGCAGGTAACACTTTTAAGATGAATTAGCCAACTTTTGAACCTGATTTTTTATGGTAGCTCTTGTTTTTTGCATTTATGGTTAATCTTTACCAAATTTGGAAATGCATTTTGTTTTCATGAATTTGTATAATATCAGTTCAATAAAATTATTATCTTGACTGTTTATGATGAGCATATCTATATTCATGTAACCTAAAGCAAGTAATACTCCTGCATAAAGGATAGTTTTCAAGTTACAACACATTTTTAAGTATGTGGTTAGGACTTGAAAATAGTCATTTTCCATACATTGCCTCTTATATATGAAAAAATGAATATTTTTTTTATTTTTTGTTTTTCTTTCAAATAAATAGCTAAAGTGAGTTGCCATATAACTGTGTGGTTGATTTAAACACAGAAATGTCACAAAAGTCAACAGCCAATTTTTCAGTGGACTTTTTTTAGTGGTTCAAATGGACAGATTCTAATGCGGCAAGAAAAATAAAGGTGTTTTTTCATATAAAAACTGAATTTTTTCAAAAAGTATCTAAAGCAGACAGTTGTTAATATTTATACCACAAAACTATTTTTCTTGCATCATAGCTATCTGTTTTAAAGAAAAAGTCCTTTTCCTGTCATATTGAGGTCCTTTTGTATCTGCCTGGGGTACCAAAATGGCTTAAAATCTGTATTTTCTGCATATGAAAAGCTATATTTTTTTAAAACTATGATATTGGTATAATTTTTTTTGGATTTATTATAATTGAAATGACCATATCTATAGTTTAAAACAGTTGGTTGTACCAGTCATTATACTTTACTTTAAACAAGAGGCTCCCTTGAGTTAAAGACAAAAAAGGAGGTTCGAATATTAATATTTCCAGATATGGAAGTCACAAGTGGGGATTAAATAATGATTTGGAACTCATAGTACAGCTCATGTATCTACCATGTCAGAATAAACCACAAATTTGCTTAGCTTGACTAATGCAGCAGCTTTTTATCAAACGTAATATTTTCTGGCTAACACTGAGATATTAGTCTCATGCCTGGAATAGGGTACCTATATAAAAATTTTAACAGAAAACTCATGTTTATAGCAGGGCAATGATGTTCTGAATTTTCAGTATGAAAATGAATACTCTAGCAGAAAAACAACAACTTTTATGATTATATTGAAATATTTATTAGTAGTAAGCCAGTTTTTCAAGTAAAGTTGGATATTCAGGAAGTGGTCTTTACCAGCTGAAAAAGTAGTACCCCAATGCAGGTAACACTTTTAAGATGAATTAGCCAACTTTTGAACCTGATTTGTTATGGTAGCTCTTGTTTTTTGCATTTATGGTTAATCTTTACCAAATTTGGAAATGCATTTTGTTTTCATGAATTTGTATAATATCAGTTCAATAAAATTATTATCTTGACTGTTTATGATGAGCATATCTATATTCATGTAACCTAAAGCAAGTAATACTCCTGCATAAAGGATAGTTTTCAAGTTACAACACATTTTTAAGTATGTGGTTAGGACTTGAAAATAGTCATTTTCCATACATTGCCTCTTATATATGAAAAAATGAATATTTTTTTTATTTTTTGTTTTTCTTTCAAATAAATAGCTAAAGTGAGTTGCCATATAACTGTGTGGTTGATTTAAACACAGAAATGTCACAAAAGTCAACAGCCAATTTTTCAGTGGACTTTTTTTAGTGGTTCAAATGGACAGATTCTAATGCGGCAAGAAAAATAAAGGTGTTTTTTCATATAAAAACTGAATTTTTTCAAAAAGTATCTAAAGCAGACAGTTGTTATTATAATATTTATACCACAAAACTATTTTTCTTGCATCATAGCTATCTGTTTTAAAGAAAAAGTCCTTTTCCTGTCATATTGAGGTCCTTTTGTATCTGCCTGGGGTACCAAAATGGCTTAAAATCTGTATTTTCTGCATATGAAAAGCTATATTTTTTTAAAACTATGATATTGGTATAATTTTTTTTTGGATTTATTATAATTGAAATGACCATATCTATAGTTTAAAACAGTTGGTTGTACCAGTCATTATACTTTACTTTAAACAAGAGGCTCCCTTGAGTTAAAGACAAAAAAGGAGGTTCGAATATTAATATTTCCATATATGGAAGTCACAAGTGGGGATTAAATAATGATTTGGAACTCATAGTACAGCTCATGTATCTACCATGTCAGAATAAACCACTAATTTGCTTAGCTTGACTAATGCAGCAGCTTTTTATCAAACGTAATATTTTCTGGCTAACACTGAAATATTAGTCTCATGCCTGGAATAGGGTACCTATATAAAAATTTTAACAGAAAACTCATGTTTATAGTAGGGCAATGATGTTCTGAATTTTCAGTATGAAAATGAATACTCTAGCAGAAAAACAACAACTTTTATGATTATATTGAAATGTTTATTAGTAGTAAGCCAGTTTTTCAAGTAAAGTTGGATATTCAGCAAGTGGTCTTTACCAGCTGAAAAAGTAGTACCCCAATGCAGGTAACACTTTTAAGATGAATTAGCCAACTTTTGAACCTGATTTTTTATGGTAACTCTGGTTTTTTGCATTTATGTTTAATCTTTACCAAATTTGGAAATGCATTTTGTTTTCATGAATTTGTATAATATCAGTTCAATAAAATTATTATCTTGACTGTTTATGATGAGCATATCTATATTCATGTAACCTAAAGCAAGTAATACTCCTGCATAAAGGATAGTTTTCAAGTTACAACACATTTTTAAGTATGTGGTTAGGACTTGAAAATAGTCATTTTCCATACATTGCCTCTTATATATGAAAAAATGAATATTTTTTTTTATTTTTTGTTTTTCTTTCAAATAAATAGCTAAAGTGAGTTGCCATATAACTGTGTGGTTGATTTAAACACAGAAATGTCACAAAAGTCAACAGCCAATTTTTCAGTGGACTTTTTTTAGTGGTTCAAATGGACAGATTCTAATGCGGCAAGAAAAATAAAGGTGTTTTTTCATATAAAAACTGAATTTTTTCAAAAAGTATCTAAAGCAGACAGTTGTTAATATTTATACCACAAAACTATTTTTCTTGCATCATAGCTATCTGTTTTAAAGAAAAAGTCCTTTTCCTGTCATATTGAGGTCCTTTTGTATCTGCCTGGGGTACCAAAATGGCTTAAAATCTGTATTTTCTGCATATGAAAAGCTATATTTTTTTAAAACTATGATATTGGTATAATTTTGTTTGGATTTATTATAATTGAAATGACCATATCTATAGTTTAAAACAGTTGGTTGTACCAGTCATTATACTTTACTTTAAACAAGAGGCTCCCTTGAGTTAAAGACAAAAAAGGAGGTTCGAATATTAATATTTCCATATATGGAAGTCACAAGTGGGGATTAAATAATGATTTGGAACTCATAGTACAGCTCATGTATCTACCATGTCAGAATAAACCACAAATTTGCTTAGCTTGACTAATGCAGCAGCTTTTTATCAAACGTAATATTTTCTGGCTAACACTGAGATATTAGTCTCATGCCTGGAATAGGGTACCTATATAAAAATTTTAACAGAAAACTCATGTTTATAGTAGGGCAATGATGTTCTGAATTTTCAGTATGAAAATGAATACTCTAGCAGAAAAACAACAACTTTTATGATTATATTGAAATGTTTATTAGTAGTAAGCCAGTTTTTCAAGTAAAGTTGGATATTCAGCAAGTGGTCTTTACCAGCTGAAAAAGTAGTACCCCAATGCAGGTAACACTTTTAAGATGAATTAGCCAACTTTTGAACCTGATTTTTTATGGTAGCTCTGGTTTTTTGCATTTATGGTTAATCTTTACCAAATTTGGAAATGCATTTTGTTTTCATGAATTTGTATAATATCAGTTCAATAAAATTATTATCTTGACTGTTTATGATGAGCATATCTATATTCATGTAACCTAAAGCAAGTAATACTCCTGCATAAAGGATAGTTTTCAAGTTACAACACATTTTTAAGTATGTGGTTAGGACTTGAAAATAGTCATTTTCCATACATTGCCTCTTATATATGAAAAAATGAATATTTTTTTTATTTTTTGTTTTTCTTTCAAATAAATAGCTAAAGTGAGTTGCCATATAACTGTGTGGTTGATTTAAACACAGAAATGTCACAAAAGTCAACAGCCAATTTTTCAGTGGACTTTTTTTAGTGGTTCAAATGGACAGATTCTAATGCGGCAAGAAAAATAAAGGTGTTTTTTCATATAAAAACTGAATTTTTTCAAAAAGTATCTAAAGCAGACAGTTGTTATTATAATATTTATACCACAAAACTATTTTTCTTGCATCATAGCTATCTGTTTTAAAGAAAAAGTCCTTTTCCTGTCATATTGAGGTCCTTTTGTATCTGCCTGGGGTACCAAAATGGCTTAAAATCTGTATTTTCTGCATATGAAAAGCTATATTTTTTTAAAACTATGATATTGGTATAATTTTTTTTGGATTTATTATAATTGAAATGACCATATCTATAGTTTAAAACAGTTGGTTGTACCAGTCATTATACTTTACTTTAAACAAGAGGCTCCCTTGAGTTAAAGACAAAAAAGGAGGTTCGAATATTAATATTTCCATATATGGAAGTCACAAGTGGGGATTAAATAATGATTTGGAACTCATAGTACAGCTCATGTATCTACCATGTCAGAATAAACCACAAATTTGCTTAGCTTGACTAATGCAGCAGCTTTTTATCAAACGTAATATTTTCTGGCTAACACTGAGATATTAGTCTCATGCCTGGAATATGGTACCTATATAAAAATTTTAACAGAAAACTCATGTTTATAGCAGGGCAATGATGTTCTGAATTTTCAGTATGAAAATGAATACTCTAGCAGAAAAACAACAACTTTTATGATTATATTGAAATGTTTATTAGTAATAGGTACCAGTATCGTATTGCATATCCCTGAGCAGGTGTACGTCAAAAGATGGATGCTATAAAAATATAGTGCATTTTCTTTTTGCCTCTCTACAAACTAATATTTTGTCAAAAGATATGAACAATGACTTATAAAATAGAGCAAACATCACACTGTAAGATGAAGAACTTTTTTAAAAGAAAATCTAACATAATATCATAAAAATGTTCCACTGAAAAGGTTGGTTTGGTGAGTGCAAAACGAAAGTGAAAGTAGGGAAAATGGCTATTTATAGTTCGAGACTACTTTTCTGTCCGATCTTCATGGACTCACCCTATTTTCTTTGCGGGAAATTATTTTTTCACATGTCCTTAGAAATGCTACATAAGTGAAAGTTTTATTGAATCAATTTACATATTTTTTTAAAAATCCTAAAAATATGCACTTCACTATAGAAGTCTATGGGAAAATTAATACGATACTGAGACCTAGTAAGCCAGTTTTTCAAGTAAAGTTGGATATTCAGCAAGTGGTCTTTACCAGCTGAAAAAGTAGTACCCCAATGCAGGTAACACTTTTAAGATGAATTAGCTAACTTTTGAACCTGATTTTTTATGGTAGCTCTGGTTTTTTGCATTTATGGTTAATCTTTACCAAATTTGGAAATGCATTTTGTTTTCATGAATTTGTATAATATCAGTTCAATAAAATTATTATCTTGACTGTTTATGATGAGCATATCTATATTCATGTAACCTAAAGCAAGTAATACTCCTGCATAAAGGATAGTTTTCAAGTTACAACACATTTTTAAGTATGTGGTTAGGACTTGAAAATAGTAATTTTCCATACATTGCCTCTTATATATGAAAAAATGAATATTTTTTTTATTTT
The DNA here is from genome assembly GCA_037379345.1 of Perna viridis. Lineage (NCBI taxonomy): Eukaryota > Metazoa > Mollusca > Bivalvia > Mytilida > Mytilidae > Perna > Perna viridis. Next base: position 388,021 of record CM074524.1, on the reverse strand, counting down.
TTGTTTTTCTTTCAAATAAATAGCTAAAGTGAGTTGCCATATAACTGTGTGGTTGATTTAAACACAGAAATGTCACAAAAGTCAACAGCCAATTTTTCAGTGGACTTTTTTTAGTGGTTCAAATGGACAGATTCTAATGCGGCAAGAAAAATAAAGGTGTTTTTTTCATATAAAAACTGAATTTTTTCAAAAAGTATCTAAAGCAGACAGTTGTTATTATAATATTTATACCACAAAACTATTTTTCTTGCATCATAGCTATCTGTTTTAAAGAAAAAGTCCTTTTCCTGTCATATGGAGGTCCTTTTGTATCTGCCTGGGGTACCAAAATGGCTTAAAATCTGTATTTTCTGCATATGAAAAGCTATATTTTTTTAAAACTATGATATTGGTATAATTTTTTTTTGGATTTATTATAATTGAAATGACCATATCTATAGTTAAAAACAGTTGGTTGTACCAGTCATTATACTTTACTTTAAACAAGAGGCTCCCTTGAGTTAAAGACAAAAAAGGAGGTTCGAATATTAATATTTCCATATATGAAAGTCACAAGTGGGGATTAAATAATGATTTGGAACTCATAGTACAGCTCATGTATCTACCATGTCAGAATAAACCACAAATTTGCTTAGATTGACTAATGCAGCAGCTTTTTATCAAACGTAATATTTTCTGGCTAACACTGAGATATTAGTCTCATGCCTGGAATAGGGTACCTATATAAAAATTTTAACAGAAAACTCATGTTTATAGCAGGGCAATGATGTTCTGAATTTTCAGTATGAAAATGTATACTCTAGCAGAAAAACAACAACTTTTATGATTATATTGAAATGTTTATTAGTAATAGGTACCAGTATCGTATTGCATATCCCTGAGCAGGTGTACGTCAAAAGATGGATGCTATAAAAATATAGTGCATTTTCTTTTTGCCTCTCTACAAACTAATATTTTGTCAAAAGATATGAACAATGACTTATAAAATAGAGCAAACATCACACTGTAAGATGAAGAACTTTTTTAAAAGAAAATCTAACATAATATCATAAAAATGTTCCACTGAAAAGGTTGGTTTGGTGAGTGCAAAACGAAAGTGAAAGTAGGGAAAATGGCTATTTATAGTTCGAGACTACTTTTCTGTCCGATCTTCGTGGACTCACCCTATTTTCTTTGCGGGAAATTATTTTTTCACATGTCCTTAGAAATGCTACATAAGTGAAAGTTTTATTGAATCAATTTACATATTTTTTGAAAAATCCTAAAAATATGCACTTCACTATAGAAGTCTATGGGAAAATTAATACGATACTGAGACCTAGTAAGCCAGTTTTTCAAGTAAAGTTGGATATTCAGCAAGTGGTCTTTACCAGCTGAAAAAGTAGTACCCCAATGCAGGTAACACTTTTAAGATGAATTAGCCAACTTTTGAACCTGATTTTTTATGGTAGCTCTGGTTTTTTGCATTTATGGTTAATCTTTACCAAATTTGGAAATGCATTTTGTTTTCATGAATTTGTATAATATCAGTTCAATAAAATTATTATCTTGACTGTTTATGATGAGCATATCTATATTCATGTAACCTAAAGCAAGTAATACTCCTGCATAAAGGATAGTTTTCAAGTTACAACACATTTTTAAGTATGTGGTTAGGACTTGAAAATAGTCATTTTCCATACATTGCCTCTTATATATGAAAAAATGAATATTTTTTATATTTTTTGTTTTTCTTTCCAATAAATAGCTAAAGTGAGTTGCCATATAACTGTGTGGTTGATTTAAACACAGAAATGTCACAAAAGTCAACAGCCAATTTTTCAGTGGACTTTTTTTAGTTGTTCAAATGGACAGATTCTAATGCGGCAAGAAAAATAAAGGTGTTTTTTCATATAAAAACTGAATTTTTTCAAAAAGTATCTAAAGCAGACAGTTGTTATTATAATATTTATACCACAAAACTATTTTTCTTGCATCATAGCTATCTGTTTTAAAGAAAAAGTCCTTTTCCTGTCATATTGAGGTCCTTTTGTATCTGCCTGGGGTACCAAAATGGCTTAAAATCTGTATTTTCTGCATATGAAAAGCTATATTTTTTTAAAACTATGATATTGGTATAATTTTTTTTGGATTTATTATAATTGAAATGACCATATCTATAGTTTAAAACAGTTGGTTGTACCAGTCATTATACTTTACTTTAAACAAGAGGCTCCCTTGAGTTAAAGACCAAAAAGGAGGTTCGAATATTAATATTTCCATATATGGAAGTCACAAGTGGGGATTAAATAATGATTTGGAACTCATAGTACAGCTCATGTATCTACCATGTCAGAATAAACCACAAATTTGCTTAGATTGACTAATGCAGCAGCTTTTTATCAAACGTAATATTTTCTGGCTAACACTGAGATATTAGTCTCATGCCTGGAATAGGGTACCTATATAAAAATTTTAACAGAAAACTCATGTTTATAGCAGGGCAATGATGTTCTGAATTTTCAGTATGAAAATGAATACTCTAGCAGAAAAACAACAACTTTTATGATTATATTGAAATGTTTATTAGTAATAGGTACCAGTATCGTATTGCATATCCCTGAGCAGGTGTACGTCAAAAGATGGATGCTATAAAAATATAGTGCATTTTCTTTTTGCCTCTCTACAAACTAATATTTTGTCAAAAGATATGAACAATGACTTATAAAATAGAGCAAACATCACACTGTAAGATGAAGAACTTTTTTAAAAGAAAATCTAACATAATATCATAAAAATGTTCCACTGAAAAGGTTGGTTTGGTGAGTGCAAAACGAAAGTGAAAGTAGGGAAAATGGCTATTTATAGTTCGAGACTACTTTTCTGTCCGATCTTCGTGGACTCACCCTATTTTCTTTGCGGGAAATTATTTTTTCACATGTCCTTAGAAATGCTACATAAGTGAAAGTTTTATTGAATCAATTTACATATTTTTTGAAAAATCCTAAAAATATGCACTTCACTATAGAAGTCTATGGGAAAATTAATACGATACTGAGACCTAGTAAGCCAGTTTTTCAAGTAAAGTTGGATATTCAGCAAGTGGTCTTTACCAGCTGAAAAAGTAGTACCCCAATGCAGGTAACACTTTTAAGATGAGTTAGCCAACTTTTGAACCTGATTTTTTATGGTAGCTCTGGTTTTTTGCATTTATGGTTAATCTTTACCAAATTTGGAAATGCATTTTGTTTTCATGAATTTGTATAATATCAGTTCAATAAAATTATTATCTTGACTGTTTATGATGAGCATATCTATATTCATGTAACCTAAAGCAATTTATACTCCTGCATAAAGGATAGTTTTCAAGTTACAACACATTTTTAAGTATGTGGTTAGGACTTGAAAATAGTCATTTTCCATACATTGCCTCTTATATATGAAAAAATGAATATTTTTTATATTTTTTGTTTTTCTTTCCAATAAATAGCTAAAGTGAGTTGCCATATAACTGTGTGGTTGATTTAAACACAGAAATGTCACAAAAGTCAACAGCCAATTTTTCAGTGGACTTTTTTTAGTGGTTCAAATGGACAGATTCTCATGCGGCAAGAAAAATAAAGGTGTTTTTTCATATAAAAACTGAATTTTTTCAAAAAGTATCTAAAGCAGACAGTTGTTATTATAATATTTATACCACAAAACTATTTTTCTTGCATCATAGCTATCTGTTTTAAAGAAAAAGTCCTTTTCCTGTCATATTTAGGTCCTTTTGTATCTGCCTGGGGTACCAAAATGGCTTAAAATCTGTATTTTCTGCATATGAAAAGCTATATTTTTTTAAAACTATGATATTGGTATAATTTTTTTTGGATTTATTATAATTGAAATGACCATATCTATAGTTTAAAACAGTTGGTTGTACCAGTCATTATACTTTACTTTAAACAAGAGGCTCCCTTGAGTTAAAGACAAAAAAGGAGGTTCGAATATTAATATTTCCATATATGGAAGTCACAAGTGGGGATTAAATAATGATTTGGAACTCATAGTACAGCTCATGTATCTACCATGTCAGAATAAACCACAAATTTGCTTAGCTTGACTAATGCAGCAGCTTTTTATCAAACGTAATATTTTCTGGCTAACACTGAGATATTAGTCTCATGCCTGGAATAGGGTACCTATATAAAAATTTTAACAGAAAACTCATGTTTATAGCAGGGCAATGATGTTCTGAATTTTCAGTATGAAAATGAATACTCTAGCAGAAAAACAACAACTTTTATGATTATATTGAAATGTTTATTAGTAATAGGTACCAGTATCGTATTGCATATCCCTGAGCAGGTGTACGTCAAAAGATGGATGCTATAAAAATATAGTGCATTTTCTTTTTGCCTCTCTACAAACTAATATTTTGTCAAAAGATATGAACAATGACTTATAAAATAGAGCAAACATCACACTGTAAGATGAAGAACTTTTTTAAAAGAAAATCTAACATAATATCATAAAAATGTTCCACTGAAAAGGTTGGTTTGGTGAGTGCAAAACGAAAGTGAAAGTAGGGAAAATGGCTATTTATAGTTCGAGACTACTTTTCTGTCCGATCTTCGTGGACTCACCCTATTTTCTTTGCGGGAAATTATTTTTTCACATGTCCTTAGAAATGCTACATAAGTGAAAGTTTATTGAATCAATTTACATATTTTTTTAAAAATCCTAAAAATATGCACTTCACTATAGAAGTCTATGGGAAAATTAATACGATACAGAGACCTAGTAAGCCAGTTTTTCAAGTAAAGTTGGACATTCAGCAAGTGGTCTTTACCAGCTGAAAAAGTAGTACCCCAATGCAGGTAACACTTTTAAGATGAATTAGCCAACTTTTGAACCTGATTTTTTATGGTAGCTCTGTTTTTTTGCATTTATGGTTAATCTTTACCAAATTTGGAAATGCATTTTGTTTTCATGAATTTGTATAATATCAGTTCAATAAAATTATTATCTTGACTGTTTATGATGAGCATATCTATATTCATGTAACCTAAAGCAAGTAATACTCCTGCATAAAGGATAGTTTTCAAGTTACAACACATTTTTAAGTATGTGGTTAGGACTTGAAAATAGTCATTTTCCATACATTGCCTCTTATATATGAAAAAATGGATATTTTTTTATTTTTTGTTTTTCTTTCAAATAAATAGCTAAAGTGAGTTGCCATATAACTGTGTGGTTGATTTAAACACAGAAATGTCACAAAAGTCAACAGCCAATTTTTCAGTGGACTTTTTTTAGTGGTTCAAATGGACAGATTCTAATGCGGCAAGAAAAATAAAGGTGTTTTTTCATATAAAAACTGAATTTTTTCAAAAAGTATCTAAAGCAGACAGTTGTTATTATAATATTTATACCACAAAACTATTTTTCTTGCATCATAGCTATCTGTTTTAAAGAAAAAGTCCTTTTCCTGTCATATTGAGGTCCTTTTGTATCTGCCTTGGGTACCAAAATGGCTTAAAATCTGTATTTTCTGCATATGAAAAGCTATATTTTTTTAAAACTATGATATTGGTATAATTTTTTTTGGATTTATTATAATTGAAATGACCATATCTATAGTTTAAAACAGTTGGTTGTACCAGTCATTATACTTTACTTTAAACAAGAGGCTCCCTTGAGTTAAAGACAAAAAAGGAGGTTCGAATATTAATATTTCCATATATGGAGGTCACAAGTGGGGATTAAATAATGATTTGGAACTCATAGTACAGCTCATGTATCTACCATGTCAGAATAAACCACAAATTTGCTTAGCTTGACTAATGCAGCAGCTTTTTATCAAACGTAATATTTTCTGGCTAACACTGAGATATTAGTCTCATGCCTGGAATAGGGTACCTATATAAAAATTTTAACAGAAAACTCATGTTTATAGCAGGGCAATGATGTTCTGAATTTTCAGTATGAAAATGAATACTCTAGCAGAAAAACAACAACTTTTATGATTATATTGAAATGTTTATTAGTAATAGGTACCAGTATCGTATTGCATATCCCTGAGCAGGTGTACGTCAAAAGATGGATGCTATAAAAATATAGTGCATTTTCTTTTTGCCTCTCTACAAACTAATATTTTGTCAAAAGATATGAACAATGACTTATAAAATAGAGCAAACATCACACTGTAAGATGAAGAACTTTTGTAAAAGAAAATCTAACATAATATCATAAAAATGTTCCACTGAAAAGGTTGGTTTGGTGAGTGCAAAACGAAAGTGAAAGTAGGGAAAATGGCTATTTATAGTTCGAGACTACTTTTCTGTCCGATCTTCGTGGACTCACCCTATTTTCTTTGCGGGAAATTATTTTTTCACATGTCCTTAGAAATGCTACATAAGTGAAAGTTTTATTGAATCAATTTACATATTTTTTTAAAAATCCTAAAAATATGCACTTCACTATAGAAGTCTATGGGAAAATTAATACGATACTGAGACCTAGTAAGCCAGTTTTTCAAGTAAAGTTGGATATTCAGCAAGTGGTCTTTACCAGCTGAAAAAGTAGTACCCCAATGCAGGTAACACTTTTAAGATGAATTAGCTAACTTTTGAACCTGATTTTTTATGGTAGCTCTGGTTTTTTGCATTTATGGTTAATCTTTACCAAATTTGGAAATGCATTTTGTTTTCATGAATTTGTATAATATCAGTTCAATAAAATTATTATCTTGACTGTTTATGATGAGCATATCTATATTCATGTAACCTAATGCAATTTATACTCCTGCATAAAGGATAGTTTTCAAGTTACAACACATTTTTAAGTATGTGGTTAGGACTTGAAAATAGTCATTTTCCATACATTGCCTCTTATATATGAAAAAATGAATATTTTTTTTATTTTTTTGTTTTTCTTTCAAATAAATAGCTAAAGTGAGTTGCCATATAACTGTGTGGTTGATTTAAACACAGAAATGTCACAAAAGTCAACAGCCAATTTTTCAGTGGAGTTTTTTTAGTTGTTCAAATGGACAGATTCTAATGCGGCAAGAAAAATGAAGGTGTTTTTTCATATAAAAACTGAATTTTTTCAAAAAGTATCTAAAGCAGACAGTTGTTATTATAATATTTATACCACAAAACTATTTTTCTTGCATCATAGCTATCTGTTTTAAAGAAAAAGTCCTTTTCCTGTCATATTGAGGTCCTTTTGTATCTGCCTGGGGTACCAAAATGGCTTAAAATCTGTATTTTCTGCATATGAAAAGCTATATTTTTTTAAAACTATGATATTGGTATAATTTTTTTTGGATTTATTATAATTGAAATGACCATATCTATAGTTTAAAACAGTTGGTTGTACCAGTCATTATACTTTACTTTAAACAAGAGGCTCCCTTGAGTTAAAGACAAAAAAGGAGGTTCGAATATTAATATTTCCATATATGGAAGTCACAAGTGGGGATTAAATAATGATTTGGAACTCATAGTACAGCTCATGTATCTACCATGTCAGAATAAACCACAAATTTGCTTAGCTTGACTAATGCAGCAGCTTTTTATCAAACGTAATATTTTCTGGCTAACACTGAGATATTAGTCTCATGCCTGGAATAGGGTACCTATATAAAAATTTTAACAGAAAACTCATGTTTATAGCAGGGCAATGATGTTCTGAATTTTCAGTATGAAAATGAATACTCTAGCAGAAAAACAACAACTTTTATGATTATATTGAAATGTTTATTAGTAATAGGTACCAGTATCGTATTGCATATCCCTGAGCAGGTGTACGTCAAAAGATGGATGCTATAAAAATATAGTGCATTTTCTTTTTGCCTCTCTACAAACTAATATTTTGTCAAAAGATATGAACAATGACTTATAAAATAGAGCAAACATCACACTGTAAGATGAAGAACTTTTTTAAAAGAAAATCTAACATAATATCATAAAAATGTTCCACTGAAAAGGTTGGTTTGGTGAGTGCAAAACGAAAGTGAAAGTAGGGAAAATGGCTATTTATAGTTCGAGACTACTTTTCTGTCCGATCTTCGTGGACTCACCCTATTTTCTTTGCGGGAAATTATTTTTTCACATGTCCTTAGAAATGCTACATAAGTGAAAGTTTTATTGAATCAATTTACATATTTTTTTAAAAATCCTAAAAATATGCACTTCACTATAGAAGTCTATGGGAAAATTAATACGATACTGAGACCTAGTAAGCCAGTTTTTCAAGTAAAGTTGGACATTCAGCAAGTGGTCTTTACCAGCTGAAAAAGTAGTACCCCAATGCAGGTAACACTTTTAAGATGAATTAGCCAACTTTTGAACCTGATTTTTTATGGTTGCTCTGGTTTTTTGCATTTATGGTTAATCTTTACCAAATTTGGAAATGCATTTTGTTTTCATGAATTTGTATAATATCAGTTCAATAAAATTATTATCTTGACTGTTTATGATGAGCATATCTATATTCATGTAACCTAAAGCAAGTTATACTCCTGCAAAAAGGATAGTTTTCAAGTTACAACACATTTTTAAGTATGTGGTTAGGACTTGAAAATAGTCATTTTCCATACATTGCCTCTTATATATGAAAAAATGAATATTTTTTTTATTTTTTGTTTTTCTTTCAAATAAATAGCTAAAGTGAGTTGCCATATAACTGTGTGGTTGATTTAAACACAGAAATGTCACAAAAGTCAACAGCCAATTTTTCAGTGGACTTTTTTTAGTGGTTCAAATGGACAGATTCTAATGTGGCAAGAAAAATGAAGGTGTTTTTTCATATAAAAACTGAATTTTTTCAAAAAGTATCTAAAGCAGACAGTTGTTATTATAATATTTATACCACAAAACTATTTTTCTTGCATCATAGCTATCTGTTTTAAAGAAAAAGTCCTTTTCCTGTCATATTGAGGTCCTTTTGTATCTGCCTGGGGTACCAAAATGGCTTAAAATCTGTATTTTCTGCATATGAAAAGCTATATTTTTTTAAAACTATGATATTGGTATAATTTTTTTTGGATTTATTATAATTGAAATGACCATATCTATAGTTTAAAACAGTTGGTTGTACCAGTCATTATACTTTACTTTAAACAAGAGGCTTCCTTGAGTTAAAGACAAAAAAGGAGGTTCGAATATTAATATTTCCATATATGGAAGTCACAAGTGGGGATTAAATAATGATTTGGAACTCATAGTACAGCTCATGTATCTACCATGTCAGAATAAACCACAAATTTGCTTAGCTTGACTAATGCAGCAGCTTTTTATCAAACGTAATATTTTCTGGCTAACACTGAGATATTAGTCTCATGCCTGGAATAGGGTACCTATATAAAAATTTTAACAGAAAACTCATGTTTATAGCAGGGCAATGATGTTCTGAATTTTCAGTATGAAAATGAATACTCTAGCAGAAAAACAACAACTTTTATTATTATATTGAAATGTTTATTAGTAATAGGTACCAGTATCGTATTGCATATCCCTGAGCAGGTGTACGTCAAAAGATGGATGCTATAAAAATATAGTGCATTTTCTTTTTGCCTCTCTACAAACTAATATTTTGTCAAAAGATATGAACAATGACTTATAAAATAGAGCAAACATCACACTGTAAGATGAAGAACTTTTTTAAAAGAAAATCTAACATAATATCATAAAAATGTTCCACTGAAAAGGTTGGTTTGGTGAGTGCAAAACGAAAGTGAAAGTAGGGAAAATGGCTATTTATAGTTCGAGACTACTTTTCTGTCCGATCTTCGTGGACTCACCCTATTTTCTTTGCGGGAAATTATTTTTTCACATGTCCTTAGAAATGCTACATAAGTGAAAGTTTTATTGAATCAATTTACATATTTTTTTAAAAATCCTAAAAATATGCACTTCACTATAGAAGTCTATGGGAAAATTAATACGATACTGAGACCTAGTAAGCCAGTTTTTCAAGTAAAGTTGGACATTCAGCAAGTGGTCTTTACCAGCTGAAAAAGTAGTACCCCAATGCAGGTAACACTTTTAAGATGAATTAGCCAACTTTTGAACCTGATTTTTTATGGTAGCTCTGGTTTTTTGCATTTATGGTTAATCTTTACCAAATTTGGAAATGCATTTTGTTTTCATGAATTTGTATAATATCAGTTCAATAAAATTATTATCTTGACTGTTTATGATGAGCATATCTATATTCATGTAACCTAAAGCAAGTTATACTCCTGCATAAAGGATAGTTTTCAAGTTACAACACATTTTTAAGTATGTGGTTAGGACTTGAAAATAGTCATTTTCCATACATTGCCTCTTATATATGAAAAAATGAATATTTTTTTTATTTTTTGTTTTTCTTTCAAATAAATAGCTAAAGTGAGTTGCCATATAACTGTGTGGTTGATTTAAACACAGAAATGTCACAAAAGTCAACAGCCAATTTTTCAGTGGACTTTTTTTAGTGGTTCAAATGGACAGATTCTAATGTGGCAAGAAAAATAAAGGTGTTTTTTCATATAAAAACTGAATTTTTTCAAAAAGTATCTAAAGCAGACAGTTGTTATTATAATATTTATACCACAAAACTATTTTTCTTGCATCATAGCTATCTGTTTTAAAGAAAAAGTCCTTTTCCTGTCATATTGAGGTCCTTTTGTATCTGCCTGGGGTACCAAAATGGCTTAAAATCTGTATTTTCTGCATATGAAAAGCTATATTTTTTTAAAACTATGATATTGGTATAATTTTTTTTGGATTTATTATAATTGAAATGACCATATCTATAGTTTAAAACAGTTGGTTGTACCAGTCATTATACTTTACTTTAAACAAGAGGCTCCCTTGAGTTAAAGACAAAAAAGGAGGTTCGAATATTAATATTTCCATATATGGAAGTCACAAGTGGGGATTAAATAATGATTTGGAACTCATAGTACAGCTCATGTATCTACCATGTCAGAATAAACCACAAATTTGCTTAGCTTGACTAATGCAGCAGCTTTTTATCAAACGTAATATTTTCTGGCTAACACTGAGATATTAGTCTCATGCCTGGAATAGGGTACCTATATAAAAATTTTAACAGAAAACTCATGTTTATAGCAGGGCAATGATGTTCTGAATTTTCAGTATGAAAATGAATACTCTAGCAGAAAAACAACAACTTTTATTATTATATTGAAATGTTTATTAGTAATAGGTACCAGTATCGTATTGCATATCCCTGAGCAGGTGTACGTCAAAAGATGGATGCTATAAAAATATAGTGCATTTTCTTTTTGCCTCTCTACAAACTAATATTTTGTCAAAAGATATGAACAATGACTTATAAAATAGAGCAAACATCACACTGTAAGATGAAGAACTTTTTTAAAAGAAAATCTAACATAATATCATAAAAATGTTCCACTGAAAAGGTTGGTTTGGTGAGTGCAAAACGAAAGTGAAAGTAGGGAAAATGGCTATTTATATTTTGAGACTACTTTTCTGTCCGATCTTCGTGGACTCACCTATTTTCTTTGCGGGAAATTATTTTTTCACATGTCCTTAGAAATGCTACATAAGTGAAAGTTTTATTGAATCAATTTACATATTTTTTTAAAAATCCTAAAAATATGCACTTCACTATAGAAGTCTATGGGAAAATTAATACGATACTGAGACCTAGTAAGCCAGTTTTTCAAGTAAAGTTGGACATTCAGCAAGTGGTCTTTACCAGCTGAAAAAGTAGTACCCCAATGCAGGTAACACTTTTAAGATGAATTAGCCAACTTTTGAACCTGATTTTTTATGGTAGCTCTGGTTTTTTGCATTTATGGTTAATCTTTACCAAATTTGGAAATGCATTTTGTTTTCATGAATTTGTATAATATCAGTTCAATAAAATTATTATCTTGACTGTTTATGATGAGCATATCTATATTCATGTAACATAAAGCAAGTAAAACTCCTGCATAAAGGATAGTTTTCAAGTTACAACACATTTTTAAGTATGTGGTTAGGACTTGAAAATAGTCATTTTCCATACATTGCCTCTTATATATGAAAAAATGAATATTTTTTATATTTTTTGTTTTTCTTTCCAATAAATAGCTAAAGTGAGTTGCCATATAACTGTGTGGTTGATTTAAACACAGAAATGTCACAAAAGTCAACAGCCAATTTTTCAGTGGACTTTTTTTAGTTGTTCAAATGGACAGATTCTAATGCGGCAAGAAAAATAAAGGTGTTTTTTCATATAAAAACTGAATTTTTTCAAAAAGTATCTAAAGCAGACAGTTGTTATTATAATATTTATACCACAAAACTATTTTTCTTGCATCATAGCTATCTGTTTTAAAGAAAAAGTCCTTTTCCTGTCATATTGAGGTCCTTTTGTATCTGCCTGGGGTACCAAAATGGCTTAAAATCTGTATTTTCTGCGTATGAAAAGCTATATTTTTTTAAAACTATGATATTGGTATAATTTTTTTTGGATTTATTATAATTGAAATGACCATATCTATAGTTTAAAACAGTTGGTTGTACCAGTCATTATACTTTACTTTAAACAAGAGGCTCCCTTGAGTTAAAGACAAAAAAGGAGGTTCGAATATTAATATTTCCATATATGGAAGTCACAAGTGGGGATTAAATAATGATTTGGAACTCATAGTACAGCTCATGTATCTACCATGTCAGAATAAACCACAAATTTGCTTAGCTTGACTAATGCAGCAGCTTTTTATCAAACGTAATATTTTCTGGCTAACACTGAGATATTAGTCTCATGCCTGGAATAGGGTACCTATATAAAAATTTTAACAGAAAACTCATGTTTATAGCAGGGCAATGATGTTCTGAATTTTCAGTATGAAAATGAATACTCTAGCAGAAAAACAACAACTTTTATGATTATATTGAAATGTTTATTAGTAATAGGTACCAGTATCGTATTGCATATCCCTGAGCAGGTGTACGTCAAAAGATGGATGCTATAAAAATATAGTGCATTTTCTTTTTGCCTCTCTACAAACTAATATTTTGTCAAAAGATATGAACAATGACTTATAAAATAGAGCAAACATCACACTGTAAGATGAAGAACTTTTTTAAAAGAAAATCTAACATAATATCATAAAAATGTTCCACTGAAAAGGTTGGTTTGGTGAGTGCAAAACGAAAGTGAAAGTAGGGAAAATGGCTATTTATATTTCGAGACTACTTTTCTGTCCGATCTTCGTGGACTCACCCTATTTTCTTTGCGGGAAATTATTTTTTCACATGTCCTTAGAAATGCTACATAAGTGAAAGTTTTATTGAATCAATTTACATATTTTTTTAAAAATCCTAAAAATATGCACTTCACTATAGAAGTCTATTGGAAAATTAATACGATACTGAGACCTAGTAAGCCAGTTTTTCAAGTAAAGTTGGACATTCAGCAAGTGGTCTTTACCAGCTGAAAAAGTAGTACCCCAATGCAGATAACACTTTTAAGATGAATTAGCCAACTTTTGAACCTGATTTTTTATGGTAGCTCTGGTTTTTTGCATTTATGGTTAATCTTTACCAAATTTGGAAATGCATTTTGTTTTCATGAATTTGTATAATATCAGTTCAATAAAATTATTATCTTGACTGTTTATGATGAGCATATCTATATTCATGTAACCTAAAGCAAGTAATACTCCTGCATAAAGGATAGTTTTCAAGTTACAACACATTTTTAAGTATTGGTTAGGACTTGAAAATAGTCATTTTCCATACATTGCCTCTTATATATGAAAAAATGAATATTTTTTTTATTTTTTGTTTTTCTTTCAAATAAATAGCTAAAGTGAGTTGCCATATAACTGTGTGGTTGATTTAAACACAGAAATGTCACAAAAGTCAACAGCCAATTTTTCAGTGGACTTTTTTTAGTTGTTCAAATGGACAGATTCTAATGCGGCAAGAAAAATAAAGGTGTTTTTTCATATAAAAACAGAATTTTTTCAAAATGTATCTAAAGCAGACAGTTGTTATTATAATATTTATACCACAAAACTATTTTTCTTGCATCATAGCTATCTGTTTTAAAGAAAAAGTCCTTTTCCTGTCATATTGAGGTCCTTTTGTATCTGCCTGGGGTACCAAAATGGCTTAAAATCTGTATTTTCTGCATATGAAAAGCTATATTTTTTTAAAACTATGATATTGGTATAATTTGTTTTGGATTTATTATAATTGAAATGACCATATCTATAGTTTAAAACAGTTGGTTGTACCAGTCATTATACTTTACTTTAAACAAGAGGCTCCCTTGAGTTAAAGACAAAAAAGGAGGTTCGAATATTAATATTTCCATATATGGAAGTCACAAGTGGGGATTAAATAATGATTTGGAACTCATAGTACAGCTCATGTATCTACCATATCAGAATAAACCACAAATTTGCTTAGCTTGACTAATGCAGCAGCTTTTTATCAAATGTAATATTTTCTGGCTAACACTGAGATATTAGTCTCATGCCTGGAATAGGGTACCTATATAAAAATTTTAACAGAAAACTCATGTTTATAGTAGGGCAATGATGTTCTGAAATTTCAGTATGAAAATGAATACTCTAGCAGAAAAACAACAACTCTTATGATTATATTGAAATGTTTATTAGTAGTAAGCCAGTTTTTCAAGTAAAGTTGGATATTCAGCAAGTGGTCTTTACCAGCTGAAAAAGTAGTACCCCAATGCAGGTAACACTTTTAAGATGAGTTAGCCAACTTTTGAACCTGATTTTTTATGGTAGCTCTGTTTTTTTGCATTTATGGTTAATCTTTACCAAATTTGGAAATGCATTTTGTTTTCATGAATTTGTATAATATCAGTTCAATAAAATTATTATGTTGACTGTTTATGATGAGCATATCTATATTCAAGTAACCTAAAGCAAGTAATACTCCTGCATAAAGGATAGTTTTCAAGTTACAACACATTTTTAAGTATGTGGTTAGGACTTGAAAATAGTCATTTTCCATACATTGCCTCTTATATATGAAAAAATGAATATTTTTTTTATTTTTTGTTTTTCTTTCAAATAAATAGCTAAAGTGAGTTGCCATATAACTGTGTGGTTGATTTAAACACAGAAATGTCACAAAAGTCAACAGCCAATTTTTCAGTGGACTTTTTTTAGTTGTTCAAATGGACAGATTCTAATGCGGCAAGAAAAATAAAGGTGTTTTTTCATATAAAAACAGAATTTTTTCAAAACGTATCTAAAGCAGACAGTTGTTATTATAATATTTATACCACAAAACTATTTTTCTTGCATCATAGCTATCTGTTTTAAAGAAAAAGTCCTTTTCCTGTCATATTGAGGTCCTTTTGTATCTGCCTGGGGTACCAAAATGGCTTAAAATCTGTATTTTCTGCATATGAAAAGCTATATTTTTTTAAAACTATGATATTGGTATAATTTGTTTTGGATTTATTATAATTGAAATGACCATATCTATAGTTTAAAACAGTTGGTTGTACCAGTCATTATACTTTACTTTAAACAAGAGGCTCCCTTGAATTAAAGACAAAAAAGGAGGTTCGAAATATTAATATTTCCATATATGGAAGTCACAAGTGGGGATTAAATAATGATTTGGAACTCATAGTACAGCTCATGTATCTACCATATCAGAATAAACCACAAATTTGCTTAGCTTGACTAATGCAGCAGCTTTTTATCAAACGTAATATTTTCTGGCTAACACTGAGATATTAGTCTCATGCCTGGAATAGGGTACCTATATAAAAATTTTAACAGAAAACTCATGTTTATAGCAGGGCAATGATGTTCTGAATTTTCAGTATGAAAATGAATACTCTAGCAGAAAAACAACAACTTTTATGATTATATTGAAATGTTTATTAGTAGTAAACCAGTTTTTCAAGTAAAGTTGGATATTCAGCAAGTGGTCTTTACCAGCTGAAAAAGTAGTACCCCAATGCAGGTAACACTTTTATGATGAATTAGCCAACTTTTGAACCTGATTTTTTATGGTAGCTCTGGTTTTCTGCATTTATGGTTAATCTTTACCAAATTTGGAAATGCATTTTGTTTTCATGAATTTGTATAATATCAGTTCAATAAAATTATTATCTTGACTGTTTATGATGAGCATATCTATATTCAAGTAACCTAAAGCAAGTAATACTCCTGCATAAAGGATAGTTTTCAAGTTACAACACATTTTTAAGTATGTGGTTAGGACTTGAAAATAGTCATTTTCCATACATTGCCTCTTATATATGAAAAAATGAATATTTTTCTTATTTTTTGTTTTTCTTTCAAATAAATAGCTAAAGTGAGTTGCCATATAACTGTGTGGTTGATTTAAACACAGAAATGTCACAAAAGTCAACAGCCAATTTTTCAGTGGACTTTTTTTAGTGGTTCAAATGGACAGATTCTAATGCGGCAAGAAAAATAAAGGTGTTTTTTCATATAAAAACTGAATTTTTTCAAAAAATATCTAAAGCAGACAGTTGTTATTATAATATTTATACCACAAAACTATTTTTCTTGCATCATAGCTATCTGTTTTAAAGAAAAAGTCCTTTTCCTGTCATATTGAGGTCCTTTTGTATCTGCCTGGGGTACCAAAATGGCTTAAAATCTGTATTTTCTGCATATGAAAAGCTATATTTTTTTAAAACTATGATATTGGTATAATTTTTTTTGGATTTATTATAATTGAAATGACCATATCTATAGTTTAAAACAGTTTGTTGTACCAGTCATTATACTTTACTTTAAACAAGAGGCTCCCTTGAGTTAAAGACAAAAAAGGAGGTTCGAATATTAATATTTCCATATATGGAAGTCACAAGTGGGGATTAAATAATGATTTGGAACTCATAGTACAGCTCATGTATCTACCATGTCAGAATAAACCACAAATTTGCTTAGCTTGACTAATGCAGCAGCTTTTTATCAAACGTAATATTTTCTGGCTAACACTGAGATATTAGTCTCATGCCTGGAATAGGGTACCTATATAAAAATTTTAACAGAAAACTCATGTTTATAGCAGGGCAATGATGTTCTGAATTTTCAGTATGAAAATGAATACTCTAGCAGAAAAACAACAACTTTTATTATTATATTGAAATGTTTATTAATAATAGGTACCAGTATCGTATTGCATATCCCTGAGCAGGTGTACGTCAAAAGATGGATGCTATAAAAATATAGTGCATTTTCTTTTTGCCTCTCTACAAACTAATATTTTGTCAAAAGATATGAACAATGACTTATAAAATAGAGCAAACATCACACTGTAAGATGAAGAACTTTTTTAAAAGAAAATCTAACATAATATAAAAATGTTCCACTGAAAAGGTTGGTTTGGTGAGTGCAAAACGAAAGTGAAAGTAGGGAAAATGCTTATTTATAGTTCGAGACTACTTTTCTGTCCGATCTTCGTGGACTCACCCTATTTTCTTTGTGGGAAATTATTTTTTCACATGTCCTTAGAAATGCTACATAAGTGAAAGTTTTATTGAATCAATTTACATATTTTTTTCAAAATCCTAAAAATATGCACTTCACTATAGAAGTCTATGGGAAAATTAATACGATACTGAGACCTAGTAAGCCAGTTTTTCAAGTAAAGTTGGATATTCAGCAAGTGGTCTTTACCAGCTGAAAAAGTAGTACCCCAATGCAGGTAACACTTTTAAGATGAATTAGCCAACTTTTGAACCTGATTTTTTATGGTAGCTCTGGTTTTTTGCATTTATGGTTAATCTTTACCAAATTTGGAAATGCATTTTGTTTTCATGAATTTGTATAATATCAGTTCAATAAAATTATTATCTTGACTGTTTATGATGAGCATATCTATATTCATGTAACCTAAAGCAAGTAATACTCCTGCATAAAGGATAGTTTTCAAGTTACAACACATTTTTAAGTATTGGTTAGGACTTGAAAATAGTCATTTTCCATACATTGCCTCTTATATATGAAAAAATGAATATTTTTTTTATTTTTTGTTTTTCTTTCAAATAAATAGCTAAAGTGAGTTGCCATATAACTGTGTGGTTGATTTAAACACAGAAATGTCACAAAAGTCAACAGCCAATTTTTCAGTGGACTTTTTTTAGTGGTTCAAATGGACAGATTCTAATGCGGCAAGAAAAATAAAGGTGTTTTTTCATATAAAAACAGAATTTTTTCAAAATGTATCTAAAGCAGACAGTTGTTATTATAATATTTATACCACAAAACTATTTTTCTTGCATCATAGCTATCTGTTTTAAAGAAAAAGTCCTTTTCCTGTCATATTGAGGTCCTTTTGTATCTGCCTGGGGTACCAAAATGGCTTAAAATCTGTATTTTCTGCATATGAAAAGCTATATTTTTTTAAAACTATGATATTGGTATAATTTGTTTTGGATTTATTATAATTGAAATGACCATATCTATAGTTTAAAACAGTTGGTTGTACCAGTCATTATACTTTACTTTAAACAAGAGGCTCCCTTGAGTTAAAGACAAAAAAGGAGGTTCGAATATTAATATTTCCATATATGGAAGTCACAAGTGGGGATTAAATAATGATTTGGAACTCATAGTACAGCTCATGTATCTACCATATCAGAATAAACCACAAATTTGCTTAGCTTGACTAATGCAGCAGCTTTTTATCAAATGTAATATTTTCTGGCTAACACTGAGATATTAGTCTCATGCCTGGAATAGGGTACCTATATAAAAATTTTAACAGAAAACTCATGTTTATAGTAGGGCAATGATGTTCTGAAATTTCAGTATGAAAATGAATACTCTAGCAGAAAAACAACAACTCTTATGATTATATTGAAATGTTTATTAGTAGTAAGCCAGTTTTTCAAGTAAAGTTGGATATTCAGCAAGTGGTCTTTACCAGCTGAAAAAGTAGTACCCCAATGCAGGTAACACTTTTAAGATGAGTTAGCCAACTTTTGAACCTGATTTTTTATGGTAGCTCTGTTTTTTTGCATTTATGGTTAATCTTTACCAAATTTGGAAATGCATTTTGTTTTCATGAATTTGTATAATATCAGTTCAATAAAATTATTATGTTGACTGTTTATGATGAGCATATCTATATTCAAGTAACCTAAAGCAAGTAATACTCCTGCATAAAGGATAGTTTTCAAGTTACAACACATTTTTAAGTATGTGGTTAGGACTTGAAAATAGTCATTTTCCATACATTGCCTCTTATATATGAAAAAATGAATATTTTTTTTATTTTTTGTTTTTCTTTCAAATAAATAGCTAAAGTGAGTTGCCATATAACTGTGTGGTTGATTTAAACACAGAAATGTCACAAAAGTCAACAGCCAATTTTTCAGTGGACTTTTTTTAGTGGTTCAAATGGACAGATTCTAATGCGGCAAGAAAAATAAAGGTGTTTTTTCATATAAAAACAGAATTTTTTCAAAACGTATCTAAAGCAGACAGTTGTTATTATAATATTTATACCACAAAACTATTTTTCTTGCATCATAGCTATCTGTTTTAAAGAAAAAGTCCTTTTCCTGTCATATTGAGGTCCTTTTGTATCTGCCTGGGGTACCAAAATGGCTTAAAATCTGTACTTTCTGCATATGAAAAGCTATATTTTTTTAAAACTATGATATTGGTATAATTTGTTTTGGATTTATTATAATTGAAATGACCATATCTATAGTTTAAAACAGTTGGTTGTACCAGTCATTATACTTTACTTTAAACAAGAGGCTCCCTTGAATTAAAGACAAAAAAGGAGGTTCGAAATATTAATATTTCCATATATGGAAGTCACAAGTGGGGATTAAATAATGATTTGGAACTCATAGTACAGCTCATGTATCTACCATATCAGAATAAACCACAAATTTGCTTAGCTTGACTAATGCAGCAGCTTTTTATCAAACGTAATATTTTCTGGCTAACACTGAGATATTAGTCTCATGCCTGGAATAGGGTACCTATATAAAAATTTTAACAGAAAACTCATGTTTATAGTAGGGCAATGATGTTCTGAAATTTCAGTATGAAAATGAATACTCTAGCAGAAAAACAACAACTCTTATGATTATATTGAAATGTTTATTAGTAGTAAGCCAGTTTTTCAAGTAAAGTTGGATATTCAGCAAGTGGTCTTTACCAGCTGAAAAAGTAGTACCCCAATGCAGGTAACACTTTTAAGATGAGTTAGCCAACTTTTGAACCTGATTTTTTATGGTAGCTCTGTTTTTTTGCATTTATGGTTAATCTTTACCAAATTTGGAAATGCATTTTGTTTTCATGAATTTGTATAATATCAGTTCAATAAAATTATTATATTGACTGTTTATGATGAGCATATCTATATTCAAGTAACCTAAAGCAAGTAATACTCCTGCATAAAGGATAGTTTTCAAGTTACAACACATTTTTAAGTATGTGGTTAGGACTTGAAAATAGTCATTTTCCATACATTGCCTCTTATATATGAAAAAATGAATATTTTTTTTATTTTTTGTTTTTCTTTCAAATAAATAGCTAAAGTGAGTTGCCATATAACTGTGTGGTTGATTTAAACACAGAAATGTCACAAAAGTCAACAGCCAATTTTTCAGTGGACTTTTTTTCAGATTCTAATGCGGAAAGAAAAATAACGGTCTTTTTTATATAAAAACTGAATTTTTTCAAAAAGTATCTAAAGCAGACAGTTGTTATTATAATATTTATACCAACAAACTATTTTCCTTGCATCATAGCTCTCTGTTTTAAAGGAAAAGTCCTTTTCCTGTCATATTGAGGTCCTTTTGTATCTGCCTGGGGTACCAAAATGGCTTAAAATCTGTATTTTCTGCATATGAAAAGCTATATTTTTTTAAAACTATGATATTGGTATAATTTGTTTTGGATTTATTATAATTGAAATGACCATATCTATAGTTTAAAACAGTTGGTTGTACCAGTCATTATACTTTACTTTAAACAAGAGGCTCCCTTGAGTTAAAGACAAAAAAGGAGGTTCGAAATATTAATATTTCCATATATGGAAGTCACAAGTGGGGATTAAATAATGATTTGGAACTCATAGTACAGCTCATGTATCTACCAACCACAAATTTGCTTAGCTTGATTAATGCAGCAGCTTTTTATCAAACGTAATATTTTCTGGCTAACACTGAGATATTAGTCTCATGCCTGGAATAGGGTACCAATATGAAAATTTTAATAGAAAACTCATGTTTATAGCAGGGCAATGATGTTCTGAATTTTCAGTATGAAAATGAATACTCTAGCAGCGAAACAACAACTTTTATGATTATATTGAAATGTTTATTAGAAGTAAGCCAGTTTTTCAAATAAAGTTAGATATTCGGCAAGTGGTCTTTACCAGCTGAAAAAGTAGTACCCAATGCAGGTAACACTTTTAAGATGAATTAGCCAACTTTTAAACCTGATTTTTTATGGTAGCTCTGGTTTTTTGCATTTATGGTTAATCTTTACCAAATTTGGAAATGCATTTTGTTTTCATGAATTTGTATAATATCAGTTCAATAAAATTATTATCTTGACTGTTTATGATGAGCATATCTATATTCATGTAACCTAAAGCAAGTAATACTCCTGCATAAAGGATAGTTTTCAAGTTACAACACATTTTTAAGTATGTGGTTAGGACTTGAAAATAGTCATTTTCCATACATTGCCTCTTATATATGAAAAAATGAATATTTTTTTTTATTTTTTGTTTTTCTTTCAAATAAATAGCTAAAGTGAGTTGCCATATAACTGTGTGGTTGATTTAAACACAGAAATGTCACAAAAGTCAACAGCCAATTTTTCAGTGGACTTTTTTTCAGATTCTAATGCGGAAAGAAAAATAACGGTCTTTTTTCATATAAAAACTGATTTTTTTCAAAAAGTATCTAAAGCAGACAGTTGTTATTATAATATTTATACCAACAAACTATTTTCCTTGCATCATAGCTCTCTGTTTTAAAGAAAAAGTCCTTTTCCTGTCATATTGAGGTCCTTTTGTATCTGCCTGGGGTACCAAAATGGCTTAAAATCTGTATTTTCTGCATATGAAAAGCTATATTTTTTTAAAACTATGATATTGGTATAATTTTTTTTGGATTTATTATAATTGAAATGACCATATCTATAGTTTAAAACAGTTGGTTGTACCAGTCATTATACTTTACTTTAAACAAGAGGCTCCCTTGAGTTAAAGACAAAAAAGGAGGTTCGAATATTAATATTTCCATATATGGAAGTCACAAGTGGGGATTAAATAATGATTTGGAACTCATAGTACAGCTCATGTATCTACCATGTCAGAATAAACCACAAATTTGCTTAGCTTGACTAATGCAGCAGCTTTTTATCAAACGTAATATTTTCTGGCTAACACTGAGATATTAGTCTCATGCCTGGAATAGGGTACCTATATAAAAATTTTAACAGAAAACTCATGTTTATAGCAGGGCAATGATGTTCTGAATTTTCAGTATGAAAATGAATACTCTAGCAGAAAAACAACAACTTTTATGATTATATTGAAATGTTTATTAGTAATAGGTACCAGTATCGTATTGCATATCCCTGAGCAGGTGTACGTCAAAAGATGGATGCTATAAAAATATAGTGCATTTTCTTTTTGCCTCTCTACAAACTAATATTTTGTCAAAAGATATGAACAATGACTTATAAAATAGAGCAAACATCACACTGTAAGATGAAGAACTTTTTTAAAAGAAAATCTAACATAATATCATAAAAATGTTCCACTGAAAAGGTTGGTTTGGTGAGTGCAAAACGAAAGTGAAAGTAGGGAAAATGGCTATTTATATTTCGAGACTACTTTTCTGTCCGATCTTCGTGGACTCACCCTATTTTCTTTGCGGGAAATTATTTTTTCACATGTCCTTAGAAATGCTACATAAGTGAAAGTTTTATTGAATCAATTTACATATTTTTTTAAAAATCCTAAAAATATGCACTTCACTATAGAAGTCTATTGGAAAATTAATACGATACTGAGACCTAGTAAGCCAGTTTTTCAAGTAAAGTTGGACATTCAGCAAGTGGTCTTTACCAGCTGAAAAAGTAGTACCCCAATGCAGATAACACTTTTAAGATGAATTAGCCAACTTTTGAACCTGATTTTTTATGGTAGCTCTGGTTTTTTGCATTTATGGTTAATCTTTACCAAATTTGGAAATGCATTTTGTTTTCATGAATTTGTATAATATCAGTTCAATAAAATTATTATGTTGACTGTTTATGATGAGCATATCTATATTCAAGTAACCTAAAGCAAGTAATACTCCTGCATAAAGGATAGTTTTCAAGTTACAACACATTTTTAAGTATGTGGTTAGGACTTGAAAATAGTCATTTTCCATACATTGCCTCTTATATATGAAAAAATGAATATTTTTTTTATTTTTTGTTTTTCTTTCAAATAAATAGCTAAAGTGAGTTGCCATATAACTGTGTGGTTGATTTAAACACAGAAATGTCACAAAAGTCAACAGCCAATTTTTCAGTGGACTTTTTTTAGTTGTTCAAATGGACAGATTCTAATGCGGCAAGAAAAATAAAGGTGTTTTTTCATATAAAAACAGAATTTTTTCAAAACGTATCTAAAGCAGACAGTTGTTATTATAATATTTATACCACAAAACTATTTTTCTTGCATCATAGCTATCTGTTTTAAAGAAAAAGTCCTTTTCCTGTCATATTGAGGTCCTTTTGTATCTGCCTGGGGTACCAAAATGGCTTAAAATCTGTACTTTCTGCATATGAAAAGCTATATTTTTTTAAAACTATGATATTGGTATAATTTGTTTTGGATTTATTATAATTGAAATGACCATATCTATAGTTTAAAACAGTTGGTTGTACCAGTCATTATACTTTACTTTAAACAAGAGGCTCCCTTGAATTAAAGACAAAAAAGGAGGTTCGAAATATTAATATTTCCATATATGGAAGTCACAAGTGGGGATTAAATAATGATTTGGAACTCATAGTACAGCTCATGTATCTACCATATCAGAATAAACCACAAATTTGCTTAGCTTGACTAATGCAGCAGCTTTTTATCAAACGTAATATTTTCTGGCTAACACTGAGATATTAGTCTCATGCCTGGAATAGGGTACCTATATAAAAATTTTAACAGAAAACTCATGTTTATAGTAGGGCAATGATGTTCTGAAATTTCAGTATGAAAATGAATACTCTAGCAGAAAAACAACAACTCTTATGATTATATTGAAATGTTTATTAGTAGTAAGCCAGTTTTTCAAGTAAAGTTGGATATTCAGCAAGTGGTCTTTACCAGCTGAAAAAGTAGTACCCCAATGCAGGTAACACTTTTAAGATGAGTTAGCCAACTTTTGAACCTGATTTTTTATGGTAGCTCTGTTTTTTTGCATTTATGGTTAATCTTTACCAAATTTGGAAATGCATTTTGTTTTCATGAATTTGTATAATATCAGTTCAATAAAATTATTATATTGACTGTTTATGATGAGCATATCTATATTCAAGTAACCTAAAGCAAGTAATACTCCTGCATAAAGGATAGTTTTCAAGTTACAACACATTTTTAAGTATGTGGTTAGGACTTGAAAATAGTCATTTTCCATACATTGCCTCTTATATATGAAAAAATGAATATTTTTTTTATTTTTTGTTTTTCTTTCAAATAAATAGCTAAAGTGAGTTGCCATATAACTGTGTGGTTGATTTAAACACAGAAATGTCACAAAAGTCAACAGCCAATTTTTCAGTGGACTTTTTTTCAGATTCTAATGCGGAAAGAAAAATAACGGTCTTTTTTATATAAAAACTGAATTTTTTCAAAAAGTATCTAAAGCAGACAGTTGTTATTATAATATTTATACCAACAAACTATTTTCCTTGCATCATAGCTCTCTGTTTTAAAGGAAAAGTCCTTTTCCTGTCATATTGAGGTCCTTTTGTATCTGCCTGGGGTACCAAAATGGCTTAAAATCTGTATTTTCTGCATATGAAAAGCTATATTTTTTTAAAACTATGATATTGGTATAATTTGTTTTGGATTTATTATAATTGAAATGACCATATCTATAGTTTAAAACAGTTGGTTGTACCAGTCATTATACTTTACTTTAAACAAGAGGCTCCCTTGAGTTAAAGACAAAAAAGGAGGTTCGAAATATTAATATTTCCATATATGGAAGTCACAAGTGGGGATTAAATAATGATTTGGAACTCATAGTACAGCTCATGTATCTACCAACCACAAATTTGCTTAGCTTGATTAATGCAGCAGCTTTTTATCAAACGTAATATTTTCTGGCTAACACTGAGATATTAGTCTCATGCCTGGAATAGGGTACCAATATGAAAATTTTAATAGAAAACTCATGTTTATAGCAGGGCAATGATGTTCTGAATTTTCAGTATGAAAATGAATACTCTAGCAGCGAAACAACAACTTTTATGATTATATTGAAATGTTTATTAGAAGTAAGCCAGTTTTTCAAATAAAGTTAGATATTCGGCAAGTGGTCTTTACCAGCTGAAAAAGTAGTACCCAATGCAGGTAACACTTTTAAGATGAATTAGCCAACTTTTAAACCTGATTTTTTATGGTAGCTCTGGTTTTTTGCATTTATGGTTAATCTTTACCAAATTTGGAAATGCATTTTGTTTTCATGAATTTGTATAATATCAGTTCAATAAAATTATTATCTTGACTGTTTATGATGAGCATATCTATATTCATGTAACCTAAAGCAAGTAATACTCCTGCATAAAGGATAGTTTTCAAGTTACAACACATTTTTAAGTATGTGGTTAGGACTTGAAAATAGTCATTTTCCATACATTGCCTCTTATATATGAAAAAATGAATATTTTTTTTTATTTTTTGTTTTTCTTTCAAATAAATAGCTAAAGTGAGTTGCCATATAACTGTGTGGTTGATTTAAACACAGAAATGTCACAAAAGTCAACAGCCAATTTTTCAGTGGACTTTTTTTCAGATTCTAATGCGGAAAGAAAAATAACGGTCTTTTTTCATATAAAAACTGATTTTTTTCAAAAAGTATCTAAAGCAGACAGTTGTTATTATAATATTTATACCAACAAACTATTTTCCTTGCATCATAGCTCTCTGTTTTAAAGAAAAAGTCCTTTTCCTGTCATATTGAGGTCCTTTTGTATCTGCCTGGGGTACCAAAATGGCTTAAAATCTGTATTTTCTGCATATGAAAAGCTATATTTTTTTAAAACTATGATATTGGTATAATTTTTTTTGGATTTATTATAATTGAAATGACCATATCTATAGTTTAAAACAGTTGGTTGTACCAGTCATTATACTTTACTTTAAACAAGAGGCTCCCTTGAGTTAAAGACAAAAAAGGAGGTTCGAATATTAATATTTCCATATATGGAAGTCACAAGTGGGGATTAAATAATGATTTGGAACTCATAGTACAGCTCATGTATCTACCATGTCAGAATAAACCACAAATTTGCTTAGCTTGACTAATGCAGCAGCTTTTTATCAAACGTAATATTTTCTGGCTAACACTGAGATATTAGTCTCATGCCTGGAATAGGGTACCTATATAAAAATTTTAACAGAAAACTCATGTTTATAGCAGGGCAATGATGTTCTGAATTTTCAGTATGAAAATGAATACTCTAGCAGAAAAACAACAACTTTTATGATTATATTGAAATGTTTATTAGTAATAGGTACCAGTATCGTATTGCATATCCCTGAGCAGGTGTACGTCAAAAGATGGATGCTATAAAAATATAGTGCATTTTCTTTTTGCCTCTCTACAAACTAATATTTTGTCAAAAGATATGAACAATGACTTATAAAATAGAGCAAACATCACACTGTAAGATGAAGAACTTTTTTAAAAGAAAATCTAACATAATATCATAAAAATGTTCCACTGAAAAGGTTGGTTTGGTGAGTGCAAAACGAAAGTGAAAGTAGGGAAAATGGCTATTTATAGTTCGAGACTACTTTTCTGTCCGATCTTCGTGGACTCACCCTATTTTCTTTGCGGGAAATTATTTTTTCACATGTCCTTAGAAATGCTACATAAGTGAAAGTTTTATTGAATCAATTTACATATTTTTTTAAAAATCCTAAAAATATGCACTTCACTATAGAAGTCTATGGGAAAATTAATACGATACTGAGACCTCAACACTTATCTCGCTGCTAGGACGAGGTCATAGCGGGGAATGAACCGTATACAAAATCGTCTTGTGTCATGCGTGATTTCGGCACCCCGTTTCGCCACTGACTGACAATACATATCCGAGGTTTCCTTTGTAATTATCCTTTCGTATAACACTTGTTGTTTTATCGATGCAGGAACGCACAAGATGAGCATTCCAGTAACGTAGTAAATAGTTGTACAAAAAGTTATTTCATAGCTAGCGAAGGAGTTAAATTTAGGTAAACGCTATATATAATATAAATCCTTGGGCTAACGAATGAAACTGCACTTCCTCGAGACTTTAATACCCAGAATACTAAGATGCTGGCATTTCCGTTCGTCCATAGGATGGTGCCATATCAGAAAATAACTTCCATGCAAGCGAACCTCTTTCACGGGCTGCAGTAATTCAGTAGTGTAATTTAAATTAAAGCATGGACTGTAAAATCATTGGTGACAGTTACACGCATAGACCTGTAATTAATTTTAACTCCCTGTTACATGTACGGTTTTAATTCGTTAGTAAAATTATAAAAACCTTATATAAATTAAAAGAAAAAAAAACTCATTCACTAGTAAGCAGATCCTTTCAGTAAATATAATTATATACAAGGACTTTTATAATAGCCTATCAAAATCGTTTGGTTGTTATATTCAAACAAGAAGTATTAAAATGATATAATTGGATTAATGTGGATAATTTCATGCAATATTTTGGTGAAAATGAGGAAATATTATACTATGATATGCCCCTTTTTCTAGACCCCCACCCCTTTTAGAACCCACTTTCAAAATCTCGGTTAAGTTTACGTACGACACTACACAGGCCAGGTGACGAATAGAATCGCCCTGAGGTATTTTTTAAAAAATTAATTGTTTTATGGCTTAGACAGATCAGGTGACTCAACGGGTGACAGGATTCAACTGTCCAATATTGCAGTAGAAGATGTTCGTTCCCTTACAGTTCTGATCATCCGCGTGTATATAGTGTACAAAAGTGCGTTTCTGTTATATACAAGAAGCTTTTACAGATGAGATGATGATAATGGTATACTAGTATATTCCAACATTACAGTAAAAATCCTTAATTGTATAATTTCAAAATCGCCTACATACATGTAGGGAAACTGAAGCTCTAAAGTTTGTCATACCTCTGGTTATAGCTACAATTTATATGATATGCATTAAACTGCATTGTACATACGTGTAATAAGATTCACCCATTCTACTTTTCGAAACATTATACGGTGGAATCTATATGTACAATCTATACCTAGTGTACACTGAACATACTATTTTGTACAGTTCATATTGGTTACCAAGTGTCTACACGTTGAAGTTCAATGAAAGTGTACATTGCGCGTTTCTCGATTCAACTTTTGCGCCAACTGGATAAAAAACTAGTTTAATTGTCCCAACATATTTCCCCGTGGTTGAATTGCGCTTAAAAAGACTGGCACTAATTGTGTCAGTCTACCTGTAAAAGGTAGTGATATCAAATATTTCATAAAAATATGAAAATAAAATAGAAGTTAAGAATATATATATCCAAAAAATGCCAAAAAGATGTAATCTACACTTAAATAGATTTACCTTGTATTGGATCTAATATTGAAAAATCTTTTAAATGGACATTAACTCCGCCCGGATAACTTGCCGGTCCCAAGTCTGGATGTCCCTATCATATGTAAAATCAATTTCAATTCTTCCCATGCGCGGTTGAGCCACGGTGCTTCACACGCCATACAGTAAGGACACAACCCATGTCATGCCAAAAACTGTTTTAAAATATAGGAGAGTTCTTCGTGATGTCATCACTTACCTGTGATTTGGAATTGGTTGGCAAAAAATCCCTTGAGTGGCATGGGGCATCAACTTAATATCATCATAACGTTTTCGTTTTTTAAGATAATTGAAAAATTCTTTTGGTTCTCTACACTGCCAATGATACTCTTTTTATCCACTGAATTTTAAAATAAATATTCAGTAATTAGACTATGTGAGCATACAAAATTTAAAATATTTTTTAACGATAATAGAGGTTTACATATAAATATCATTTCAAATTTATTTTTTAAGTAAGAGGGAAAAAATTTACACACAAAATATGAATTATTTTATCTAAATGAAACATTTTACAGAACCAAAATTGGATATAAAATAACAAAGTTACAAAGTTTTGAAAATTGGGATTCTAATCATGAATTTGCTAATTGTTTATTTCGTTGTTTATTTGCCAACCAATTTGACACTTAATGATATGAAAATTAGTGAATATGACATCACTAATGAGATTGGCGAACTCTCCTATAGTGGTCCAATTTCTATTTGAAGACTCCATGAGCGGATCAATGAAATACCAAAAAAATGTCATCCTTAAAGATCTGACAAGAATATCATAACATATCCCTCACGAATAAGCCTATTCAACAGTTTAGTTTACTTATTGGGCGAGTATCGAGCTTTCCGTGCTATGTGTAGAATATTACCGTAAAACAAAGGGTGAGAGACAAACATGAATATTTGTCCATAACAAATGAATGGTTATTAACAAAGTTATCGAAGTGATAAACTCTATATAAGAGTCAAAATGAAAAGTCTGCATAAAATTTAAATGGTATTATCAAAGTACAACCGGAAAGTTTGCAACCATTGCAATGGTCATCGTCACTCGGTACAGGCATTTCCTTTGGACATTGAGGATTAAACCAGGTTTTATGGCGGCTGTCCTTGGTCCCCTTATAAATTGATTTTTTTAATGTGACATTTGTGCATAAGAAATAATCAAACAAATAGTTGCTTCACATATTTTCGATAAAAGTGAATAGAATGTATCATTTTCATGATTTTCTTGGGTAAATTTAGGGTCCTATGTCAGCTCCAATTTTGTAAATATCTTGATCTGCCACACGAAACACATACGAAGCCATATTACGGGATGTATTTATTACCTAGATTATAAGTGCCCCCAGCTAAACCGACCACTTCCTGTATATCGTACTTAATTAACAGTAAAACGGAATATCGAGCTGTTAATACCTGTAGTCATTTTCTCGTAATAAACGAAAATTTAAGTTTTACGGATACATTTTGACGGCAGATTTTGATTTTTTAAATTCATTATGAAGATCAAGTCAAATCAATATCTGTATAAGTTAAGTAAGGCAATCATGCTCACCAGTACAATGTTACAACAAACAACAGTACATATCCCAGTATTCTAACAACTGAACAGAAGATGATATACGTTACAAATGCAAATACACAATCATAATTAAAGTAATTAAGTTAAGACTGTAAATACATGGAAAAGGAACCTACATAAATTACGCATCACCTTGAAATTTCCAGTGATTTTGAAATATATGCATGCACTATATTTTGAAAGAGGAGGGGCTTCTAAAATAATAAGGCTAGACATACTGGCGTCACAACTCGATACAAAATGAAATTCATCCTCCATTGTGCACAAAGCACACTATCTATTTGACATCTCTATACCATAGTAACCCCCAGTTTCAACAAACAAGGAATGTGATGATTATCTTAGTTTACATCTAGTAAGGCATTTTTTGTAATAAGTCCGTTTTGTTAAATATTTTTGCAGACTTGGTACAAATTCAACAACAAATTTGTACAAATAACACTTAGGAGAGCCCTGAAAGGTTCCGTTTAGATCAAATGTTAAGTACCAGTCAACATAAAATTCAGACACTGCTAATGGAAAAGTGATTCATGTTGGATATAAAGTAATTCACGGTGAAGACAAACCTACCAAACAAACGATGCTTCTTTTTCTCTATTTAGCGCAACAAACAAATACAAAACTAAGACTGGTTATGTGGTCAGTAACTGTTTCTAAACAAGAAATAGAATTAAATTGGGTTGGTTTTTGACGTGCTGTCTGATTTTTAGAAAGCCTGATAAAAAATGTACTTGCGATTAAAATACTACGAGTGTGAAATGTGGTGCACGGTAGAACGTTTCCATATGTTGTTACGTTTTTGGTCCGTGGTCAAATCATAACTTGTCACATTACACCATAATTCGTTTCTTTCCCTTGTATTTCCAAACTCATTGAGAAACTCTTCGCATGAGAATAAGCACGCGAGAATAAGAACTATCACTGCTTTCAAAATCTTGGATGCAATTAATATTTTAAACTCGTTCTTTCCAAAATAGAAACAGGTTAGTATCATTCATTCCCGAGTATTCAATATTGTCGTTTACTAAACGGAAATAAACGCGAGTTGAAGGATCAGTCAGTCATAACCATTTTACTGCTACAAGTGGGGCTGCATGTACTGGACAACAACAGCAGGTCTCATTTCCAGATAATGTTTACTAAAGCCATGTAAACATGATGGCTTTTCAAAGGGTATGGTCTGGATTAGACACCCCTTTTTTTTTGTTGGATTTTTTTTTCAATATTTTGCCATTTTTTGGGCAAATGTGGCAGAGTCAAACTTCATAGTTTGCATATTTTAAGCAATGATTTTTTATTTATGTACTGCAATGGTAATTCTTCTACAAGTGATGGAATAAATATTGAGTGAAAAATGTGACTAAAACAGTATAAGCAATGACCATTTTTGAATGCTGGAATAATACATTTTGTATATGTTCCATAAGTTTATCTGTGCACACAGTAAGACAAACTAGATAGAGGTAGGTACTGTCTCACATAAGATACTGTACAAATGTTGTTTTTTTCTTTGTTAAAATGTAGATATGGATAGTTATGGGTACAAATGTAACTTGTTTATGTTGTTAATCTTCTGTATTAACAATTCAGAAAGGCTTTAAATTTGAAATTAACAATATAGATATGATCATTTGAAACCATAATAGATTCAGTGCTTCTAGACCCTAATGTAGTACAGAGTTTTGATTTTAGCATTTTAATTATGAAAATACTAGTTTAGTTTTTCAACCTGTCCATCACACACTGAAGATTGGATGCAAGTTTTCATTAGTGGGAATTGGGGTGTCAGATTTCTTGTGTTTGAAGAGAGATTGTGTTACGATTTGGAAATTGTATATATATGGCATATAAGTTGTACTGATTTCATTTTTTCTTCTCATGGACTTTCATCAGGGGACTTAGTACTGTCATATTTTAAAAAATTGGAATATTTGTTTTTGGCACCACTTTTTGCTCTTATTTCTGAACATTGATAAAAAAAAATGGTGACAGAATTTTGGAAGCCAGTGCAGCCCCTGTTTCATTTACATGTTTATAACTCCATTTTACTGTCTATATACAGAATCTGAAAGTTATCTAATTTTGAAATAATGCATAATGAGTATAATTTTGTTTTGAAGGTGCTCTATGTTGCTCAAGAGAGATTAGAGGATGCATGAAAGGATTCTTAGTAATGACTCGTAAAAGGTGAGTGACGTATAAAGAACTTGCAAAATTAAATATTAAACCAACTATGTCTGAGGAAAGATAAACAAGCTCTAGCTAGATGTTAAGTTCTGGTAAAAATCACTATTACTTGCTATCAGGAGATATCTCTTTTTATATACAGATGCTTTTGTTATATGATTAAGCCAAAAACAAATATCTTTATTGTGTGAAGATTCAACTGCAAATAGAGTTTGTCAAGTCCTATTCTAAAATTATAGTTGAACTGGACCATTATTTTTTAAGCTCTTCTCTTTGCACCACTAACATACCTTGTGTTTCAAAGGTAATCAAGGGAACCAAGGTAATAGCGGCAATCAAAGGAATGTAATTCAGGGACAAAGACCAGACATGGAAAACAGACATACACAACAAAGAACATAAAGTAACTAAAATCATACATACAAAGTAACAAAAGCAAATGAGCAACTCAGAATACACTAAACTTGTTACATTTTTTTGAAAGTTCAAGGACAGCTTTCTCCACAATCTCTTAATTAATTTTGATTAAACTTACCCCCAGCATGTTGGACTTAACATTGAATGTTACTTATGTGCATTACAAGATAACTGCTTTAAGTATGCTTGCAATGAAAATTAATTCAACTAAATTGAAAGGTACCATATGTATTATCATGCAGAATTGTTTTTCACCATTTCAGGGACCAGCCACCTGCTTGTCTCTATGGTGAATGACTAATTCTGTATATGCAAACTTGATAGCTTATCATATCAGGTATACACTGTTCTTCAGAATTTTTGTACTCCTGCTTTTTGAGACGGGACATATTATGGCATACTGGTGTCCGTCCATCTGTTCTTCATACTTTGCACAATAAATCAAAAGTGCTGCCATGAACTTATATAGAAAGCACTTTATCTGTGTGTCTGTTTGTCTGTTCATGTTATCTTTTAGATATCTGATTGCAAGTAATTTCAGCTGTTGATATTATAAATGAACATATATCAAGTACGAAAAAATAAGATCACTGTGATTACAAATAAAATGGTATTGTAAAATATTTTATATATTTTGTTTGCATAAAGATTTTTACTTGTTTTATTCTACAGAGACGAGAAAGGAAGCATGTTTCATGGGTTGAAGCTGACCAAGAAGAAAAAGAAGTGCCAAAAAGCTGATTATGGACCTAAATTTAGACTTCCATTAGAATTTTTATAATTTATTTAAATACTAAGATAAAAGTACTGCTCATATAGCATTCTAAGTTTATATTCTTAACCAGCATATTTATAGTCAGAATGTCTTTGAATATTTTTTTCTATTTCGTTGTTTTACATTTGTGGTTGATAAGTGAATTTTCAAAGTGATTTCATTTCAAAGCTATAAAAGATTAAAAACTTCAAAAACATCCCAAAACAATACAAAAAACCTCTCTCTTTTAGTCATTCAGCTTTTTTATTCATACTGCACAGAAGAAAAATGCACTAAGTGAATATGTAAGGCATACACTCTCTATGACTATCATTGTATTTTAACACAAGATATCCCATGGGAGAAAAAAAATCCCGTGGGACACAAAAAAATCCCATGGGATTCTATGAAAATCCCATGGGATAAAAAAATCCCATGAATTTCAAATTGTAACTACAAATTTATTTTAGTAAATATTGTAAAACAAAATGCATTTTATTAAATCCCATGCAAATCTGCATCCAATGGTTACTCACATGCCATGGTAGGGTGAAGAAAAAGCGGCGCAAGATTTGCAATTCAGTGTTTTGCAAATTTAAATTGTCCTGTGTTCTTGGGGGGAAACAGAAACTTGGAAATATTATTTCAAATAAGTATGACAATGTGAATGATCAATATTTGTGTGTGGAATTAAATGAAAATTCTTTAAAGGACACTAATAAAAAGCTATTAAATCCAGGTGTAAATGAAACATATCCTAAGAGTAAAAACTGTTTTTGTATTAATAATTCTTTAAATGAAAATGCGAATTCTTCAAACAACTATATATTATCAGATCATAATGATGTAGTAAACGCTGAAGAAAAATATAATAAATGTATTTTTGATTTTTATCAGGCTTTATTTAGAACAAAATCTGATTATATGACATGTAGTTCGCGGATTGAGGAAAATTTACATGATTATTTTCTAGTTCTAAATGAAGTATGTGAATATTATAATGTTACATATGAATTTTATGTTAGTAATCTCAATAGTAATAACACAGAACCTGTGGAGGACACAAGTCACGAAAGTGTTAATTTAAATAGTTCTAATTGTACTGAATGTAATAGTGTTACTGATAGTACATGTATTAGTAGTAGTGTGGATAGACCTTTTAATAGAAATTTGAGTTTAGATCCTGTAAATTATGTCTGTTTGATTTGCTGTGGTATTAGGACCAGACTTAACTATCCGGAATTTGGTAATATGATACGAAAACACGATATTATTTGTTTATTAGAGACTAAAACCGATGACCTGGACTCAATAGATTTTTCTGGGTATCAATTCAAAATGAACAATAGGAAAAATATTTCAAATAGGCGGTCTGGTTGTATTATGGTTGGTTACAAGAATGAGCTGTCTAATTTGATAGAATTTAAAAACACTGACTGTAAATTTGTACTCTGGTTTAAGTGTGATGGTAAATAATTTCAGTTAGATCAACCGGTAATAGTTGGAGTTGTTTATATACCCCCAGAATACACCAAATACACTTCTGATGAAGCTTTTACTGAAATTGAAAGAGAGTATCCTTTCAAAACTCTACGGAATATTTCTGCCTTTTAGGGGAATTTAATGCTAGAACAGGTACAGACGCTGATTTTGTCGAATTAAATGAAAGATAGCACGGGGATAATAATATTACAGAATTTGTTGATAATGATAATAGATGTATTAAAATCTGTGTCGATCCCTGTACACAGAAAGAGTATGGACAGTGGCAAAAACCGGTACGGTGGCCTTTTGCTAAATCTATGTAAGAGTAATAAATTGTTTATTGTTAACGGTAGAGTAGGCGGTGATAAAGATATTGGGAAATTTACTTGTAGAGAATCTAGCGAAGTAGATTATTGTATAAGTTCTGCACATTTATTTAGATCAATTGTATATTTTGATATACTGGAGTCTAGTAAATTACTGTCGGACGTTCATTCGCCTCTTTCTTTGTCTCTCCTTGGTGAAAATGGCTCTATACAAATAATAAATCATGAAAATATTGGTAATGCTACAGTCAAGGATGACTTTAAAATAAAAAAAAAGGACCCTTTGAAGTGTGGAGAATTTTTCAACAATATTGATAGTGTAAAAGTAAGAGAATTAGAATCAAATCTAAGTGTAGTGAATGATAATGTAGATGTAATAAATCAAATGTCAGTTGATGCTTTGTTAGATGAGTTATGTGGTATTTTTATCTCATCTGGAAAGGTTACTTTTGGTACAACACCCATAAGAAGTAGTAAAAGTACCCAAGAAAAACATAAGAGGGATAATAAACCATGGTTCGACGTGGATTGTAAATTTGCCCGTAAGAATTTTCGTAAACTTAAGAGAAAATTTAAGACTAATAGGTCTCGTAGTAATTATAATAATATGAAACAAGCAGAAGCACGTTATAAAAAGACTCTGGATGAAAAATATAAGTTGTATTGTAAAAATTTATCAAAAAATATTAATGATATGAAGTCTAACAATTCGGAAGAATTCTGGAGGTTTTTGAAAAATTCTAAAAAGAAATGTCAACCAAATATTGACATTTCAAAACTTTATGAATTCTTCAAAAATTTGAATACCGCTCCTCAATATGATGACAGAGATGAATTACCCGATATCGATATTCCTGATGTAGATCGTATTAATAACGACCTTAATTCATATATTATACGAGACGAAATTTACAATTGTATTAGAAAACTTAAAAATGACAAGGCTTGTGGAGAAGACCACATTGTTAATGAATATATTAAATCCACATCGGACCAGTTTATTGGAATATATGA
This sequence comes from Perna viridis, assembly GCA_037379345.1. Taxonomy (NCBI): domain Eukaryota; kingdom Metazoa; phylum Mollusca; class Bivalvia; order Mytilida; family Mytilidae; genus Perna; species Perna viridis. Next base: position 351,411 of record CM074524.1, on the reverse strand, counting down.
AAAACTTTTCAATATTATATTTGACACAGGACTGATCCCAAAAAGTTGGGTTATTGGAACCATAAAACCTATTTATAAAAATAAGGGTGATTTCAATGACCCGAAGAATTACAGACCAATCACTATTGTTAGTTGTCTGGGAAGACTTTTCACTTCCGTTTTGTGTAATACACTAAATGAATTTTCAAATGAGTATTGTATTATAAAAGAAAACCAATGTGGATTTCGTCAAAACTATTCAACTCTTGACAGTATATTTACTTTGTATATGTTATTTGAAATTATGAAATGTAAGAAAAAGAAACTGTACTGTGCTTTTATAGATTTTGAAAAGGCCTTCGATACCGTGTAGAGAGAAGGCCTTTTCTACAAGATGTTACTTAATAATATTCATGGATAAATGTACAATGTGATTCTAAGCATGTATAGTAGTATAAAATCTTGTATTTCAGATAATAATTTTAAATCAGATTACTTTCCTTGTGAAAATGGCGTCAGACAGAGAGAAAATTTGTCTCCTTTTCTATTCTCCATTTTTCTAAATGACTTGGAAGATTATTTAATCAGTAAAAATATTGTTGGATTAAATATCATTACTGAAAACATAGAACATGAATTAGATACATACATTAAAATTTTCATTATGTTATATGCTGACGATACCGTTCTATTAGCAGAGACGCCCACAGATCTCCAAGACCAACTCAATTACTTCTATGAATATTGTACTAAATGGAAATTAAAGATTAATGTAGGTAAAACAAAAGTCATGATATTTGGTATGGGTAGAATTCTACCAAACATTAACTTTAGCTATAATAACATAGAAATAGAAATTGTTAAGGAGTTTAATTATCTTGGCGTCTGGAAACTGGAAATTTTGGACTAAATAAGAAATATCTAGCAGACAAGGCTTTAATAGCTATGTATGAAATTTTAAAATTCGGAAGGACGTATAACCTGTCTGTAAAACTTCAACTTGACTTATTCGATAAAATGATTTTGCCGATATTACTATACGGTTGCGAGATATGGGGGTTTGGTGATAATCAGCTATTAGAGAAAATTCACTTAAAGTTTTGTAAAGTACTTTTGAACTTGAAACAACCAACACCCAGCTTTATGGTATATGGGGAACTAGGCCGACATCCTATTGACATTGATATTAAGGTCAGAACAGTGATGTTTTGGGCTAGATTATTAAACAGTAAACAAGAAAATTTTTCTCGTGTTTTATATAATCTATTATCTTGTCTGAATACAAATCAAAATGTACGAATCAAATGGATTGAAAATGTGAAAAATATATTTAATACTTGTGGTTTTAATCATGTATGGGAAACACAGAATTTTATAAATTAAAACTGGTTGAAATCAATAGTTAAACAAAGGTTAATTGACCAATTTCTACAGGATTGGTATTCTCCTGTTCAAAATTCTCCAAAGTCTACTAATTATCGAATATTTAAAACCGAATTGAAATTTGAGGAATATTTCAATATTTTAGATATCAAAAATGCTATTGTTTTTTGTAGATTTAGAACTACTAATCATAAGCTACCGATCGAAACTGGGAGATGGCAAAATGTAATGCGACAAAACCGTATATGTCTATTATGTAATACTAACAGTATTGGGGATGAATTCCACTACATTTTAGAATGTAATTATTTCTCTGATAAACGCACAGAACATATTTCGAAAACTTTTACTAACAGACCGAATATACTTAATTTTTTTACTTTTTACAAACAAACGAAAACCAGTCCTGTTGAAGCTTTGGAAATTAATTAGATGTACAAACTCATGTGTTTACCCTCCTGGCTAGATATCTGCAGAACCTCTCTCATCCTTTTTGTGTTATTTGTTTGTATATATTGTAAATAGTCTTGTTTGTATTTGTATGTTGTCTCTGTACCAGTGCAATGCATTGGATATGTGAGAAATAAAGATATATAATAGGAAGTTTTCTGTCAATGTTGATAAAACAAAAGTTATGGTGTTTTCTGAGAGAAAATACAAGGATAATGATATATTTAGATTATATGACTCTAATATTGAAATAGTTGATATGCATTCAAATCTAGGTTTACTTTTTAACTATAATGGTAAATTCACTGTAGCCAAAAAAAAAACTTGCAGAGCAAGAACAGAAAGCACTGTTTGCATTACAAAGAAAAATAAGAAATTTTTCCAGTGGATTTACAGTTACATTTATGTGATACATTAGTTTAACCGATATTATTATATGGGTGTGAAATCCGGGGTTTCGAAAATTTGCAAGTTTTGAAACGGGTACATTTAAAATTTTTGAAACAAGTGCTCTCTGTAAGATCAAGTACACCAAACTTCATGGTGTACGGCGAAACTGGAAAGTATCCATTAGAAACTGATGTAAAACTTAGAATGTTAAATTTTTGGATAAAAAATCTGTTAAATGAATCCAAACTGTCTGGTATTATGTATAAATTAATGTACAATATGCATTGTTCTGATATATTTCATTCACAATGGATAGTTTTTATACAATCTATACTAAATAACATAGTCTTATCGTATGTATGGGATAGTCAATCAGTTTTGTATGTATGGGATAGTCAGTCAGGCTTATCGTATGTATGGGATAGTCAGTCAGTTTTGTATGTATGGGAGAGTCTGTCAGTTTTGTATGTATGGGATAGTCAGTCAGTTTTGTATGTATGGGATAGTCAGTCAGGCTTATCGTATGTATGGGATAGTCAGTCAGTTTTGTATGTATGGGATAGTCAGTCAGGCTTATCGTATGTATGGGATAGTCAGTCAGTTTTGTATGTATGGGAGAGTCTGTCAGTTTTGTATGTATGGGAGAGTCAGTCAGTTTTGAGTAAACTGGAAATAAAAACAGTTGTAAAGCAAATATTACAAGATCAGTTTGTACAAAGATGGCATAGTGAAAAAGATAACTCGTCTAGAGGTCAGTTAAATTCACTCTTCAAAAAAGATTTTTGTTGTGAAAAATATTTACTTAAATTAGACAGAGGTCACAGGTTATACATAACAAAACTTAGGTGTTCGAACATAAAATTTCCGATCGAAGTTGGGAGATGGATGGGTATTGTAAGAGAAAACCGTGTTTGTAATTTGAGTCAGATGGGTTTAGTGGGTGATGAATTTCATTATATGTTTATTTGTTGTAATGCAGATATTGTGAGGCGAAGATAATTATATATTCCAAAATACTATTTTACCTATCCATCTTTACCCAAACTTCAAGGAATGATACGATTTTGTAATGTCAAAATATTACGTAATTTATCAGTATATGTTAAAAAAACTTATGAAATACCTTTTAATTATATACTTACCAACTTGGTTCTTGTTTGTATCATTATATTATAAACATTATGAACTACACAAAATATAACATATCTATGCAGTTTCACTACTCTAGTTTTGTTAGGTGTGTTCGATTTGTAAATCTTTGTATTGCATTATATGGTAAATTTTTTACCTAGTTCGCCATTGTAATATATGTTATATGTATTTGCCTCTTGCAACAGTTTATACTGTCAGAGTGAATAAATAAATCTTGAAATCTTGAAAATCTTGGTAGATGAAAGTATGTTGGCATTCGAGGAATAAACCCTGTGTAATGTAATGTATAGTTAATCCCAGCCGAGGGGCGAAATGATTAATTAGAGCAACATTCCACCAGGTTGATTTGCGTAATTACCAAATCTCTCAATTGTCTCAATTTTGAAAGTTCATAGATGATTGTCCCAATGTTGTTCGGGTAAAAAAATTGTTCAATAGACATATTTATTATTACTTATTTAAAAGAATAGAAAAAATAATATTTTGTGTCAATTGTTGCTGACTGGGTAACACCTTTTTTTTATAATAGAAGTACATATACATGTATTTCTATTAATTGTGTGAAATTTATGAAAATGTTTTCGTTGTAAATTTGATGTAATACAGGAAAGAAAATATCGTTACTACTATAAATTGACAAATAATCTTCTTTCTAATCTTATAAATACATGATATTAAATTTGTTTATTTAATAATTTTCTACGATAAGTGCACACTTCATTGTCTATAGAAATACCAACAGAATACTACTTAGTAATCACACATAAATACAATGTTAACCACGACAGTGTTCACTCAGTCGGTCATGGTCAGTTACACATAGGATTGCTGACACGTGCCGCAAATTTTAGCACAAAAGACTACAAATCTATCGATACAAAGACTGACACTAAATTTAGTGTATTTTATGTAATTACTAGGCTTAATAGAAATTAGATACAACAAAAAATATTTATTTTGGCCGAAAAAGAATAACATACATGTACAAGATATCACATAAGGACAAAAGCAGAAATACATGTATACATACAAGTACATACGACAAATTACAAGCTTCTGGCGGGCCACATAATAAAAAATCCACCAAACGAGCAATAAATAAATATAGTAAATAACAAGAATAACATCAAACTGAGGAAGGACAAATCCAAAGATGAGACACTCGATTTCTTGAAAATTAGTCTCCAATCAGAAAGAATAGAACACTTCTTCAACTGCCTCAACTACCCAGGAAATGAGGCGCAAATACTTTCCTGACAGTAGTGACCCTAAAACAGCCACCAAATAGAATCCAAGGGATGAAACACTCCCCTGAGAGTTCTACAAACCTAAGGAATTGAACTCGTAAAGGTTTATGAGCAAATAAATAAATGGATAAGACAAAATGAAAAGAAAAATATAATAAAAAATAAAGATAATATAATAAAACATAAAGATAATATAATAAAACAACATAAAGATAATATAATAAAACATAAAGATAATATAATAAAACATACATCTACATATGATTGATGACATGTTGAAAACGTCTACGAAGCTCATACTGGCCAGCTTCATTAAGGTGGAGCCCACCATCCTTGATAGCAAATAAAGACCCGATAGGAATATTGTAAAAAAAATCTCATAAGAACGAACGAAATGAACACTGTACGAACTACAAAAATTACATAGCTGTGAATTAATAATTTTGGTCTAGGTAAAATAGATGAAAAGAATATACGAATACAACCTGAGGAGGATTTAATCAAAAAAAATAATTCTCGAAAATCTGCTAAAATCTTATCAACAGGATTATTAACAACATCATTAATGCCAAAGTGAACAATGACATGAGAATAATTGGACAAAGAAATCTCTCTATTCTTAATCATATGCTTCTTAGTGTTTATCTTAGCTCCCCTGATAGCAAGTAGATCCATGTAAAAAAATGTGTTCCAAATATTTTCCAATAGAGTCTGTGAAAACCAAAACTCTCTTACAAACAGGATTCAAAACATCTTGGTCTTTCTGTAACTCTAACTGCTTCTTGCTGAGCTCTTCTTTAAGTTTCCGTTTTTCTTTTTCTAACTTTTGCTTTTTTAAGTTATCATCTGTAGCCGTCAACTGTACTAACAATTTTTCGTCAAACCACGCAACAATTTCTAACATGACCAACAACAATATCATTTGAGTAGTGTTCGACTATTCACTGAACTGTAGCGATATATGACAAATCAGGTTTATGGGGTATAACTAGAAAACAACAAACAGACACAAATTGCGTTGCGTAATTACTTGTTCTTGAGATTAAAAACGAACCAATGGTAGTACTTTTACTCCAGAAATATGTCATTTTATTGGTCATAGTGCAACTATTATGTTCTTAGTGCACTAAGACCGGTCTTTGCGGTGTATAGACGGACCGTATTGAATGACATTCAGCAATTAAAATGCTTCGAACTACACACCTTATACTATCAATAGAAAAAAGAACGGATGTGGTAAAACCATAGACCTGTAGTTAATTACAGGTCTATGGTAAGACCGAAGATCTTTATAATATATTTAACTCCTGGGTAACTCGCAAAAAAAAAAATGCACCAGCGTATAACAATTTTACAGGAAAAAGAAATATATATATTTTCAGAGAACACCACAATAAATATCAAAATCCAGGAAAGTGTTAACATCCCTATATCCGTTATTTCACATTTCCAAGCGCTAATCCAAGGACGGACATAAAGTGTGGGATTTGTTTTTTGCATGAAATCTCTTTTTATACACACACCCAAATTTTCTTGTACCGGCATTATTCTATACACGCCCGTTAACCCGAAATCCCGGATCTGCCCGTTCATAGACCAGTAATTAAATTAATGTAATTATATCATAGGTCTCTGGCCCGTTATATTCTAAGAAATTTTCCCAGTCGAATATAACCCTCATACACCCTACATCAGGGGCCAATACATTGATATTAATTTTTTTAAATATTGTCCTAGAGTTGGTGCAACAAAGTTATCTTTTGTGGTAAAATTTGCGAGAAACTAATGTTTCAACCTTAAACCGCCTAAATCTACCCCTGCAACGCATGCTTTACGATTTTTTTTTGGGGGGGGGGGGCACGCCCACCACGCCCCGCCTGAATTCGCCAATGGATTGATAATAAACCTCTAGTCATTTTTGGTCGTCTGTATGCAATCAAACAAACCTAGATTTTAAATATGTCGTACGTAAGCAGAAACAAAAACAAATAAGAAAATTTTACACAGGTGGAATAGACGAGACATGCTCATCTAGTGTCCATGATGCGTTTTCAACATGAAATAGTTTTGTCGCCCTGGTAAACTGACGGCAGCGGTTCAATTGCATATACAGATGGAAGACGAACAACTAGTCGTCCAACGGAACTTTTATCCGGAAGGAATTTTCATGAAACCATGGCTACCGTGGGAAAAATTTAGAATGAAAGAGGTTCAAACTACTACTATGAATACGGTAATACTGAATCTGAATTGATTTTGATGTGCTGGAACTGTATTCCAGTATTTTCTTTCATAAACAACTTTCGAAATTACGAGTTGATATATGTGCATTATCTGAACAGTGGCTCAGCACGTTTCAAGCACACAACATGTACTCGATAATGTAGACTAGAATTATGTATCATACACAAAAAGGCCCCGATGATTCCCAGCTAGCTGATATAGACCAGTTCCAATTTCAATACAAATTTTGGTAGGCTAGTGAGTAATTTAAATAGCTTTCTAGGTACAAATCTGCCCTACATTATACCATTGTGTCCCACTTAACTACTACAGAACACCTGTGTGATCTTTTGGACACCAAATGTCTTATAATTTTGAATAGCTCCAATTATGATGGTGGATGGAAAATTTAAAGGTGAAGGTCATCATACGGATAACGACACAAAATTAAAAGACAGTGTCTAAGAGATCACACAGGTGTTCTGTTGTAGTTAGGTAGGACACATCAGTATAATTTGGAGCAGATTTCTTTAACTAGAGAGCTATTTAAAATACTAACTAGCCTAGCTAGACTTGTATTGAAATTGGAACTGGTTAATTTCAACTAGCTGTAAACCCTTTAGCATACTCTTCAAATTCGAGATCAGGTGAAGCCTTAATCATCTCAAAGGGAATCTACACATTCACGTCTGTTGTCAATAATAGACAATTGAAGTAAATATACCGGGAAGCGAATTCTATGGAATGCCTAAACTGTCTGATGACATACACATTTGTTTACATGTTGTCAACTTTATATTACTTGCTGTGGTTTTATAATTACATGTGGTCATTTTGTATTTACGTTATGTAGGAACATCTTTACATTATGTCGTTTTGTCTTTACGTTCTGCCATTTCGTCTTTACATTCTGTCGTTTTATGATTACGTTATGTCAACATATATTTATATTATGTGGATTTATCTTTACGCGCAGTGGTTTTCTTATAACGTGAGGTCGTTTCATCTTTACGTTATGTCGATCTCTAAATACTTTATGTGCATTTTCTTTTCTTTACGTGCAGTGATTTCTTCTTTACGTGATGTGGTTTCTTCTTTACGTGATGTGGACAAAAATTCCATGATGACGTGTGACCCCGGAACTTTTCGATCCGGTGTAAACTTCAAATCAGTCCGTAAAAGGCAAAATAGACGTCACAACGCCTATTAGAAAAATGCTGAACGAAATACACTTGGGTAGTCTATCCAGTCACCCTAGAGTATTTATTTTATTGTAAAAAAATAGCTTATTTGTTATTTACGTTCAATATCATCACAATTGATACACCTGGGACTCTTTTGATGACTTGTGACGATTTTCGTAGTCAGAACATATTTTTTAATTCCATAAACATTCGACTCTACAAGTTATTGCGTGAATAAATTTAATTTTCTACATTAATAAACCACCAAAATTAATTTTCAAGAAAGAATTTTCAAAAAATGTTAAAAATATTACCCCTACCCCTAGAAAACTGGTCCCAGTATCAAACATAATTTTCATTCATAGCATACCGACATTGTGAAACTCATATTTTATACATTCATAATTAAGATAATGATTTACTCAACATATCTGCTCAATTCAAAACAATACTTTTTTAGTATTTTTGGCTACTTTTTATACCTCGTTGAGACAAAAAAAATTTTGGCTCACCTGTCCAAAGACCATGTGAACTATTGCCATCACTTGGCGTCCGTCGCCGTCCGTCGTCGTTTACAATTATACAAAACTCTTCTCCTCTGAAACTACTCAACCAATTAGAACCAAACTTGGTATGAATGTTTCTTGTGGTATTCTCCATAGAACCGAAATTGGGATTCTTGTTTCGTCGAAAAACATGGCCGCCGTTACTAATAATAGTACATAGAGGTCAGACAATATTTTTTTTGCATATATCCCCAAAACCGTTAGGGTTTGCCAAATTCTTTTTATTGCTGAAATGATCCTTATTATAAGGCTTACTAAAGTATCCAGGGAGAAAACGTTTCCTTGTTAGAGTTATTGCACTTGAAAGGTGAAAAATGATTTTTTTTACAAATTTTAGCCAATATCTTGAAAACTACGATAGATGAAATAAAACTTTAAATTGTTTAAATGATCCTTATGACACGACCTACAAATGTTTGTGGGGATCAAACTTGTTGCATGACTCCTTGTTAAATTTTGTGCCCTTGAAAGACAAAAGAATATGTCTTTAGCAGTTTTCAGCCAATATTTTGAAAACTATAATAGATAGAATGAAACTTTCAATTGATAAGTCCTACCAAAGTGTTCATTGAGTGAAAATTGTTGGACAGCTCCTTGTTAGAGTTGTTGTCCTTGAAAAAAAAAATAACTAGGTGAGCTATTTAGGGTCCATGGAGCATCTTTTTTTCTGCAAAACGAAGTAAATTCACATATGTATGTATCAATATGCTGTAAAATAACTAACTAACTAACTCTGTAAAATATCATAGAAGGTTTACAACCTTGAAGTGCCGTAGTCAGTGAGCTAAAAATAAAACAGAAATTCCCCTACATTTCTTTAAAAAAAATAGGTCTTCATGCAAAACTGTAGTTCTATAATATAAAACATTGCATTTTATGTTTATCTTTCATGTTTTTTTACAAGAATAGGCCTGCAGCAGCGCTAAGCTTGTCGTAAAAGGCGACTAAATAGTGCTCAGAACCCTAGCCGGGGGCTAGGGCGCTCTGCCCACAGAGCAACTGGGATGTGTGCCCCAGGTGGTGGAATGGGGTACCCCTGGCGTGTTACATGCTGGGGTTGTCAGGCTATAATACGGAAAACCTGACCCAAACCATAGTGGTGCACCGTGTTGGGAAAGATGCCACGTTCCTCGCACGTTAAAGAACCCTACTGTGGTATTCCCGGAGTAGGAACCATCGGGCTACGCCACAGGAGGCTAAATTGCCCGACGCTACCCACCTCTCCCCATTTTCATTGGCAATCAAAATTTGTCGACCCCATTTCCTTGTGTCCCACCCCTTTTCCATTTCATCATTTCATGTTCATCGTCTGAATATAGCTGAAATATTACTGCTCGGACGTTAAACCCCAACAAACAAACAAACAAACAAACTATAAACAAAAAATGAAAATATCCGATGAAAACATGAAAGATAAACATAAAATGCGTGGTTTTATGCTATAGAACTAGCAAAACTAAAAAAAAATTAAATTCAGTACATTGCAGTGGCCATTAAAGCTGCATTAGCTGTCATTTTCGTAAATTTTTGTTTCTGTTGAAATATACCTTAACTTTGAATTATTTCTACTAAACTGTACTTTTCCTGTATAACTTCATTTGATATCCACAAATAAAATGCATTAAATACATGGAATAGGTGTCTATATATTTATTGTCTTGCAAGACAAAAAATCTGTATTCATGTGACTTCGTGTGACCTTAATCCGCGCATGTGCTGTAAGAGTTGCCTCTCTCATAACAAATCTGATTGCAAAGTTAAAGTGGTTTTTCAATGGTAAGGAAGACCGACGGACTCAAGCAGTAAAAGAAAAAAGTTTGAATATATAACGCAAGGATCCTTTTGAAATTTACCTATTGTGACATAATGTGGCTCAAATATGGTCATTTTTTATTTGAAAACTAATCAAGAAGTAGATAAAATGAAATGAAAACATGACACATGCTTACCTGTGTATCCCTTATTGTTATTTTTTTTACAAATGTTAAAGTATTTTTAACCCAGGTGAATGTCTTGTTGGCGATCTTAGTAAGTAATGGCCAAAAATAATGAGATCAGAGCTATCGATCTTCTCTGATATTAAAAATGTTGTTTTCACCATATTTTGTAGGTATTATTAACATTTATTGCTTCAATTGCATTACTACTAACTTATTTCATTGAATCAACAAAATTCAGTTCTAAGAATCAAAACTGGACAAATTTGGCAGCTAATGCACCTTTAATTATGCTATACAAGTAAAGAAAGTGTAATTTACGTCTTAAAATAGGTTCACTATTGTAGATTTGACTTTTTCCACAGTGATATTACACAAATGCACAAAAAATTGTTTAGTCTTGAGCACCATTTTTGTGTACATTCTAGAAGCTCAGTTTTATAATAAGTACAACATAAAGAGAGATTTTTTCTAACAAAACTAAAAGCATTCATTCTGTTCAACCAATATAATATTTTAACAAATTTACAATCTTATAGACAATGAGTGGTTTTAGTGGGGAACATGGCTTTAATAGAAGTATATCAATGTTGTTGGGGAAAAACAGCTAATTGGCCCGAAAAAACATCCCTTTTCGACTTAATTTATCAATTTAACATTAAAAGATTAACAAAACAACAAAAACTAGTATGTCAATTGTTTGTTAAACAATTGAAAGGTCTTTCCTTTGAATACTTTCTCTTTGTAAAATACACATTAAAACATCTACAACAGTTTGACTTTTTGCACTTGGTGACCTTGTCAAATGCAATTGTCGATGTTCCCATCATGACTTTTGTAATGTCAACTCGACAACCTTTCATTAGATATACAACAACCCTACTTTCTGAGAACTTTTGAATTTTGCACTCATTAACCCCAACTGGGTTCTTTTTCTATATAAATAAATTGAAATTTGAGATGTACACATTATGACCTCACCAAGTCATTTATTTCGAGACAAAACATTGATATTTCAGATGTAGCTTTAAGACCTTTCATTTGATATGCAACAACCTTACCCTCTAAGAACTTTAAATTTTTGCACTTAATGACCCTACTATTTTAACATGTATTACTTACCATGGTTGAAACTTTCATTTTCGATATGTGCTCATTTAGACTTTCAAAATGATATGTCACATGACCCCCTTTGACAAAGTTGAAAAAATGATGCAATATCAAATCAATAAATAGGTATTGATGAAATATATGAAACCATTGGAAAATATGAAAATTTGAAGTTGTTGTAGTATCATTGGTTTTTTATATTGGTTCTTGGTATTTTATGAAACAGTTGTACTTGTGCAGATCTTTCATTCTGTAGAATGACCATTTGTGTGTCTGCTGTGGATTTTAAAATATGTACCCCCCGCTCTTAAAACTTAAAATTTCAATAGATCTAAAACTAGACAAGATGTGTCAAATCAGAAAACTGCATGATAATTTCCAGAACATATACAACAAAATTACAAAATAATTTGGGCAATATTGGAGCCCATTTTGAGCCCAATGATTATTAAAATATGATGCAATAACAAACTCCAGAACCGGAAGTCCTAGAGACATGAAACTACCACCATACATCTTAGGATTACCCGACCTTAAAAAAAAACTTACAAGGGCAAGGTCACAAACCAGATTCTTCAAATCATTTAAATTGTCATAACATTTGAACAGACGGTCTGACCGTTGAAATTTTGTCTCAAAATGTAGGGCTTATCGAGAGGTTCATTTCATATGCTGTATGTATGCACTTATTTCTTACTGTTTTCTCAATATCAAGGCCTGTAGTTTGCAGTGAGAAGTCTTTCTAGCATTATGAACTTTGACATAAGGGAGATAACTTCTATATATATAATTTATTCTGATAAAACCAATGTAATACAAAGTTGTGCAGTTGCGGAGGGAAATACAATCATAGTTTTTAGAGGCTAGAGAGAATCCAGAGTGTCATTTATAATTCTAATGAATTTGCACAATTTTCTTAGTTTGAATTGCTGTTGTTTATTCATAACAGCACTTAATTTTAAAATATTACAGTTAGATATGATTTCTTTATCAATGTAAAGCTTTCTATCGTTTCGAAAATTTGGACATTCCATCAGGTAATGGTATTCATCACCAATGGCCTCTGCATACAGGGCATGTTCCTTGATTACGCTCTATATTTTGCCATCTGCTGCTTTCTATTGATAGTTTGTGGTTCGTTGTCCTAAACTTCGAAAATGTAATAAATCTTTGTCATTTAGTATGTTAAAATATTGTTCGTAGTTATGTGAATTCTTGAATAACCGATAGTTAATAGTTTTTGGTGAATTGTTGATGTTTCCTGCCCATTTCTGCTTATACTGGTCCTCTAGTCTTTGTTTTATTACGTGTTTTATATTAGTTGTATTTTGAAAAGTCCAAAGATACGAAAATCCACAAATATCAAGAATATTTTTCATCTTGTCTAGAAGTCGGGATCTAAATGTAGATATTTGTGTTAATCTAAATAGGTATTTAAATATAATTGAAGCAATTTTCTTTTCTTTTCCTTTTATCAGTTTTGTCCAAAACGACATCATTTTGGTTTGTATGTCTATGTATAACGAAAAACAACCCAATTCTCCATAAATCACATCATTCTGAGTCGATGATTTTAGGTGTAAGAGGATCTTATAAAATTTTAATTGTACTCTTTCCAAAATGTCAATATTTTCAAATCCCCATATTTCATATCCATATAGTAATAAACACAAGACAATTTAAATTTGCAAAACACTGAATTGCAAATCTTGCACTGCTTTTTCTTCAACCTACCATGTCATGTGAGTAACCATTGGATGCAGATTTGCATGGGATCTAATGAAATGCATTTTATTTTACAATTTTTGATAAAATAAACTTAAAGTTTCAATTTAAAAATCATGGGATTTTTTTATCCCATGGGATTCTTAATTATCCTATGGGATTTTCATAGAATCCCATGGGATTTTTTCCCTCCCATGGGATTATTTTTGTCCCATGGGATTTTTTTTACCCATAGGATTTTTTGTTTGTAAATCAATACAGCTATAAACATGTAAAAATGGGTACATGTGTATGAAGAGATATTATAATAAGATACCAGAAAGTACAAATGTATGTGTAAATTGAATGAAGCTATAGAATTTAAATAATTTTACATCTCTATTATTTATAAGCAAGTAATACCAATGCTTCTCACATTTAGGAAGTATATTTATTATTTTATTAAATTTTATAAGGAATATGCATGTTTTTATGTATTAAATTATTCAACTTACTGAACTTCAAAGTACTGATATACAAACTATAAACTACAAAAAGGTTAGTCTTTCATAACATTTCATAACCATATCCACATTCAACACAAAAGTATCTGTATTTTTTTTTACATTTTATGTCCATTCTTAAACAAAAAGTGTTAAAATGCAAAATCAACTTCATTTAATACATACCCCTTTTGTGTAAAAATTGGGTTGATTTTGTGTAAACTTTTGGCAAAAATGAGCAAATTAACGCCTAAACCTTCTTTCATAATTTCTAAGGATATGAAATAGATGCCCATGCAATTTGACAGGAATTAAATGTCTGAATCAAAGTCTAACTCATCATTTTGAACCTTATATCATGGGCAAGAACCACAGTTCATATAAACTATTCCAATCTGGCTAACATAAACTTAATAAAAACACCTAATATTGTCATGAATGTAAACAGATATAAAATTACTTTAACAGAAAATGAATGCTTGATACACATTACAGCACATCAAACCATAGTAAGGTACAATAATGTAAGTTCAAAGTTTTTCCTGAATCGGCAGACATTTATTAATGATTATTCAAAAAAATTAAAACCTTTTTTGCAATGGTGGGGTTTTGAATAAAATGAATTGATTTCTTCTCATGAATAAACGTGTAACTACATTCCTATTTCCAAATTTACATGTTTGTTGCTTATGTCTAAACCCCTATAGTTTCGTCAAGTTTTACCCTTCTGGGAATGAGGCTGATACATATAAACTATTCCTTGAATGTCAACACTTTAGCTTCAGTGGGAATAATATTAGCAGTCTCAAGTACATGTATGTACATATATCATATTTAGGTAGCAATGATGATTTCTTTACAACTGTACTCCAGTATCACCAAGAAGATTCTCAATTTCTCATTTGATGGTAATAATAGTAAAAGCTCATGTTATGTACTGCACACTTTGTAGTGATGATCTGATCATGATAGTGTTGCTCTTAAATATAATGTGAAAATAAATTCTCCTAAAATTTTGCAGGAATTTCTTGCTGTATACCAGTACCTATTCTGATCATAGAATCCCAACCAATAATGATACCTAAAAAACAGTTAAGAACTAAAATAATAATAAAAAAAAATGCAAACAAAGCACAAAAATGTGATGTAAAGGTCAATGGTAATTAACCCTAGAGCATGTAAAAGGCTATGCATCTTAAAAATGCTTAACAACATGCCAATTATCAAAAACCTACCATGATAGATAATAAAGTAACAACCTAGTGTACACATGATTTGTGTTACTGGCTGACTAATTACTATGAGGGTGATTGGTCAGTTTCAGCAGACAACTTTCAACGCCATGCAAAGCATAATCTGTAGGTCTTCAACTCTTAAAGGTTTCTTACAAATATTTATAACTTATTAATATATTCTGATTTATATGGAACTCATTCATGTATAAAGACAGAACTTAATGTGCTAACTTGAAAAACTAACTACAAGTAATATGCTTCTTGTGCTCAATTAACTAACAGAGTGCATAGCATTAATAACAATTTGAAGTAAACTGATTACCTAAAAAAAACATCAAAATCATGTACAACTAATGCTTTACCATGTATATATAAGAATACCTGTAATTACAAGTTATCACATGTTGCTCTCACTACAGGATCCAAACCCAATCCATCAGGTTGGTCAATGTATTAATAGTCATCTGGTATTATCAGGTTGTCCCTACAATATACAAAGCTAAAAGTACTGCATTGAATCTCTATTGATGCATTTCTTCACATATTTTTTTTTAAATACCTTGAGTGGTTTTGGAGAAGCTGTGCTAACAAGGTTTTCACATTAAAAACCAATCAGTTTAATTATCTCCCTTTATGGGTCTAGTGCATATATTATATCTTTACATAAAGCCTAACTTTCCAATTTTAATAATATAAAAAATTAGATGACTTTTTAATCATTCAAACAGTATGCGTGAAAGTTTCTGATAGTCTGTGAAACGAAAAACAAAATCAAACATCTCCACTACTAAGTGTGCTTTCTATTAAAATGCTCGTCATGAAAGCTTCCTGTGTATTCAAAGCAAAACTGTTTCAGCCTATTGGAAATGTCATCAAGATTATGTTAAAAAATGCATACCTGTGGATGAAAAAAAATGTTTAATTATTTAATAATCACTGAGTATTGCATGTATAAGTACTTACTGCTACAGTAAATGTGTCAAATGATAATCGCCCTTTTTAATTGGTCAATATTCTTCTCTAAGAAATGTGTAAGTGTCTCTCTTTTAAATACAAGTCTTCACTTAAAGTTCTGAAAAAATAAAAATATAGCTAGACAAATTTAGTTTGTACAAGTGTTAAAATGCCAGCCATATGTGTAAAGATTGAGTTAAAGATTGAGTTTATATATTGTTCTGTTGAAAAATTTCTGTTGGTAAAAAAAAAATAAAGACAAATGCCAATCAGCATATTTCAATCTTTGCACACAGCATATCTTATTTTAAGTTCTATTTAAGAACTTTTCAGAACTAACATGCATTAGGAACACATACTAAGCAACAAATCCAGTTAAAACTTTTTGCAGGATTGTCAGGTAGTGCCCGTTTTGTACTATAAGTAAACAAATTGTAAGTCTATTCTACTGACTTAAAACTTGTGACTTATTCTTGTAATTAATGTTCAAATGAGGTTGAATTGATTACAAATACTTTAATTCTTCTTTGACAGATAAGTAGCTATATGCTGGGCAGATCCAGAAATTTGTAAAAACGGCTGGGTGTTCACTTTTTCGCTAAATAAGTATAGCTGAAAAAAACTCCCCATTAATTAACAAGACATATTTTCAAATAGAAATATTGATTTTGCTTGATGGTTAAATATGAATAAAAATATTACACTTGCGAAGCAAAAATTTTCATCCGGGTAACTTTAATCATTAAATATTACAATTACAGTGAACCTAATTCAAAAAAGATTCTTCAGATACAATAAATATTCCCCCTTCAAATGAAATACTAAAAAAAAATCTAATTTTATAATAAGTAAACACCGCACGAGAATTCAGCTGTAGTTCCTAACCTGTGACTGTGGACAGGAGGAGACTGTTTTAGGAGCAGAGTAGTCAGAGCAAATCATGCAGATTTTCTGGAGCAGTGCAACTCCTAACTTACTGTAGTCGGAACTTGACGTATGCATTTATTGCTGTATTGAATTCGTTAGTTTCTGAACGACTGCAGCATCAACACTTATCTTGCTGCTTGGACGAGGTCATAGCGGGGAATGAACCGTATACAAAAGCGTCTTGTGTCATGCGTGATTTCGCCACTGACTGACAATACATATCCGAGGTTTTCTCTGTAATTATCCTTTCGTATAACACTTGTTGTTTTATCGATGCAGGAACGCATAAGATGAGCATTCCAGTAACGTAGTAAATAGTTGTACAAAAAGTTATTTCATAGCTAGCGAAAGAGTTAAATTTAGGTAAATGCTATATAAAATATAAATCATTGGGCTAACGAATGAAACTGCACTTTCTTGATTAAACATAGTACGTGTACATTTTAATACCCAGACTACTAAGATGCTGGCATTTTCGTTCGTCCATAGGATGGTGCCATATCAGAAAATAACTTCCATGCAAGCGAACCTCTTTCACGGGCTGCAGTAATTCGGTTTTGCAATGTAAATTAAAGCATGTACTGTAAAATCATTGGTGACAGTTACACGCATAGACCTGTAATTCATTATAACTCCCTGTTACATGTACGGTTTTAATTCGCTAGTAAAATTATAAAAACCTTACATATATTAAAAGAAAAAAATCATTCACTAGTAAGCAGATCCTTTCAGTAAATATAATTATATACAAGGACTTTTATAATAGCCTATCAAAATCCTTTGGTGTTATATCCAAAAAAGAAGTATTAAAAATGATATAATTGGATTAATGTGGATAATTTCATGCAATATTTTGGTGAAAATGAGGGAATATTATACTATGACATACCCCTTTTTTCTAGACCCCCACCCCTTTTAGAACCCACTAAAGTTTACGTACGACACTACACAGGCCAGATGACGAATAGAATCGCCCTTAGGTAATTTTTAAAAAAAATAATTGTTTTATGGCTCAGACAGAACAGGTGACTCAACAGATGACAGGATTTACCTGTCCAATATTGCAGTATGCAAGATGTTCGTTCCCTTACAGTTCTGATCATCCGTGTGTATATTGTGTACAAAAGTGCGTTCCTGTTATATACAAGAAGCTTTTACAGATGAGATGATGACAAAGGTATACTAGTATATTCCAACATTACAGTAAAAATCCTTAATTGTATACTTTCAAAATAGCCTACATACATGTAGGGAAACTGAAGCTCTAAAGTTTGTCATACCTCTGGTGATAGCTATAATTTATATGATATGCATTAAACTGTATTGTACATACGTTTAATTAGATTCACCCATTCTACTTTTCGAAACACTATACGGTGGAATCTATATGTACAATCTATACCTGGTGTACACTGAACATACTATTTGTACAGTTCATATTGGTTACCAAGTGTCTACACTTTGAAGTTCAAGGAAAGTGTACATTGCGCGTTTTACGATTCAACTTTTGCGCCAAATGGATAAAAACTAGTTTAATTGTCCCAACATATTTCCCCGTGGTTGAATTGTGCTTAAAAAGACTGGCATTGATTGTGTTAGTTTATCTGTAAAAGGTAGTGATATCAAATATTTCATAAAAATATGAAAATAAAATAGAAGTTAAGAATATATATATCCAAAAAATGCCAAAAAGATGTAATCTACACTTAAATAGATTTACCTTGTATCGGATCTAGTATTGAAAAATCTTTTAAATGAACATTAACTCTGCCCGGATAACTCGCCGGTCCCAAGTCTGGATGTCCCTATCATATGTAAAATCAATTTCAATTCTTCCCATGCGCAGCTGAGCCACGGTGATTCACACGTCATACAGTAAGGACACAACCCATGTCATGCCAAAAACTGTTTTGAAATATAGGAGAGTTCTTCGTGATTTGGATTTGGTTGGCAAAAAATCTCTAGAGTGGCATGGGTCATCAACTTTACATCATCATAACGTTTTCGTCCTTTAAGATAATTGAAAAATTCTGTTGGTTCTCTACATTGCCAATAATACTCTTTTTATCCACAGAATTGTAAAATAAATATTCAGTAATTAGACTATGTGAGCATAAAAAATTTAGAATAATTTTAATGATAATAGAGGTTTACATATAAATATCATTTCAAATTTATTTTTTAAGTAAAAGAGTAAAAAATTTACACACAAAATATAAATTATTTGATTTAAATGAAACATTTTACGGAACCAAAATTGGATATAAAATAACAAAGTGATAAAGTTTTGAAAATTGGGATTCTAATCATGAATTTGCTAATTTCGTTGTTCATTTGCCAACCAATTTGACACTTAATGATATGAAAATTAGTGAATATGACATCACTAATGAGATTGGCGAACTCTCCTATAGTGGTCCAATTTCTATTTAAATACTCCATGAGCGAATCAATGAAAAACCAAAAACAATGTCATCCTTAAAGATCTGACAAGAATATCATAACATTATATCCATTACGAATAAGCCTATTCAACAGTTTAGTTTATTTATTGGGCGAGTATCGAGCTTTCTGTGCCATGTGTAGGATATTACCGTAAAACAGAAGGTGAGAGGCATACATGAATATTTGTCCATACCAAATGAATGGTTATTAACAAAGGTATCGAAGTGATAAACTCTATACAAGAGTCAAAATGAAAAGTCTGCATAAAATTTAAATGGTATTATCAAAGTACAACCGGAAAGTTTGCAACCATTGCAATGGTCATCGTGGCTGTCCTTGGTCCCCTTATCAATTGATTTTTTAATGTGACATTTGTGCATAAGAAATAATCAAACAAATAGTTGCTTCGACAAAAGTGAATAGAATGCATCATTTTCATAATTTTTTGGGGTAAATTTAGAGTCCTATGTCAGCTCCTATTTTGTAAATCTCTTGATCTGCCACACGAAACACGTACGAAGCCATATTACGGGATGTATTTGTTACCTAGATTATAAGTGCCCCCAGCTAAACCGACCACTTCCTGTATATTGTACTTAATTAACAGTAAAACGGAATATCGAGCTGTTAAGGCTAGAAACCACTAATTCCACTTCCCATAGGCTTCTATGCTAATTTCACAATATTCAATGGCTTCTCTGGACTTTACCTTAACTTTAACCTGCAGAGGACTATATATCAGCATGATTCTACATATGTCAGCTCACAATCCTCAGAATGGCATGTGGGGTTAGCAGACTTGCAGTGCAGTACTGTTCACTGGAAGTGAAGTGTCTATAAATAGCATGGGAAATCCCAGCGTTTTCACAAGATAGGAGTATATTTAGAAATTATTATGGAGATTAGGCTTCACATCACAAGAAGCAAAATGCACCTATAAAATACACAGAAATGTTTTTCCTTTCAGAAACTGTTTAATTTTTTTAAATGAGATGAGAACGTTTTTCACAGCACTATGAGGAACAGGGGTAATTTCTGCGTAGGACTATTTTTGCGTACGTTCCAAATGCTCATTGGTTGAATTGGTGGTCTGTAACCTTAATACCTGTAGTCATTTTCTCGTAATAAACGAAAATTTGAGTTTTACGTATACATTTTGACTGCAGATTTTGATTTTTTAAGTTAATTGTAAAGATCAATTAAAATCAATTTCTGTATAAGTTAAGTAAGGCAATCATGCTCACCAGTACAATGTTACAACAAACAACAGTACATATTCAAGTATTCTAACAACTGAACAGAAGATATACACGTTACAATTGCAAATACACAATCATAATTAAAGTATTTATAAGTTAAGATTGTAAAATGCATGGAATAGGAACCTACATAAATTACGCATCACCTTGAAATTTCCAGTGATTTTGAAATATATGCATGTACTATATTTTGAAAGAAGAGGGGCTTCTAAAATAATAAGGCTAGACATACTGGCGTCACAACTCGATACAAAATGAAATTCATCCTCGACACTTTTCATTGCGCACAAAGCACACTATCTATTTGACATCTCTATACCATAGTAACCCCCAGTTTCAATAAACAAGGAATGTGATGATTATCTTAGTTTACATCTAGTAAGGCATTTTTTGTAACAAGTCCGTTTTGTTAAATATTTTTGCAGACTTGGTACAAATTCAACAACAAAGTTCTACAAATAACACTTAGGACAGCCCTGAAAGGTTCCGTTTAGATCAAATGTTGAGTACCAGTCAACATAAAATTCAGACACTGCTAATGGAGAAGTGGTTCATGTTGGATAAAAAGTAATTCACGGTGAAGAAAAACCTACCAAACAAACGATGCTTCTGTGCAAATTTCATTTACAATCTACATTTTTGTACATACTTTTTCTCTACTGAGCGCAACAAACAAATAAAAAACTAAGACTGGTTATGTGATCAGTAACTGTTTCTAAACAAGAAGTAAAATTAAATTGGGTTGTTTTTTTGACGTGCTGTCTGATTCTCAGAAAGCCTGATAAAAAAATGTACTTTCGATTAAAATACTAGGAGTGTGAAATGTGGTGCACGATAGAACGTTTCCATGTGTTGTTACCTTTTGGTCCGTGGTCAAATCATAACTTGTCACATTACGCCATAATTCGTTTCTTTCCCCTGTATTTCCAAACTCATTGAGAAACTGGTCTCAGTATCGTATT
This sequence comes from Perna viridis, assembly GCA_037379345.1. NCBI lineage: Eukaryota > Metazoa > Mollusca > Bivalvia > Mytilida > Mytilidae > Perna > Perna viridis. The sequence goes on along the minus strand of CM074524.1, from coordinate 329,801 downwards.
AATTTTCCCATAGACTTCTATAGTGAAGTGCATATTTTTAGGATTTTTAAAAAAATATGTAAATTGATTCAATAAAACTTTCACTTATGTAGCATTTCTAAGAACATGTGAAAAAATAATTTCCCGCAAAGAAAATAGGGTGAGTCTACGAAGATTGGACAGAAAAGTAGTCTTGAACTATAAATAGCCATTTTCCCTACTTTCACTTTCGTTTTGCACTCACCAAACCAACCTTTTCAGTGGAACATTTTTATGATATTATGTTAGATTTTCTTTTAAAAAAGTTCTTCATCTTACAGTGTGATGTTTGCTCTATTTTTTAAGTCATTGTTCATGTCTTTTGACAAAACATTAGTTTGTAGAGAGGCAAAAAGAAAATGCACTATATTTTTATGGCATCCATGTTTTGACGTACACCCGCTCAGGGATATGCAATACGATACTGGTACCAACTCTTCGCATGAGAATAACTTCAAATAAGCACGCGAGGATAAGAACTTTCACTGCATTCAAAATCTTGGATGCAATTAATATTTTAAACTCGTTCTTTCCAAAATAGAAACAGGTTTGTATCATTCATCCCCGAGTACTCCAAGTCAGCTTAGATTGTTTGCGGTTTTTTTAGTTTATTTTTGTAATTACTCGACAGTTCCTTTCAAAAACTTGCCATTTTATTCATGTCGTTCTGTACTACGATTTCCTTACAATTATTTTTCGTTCTTACCTCCGAGATTGAAAAAAAATTATTTTTCCTACTAGAATTTTTCATTGAATGTATTGTTTATCCACCATCTTGTTTCTATGGATATTTTGAAATGTTAACTGCTTTAAGGATGCTTGCAATGAAAATTAATTCAACTAAATTTAAATGTACCATATGTATTATCATGCAGAATTGTTTTTCACCATTTCAGGGACCAGCCACCTGCTTGCCTCTATGGTGAATGACTAATTCAGTATATGCAAACTTGATAGCTAATGCTTTTTGAGAAGGGACATATTATGGCATACTGGTGTCCGTCCATCTGTTCTTCATACTTTGCACAATAAATCAAAAGTGCTGCCACCAACTTATCTAGAAAGCACTTTATCTGCGTGTCTGTCTGTTCATGTTATCTTTTAGATGTCTGATTGCAAGTAATTTCAGCTGTTGATATTAGAAATGAACATATATCAAGTAAGAAAAAATACGATCACTTTAATTACAAATAAAATGATATTGTAAAATATTTTATATATTTTGTTTGCATAAAGATTTTTACTTGTTTTATTCTACAGAGACGAGAAAGGAAGCATGTTTCATGGGTTGAAGCTGACCAAGAAGAAAAAGAAGTGCCAAAAAGCTGATTATGGACCTGAATTTAGACTTCCATTAGAATTAGAACTTCATACATAGCACAAGTTGCTTTGTCCTTGAGTTGCTGTTTGCATTGTTTAAAACTGCCAAATTTACTAAAGGTGATTCCTAAATAATTAAAGTTGTTTAATACTTTGATTTGACCTCCGTTGTAGTAGAAATTTGGATAATTTGTTCTTCCTTTTGAGAAAATAACTATCTTAGTTTTGTTAACATTAACTTTCATCTTCCATGTCTCCCAATAGTTTATAAACTTGTTCAAGGCTTCTTGCAGTTGTTCTGGTGTTTCATGCATTTATTTTAATCATTTGACAAACCAAAATAGTACTAGTACTTTGAAGAGAGAAAGCAAATCTAACAGAACATTTTTACGCAGAATTATTGCTGTTTGAATACATGTATTAGTGTTTATCAGTTTGAATACATGTATTAGTGTTCATCAGTTTTTGAATTTATATTACTTTCATTGAATATCCTGAAGTCATGTTTTGTGTTTCATCAAACTTTGTGAGATGCAATGTAATGAGGAACAGAGAGTTTTTATGTATTCCCTCTGTATGCCTTTTAAGATAAAAAGGAAATGGAACTTTGAATTGTTGGTTTTGTTGTTTTAGGCTCCCATTACATTCTGAAAATTCCAGAAAGTTGTTTATTGTAATTTGTATCTATAACTAAAACAAGTGACTTAAACATATCATTATTCAAATCATGTCTTAAAATTACACTCTTCCAAATAATTTAAAACCACGACTTCATTACTTTACAGGAATTTGTTGTAAACAGGTGACTGTGTTATAACATCTGACACAAACCAGCATCAGATATTGATCAAACCAATTACCTGAAATACAGTGTTTCCAAGGCCAAGCTAATTCCATCACCTGATTGATCTCCACTCATCCACTGTTACAGCTCTATCTTAAACAATTTCAGAGGACACACCAGCTAAAATGATCAAGCCCAGTCATTAACCTGCTAACCATCAAACCCAGCAGGACATTTGTTTGAATGCTTATTAGAATTTATAGTTTATATGTAAAATCCATTTATAGACAGATCACTTATAACAAAATCAAAATGATTCCTTGTTTTGATGTAACCAGTACAACTAATAAATTTCAATGAAAAGGTAAACTTTGAGTTTTAGTGTATAAATACTACAAAAAATACTCTGAAATTTGCTGCTCAGCTCATAAAAATATAAAGTATTGATATACATAATGTAAAAAATTTAAACATCTTTCTTAAAATAAAACTTCTTCTTGAAGCTTGTTACTCTAAAATTTCATTTGAATTTTCCACAAATAGAATTTTTGCAAAAGACATTTTGTTATGGTGCATTTTCTGAAGACCTATTTTTTCCCTTTAACGAAATTCCAAGTTAGGAAATTTCCGCACAGGAAACTAAACGAGATGAAATTTCCTTTAGGAAATTTGTACACAATAACTTTCCTTCAGGAAAAAGTTCTTCCCTAGTTTTTCCTTTAAGGAAATTTAAAGTGATAGAATTTCCTCAAACGAAATTTAAATTTCATATATCTCCTTAAGGAAACACTTTTTCCTAATAGGAAATTTTAAATCGATGCTTATTTTAAAATTTCCTTTGAGAGAAATAGGTTTTAAATGATTACTGCTTAGATGGTCACTATGTAAAAATGTAACTGGTACAGTTTTTACTAGGATGTGGGGTCTTTTGTAATTATCAGTGCTAGTGCACATACATGTAACTAGAAACTTGTATAAAGCGGGGATACTCCCCTTAGGAGTTTTATTAGAACTATCAATTTAAGAATCTTTTTGAAAGATTTCGATGATTCTGTCATAAAAAGTGACACTGTTTGGGAATCTGCTGGTTTGGTCTCTCCACGGATTTTACCGATGCACCATGGATTTTACCACGCATCATCTTGATGTGTCTTTTGCTTCGTTTTCCTATAACATTAGAGTTCCTTCACTGACCTGGTCACGCATCCCCGTGCATCAGCTAACTCCTTCCTTAACTGTATGGCGATCAGGACCGACGAAAAAAACAAAACACAATATGTTTACAATCAAAGCCGTGATAAAACAATAGCAGGTTTCAGGTGAAGTTTTCAGGAGCGTTATAGTGTTGTACATGTACATCGTTGACCACTGTTACACGTATCTACGTATGTTGCTTTTTCCCTCATAACGGCCCATATATATAATGAATCGAGCTAGTTTGATAGACTTTATATGCAAAAGGCGGATATTTTGAGATACATTTGAACTTGGGCAGGGCTTAGCTTTTATTGATGATAGTTAGAGATCTAATAAAATGGAAGGGACAGAAAGTGAGCAGTGTTCACAACTCTAAAAGATCTATACACACTGATTGCGTGTATATGAGTTGTTTAACGGTATTGTTGGGTAATATGGAAACAAAACAAAATGTAAACAAATAATATAAGGCTCTTTACAGAATATGGCCTATTCCTCCTACATTAACATACATGTATGATTGTAACAAGCACATGTACCAAGCTTGTGCTTTGAAAATGAGTCGTGCAGTAAAAGCATAATACACAATTCGGTCAGTATTACATTATGTGCCTGTGCATATCGACACATTAATATTAATGCATCGGGCTCAAATTTCAACCTTGTACATGTATATGTAGTTTATACATGAAGAAAAGTTACAAGTATAGTAAGTTCCGAGTTTACATACTTCCATTGACTGATAAAAAGGCTTTCAGTTTTTTCCCTCAGAAATTCGGAGATGATACATGTATGGTACATGTAGTTTATAAGTTTGAAGGGACAAAACTACAGTAAGGGGACCCTTTTTATCCCATTTTTTTACTTTGGTTTTTATTTAATTTAAGAATCTTTTTGAAATATATTAGGTAGCCCTTAAAAGGGCTGTTTTTTGTATGAAAATCTGGCATCTTCTCGGAGTCTGCGACCTTCTGACCGAATGGATGTTCTTTGGCATCTAAGTAAATATCTCTTCTTGGTTTGTATGGCACAAAAGCTGGTAGTTCACCAGACCGAGCTAGTTGACTTCCCTCAAGAGTATTCAGTACGAGAATATAGTACTACTGGGCTTGTCAATACAAAGATACAACAACAACAACAACTTTATTCAGAAAAACACTCAGCCGTAGTTCATGCTACGGAACAGGAGCGAATATATATATACAGTTTACTATGGAAACGAAATGAGTAGACAACAGACAATATTTTTAAATACACAAAAACAAAATACACTAATTCATTGTCACACAAATGTATTGAAATTCAAAAGTACATTTAGCCTTATCATCACCGGAAATTATATCACGTGGTTTGTATTTTACAACACGTTTATAAAAGAAAGTCAAACTCTCATATAGGTTTAACGGATTAATGTGACAATATGTGTACTAGTATACAATTTAAAAAAATATATGTATATATGGGATTACTGTGTGCCTACAAAAGTTTTGCAACTTTTGCGATGAAGATAGAAAGGTTAGTCAATACATTTGTGTTACAATACATTATCATTCCATACAATTTATTAACATTCGGAATATACTTATTTCTAAGTTCGGTTACAAGATCATGATTGCACAAAGCAACATAATGAAACTCATCCCCCAGCACTGTTCGACACAAAGTGCAGACCCGTTCATGTTGTGGTGTTCCGTACCATCTTCCTGTTTCCATAGGAAATTTTATATTGCATGTTCGAAGTTTACATATAACTGTTCTGTGATATTTTTTGAGTCTCAGTAAGTATGGCTCGAGACGAAACTCAATTTTAAACTTCGAATAAAAATTCCCTTGTATATTCCAAATTTCACTACATCCAATATCATCAAAAATTGATTTTATGTAACATATCCATTTGAAAGATCGATCACCGTTTTCATACATATTGAACATAAGATTATACAATTTACCAGATAATTTATCTGTGTTATTTACAAGTTTAAACCAGAAACATATCATTTTAAGCTTGATGCTGATTTCAATAGGGTATCGTCCTAACTCTCCTTACACCATAAAATTTGGAGTAGATGAACGGAGATTTAGGATTTTCTTGCAAAATTGAAGTTGAATTTTTTCTATATTTGACTTATTTTCAAAGCCCCATATTTCTGAAGAATGGGTTAAAATAGGGGCTACTAATGAGTCAAATAATTTCAATTGCAAATCTATGGGAATACTTATGTTATTTACCTTGTAATAAAGAGCATAAAGAGCTTTTTGTGCCTGCTCTACGAGTTTGTTTCTGGACTTATAAAAATTACCATTATAATTGAATATAAGACCCAGATATGTATACGAATCACATATTTCTATATTCTGCTCAAAAATATTAAAATGTACCCTTCTAGTAGATTTCCGCTTAGAAAAAATTGTAATTTTTGTTTTTGAAACGTTCACAGTCAGCTTTCAAGTTGCACAATATTGATCAAATACATCTAAAGCAGTTTGTAATTCCTCAGGTGTATCCGCAAAAATTACAGTGTCATCTGCATATAGAAGTATAAACAATTTAATATAAAATCCTATATTTACTAAACTTTTTGTATCTAGATATTGTAAACTTGAAATAGAGTTTTCGGTAAAAAACTCTTCCAGATCGTTTAGATACAAGGCAAACAGAAATGGAGAGAGTTTTCCCCTTGACGGACCTCTATTTCACATGGGAAATATTCTGTTTTAAGTTCTCCCATTTTAACACATGATTTAATATTAGTGTACATGTTCAAAATAACATTAAACACTTTCCCACTAATATTATTTTTTAATAATTTTTGAAATAATCCAACTCTCCAAACTGTGTCAAAAGCTTTCCTGAAATCAATGAAAGCACAGTACAATTTTTTACCTGATGAAAGATATATAGAAATGAGGGAGTGAAAAATAAATATATTGTCCTGTGCACTATAACCTTTCCTGAAACCACCTTGAGAGTCAGATATAAGTCGAAATTCATCAGACATCTTATTGAGTCTAGTGTTTATCACAGAGGTAAACACTTTACCCAAGTTGGATGTAAGACAAATTGCTCTATAATTATCTAAATCATCCCGATCACCTTTGTTTTTGTATATGGGTTTAATAATTCCAGACAACCAAGTACCAGGTATCAAGCCCGTATCGAAAACAATATTGAACAATTTTACATATATTGGCAACATATTGGCAATAGAACTTTTTATAAATTCATTGACAATTTCATCGTCACCTGACGCTTTACCATTTTTTAAAGATTTAATTGCCAACTTGATTTCATCTTCAGTAATAGGACAATCCAAAATGGCAATCACATCTTCATCAACATTAAAACTATCAGCATCAGGATCAAACTCCGTATCATCGTCATTTTTATTTAACGATTTAAAGTATTCGTACAATTGCTCAATAGTGATTTTATTATGAGCATTTGTTCCTCCTTTTCTTACTCGATTCAAAATTTTCCAAAGTTTTTTTAAATCTTTCTTGAAGGTTAGACGTAAATCTTGTTCGAATCTGTGCTGATAATTTTTGTAACTCGTATTATTTGCGAGTTGTACTGTTTACTCGCATTTTTAAGAGCCTCCCGGTTTTCTCTATTCTTAATAAAACAATACCGATTCCGTGCCTTATGAAATTTTGCACGTGATTCGGCACACTTTTTATCGAACCAAACTTTATGATTTTCTTTTTCGGTACTATGGCGCTTTGGTTTGCCAAATGAAGACAATGCCGATGTTTTAAACAAAGCAGCAATTTGACGGACAACTTCGTTTAAACTATCAACAGACACTTCACCTTGACCCTGTGACCGAATTTCTTCCAATTTTGTTTGTAACTCAGTTAGACATGTGACGTCATTATTAATCGATTCAATAAACCGGTTCTCCTTATAACTCACCCATCTAGGGACATGCGTAGGTGAGTTATAAGGTGGAGGCGTGGGATTTATAGTAACTGTGCGCACTGAAGCATTGAGACAAAACGTAATACAATTATGTACGTCAGAAAATAACGGATCAAAGTCATTCACATTAAAAAAAACTAAACAATTCAAAACAATGCGAAGACAATAATACATAGTCAATTAATGAAACATTTTTACAAGTTTTAATACCGACTTGGTAGTCATTTCCTGGTAATCTACCATTACCTATATACAAATTATTTCTTTTACAAAACTCAATCAATTTATATCCAAAATTATTTGGAGCTGACTGATCTGTAGAATACCTTTGTAAAGGAATATTATTTTGTACTAACACCTGATAATCATATACATAAGACAATAGGTCATCATCATCTACAATTTCATCTAATATTTCAAAGAGAGAGTCTTCTGGTATAACCACATCATTCAGAAGCTTAGTTTTAGCATTAAAATCACCAACAGGACAGACATTACAATCTGTTTTACTGTTTAACACCAACATTTCATTTTCTATATCTGTAAATGCTTCATTAGTAGCATACTTAGTATTTTCAGGAGGTATATAAATTCCACCCAATAATAAATTTTTGTCAGTACTCAAAATTTCTGATTGGATTTCCACCCACTGAACAAAATCACAATTTGTAATATGAAATTTTAAAAACTCTTTTATCCCTTCTCGATAAACAATTACAATTCCACCTGATTTCTTTACAAATTTCGACCTATATTTTGAAAAGCATAAATAACCTTTTGGCAAATTGCCTTCAATATCATCATAACTATCAGTTTTTGTTTCTACAAAAATTAAAATGTCATTTGTCTTTATTAAATTACAAAATTCTGGACACAACAATTTGGACTTGAGCCCACAGACATTTAAACACGATACGTGTATGTTTTTTAACACATCACTACCAACGTTCACAGTTCGACTCCTGTTAGCGAGTTCCTAGCTACCCCCAGCGGGAGGGGGGATGCAAAAGTCACCACGTTGGTTTCCGGGCTGACCAAAGAATTGCGGAGGTGGTTCCCTGGACACTTGAGTTGGAGGAGGTATAGTAGATTGTCTACTAGTAGATGGACGTTGATTGTCCATAGGAAATGCCTGTTCATTAAGGGGGTTGTTGACTAACTGGTTCCCAACGTACAGTTTATCCAATACTAGTGGTACATTACGATTACCCTGCTGCTTAAGCTCAATCATTTTCGGGATAAGTTCTTTTCTCCTGTTGCTTATTTCAGTGGGGTATTGTTGGAAAACTGCAACGCCCCTTCTCCCTTTGAGTTTATCAATGGCAGCTGACCTTACCCGTTCATGGTCACTATACTTAGCAAACTTGGCAATAATGTTCCTGGGCTTTCTGTCAACCCTTTGTCTAAGCCTAAGAACATTACAGAATACAAGCACAATTGTTTCTTTTATAAGTAAACGACCGCAAAGCGGCTATGTGTACTGATTAACAAAAAAAACAAAAAAAGGTGTAACGTCCGCCGTTGAATGAACAGAAAATGTGTCGATTAGCCAAAGTGAAGGAATTTGTAATTTAAGTGTTTCTCTGAGGCTGTGTCGCAAATAGAATTTATTTATTTATTTATTTATTTATTTGTTTCTTTTTTAATGATTTAAGATGTGATTGCAGCATAAAAACTTCAAAAAGTAATGTGGGGTCTTTTGTAATTATCAGTGCTAGTGCACATACGTGTAACTAGAAACTTGTATAAAGCGGGGCTACTCTCCTTATGAGTTTTATTAGAACTATCAATTTAAGAATCTTTTTGAAAGATTTCGATGATTCTGTCATAAAATGTGACGCTGTTTGGGAATCTGCTGGTTTGGTCTCTCCACGGAATTTACCGATGCACCATGGATTTTACCATGCATCATCTTCTTGATGTGTCTTTTGCTTCGTTTTCCTATAACATTAGAGTTCCTTCACTCACCTGGTCACGCATCCCCGTGCATCAGCTAACTCCTTCCTTAACTGTATGGTAATCATGACCGACGAAAAAAACAAAACACAATATGTTTACAATCAAAGCCGTGATAAAACAAAAGCAGGTTTCAGGTGAAGTTTTCAAGAGCGTTATAGTGTTGTACATGTACATCGTTGACCACTGTTACACGTATCTACGTATGTTGCTTTTTCCCTCATAACGGCCCATATATATAATGAATCGAGCTAGTTTGATAGACTTTATATGCAAAAGGCGGATATTTTGAGATACATTTGAACTTGGGCAGGGCTTAGTTTTTATTGATGATAGTTAGAGATCTAATAAAATGGACGGGACAGAAAGTGAGCAGTGTTCACAACTCTAAAAGATCTATACACACTGATTACGTGTATATGAGTTGTTTAACGGTATTGTTGGGTAATATGGAAACAAAACAAAATGTAAACAAATAATATAAGGCTCTTTACAGAATATGCCCTATTCCTCCTACATTAACATACATGTATGATTGTAACAAGCACATGTACCAAGCTTGTGCTTTTAAAATGAGTCGTGCAGTAAAAGCACAATACACAATTCGGTCAGTATTACATTATGTGCCTGTGCATATCGACACATTAAAATTAATGCATCGGGCTCAAATTTCAACCTTGTACATGTACATGTAGTTTATACATAAAGAAAAGTTACAAGTATAGTAAGTTTGAGTTTACATACTTCCATTGACTGATAAAAAGGCTTTCAGTTTTTTCCCTCAGAAATTCGGAGATGATACATGTATGGTACATGTAGTTTATAAGTTTGAAGGGACAAAACTACAGTAAGGGGACCCTTTTTATCCCATTCTTTTACTTTGGCTTTTTTTCAATTTAAGAATCTTTTTGAAATATATTAGGTAGCCCTTAAAAGGGCTGTTTTATGTATGAAAATCTGGCATCTTCTCTGAGTCTGCGACCTTCTGACTGAATGTATGTCCTTTGGCATCTAAGTAAATATCTCTTCTTGGTTTGTATGGCACAAAAGCTGGTAGTTCACCAGTCCGAGCTAGTTGACTTCCCTCAAGAGTATTCAGGTACGAGAATCTAGCAGTTGGTTTCTCTCATTTTCCACCTCTGGAGACTGCTTTACCAAATAAACATTTCAATATAATCATAAAAGTTGTTGTTTTTCTGCTAGAGTATTCATTTTCATACTGAAAATTCAGAACATCATTGCCCTGCTATAAACATGAGTTTTCTGTTAAAATTTTTATATAGGTACCCTATTCCAGGCATGAGACTAATATCTCAGTGTTAGCCAGAAAATATTACGTTTGATAAAAAGCTGCTGCATTAGTCAAGCTAAGCAAATTTGTGGTTTATTCTGACATGGTAGATACATGAGCTGTACTATGAGTTCCAAATCATTATTTAATCCCCACTTGTGACTTCCATATATGGAAATATTAATATTCGAACCTCCTTTTTTGTCTTTAACTCAAGGGAGCCTCTTGTTTAAAGTAAAGTATAATGACTGGTACAACCAACTGTTTTAAACTATAGATATGGTCATTTCAATTATAATAAATCCAAAAAAAATTATACCAATATCATAGTTTTAAAAAAATATAGCTTTTCATATGCAGAAAATACAGATTTTAAGCCATTTTGGTACCCCAGGCAGATACAAAAGGACCTCAATATGACAGGAAAAGGACTTTTTCTTTAAAACAGATAGCTATGATGCAAGAAAAATAGTTTTGTGGTATAAATATTATAATAACAACTGTCTGCTTTAGATACTTTTTGAAAAAATTCAGTTTTTATATGAAAAAACACCTTTATTTTTCTTGCCACATTAGAATCTGTCCATTTGAACCACTAAAAAAAGTCCACTGAAAAATTGGCTGTTGACTTTTGTGACATTTCTGTGTTTAAATCAACCAAACAGTTATATCGCAACTCACTTTAGCTATTTATTGGAAAGAAAAACAAAAAATATAAAAAATATTCATTTTTTCATATATAAGAGGCAATGTATGGAAAATGACTATTTTCAAGTCCTAACCACATACTTAAAAATGTGTTGTAACTTGAAAACTATCCTTTATGCAGGAGTATAAATTGCTTTAGGTTACATGAATATAGATATGCTCATCATAAACAGTCAAGATAATAATTTTATTGAACTGATATTATACAAATTCATGAAAACAAAATGCATTTCCAAATTTGGTAAAGATTAACCATAAATGCAAAAAACCAGAGCTACCATAAAAAATCAGGTTCAAAAGTTGGCTAATTCATCTTAAAAGTGTTACCTGCATTGGGGTACTACTTTTTCAGCTGGTAAAGACCACTTGCTGAATGTCCAACTTTACTTGAAAAACTGGCTTACTAGGTCTCAGTATCGTATTAATTTTCCCATAGACTTCTGTAGTGAAGTGCATATTTTTAGGATTTTTCAAAAAATATGTAAATTGATTCAATAAAACTTTCACTTATGTAGCATTTCTAAGGACATGTGAAAAAATAATTTCCCGCAAAGAAAATAGGGTGAGTCCACGAAGATCGGACAGAAAAGTAGTCTCGAACTATAAATAGCCATTTTCCCTACTTTCACTTTCGTTTTGCACTCACCAAACCAACCTTTTCAGTGGAACATTTTTATGATATTATGTTAGATTTTCTTTTAAAAAAGTTCTTCATCTTACAGTGTGATGTTTGCTCTATTTTATAAGTCATTGTTCATATCTTTTGACAAAATATTAGTTTGTAGAGAGGCAAAAAGAAAATGCACTATATTTTTATAGCATCCATCTTTTGACGTACACCAGCTCAGGGATATGCAATACGATACTGGTACCTATTACTAATAAACATTTCAATATAATCATAAAAGTTGTTGTTTTTCTGCTAGAGTATTCATTTTCATACTGAAAATTCAGAACATCATTGCCCTGCTATAAACATGAGTTTTCTGTTAAAATTTTTATATAGGTACCCTATTCCAGGCATGAGACTAATATCTCAGTGTTAGCCAGAAAATATTACGTTTGATAAAAAGCTGCTGCATTAGTCAAGCTAAGCAAATTTGTGGTTTATTCTGACATGGTAGATACATGAGCTGTACTATGAGTTCCAAATCATTATTTAATCCCCACTTGTGACTTCCATATATGGAAATATTAATATTCGAACCTCCTTTTTTGTCTTTAACTCAAGGGAGCCTCTTGTTTAAAGTAAAGTATAATGACTGGTACAACCAACTGTTTTAAACTATAGATATGGTCATTTCAATTATAATAAATCCAAAAAAAATTATACCAATATCATAGTTTTAAAAAAATATAGCTTTTCATATGCAGAAAATACAGATTTTAAGCCATTTTGGTACCCCAGGCAGATACAAAAGGACCTCAATATGGCAGGAAAAGGACTTTTTCTTTAAAACAGATAGCTATGATGCAAGAAAAATAGTTTTGTGGTATAAATATTATAATAACAACTGTCTGCTTTAGATACTTTTTGAAAAAATTCAGTTTTTATATGAAAAAACACCTTTATTTTTCTTGCCGCATTAGAATCTGTCCATTTGAACAACTAAAAAAAGTCCACTGAAAAATTGGCTGTTGACTTTTGTGACATTTCTGTGTTTAAATCAACCACACAGTTATATCGTAACTCACTTTAGGTATTTATTGGAAAGAAAAACAAAAAATAAAAAAAATATTCATTTTTTCATATATAAGAGGCAATGTATGGAAAATGACTATTTTCAAGTCCTAACCACATACTTAAAAATGTGTTGTAACTTGAAAACTATCCTTTATGCAGGAGTATAAATTGCTTTAGGTTACATGAATATAGATATGCTCATCATAAACAGTCAAGATAATAATTTTATTGAACTGATATTATACAAATTCATGAAAACAAAATGCATTTCCAAATTTGGTAAAGATTAACCATAAATGCAAAAAACCAGAGCTACCATAAAAAATCAGGTTCAAAAGTTGGCTAATTCATCTTAAAAGTGTTACCTGCATTGGGGTACTACTTTCTCAGCTGGTAAAGACCACTTGCTGAATGTCCAACTTTACTTGAAAAACTGGCTTACTAGGTCTCAGTATCGTATTAATTTTCCCATAGACTTCTATAGTGAAGTGCATATTTTTAGGATTTTTCAAAAAATATGTAAATTGATTCAATAAAACTTTCACTTATGTAGCATTTCTAAGGACATGTGAAAAAATAATTTCCCGCAAAGAAAATAGGGTGAGTCCACGAAGATCGGACAGAAAAGTAGTCTCGAACTATAAATAGCCATTTTCCCTACTTTCACTTTCGTTTTGCACTCACCAAACCAACCTTTTCAGTGGAACATTTTTATGATATTATGTTAGATTTTCTTTTAAAAAAGTTCTTCATCTTACAGTGTGATGTTTGCTCTATTTTATAAGTCATTGTTCATATCTTTTGACAAAATATTAGTTTGTAGAGAGGCAAAAAGAAAATGCACTACATTTTTATAGCATCCATCTTTTGACGTACACTTGCTCAGGGATATGCAATACGATACTGGTACCTATTACTAATAAACATTTCAATATAATCATAAAAGTTGTTGTTTTTCTGCTAGAGTATTCATTTTCATACTGAAAATTCAGAACATCATTGCCCTGCTATAAACATGAGTTTTCTGTTAAAATTTTTATATAGGTACCCTATTCCAGGCATGAGACTAATATCTCAGTGTTAGCCAGAAAATATTACGTTTGATAAAAAGCTGCTGCATTAGTCAAGCTAAGCAAATTTGTGGTTTATTCTGACATGGTAGATACATGAGCTGTACTATGAGTTCCAAATCATTATTTAATCCCCACTTGTGACTTCCATATATGGAAATATTAATATTCGAACCTCCTTTTTTGTCTTTAACTCAAGGGAGCCTCTTGTTTAAAGTAAAGTATAATGACTGGTACAACCAACTGTTTTAAACTATAGATATGGTCATTTCAATTATAATAAATCCAAAAAAAATTATACCAATATCATAGTTTTAAAAAAATACAGCTTTTCATATGCAGAAAATACAGATTTTAAGCCATTTTGGTACCCCAGGCAGATACAAAAGGACCTCAATATGACAGGAAAAGGACTTTTTTTTTAAAACAGATAGCTATGATGCAAGAAAAATAGTTTTGTGGTATAAATATTATAATAACAACTGTCTGCTTTAGATACTTTTTGAAAAAATTCAGTTTTTATATGAAAAAACACCTTTATTTTTCTTGCCGCATTAGAATCTGTCCATTTGAACCACTAAAAAAAGTCCACTGAAAAATTGGCTGTTGACTTTTGTGACATTTCTGTGTTTAAATCAACCACACAGTTATATGGCAACTCACTTTAGCTATTTATTTGAAAGAAAAACAAAAAATAAAAAAAATATTCATTTTTTTCATATATAAGAGGCAATGTATGGAAAATGACTATTTTCAAGTCCTAACCACATACTTAAAAATGTGTTGTAACTTGAAAACTATCCTTTATGCAGGAGTATTACTTGCTTTAGGTTACATGAATATAGATATGCTCATCATAAACAGTCAAGATAATAATTTTATTGAACTGATATTATACAAATTCATGAAAACAAAATGCATTTCCAAATTTGGTAAAGATTAACCATAAATGCAAAAAACCAGAGCTACCATAAAAAATCAGGTTCAAAAGTTGGCTAATTCATCTTAAAAGTGTTACCTGCATTGGGGTACTACTTTTTCAGCTGGTAAAGACCACTTGCTGAATATCCAACTTTACTTGAAAAACTGGCTTACTACTAATAAACATTTCAATATAATCATAAAAGTTGTTGTTTTTCTGCTAGAGTATTCATTTTCATACTGAAAATTCAGAACATCATTGCCCTGCTATAAACATGAGTTTTCTGTTAAAATTTTTATATAGGTACCCTATTCCAGACATGAGACTAATATCTCAGTGTTAGCCAGAAAATATTACGTTTGATAAAAAGCTGCTGCATTAGTCAAGCTAAGCAAATTTGTGGTTTATTCTGACATGGTAGATACATGAGCTGTACTATGAGTTCCAAATCATTATTTAATCCCCACTTGTGACTTCCATATATGGAAATATTAATATTCGAACCTCCTTTTTTGTCTTTAACTCAAGGGAGCCTCTTGTTTAAAGTAAAGTATAATGACTGGTACAACCAACTGTTTTAAACTATAGATATGGTCATTTCAATTATAATAAATCCAAAAAAAATTATACCAATATCATAGTTTTAAAAAAATATAGCTTTTCATATGCAGAAAATACAGATTTTAAGCCATTTTGGTACCCCAGGCAGATACAAAAGGACCTCAATATGGCAGGAAAAGGACTTTTTCTTTAAAACAGATAGCTATGATGCAAGAAAAATAGTTTTGTGGTATAAATATTATAATAACAACTGTCTGCTTTAGATACTTTTTGAAAAAATTCAGTTTTTATATGAAAAAACACCTTTATTTTTCTTGCCGCATTAGAATCTGTCCATTTGAACAACTAAAAAAAGTCCACTGAAAAATTGGCTGTTGACTTTTGTGACATTTCTGTGTTTAAATCAACCACACAGTTATATGGCAACTCACTTTAGCTATTTATTGGAAAGAAAAACAAAAAATAAAAAAAATATTCATTTTTTCATATATAAGAGGCAATGTATGGAAAATGACTATTTTCAAGTCCTAACCACATACTTAAAAATGTGTTGTAACTTGAAAACTATCCTTTATGCAGGAGTATAAATTGCTTTAGGTTACATGAATATAGATATGCTCATCATAAACAGTCAAGATAATAATTTTATTGAACTGATATTATACAAATTCATGAAAACAAAATGCATTTCCAAATTTGGTAAAGATTAACCATAAATGCAAAAAACCAGAGCTACCATAAAAAATCAGGTTCAAAAGTTTGGCTAATTCATCTTAAAAGTGTTACCTGCATTGGGGTACTACTTTTTCAGCTGGTAAAGACCACTTGCTGAATGTCCAACTTTACTTGAAAAACTGGCTTACTAGGTCTCAGTATCGTATTAATTTTCCCATAGACTTCTATAGTGAAGTGCATATTTTTAGGATTTTTCAAAAAATATGTAAATTGATTCAATAAAACTTTCACTTATGTAGCATTTCTAAGGACATGTGAAAAAATAATTTCCCGCAAAGAAAATAGGGTGAGTCCACGAAGATCGGACAGAAAAGTAGTCTCGAACTATAAATAGCCATTTTCCCTACTTTCACTTTCGTTTTGCACTCACCAAACCAACCTTTTCAGTGGAACATTTTTATGATATTATGTTAGATTTTCTTTTAAAAAAGTTCTTCATCTTACAGTGTGATGTTTGCTCTATTTTATAAGTCATTGTTCATATCTTTTGACAAAATATTAGTTTGTAGAGAGGCAAAAAGAAAATGCACTACATTTTTATAGCATCCATCTTTTGACGTACACCTGCTCAGGGATATGCAATACGATACTGGTACCTATTACTAATAAACATTTCAATATAATCATAAAAGTTGTTGTTTTTCTGCTAGAGTATTCATTTTCATACTGAAAATTCAGAACATCATTGCCCTGCTATAAACATGAGTTTTCTGTTAAAATTTTTATATAGGTACCCTATTCCAGACATGAGACTAATATCTCAGTGTTAGCCAGAAAATATTACGTTTGATAAAAAGCTGCTGCATTAGTCAAGCTAAGCAAATTTGTGGTTTATTCTGACATGGTAGATACATGAGCTGTACTATGAGTTCCAAATCATTATTTAATCCCCACTTGTGACTTCCATATATGGAAATATTAATATTCGAACCTCCTTTTTTGTCTTTAACTCAAGGGAGCCTCTTGTTTAAAGTAAAGTATAATGACTGGTACAACCAACTGTTTTAAACTATAGATATGGTCATTTCAATTATAATAAATCCAAAAAAAATTATACCAATATCATAGTTTTAAAAAAATACAGCTTTTCATATGCAGAAAATACAGATTTTAAGCCATTTTGGTACCCCAGGCAGATACAAAAGGACCTCAATATGACAGGAAAAGGACTTTTTTTTAAAAACAGATAGCTATGATGCAAGAAAAATAGTTTTGTGGTATAAATATTATAATAACAACTGTCTGCTTTAGATACTTTTTGAAAAAATTCAGTTTTTATATGAAAAAACACCTTTATTTTTCTTGCCGCATTAGAATCTGTCCATTTGAACCACTAAAAAAAGTCCACTGAAAAATTGGCTGTTGACTTTTGTGACATTTCTGTGTTTAAATCAACCACACAGTTATATGGCAACTCACTTTAGCTATTTATTTGAAAGAAAAACAAAAAATAAAAAAAATATTCATTTTTTTCATATATAAGAGGCAATGTATGGAAAATGACTATTTTCAAGTCCTAACCACATACTTAAAAATGTGTTGTAACTTGAAAACTATCCTTTATGCAGGAGTATTACTTGCTTTAGGTTACATGAATATAGATATGCTCATCATAAACAGTCAAGATAATAATTTTATTGAACTGATATTATACAAATTCATGAAAACAAAATGCATTTCCAAATTTGGTAAAGATTAACCATAAATGCAAAAAACCAGAGCTACCATAAAAAATCAGGTTCAAAAGTTGGCTAATTCATCTTAAAAGTGTTACCTGCATTGGGGTACTACTTTTTCAGCTGGTAAAGACCACTTGCTGAATATCCAACTTTACTTGAAAAACTGGCTTACTACTAATAAACATTTCAATATAATCATAAAAGTTGTTGTTTTTCTGCTAGAGTATTCATTTTCATACTGAAAATTCAGAACATCATTGCCCTGCTATAAACATGAGTTTTCTGTTAAAATTTTTATATAGGTACCCTATTCCAGACATGAGACTAATATCTCAGTGTTAGCCAGAAAATATTACGTTTGATAAAAAGCTGCTGCATTAGTCAAGCTAAGCAAATTTGTGGTTTATTCTGACATGGTAGATACATGAGCTGTACTATGAGTTCCAAATCATTATTTAATCCCCACTTGTGACTTCCATATATGGAAATATTAATATTCGAACCTCCTTTTTTGTCTTTAACTCAAGGGAGCCTCTTGTTTAAAGTAAAGTATAATGACTGGTACAACCAACTGTTTTAAACTATAGATATGGTCATTTCAATTATAATAAATCCAAAAAAAATTATACCAATATCATAGTTTTAAAAAAATACAGCTTTTCATATGCAGAAAATACAGATTTTAAGCCATTTTGGTACCCCAGGCAGATACAAAAGGACCTCAATATGGCAGGAAAAGGACTTTTTCTTTAAAACAGATAGCTATGATGCAAGAAAAATAGTTTTGTGGTATAAATATTATAATAACAACTGTCTGCTTTAGATACTTTTTGAAAAAATTCAGTTTTTATATGAAAAAACACCTTTATTTTTCTTGCCGCATTAGAATCTGTCCATTTGAACAACTAAAAAAAGTCCACTGAAAAATTGGCTGTTGACTTTTGTGACATTTCTGTGTTTAAATCAACCACACAGTTATATGGCAACTCACTTTAGCTATTTATTGGAAAGAAAAACAAAAAATAAAAAAAATATTCATTTTTTTTCATATATAAGAGGCAATGTATGGAAAATGACTATTTTCAAGTCCTAACCACATACTTAAAAATGTGTTGTAACTTGAAAACTATCCTTTATGCAGGAGTATTACTTGCTTTAGGTTACATGAATATAGATATGCTCATCATAAACAGTCAAGATAATAATTTTATTGAACTGATATTATACAAATTCATGAAAACAAAATGCATTTCCAAATTTGGTAAAGATTAACCATAAATGCAAAAAACCAGAGCTACCATAAAAAATCAGGTTCAAAAGTTGGCTAATTCATCTTAAAAGTGTTACCTGCATTGGGGTACTACTTTTTCAGCTGGTAAAGACCACTTGCTGAATATCCAACTTTACTTGAAAAACTGGCTTACTACTAATAAACATTTCAATATAATCATAAAAGTTGTTGTTTTTCTGCTAGAGTATTCATTTTCATACTGAAAATTCAGAACATCATTGCCCTGCTATAAACATGAGTTTTCTGTTAAAATTTTTATATAGGTACCCTATTCCAGACATGAGACTAATATCTCAGTGTTAGCCAGAAAATATTACGTTTGATAAAAAGCTGCTGCATTAGTCAAGCTAAGCAAATTTGTGGTTTATTCTGACATGGTAGATACATGAGCTGTACTATGAGTTCCAAATCATTATTTAATCCCCACTTGTGACTTCCATATATGGAAATATTAATATTCGAACCTCCTTTTTTGTCTTTAACTCAAGGGAGCCTCTTGTTTAAAGTAAAGTATAATGACTGGTACAACCAACTGTTTTAAACTATAGATATGGTCATTTCAATTATAATAAATCCAAAAAAAATTATACCAATATCATAGTTTTAAAAAAATATAGCTTTTCATATGCAGAAAATACAGATTTTAAGCCATTTTGGTACCCCAGGCAGATACAAAAGGACCTCAATATGGCAGGAAAAGGACTTTTTCTTTAAAACAGATAGCTATGATGCAAGAAAAATAGTTTTGTGGTATAAATATTATAATAACAACTGTCTGCTTTAGATACTTTTTGAAAAAATTCAGTTTTTATATGAAAAAACACCTTTATTTTTCTTGCCGCATTAGAATCTGTCCATTTGAACAACTAAAAAAAGTCCACTGAAAAATTGGCTGTTGACTTTTGTGACATTTCTGTGTTTAAATCAACCACACAGTTATATGGCAACTCACTTTAGCTATTTATTGGAAAGAAAAACAAAAAATAAAAAAAATATTCATTTTTTCATATATAAGAGGCAATGTATGGAAAATGACTATTTTCAAGTCCTAACCACATACTTAAAAATGTGTTGTAACTTGAAAACTATCCTTTATGCAGGAGTATAAATTGCTTTAGGTTACATGAATATAGATATGCTCATCATAAACAGTCAAGATAATAATTTTATTGAACTGATATTATACAAATTCATGAAAACAAAATGCATTTCCAAATTTGGTAAAGATTAACCATAAATGCAAAAAACCAGAGCTACCATAAAAAATCAGGTTCAAAAGTTGGCTAATTCATCTTAAAAGTGTTACCTGCATTGGGGTACTACTTTTTCAGCTGGTAAAGACCACTTGCTGAATGTCCAACTTTACTTGAAAAACTGGCTTACTAGGTCTCAGTATCGTATTAATTTTCCCATAGACTTCTATAGTGAAGTGCATATTTTTAGGATTTTTCAAAAAATATGTAAATTGATTCAATAAAACTTTCACTTATGTAGCATTTCTAAGGACATGTGAAAAAATAATTTCCCGCAAAGAAAATAGGGTGAGTCCACGAAGATCGGACAGAAAAGTAGTCTCGAACTATAAATAGCCATTTTCCCTACTTTCACTTTCGTTTTGCACTCACCAAACCAACCTTTTCAGTGGAACATTTTTATGATATCATGTTAGATTTTCTTTTAAAAAAGTTCTTCATCTTACAGTGTGATGTTTGCTCTATTTTATAAGTCATTGTTCATATCTTTTGACAAAATATTAGTTTGTAGAGAGGCAAAAAGAAAATGCACTACATTTTTATAGCATCCATCTTTTGACGTACACCTGCTCAGGGATATGCAATACGATACTGGTACCTATTACTAATAAACATTTCAATATAATCATAAAAGTTGTTGTTTTTCTGCTAGAGTATTCATTTTCATACTGAAAATTCAGAACATCATTGCCCTGCTATAAACATGAGTTTTCTGTTAAAATTTTTATATAGGTACCCTATTCCAGGCATGAGACTAATATCTCAGTGTTAGCCAGAAAATATTACGTTTGATAAAAAGCTGCTGCATTAGTCAAGCTAAGCAAATTTGTGGTTTATTCTGACATGGTAGATACATGAGCTGTACTATGAGTTCCAAATCATTATTTAATCCCCACTTGTGACTTCCATATATGGAAATATTAATATTCGAACCTCCTTTTTTGTCTTTAACTCAAGGGAGCCTCTTGTTTAAAGTAAAGTATAATGACTGGTACAACCAACTGTTTTAAACTATAGATATGGTCATTTCAATTATAATAAATCCAAAAAAAATTATACCAATATCATAGTTTTAAAAAAATACAGCTTTTCATATGCAGAAAATACAGATTTTAAGCCATTTTGGTACCCCAGGCAGATACAAAAGGACCTCAATATGACAGGAAAAGGACTTTTTTTTTAAAACAGATAGCTATGATGCAAGAAAAATAGTTTTGTGGTATAAATATTATAATAACAACTGTCTGCTTTAGATACTTTTTGAAAAAATTCAGTTTTTATATGAAAAAACACCTTTATTTTTCTTGCCGCATTAGAATCTGTCCATTTGAACCACTAAAAAAAGTCCACTGAAAAATTGGCTGTTGACTTTTGTGACATTTCTGTGTTTAAATCAACCACACAGTTATATGGCAACTCACTTTAGCTATTTATTTGAAAGAAAAACAAAAAATAAAAAAAATATTCATTTTTTCATATATAAGAGGCAATGTATGGAAAATGACTATTTTCAAGTCCTAACCACATACTTAAAAATGTGTTGTAACTTGAAAACTATCCTTTATGCAGGAGTATTACTTGCTTTAGGTTACATGAATATAGATATGCTCATCATAAACAGTCAAGATAATAATTTTATTGAACTGATATTATACAAATTCATGAAAACAAAATGCATTTCCAAATTTGGTAAAGATTAACCATAAATGCAAAAAACCAGAGCTACCATAAAAAATCAGGTTCAAAAGTTGGCTAATTCATCTTAAAAGTGTTACCTGCATTGGGGTACTACTTTTTCAGCTGGTAAAGACCACTTGCTGAATATCCAACTTTACTTGAAAAACTGGCTTACTACTAATAAACATTTCAATATAATCATAAAAGTTGTTGTTTTTCTGCTAGAGTATTCATTTTCATACTGAAAATTCAGAACATCATTGCCCTGCTATAAACATGAGTTTTCTGTTAAAATTTTTATATAGGTACCCTATTCCAGACATGAGACTAATATCTCAGTGTTAGCCAGAAAATATTACGTTTGATAAAAAGCTGCTGCATTAGTCAAGCTAAGCAAATTTGTGGTTTATTCTGACATGGTAGATACATGAGCTGTACTATGAGTTCCAAATCATTATTTAATCCCCACTTGTGACTTCCATATATGGAAATATTAATATTCGAACCTCCTTTTTGTCTTTAACTCATGGGAGCCTCTTGTTTAAAGTAAAGTATAATGACTGGTACAACCAACTGTTTTAAACTATAGATATGGTCATTTCAATTATAATAAATCCAAAAAAAATGATACCAATATCATAGTTTTAAAAAAATATAGCTTTTCATATGCAGAAAATACAGATTTTAAGCCATTTTGGTACCCCAGGCAGATACAAAAGGACCTCAATATGACAGGAAAAGGACTTTTTTTTTAAAACAGATAGCTATGATGCAAGAAAAATAGTTTTGTGGTATAAATATTATAATAACAACTGTCTGCTTTAGATACTTTTTGAAAAAAATTCAGTTTTTATATGAAAAAACACCTTTATTTTTCTTGCCGCATTAGAATCTGTCCATTTGAACAACTAAAAAAAGTCCACTGAAAAATTGGCTGTTGACTTTTGTGACATTTCTGTGTTTAAATCAACCACACAGTTATATGGCAACTCACTTTAGCTATTTATTGGAAAGAAAAACAAAAAAATAAAAAAAATATTCATTTTTTCATATATAAGAGGCAATGTATGGAAAATGACTATTTTCAAGTCCTAACCACATACTTAAAAATGTGTTGTAACTTGAAAACTATCCTTTATGCAGGAGTATAAATTGCATTAGGTTACATGAATATAGATATGCTCATCATAAACAGTCAAGATAATAATTTTATTGAACTGATATTATACAAATTCATGAAAACAAAATGCATTTCCAAATTTGGTAAAGATTAACCATAAATGCAAAAAACCAGAGCTACCATAAAAAATCAGGTTCAAAAGTTAGCTAATTCATCTTAAAAGTGTTACCTGCATTGGGGTACTACTTTTTCAGCTGGTAAAGACCACTTGCTGAATATCCAACTTTACTTGAAAAACTGGCTTACTAGGTCTCAGTATCGTATTAATTTTCCCATAGACTTCTATAGTGAAGTGCATATTTTTAGGATTTTTAAAAAAATATGTAAATTGATTCAATAAAACTTTCACTTATGTAGCATTTCTAAGGACATGTGAAAAAATAATTTCCCGCAAAGAAAATAGGGTGAGTCCACGAAGATCGGACAGAAAAGTAGTCTCGAACTATAAATAGCCATTTTCCCTACTTTCACTTTCGTTTTGCACTCACCAAACCAACCTTTTCAGTGGAACATTTTTATGATATTATGTTAGATTTTCTTTTAAAAAAGTTCTTCATCTTACAGTGTGATGTTTGCTCTATTTTATAAGTCATTGTTCATATCTTTTGACAAAATATTAGTTTGTAGAGAGGCAAAAAGAAAATGCACTATATTTTTATAGCATCCATCTTTTGACGTACACCTGCTCAGGGATATGCAATACGATACTGGTACCTATTACTAATAAACATTTCAATATAATCATAAAAGTTGTTGTTTTTCTGCTAGAGTATTCATTTTCATACTGAAAATTCAGAACATCATTGCCCTGCTATAAACATGAGTTTTCTGTTAAAATTTTTATATAGGTACCCTATTCCAGGCATGAGACTAATATCTCAGTGTTAGCCAGAAAATATTACGTTTGATAAAAAGCTGCTGCATTAGTCAAGCTAAGCAAATTTGTGGTTTATTCTGACATGGTAGATACATGAGCTGTACTATGAGTTCCAAATCATTATTTAATCCCCACTTGTGACTTCCATATATGGAAATATTAATATTCGAACCTCCTTTTTTGTCTTTAACTCATGGGAGCCTCTTGTTTAAAGTAAAGTATAATGACTGGTACAACCAACTGTTTTAAACTATAGATATGGTCATTTCAATTATAATAAATCCAAAAAAAATTATACCAATATCATAGTTTTAAAAAAATATAGCTTTTCATATGCAGAAAATACAGATTTTAAGCCATTTTGGTACCCCAGGCAGATACAAAAGGACCTCAATATGACAGGAAAAGGACTTTTTCTTTAAAACAGATAGCTATGATGCAAGAAAAATAGTTTTGTGGTATAAATATTATAATAACAACTGTCTGCTTTAGATACTTTTTGAAAAAATTCAGTTTTTATATGAAAAAACACCTTTATTTTTCTTGCCGCATTAGAATCTGTCCATTTGAACAACTAAAAAAAGTCCACTGAAAAATTGGCTGTTGACTTTTGTGACATTTCTGTGTTTAAATCAACCACACAGTTATATCGCAACTCACTTTAGCTATTTATTGGAAAGAAAAACAAAAAATATAAAAAATATTCATTTTTTCATATATAAGAGGCAATGTATGGAAAATGACTATTTTCAAGTCCTAACCACATACTTAAAAATGTGTTGTAACTTGAAAACTATCCTTTATGCAGGAGTATAAATTGCTTTAGGTTACATGAATATAGATATGCTCATCATAAACAGTCAAGATAATAATTTTATTGAACTGATATTATACAAATTCATGAAAACAAAATGCATTTCCAAATTTGGTAAAGATTAACCATAAATGCAAAAAACCAGAGCTACCATAAAAAATCAGGATCAAAAGTTGGCTAATTCATCTTAAAAGTGTTACCTGCATTGGGGTACTACTTTTTCAGCTGGTAAAGACCACTTGCTGAATGTCCAACTTTACTTGAAAAACTGGCTTACTAGGTCTCAGTATCGTAGTAATTTTCCCATAGACTTCTATAGTGAAGTGCATATTTTTAGGATTTTTAAAAAAATCTGTAAATTGATTCAATAAAACTTTCACTTATGTAGCATTTCTAAGGACATGTGAAAAAATAATTTCCCGCAAAGAAAATAGGGTGAGTCCACGAAGATCGGACAGAAAAGTAGTCTCGAACTATAAATAGCCATTTTCCCTACTTTCACTTTCGTTTTGCATTCACCAAACCAACCTTTTCAGTGGAACATTTTTATGATATTATGTTAGATTTTCTTTTAAAAAAGTTCTTCATCTTACAGTGTGATGTTTGCTCTATTTTATAAGTCATTGTTCATATCTTTTGACAAAATATTAGTTTGTAGAGAGGCAAAAAGAAAATGCACTATATTTTTATAGCATCCATCTTTTGACGTACACCTGCTCAGGGATATGCAATACGATACTGGTACCTATTACTAATAAACATTTCAATATAATAATAAAAGTTGTTGTTTTTCTGCTAGAGTATACATTTTCATACTGAAAATTCAGAACATCATTGCCCTGCTATAAACATGAGTTTTCTGTTAAAATTTTTATATAGGTACCCTATTCCAGGCATGAGACTAATATCTCAGTGTTAGCCAGAAAATATTACGTTTGATAAAAAGCTGCTGCATTAGTCAATCGAAGCAAATTTGTGGTTTATTCTGACATGGTAGATACATGAGCTGTACTATGAGTTCCAAATCATTATTTAATCCCCACTTGTGACTTCCATATATGGAAATATTAATATTCGAACCTCCTTTTTTGTCTTTAACTCAAGGGAGCCTCTTGTTTAAAGTAAAGTATAATGACTGGTACAACCAACTGTTTTAAACTATAGATATGGTCATTTCAATTATAATAAATCCAAAAAAATTATACCAATATCATAGTTTTAAAAAAATATAGCTTTTCATATGCAGAAAATACAGATTTTAAGCCATTTTGGTACCCCAGGCAGATACAAAAGGACCTCAATATGACAGGAAAAGGACTTTTTCTTTAAAACAGATAGCTATGATGCAAGAAAAATAGTTTTGTGGTATAAATATTATAATAAC
The DNA here is from genome assembly GCA_037379345.1 of Perna viridis. NCBI lineage: Eukaryota > Metazoa > Mollusca > Bivalvia > Mytilida > Mytilidae > Perna > Perna viridis. The sequence goes on along the minus strand of CM074524.1, from coordinate 303,481 downwards.
AACTGTCTGCTTTAGATACTTTTTGAAAAAATTCAGTTTTTATATGAAAAAAACACCTTTATTTTTCTTGCCGCATTAGAATCTGTCCATTTGAACCACTAAAAAAAGTCCACTGAAAAATTGGCTGTTGACTTTTGTGACATTTCTGTGTTTAAATCAACCACACAGTTATATGGCAACTCACTTTAGCTATTTATTTGAAAGAAAAACAAAAAATAAAAAAAAATATTCATTTTTTCATATATAAGAGGCAATGTATGGAAAATGACTATTTTCAAGTCCTAACCACATACTTAAAAATGTGTTGTAACTTGAAAACTATCCTTTATGCAGGAGTATTACTTGCTTTAGGTTACATGAATATAGATATGCTCATCATAAACAGTCAAGATAATAATTTTATTGAACTGATATTATACAAATTCATGAAAACAAAATGCATTTCCAAATTTGGTAAAGATTAACCATAAATGCAAAAAACCAGAGCTACCATAAAAAATCAGGTTCAAAAGTTGGCTAATTCATCTTAAAAGTGTTACCTGCATTGGGGTACTACTTTTTCAGCTGGTAAAGACCACTTGCTGAATATCCAACTTTACTTGAAAAACTGGCTTACTAGGTCTCAGTATCGTATTAATTTTCCCATAGACTTCTATAGTGAAGTGCATATTTTTAGGATTTTTAAAAAAATATGTAAATTGATTCAATAAAACTTTCACTTATGTAGCATTTCTAAGGACATGTGAAAAAATAATTTCCCGCAAAGAAAATAGGGTGAGTCCACGAAGATCGGACAGAAAAGTAGTCTCGAACTATAAATAGCCATTTTCCCTACTTTCACTTTCGTTTTGCACTCACCAAACCAACCTTTTCAGTGGAACATTTTTATGGTATTATGTTAGATTTTCTTTTAAAAAAGTTCTTCATCTTACAGTGTGATGTTTGCTCTATTTTATAAGTCATTGTTCATATCTTTTGACAAAATATTAGTTTGTAGAGAGGCAAAAAGAAAATGCACTATATTTTTATAGCATCCATCTTTTGACGTACACCTGCTCAGGGATATGCAATACAATACTGGTACCTATTACTAATAAACATTTCAATATAATCATAAAAGTTGTTGTTTTTCTGCTAGAGTATACATTTTCATACTGAAAATTCAGAACATCATTGCCCTGCTATAAACATGAGTTTTCTGTTAAAATTTTTATATAGGTACCCTATTCTAGGCATGAGACTAATATCTCAGTGTTAGCCAGAAAATATTACGTTTGATAAAAAGCTGCTGCATTAGTCAATCGAAGCAAATTTGTGGTTTATTCTGACATGGTAGATACATGAGCTGTACTATGAGTTCCAAATCATTATTTAATCCCCACTTGTGACTTCCATATATGGAAATATTAATATTCGAACCTCCTTTTTTGTCTTTAACTCAAGGGAGCCTCTTGTTTAAAGTAAAGTATAATGACTGGTACAACCAACTGTTTTAAACTATAGATATGGTCATTTCAATTATAATAAATCCAAAAAAAATTATACCAATATCATAGTTTTAAAAAAATATAGCTTTTCATATGCAGAAAATACAGATTTTAAGCCATTTTGGTACCCCAGGCAGATACAAAAGGACCTCAATATGACAGGAAAAGGACTTTTTCTTTAAAACAGATAGCTATGATGCAAGAAAAATAGTTTTGTGGTATAAATATTATAATAACAACTGTCTGCTTTAGATACGTTTTGAAAAAATTCTGTTTTTATATGAAAAAAAAACACCTTTATTTTTCTTGCCGCATTAGAATCTGTCCATTTGAACAACTAAAAAAAGTCCACTGAAAAATTGGCTGTTGACTTTTGTGACATTTCTGTGTTTAAATCAACCACACAGTTATATGGCAACTCACTTTAGCTATTTATTTGAAAGAAAAACAAAAAATAAAAAAAATATTCATTTTTTCATATATAAGAGGCAATGTATGGAAAATGACTATTTTCAAGTCCTAACCACATACTTAAAAATGTGTTGTAACTTGAAAACTATCCTTTATGCAGGAGTATTACTTGCTTTAGGTTACATGAATATAGATATGCTCATCATAAACAGTCTAGATAATAATTTTATTGAACTGATATTATACAAATTCATGAAAACAAAATGCATTTCCAAATTTGGTAAAGATTAACCATAAATGCAAAAAACCAGAGCTACCATAAAAAATCAGGTTCAAAATTGGCTAATTCATCTTAAAAGTGTTACCTGCATTGGGGTACTACTTTTTCAGCTGGTAAAGACCACTTGCTGAATATCCAACTTTACTTGAAAAACTGGCCTACTAGGTCTCAGTATCGTATTAATTTTCCCATAGACTTCTATAGTGAAGTGCATATTTTTAGGATTTTTAAAAAAATATGTAAATTGATTCAATAAAACTTTCACTTATGTAGCATTTCTAAGGACATGTGAAAAAATAATTTCCCGCAAAGAAAATAGGGTGAGTCCACGAAGATCGGACAGAAAAGTAGTCTCGAACTATAAATAGCCATTTTCCCTACTTTCACTTTCGTTTTGCACTCACCAAACCAACCTTTTCAGTGGAACATTTTTATGATATTATGTTAGATTTTCTTTTAAAAAAGTTCTTCATCTTACAGTGTGATGTTTGCTCTATTTTATAAGTCATTGTTCATATCTTTTGACAAAATATTAGTTTGTAGAGAGGCAAAAAGAAAATGCACTATATTTTTATAGCATCCATCTTTTGACGTACACCTGCTCAGGGATATGCAATACGATACTGGTACCTATTACTAATAAACATTTCAATATAATCATAAAAGTTGTTGTTTTTCTGCTAGAGTATTCATTTTCATACTGAAAATTCAGAACATCATTGCCCTGCTATAAACATGAGTTTTCTGTTAAAATTTTTATATAGGTACCCTATTCCAGGCATGAGACTAATATCTCAGTGTTAGCCAGAAAATATTACGTTTGATAAAAAGCTGCTGCATTAGTCAAGCTAAGCAAATTTGTGGTTTATTCTGACATGGTAGATACATGAGCTGTACTATGAGTTCCAAATCATTATTTAATCCCCACTTGTGACTTCCATATATGGAAATATTAATATTCGAACCTCCTTTTTTGTCTTTAACTCAAGGGAGCCTCTTGTTTAAAGTAAAGTATAATGACTGGTACAACCAACTGTTTTAAACTATAGATATGGTCATTTCAATTATAATAAATCCAAAAAAAATGATACCAATATCATAGTTTTAAAAAAATATAGCTTTTCATATGCAGAAAATACAGATTTTAAGCCATTTTGGTACCCCAGGCAGATACAAAAGGACCTCAATATGACAGGAAAAGGACTTTTTCTTTAAAACAGATAGCTATGATGCAAGAAAAATAGTTTTGTGGTATAAATATTATAATAACAACTGTCTGCTTTAGATACTTTTTGAAAAAATTCAGTTTTTATATGAAAAAAACACCTTTATTTTTCTTGCCGCATTAGAATCTGTCCATTTGAACAACTAAAAAAAGTCCACTGAAAAATTGGCTGTTGACTTTTGTGACATTTCTGTGTTTAAATCAACCACACAGTTATATGGCAACTCACTTTAGCTATTTATTTGAAAGAAAAACAAAAAATAAAAAAAATATTCATTTTTTCATATATAAGAGGCAATGTATGGAAAATGACTATTTTCAAGTCCTAACCACATACTTAAAAATGTGTTGTAACTTGAAAACTATCCTTTATGCAGGAGTATTACTTGCTTTAGGTTACATGAATATAGATATGCTCATCATAAACAGTCAAGATAATAATTTTATTGAACTGATATTATACAAATTCATGAAAACAAAATGCATTTCCAAATTTGGTAAAGATTAACCATAAATGCAAAAAACCAGAGCTACCATAAAAAATCAGGTTCAAAAGTTGGCTAATTCATCTTAAAAGTGTTACCTGCATTGGGGTACTACTTTTTCAGCTGGTAAAGACCACTTGCTGAATATCCAACTTTACTTGAAAAACTGGCTTACTAGGTCTCAGTATCGTATTAATTTTCCCATAGACTTCTATAGTGAAGTGCATATTTTTAGGATTTTTAAAAAAATATGTAAATTGATTCAATAAAACTTTCACTTATGTAGCATTTCTAAGGACATGTGAAAAAATAATTTCCCGCAAAGAAAATAGGGTGAGTCCACGAAGATCGGACAGAAAAGTAGTCTCGAATTATAAATAGCCATTTTCCCTACTTTCACTTTCGTTTTGCACTCACCAAACCAACCTTTTCAGTGGAACATTTTTATGATATTATGTTAGATTTTCTTTTAAAAAAGTTCTTCATCTTACAGTGTGATGTTTGCTCTATTTTATAAGTCATTGTTCATATCTTTTGACAAAATATTAGTTTGTAGAGAGGCAAAAAGAAAATGCACTATATTTTTATAGCATCCATCTTTTGACGTACACCTGCTCAGGGATATGCAATACGATACTGGTACCTATTACTAATAAACATTTCAATATAATCATAAAAGTTGTTGTTTTTCTGCTAGAGTATTCATTTTCATACTGAAAATTCAGAACATCATTGCCCTGCTATAAACATGAGTTTTCTGTTAAAATTTTTATATAGGTACCCTATTCCAGGCATGAGACTAATATCTCAGTGTTAGCCAGAAAATATTACGTTTGATAAAAAGCTGCTGCATTAGTCAAGCTAAGCAAATTTGTGGTTTATTCTGACATGGTAGATACATGAGCTGTACTATGAGTTCCAAATCATTATTTAATCCCCACTTGTGACTTCCATATATGGAAATATTAATATTCGAACCTCCTTTTTTGTCTTTAACTCAAGGGAGCCTCTTGTTTAAAGTAAAGTATAATGACTGGTACAACCAACTGTTTTAAACTATAGATATGGTCATTTCAATTATAATAAATCCAAAAAAAATTATACCAATATCATAGTTTTAAAAAAATATAGCTTTTCATATGCAGAAAATACAGATTTTAAGCCATTTTGGTACCCCAGGCAGATACAAAAGGACCTCAATATGACAGGAAAAGGACTTTTTCTTTAAAACAGATAGCTATGATGCAAGAAAAATAGTTTTGTGGTATAAATATTATAATAACAACTGTCTGCTTTAGATACTTTTTGAAAAAATTCAGTTTTTATATGAAAAAACACCTTTATTTTTCTTGCCGCATTAGAATCTGTCCATTTGAACCACTAAAAAAAGTCCACTGAAAAATTGGCTGTTGACTTTTGTGACATTTCTGTGTTTAAATCAACCACACAGTTATATGGCAACTCACTTTAGCTATTTATTTGAAAGAAAAACAAAAAATAAAAAAAAATATTCATTTTTTCATATATAAGAGGCAATGTATGGAAAATGACTATTTTCAAGTCCTAACCACATACTTAAAAATGTGTTGTAACTTGAAAACTATCCTTTATGCAGGAGTATTACTTGCTTTAGGTTACATGAATATAGATATGCTCATCATAAACAGTCAAGATAATAATTTTATTGAACTGATATTATACAAATTCATGAAAACAAAATGCATTTCCAAATTTGGTAAAGATTAACCATAAATGCAAAAAACCAGAGCTACCATAAAAAATCAGGTTCAAAAGTTGGCTAATTCATCTTAAAAGTGTTACCTGCATTGGGGTACTACTTTTTCAGCTGGTAAAGACCACTTGCTGAATATCCAACTTTACTTGAAAAACTGGCTTACTACTAATAAACATTTCAATATAATCATAAAAGTTGTTGTTTTTCTGCTAGAGTATTCATTTTCATACTGAAAATTCAGAACATCATTGCCCTGCTATAAACATGAGTTTTCTGTTAAAATTTTTATATAGGTACCCTATTCCAGGCATGAGACTAATATCTCAGTGTTAGCCAGAAAATATTACGTTTGATAAAAAGCTGCTGCATTAGTCAAGCTAAGCAAATTTGTGGTTTATTCTGACATGGTAGATACATGAGCTGTACTATGAGTTCCAAATCATTATTTAATCCCCACTTGTGACTTCCATATATGGAAATATTAATATTCGAACCTCCTTTTTTGTCTTTAACTCAAGGGAGCCTCTTGTTTAAAGTAAAGTATAATGACTGGTACAACCAACTGTTTTAAACTATAGATATGGTCATTTCAATTATAATAAATCCAAAAAAAATTATACCAATATCATAGTTTTAAAAAAATATAGCTTTTCATATGCAGAAAATACAGATTTTAAGCCATTTTGGTACCCCAGGCAGATACAAAAGGACCTCAATATGACAGGAAAAGGACTTTTTCTTTAAAACAGATAGCTATGATGCAAGAAAAATAGTTTTGTGGTATAAATATTATAATAACAACTGTCTGCTTTAGATACTTTTTGAAAAAATTCAGTTTTTATATGAAAAAACACCTTTATTTTTCTTGCCGCATTAGAATCTGTCCATTTGAACCACTAAAAAAAGTCCACTGAAAAATTGGCTGTTGACTTTTGTGACATTTCTGTGTTTAAATCAACCACACAGTTATATGGCAACTCACTTTAGCTATTTATTTGAAAGAAAAACAAAAAATAAAAAAAATATTCATTTTTTCATATATAAGAGGCAATGTATGGAAAATGACTATTTTCAAGTCCTAACCACATACTTAAAAATGTGTTGTAACTTGAAAACTATCCTTTATGCAGGAGTATTACTTGCTTTAGGGTACATGAATATAGATATGCTCATCATAAACAGTCAAGATAATAATTTTATTGAACTGATATTATACAAATTCATGAAAACAAAATGCATTTCCAAATTTGGTAAAGATTAACCATAAATGCAAAAAACCAGAGCTACCATAAAAAATCAGGTTCAAAAGTTGGCTAATTCATCTTAAAAGTGTTACCTGCATTGGGGTACTACTTTTTCAGCTGGTAAAGACCACTTGCTGAATATCCAACTTTACTTGAAAAACTGGCTTACTACTAATAAACATTTCAATATAATCATAAAAGTTGTTGTTTTTCTGCTAGAGTATTCATTTTCATACTGAAAATTCAGAACATCATTGCCCTGCTATAAACATGAGTTTTCTGTTAAAATTTTTATATAGGTACCCTATTCCAGGCATGAGACTAATATCTCAGTGTTAGCCAGAAAATATTACGTTTGATAAAAAGCTGCTGCATTAGTCAAGCTAAGCAAATTTGTGGTTTATTCTGACATGGTAGATACATGAGCTGTACTATGAGTTCCAAATCATTATTTAATCCCCACTTGTGACTTCCATATATGGAAATATTAATATTCGAACCTCCTTTTTTGTCTTTAACTCAAGGGAGCCTCTTGTTTAAAGTAAAGTATAATGACTGGTACAACCAACTGTTTTAAACTATAGATATGGTCATTTCAATTATAATAAATCCAAAAAAAATTATACCAATATCATAGTTTTAAAAAAATATAGCTTTTCATATGCAGAAAATACAGATTTTAAGCCATTTTGGTACCCCAGGCAGATACAAAAGGACCTCAATATGACAGGAAAAGGACTTTTTCTTTAAAACAGATAGCTATGATGCAAGAAAAATAGTTTTGTGGTATAAATATTATAATAACAACTGTCTGCTTTAGATACTTTTTGAAAAAATTCAGTTTTTATATGAAAAAACACCTTTATTTTTCTTGCCGCATTAGAATCTGTCCATTTGAACCACTAAAAAAAGTCCACTGAAAAATTGGCTGTTGACTTTTGTGACATTTCTGTGTTTAAATCAACCACACAGTTATATGGCAACTCACTTTAGCTATTTATTTGAAAGAAAAACAAAAACTAAAAAAAATATTCATTTTTTCATATATAAGAGGCAATGTATGGAAAATGACTATTTTCAAGTCCTAACCACATACTTAAAAATGTGTTGTAACTTGAAAACTATCCTTTATGCAGGAGTATTACTTGCTTTAGGTTACATGAATATAGATATGCTCATCATAAACAGTCAAGATAATAATTTTATTGAACTGATATTATACAAATTCATGAAAACAAAATGCATTTCCAAATTTGGTAAAGATTAACCATAAATGCAAAAAACCAGAGCTACCATAAAAAATCAGGTTCAAAAGTTGGCTAATTCATCTTAAAAGTGTTACCTGCATTGGGGTACTACTTTTTCAGCTGGTAAAGACCACTTGCTGAATATCCAACTTTACTTGAAAAACTGGCTTACTACTAATAAACATTTCAATATAATCATAAAAGTTGTTGTTTTTCTGCTAGAGTATTCATTTTCATACTGAAAATTCAGAACATCATTGCCCTGCTATAAACATGAGTTTTCTGTTAAAATTTTTATATAGGTACCCTATTCCAGGCATGAGACTAATATCTCAGTGTTAGCCAGAAAATATTACGTTTGATAAAAAGCTGCTGCATTAGTCAAGCTAAGCAAATTTGTGGTTTATTCTGACATGGTAGATACATGAGCTGTACTATGAGTTCCAAATCATTATTTAATCCCCACTTGTGACTTCCATATATGGAAATATTAATATTCGAACCTCCTTTTTTGTCTTTAACTCAAGGGAGCCTCTTGTTTAAAGTAAAGTATAATGACTGGTACAACCAACTGTTTTAAACTATAGATATGGTCATTTCAATTATAATAAATCCAAAAAAAATTATACCAATATCATAGTTTTAAAAAAATATAGCTTTTCATATGCAGAAAATACAGATTTTAAGCCATTTTGGTACCCCAGGCAGATACAAAAGGACCTCAATATGACAGGAAAAGGACTTTTTCTTTAAAACAGATAGCTATGATGCAAGAAAAATAGTTTTGTGGTATAAATATTATAATAACAACTGTCTGCTTTAGATACTTTTTGAAAAAATTCAGTTTTTATATGAAAAAACACCTTTATTTTTCTTGCCGCATTAGAATCTGTCCATTTGAACCACTAAAAAAAGTCCACTGAAAAATTGGCTGTTGACTTTTGTGACATTTCTGTGTTTAAATCAACCACACAGTTATATGGCAACTCACTTTAGCTATTTATTTGAAAGAAAAACAAAAAATAAAAAAAAATATTCATTTTTTCATATATAAGAGGCAATGTATGGAAAATGACTATTTTCAAGTCCTAACCACATACTTAAAAATGTCTTGTAACTTGAAAACTATCCTTTATGCAGGAGTACTACTTGCTTTAGGTTACATGAATATAGATATGCTCATCATAAACAGTCAAGATAATAATTTTATTGAACTGATATTATACAAATTCATGAAAACAAAATGCATTTCCAAATTTGGTAAAGATTAACCATAAATGCAAAAAACCAGAGCTACCATAAAAAATCAGGTTCAAAAGTTGGCTAATTCATCTTAAAAGTGTTACCTGCATTGGGGTACTACTTTTTCAGCTGGTAAAGACCACTTGCTGAATATCCAACTTTACTTGAAAAACTGGCTTACTACTAATAAACATTTCAATATAATCATAAAAGTTGTTGTTTTTCTGCTAGAGTATTCATTTTCATACTGAAAATTCAGAACATCATTGCCCTGCTATAAACATGAGTTTTCTGTTAAAATTTTTATATAGGTACCCTATTCCAGGCATGAGACTAATATCTCAGTGTTAGCCAGAAAATATTACGTTTGATAAAAAGCTGCTGCATTAGTCAAGCTAAGCAAATTTGTGGTTTATTCTGACATGGTAGATACATGAGCTGTACTATGAGTTCCAAATCATTATTTAATCCCCACTTGTGACTTCCATATATGGAAATATTAATATTCGAACCTCCTTTTTTGTCTTTAACTCAAGGGAGCCTCTTGTTTAAAGTAAAGTATAATGACTGGTACAACCAACTGTTTTAAACTATAGATATGGTCATTTCAATTATAATAAATCCAAAAAAAATTATACCAATATCATAGTTTTAAAAAAATATAGCTTTTCATATGCAGAAAATACAGATTTTAAGCCATTTTGGTACCCCAGGCAGATACAAAAGGACCTCAATATGACAGGAAAAGGACTTTTTCTTTAAAACAGATAGCTATGATGCAAGAAAAATAGTTTTGTGGTATAAATATTATAATAACAACTGTCTGCTTTAGATACTTTTTGAAAAAATTCAGTTTTTATATGAAAAAACACCTTTATTTTTCTTGCCGCATTAGAATCTGTCCATTTGAACCACTAAAAAAAGTCCACTGAAAAATTGGCTGTTGACTTTTGTGACATTTCTGTGTTTAAATCAACCACACAGTTATATGGCAACTCACTTTAGCTATTTATTTGAAAGAAAAACAAAAAATAAAAAAAATATTCATTTTTTCATATATAAGAGGCAATGTATGGAAAATGACTATTTTCAAGTCCTAACCACATACTTAAAAATGTGTTGTAACTTGAAAACTATCCTTTATGCAGGAGTATTAATTGCTTTAGGTTACATGAATATAGATATGCTCATCATAAACAGTCAAGATAATAATTTTATTGAACTGATATTATACAAATTCATGAAAACAAAATGCATTTCCAAATTTGGTAAAGATTAACCATAAATGCAAAAAACCAGAGCTACCATAAAAAATCAGGTTCAAAAGTTGGCTAATTCATCTTAAAAGTGTTACCTGCATTGGGGTACTACTTTTTCAGCTGGTAAAGACCACTTGCTGAATATCCAACTTTACTTGAAAAACTGGCTTACTACTAATAAACATTTCAATATAATCATAAAAGTTGTTGTTTTTCTGCTAGAGTATTCATTTTCATACTGAAAATTCAGAACATCATTGCCCTGCTATAAACATGAGTTTTCTGTTAAAATTTTTATATAGGTACCCTATTCCAGGCATGAGACTAATATCTCAGTGTTAGCCAGAAAATATTACGTTTGATAAAAAGCTGCTGCATTAGTCAAGCTAAGCAAATTTGTGGTTTATTCTGACATGGTAGATACATGAGCTGTACTATGAGTTCCAAATCATTATTTAATCCCCACTTGTGACTTCCATATATGGAAATATTAATATTCGAACCTCCTTTTTTGTCTTTAACTCAAGGGAGCCTCTTGTTTAAAGTAAAGTATAATGACTGGTACAACCAACTGTTTTAAACTATAGATATGGTCATTTCAATTATAATAAATCCAAAAAAAATTATACCAATATCATAGTTTTAAAAAAATATAGCTTTTCATATGCAGAAAATACAGATTTTAAGCCATTTTGGTACCCCAGGCAGATACAAAAGGACCTCAATATGACAGGAAAAGGACTTTTTCTTTAAAACAGATAGCTATGATGCAAGAAAAATAGTTTTGTGGTATAAATATTATAATAACAACTGTCTGCTTTAGATACTTTTTGAAAAAATTCAGTTTTTATATGAAAAAACACCTTTATTTTTCTTGCCGCATTAGAATCTGTCCATTTGAACCACTAAAAAAAGTCCACTGAAAAATTGGCTGTTGACTTTTGTGACATTTCTGTGTTTAAATCAACCACACAGTTATATGGCAACTCACTTTAGCTATTTATTTGAAAGAAAAACAAAAAATAAAAAAAAATATTCATTTTTTCATATATAAGAGGCAATGTATGGAAAATGACTATTTTCAAGTCCTAACCACATACTTAAAAATGTCTTGTAACTTGAAAACTATCCTTTATGCAGGAGTACTACTTGCTTTAGGTTACATGAATATAGATATGCTCATCATAAACAGTCAAGATAATAATTTTATTGAACTGATATTATACAAATTCATGAAAACAAAATGCATTTCCAAATTTGGTAAAGATTAACCATAAATGCAAAAAACCAGAGCTACCATAAAAAATCAGGTTCAAAAGTTGGCTAATTCATCTTAAAAGTGTTACCTGCATTGGGGTACTACTTTTTCAGCTGGTAAAGACCACTTGCTGAATATCCAACTTTACTTGAAAAACTGGCTTACTACTAATAAACATTTCAATATAATCATAAAAGTTGTTGTTTTTCTGCTAGAGTATTCATTTTCATACTGAAAATTCAGAACATCATTGCCCTGCTATAAACATGAGTTTTCTGTTAAAATTTTTATATAGGTACCCTATTCCAGGCATGAGACTAATATCTCAGTGTTAGCCAGAAAATATTACGTTTGATAAAAAGCTGCTGCATTAGTCAAGCTAAGCAAATTTGTGGTTTATTCTGACATGGTAGATACATGAGCTGTACTATGAGTTCCAAATCATTATTTAATCCCCACTTGTGACTTCCATATATGGAAATATTAATATTCGAACCTCCTTTTTTGTCTTTAACTCAAGGGAGCCTCTTGTTTAAAGTAAAGTATAATGACTGGTACAACCAACTGTTTTAAACTATAGATATGGTCATTTCAATTATAATAAATCCAAAAAAAATTATACCAATATCATAGTTTTAAAAAAATATAGCTTTTCATATGCAGAAAATACAGATTTTAAGCCATTTTGGTACCCCAGGCAGATACAAAAGGACCTCAATATGACAGGAAAAGGACTTTTTCTTTAAAACAGATAGCTATGATGCAAGAAAAATAGTTTTGTGGTATAAATATTATAATAACAACTGTCTGCTTTAGATACTTTTTGAAAAAATTCAGTTTTTATATGAAAAAACACCTTTATTTTTCTTGCCGCATTAGAATCTGTCCATTTGAACCACTAAAAAAAGTCCACTGAAAAATTGGCTGTTGACTTTTGTGACATTTCTGTGTTTAAATCAACCACACAGTTATATGGCAACTCACTTTAGCTATTTATTTGAAAGAAAAACAAAAAATAAAAAAAATATTCATTTTTTCATATATAAGAGGCAATGTATGGAAAATGACTATTTTCAAGTCCTAACCACATACTTAAAAATGTGTTGTAACTTGAAAACTATCCTTTATGCAGGAGTATTACTTGCTTTAGGTTACATGAATATAGATATGCTCATCATAAACAGTCAAGATAATAATTTTATTGAACTGATATTATACAAATTCATGAAAACAAAATGCATTTCCAAATTTGGTAAAGATTAACCATAAATGCAAAAAACCAGAGCTACCATAAAAAATCAGGTTCAAAAGTTGGCTAATTCATCTTAAAAGTGTTACCTGCATTGGGGTACTACTTTTTCAGCTGGTAAAGACCACTTGCTGAATATCCAACTTTACTTGAAAAACTGGCTTACTACTAATAAACATTTCAATATAATCATAAAAGTTGTTGTTTTTCTGCTAGAGTATTCATTTTCATACTGAAAATTCAGAACATCATTGCCCTGCTATAAACATGAGTTTTCTGTTAAAATTTTTATATAGGTACCCTATTCCAGGCATGAGACTAATATCTCAGTGTTAGCCAGAAAATATTACGTTTGATAAAAAGCTGCTGCATTAGTCAAGCTAAGCAAATTTGTGGTTTATTCTGACATGGTAGATACATGAGCTGTACTATGAGTTCCAAATCATTATTTAATCCCCACTTGTGACTTCCATATATGGAAATATTAATATTCGAACCTCCTTTTTTGTCTTTAACTCAAGGGAGCCTCTTGTTTAAAGTAAAGTATAATGACTGGTACAACCAACTGTTTTAAACTATAGATATGGTCATTTCAATTATAATAAATCCAAAAAAAATTATACCAATATCATAGTTTTAAAAAAATATAGCTTTTCATATGCAGAAAATACAGATTTTAAGCCATTTTGGTACCCCAGGCAGATACAAAAGGACCTCAATATGACAGGAAAAGGACTTTTTCTTTAAAACAGATAGCTATGATGCAAGAAAAATAGTTTTGTGGTATAAATATTATAATAACAACTGTCTGCTTTAGATACTTTTTGAAAAAATTCAGTTTTTATATGAAAAAACACCTTTATTTTTCTTGCCGCATTAGAATCTGTCCATTTGAACCACTAAAAAAAGTCCACTGAAAAATTGGCTGTTGACTTTTGTGACATTTCTGTGTTTAAATCAACCACACAGTTATATGGCAACTCACTTTAGCTATTTATTTGAAAGAAAAACAAAAAATAAAAAAAAATATTCATTTTTTCATATATAAGAGGCAATGTATGGAAAATGACTATTTTCAAGTCCTAACCACATACTTAAAAATGTGTTGTAACTTGAAAACTATCCTTTATGCAGGAGTATTACTTGCTTTAGGTTACATGAATATAGATATGCTCATCATAAACAGTCAAGATAATAATTTTATTGAACTGATATTATACAAATTCATGAAAACAAAATGCATTTCCAAATTTGGTAAAGATTAACCATAAATGCAAAAAACCAGAGCTACCATAAAAAATCAGGTTCAAAAGTTGGCTAATTCATCTTAAAAGTGTTACCTGCATTGGGGTACTACTTTTTCAGCTGGTAAAGACCACTTGCTGAATATCCAACTTTACTTGAAAAACTGGCTTACTACTAATAAACATTTCAATATAATCATAAAAGTTGTTGTTTTTCTGCTAGAGTATTCATTTTCATACTGAAAATTCAGAACATCATTGCCCTGCTATAAACATGAGTTTTCTGTTAAAATTTTTATATAGGTACCCTATTCCAGGCATGAGACTAATATCTCAGTGTTAGCCAGAAAATATTACGTTTGATAAAAAGCTGCTGCATTAGTCAAGCTAAGCAAATTTGTGGTTTATTCTGACATGGTAGATACATGAGCTGTACTATGAGTTCCAAATCATTATTTAATCCCCACTTGTGACTTCCATATATGGAAATATTAATATTCGAACCTCCTTTTTTGTCTTTAACTCAAGGGAGCCTCTTGTTTAAAGTAAAGTATAATGACTGGTACAACCAACTGTTTTAAACTATAGATATGGTCATTTCAATTATAATAAATCCAAAAAAAATTATACCAATATCATAGTTTTAAAAAAATATAGCTTTTCATATGCAGAAAATACAGATTTTAAGCCATTTTGGTACCCCAGGCAGATACAAAAGGACCTCAATATGACAGGAAAAGGACTTTTTCTTTAAAACAGATAGCTATGATGCAAGAAAAATAGTTTTGTGGTATAAATATTATAATAACAACTGTCTGCTTTAGATACTTTTTGAAAAAAATCAGTTTTTATATGAAAAAACACCTTTATTTTTCTTGCCGCATTAGAATCTGTCCATTTGAACCACTAAAAAAAGTCCACTGAAAAATTGGCTGTTGACTTTTGTGACATTTCTGTGTTTAAATCAACCACACAGTTATATGGCAACTCACTTTAGCTATTTATTTGAAAGAAAAACAAAAAATAAAAAAAATATTCATTTTTTCATATATAAGAGGCAATGTATGGAAAATGACTATTTTCAAGTCCTAACCACATACTTAAAAATGTGTTGTAACTTGAAAACTATCCTTTATGCAGGAGTATTACTTGCTTTAGGTTACATGAATATAGATATGCTCATCATAAACAGTCAAGATAATAATTTTATTGAACTGATATTATACAAATTCATGAAAACAAAATGCATTTCCAAATTTGGTAAAGATTAACCATAAATGCAAAAAACCAGAGCTACCATAAAAAATCAGGTTCAAAAGTTGGCTAATTCATCTTAAAAGTGTTACCTGCATTGGGGTACTACTTTTTCAGCTGGTAAAGACCACTTGCTGAATATCCAACTTTACTTGAAAAACTGGCTTACTACTAATAAACATTTCAATATAATCATAAAAGTTGTTGTTTTTCTGCTAGAGTATTCATTTTCATACTGAAAATTCAGAACATCATTGCCCTGCTATAAACATGAGTTTTCTGTTAAAATTTTTATATAGGTACCCTATTCCAGGCATGAGACTAATATCTCAGTGTTAGCCAGAAAATATTACGTTTGATAAAAAGCTGCTGCATTAGTCAAGCTAAGCAAATTTGTGGTTTATTCTGACATGGTAGATACATGAGCTGTACTATGAGTTCCAAATCATTATTTAATCCCCACTTGTGACTTCCATATATGGAAATATTAATATTCGAACCTCCTTTTTTGTCTTTAACTCAAGGGAGCCTCTTGTTTAAAGTAAAGTATAATGACTGGTACAACCAACTGTTTTAAACTATAGATATGGTCATTTCAATTATAATAAATCCAAAAAAAATTATACCAATATCATAGTTTTAAAAAAATATAGCTTTTCATATGCAGAAAATACAGATTTTAAGCCATTTTGGTACCCCAGGCAGATACAAAAGGACCTCAATATGACAGGAAAAGGACTTTTTCTTTAAAACAGATAGCTATGATGCAAGAAAAATAGTTTTGTGGTATAAATATTATAATAACAACTGTCTGCTTTAGATACTTTTTGAAAAAATTCAGTTTTTATATGAAAAAACACCTTTATTTTTCTTGCCGCATTAGAATCTGTCCATTTGAACCACTAAAAAAAGTCCACTGAAAAATTGGCTGTTGACTTTTGTGACATTTCTGTGTTTAAATCAACCACACAGTTATATGGCAACTCACTTTAGCTATTTATTTGAAAGAAAAACAAAAAATAAAAAAAAATATTCATTTTTTCATATATAAGAGGCAATGTATGGAAAATGACTATTTTCAAGTCCTAACCACATACTTAAAAATGTGTTGTAACTTGAAAACTATCCTTTATGCAGGAGTATTACTTGCTTTAGGTTACATGAATATAGATATGCTCATCATAAACAGTCAAGATAATAATTTTATTGAACTGATATTATACAAATTCATGAAAACAAAATGCATTTCCAAATTTGGTAAAGATTAACCATAAATGCAAAAAACCAGAGCTACCATAAAAAATCAGGTTCAAAAGTTGGCTAATTCATCTTAAAAGTGTTACCTGCATTGGGGTACTACTTTTTCAGCTGGTAAAGACCACTTGCTGAATATCCAACTTTACTTGAAAAACTGGCTTACTAGGTCTCAGTATCGTATTAATTTTCCCATAGACTTCTATAGTGAAGTGCATATTTTTAGGATTTTTAAAAAAATATGTAAATTGATTCAATAAAACTTTCACTTATGTAGCATTTCTAAGGACATGTGAAAAAATAATTTCCCGCAAAGAAAATAGGGTGAGTCCACGAAGATCGGACAGAAAAGTAGTCTCGAATTATAAATAGCCATTTTCCCTACTTTCACTTTCGTTTTGCACTCACCAAACCAACCTTTTCAGTGGAACATTTTTATGATATTATGTTAGATTTTCTTTTAAAAAAGTTCTTCATCTTACAGTGTGATGTTTGCCCTATTTTATAAGTCATTGTTCATATCTTTTGACAAAATATTAGTTTGTAGAGAGGCAAAAAGAAAATGCACTATATTTTTATAGCATCCATCTTTTGACGTACACCTGCTCAGGGATATGCAATACGATACTGGTACCTATTACTAATAAACATTTCAATATAATCATAAAAGTTGTTGTTTTTCTGCTAGCGTATTCATTTTCATACTGAAAATTCAGAACATCATTGCCCTGCTATAAACATGAGTTTTCTGTTAAAATTTTTATATAGGTACCCTATTCCAGGCATGAGACTAATATCTCAGTGTTAGCCAGAAAATATTACGTTTGATAAAAAGCTGCTGCATTAGTCAAGCTAAGCAAATTTGTGGTTTATTCTGACATGGTAGATACATGAGCTGTACTATGAGTTCCAAATCATTATTTAATCCCCACTTGTGACTTCCATATATGGAAATATTAATATTCGAACCTCCTTTTTTGTCTTTAACTCAAGGGAGCCTCTTGTTTAAAGTAAAGTATAATGACTGGTACAACCAACTGTTTTAAACTATAGATATGGTCATTTCAATTATAATAAATCCAAAAAAAATTATACCAATATCATAGTTTTAAAAAAATATAGCTTTTCATATGCAGAAAATACAGATTTTAAGCCATTTTGGTACCCCAGGCAGATACAAAAGGACCTCAATATGACAGGAAAAGGACTTTTTCTTTAAAACAGATAGCTATGATGCAAGAAAAATAGTTTTGTGGTATAAATATTATAATAACAACTGTCTGCTTTAGATACTTTTTGAAAAAATTCAGTTTTTATATGAAAAAAACACCTTTATTTTTCTTGCCGCATTAGAATCTGTCCATTTGAACCACTAAAAAAAGTCCACTGAAAAATTGGCTGTTGACTTTTGTGACATTTCTGTGTTTAAATCAACCACACAGTTATATGGCAACTCACTTTAGCTATTTATTTGAAAGAAAAACAAAAAATAAAAAAAATATTCATTTTTTCATATATAAGAGGCAATGTATGGAAAATGACTATTTTCAAGTCCTAACCACATACTTAAAAATGTGTTGTAACTTGAAAACTATCCTTTATGCAGGAGTATTACTTGCTTTAGGTTACATGAATATAGATATGCTCATCATAAACAGTCAAGATAATAATTTTATTGAACTGATATTATACAAATTCATGAAAACAAAATGCATTTCCAAATTTGGTAAAGATTAACCATAAATGCAAAAAACCAGAGCTACCATAAAAAATCAGGTTCAAAAGTTGGCTAATTCATCTTAAAAGTGTTACCTGCATTGGGGTACTACTTTTTCAGCTGGTAAAGACCACTTGCTGAATATCCAACTTTACTTGAAAAACTGGCTTACTACTAATAAACATTTCAATATAATCATAAAAGTTGTTGTTTTTCTGCTAGAGTATTCATTTTCATACTGAAAATTCAGAACATCATTGCCCTGCTATAAACATGAGTTTTCTGTTAAAATTTTTATATAGGTACCCTATTCCAGGCATGAGACTAATATCTCAGTGTTAGCCAGAAAACATTACGTTTGATAAAAAGCTGCTGCATTAGTCAAGCTAAGCAAATTTGTGGTTTATTCTGACATGGTAGATACATGAGCTGTACTATGAGTTCCAAATCATTATTTAATCCCCACTTGTGACTTCCATATCTCGAAATATTAATATTCGAACCTCCTTTTTTGTCTTTAACTCAAGGGAGCCTCTTGTTTAAAGTAAAGTATAATGACTGGTACAACCAACTGTTTTAAACTATAGATATGGTCATTTCAATTATAATAAATCCAAAAAAAATTATACCAATATCATAGTTTTAAAAAAATATAGCTTTTCATATGCAGAAAATACAGATTTTAAGCCATTTTGGTACCCCAGGCAGATACAAAAGGACCTCAATATGACAGGAAAAGGACTTTTTCTTTAAAACAGATAGCTATGATGCAAGAAAAATAGTTTTGTGGTATAAATATTATAATAACAACTGTCTGCTTTAGATACTTTTTGAAAAAATTCAGTTTTTATATGAAAAAAACACCTTTATTTTTCTTGCCGCATTAGAATCTGTCCATTTGAACCACTAAAAAAAGTCCGCTGAAAAATTGGCTGTTGACTTTTGTGACATTTCTGTGTTTAAATCAACCACACAGTTATATGGCAACTCACTTTAGCTATTTATTTGAAAGAAAAACAAAAAATAAAAAAAATATTCATTTTGTCATATATAAGAGGCAATGTATGGAAAATGACTATTTTCAAGTCCTAACCACATACTTAAAAATGTGTTGTAACTTGAAAACTATCCTTTATGCAGGAGTATTACTTGCTTTAGGTTACATGAATATAGATATGCTCATCATAAACAGTCAAGATAATAATTTTATTGAACTGATATTATACAAATTCATGAAAACAAAATGCATTTCCAAATTTGGTGAAGATTAACCATAAATGCAAAAAACCAGAGCTACCATAAAAAATCAGGTTCAAAAGTTGGCTAATTCATCTTAAAAGTGTTACCTGCATTGGGGTACTACTTTTTCAGCTGGTAAAGACCACTTGCTGAATATCCAACTTTACTTGAAAAACTGGCTTACTAGGTCTCAGTATCGTATTAATTTTCCCATAGACTTCTATAGTGAAGTGCATATTTTTAGGATTTTTAAAAAAATATGTAAATTGATTCAATAAAACTTTCACTTATGTAGCATTTCTAAGGACATGTGAAAAAATAATTTCCCGCAAAGAAAATAGGGTGAGTCCACGAAGATCGGACAGAAAAGTAGTCTCGAACTATAAATAGCCATTTTCCCTACTTTCACTTTCGTTTTGCACTCACCAAACCAACCTTTTCAGTGGAACATTTTTATGATATTATGTTAGATTTTCTTTTAAAAAAGTTCTTCATCTTACAGTGTGATGTTTGCTCTATTTTATAAGTCATTGTTCATATCTTTTGACAAAATATTAGTTTGTAGAGAGGCAAAAAGAAAATGCACTATATTTTTATAGCATCCATCTTTTGACGTACACCAGCTCAGGGATATGCAATACGATACTGGTACCTATTACTAATAAACATTTCAATATAATCATAAAAGTTGTTGTTTTTCTGCTAGAGTATTCATTTTCATACTGAAAATTCAGAACATCATTGCCCTACTATAAACATGAGTTTTCTGTTAAAATTTTTATATAGGTACCCTATTCCAGGCATGAGACTAATATCTCAGTGTTAGCCAGAAAATATTACGTTTGATAAAAAGCTGCTGCATTAGTCAAGCTAAGCAAATTTGTGGTTTATTCTGACATGGTAGATACATGAGCTGTACTATGAGTTCCAAATCATTATTTAATCCCCACTTGTGACTTCCATATATGGAAATATTAATATTCGAACCTCCTTTTTTGTCTTTAACTCAAGGGAGCCTCTTGTTTAAAGTAAAGTATAATGACTGGTACAACCAACTGTTTTAAACTATAGATATGGTCATTTCAATTATAATAAATCCAAAAAAAATTATACCAATATCATAGTTTTAAAAAAATATAGCTTTTCATATGCAGAAAATACAGATTTTAAGCCATTTTGGTACCCCAGGCAGATACAAAAGGACCTCAATATGACAGGAAAAGGACTTTTTCTTTAAAACAGATAGCTATGATGCAAGAAAAATAGTTTTGTGGTATAAATATTATAATAACAACTGTCTGCTATAGATACTTTTTGAAAAAAATCAGTTTTTATATGAAAAAACACCTTTATTTTTCTTGCCGCATTAGAATCTGTCCATTTGAACCACTAAAAAATGTCCACTGAAAAATTGGCTGTTGACTTTTGTGACATTTCTGTGTTTAAATCAACCACACAGTTATATGGCAACTCACTTTAGCTATTTATTTGAAAGAAAAACAAAAAATAAAAAAAATATTCATTTTTTCATATATAAGAGGCAATGTATGGAAAATGACTATTTTCAAGTCCTAACCACATACTTAAAAATGTGTTGTAACTTGAAAACTATCCTTTATGCAGGAGTATTACTTGCTTTAGGTTACATGAATATAGATATGCTCATCATAAACAGTCAAGATAATAATTTTATTGAACTGATATTATACAAATTCATGAAAACAAAATGCATTTCCAAATTTGGTAAAGATTAACCATAAATGCAAAAAACCAGAGCTACCATAAAAAATCAGGTTCAAAAGTTGGCTAATTCATCTTAAAAGTGTTACCTGCATTGGGGTACTACTTTTTCAGCTGGTAAAGACCACTTGCTGAATATCCAACTTTACTTGAAAAACTGGCTTACTAGGTCTCAGTATCGTATTAATTTTCCCATAGACTTCTATAGTGAAGTGCATATTTTTAGGATTTTTAAAAAAATATGTAAATTGATTCAATAAAATTTTCACTTATGTAGCATTTCTAAGGACATGTGAAAAAATAATTTCCCGCAAAGAAAATAGGGTGAGTCCACGAAGATCGGACAGAAAAGTAGTCTCGAACTATAAATAGCCATTTTCCCTACTTTCACTTTCGTTTTGCACTCACCAAACCAACCTTTTCAGTGGAACATTTTTATGATATTATGTTAGATTTTCTTTTAAAAAAGTTCTTCATCTTACAGTGTGATGTTTGCTCTATTTTATAAGTCATTGTTCATATCTTTTGACAAAATATTAGTTTGTAGAGAGGCAAAAAGAAAATGCACTATATTTTTATAGCATCCATCTTTTGACGTACACCTGCTCAGGGATATGCAATACGATACTGGTACCTATTACTAATAAACATTTCAATATAATCATAAAAGTTGTTGTTTTTCTGCTAGAGTATTCATTTTCATACTGAAAATTCAGAACATCATTGCCCTACTATAAACATGAGTTTTCTGTTAAAATTTTTATATAGGTACCCTATTCCAGGCATGAGACTAATATCTCAGTGTTAGCCAGAAAATATTACGTTTGATAAAAAGCTGCTGCATTAGTCAAGCTAAGCAAATTTGTGGTTTATTCTGACATGGTAGATACATGAGCTGTACTATGAGTTCCAAATCATTATTTAATCCCCACTTGTGACTTCCATATATGGAAATATTAATATTCGAACCTCCTTTTTTGTCTTTAACTCAAGGGAGCCTCTTGTTTAAAGTAAAGTATAATGACTGGTACAACCAACTGTTTTAAACTATAGATATGGTCATTTCAATTATAATAAATCCAAAAAAAATTATACCAATATCATAGTTTTAAAAAAATATAGCTTTTCATATGCAGAAAATACAGATTTTAAGCCATTTTGGTACCCCAGGCAGATACAAAAGGACCTCAATATGACAGGAAAAGGACTTTTTCTTTAAAACAGATAGCTATGATGCAAGAAAAATAGTTTTGTGGTATAAATATTATAATAACAACTGTCTGCTATAGATACTTTTTGAAAAAAATCAGTTTTTATATGAAAAAACACCTTTATTTTTCTTGCCGCATTAGAATCTGTCCATTTGAACCACTAAAAAAAGTCCACTGAAAAATTGGCTGTTGACTTTTGTGACATTTCTGTGTTTAAATCAACCACACAGTTATATGGCAACTCACTTTAGCTATTTATTTGAAAGAAAAACAAAAAATAAAAAAAATATTCATTTTTTCATATATAAGAGGCAATGTATGGAAAATGACTATTTTCAAGTCCTAACCACATACTTAAAAATGTGTTGTAACTTGAAAACTATCCTTTATGCAGGAGTATTACTTGCTTTAGGTTACATGAATATAGATATGCTCATCATAAACAGTCAAGATAATAATTTTATTGAACTGATATTATACAAATTCATGAAAACAAAATGCATTTCCAAATTTGGTAAAGATTAACCATAAATGCAAAAAACCAGAGCTACCATAAAAAATCAGGTTCAAAAGTTGGCTAATTCATCTTAAAAGTGTTACCTGCATTGGGGTACTACTTTTTCAGCTGGTAAAGACCACTTGCTGAATATCCAACTTTACTTGAAAAACTGGCTTACTAGGTCTCAGTATCGTATTAATTTTCCCATAGACTTCTATAGTGAAGTGCATATTTTTAGGATTTTTAAAAAAATATGTAAATTGATTCAATAAAACTTTCACTTATGTAGCATTTCTAAGGACATGTGAAAAAATAATTTCCCGCAAAGAAAATAGGGTGAGTCCACGAAGATCGGACAGAAAAGTAGTCTCGAACTATAAATAGCCATTTTCCCTACTTTCACTTTCGTTTTGCACTCACCAAACCAACCTTTTCAGTGGAACATTTTTATGATATTATGTTAGATTTTCTTTTAAAAAAGTTCTTCATCTTACAGTGTGATGTTTGCTCTATTTTATAAGTCATTGTTCATATCTTTTGACAAAATATTAGTTTGTAGAGAGGCAAAAAGAAAATGCACTATATTTTTATAGCATCCATCTTTTGACGTACACCAGCTCAGGGATAAGCAATACGATACTGGTACCTATTACTAATAAACATTTCAATATAATCATAAAAGTTGTTGTTTTTCTGCTAGAGTATTCATTTTCATACTGAAAATTCAGAACATCATTGCCCTACTATAAACATGAGTTTTCTGTTAAAATTTTTATATAGGTACCCTATTCCAGGCATGAGACTAATATCTCAGTGTTAGCCAGAAAATATTACGTTTGATAAAAAGCTGCTGCATTAGTCAAGCTAAGCAAATTTGTGGTTTATTCTGACATGGTAGATACATGAGCTGTACTATGAGTTCCAAATCATTATTTAATCCCCACTTGTGACTTCCATATATGGAAATATTAATATTCGAACCTCCTTTTTTGTCTTTAACTCAAGGGAGCCTCTTGTTTAAAGTAAAGTATAATGACTGGTACAACCAACTGTTTTAAACTATAGATATGGTCATTTCAATTATAATAAATCCAAAAAAACAATTATACCAATATCATAGTTTTAAAAAAATATAGCTTTTCATATGCAGAAAATACAGATTTTAAGCCATTTTGGTACCCCAGGCAGATACAAAAGGACCTCAATATGACAGGAAAAGGACTTTTTCTTTAAAACAGATAGCTATGATGCAAGAAAAATAGTTTTGTGGTATAAATATTATAATAACAACTGTCTGCTTTAGATACTTTTTGAAAAAATTCAGTTTTTATATGAAAAAACACCTTTATTTTTCTTGCCGCATTAGAATCTGTCCATTTGAACCACTAAAAAAAGTCCACTGAAAAATTGGCTGTTGACTTTTGTGACATTTCTGTGTTTAAATCAACCACACAGTTATATGGCAACTCACTTTAGCTATTTATTTGAAAGAAAAACAAAAAATAAAAAAAATATTCATTTTTTCATATATAAGAGGCAATGTATGGAAAATGACTATTTTCAAGTCCTAACCACATACTTAAAAATGTGTTGTAACTTAAAAACTATCCTTTATGCAGGAGTATTACTTGCTTTAGGTTACATGAATATAGATATGCTCATCATAAACAGTCAAGATAATAATTTTATTGAACTGATATTATACAAATTCATGAAAACAAAATGCATTTCCAAATTTGGTAAAGATTAACCATAAATGCAAAAAACCAGAGCTACCATAAAAAATCAGGTTCAAAAGTTGGCTAATTCATCTTAAAAGTGTTACCTGCATTGGGGTACTACTTTTTCAGCTGGTAAAGACCACTTGCTGAATATCCAACTTTACTTGAAAAACTGGCTTACTAGGTCTCAGTATCGTATTAATTTTCCCATAGACTTCTATAGTGAAGTGCATATTTTTAGGATTTTTAAAAAAATATGTAAATTGATTCAATAAAACTTTCACTTATGTAGCATTTCTAAGGACATGTGAAAAAATAATTTCCCGCAAAGAAAATAGGGTGAGTCCACGAAGATCGGACAGAAAAGTAGTCTCGAACTATAAATAGCCATTTTCCCTACTTTCACTTTCGTTTTGCACTCACCAAACCAACCTTTTCAGTGGAACATTTTTATGATATTATGTTAGATTTTCTTTTAAAAAAGTTCTTCATCTTACAGTGTGATGTTTGCTCTATTTTATAAGTCATTGTTCATATCTTTTGACAAAATATTAGTTTGTAGAGAGGCAAAAAGAAAATGCACTATATTTTTATAGCATCCATCTTTTGACGTACACCAGCTCAGGGATATGCAATACGATACTGGTACCTATTACTAATAAACATTTCAATATAATCATAAAAGTTGTTGTTTTTCTGCTAGAGTATTCATTTTCATACTGAAAATTCAGAACATCATTGCCCTACTATAAACATGAGTTTTCTGTTAAAATTTTTATATAGGTACCCTATTCCAGGCATGAGACTAATATCTCAGTGTTAGCCAGAAAATATTACGTTTGATAAAAAGCTGCTGCATTAGTCAAGCTAAGCAAATTTGTGGTTTATTCTGACATGGTAGATACATGAGCTGTACTATGAGTTCCAAATCATTATTTAATCCCCACTTGTGACTTCCATATATGGAAATATTAATATTCGAACCTCCTTTTTTGTCTTTAACTCAAGGGAGCCTCTTGTTTAAAGTAAAGTATAATGACTGGTACAACCAACTGTTTTAAACTATAGATATGGTCATTTCAATTATAATAAATCCAAAAAAAAAATTATACCAATATCATAGTTTTAAAAAAATATAGCTTTTCATATGCAGAAAATACAGATTTTAAGCCATTTTGGTACCCCAGGCAGATACAAAAGGACCTCAATATGACAGGAAAAGGACTTTTTCTTTAAAACAGATAGCTATGATGCAAGAAAAATAGTTTTGTGGTATAAATATTATAATAACAACTGTCTGCTATAGATACTTTTTGAAAAAAATCAGTTTTTATATGAAAAAACACCTTTATTTTTCTTGCCGCATTAGAATCTGTCCATTTGAACCACTAAAAAAAGTCCACTGAAAAATTGGCTGTTGACTTTTGTGACATTTCTGTGTTTAAATCAACCACACAGTTATATGGCAACTCACTTTAGCTATTTATTTGAAAGAAAAACAAAAAATAAAAAAAATATTCATTTTTTCATATATAAGAGGCAATGTATGGAAAATGACTATTTTCAAGTCCTAACCACATACTTAAAAATGTGTTGTAACTTGAAAACTATCCTTTATGCAGGAGTATTACTTGCTTTAGGTTACATGAATATAGATATGCTCATCATAAACAGTCAAGATAATAATTTTATTGAACTGATATTATACAAATTCATGAAAACAAAATGCATTTCCAAATTTGGTAAAGATTAACCATAAATGCAAAAAACCAGAGCTACCATAAAAAATCAGGTTCAAAAGTTGGCTAATTCATCTTAAAAGTGTTACCTGCATTGGGGTACTACTTTTTCAGCTGGTAAAGACCACTTGCTGAATATCCAACTTTACTTGAAAAACTGGCTTACTAGGTCTCAGTATCGTATTAATTTTCCCATAGACTTCTATAGTGAAGTGCATATTTTTAGGATTTTGAAAAAAATATGTAAATTGATTCAATAAAACTTTCACTTATGTAGCATTTCTAAGGACATGTGAAAAAATAATTTCCCGCAAAGAAAATAGGGTGAGTCCACGAAGATCGGACAGAAAAGTAGTCTCGAACTATAAATAGCCATTTTCCCTACTTTCACTTTCGTTTTGCACTCACCAAACCAACCTTTTCAGTGGAACATTTTTATGATATTATGTTAGATTTTCTTTTAAAAAAGTTCTTCATCTTACAGTGTGATGTTTGCTCTATTTTATAAGTCATTGTTCATATCTTTTGACAAAATATTAGTTTGTAGAGAGGCAAAAAGAAAATGCACTATATTTTTATAGCATCCATCTTTTGACGTACACCAGCTCAGGGATATGCAATACGATACTGGTACCTATTACTAATAAACATTTCAATATAATCATAAAAGTTGTTGTTTTTCTGCTAGAGTATTCATTTTCATACTGAAAATTCAGAACATCATTGCCCTACTATAAACATGAGTTTTCTGTTAAAATTTTTATATAGGTACCCTATTCCAGGCATGAGACTAATATCTCAGTGTTAGCCAGAAAATATTACGTTTGATAAAAAGCTGCTGCATTAGTCAAGCTAAGCAAATTTGTGGTTTATTCTGACATGGTAGATACATGAGCTGTACTATGAGTTCCAAATCATTATTTAATCCCCACTTGTGACTTCCATATATGGAAATATTAATATTCGAACCTCCTTTTTTGTCTTTAACTCAAGGGAGCCTCTTGTTTAAAGTAAAGTATAATGACTGGTACAACCAACTGTTTTAAACTATAGATATGGTCATTTCAATTATAATAAATCCAAAAAAAAAATTATACCAATATCATAGTTTTAAAAAAATATAGCTTTTCATATGCAGAAAATACAGATTTTAAGCCATTTTGGTACCCCAGGCAGATACAAAAGGACCTCAATATGACAGGAAAAGGACTTTTTCTTTAAAACAGATAGCTATGATGCAAGAAAAATAGTTTTGTGGTATAAATATTATAATAACAACTGTCTGCTTTAGATACTTTTTGAAAAAATTCAGTTTTTATATGAAAAAACACCTTTATTTTTCTTGCCGCATTAGAATCTGTCCATTTGAACCACTAAAAAAAGTCCACTGAAAAATTGGCTGTTGACTTTTGTGACATTTCTGTGTTTAAATCAACCACACAGTTATATGGCAACTCACTTTAGCTATTTATTTGAAAGAAAAACAAAAAATAAAAAAAATATTCATTTTTTCATATATAAGAGGCAATGTATGGAAAATGACTATTTTCAAGTCCTAACCACATACTTAAAAATGTGTTGTAACTTAAAAACTATCCTTTATGCAGGAGTATTACTTGCTTTAGGTTACATGAATATAGATATGCTCATCATAAACAGTCAAGATAATAATTTTATTGAACTGATATTATACAAATTCATGAAAACAAAATGCATTTCCAAATTTGGTAAAGATTAACCATAAATGCAAAAAACCAGAGCTACCATAAAAAATCAGGTTCAAAAGTTGGCTAATTCATCTTAAAAGTGTTACCTGCATTGGGGTACTACTTTTTCAGCTGGTAAAGACCACTTGCTGAATATCCAACTTTACTTGAAAAACTGGCTTACTAGGTCTCAGTATCGTATTAATTTTCCCATAGACTTCTATAGTGAAGTGCATATTTTTAGGATTTTTAAAAAAATATGTAAATTGATTCAATAAAACTTTCACTTATGTAGCATTTCTAAGGACATGTGAAAAAATAATTTCCCGCAAAGAAAATAGGGTGAGTCCACGAAGATCGGACAGAAAAGTAGTCTCGAACTATAAATAGCCATTTTCCCTACTTTCACTTTCGTTTTGCACTCACCAAACCAACCTTTTCAGTGGAACATTTTTATGATATTATGTTAGATTTTCTTTTAAAAAAGTTCTTCATCTTACAGTGTGATGTTTGCTCTATTTTATAAGTCATTGTTCATATCTTTTGACAAAATATTAGTTTGTAGAGAGGCAAAAAGAAAATGCACTATATTTTTATAGCATCCATCTTTTGACGTACACCAGCTCAGGGATATGCAATACGATACTGGTACCTATTACTAATAAACATTTCAATATAATCATAAAAGTTGTTGTTTTTCTGCTAGAGTATTCATTTTCATACTGAAAATTCAGAACATCATTGCCCTACTATAAACATGAGTTTTCTGTTAAAATTTTTATATAGGTACCCTATTCCAGGCATGAGACTAATATCTCAGTGTTAGCCAGAAAATATTACGTTTGATAAAAAGCTGCTGCATTAGTCAAGCTAAGCAAATTTGTGGTTTATTCTGACATGGTAGATACATGAGCTGTACTATGAGTTCCAAATCATTATTTAATCCCCACTTGTGACTTCCATATATGGAAATATTAATATTCGAACCTCCTTTTTTGTCTTTAACTCAAGGGAGCCTCTTGTTTAAAGTAAAGTATAATGACTGGTACAACCAACTGTTTTAAACTATAGATATGGTCATTTCAATTATAATAAATCCAAAAAAAAAATTATACCAATATCATAGTTTTAAAAAAATATAGCTTTTCATATGCAGAAAATACAGATTTTAAGCCATTTTGGTACCCCAGGCAGATACAAAAGGACCTCAATATGACAGGAAAAGGACTTTTTCTTTAAAACAGATAGCTATGATGCAAGAAAAATAGTTTTGTGGTATAAATATTATAATAACAACTGTCTGCTTTAGATACTTTTTGAAAAAAATCAGTTTTTATATGAAAAAACACCTTTATTTTTCTTGCCGCATTAGAATCTGTCCATTTGAACCACTAAAAAAAGTCCACTGAAAAATTGGCTGTTGACTTTTGTGACATTTCTGTGTTTAAATCAACCACACAGTTATATGGCAACTCACTTTAGCTATTTATTTGAAAGAAAAACAAAAAATAAAAAAAATATTCATTTTTTCATATATAAGAGGCAATGTATGGAAAATGACTATTTTCAAGTCCTAACCACATACTTAAAAATGTGTTGTAACTTAAAAACTATCCTTTATGCAGGAGTATTACTTGCTTTAGGTTACATAAATATAGATATGCTCATCATAAACAGTCAAGATAATAATTTTATTGAACTGATATTATACAAATTCATGAAAACAAAATGCATTTCCAAATTTGGTAAAGATTAACCATAAATGCAAAAAACCAGAGCTACCATAAAAAATCAGGTTCAAAAGTTGGCTAATTCATCTTAAAAGTGTTACCTGCATTGGGGTACTACTTTTTCAGCTGGTAAAGACCACTTGCTGAATATCCAACTTTACTTGAAAAACTGGCTTACTAGGTCTCAGTATCGTATTAATTTTCCCATAGACTTCTATAGTGAAGTGCATATTTTTAGGATTTTGAAAAAAATATGTAAATTGATTCAATAAAACTTTCACTTATGTAGCATTTCTAAGGACATGTGAAAAAATAATTTCCCGCAAAGAAAATAGGGTGAGTCCACGAAGATCGGACAGAAAAGTAGTCTCGAACTATAAATAGCCATTTTCCCTACTTTCACTTTCGTTTTGCACTCACCAAACCAACCTTTTCAGTGGAACATTTTATGATATTATGTTAGATTTTCTTTTAAAAAAGTTCTTCATCTTACAGTGTGATGTTTGCTCTATTTTATAAGTCATTGTTCATATCTTTTGACAAAATATTAGTTTGTAGAGAGGCAAAAAGAAAATGCACTATATTTTTATAGCATCCATCTTTTGACGTACACCAGCTCAGGGATATGCAATACGATACTGGTACCTATTACTAATAAACATTTCAATATAATCATAAAAGTTGTTGTTTTTCTGCTAGAGTATTCATTTTCATACTGAAAATTCAGAACATCATTGCCCTACTATAAACATGAGTTTTCTGTTAAAATTTTTATATAGGTACCCTATTCCAGGCATGAGACTAATATCTCAGTGTTAGCCAGAAAATATTACGTTTGATAAAAAGCTGCTGCATTAGTCAAGCTAAGCAAATTTGTGGTTTATTCTGACATGGTAGATACATGAGCTGTACTATGAGTTCCAAATCATTATTTAATCCCCACTTGTGACTTCCATATATGGAAATATTAATATTCGAACCTCCTTTTTTGTCTTTAACTCAAGGGAGCCTCTTGTTTAAAGTAAAGTATAATGACTGGTACAACCAACTGTTTTAAACTATAGATATGGTCATTTCAATTATAATAAATCCAAAAAAAAAATTATACCAATATCATAGTTTTAAAAAAATATAGCTTTTCATATGCAGAAAATACAGATTTTAAGCCATTTTGGTACCCCAGGCAGATACAAAAGGACCTCAATATGACAGGAAAAGGACTTTTTCTTTAAAACAGATAGCTATGATGCAAGAAAAATAGTTTTGTGGTATAAATATTATAATAACAACTGTCTGCTTTAGATACTTTTTGAAAAAAATCAGTTTTTATATGAAAAAACACCTTTATTTTTCTTGCCGCATTAGAATCTGTCCATTTGAACCACTAAAAAATGTCCACTGAAAAATTGGCTGTTGACTTTTGTGACATTTCTGTGTTTAAATCAACCACACAGTTATATGGCAACTCACTTTAGCTATTTATTTGAAAGAAAAACAAAAAATAAAAAAAATATTCATTTTTTCATATATAAGAGGCAATGTATGGAAAATGACTATTTTCAAGTCCTAACCACATACTTAAAAATGTGTTGTAACTTGAAAACTATCCTTTATGCAGGAGTATTACTTGCTTTAGGTTACATGAATATAGATATGCTCATCATAAACAGTCAAGATAATAATTTTATTGAACTGATATTATACAAATTCATGAAAACAAAATGCATTTCCAAATTTGGTAAAGATTAACCATAAATGCAAAAAACCAGAGCTACCATAAAAAATCAGGTTCAAAAGTTGGCTAATTCATCTTAAAAGTGTTACCTGCATTGGGGTACTACTTTTTCAGCTGGTAAAGACCACTTGCTGAATATCCAACTTTACTTGAAAAACTGGCTTACTAGGTCTCAGTATCGTATTAATTTTCCCATAGACTTCTATAGTGAAGTGCATATTTTTAGGATTTTTAAAAAAATATGTAAATTGATTCAATAAAACTTTCACTTATGTAGCATTTCTAAGGACATGTGAAAAAATAATTTCCCGCAAAGAAAATAGGGTGAGTCCACGAAGATCGGACAGAAAAGTAGTCTCGAACTATAAATAGCCATTTTCCCTACTTTCACTTTCGTTTTGCACTCACCAAACCAACCTTTTCAGTGGAACATTTTTATGATATTATGTTAGATTTTCTTTTAAAAAAGTTCTTCATCTTACAGTGTGATGTTTGCTCTATTTTATAAGTCATTGTTCATATCTTTTGACAAAATATTAGTTTGTAGAGAGGCAAAAAGAAAATGCACTATATTTTTATAGCATCCATCTTTTGACGTACACCTGCTCAGGGATATGCAATACGATACTGGTACCTATTACTAATAAACATTTCAATATAATCATAAAAGTTGTTGTTTTTCTGCTAGAGTATTCATTTTCATACTGAAAATTCAGAACATCATTGCCCTACTATAAACATGAGTTTTCTGTTAAAATTTTTATATAGGTACCCTATTCCAGGCATGAGACTAATATCTCAGTGTTAGCCAGAAAATATTACGTTTGATAAAAAGCTGCTGCATTAGTCAAGCTAAGCAAATTTGTGGTTTATTCTGACATGGTAGATACATGAGCTGTACTATGAGTTCCAAATCATTATTTAATCCCCACTTGTGACTTCCATATATGGAAATATTAATATTCGAACCTCCTTTTTTGTCTTTAACTCAAGGGAGCCTCTTGTTTAAAGTAAAGTATAATGACTGGTACAACCAACTGTTTTAAACTATAGATATGGTCATTTCAATTATAATAAATCCAAAAAAAAAATTATACCAATATCATAGTTTTAAAAAAATATAGCTTTTCATATGCAGAAAATACAGATTTTAAGCCATTTTGGTACCCCAGGCAGATACAAAAGGACCTCAATATGACAGGAAAAGGACTTTTTCTTTAAAACAGATAGCTATGATGCAAGAAAAATAGTTTTGTGGTATAAATATTATAATAACAACTGTCTGCTTTAGATACTTTTTGAAAAAATTCAGTTTTTATATGAAAAAACACCTTTATTTTTCTTGCCGCATTAGAATCTGTCCATTTGAACCACTAAAAAAAGTCCACTGAAAAATTGGCTGTTGACTTTTGTGACATTTCTGTGTTTAAATCAACCACACAGTTATATGGCAACTCACTTTAGCTATTTATTTGAAAGAAAAACAAAAAATAAAAAAAATATTCATTTTTTCATATATAAGAGGCAATGTATGGAAAATGACTATTTTCAAGTCCTAACCACATACTTAAAAATGTGTTGTAACTTAAAAACTATCCTTTATGCAGGAGTATTACTTGCTTTAGGTTACATGAATATAGATATGCTCATCATAAACAGTCAAGATAATAATTTTATTGAACTGATATTATACAAATTCATGAAAACAAAATGCATTTCCAAATTTGGTAAAGATTAACCATAAATGCAAAAAACCAGAGCTACCATAAAAAATCAGGTTCAAAAGTTGGCTAATTCATCTTAAAAGTGTTACCTGCATTGGGGTACTACTTTTTCAGCTGGTAAAGACCACTTGCTGAATATCCAACTTTACTTGAAAAACTGGCTTACTAGGTCTCAGTATCGTATTAATTTTCCCATAGACTTCTATAGTGAAGTGCATATTTTTAGGATTTTGAAAAAAATATGTAAATTGATTCAATAAAACTTTCACTTATGTAGCATTTCTAAGGACATGTGAAAAAATAATTTCCCGCAAAGAAAATAGGGTGAGTCCACGAAGATCGGACAGAAAAGTAGTCTCGAACTATAAATAGCCATTTTCCCTACTTTCACTTTCGTTTTGCACTCACCAAACCAACCTTTTCAGTGGAACATTTTTATGATATTATGTTAGATTTTCTTTTAAAAAAGTTCTTCATCTTACAGTGTGATGTTTGCTCTATTTTATAAGTCATTGTTCATATCTTTTGACAAAATATTAGTTTGTAGAGAGGCAAAAAGAAAATGCACTATATTTTTATAGCATCCATCTTTTGACGTACACCTGCTCAGGGATATGCAATACGATACTGGTACCTATTACTAATAAACATTTCAATATAATCATAAAAGTTGTTGTTTTTCTGCTAGAGTATTCATTTTCATACTGAAAATTCAGAACATCATTGCCCTACTATAAACATGAGTTTTCTGTTAAAATTTTTATATAGGTACCCTATTCCAGGCATGAGACTAATATCTCAGTGTTAGCCAGAAAATATTACGTTTGATAAAAAGCTGCTGCATTAGTCAAGCTAAGCAAATTTGTGGTTTATTCTGACATGGTAGATACATGAGCTGTACTATGAGTTCCAAATCATTATTTAATCCCCACTTGTGACTTCCATATATGGAAATATTAATATTCGAACCTCCTTTTTTGTCTTTAACTCAAGGGAGCCTCTTGTTTAAAGTAAAGTATAATGACTGGTACAACCAACTGTTTTAAACTATAGATATGGTCATTTCAATTATAATAAATCCAAAAAAAAAATTATACCAATATCATAGTTTTAAAAAAATATAGCTTTTCATATGCAGAAAATACAGATTTTAAGCCATTTTGGTACCCCAGGCAGATACAAAAGGACCTCAATATGACAGGAAAAGGACTTTTTCTTTAAAACAGATAGCTATGATGCAAGAAAAATAGTTTTGTGGTATAAATATTATAATAACAACTGTCTGCTTTAGATACTTTTTGAAAAAATTCAGTTTTTATATGAAAAAACACCTTTATTTTTCTTGCCGCATTAGAATCTGTCCATTTGAACCACTAAAAAAAGTCCACTGAAAAATTGGCTGTTGACTTTTGTGACATTTCTGTGTTTAAATCAACCACACAGTTATATGGCAACTCACTTTAGCTATTTATTTGAAAGAAAAACAAAAAATAAAAAAAATATTCATTTTTTCATATATAAGAGGCAATGTATGGAAAATGACTATTTTCAAGTCCTAACCACATACTTAAAAATGTGTTGTAACTTAAAAACTATCCTTTATGCAGGAGTATTACTTGCTTTAGGTTACATGAATATAGATATGCTCATCATAAACAGTCAAGATAATAATTTTATTGAACTGATATTATACAAATTCATGAAAACAAAATGCATTTCCAAATTTGGTAAAGATTAACCATAAATGCAAAAAACCAGAGCTACCATAAAAAATCAGGTTCAAAAGTTGGCTAATTCATCTTAAAAGTGTTACCTGCATTGGGGTACTACTTTTTCAGCTGGTAAAGACCACTTGCTGAATATCCAACTTTACTTGAAAAACTGGCTTACTAGGTCTCAGTATCGTATTAATTTTCCCATAGACTTCTATAGTGAAGTGCATATTTTTAGGATTTTGAAAAAAATATGTAAATTGATTCAATAAAACTTTCACTTATGTAGCATTTCTAAGGACATGTGAAAAAATAATTTCCCGCAAAGAAAATAGGGTGAGTCCACGAAGATCGGACAGAAAAGTAGTCTCGAACTATAAATAGCCATTTTCCCTACTTTCACTTTCGTTTTGCACTCACCAAACCAACCTTTTCAGTGGAACATTTTTATGATATTATGTTAGATTTTCTTTTAAAAAAGTTCTTCATCTTACAGTGTGATGTTTGCTCTATTTTATAAGTCATTGTTCATATCTTTTGACAAAATATTAGTTTGTAGAGAGGCAAAAAGAAAATGCACTATATTTTTATAGCATCCATCTTTTGACGTACACCTGCTCAGGGATATGCAATACGATACTGGTACCTATTACTAATAAACATTTCAATATAATCATAAAAGTTGTTGTTTTTCTGCTAGAGTATTCATTTTCATACTGAAAATTCAG
This sequence comes from Perna viridis, assembly GCA_037379345.1. Classification (NCBI taxonomy): domain Eukaryota; kingdom Metazoa; phylum Mollusca; class Bivalvia; order Mytilida; family Mytilidae; genus Perna; species Perna viridis. The sequence continues at coordinate 267,406 of CM074524.1, read as the reverse complement.
AACATCATTGCCCTACTATAAACATGAGTTTTCTGTTAAAATTTTTATATAGGTACCCTATTCCAGGCATGAGACTAATATCTCAGTGTTAGCCAGAAAATATTACGTTTGATAAAAAGCTGCTGCATTAGTCAAGCTAAGCAAATTTGTGGTTTATTCTGACATGGTAGATACATGAGCTGTACTATGAGTTCCAAATCATTATTTAATCCCCACTTGTGACTTCCATATATGGAAATATTAATATTCGAACCTCCTTTTTTGTCTTTAACTCAAGGGAGCCTCTTGTTTAAAGTAAAGTATAATGACTGGTACAACCAACTGTTTTAAACTATAGATATGGTCATTTCAATTATAATAAATCCAAAAAAAAAATTATACCAATATCATAGTTTTAAAAAAATATAGCTTTTCATATGCAGAAAATACAGATTTTAAGCCATTTTGGTACCCCAGGCAGATACAAAAGGACCTCAATATGACAGGAAAAGGACTTTTTCTTTAAAACAGATAGCTATGATGCAAGAAAAATAGTTTTGTGGTATAAATATTATAATAACAACTGTCTGCTTTAGATACTTTTTGAAAAAATTCAGTTTTTATATGAAAAAACACCTTTATTTTTCTTGCCGCATTAGAATCTGTCCATTTGAACCACTAAAAAAAGTCCACTGAAAAATTGGCTGTTGACTTTTGTGACATTTCTGTGTTTAAATCAACCACACAGTTATATGGCAACTCACTTTAGCTATTTATTTGAAAGAAAAACAAAAAATAAAAAAAATATTCATTTTTTCATATATAAGAGGCAATGTATGGAAAATGACTATTTTCAAGTCCTAACCACATACTTAAAAATGTGTTGTAACTTAAAAACTATCCTTTATGCAGGAGTATTACTTGCTTTAGGTTACATGAATATAGATATGCTCATCATAAACAGTCAAGATAATAATTTTATTGAACTGATATTATACAAATTCATGAAAACAAAATGCATTTCCAAATTTGGTAAAGATTAACCATAAATGCAAAAAACCAGAGCTACCATAAAAAATCAGGTTCAAAAGTTGGCTAATTCATCTTAAAAGTGTTACCTGCATTGGGGTACTACTTTTTCAGCTGGTAAAGACCACTTGCTGAATATCCAACTTTACTTGAAAAACTGGCTTACTAGGTCTCAGTATCGTATTAATTTTCCCATAGACTTCTATAGTGAAGTGCATATTTTTAGGATTTTGAAAAAAATATGTAAATTGATTCAATAAAACTTTCACTTATGTAGCATTTCTAAGGACATGTGAAAAAATAATTTCCCGCAAAGAAAATAGGGTGAGTCCACGAAGATCGGACAGAAAAGTAGTCTCGAACTATAAATAGCCATTTTCCCTACTTTCACTTTCGTTTTGCACTCACCAAACCAACCTTTTCAGTGGAACATTTTTATGATATTATGTTAGATTTTCTTTTAAAAAAGTTCTTCATCTTACAGTGTGATGTTTGCTCTATTTTATAAGTCATTGTTCATATCTTTTGACAAAATATTAGTTTGTAGAGAGGCAAAAAGAAAATGCACTATATTTTTATAGCATCCATCTTTTGACGTACACCTGCTCAGGGATATGCAATACGATACTGGTACCTATTACTAATAAACATTTCAATATAATCATAAAAGTTGTTGTTTTTCTGCTAGAGTATTCATTTTCATACTGAAAATTCAGAACATCATTGCCCTACTATAAACATGAGTTTTCTGTTAAAATTTTTATATAGGTACCCTATTCCAGGCATGAGACTAATATCTCAGTGTTAGCCAGAAAATATTACGTTTGATAAAAAGCTGCTGCATTAGTCAAGCTAAGCAAATTTGTGGTTTATTCTGACATGGTAGATACATGAGCTGTACTATGAGTTCCAAATCATTATTTAATCCCCACTTGTGACTTCCATATATGGAAATATTAATATTCGAACCTCCTTTTTTGTCTTTAACTCAAGGGAGCCTCTTGTTTAAAGTAAAGTATAATGACTGGTACAACCAACTGTTTTAAACTATAGATATGGTCATTTCAATTATAATAAATCCAAAAAAAAAATTATACCAATATCATAGTTTTAAAAAAATATAGCTTTTCATATGCAGAAAATACAGATTTTAAGCCATTTTGGTACCCCAGGCAGATACAAAAGGACCTCAATATGACATGAAAAGGACTTTTTCTTTAAAACAGATAGCTATGATGCAAGAAAAATAGTTTTGTGGTATAAATATTATAATAACAACTGTCTGCTTTAGATACTTTTTGAAAAAATTCAGTTTTTATATGAAAAAACACCTTTATTTTTCTTGCCGCATTAGAATCTGTCCATTTGAACCACTAAAAAAAGTCCACTGAAAAATTGGCTGTTGACTTTTGTGACATTTCTGTTTTTAAATCAACCACACAGTTATATGGCAACTCACTTTAGCTATTTATTTGAAAGAAAAACAAAAAATAAAAAAAATATTCATTTTTTCATATATAAGAGGCAATGTATGGAAAATGACTATTTTCAAGTCCTAACCACATACTTAAAAATGTGTTGTAACTTAAAAACTATCCTTTATGCAGGAGTATTACTTGCTTTAGGTTACATGAATATAGATATGCTCATCATAAACAGTCAAGATAATAATTTTATTGAACTGATATTATACAAATTCATGAAAACAAAATGCATTTCCAAATTTGGTAAAGATTAACCATAAATGCAAAAAACCAGAGCTACCATAAAAAATCAGGTTCAAAAGTTGGCTAATTCATCTTAAAAGTGTTACCTGCATTGGGGTACTACTTTTTCAGCTGGTAAAGACCACTTGCTGAATATCCAACTTTACTTGAAAAACTGGCTTACTAGGTCTCAGTATCGTATTAATTTTCCCATAGACTTCTATAGTGAAGTGCATATTTTTAGGATTTTGAAAAAAATATGTAAATTGATTCAATAAAACTTTCACTTATGTAGCATTTCTAAGGACATGTGAAAAAATAATTTCCCGCAAAGAAAATAGGGTGAGTCCACGAAGATCGGACAGAAAAGTAGTCTCGAACTATAAATAGCCATTTTCCCTACTTTCACTTTCGTTTTGCACTCACCAAACCAACCTTTTCAGTGGAACATTTTTATGATATTATGTTAGATTTTCTTTTAAAAAAGTTCTTCATCTTACAGTGTGATGTTTGCTCTATTTTATAAGTCATTGTTCATATCTTTTGACAAAATATTAGTTTGTAGAGAGGCAAAAAGAAAATGCACTATATTTTTATAGCATCCATCTTTTGACGTACACCTGCTCAGGGATATGCAATACGATACTGGTACCTATTACTAATAAACATTTCAATATAATCATAAAAGTTGTTGTTTTTCTGCTAGAGTATTCATTTTCATACTGAAAATTCAGAACATCATTGCCCTACTATAAACATGAGTTTTCTGTTAAAATTTTTATATAGGTACCCTATTCCAGGCATGAGACTAATATCTCAGTGTTAGCCAGAAAATATTACGTTTGATAAAAAGCTGCTGCATTAGTCAAGCTAAGCAAATTTGTGGTTTATTCTGACATGGTAGATACATGAGCTGTACTATGAGTTCCAAATCATTATTTAATCCCCACTTGTGACTTCCATATATGGAAATATTAATATTCGAACCTCCTTTTTTGTCTTTAACTCAAGGGAGCCTCTTGTTTAAAGTAAAGTATAATGACTGGTACAACCAACTGTTTTAAACTATAGATATGGTCATTTCAATTATAATAAATCCAAAAAAAAAATTATACCAATATCATAGTTTTAAAAAAATATAGCTTTTCATATGCAGAAAATACAGATTTTAAGCCATTTTGGTACCCCAGGCAGATACAAAAGGACCTCAATATGACAGGAAAAGGACTTTTTCTTTAAAACAGATAGCTATGATGCAAGAAAAATAGTTTTGTGGTATAAATATTATAATAACAACTGTCTGCTTTAGATACTTTTTGAAAAAATTCAGTTTTTATATGAAAAAACACCTTTATTTTTCTTGCCGCATTAGAATCTGTCCATTTGAACCACTAAAAAAAGTCCACTGAAAAATTGGCTGTTGACTTTTGTGACATTTCTGTGTTTAAATCAACCACACAGTTATATGGCAACTCACTTTAGCTATTTATTTGAAAGAAAAACAAAAAATAAAAAAAATATTCATTTTTTCATATATAAGAGGCAATGTATGGAAAATGACTATTTTCAAGTCCTAACCACATACTTAAAAATGTGTTGTAACTTAAAAACTATCCTTTATGCAGGAGTATTACTTGCTTTAGGTTACATGAATATAGATATGCTCATCATAAACAGTCAAGATAATAATTTTATTGAACTGATATTATACAAATTCATGAAAACAAAATGCATTTCCAAATTTGGTAAAGATTAACCATAAATGCAAAAAACCAGAGCTACCATAAAAAATCAGGTTCAAAAGTTGGCTAATTCATCTTAAAAGTGTTACCTGCATTGGGGTACTACTTTTTCAGCTGGTAAAGACCACTTGCTGAATATCCAACTTTACTTGAAAAACTGGCTTACTAGGTCTCAGTATCGTATTAATTTTCCCATAGACTTCTATAGTGAAGTGCATATTTTTAGGATTTTGAAAAAAATATGTAAATTGATTCAATAAAACTTTCACTTATGTAGCATTTCTAAGGACATGTGAAAAAATAATTTCCCGCAAAGAAAATAGGGTGAGTCCACGAAGATCGGACAGAAAAGTAGTCTCGAACTATAAATAGCCATTTTCCCTACTTTCACTTTCGTTTTGCACTCACCAAACCAACCTTTTCAGTGGAACATTTTTATGATATTATGTTAGATTTTCTTTTAAAAAAGTTCTTCATCTTACAGTGTGATGTTTGCTCTATTTTATAAGTCATTGTTCATATCTTTTGACAAAATATTAGTTTGTAGAGAGGCAAAAAGAAAATGCACTATATTTTTATAGCATCCATCTTTTGACGTACACCTGCTCAGGGATATGCAATACGATACTGGTACCTATTACTAATAAACATTTCAATATAATCATAAAAGTTGTTGTTTTTCTGCTAGAGTATTCATTTTCATACTGAAAATTCAGAACATCATTGCCCTACTATAAACATGAGTTTTCTGTTAAAATTTTTATATAGGTACCCTATTCCAGGCATGAGACTAATATCTCAGTGTTAGCCAGAAAATATTACGTTTGATAAAAAGCTGCTGCATTAGTCAAGCTAAGCAAATTTGTGGTTTATTCTGACATGGTAGATACATGAGCTGTACTATGAGTTCCAAATCATTATTTAATCCCCACTTGTGACTTCCATATATGGAAATATTAATATTCGAACCTCCTTTTTTGTCTTTAACTCAAGGGAGCCTCTTGTTTAAAGTAAAGTATAATGACTGGTACAACCAACTGTTTTAAACTATAGATATGGTCATTTCAATTATAATAAATCCAAAAAAAAAATTATACCAATATCATAGTTTTAAAAAAATATAGCTTTTCATATGCAGAAAATACAGATTTTAAGCCATTTTGGTACCCCAGGCAGATACAAAAGGACCTCAATATGACATGAAAAGGACTTTTTCTTTAAAACAGATAGCTATGATGCAAGAAAAATAGTTTTGTGGTATAAATATTATAATAACAACTGTCTGCTTTAGATACTTTTTGAAAAAATTCAGTTTTTATATGAAAAAACACCTTTATTTTTCTTGCCGCATTAGAATCTGTCCATTTGAACCACTAAAAAAAGTCCACTGAAAAATTGGCTGTTGACTTTTGTGACATTTCTGTTTTTAAATCAACCACACAGTTATATGGCAACTCACTTTAGCTATTTATTTGAAAGAAAAACAAAAAATAAAAAAAATATTCATTTTTTCATATATAAGAGGCAATGTATGGAAAATGACTATTTTCAAGTCCTAACCACATACTTAAAAATGTGTTGTAACTTAAAAACTATCCTTTATGCAGGAGTATTACTTGCTTTAGGTTACATGAATATAGATATGCTCATCATAAACAGTCAAGATAATAATTTTATTGAACTGATATTATACAAATTCATGAAAACAAAATGCATTTCCAAATTTGGTAAAGATTAACCATAAATGCAAAAAACCAGAGCTACCATAAAAAATCAGGTTCAAAAGTTGGCTAATTCATCTTAAAAGTGTTACCTGCATTGGGGTACTACTTTTTCAGCTGGTAAAGACCACTTGCTGAATATCCAACTTTACTTGAAAAACTGGCTTACTAGGTCTCAGTATCGTATTAATTTTCCCATAGACTTCTATAGTGAAGTGCATATTTTTAGGATTTTTAAAAAAATATGTAAATTGATTCAATAAAACTTTCACTTATGTAGCATTTCTAAGGACATGTGAAAAAATAATTTCCCGCAAAGAAAATAGGGTGAGTCCACGAAGATCGGACAGAAAAGTAGTCTCGAACTATAAATAGCCATTTTCCCTACTTTCACTTTCGTTTTGCACTCACCAAACCAACCTTTTCAGTGGAACATTTTTATGATATTATGTTAGATTTTCTTTTAAAAAAGTTCTTCATCTTACAGTGTGATGTTTGCTCTATTGTATAAGTCATTGTTCATATCTTTTGACAAAATATTAGTTTGTAGAGAGGCAAAAAGAAAATGCACTATATTTTTATAGCATCCATCTTTTGACGTACACCAGCTCAGGGATATGCAATACGATACTGGTACCTATTACTAATAAACATTTCAATATAATCATAAAAGTTGTTGTTTTTCTGCTAGAGTATTCATTTTCATACTGAGAATTCAGAACATCATTGCCCTACTATAAACATGAGTTTTCTGTTAAAATTTTTATATAGGTACCCTATTCCAGGCATGAGACTAATATCTCAGTGTTAGCCAGAAAATATTACGTTTGATAAAAAGCTGCTGCATTAGTCAAGCTAAGCAAATTTGTGGTTTATTCTGACATGGTAGATACATGAGCTGTACTATGAGTTCCAAATCATTATTTAATCCCCACTTGTGACTTCCATATATGGAAATATTAATATTCGAACCTCCTTTTTTGTCTTTAACTCAAGGGAGCCTCTTGTTTAAAGTAAAGTATAATGACTGGTACAACCAACTGTTTTAAACTATAGATATGGTCATTTCAATTATAATAAATCCAAAAAAAAAAAATTATACCAATATCATAGTTTTAAAAAAATATAGCTTTTCATATGCAGAAAATACAGATTTTAAGCCATTTTGGTACCCCAGGCAGATACAAAAGGACCTCAATATGACAGGAAAAGGACTTTTTCTTTAAAACAGATAGCTATGATGCAAGAAAAATAGTTTTGTGGTATAAATATTATAATAACAACTGTCTGCTTTAGATACTTTTTGAAAAAATTCAGTTTTTATATGAAAAAACACCTTTATTTTTCTTGCCGCATTAGAATCTGTCCATTTGAACCACTAAAAAAAGTCCACTGAAAAATTGGCTGTTGACTTTTGTGACATTTCTGTGTTTAAATCAACCACACAGTTATATGGCAACTCACTTTAGCTATTTATTTGAAAGAAAAACAAAAAATAAAAAAAATATTCATTTTTTCATATATAAGAGGCAATGTATGGAAAATGACTATTTTCAAGTCCTAACCACATACTTAAAAATGTGTTGTAACTTAAAAACTATCCTTTATGCAGGAGTATTACTTGCTTTAGGTTACATGAATATAGATATGCTCATCATAAACAGTCAAGATAATAATTTTATTGAACTGATATTATACAAATTCATGAAAACAAAATGCATTTCCAAATTTGGTAAAGATTAACCATAAATGCAAAAAACCAGAGCTACCATAAAAAATCAGGTTCAAAAGTTGGCTAATTCATCTTAAAAGTGTTACCTGCATTGGGGTACTACTTTTTCAGCTGGTAAAGACCACTTGCTGAATATCCAACTTTACTTGAAAAACTGGCTTACTAGGTCTCAGTATCGTATTAATTTTCCCATAGACTTCTATAGTGAAGTGCATATTTTTAGGATTTTTAAAAAAATATGTAAATTGATTCAATAAAACTTTCACTTATGTAGCATTTCTAAGGACATGTGAAAAAATAATTTCCCGCAAAGAAAATAGGGTGAGTCCACGAAGATCGGACAGAAAAGTAGTCTCGAACTATAAATAGCCATTTTCCCTACTTTCACTTTCGTTTTGCACTCACCAAACCAACCTTTTCAGTGGAACATTTTTATGATATTATGTTAGATTTTCTTTTAAAAAAGTTCTTCATCTTACAGTGTGATGTTTGCTCTATTTTATAAGTCATTGTTCATATCTTTTGACAAAATATTAGTTTGTAGAGAGGCAAAAAGAAAATGCACTATATTTTTATAGCATCCATCTTTTGACGTACACCAGCTCAGGGATATGCAATACGATACTGGTACCTATTACTAATAAACATTTCAATATAATCATAAAAGTTGTTGTTTTTCTGCTAGAGTATTCATTTTCATACTGAAAATTCAGAACATCATTGCCCTACTATAAACATGAGTTTTCTGTTAAAATTTTTATATAGGTACCCTATTCCAGGCATGAGACTAATATCTCAGTGTTAGCCAGAAAATATTACGTTTGATAAAAAGCTGCTGCATTAGTCAAGCTAAGCAAATTTGTGGTTTATTCTGACATGGTAGATACATGAGCTGTACTATGAGTTCCAAATCATTATTTAATCCCCACTTGTGACTTCCATATATGGAAATATTAATATTCGAACCTCCTTTTTTGTCTTTAACTCAAGGGAGCCTCTTGTTTAAAGTAAAGTATAATGACTGGTACAACCAACTGTTTTAAACTATAGATATGGTCATTTCAATTATAATAAATCCAAAAAAAAAAAATTATACCAATATCATAGTTTTAAAAAAATATAGCTTTTCATATGCAGAAAATACAGATTTTAAGCCATTTTGGTACCCCAGGCAGATACAAAAGGACCTCAATATGACAGGAAAAGGACTTTTTCTTTAAAACAGATAGCTATGATGCAAGAAAAATAGTTTTGTGGTATAAATATTATAATAACAACTGTCTGCTTTAGATACTTTTTGAAAAAATTCAGTTTTTATATGAAAAAACACCTTTATTTTTCTTGCCGCATTAGAATCTGTCCATTTGAACCACTAAAAAAAGTCCACTGAAAAATTGGCTGTTGACTTTTGTGACATTTCTGTGTTTAAATCAACCACACAGTTATATGGCAACTCACTTTAGCTATTTATTTGAAAGAAAAACAAAAAATAAAAAAAATATTCATTTTTTCATATATAAGAGGCAATGTATGGAAAATGACTATTTTCAAGTCCTAACCACATACTTAAAAATGTGTTGTAACTTAAAAACTATCCTTTATGCAGGAGTATTACTTGCTTTAGGTTACATGAATATAGATATGCTCATCATAAACAGTCAAGATAATAATTTTATTGAACTGATATTATACAAATTCATGAAAACAAAATGCATTTCCAAATTTGGTAAAGATTAACCATAAATGCAAAAAACCAGAGCTACCATAAAAAATCAGGTTCAAAAGTTGGCTAATTCATCTTAAAAGTGTTACCTGCATTGGGGTACTACTTTTTCAGCTGGTAAAGACCACTTGCTGAATATCCAACTTTACTTGAAAAACTGGCTTACTAGGTCTCAGTATCGTATTAATTTTCCCATAGACTTCTATAGTGAAGTGCATATTTTTAGGATTTTGAAAAAAATATGTAAATTGATTCAATAAAACTTTCACTTATGTAGCATTTCTAAGGACATGTGAAAAAATAATTTCCCGCAAAGAAAATAGGGTGAGTCCACGAAGATCGGACAGAAAAGTAGTCTCGAACTATAAATAGCCATTTTCCCTACTTTCACTTTCGTTTTGCACTCACCAAACCAACCTTTTCAGTGGAACATTTTTATGATATTATGTTAGATTTTCTTTTAAAAAAGTTCTTCATCTTACAGTGTGATGTTTGCTCTATTTTATAAGTCATTGTTCATATCTTTTGACAAAATATTAGTTTGTAGAGAGGCAAAAAGAAAATGCACTATATTTTTATAGCATCCATCTTTTGACGTACACCAGCTCAGGGATATGCAATACGATACTGGTACCTATTACTAATAAACATTTCAATATAATCATAAAAGTTGTTGTTTTTCTGCTAGAGTATTCATTTTCATACTGAAAATTCAGAACATCATTGCCCTACTATAAACATGAGTTTTCTGTTAAAATTTTTATATAGGTACCCTATTCCAGGCATGAGACTAATATCTCAGTGTTAGCCAGAAAATATTACGTTTGATAAAAAGCTGCTGCATTAGTCAAGCTAAGCAAATTTGTGGTTTATTCTGACATGGTAGATACATGAGCTGTACTATGAGTTCCAAATCATTATTTAATCCCCACTTGTGACTTCCATATATGGAAATATTAATATTCGAACCTCCTTTTTTGTCTTTAACTCAAGGGAGCCTCTTGTTTAAAGTAAAGTATAATGACTGGTACAACCAACTGTTTTAAACTATAGATATGGTCATTTCAATTATAATAAATCCAAAAAAAAAATTATACCAATATCATAGTTTTAAAAAAATATAGCTTTTCATATGCAGAAAATACAGATTTTAAGCCATTTTGGTACCCCAGGCAGATACAAAAGGACCTCAATATGACAGGAAAAGGACTTTTTCTTTAAAACAGATAGCTATGATGCAAGAAAAATAGTTTTGTGGTATAAATATTATAATAACAACTGTCTGCTTTAGATACTTTTTGAAAAAATTCAGTTTTTATATGAAAAAACACCTTTATTTTTCTTGCCGCATTAGAATCTGTCCATTTGAACCACTAAAAAAAGTCCACTGAAAAATTGGCTGTTGACTTTTGTGACATTTCTGTGTTTAAATCAACCACACAGTTATATGGCAACTCACTTTAGCTATTTATTTGAAAGAAAAACAAAAAATAAAAAAAATATTCATTTTTTCATATATAAGAGGCAATGTATGGAAAATGACTATTTTCAAGTCCTAACCACATACTTAAAAATGTGTTGTAACTTGAAAACTATCCTTTATGCAGGAGTATTACTTGCTTTAGGTTACATGAATATAGATATGCTCATCATAAACAGTCAAGATAATAATTTTATTGAACTGATATTATACAAATTCATGAAAACAAAATGCATTTCCAAATTTGGTAAAGATTAATCATAAATGCAAAAAACCAGAGCTACCATAAAAAATCAGGTTCAAAAGTTGGCTAATTCATCTCAAAAGTGTTACCTGCATTGGGGTACTACTTTTTCAGCTGGTAAAGACCACTTGCTGAATATCCAACTTTACTTGAAAAACTGGCTTACTAGGTCTCAGTATCGTATTAATTTTCCCATAGACTTCTATAGTGAAGTGCATATTTTTAGGATTTTTAAAAAAATATGTAAATTGATTCAATAAAATTTTCACTTATGTAGCATTCCTAAGGACATGTGAAAAATAATTTCCCGCAAAGAAAATAGGGTGAGTCCACGAAGATCGGACAGAAAAGTAGTCTCGAACTATAAATAGCCATTTTCCCTACTTTCACTTTCGTTTTGCACTCACCAAACCAACCTTTTCAGTGGAACATTTTTATGATATTATGTTAGATTTTCTTTTAAAAAAGTTCTTCATCTTACAGTGTGATGTTTGCTCTATTTTATAAGTCATTGTTCATATCTTTTGACAAAATATTAGTTTGTAGAGAGGCAAAAAGAAAATGCACTATATTTTTATAGCATCCATCTTTTGACGTACACCTGCTCAGGGATATGCAATACGATACTGGTACCTATTACTAATAAACATTTCAATATAATCATAAAAGTTGTTGTTTTTCTGCTAGAGTATTCATTTTCATACTGAAAATTCAGAACATCATTGCCCTACTATAAACATGAGTTTTCTGTTAAAATTTTTATATAGGTACCCTATTCCAGGCATGAGACTAATATCTCAGTGTTAGCCAGAAAATATTACGTTTGATAAAAAGCTGCTGCATTAGTCAAGCTAAGCAAATTTGTGGTTTATTCTGACATGGTAGATACATGAGCTGTACTATGAGTTCCAAATCATTATTTAATCCCCACTTGTGACTTCCATATATGGAAATATTAATATTCGAACCTCCTTTTTTGTCTTTAACTCAAGGGAGCCTCTTGTTTAAAGTAAAGTATAATGACTGGTACAACCAACTGTTTTAAACTATAGATATGGTCATTTCAATTATAATAAATCCAAAAAAAAAAATTATACCAATATCATAGTTTTAAAAAAATATAGCTTTTCATATGCAGAAAATACAGATTTTAAGCCATTTTGGTACCCCAGGCAGATACAAAAGGACCTCAATATGACAGGAAAAGGACTTTTTCTTTAAAACAGATAGCTATGATGCAAGAAAAATAGTTTTGTGGTATAAATATTATAATAACAACTGTCTGCTTTAGATACTTTTTGAAAAAATTCAGTTTTTATATGAAAAAACACCTTTATTTTTCTTGCCGCATTAGAATCTGTCCATTTGAACCACTAAAAAAAGTCCACTGAAAAATTGGCTGTTGACTTTTGTGACATTTCTGTGTTTAAATCAACCACACAGTTATATGGCAACTCACTTTAGCTATTTATTTGAAAGAAAAACAAAAAATAAAAAAAATATTCATTTTTTCATATATAAGAGGCAATGTATGGAAAATGACTATTTTCAAGTCCTAACCACATACTTAAAAATGTGTTGTAACTTAAAAACTATCCTTTATGCAGGAGTATTACTTGCTTTAGGTTACATGAATATAGATATGCTCATCATAAACAGTCAAGATAATAATTTTATTGAACTGATATTATACAAATTCATGAAAACAAAATGCATTTCCAAATTTGGTAAAGATTAACCATAAATGCAAAAAACCAGAGCTACCATAAAAAATCAGGTTCAAAAGTTGGCTAATTCATCTTAAAAGTGTTACCTGCATTGGGGTACTACTTTTTCAGCTGGTAAAGACCACTTGCTGAATATCCAACTTTACTTGAAAAACTGGCTTACTAGGTCTCAGTATCGTATTAATTTTCCCATAGACTTCTATAGTGAAGTGCATATTTTTAGGATTTTTAAAAAAATATGTAAATTGATTCAATAAAACTTTCACTTATGTAGCATTTCTAAGGACATGTGAAAAAATAATTTCCCGCAAAGAAAATAGGGTGAGTCCACGAAGATCGGACAGAAAAGTAGTCTCGAACTATAAATAGCCATTTTCCCTACTTTCACTTTCGTTTTGCACTCACCAAACCAACCTTTTCAGTGGAACATTTTTATGATATTATGTTAGATTTTTTTTTAAAAAAGTTCTTCATCTTACAGTGTGATGTTTGCTCTATTTTATAAGTCATTGTTCATATCTTTTGACAAAATATTAGTTTGTAGAGAGGCAAAAAGAAAATGCACTATATTTTTATAGCATCCATCTTTTGACGTACACCTGCTCAGGGATATGCAATACGATACTGGTACCTATTACTAATAAACATTTCAATATAATCATAAAAGTTGTTGTTTTTCTGCTAGAGTATTCATTTTCATACTGAAAATTCAGAACATCATTGCCCTACTATAAACATGAGTTTTCTGTTAAAATTTTTATATAGGTACCCTATTCCAGGCATGAGACTAATATCTCAGTGTTAGCCAGAAAATATTACGTTTGATAAAAAGCTGCTGCATTAGTCAAGCTAAGCAAATTTGTGGTTTATTCTGACATGGTAGATACATGAGCTGTACTATGAGTTCCAAATCATTATTTAATCCCCACTTGTGACTTCCATATATGGAAATATTAATATTCGAACCTCCTTTTTTGTCTTTAACTTAAGGGAGCCTCTTGTTTAAAGTAAAGTATAATGACTGGTACAACCAACTGTTTTAAACTATAGATATGGTCATTTCAATTATAATAAATCCAAAAAAAAAATTATACCAATATCATAGTTTTAAAAAAATATAGCTTTTCATATGCAGAAAATACAGATTTTAAGCCATTTTGGTACCCCAGGCAGATACAAAAGGACCTCAATATGACAGGAAAAGGACTTTTTCTTTAAAACAGATAGCTATGATGCAAGAAAAATAGTTTTGTGGTATAAATATTATAATAACAACTGTCTGCTTTAGATACTTTTTGAAAAAATTCAGTTTTTATATGAAAAAACACCTTTATTTTTCTTGCCGCATTAGAATCTGTCCATATGAACCACTAAAAAAAGTCCACTGAAAAATTGGCTGTTGACTTTTGTGACATTTCTGTGTTTAAATCAACCACACAGTTATATGGCAACTCACTTTAGCTATTTATTTGAAAGAAAAACAAAAAATAAAAAAAATATTCATTTTTTCATATATAAGAGGCAATGTATGGAAAATGACTATTTTCAAGTCCTAACCACATACTTAAAAATGTGTTGTAACTTAAAAACTATCCTTTATGCAGGAGTATTACTTGCTTTAGGTTACATGAATATAGACATGCTCATCATAAACAGTCAAGATAATAATTTTATTGAACTGATATTATACAAATTCATGAAAACAAAATGCATTTCCAAATTTGGTAAAGATTAACCATAAATGCAAAAAACCAGAGCTACCATAAAAAATCAGGTTCAAAAGTTGGCTAATTCATCTTAAAAGTGTTACCTGCATTGGGGTACTACTTTTTCAGCTGGTAAAGACCACTTGCTGAATATCCAACTTTACTTGAAAAACTGGCTTACTAGGTCTCAGTATCGTATTAATTTTCCCATAGACTTCTATAGTGAAGTGCATATTTTTAGGATTTTTAAAAAAATATGTAAATTGATTCAATAAAACTTTCACTTATGTAGCATTTCTAAGGACATGTGAAAAAATAATTTCCCGCAAAGAAAATAGGGTGAGTCCACGAAGATCGGACAGAAAAGTAGTCTCGAACTATAAATAGCCATTTTCCCTACTTTCACTTTCGTTTTGCACTCACCAAACCAACCTTTTCAGTGGAACATTTTTATGATATTATGTTAGATTTTCTTTTAAAAAAGTTCTTCATCTTACAGTGTGATGTTTGCTCTATTTTATAAGTCATTGTTCATATCTTTTGACAAAATATTAGTTTGTAGAGAGGCAAAAAGAAAATGCACTATATTTTTATAGCATCCATCTTTTGACGTACACCAGCTCAGGGATATGCAATACGATACTGGTACCTATTACTAATAAACATTTCAATATAATCATAAAAGTTGTTGTTTTTCTGCTAGAGTATTCATTTTCATACTGAAAATTCAGAACATCATTGCCCTACTATAAACATGAGTTTTCTGTTAAAATTTTTATATAGGTACCCTATTCCAGGCATGAGACTAATATCTCAGTGTTAGCCAGAAAATATTACGTTTGATAAAAAGCTGCTGCATTAGTCAAGCTAAGCAAATTTGTGGTTTATTCTGACATGGTAGATACATGAGCTGTACTATGAGTTCCAAATCATTATTTAATCCCCACTTGTGACTTCCATATATGGAAATATTAATATTCGAACCTCCTTTTTTGTCTTTAACTCAAGGGAGCCTCTTGTTTAAAGTAAAGTATAATGACTGGTACAACCAACTGTTTTAAACTATAGATATGGTCATTTCAATTATAATAAATCCAAAAAAAAAATTATACCAATATCATAGTTTTAAAAAAATATAGCTTTTCATATGCAGAAAATACAGATTTTAAGCCATTTTGGTACCCCAGGCAGATACAAAAGGACCTCAATATGACAGGAAAAGGACTTTTTCTTTAAAACAGATAGCTATGATGCAAGAAAAATAGTTTTGTGGTATAAATATTATAATAACAACTGTCTGCTTTAGATACTTTTTGAAAAAATTCAGTTTTTATATGAAAAAACACCTTTATTTTTCTTGCCGCATTAGAATCTGTCCATTTGAACCACTAAAAAAAGTCCACTGAAAAATTGGCTGTTGACTTTTGTGACATTTCTGTGTTTAAATCAACCACACAGTTATATGGCAACTCACTTTAGCTATTTATTTGAAAGAAAAACAAAAAATAAAAAAAATATTCATTTTTTCATATATAAGAGGCAATGTATGGAAAATGACTATTTTCAAGTCCTAACCACATACTTAAAAATGTGTTGTAACTTAAAAACTATCCTTTATGCAGGAGTATTACTTGCTTTAGGTTACATGAATATAGACATGCTCATCATAAACAGTCAAGATAATAATTTTATTGAACTGATATTATACAAATTCATGAAAACAAAATGCATTTCCAAATTTGGTAAAGATTAACCATAAATGCAAAAAACCAGAGCTACCATAAAAAATCAGGTTCAAAAGTTGGCTAATTCATCTTAAAAGTGTTACCTGCATTGGGGTACTACTTTTTCAGCTGGTAAAGACCACTTGCTGAATATCCAACTTTACTTGAAAAACTGGCTTACTAGGTCTCAGTATCGTATTAATTTTCCCATAGACTTCTATAGTGAAGTGCATATTTTTAGGATTTTGAAAAAAATATGTAAATTGATTCAATAAAACTTTCACTTATGTAGCATTTCTAAGGACATGTGAAAAAATAATTTCCCGCAAAGAAAATAGGGTGAGTCCACGAAGATCGGACAGAAAAGTAGTCTCGAACTATAAATAGCCATTTTCCCTACTTTCACTTTCGTTTTGCACTCACCAAACCAACCTTTTCAGTGGAACATTTTTATGATATTATGTTAGATTTTCTTTTAAAAAAGTTCTTCATCTTACAGTGTGATGTTTGCTCTATTTTATAAGTCATTGTTCATATCTTTTGACAAAATATTAGTTTGTAGAGAGGCAAAAAGAAAATGCACTATATTTTTATAGCATCCATCTTTTGACGTACACCAGCTCAGGGATATGCAATACGATACTGGTACCTATTACTAATAAACATTTCAATATAATCATAAAAGTTGTTGTTTTTCTGCTAGAGTATTCATTTTCATACTGAAAATTCAGAACATCATTGCTCTACTATAAACATGAGTTTTCTGTTAAAATTTTTATATAGGTACCCTATTCCAGGCATGAGACTAATATCTCAGTGTTAGCCAGAAAATATTACGTTTGATAAAAAGCTGCTGCATTAGTCAAGCTAAGCAAATTTGTGGTTTATTCTGACATGGTAGATACATGAGCTGTACTATGAGTTCCAAATCATTATTTAATCCCCACTTGTGACTTCCATATATGGAAATATTAATATTCGAACCTCCCTTTTTGTCTTTAACTCAAGGGAGCCTCTTGTTTAAAGTAAAGTATAATGACTGGTACAACCAACTGTTTTAAACTATAGATATGGTCATTTCAATTATAATAAATCCAAAAAAAATTATACCAATATCATAGTTTTAAAAAAATATAGCTTTTCATATGCAGAAAATACAGATTTTAAGCCATTTTGGTACCCCAGGCAGATACAAAAGGACCTCAATATGACAGGAAAAGGACTTTTTCTTTAAAACAGATAGCTATGATGCAAGAAAAATAGTTTTGTGGTATAAATATTATAATAACAACTGTCTGCTTTAGATACTTTTTGAAAAAATTCAGTTTTTATATGAAAAAACACCTTTATTTTTCTTGCCGCATTAGAATCTGTCCATTTGAACCACTAAAAAAAGTCCACTGAAAAATTGGCTGTTGACTTTTGTGACATTTCTGTGTTTAAATCAACCACACAGTTATATGGCAACTCACTTTAGCTATTTATTTGAAAGAAAAACAAAAAATAAAAAAAATATTCATTTTTTCATATATAAGAGGCAATGTATGGAAAATGACTATTTTCAAGTCCTAACCACATACTTAAAAATGTGTTGTAACTTAAAAACTATCCTTTATGCAGGAGTATTACTTGCTTTAGGTTACATGAATATAGATATGCTCATCATAAACAGTCAAGATAATAATTTTATTGAACTGATATTATACAAATTCATGAAAACAAAATGCATTTCCAAATTTGGTAAAGATTAACCATAAATGCAAAAAACCAGAGCTACCATAAAAAATCAGGTTCAAAAGTTGGCTAATTCATCTTAAAAGTGTTACCTGCATTGGGGTACTACTTTTTCAGCTGGTAAAGACCACTTGCTGAATATCCAACTTTACTTGAAAAACTGGCTTACTAGGTCTCAGTATCGTATTAATTTTCCCATAGACTTCTATAGTGAAGTGCATATTTTTAGGATTTTTAAAAAAATATGTAAATTGATTCAATAAAACTTTCACTTATGTAGCATTTCTAAGGACATGTGAAAAAATAATTTCCCGCAAAGAAAATAGGGTGAGTCCACGAAGATCGGACAGAAAAGTAGTCTCGAACTATAAATAGCCATTTTCCCTACTTTCACTTTCGTTTTGCACTCACCAAACCAACCTTTTCAGTGGAACATTTTTATGATATTATGTTAGATTTTTTTTTAAAAAAGTTCTTCATCTTACAGTGTGATGTTTGCTCTATTTTATAAGTCATTGTTCATATCTTTTGACAAAATATTAGTTTGTAGAGAGGCAAAAAGAAAATGCACTATATTTTTATAGCATCCATCTTTTGACGTACACCTGCTCAGGGATATGCAATACGATACTGGTACCTTGATGCTGCAGTCGTTCAGAAACTAACGAATCCAATACAGCAATGAATGCATACGTCAAGTTCCGACTACAGTAAGTTAGGAGTTGTACTGCTCCAGAAAATCTGCATGATTTGCTCTGACTACTCTGCTCCTGAAACAGTCTCCTCCCTCCACAGTCACAAGTTGGGAACTACAGCTGAATTCTCGTGCGGTGTTTACCCATTATAAAATTAGATTTTTTTTAGTATTTTATTTGAAGGGGGAATATTTATTGTATCTGAAGAATCCTTTTTTGAATTAGGTTCACTGTAATTGTAATATTTAATGATTAAAGTTACCGTGGTCTGGGAATTTATATTACAGGGACTGGTCACTCTTTACCAAGTTTATAATATGGAGTAGGCATTGCCTAAGTCAGCGAGCACCATGAGCTTTACTGTATATGTACCGTCTGTGCAGGTCTGATAAAAATAATAATGGACATTACAAAGCGGGGGGAAGGGGGGGGGGACGACCCGGATGATAATTTTTGCTTCGCAAGTGCAATATTTTTATTTATATTTAACCAGCAAGCAAAATCAATATTTCTATTTGAAAATATGTCTTGTTAATTAATGGGGAGTTTTTTTTCAGCTATACTTATTTAGTGATAAAAAGAACACCCAGTCCTTTTTACAAATTTCTGGATCTGCCCAGCATATAGCTACTTATCTGTCAAAGAAGAATTAAAGTATTTGTAATCAATTCAACCTCATTTGAACATTAATTACAAGAACAAGTCACGAGTTTTCAGTCAGTAGAATAGACTTACAATTTGTTTACTTATAGTACAAAACAGGCACTTCCTGACAATCCTGCAAAAAGTTTTAACTGGATTTGTTGCTTAGTATGTGTTCCTAATACATGTTAGTTCTTAAAAGTTCTTAAATAGAACTTAAGATAAGATATGCTGTGTGCAAAGATTGAAATATGTTGATTGGCATTTGTTTTTTTGTTTTTTTTTGGGTTTTTTTTTTTGGAGGGGGAGGGTTCAATACCAACAGAAATTTTTCAACAGAACCATATTTAACTCAATCTTTACACATGTGGCTGGCATTTTAATACTTGTACAACTAAATTTGTCTAGCTGTATTTTTGTTTTTTCAGAACTTTAAGTGAAGACTTGTATTTAAAAGAGAGACACTTACACACTTCTTAGAGAAGAATATTGACCAATTAAAAAGGGTGATTATCAGTTGACACAATTACTGTAGCAGTAAGTACTTATACATGCAATACTCAGTGATTATTAAATAATTAAACAATTTTTTTTCATCCACAGATATGCATTTTTTAACATAATCTTGATGACATTGTCAATAGGCTGAAACAGTTTTGCTTTGAATACACATGAAGCTTTCATGACGCACATTTTAATGGAAAGCACACTTAAACTCGCAAAATAGTAGTGGAGATGTTTGATTTTGTTTTTCGTTTCACAGACTATCAGAAACTTTCACACATACTGTTTGAATGATTAAAAAGTCATCTAATTTTTTATATTATTAAAATTGGAAAGTTAGGCTTTATGTAAAGATATAAAATATGCACTAGACCCATAAAGGGAGATAATTAAACTGATTGGTTTTTAATGTGAAAACCTTGTTAGCACAGCTCCTCCAAAACCACTCAAGGTATTTTTAAAAAATAATTATGTGAAGAAATGCATCAGTAGAGATTCAATGCAGTACTTTTAGCTTTGTATGTTGTAGGGACAAGCTGATAATGCCAAATGACTATCAATACATTGACCAACCTGATGGATTGGGTTTGGATCCTGTAGTGAGAGCAACATGTGATAACTTGTAATTACAGGTATTCCTATATATGCATGGTAAAGCATTACTTGTACATGATTTTGATGTTTTTTTTAGGTAATCAGTTTACTTCAAATTGTTATTAATGTTGTGCACTCTGTTAGTTAATTGAGCACAAGAAGCATATTACTTGTAGTTAGTTTTTCAACTTAGCACATTAAGTTCTGTCTTTATACATGAATGAGTTCCATATAAATCAGAATACATTAACAAGTTATAAATATTTGTAAGAAACCTTTAAGAGTTGAAGACCTACAGATTATGCTTTGCATGGCTTTGAAAAGTGAGGGGGTGGTTGTTGCCTGCTGAAACTGACCAATCACCCTCAGTAATTAGTCAGCCAGTAACACAAATCATGTTTACACTAGGTTGTTACTTTATTATCTTTCAAGGTAGGTTTTTGATAATTGGCAAGTTGTTAAGCAGTTGTAAGATGTATAGCCTTCTACATGCTCTAGGGTTAATTACCATTGACCTTGACATCACATTTTTGTGCTTTGTTTGCATTTTTTTTAATTAAAAATCCACCCAATACCATGACATTTTTAGTTCTTAACTATTTTTTAGGTATCATTATTGGTTGGGATTCTATGGTCAGAATAGCTACTGGTATACAGCAAGAAATTCCTGCAAAATTTTAGGAGGATTTTCACATTATATTTAAGAGCAACACTATCATGATCAGATCATCACTACAAAGTGTACAGTTCATAACATGAGCTTTTACTATTATTACCATCAAATGAGAAATTGAGAATATTCTTTTGGTGATACTGGAGTACAGTTGTAAATAAATCATCATTGCTACCTAAATATGATATATGTACATACATGTACTTGTGACTGCTAATATTATTCCCACTGAAGCTAAAGTGTTGACATTCAAGAAATAGTTTAGATGTATCAGCCTTCTTCACAGAAGGGTAAAATTGGAGGAAACTATAGGGGTTTAGACATAAGCAACAAACATGTAAATTTTGAAATAGGAATGTAGTTACACGTTTATTCATCAGAAGAAATCAATTCATTTTATTCAAAACCCTACCATTGCAAAAAAGATTTTATTTTTTTTTAAATAATCATTAATAAATGTCTGTCGATTCAGGAAAAACTTGGAACATACATTATTGTACCTTACTATGATTTGTTGTGCTGTAATATGTATCAAGCATTCATTTTCTGTTAAAGTAATTTTATATCTGTTTACATTCATGACAATATTAGGTGTTTTTATTATGTCTATGTTAGCCAGATTGGAATAGTTTATATGAACTGTGATTCCTGCCCATGATATAAGGTTCAAAATGATAAGTTAGACTTTATTTCAGACATTTAATTCCTGTCAAATTGCATGGGCATCTATTTCATATCCTTAGAAATTATGAAAGAAGGTTTAGGCGTTAATTTGCTCATTTGTGCCAAACTTCTGCACAAAATCAACCCAGGTTTTACACAAAAGGGGGGGGTGTATTAAATTAAAGTTGATTTTGCATTTTAACACTTTTTGTTTAAGAATGGACATAAAATGCCCAAAAAAAAAACAGATACTTTTGTGTTGAATGTGGATATGGTTATGAAATGTTATGAAAGACTAACCTTTTTTTAGTTTATCAACAATATCAGTACTTTTGCAATGCAAAAAAAAATGAACTATATTTTGTTATAAAGCATGTTCAAGAAATAACACTTATCAAGATAATTTAGCTTCAATTCTTTTTTAAGTTGAATAATTTAATACATAAAACATGCATATTCCTTATAAAATTTAATATAGTAGTAAATATACTTACTAAAAGTGAGAACGCATTGGTTATTACTTGCTTATAAATAATAGAGATGTAAAATTATTTAAATTCTATAGCTTCATTCAATCTAGACACACATTTGTACTTTCTGGTATCTTATCATAATACCTCTTCATACACATGTACCCATTTTTATATGTTTCTAACTGTATTGATTTACAAACAAAAAATCCCATGGGACAAAAAAATTCCCATGGGAGAAAAAAAATCCCATGGGATAATGAAGAATCCCATGAGATAAAAAAATTCCATGATTTTTAAATTGAAACTATGAGTTTATTTTATCAAAAATTGTAAAATAAAATGCATTTCATTAAATCCCATGCGAATCTGCATCCAATGGTTACTCACATGACATGGTAGGTTGAAGAAAAAGCGGCGCAAGATTTGCAATTCAGTGTTTTGCAAATTTAAATTGTCTTGTGTTCCAAGGCGGTCCTAGTAACTATTTGTCCCACTAGTCTGGGGTGAAGAGTCCGAACTTGGTCGTTGTCTTTTGAAAGGCCTCTCATGTTCTCTCGGTGTTTTTAATAATGTATCACGGTAGCTAATTGTCCGCTGTGGAGTAGTGTTTGTTCTTTCATCTGGTGGATGGTACAACTTGCCGTCAATGAAGTGTTTATCTCTTACAAGTACATATGTTACAATATTCTTCAAAAACTTTCAAACAATTTTGCATATTTTCAACAGATTCTGCTATAATTATTGTATCATCTGCATATAAAAGAATGAATATAAGTAAGAAACAATTAATGTCTTCTAAAAGTTCTTTGGATAATGTTTGGAGACCTGAAATATTATTAAAAAAAATGACTCTAGATCTGCCTAAAACACCGAAAAAAGAAAAGGAGATAAATTTTCCCCCTGCCTGACCCAAACTTCACAAGCAAAAAATCCAGATAAATCATTCCCATTTTTAACACACGACTTTATACTTCCATACATATTATGTATAACTCTCAAAATTTTACCAGTAATTTTACTATCAATAAGTTTTTTCCACAACCCCAACCTCCAAACAGTATCGAACGCTTTACGGAAATCTACAAAAGTACACTAGATTTTTTTATGATTATGAAAATTGAATTCTATAAGCATTTGTAGTACAAAAGTATTATCAACAGTACTATATCCTTTTCTAAACCCTGCCTGTGCCTTTGTAGTACAACAATATTATCAACAGTACTATATCCTTTTCTAAACCCTGCCTGTGCCTTTGCAGTACAACAATATTATCAACAGTACTATATCCTTTTCTAAACCCTGCCTGTGCCTTTGCAGTACAACAATATTATCAACAGTACTATATCCTTTTCTAAACCCTGCCTGTGCCTTTGGAATGAGTTCAAACTTCCGACGAAACAAGAATAATTCATTTATAAGAATCTGGACAGTTTACCTGTAAAGAATAGGTGTCAATGGTTACCACAACAAAGGTATCAAAGCGTTCATACTAATTAACAGATAGGTAAATTACAGGTGACTTATTTCTGTTAATATTTCAGGTAGTTATTCCAGTTGTTAAAATCTTTTTTTTTTGGCTGTTTCTATTTAAGCATTTCTTTACAAAATCATACATGTACATATATAGCACAATAGACTTTTGAATTATTTTTATATTTCAATAATTTGAAGATATTTCAAATTATCATTCTTCTTTACGTAGGAATAATAGTATTAGTATAGTGACTAAATATAAGGTATTTGTTCAGTTTAATAAAATGTTTGTAATTGCTACACACTGTAGAAATTTCTGTTTTTCCTGTAAGTGGTTTATATTTTTTGTTCAGAATAGTTTTGTTTTTGGTATATGTAATAATATTCTGTTGCTTTTTTTACGATTGGTTCGTGGTATATTGTGTTTGGTCTTGGTTGTTTTGTAAGGATTATTTCTATGATTTGATAACTATCCAATTTTATACTTAATAAATATATTCATATTAATTAGTTAAAACGTTAGAATGATAAAGAATGAACTAAATCATTAACATAAAGTTCAGAGTTTGGAATAATGTTTATTGATGTTAAATTTCTGAATTTCTGTAATATTTTTGTATATAATTTATACATTTCTTAAAATAAAAGTTAAGAAATGTTAAAATTTCATTACATTTACATTTTTTTAATAATTCAATTTTATTATATTCTTACATTTTTTTTTTAAATCTGCTGTTTTCCATATAAGAAATGTATACAATGTTCCATTTATCAACTTCACTAATTAATCTCAACAGTTAAACACTTATAAAAAAAACATTTTAATTGTTATAATGTATTATAATATAAACATCTATTGAAATATTTTTATTGGCATTCAAGGAATAGGTAACATATGAAATGTTGGCATTCGAGGAAGACACCATTACACAGGAGTGTCAACTGAATTCACAAGAGGCCTATGGATACGGTTTTGTAAAATACACACCCTGCATGGACATTGTGATAGAAGTAACAATCCAGTCGCTTCATGTTTTTTTTCTTAATTATTCTCCGTATTGTACGTGCATGAAAGTGAACATATACATCTTAAAAAATTTACTCAGTCCGTGGTTAGTTTAACATCAGAGACATAATTGTATATTTATATCTCTGCTTAACGTAGAACTTTAAAATACCCAAAACTTTTTATCAAAAAATGAAAAAAAAAGATTTCCATTACCTCTAATGCAAAATTTTCAATTAAAATGTTCACATTTTTGTATATTTATGTCCTTGGAGTTACCAAGTAAAAGTAATATCCATTTCAATTTAAATAAAAACGAAAAACCATTTCCAGAACACATGTCAAACTAAAAATATACCAAAAGCCGGATTTAGAGTTTTATGTAAGGGTGCCCCCCCCAAAAAAAAAAAAAAAATCACCGGTGAGGATTACGAAGTCAGGGGCAGCTTCAGGCGGGGGCGTTGCGGGCGTGCACCCCCCCTAGAATTATTAAAACATGGGTTGCACCCACACTCGAAGGATATGCCAAAATATTATCCACAAAAAGAAATTTTCGCCTCGCTCCGCTCCGCGAAATTTTAACTGTGCGCCCCCAATCTAAAATCCTGGATCCGCCCCTGGAAGTGAGCGTTTTTCATGATTTAACACAGACAATTTTTCAACATTTTTCTTTTCTAAAGAGGGGATCACTCCGCAAGCCCCTCCCTCTGGACTCGCCACTGTGCATGTTTTCTTTTCTTTTTGTTTACATTTACCCGATCTAGCAATCCGACAATAAATATCGTATTAAAAGGTTAAAATTTTATTTTTGAAGATTCCTTTCATTATATACCCGTGCAGGTCCGGGTGCTAAAAGAATAGGCCTGCAGCAGCGCTAAGCTTTTCGTAAAAGGCGACTAAACAGTGCTTAAAACCTTAGCCGGGGGCTAGGGCGCTCTGCCCACAGAGCAACTGGGTTGTGTGCCCCAGGTGGTGGAATGGGGTACCCCTGGTGTGTTACATGCTGGGGTTGTCAGGCTATGATACGGAAAACCTGCACCGTGTTGGGAAAGATGCCACGTTCCTCGCACGTTAAAAAACCCTACTGTGGTATTCTCTCGGAGTAGGAACCATAGGGCTCCGCCATAGGTGCCCGACCCTACCCACCTCTCCCTACTTCCAGTGGCAATCAAAATTTGTGGACCCCATTATCCTTGTGTCCCATCCCATTTTTCATTTCATCATCATTTCATGTTCATTTTATCATCCACTTCATGTTCATCGTCTGAATATAGCTGAAATATTTCTGCTCGGACGTTAAACCCAATCAATCAATCAATCAATCAATCAATCCTTTCATTATCTTATGGGAATATCAACTTTAAATATAATACTGCAATCTGCAGGTATGGGATCGGAACAATATTCAGGTCAATGGATTTAGCTGTTCTGTAACATGTAACTTGTAAGAACGGCAGCGAAGGGTATATAATGGTTTTCTCCACGAGTCAAGGAAGACGAAAATGTATTTTTTTCTTATAGCATAGGCTTTTAATCTGTTAAAAAAACGTGTTTAGAAATGCCTCGGCAATCGCCATGATTATTTACATAATCTGGATAACATTTCTCTCTGCATAATCCAAGAACTACAGGATGGGTGAAACAAGGCAAGAAATTATGGAGGGTAGAAATTGTGAAAAATCAAAATAATGTGCCAAAAATATTGTTTTAAATGTAGTTTTCTTTTTTAATCTTCCTCTGAGAAAGTCTCCCATATGGGGGACACAGATCTCCCTCTTTCCCAACATTCTACCCCCACCCCCCCCCCCCCCCAAAAAAAAAGAATCTCCCTCTTAGCAGATATATTGCACAAATCATGTTCTAAATGGCGTATTAAATGGTTATAAATACAATGTTGATGTACATGTAACATAAGCATTGAGAACCTATCAACAAATATGTGGTCCTTTTTTGTACTAATTACTCAAACTATTATTAAAACCCTTAATAGATTAATGAGATTATCATAGATTTTATATTTTGTCTCATCTTTGTATATTGTACTTGGATTTCTAGCAAAATTATCCTTTTTATTTTCGAAAAAGGTCGTTACACTAAATCTCAGAAAAAGCTGAGAAAAGGGTGATCTCCCTACTATTGAACATATAAAAGGTTAATAGGTATGTTATTTTTTATTTAACATCTGATGTTCTATATAAAGTTCTGAATTCTCTACATATAAAACTTACAAATTGGACTCGCATTCCAAGTTTTCAAAGTGTGTGGAACAGGGCCTATATTCTGACCTGTTGGAAACCGTTTGAACAAATGTAAATAAATATAATGTTAAAACTATTTGTGATGATAAGATCCAATTGGCTGTAAATTGACCAGTTTTCCAAATCACTTACTAGAGCTTAAACAACTAGTCTAAAACTACCATATGTTCGTCATTTCACCAAAAGTGATTTTTTTAAATGGGCTGTTTTTACACATGTGTCCAAGTACAGCTTCAATGTTCCATTATAATTTTTTGTCCACTTTGACATTCCTAAAACGCTCAGTCGTTGTGTATGCTTATCAGAATCATTGTATCAAGAACACTTTATTGAGCTTAGCTAACATCATCATGGATGGCATTTGCAGTCTACTTTTTGTTTACTTTTTTATCACATTTTCATGTGACAGTTTCAATTTCTTCTGTTTACACTTTATTGTTTTATAGTTAGACTAGTTACTGTTACTGAGAATTATATTTCAATTTTAATGCACAAAGAAGAGATAAGCTGATTTTTTGAACGTATATTTTTATTATTACATTTTAAACTATTCTTCTTTCAGTTTAGATGATGAACCTCCTGGTAGGAAGCTCACCTTGATTGTGGACGTTTTTTGTATTTGTAGAAAATGTTACTCTTCTAGGCATGTATTGGGGAAAGAGAAATAACTGATTGGTGTAGGCGTTAGTTGGTGTAGGCGTTAGTTTGTGTAGGCGTTAGAATAATTAAACACATTACCGCAGGTTGTTGTTTTGGCGACTGTGAGCATAAAGATCCAGTATTTTCAACTTCATTCTATCAATCTTTCAATTTCATTTCATGTTCAGGAATATATAAAATGTTAATTGTGTAATGCTAGATATTTTAATTAAGTATTCCTTAAGTTCTTTTCAAGTTTTTGTATATTGTCAGTTTTTAAGCATAGAATACAACATTTACATGTGAGATTTTCAATTCCTTCCGTTTTTAAAGTTAATAACTAGTTGCTTTACTGATTTTTCAGTGGTTCTGTTCTGAATTCATAGAAAACAGTCAAAAACCCTTTAGTAACTTGATTTAAAAAAAGAGATTATGTCATAACGGGTCAAGTGTATTTTGCAATTTTAGGCACTGTTTGTAGAAAACAATTGCCGTATTCAGAAACTATAGCTTACATTTGATAGAATAAATAAGATAAATATAACAACAACAACAGCATGAACAGCAAATAAGATCTAGGCATGAAAAAATTACAATACTCATTTCAATATTTTTATATTTTAGCTCCATATTAAATGATTGAAGAAATACTGACTTGGCCAGTGACTAATGTATGAAGATTATATTCAGGTAAGATACGGTTATAGTAGTGGCCAAAATTGTGGACAGTCGAACAGATACACATGTACATATAGTACTAACCATATTGGCATTATATATACATGTAAGAAAGTTTTGATCGGTCAAGTTTGATTTTATTTTAGTCAGACCTACATTTTGTGCATGGTGCATATGAAATCATTAAGTATTGCACGTGCAGATATTTAATTCATTGCCGTCTGCGACTTTTCGTATTAGTAATGAAGCGATGCTATGGAAGATATCAACGTTCCGGGTAACTGACAGAGAGTTTACCAAATGGACAAGTCTTTCAGTTAAAATACTTATAGGGGGATAGGGGTGAGAAGTGCTCACAACACCTCACGGCTATAATTCACAGACACGTTGTTTCATTGTTTATAGATGCTTATGCCTTTTGTTGTATTAAGAAAGGATCATGAAAGAGAATGAAAAGATCAACTGGCCTTTGAATTGCTTTGCATTAATACACACGTCGGAAATACATGTAGCACATAATGTTACACTCTGAAAGCTGTCACTTTCAATGTATGCATTCAAAGACCTTTAGTGACTTTTTTAGAATATGCAAGTAGTAAATATGTTATTCTGACCTGCATGTTCATGTACATGTACATGTATAGGTGGGTAATTACATAGGGGCAAGAATGTATTTGTTTTTAATTTTGTGTTATTAAAACATAATTCAGACCTAAGAATCTTTTTGAAATATCTTGATGGCCCTCAAAAGGGCCGTTTAAATATGTGGAAACTGACATCTGAGGCACATGTACATGTTCACTGTCTAGGGATTCTAGTCTTCGTCACAGCCGGGATGGCGACTCTCAAAGGTATATAAGTTATATAAGATGAATGGGTGTGGTTTGTTGAATATCCAAAGGCGAAGTGCAAATTTAATAATTGATAATGTTAGAGTTTTAGTTACCAAAGGTGTATGCTTTTTTTTTTAATTCCGAAAAGTTTATGCCGAGCCAAAAGTGTATGTAAATTTAGACTGCCTTCTCTAGCCGGGCGCAGTTCCCGGATTTTACCGTGCTAGCACACAACGTTATTACGCAGTTTTAATAACGCCACACGAGACCGTTCCAGCTCATGCTTCTGGTGAATGGGTTGACCAATTTTTTTAATAAGTTTGGAAACTGGATTGTTTATCATTGGTTAGATTGGGATCAATAGAATATTACAAGTGTAAATGTAGATACAAAATTTACACGTGGACTTAACAACAGCCAAAAGTTTAGCCAAAGAAACAAATAAAAAATGTATTTATAAGCCAAAGTAGTCAGATAAAAGATAGTAAAATAAGGAAAATAATATAAAAAATAAAATATTTTTTTTATTTTGGAGTTTAGCTTTATGACTATGTATAAACCGGAATTTTTAGAAGAAGAACGCACGCGACATTACACTACACACGGCTGGAGCTATCGGCGCGGTAGATATGTTTCATAAGCATATGCGTATATGATTAACAAAAGTAAAAAAATGATAAATAATAATAGTATAAAATAAATAAATAAAATGAGAGACTATGTGTATAAATGTATTGCACTGTGGAACACCATATCAGGTGATTAATTTTATTTTAATTCAATTGTATATTATTGTTTTTTTTATTGAAAAATGAAAGATGATATTATTTTAGATAAATGGTACTGTATGAATATGTTGGTTATGGTTTTATTACGTTAGATATTGACCCTACATATTTATAAGTGTGTCGCACGACCACCTGAAACTGCTCGGCTGAAATCAGTGCAACTACACTTGATATATAGGGTGTGGATTATCCAACTTGAAATAAAAAGAAAAAAATATATATAGGGCTTTTTTTATGGACAATTACCGAATTTAAACAAAAGTATGCTATATTTTATTATGATAACCAATGACAGAAATAAATTGCGCTAATGCTGACCAGACTTGTTGCTGAACTGATTTTGGTGGGTTAAGGTTTAGTTCCGAAAGAGTGTGGAGACCTAATTTGTGGATATTTTTTTAAAGTTCCAAACATGCTTGATGGTGTTCTAAACAACTTATAAGGACGTGCTTAATGTCCTCTGAAACTCCACATTTTTGGCATAAAGGCGATATATCTTTAACATACTATCCTATTTGACCTGGTAGCATGGTTGTGCCCAGTCTGAGTCTAGTAATTGTTTTTGCGTGATGCCTTTTACCACTGTAAAATGCTGGTTTTACATTAACATTAGGTTTTAGCTGTCTATACCAAATGTGATTCGAATTGTCCCAGCTTGTCTGTTTAAAGATTTTGGAAATAATAGAAATAAATTCTTTTGAACTTAACCTAATTATGACACCACTAGTAAGGTTTGATAGAGCTTGTTTTGCCAGTCTGTCGCTTATATCATTACCCGGAATACCGACATGTGCCGGAATCCATTCTATAATTACACTTTTATTTTTCTGTTTTAGAAATGTTGCGTATAGTTGAATAGAATTTAACAAGTCTGGTCTGCTAGATTTATTGTTATTAATAGATTGAAAATAACTAGAAGAATCCGTGAGGATGACAATGTTTTTGTCTTGATAATTTTGATCAATTATCCATTTTAACGAAAGCGATTTATTACAGTCATTTCTGTTGAATAAACGGAAATATTATCAGTCAATCGAGTAGATAATGATACTTCTTTTTACCAGGGATAAAGCATCCATTTGACGTTTTACCAGAAGCAGGATCCTTGGAGCCATCTGTATATATTTTTAAAAAGTTTCTATATTTTTCATCTATAATTTGCATAACAGTTGATTAAATCAAATGCGGATTGTCTTCTTTGTCCGCCTGTTTTATTTTAATACACTCAGATGTGTTAGCCGTACCAATTATCCAGGGGGCATGTTCTGGTTATTTGTTTTGAACGATATCTATTGTGTCTAAATCAGTCTCTGAGAGAAATTGACGTACTCATATGAGCAGTCATTTTTTTCCACTTATGTGAATATCTTTTAGTATATTCCGAGCATTGTTCGGTTATCTTATTGGCTGGATTTGAAGAATTTTGTTTACATCTAGCATAATATTTAAGACTCAGTTGATCTCTTCTGAGCTGTAAAGGGAGTTCACCTGCTTCTGCTAGAATTTTTTCTAAACTTTTTCTAGTAGTGCACCGTGTTGGGAAAGATGCCACGTTCCTCGCACGTTAAAGAACCCTGCTGTGGTATTCGATAGGAGTAGGAACCTTTCGCTCCGCCACAGGAGGCTAAATTGCCCGACCTTACCCATCCCTCCCTTTTGCTAGTGGCAATCAAAATTTGTCGACCCTACTGTCCTTGTGTCCCATCCCGTTTTTCATTTCATCATCATTTCATGTTCATTTTATCATCCGTTTCATGTTCATCGTCTGAATATAGCTGAAATATTGCTGCTCGGACGTTAAACCCAACAATCAATCAATCAATCTAAACAATTTTAAGTCCCCTAGATTGAATGCGGTCTAATTTTTCTTTAACATTTGGAAGGGCAAAATTAAATGCTAAACACCCGTAGTCTTGAATTGACCTTAATAGAGACCGGTTAAGTAATAGTAAGGAATCTGTTCCCATGCCAAAATTATTTGCTTTAACATATGTCAGTAAGTTCAAAATTGGTTTATATTGGTATATATAGCACATGCTTATTCCATGTAAGATGTTTGTCAAAAATGAGACCTAAAAATTTGATATGTGTTTGAAATGAGATTGGTTTATTGTCTAAAAATAAGCTGACAGAGGTCACTTTTTTATCGCCAAATATAATTCCCACTGTTTTGCTTTGGGATATTTTAAAGCCCCATTTTTCTGACCACTTACTAATGCTGTTAAGGGTTAGCTGCAATTTTTGAGTAAGAGCTTTAAGATCATAACCCCTTAACCACATGGCACTGTCGTCGGCAAATTGTGATTAAGTGGTGGTTTGAGATTGGGAAACCAAGTCATCTATCATGATATTAAAAAGTGTAGGTCTTATAACGGTACCTTGGGGAATACAATTTTCTAACTCAAATTGATCTGATTCTTCTTGATTAACTTTTACTTTGATTTTTCTATCTTGGAGAAAATTAGCTATGAAGTTAAACATATGCCCATTGATGCAATATGATTTGCATTTACATAACAATCCTGGTTTCCAAACTAGGTCAAATGCCTTTTCAATGTCTAGGAAAGCTGCTAAAAGATTTTTTTTTTGTAACTTCAGCCTTTTTGATATCATCCTCAAGCGTTAACAAATGGTCTAGAGTAGACCGACCCAGCCTAAAGCTGCTTTGTGTATCTTTAATTATATTTTTCTCTTCGAGAAGAAATTTGAGTCTTTCATTAACCATACCTTCCATAAGTTTACAAAGATTAGAAGTTAAAGAAATAGGACAGTATGATTTTGGATCAGATTTATTTTTGTTAGGCTTAGGAACAGGAATAATGTTGGCTTGCTTCCATGAATCTGGTAATTTACCACTTTTCAAAATTGTATTTATCAAATCTAAAAACAATTTTTGCATATTTTCGGACATATGTTTTCATATGATATTCTGTCATCACCTGGTGCTGACGCTTTTTTATTTCTAATTATGTTACACATCTCCTCTATTCTAAAGGGTAGATTGTATTTTGATTGATTGTTAGCATGACAGTTATCCTTATGAATTGTATTTGAAGCTTCAAAATTGTTCTTGTGAACTTTGAATTCTGGATCAAGGTTTTGGTCGCTTGATGCGATAGCGAATGTGCGAGCCAAAAGATTTGCTTTGTCCTTATTGGAAACTGCTTGAAAGTTATCAACAGGAAGTGTAGGAATATTGCTATCCTGTTACCTTTTAGGCCCTTAACCACAGTCCATACTTGTTATACGTTGGACTTGTGGTTCAATTTGGAACAAAAGTTTTGCCAATAGTCTTTTCTAGCATTTTCTATAGTTTTTGAAACGACTTAAGTTCTTTTTTATATTCTTGGTGATCATTTTCGGATTTTGACTTATTGAAAATACGTTCTTTATTACGTTTTTCTTTTTTTAGCGTGAGTCCACCACGGACAGTTTACCCTTTCATGAACAGTGCCGTTGGTTTTTGGTATTGCAGCATCTACTATATTTGTAATTGCTTGACATAAGTTTTGATTAAAGAAGTCAATGTTTTGACTGATGATGTCATTAGGATCGACATCTTGACATAAAGTTGAAAAAAGTTGCCAATCTGCTTTATGAAATTGCCAACGTTTGGCTGTGCATATATTTGTCTTGATAGGTTTGGCATATAAAGTGGTCAAAATAGGAAAATGATCTGAACCTAAGGAGTCAGAATGCACATAAAAAGGTGAATTGTTCGCCAAAAGAGGAGATGTTAAGCTTAAATCAATATGTGAAAGTGAACCATCATGGCAGCAGTGTGTGTCTGTACCGTCATTCAAAACTATTATGTTCAATAAGATTTTCTAAAATGTTACCATTTTTATCGGTTGATGTTGACCCCCATAACGAGGATTTGGAATTAAAATCTCCAACAATGACAATATTGTCTTTAGCCTTATCAATAACATTTGCATAATCTTCTAATTTAAGATCTTGATCTGGGGTCTATAAATAATAATAATATTGATAATTTTATCTTGACAGTTAACTGCAATACCAATGGATTCGATAAAATTTGTGCTAAGAGATAGTTAAGTAAAATTTAAATCTTTTGCTACATATATGGCAACACTGCCGCCTTTTTGTTTTCTTTTACCCTTGTTTTTAGTAGAATTTTTAGACCCATTGATCATTAAAAAAATTATATTAAAAATAATTTGTTAAAATAGAATAAAAAAAGCATGCACAAAGGTGCTTACTGCTGAAGCTGAATTTTGACACCCATGTTTTGCAAAAAAGTTACTAAAACTTGCACAAGGAATCTGTCTATACCAGAATCGTCTATTTCAAGTAACTGTGTAATTAACTGTTGGCAGTGGTCAGATATTGTTTTTTTGTGCTATCCTTTGTAATAAGCTTTCAGCTGCCTTTTAATGTTTTTCTGTCTGCCTGTGGTGTAGTTTTTACAGGGGTCTTACATGTTGAAATAAGGAGTGGTGCATTTTATTATTTGACTAGTGCATAGATGTTATATGTTTTCCTGCACATTTAATACAAGTAGGGCTGGTCTTGTTGCATTCCTTTTTAAAATGTCCCAACTTAGCACAAGAAGTACAGAATTTTGGATTAGGTTTATAGGGGCTGAGCGTGTAATCTTGAAAGTGTCCTAATGGTATAGTAGACAAATCCTTGTGCTTGTAATCCAGACTAGCCAAAATAAATTTTGGATTACTGCCAATGTTAAGTTTAATGTCAACTCCAGTTTGTCTCAACAAGTTTTCTTGCTGTTTAAAGTTTAAAAATTGTACCTGAATGGGATTCCAAATGACTTTAATTATGCTTTTATGAGAGTTAATTTTATCACCTTGAAGTGTGGTGCGAGTTTGAACTATATGTTTATGATCCTTATCATATTTGGAAAAGTTTACCGTAAATGAACCTAATTTATTTAAAAATAAGAGTTTTGATCTTTTAGTTTTAGAAGGCACATGTAGCAAGAAACTCTTTTTGAGAGAGTTGATAGATATTGCTTCTTTGTTTATATCTCCCAGAGCCAAAACAAGGAGATAGTGCAAAGTTTGTACTGTCAAGGTAATACACTTCTTAGCCTTTGAGCTAAGAATTATTGCTTCTTCTTCTGGGAAGCAGTTCAAACTTCTTTTTATTGTAGCCGTTGAAATTGGCCTTTTTGATAGGCATTTCTGGTGAAGTGCCTGTTGGGCTTCTGTCTTTTCTTTTAAGACTAGCCATAATTAATAATCAATTAATAAAAAAATGATCAAATCTCCTGTTTTGAAAGAAAGAAAATATTAATCAAAATAAATGCGATTTATGGCGGATATTTATTTTATGTTTTAAGAAAAAATAAAAACAAATATTAGAACAAAATTAGAGCGGTTTTTTTACATTTATATATAAATTAAAAATTAAAAGATATATAGGGGTGGTATGAACTTAGTCTAAAAACTACAAATTAAATAATAAAAATAAAAAGTACACAGTGCAAACAATACTTAATTACCAACGAACCCAACGGGAGCGGCATTACATGTACTAATATGAATACACAATTTCTATGACGTTGATCAGTGAATTTGACTTCACGATTGTTTTTATTTCCAGCAAATGACGGAGGCGCACGTACGTTTTGAAAAAAAAAACAATTCCTTTCTCCTTTCTCCTTTACATGTAAGCAATATTGATATTTTTATGAAATGAACCGAATTCTTTTATCAAAACTCCATTATCTGAAATTTCCTTATCGTGCATATACATGTACTTGTATGCAAGGTAATCTAACAGAACGTATATGCAGGAAAATGTACACTCCGCGTGTTTTCGGTTCTCCTTTGCATTATACATACATGTAAGAAAGTTTTAATCGGTCAAGTTTGATTTTATTTGAGTCGGACCTTCAAGTTGTGCATGGTGCATATGATATCACTAAGTATTGCACGTGCAGATATTTAATTCATTGCCGTCTGCGACTTTTCGTATTAGTAATGAATCGATGCTATGGAAGATATCAACGTTCCGGGTAGCTGACAGAGAGTTTACCAAATGGACAAGTCTTTCAGTTAAAATACTTATAGGGGGATAGGGGTGAGAAGTGCTCACAACACCTCACGGCTATAATTCACAGACACGTTGTTTCATTGTTTATAGATGCTTATGCCTTTTGTTGTATTAAGAAAGTATCATGAAAGAGAATGAAAAGATCAACTGGCGTTTGAATTGATTTGCATTAATTCACACGTCGGAAATACATGTAGCACATAATGTTACACTCTGAAAGCTGTCACTTTCAATGTATGCATTCAAAGACCTTTAGTGACTTTTTTTAGAATACACATGAAATACCTCAATTAAGAACATTCAAAATATATATAATTTATAGAAATGTGGTTTAATAATTAAATACCTCCATCACTAGTTTTATGCTGGTTGTATAGATAAACGTCTACTATCAATTATCTATTGCTCATCCAGTTACACATTTATTTCATTAAGACAAAGTGGTTTTAAGATTCCATTTTAACTTTTTCTTCTCATTTGTTTCTGTAAATAAAAGGTGACCGAGATGACTTGGTAACCATGACGATTGTATTAGACCGGATGTCATCTGGCAGCTGATAGTATACCATGGTAATAACATTGGCTGTGTGGCTATTTGGCGCCCATATATGTAGAATTTGCTTGCTCCATTTCTCCAGTGTATTTCGTGATGACTGATTAACACCTATAAACAATTAAGCATTGAAAACTAATTTTTAAGACACCCTCTTCTGATGTATTAACTTATTATACAATACAAATGACCCAAAGTTACAAATGTATGATATTATAGTAGCATAAGCAGGGGGCGAATCGGACACCCAAATTTTGTTGGAAAATTTCGTTGATGCGTATTTTTTGCAAAATTGAGCGAAATATTAGCATGAAATTCTTTTTTTGAACCCTCCCCTAATAAAAGTATTCTGGATCCCCTTGCATAATCGATTATTATGAAGAGGCAAAACTCAAACAGTACAACTTTAAAATGAGATAGCAAAGTTAACAAAAATATTTTATAGGAAATGAAAGATAACCATAATAAATATATCAACTTCATAGAAAAAACTCGCAATTAATCATTTAGCCAGATCCACAAAAATTATATACACAAAGTCATATGTATTGAAATAAATTTGATTTTGAGAGGATTGATAAACTAATTTGACTCAAACCTTGATAAAAGTATATATTTTGATTTTGAAGAATGGCAAAAAAATATGTTGATCATATCATAGAATCCTGATCTAAACATTATACTCTTACATATACAACAACAAAAATATCGATTCGAGAATGCAAAAATAAATATTCTAATAATAACCGTCAACACGGTGAAAAAAACTGATTTTATACAAAGAAATCTTCCAATCACTCTTTCAATATTAAAAGGTACGTCGTCTTCTTATGGCCAACTCTCATTTACTATGACCATACAAATACAAACCTCTTAATTTCTTGGAAAGGAGGTGATGGGCATCCTCTTCAGTAAAAGCTGCCTGATATTTCATTGCACGTGTCACAGACACGCCCACTTTTTTGTCAGAGATTCTGCATACATAGTCTGTTATTGAGCCCCCTTCAGGAAAATATGAAACCTCCATCTCAGTCTGAAAAATGAAACTATAGATAATTTTGCCTACGACTGACTAAATCCAAGGGTTTTCCCATAGTGGGAATCCACAGCGATATATCGGTCTTTCACTGAAAACAGGGACCCTTGCTGAAAGTGATATTTATATAAATTAAACAACACCTGCATACAAAAAGCGAAGCTATGTATCAAACAAGTTTCTGTCTTCGAACTTGATAAGGCTGTAGTTAGTCAAACCTCCCCTTTTATAGTGACGTTCGTAAAGATTTCAAAATTAATTCAATACAGTTTGAGTTTTGGATATAGACCAGTTATTTAGATCAGTGGCGGGTCTATTTCCAGGTCGGGTGTTGCATGGGTTGAACCCCCTTTCATTGGAAAATTTTGTCAATTCTGTGAAAAATGTGTCAAAACAATGAATAAATAATAGCGTTGACCCCCTCTTTGTTTAACCTTTGGTACCTACCTTCACAAGCTCGGCTTTGAAAGTCTTGTTGAGGAATTCGAACGATAATACTTCTGATATTACAGAATTCCCTCCCGCGTTTGGTACATCCATAATCTTTTGCGCAGAGTCAGAAATCATCATGTTGGCGAATAGTTTGTTAGGAATGAACTCTGAGTGAATCAATCCCCCAGTAATTTTATTGTCGAGGTACTTCCAGAAGTAAAAATTTTGATGAAATGAAACATTGAAATTTTCTCCTATATACATATTAAACGGCTCATGTTCAACACTTTTCTGCTTTTGGTAAGTATGATTTTTCTTTTCCAATTCGAGGGTTATTCCTCCATGCAATGAGGAGCGGCATAAAGTCCCTCTCTTCGTGTTGAGGCCGGCATTTAGGGGAGACCCGGTGGTGCGGCGAGTGAGTGAAAAAACGATGTCGACGCGAGGACCGCTTCATGGGCGATCGTCGGTGGTGTGTACGGTGTGGTGGCTGTGAATTAGTCATCGGTGGGTGGCTCGGTTGTCTAGCGGTATGATCCCTCTCTGTTTCTCATTGATTTAAAAGTAATGATGAAATACTTCAGTAGATTTGTTTATATACATTATAGGGAATCACCATGACGTGTATTGATATTTATAACGGATATATTTTAAACATCCAATAATATAACGGCAGGTCTTTTTAAATATAACAAACGTCATAAGATATTTATAGCCATTACTGATCTTAGTAATCGATTCTATTTATAAAATGCAGTAGTTGCCTAATTACATGTAAATGCAATCTAATTAAAACTAACTATTGTAATTTTCTCGCATATCTGTGTGGTCATGCAGCACACCGAATTAAATGGGACATGTACATATAATATCTAAAAATACATTGTAGATGAATTGACTTCAGCCGAGCAAGTTAAATGTACATGTACTACAAAATCTCTTTCAGTACGTCTATTCCCCATACTAAGTTAAAATCCCGACTTTATACATCGTTGTTTAAAAACGTTATACATTGTTGTTTGAATACACACATATATATATATTTCTTGGTAGAGATTCCTAATATTTTGTTAAAAATAATTCTAAATCATCTTCCAAATATACAGAAGTTCTAAGATGTTTGCAAAGTGCTGTAATTTTGGATCGTCCTATGTAGTGGACGCGTTTTTGAACAATCGTTCGGAATTACAATGCAAATAAATTGTGCTCCTCTATTTGCTGATCTATTCCTTCTCTCTAATGAGGCTGACTTTTTAGCTAATCTGCTCCGAAAAACAGAATATCGTTTATCTATATTCTTTATTGGGCTTTAATCTCATATTTCGCTATTATATATATATGACGTTAAACAGTCCTAGTCGGTGTTTTCCCCAGAAAATCGGAGATGATACATGTCTGGTACATGTAGTTTATAAGTTTGAAGGGACAAAACTACAGTAAGGGGACCCTTTTTATGCCATTTTTTTTACTTTGGTTCTTTTTTTTTCAATTTAAGAATCGTTTTGAAATATATTAGGTAGCCCTTAAAAGGGCTGTTTTATGTATGAAAATCTGGCATGTTCTCGGAGTCTGCGACCTTCTGACTGAATGGATGTTCTTTGGCATCTAAGTAAATATCTCTTCTTGGTTTGTATGGCACAAAAGCTGGTAGTTCACCACTCCGAGCTAATTGACTTCCCTCAAGAGTATTCAGGTACGAGAATCTAGGAGTTGGTTTCTCTCGTTTTCCACCTCTGGAGACTGCTTTACCAATTCATTCTCTGTATGACATTGAACACTGTCTATGCACAGTTTCTTTCTTTTATACCACGGATTGAAATTTCAGTGGAAATTTCAACTAAACAGAAATACTGTTCTATCATGTAGAGTAAAGAGTAATTTGGCGGCAACTTACTTCTAATATAGTACTTCTGGGCTTGTAAATACAAAGATACTAGTACAATTGTTTGCTTTATAAGTAAACCAGCGTAAAGCGGCTATCTGTACTGATTAAAAAAAAAAGGTGTAACATTCGCCGTTGAATGGACAGAAAATGTGCAGATTAGCCAAAGTGAAGGAATTTGTAATTTAAGTGTTTCTCTGAAGCTGTGAAGCAAATAGAATTTATTCATTTATTTATTTGTTTTTTAATGATTTAAGATGTGATTGCAGCATAAAAAGTTCAAAAAGTAATGTGGGGTCATTTGGAATTATCAGTGCTAGTGCACATACATGTAACTAGAAACTTGTATAAAGCGGGGCTACTCTCCTTATGAGTTTTATTAGAACTATCAATTTAAGAATGTTTTTGAAATATTTCGATGATTCTGTCATAAAAAGTGACGCTGTTTTGAAATCTGCTGGTTTGGTCTCTCCACGGATTTTACGGATGCACCATGGATTTTACCACGCATCATCTTCTTGATGTGTCTTTTTCTTCGTTTTCCTATAACATTAGAGTTCCTTCAATCACCTGGTCACGCATCCCCGTGCACCAGCTAACTCCTTCCTTAACTGTATGGCGATCAGGACCGACGAAAAAACAAAACACAAGCAAAGCCGTGATGAAAGCAGGCTGCAGGTGAAGTTTCCAAGAGCGTTATAGTGTTGTACATGTACATCGTTGACCACCGTTACATGTATCTACGTATGTTGCTTTTTCCCTCATAACGGCCCATATATATAATGAATCGAGCTAGTTTGATATACTTTATATGCAAAAGGCGGATATTTTGAGATACATTTGAACTTGGGCAGGGCTTGGCTTTTATTGATGATAGTTAGAGATCTAATAAAATGGAAGGGACAGAAAGTGAGTAGTGTTCACAACTCTAAAAGATCTATACACATTGATTACGTGTATATGAGTTGTTTAACGGTATTGTTGGGTAATATGGAAACAAAACAAAATGTAAACAAATAATATAAGGCTCTTTACAGAATATGCCCTATTCCTCCTACATTAACATACATGTATGATTGTAACAAGCACATGTACCAAGCTTGTGCTTTGAAAATGAGTCGTGCAGTAAAAGCATAATACACAATTCGGTCAGTATTACATTATGTGCCTGTGCATATCGACACATTAAAATTAATGCATCGGGCTCAAATTTCAACCTTGTTCATGTACATGTAGTTTATACATAAAGAAAAGTTACAAGTATAGTAAGTTCGAATTTACATACTTCCATTGACTGATAAAAAGGCTCTCGGTGTTTTCCGTCAGAAATGCGGAGATGATACATGTATGGTACATGTAGTTTATAAGTTTGACGGGAAAAAACTACAGTAAGGGGACCCTTTTTATGCCATTTTTTTACTTTGTTTTTTTTTCAATTTAAAAATCTTTTTGAAATATATTAGGTAGCCCTTAAAAGGGCTGTTTTATGTATGAAAATCTGGCATGTTCTCGGAGTCTGCGACCTTCTGACTGAATGGATGTTCTTTGGCATCTAAGTAAATATCTCTGCTTGGTTTGTATGGCACAAAAGCTGGTAGTTCACCACTCCGAGCTAATTGACTTCCCTCAAGAGTATTCAGGTACGAGAATCTAGCAGTTGGTTTCTCTCATTTTCCACCTCTGGAGACTGCTTTACCAATTCATACTCTGTATGACATGGAACACTGTCTATGCACAGTTTCTTTCTTTTATACCACGGATTGAAATTTCAGTGGGAATTTCAACTAATCAGAATTACTGTTCTATCATGTAGAGTATAGAGTATTTTGGCGGCAACTTACTTCTAATATAGTACTTCTGGGCTTGTAAATACAAATATACTAGCACAATTAATTGCTTGATAAGTAAACCACCGTAAATCGCCGGTTGTACTGATTAAAAAAAACAAAAAAAAAGGTGTAACATTCGCCGTTGATTGGATAGAAAATGTGCCGAATAGCCAAAGTGAAGGAATTTGTAATTTAAGTGTTTTTCTGAAGCTCTGAAGCAAATAGAATTTATTCACTTATTTATTTGTTTTTTTAGTGATTTAAGATGTGATTGCAGCATAAAAAGTTCAAAAAGTAATGTGGGGTCTTTTGTAATTATCAGTGCTAGTGCACATACATGTAACTAGAAACTTGTATAAAGCGGAGCTACTCTCCTTATGAGTTTTATTAGAACTATCAATTTAAGAATGTTTTTGAAAGATTTCGATGATTCTGTGATAAAATGTGACGCTGTTTGGGAATCTGCTGGTTTGGGCTCTCCACGGATTTTACAGATGCACCATGGATTGTACCATGCATCATCTTGATGTGTCTTTTGCTTCGTTTTCCTATAACATTAGAGTTCCTTCACTCACCTTGTCACGCATCCCCGTGCACCAACTAACTCCTTCCTTAACTGTATGGCGATCAGGACCGACGAAAAAAACAAAACACAATATGTTTACAATCAAGGCCGTGATAAAAGCAGGCTGCAGGTGAAGTTTCCAAGAGCGTTATAGTGTTGTACATGTACATCGTTGACCACCGTTACACGTATCTACGTATGTTGCCTTTTCCCTCATAACGGCCCATATATATAATGAATCGAGCTAGTTTGATATACTTTATATGCAAAAGGCGGATATTTTGAGATACATTTGAACTTGGGCAGGGCTTGGCTTTTATTGATGATAGTTAGAGATCTAATAAAATGGAAGGGACAGAAAGTGAGTATTGTTCACGATTCCAAAAGATCTATACACACTGATTACGTGTATATGAGTTGTTTAACGGTATTGTTGGGTAATATGGAAACAAAAAAAAAATGTAAACAAATAACATAAGGCTCTTTACTGAATATGCCCTATTCCTCCTACATTAACATACATGTATGATTGTAAGAAGCACATGTACCAAGCTTGTGCTTTGAAAATGAGTCGTGCAGTAAAAGCATAATACACAATTCGGTCAGTATTACATTATGTGCCTGTGCATATCGACACATTAAAATTAATGCATCGGGCTCAAATTTCAACCTTGTACATGTACATGTAGTTTATACATAAAGAAAAGTTAAAAGTATAGTAAGTTCGAATTTACATACTTCCATTGACTGATAAAAAGGCTCTCGGTGTTTTCCCTCAGAAATTCGGAGATGATACATGTATGGTACATGTAGTTTATAAGTTTGAAGGGAAATAACTACAGTAAGGGGATCCTTTTTATGCCATTTTTTTACTTCGGTTTTTTTTTGTCAATTTAAGAATCTTTTTGAAATATATTAGGTAGCCCTTAAAAGGGCTGTTTTATGTATGAAAATCTGGCATGTTCTCGGAGTCTGCGACCTTCTGACTGAATGGATGTTCTTTGGCATCTAAGTAAATATCTCTTCTTGGTTTGTATGGCACAAAAGCTGGTAGTTCACCAGTCCGAGCTAATTGCCTTCCCTCAAGAGTATTCAGGTACGAGAATCTAGGAGTTGGTTTCTCTCATTTTCCACCCCTGGAGACTGCTTTACCAATTCATACTCTGTAT
Organism: Perna viridis; assembly: GCA_037379345.1. Lineage (NCBI taxonomy): Eukaryota > Metazoa > Mollusca > Bivalvia > Mytilida > Mytilidae > Perna > Perna viridis. Next base: position 223,735 of record CM074524.1, on the reverse strand, counting down.
GACATGGAACACTGTCTATGCACAGTTTCTTTCTTTTATACCATGGATTGAAATTTCAGTGGGAATTTCAACTAATCAGAATTACTGTTCTATCATGTAGAGTAAAGAGTATTTTGGCGGCAAATTACTTCTAATATAGTACTTCTGGGCTTGTAAATACAAAGATACTAGCACAATTAATTGCTTGATAAGTAAACCATCGTGAATCGCCGGATGTACTGATAAAAAAAACAAAAAGAAAAGGGTGTAACATTCGCCGTTGAATGGACAGAAAATGTGCCAATTAGCCAAAGTGAAGGAATTTGTAATTTAAGTGTGTTTCTGAAGCTGTGAAGCAAATAGAATTTATTCACTTATTTATTTGTTTTTTAATGATTTAAGATGTGATTGCAGCATAAAAAGTTCAACAAGTAATGTGGGGTCTTTTGTTATTATCAGTGCTGGTGCACATACATGTAACTAGAAACTTGTATAAAGCGGAGCTACTCTCCTTATGAGTTTTATTAGAACTATCAATTTAAGAATGTTTTTGAAATATTTCGATGATTCTGTGATAAAATGTGACGCTGTTTGGAAATCTGCTGGTTTGGTCTCTCCACGGATTTTACAGATGCACCATGGATTGTACCATGCATCATCTTGATGTGTCTTTTGCTTCGTTTTCCTATATCATTAGTTCCTTCACATACCTGGTCACGCATCCCCGTGCACCAACTAACTCCTTCCTTAACTGTATGGCGATCAGGACCGACGAAAAAAACAAAACACAATATGTTTACAATCAAGGCCGTGATAAAAGCAGGCTGCAGGTGAAGTTTCCAAGAGCATTATAGTGTTGTACATGTACATCGTTGACCACTGTGACACGCATCTACATATGTTGCTTTTTCCCTCATAACGGCCCATATATATAATGAATCGAGCTAGTTTGATATACTTTATATGCAAAAGGCGGATATTTTGAGATATATTTGAACTTGGGCAGGGCTTAGCTTTTATTGATGATAGTTAGAGATCTAATAGGTTGTTAAAAACTTTATACATACTGAACTTGGTATTGACAATGCTCAAAATATTGAATTCTGTAATGTTCATAGGCTTAGACAAAGGGTTGACAGAAAGCCCAGGAACATTATTGCCAAGTTTGCTAAGTATAGTGACCATGAACGGGTAAGGTCAGCTGCCATTGATAAACTCAAAGGGAGAAGGGGCGTTGCAGTTTTCCAACAATACCCCACTGAAATAAGCAACAGGAGAAAAGAACTTATCCCGAAAATGATTGAGCTTAAGCAGCAGGGTAATCGTAATGTACGACTAGTATTGGATAAACTGTACGTTGGGAACCAGTTATTCAACAACCCCCTTAATGAACAGGCATTTCCTATGGACAATCAACGTCCATCTACTAGTAGACAACCTACTATACCTCCTCCAACTCAAGTGTCCAGGGAACCACCTCCGCAATTCTTTGGTCAGCCCGGAAACCAACGTGGTGACTTTTGCATCCCCCCTCCCGCTGGGGGTAGCTAGGAACTCGCTAACAGGAGTCGAACTGTGAACGTTGGTAGTGATGTGTTAAAAAACATACACGTATCGTGTTTAAATGTCTGTGGGCTCAAGTCCAAATTGTTGTGTCCAGAATTTTGTAATTTAATAAAGACAAATGACATTTTAATTTTTGTAGAAACAAAAACTGATAGTTATGATGATATTGAAGGCAATTTGCCAAAAGGTTATTTATGTTTTTCAAAATATAGGTCGAAATTTGTAAAGAAATCAGGTGGAATTGTAATTGTTTATCGAGAAGGGCTAAAAGATTTTTTAAAATTTCATATTACAAATTGTGATTTTGTTCAGTGGGTGGAAATCCAATCAGAAATTTTGAGTAGTGACAAAAATTTATTATTGGATGGAATTTATATACCTCCTGAAAATACTAAGTATGCTTCTAATGAAGCATTTACAGATATAGAAAATGAAATGTTGGTGTTAAACAGTAAAACAGATTGTAATGTCTGTCTTGTTGGTGATTTTAATGCTAAAACTAAGCTTCTGAATGATGTGGTTATACCAGAAGACTCTCTCTTTGAAATATTAGATGAAATTGTAGATGATGATGACCTATTGTCTTATGTATATGATTATCAGGTGTTAGTACAAAATAATATTCCTTTACAAAGGTATTCTACAGATCAGTCAGCTCCAAATAATTTTGGGTATAAATTGATTGAGTTTTGTAAAAGAAATAATTTGTATATAGGTAATGGTAGATTACCAGGAAATGACAACCAAGTCGGTATTAAAACTTGTAAAAATGTTTCATTAATTGACTATGTATTATTGTCTTCGCATTGTTTTGAATTGTTTAGTTTTTTTAATGTGAATGACTTTGATCCGTTATTTTCTGACGTACATAATTGTATTACGTTTTGTCTCAATGCTTCAGTGCGCACAGTTACTATAAATCCCACGCCTCCACCTTATAACTCACCTACGCATGTCCCTAGATGGGTGAGTAATAAGGAGAACCGGTTTATTGAATCGATTAATAATGACGTCACATGTCTAACTGAGTTACAAACAAAATTGGAAGAAATTCGGTCACAGGGTCAAGGTGAAGTGTCTGTTGATAGTTTAAACGAAGTTGTCCGTCAAATTGCTGCTTTGTTTAAAAAATCGGCATTGTCTTCATTTGGCAAACCAAAGCGCCGTAGTACCGAAAAAGAAAATCATAAAGTTTGGTTCGATAAAAAGTGTGCCGAATCACGTGCAAAATTTCATAAGGCACGGAATCGGTATAGTTTTATTAAGAATAGAGAAAACCGGGAGGCTCTTAAAAATGCGAGTAAACAGTACAAATCGCAAATGAATACGAGTTACCAAAATTATCAGCACAGATTCGAACAAGATTTACGTCTAACCTCCAAGAAAGATTCAAAAAAACTTTGGAAAATTTTGAATCGAGTAAGAAAAGGAGGAACAAATGCTCATAATAAAATCACTATTGAGCAATTGTACGAATACTTTAAATCGTTAAATAAAAATGACGATGATACGGAGTTTGATCCTGATGCTGATAGTTTTAATGTTGATGAAGATGTGATTGCCATTTTGGATTGTCCTATTACTGAAGATGAAATCAAGTTGGCAATTAAATCTTTAAAAAATGGTAAAGCGTCAGGTGACGATGACATTGTCAATGAATTTATAAAAAGTTCTATTGCCAATATGTTGCCAATATATGTAAAATTGTTCAATATTGTTTTAGATACGGGCTTGATACCTGATACTTGGTTGTCTGGAATTATTAAACCCATATACAAAAACAAAGGTGATCGGGATGATTTAGATAATTATAGAGCAATTTGTCTTACATCCAACTTGGGTAAAGTGTTTACCTCTGTGATAAATACTAGACTCAATAAGATGTCTGATGAATTTCGACTTATATCTGACTCTCAAGGTGGTTTCAGGAAAGGTTATAGTGCACAGGACAATATATTTATTCTTCACTCCCTCATTTCTCTATATCTTTCATCAGGTAAAAAATTGTACTGTGCTTTCATTGATTTCAGGAAAGCTTTTGACACAGTTTGGAGAGTTGGATTATTTCAAAAATTATTAAAAAATAATATTAGTGGGAAAGTGTTTAATGTCATTTTGAACATGTACACTAATATTAAATCATGTGTTAAAATGGGAGAACTTAAAACAGAATATTTCCCATGTGAAATAGGGGTCCGTCAAGGGGAAAAACTCTCTCCATTTCTGTTTGCCTTGTATCTAAACGATCTGGAAGAGTTTTTTACCGAAAACTCTATTTCAAGTTTACAATATCTAGATACAAAAAGTTTAGAAAATATAGGATTTTATATTAAATTGTTTATACTTCTATATGCAGATGACACTGTAATTTTTGCGGATACACCTGAGGAATTACAAACTGCTTTAGATGTATTTGAACAATATTGTGCAACTTGGAAGCTGACTGTGAACGTTTCAAAAACAAAAATTATAATTTTTTCTAAGCGGAAATCTACTAGAAGGGTACATTTTAATATTTTTGAGCAGAATATAGAAATATGTGATTCGTATACATATCTGGGTCTTATATTCAATTATAATGGTAATTTTTATAAGTCCAGAAACAAACTCGTAGAGCAGGCACAAAAAGCTCTTTATGCTCTTTATTACAAGGTAAATAACATAAGTATTCCCATAGATTTGCAATTGAAATTATTTGACTCATTAGTAGCCCCTATTTTAACCTATTCTTCAGAAATATGGGGCTTTGAAAATAAGTCAAATATAGAAAAAATTCAACTTCAATTTTGCAAGAAAATCCTAAATCTCCGTTCATCTACTCCAAATTTTATGGTGTATGAAGAGTTAGGACGATATCCTATTGAAATCAGCATCAAGCTTAAAATGATATATTTCTGGTTTAAACTTGTAAATAACACAGATAAATTATCTGGTAAATTGTATAATCTTATGTTCAATATGTATGAAAACGGTGATCGATCTTTCAAATGGATATGTTACATAAAATCAATTTTTGATGATATTGGATATAGTGAAATTTGGAATATACAAGGGAATGTTAATATCAATTTTCTTAAACTTCTTGTGAAACAGATCTTGCAAGACCAGTTCATACAGAAATGGTATTCTGATATTGATGTTTCGTCCAGAGGAAATTTTTATTCGAAGTTTAAAGTTGAGTTTCGTCTCGAGCCATACTTACTGAGACTCAAAAAATATCACAGAACAGTTATATGTAAACTTCGAACATGTAATATAAAATTTCCTATGGAAACAGGAAGATGGTACGGAACACCACAACATGAACGGGTCTGCACTTTATGTCGAACAGGTCTGGGGGATGAGTTTCATTATGTTGCTTTGTGCAATCATGATCTTGTAACCGAACTTAGAAATAAGTATATTCCAGGTTACTATACAGCCAATCCGAATGTTAATAAATTGTATGGAATGATAATGTATTGTAACACAAATGTATTGACTAACCTTTCTATCTTCATCGCAAAAGTTGCAAAACTTTTGTAGGCACACAGTAATCCCATATATAAATATATTTTTTTAAATTGTATACTAGTACACATATTGTCACATTAATCCGCTAAACCTATATGAGAGTTTGACTTTCTTTTATAAACGTGTTGTAAAATACAAACCACGTGATATAATTTCCGGTGATGATAAGGCTAAATGTACTTTTGAATTTCAATACATTTGTGTGACAATGAATTAGTGTATTTTGTTTTTGTGTATTTAAAAATATTGTCTGTTGTCTACTCATTTCGTTTCCATTGTAAATTGTATATATATATTCGCTCCTGTTCCGTAGCATGAACTACGGCTGAGTGTTTTTCTAAATAAAAGTAAGTAAGTAAAAAAAAAAAATAAAAAAATAAATAAAATGGAAGGGACAGAAAGTGAGCAGTGTTCACGACTCAAAAATCTATACACACTGATTACGTGTATATGAGTTGTTTGACGGTATTGTTGGGTAATATGGGAACAAAACAAAATGTAAACAAATAATATAAGGCTCTTTACAGAATATGCCCTATTCCTCCTACATTAACATACATGTATGATTGTAACAAGCACATGTACCAAGCTTGTGCTTTGAAAATGAGTCGTGCAGTAAAAGCATAATACACAATTTGGTCAGTATTACATTATGTGCCTGTGCATATCGACACATTAAAATTAATGCATCGGGCTCAAATTTCAACCTTGTACATGTACATGTAGTTTATACATGAAGAAAAGTTACTAGTATAGTAAGTTCGAATTAACATACTTCCATTGACTAATAAAAAGGCTTTCAGTGTTTTCCCTCAGAAATTCGGAGATGATACATGTATGGTACATGCGATTTATTAGTTTGAAGGGACAAAACTACAGTAAGGGGACCCTTTTTATGCCATTTTTTTACTTTGGTTTTTTTTTTCAATTTAAGAATCTTTTTGAAATATATTAGGTAGCCCTTAAAAGGGCTGTTTTATGTATGAAAATCTGGCATGTTCTCGGAGTCTGCGACCTTCTGACTGAATGGATGTTCTTTGGCATCTAAGTAAATATCTCTTCTTGGTTTGTATGGCACAAAAGCTGGTAGTTCACCACTCCGAGCTAATTGACTTCCCTCAAGAGTATTCAGGTACGAGAATCTAGGAGTTGGTTTCTCTCGTTTTCCACCTCTGGAGACTGCTTTACCAATTCATTCTCTGTATGACATTGAACACTGTCTATGCACAGTTTCTTTCTTTTATACCACGGATTGAAATTTCAGTGGAAATTTCAACTAAACAGAAATACTGTTCTATCATGTAGAGTAAAGAGTAATTTGGCGGCAACTTACTTCTAATATAGTACTTCTGGGCTTGTAAATACAAAGATACTAGTACAATTGTTTGCTTTATAAGTAAACCAGCGTAAAGCGGCTATCTGTACTGATTAAAAAAAAAAGGTGTAACATTCGCCGTTGAATGGACAGAAAATGTGCCGATTTGCCTAAGTGAAGGAATTTGTAATTTAAGTGTTTCTCTGAAGCTCTGAAGCAAATAGAATTTATTCACTTATTTATTTGTTTTTTAATGATTTAAGATGTGATTGCAGCATAAAAAATTTCAAAAAGTAATGTGGGGTCTTTTGTAATTATCAGTGCTAGTGCACATACATGTAACTAGAAACTTGTATAAAGCGGGGCTACTCTCCTTATGAGTTTTATTGGAACTATCAATTTAAGAATGTTTTTGAAATATTTCGATGATTCTGTCATAAAAAGTGACGCTGTTTGGAAATCTGCTGGTTTGGTCTCTCCACGGATTTTACGGATGCACCATGGATTTTACCACGAATCATTTTCTTGATGTGTCTTTTGCTTCGTTTTCCTAAAACATTAGTTCCTTCACTCACCTGGTGACGCATCCCCGTGCACCAGCTAACTGCTTCCTTAACTGTATGGCGATCAGGACCGACGAAAAAAACAAAACACAATATGTTTACAATCAAGGCCGTGATAAAAGTAGGCTGCAGGTGAAGTTTCCAAGAGCGTTATAGTGTTGTACATGTACATCGTTGACCACCGTTACACGTATCTACGTATGTTGCTTTTTCCCTCATAACGGCCCATATATATAATGAATCGAGCTAGTTTGATATACTTTATATGCAAAAGGCGGATATTTTGAGATACATTTGAACTTGGGCAGGGCTTAGCTTTTATTGATGATAGTTAGAGATCTAATAAAATGGACGGGACAGAAAGTGAGCAGTGTTCACGACTCCAAAAGATCTATACACATTGATTACGTGTATATGAGTTGTTTAACGGTATTGTTGGGTAATATGGAAACAAAACAAAATGTAAACAAATAATATAAGGCTCTTTACAGAATATGCCCTATTCCTCCTACATTAACATACATGTATGATTGTAAGAAGCACATGTACCAAGCTTGTGCTTTGAAAATGAGTCGTGCAGTAAAAGCATAATACACAATTCGGTCAGTATTACATTATGTGCCTGTGCATATCGACACATTAAAATTATTGGATTGGGCTCAAATTTCAACCTGGTACATGTACATGTAGTTTATACATGAAGAAAAGTTACTAGTATAGTAAGTTCGAATTAACATACTTCCATTGACTAATAAAAAGGCTTTCAGTGTTTTCCCTCAGAAATTCGGAGATGATACATGTATGGTACATGCGATTTATTAGTTTGAAGGGACAAAACTACAGTAAGGGGACCCTTTTTATGCCATTTTTTTACTTTTGGAAATATATTAGGTAGCCCTTAAAAGGTGTTCTGTCTTTAACATGTGTATTCGGTTGAATGTATATGTATTTGCAGATAGCTAACCAATACAATTGTTGAATAGTTTATTGTACTCAAATTGTATGTGTATGTGGTGAAAAGCTACAAAAGAAAAGAGAAAAAACTCATGTAATCTAGACCATGTGACATGTATGAATGACAAAAGCTCTATAAACATTAGAAAAAGCACAATAAAACATACATGTACAATATTATAATCATAAAAAAAACATGTCGAAGTGAATGTGTTTGTATTGCATGTTTTGATTGGTTTCGGTAGGCAAATATTCCATATCCACTATACAAAGAAGCTTATCTAATCTATGCTAGTCGAGATAACCTATTAATTTGGTGAACACATATGAGACTTACCACGCAATAATTTGGTGACGCATATGAGACTTGTTACTGTAAATAAACTCGCAGTTATATGTAATTGGACATACATGTATGTGTAAGCAGTCATGAAATTCCATACAAACTTTGGATTGGTTAATTATGAGCAGCAAAGTAGCCCTGCAATGGTCAGATAAGGATAACACTCTACTCTATTTTACAAGTTGAAAAATGCATAAAATATCTATATGTACATATACATGTAAAAGTGAAGGAAGTTTCACTCAAATAAAGGTTAAACAAACATGTCATAAAAAATCAATAATTATATGAATTATGTGGAATAAACTCTACCAAATATCATGACACACTTGCAAATATATTTCAACAATTTATCATAAAGAATAAACCTCAAAATTTCTCAAAAATAATTTCTTATAAATTTTACCATCATGGACAAAAGGGTCCAAGATCGGAAATGCATACCAACTTTTCGGTCAACCTTGATTCTGACAATTTCAAAGTTTTGAAAAACTACTTTATCGTTGACTTTGAAGGGTGGGGCTTGTTGAATGGATAAAACATTACTCAAATATGATAAAGAAACAAATGATTACTTACACTGTGTCCCATTATGGCTAAAAAAGCACAAAGTGCTACAAAAAATTTCACGTGGATGTCAACAGGAAATGTAAATAATCGAATGAAAATACTAAAACCCGGAAGACAAAATTCGATTATAACATATAGCACAAAATTTAAATAATGTGTGAAGCATTTTTTGGAATTAAACTTAATTAGTAAAATTTAATAAAAATGTATCAAATAAGATACAGCACACTCCTCGCCTGATATTAAAAATATCACTCTTTTCAAAATAACAATATTCAGAGTGAATTTAAAAGTTAGGCTATATAACCATAATTTGGTCTCAAAATGAGTTTTTCATCAAAGAAAAAATGATAAAGAAAAATAAATTCAAAAATTGAACTTGATACCCTTATAGTTCAAAGTACAAATACAAAACTTGAATGTATAAACCGTCAAAAGGCATATAACATGACAAATGGCATTAACAAAAGATTGACAATGTAGTTATTCTGGCAACAAAAGAATGACTTCATGAATTGGACGCGTGTATGTCTTTGCTTCTCCATTGACGACTACACGAACTACGACTTTGCGAACTAATCCATCATCACTAGGAATTGATTTCACAATGAGACCCATAGGCCAAGCTGATCTAGATAATTCTTTGTCCCGCACTAGAACTAAATCTCCTAATTTTATGTTTTCTACTTATAAATTCCACCTACGACGCTTCTGAAGAGTATTTATGTATTCCACTTTCCATCGCTTCCAAAAGATTGCAGAAAGATGCTTAACACGTTCCCACTGTTTACGAAACAATGAAACACGATCGACTTTCATATCATAATCTACATCTGCAGAATTATCCATTCCATCGACAACGCTTGGTGGAACTGGTGATTTCTGGGTAAGTATCATTGAAGGAGATAAAACGTATCGATTTTCTGGATCTGTTGATATCGGGATGAGTGGTCTAGAGTTCATTATAGCTGAAGCTTCTGCGAAGAAGGTAGTAAGAACCTCATGACTTAGATTACGTGATCCATATTCCAACATCATAGACTCAAATATTCGACGTGTAATAGCTATCATTCTTTCCCACACTCCTCCCATGTGGGAAGAATGGGGAAAATTGAAAATCCAAGTCGTTCCTTGTGTGTTCAAATACTTGCGCATGTGAGTGTCATCAACGTTGATGCAACTCAATCTCAGCTCGTTTACCGTACCCACAAAGTTAGTTCCTTTATCAGAACGAATGACCTTAACACTGCCTCGGATAGATGTAAACCTTCTGAGTGCGTTGACAAATGACAATGTAGTCATTTCCTCGACTACCTCTATGTGTGTCGCTCTAGTCGTTAAGCATGTAAACAAAGCACCCCATCTCTTACTATTATTAGCCGATCCTCCACGTGTGCGTCGGGTTACTACTTCGAAAGATCCAAAGATATCCACACCTACGTATGAGAACGGTGGCTCCCCATAACTCAACCTTTCTTCTGGGAGATCAGACATTTTCTGACTACTCGGTTCTGACCTTAACTTACGACATGTGACACATTTGAAGATAATTGACGAAACAAGTTTCTTCCCGCCTAAAATCCAATATCCAGCTGATCTGACTCGACCCTCTGTCGTGTGACGTCCTTGATGTTTGACTTCAATGTGGAATTTACGGACAATCAATGTAGTTGCTGGATGTTTTCCAGGAAGAATGATCGGATGTTTGAGTTGACCTTCTAAACCACTCGCTTTCCTTAGTCGACCTCCTACGCACAAAAGTCCATCCTTGTTCAAATACGGGTCCAACTGATAGATTTTGCTGTTTTTATCAATTGGTTTTGAGAGTGTCAGATTCTCGATCTCAGTAGAAAAGAACTTCCTTTGAACGTCCACGATTATAACACATTCAGTACTGCGAATCAAATCAATATCATTGCATTTACCAGAGTGCTCATCCTTGTGTTTCTTTATGAATTTACGAATCGTCACTAATGATCTTACAAGTCTATCCCAATCAGAAAATCTAGAATACAAGTCATCATTAAAACCTTGAACTGGATCTGTTACATCCGCCTTGATGTCACCTTGTTACAACGAATCTCAGAATCCTCGTCCGGATTAATTAGGCGGTGAGTGTCCTGATCAGAATTTGCCAACTTCGGTCCACATAACCAAGTACTATGTTGCATGTCAATTGGGTTGATCCCTCTTGTTCCAACATCTGCTGGATTTTCCTCACTACGAACATAAAACCACTGAGATGGATCACTGAGCTTTCTGATGTGTGCAACACGGTTTCCGACGTAAACGAAAAATCGTCCCTGATTGTTGTTTATGTACCCCAAGACCACACGACTATCACTGAAGAATTTAACCTGGTCGAGTTCGAGTTGTAATTGATCGATCGCTATCTGACTAACCTCTATAGCGAGCACAGCTGCACACAGCTCTAATCTTGGTATCGTGTGTCCACTGCGGGGTGTGACTTTGGATTTTCCTAATGCGAATCCAACTTTGGTTGAGTTGTTCCGATAAGTAACATGTAAGTATGAAACAGCAGGAATTGCAAGTTCTGACGCATCACAATAAGTAAGTAACTCTCGACTTACGGTTTCACTAAGGTAAGGAACTATTACTCTTGGAATTTGAAGCGATTCAAGATAATGTAAGTTTTCCTTCCATTTGTACCACTCTTGAAGTTGATCTTCGGTTAACGGTTCGTCCCAATCAACCGTAATTGCTACTATTTTCCTCAAGATTATCTTTCCACTAATGGTGACAGGTGATATGAACCCAAGAGGGTCAAAGAGACTATTCACTACAGACAGAATGCCTCGACGAGTTGCAGGTTTTTCGTCTGTCGATATACTGATCTTAAAGGTATCTGAGCCTAAATCCCTCAATAGTCCTAGACTACGCTGAGTGAGAGTGTCCTTTTCAAAGTCAAGATTTACCAAGCCTTTAGCGATGTCTTCGGATTTGAATGAGCTCATTACTTCTCCACTATTTGAGGCGAATTTATGGAGTATTAATTGTCCATGTACTTTCATTGCATCCTGTGTCCTAGAAACTAAGTCGATAGCTTCGTCAGCTGTTGAAAAAGACACCAGTCCATCATCAACGTAAAAATGGTTGATAATAAAGTCCTTAACATCGCTTCCATGTGTCTCCTCTGCTAAGCTGCCTATGCGTCTAAGACCATACATTGCGATTGCCGGAGAGGGGCTGTTGCCACAAAAACCTGAGGTAATCACGATCTTGCTCGTTGACCAAGAACGAATGGAACATTTGTTCAATATCTGCGACTATGGCGATCATTTCTTTTCTAAACCTGATGAGTATGCCCAAGAGACAATTTATAAGATCTGGCCCTTGTAGAAGTTGAGAGTTAAGTGAGATGCCTTGGTACGTAGCAGACGAGTCGAATACCCCGCGTATTCTGTCTAACTTGTGTGGGTGATAAACACCGAAAAGCGGTAAGTACCACCGCTCTTTATCTGGTAAAATATGGCATAATTTTGAAATTTTTGTACAAAATATGGGATAATTTTGAAATTTTGGTAAAAATATGGTATAATTTTGTAATTCTTGCACAAAATATGGCATAATTTTGTAATTTTTGTACAAAATATGGCATAATTTTGTCATTTTTGAACAAAAGATGGAATAATTTTATAATTTTTGAAAAAGTATGGCATAATTTTGTAATTTTTGTACAAATAATGGCATAATTTTGGTATTTGTTTACAAAATATGGCATAATTTTGTTATTTTGGAAACAAACATGGAATAATTTTGTCATTTTTAAACAAGATATGGCATAATTTTGTAATTTTTCTACAAAATGATGGATAATTTTGTAATTTTTGTAGAAAACATGGCATAATTTTGAAATTTTTGTAATAAATATGGCATAATTTTGTAATTTTTGTACAAAATATGGCATAATTTTGTAATTTTTGTACAAAATGATGGATAATTTTGTAATTTTTGTACAAAATATGGCATAATTCTGTATTTTTTTTTTACAAAATATGGCAAAATTTTGTAATTTTTGTACAAAACATGGCACAATTTTGTCATTTTAAAAATGATAAGGGATAATTTTGTAATTTTTGTACAAAACGATGGATAATTTTGAAATTTTTGTACAAAATATGGCATAATTTTGTAATTTTTGTACAAAATATGGCATAATTTTCTATTTTTTTTTAACAAAATATGGCATAATTTTGTAATTTTTGTACAAAACATGGCATAATTTTTTAATTTTTGTAATAATTATGGCATAATTTTGTGATTTTTGTACAAAATATGGCATAATTTTGTAATTTTTGTGATAGATATGGCATAATTTTGTTATTTTTATACAAAAGATGGCGTAATTATGTTATATTTATCAAATACGGCATAACTTTTCACTTTTGTTAGAAATATGGCACAATTTTGTAATTTTTGTACAAAATATTGCATAATTTTTCAGTTTTCGTACAAAATGATGGATAATTTTGTAATTTTTGTACAAAATATGGCATAATTATATATTTTTTATTTTACAAAATATGGCATAATTTTGTTATTTTTGTACAAAACATGGCACAATTTTGTCATTTTTAAACAAGATATGGGATAATTTTGTAATATTGGTACAAAATGATGGATAATTTTGAAATTTTTGTCCAAAATATGCCATAATTTCGAAATTTTTCTACAAAATGATGGATAATTTTGTCATTTTTGTACAATATGATGGATAATTTTGTCAGTTTTGTACAAAATATGGCATAATTTTGAAATTTTTGTACAAAAAAGGCATAATTTTGTCATTTTTAAACAAAATATGGCATAATTTGGTCATTTTTAAACAAAATATGGCATAATTTTGTCATTTTTAAACAAAATATGGCATAATTTTGTCATTTTTTGAAGAAATATGGGATAATTTGGTCATTTTTTAAAGAAATATGGCATAATTTGGTCATTTTTGAACAAAATATGGCATAATTTTGTCATTTTTTAAGGAAATGTGGCATAATTTGGTCATTTTTAAACAAATTATAGCATAATTTGGTCATTTTGTAAGGAAATATGGCATAATTTTGTAAAGAAATATCGCATAATTTGGTCATTTTTTTAAAAGAAATACGGCTTAATTTTGTAATTTTTTAAAGGAATATGGCATAATTTTGTCATTTTTTAAAGAAATATGGCATAATTTGGTCATTTTTTAAAGAAATATGGCTTAATTTTGTCATTTTTTAAAGAAATATGGCATAATTTTGTCATTTTTAAAGTAATATGGCATACTTTTGTCATTTTTAAACAAAATATGGCATAATTTGGTCATTTCTTAATTAATTAATTAATTAATAAATAAAAATTAAGCCATATTTCTTTTAAAAATGACCAAACTATGCCATATTTCTTTAAAAAATGACCAAATTAAGCGATATTTCTTTAAGAAATGACCAAATTATGCCATATATTGATTAAAAAAGAAATATGGCATAATTTGGTCATTTTTTTTAAAGAAATATGGCATACTTTGGTCATTTTTAAACAAAATATGGCATAATCTGGTCATTTTTTCAAAGAAATATGGCATAATTTGGTCATTTTTTTAGGAAAAATGGCATAATTTGGTCATTTTTTGAAAGAAATATGGCATAATTTTGTAATTCTTGCACAAAATATGGCTTAATTTTGGAATTTTTGTACAAAATATGGCTTTATTTTCCAAAATACGGCATAATTTGGTCATTTTTTGAAGAAATATGGCATAATTTGGTCATTTTATAAAGAAATATGGCTTAATTTTGTCATTTTTTAAAGAAATATTGCATAATTTTTGTCATTTTTAAACAAAATATGGCATACTTTGGTCATTTTTCAAAGAAATATGGCATAATTTGGTCATTTTTTCAAGAAATATGGCATAATTTTGTCCTTTTTTAAAGAAATATGGCATAATTTGATCAATTCTAAACAAAATATGGCATAATTTGGTCTTTTTTTGAAGAAATATGGCTTAATTTGGTAATTTTTTAAAGGGATATGGCATAATTTGGTCATTTTTAAAGAAAAAAGGCATAAATTGGTATTTTTTTTTAGGAAATATGGCATAATTTGGTTATTTTTGAAAGAAATATTGCATAATTTGGTAATTTTCTAAAGAAATATTGGATAATTTGGTAATTTTCTAAAGAAATATTGGATAATTTGGTCATTTTTTAGAGAAATATGCCATAATTTTGTAATTCTTGCACAAAATATGGGATAATTTTGTAATTTTTGTAATAAATATGGCATAATTTTGTAATTTTTGTACAAAATATGGCTTAATTTTTCAAAATACGGCATAATTTGGTTATTTTTTTAAAGAAATATGGCATAATTTGGTAATTTTTTTAAAGAAATATGGCTTAATTTTGTCATTTTTTAAAGAAATATGGCATAATTTTGTTATTTTTAAACAAAATATGGCATAATTTGGTCATTTTTTTAAAGAAATATGGCATAATTTGGTCATTTTTGAACAAAATATGGCATAATTTGGTCATTTTTTAAGGAAATATGGCATAATTTGGTCATTTTTAAACAAAATATGGCATAATTTGGTCATTTTTTAAGGAAATATGGCATAATTTGGTCATTTTTTAAAGAAATATGGCATAATTTGGTCATTTTTTTAAAGAAATATGGCATACTTTGGTCATTTTTAAACAAAATGTGGTCATTTTTTAAAGAAATATGGCATGATTTTGTCATTTTTTAAACAAATATGGCATAATTTGGTCATTTTTTAAAGAAATATGGCATAATTTGGTCATTTTTTTTAAAGAAATATGGCATACTTTGGTCATTTTTGAACAAAATATGGCATAATCTGGTCATTTTTTCAAAGAAATATGGCATAATTTGGTCATTTTTTAAAGAAATATGGCATAATTTGGTAATTTTTTAAAGAAATATGGCTTAATTTTGTCACTTTTTAAAGAAATATGGCATAATTTTGTTATTTTTATACAAAATATGGCATAATTTGGTCATTTTTTTTGAAGAAATATGGCAGAATTTTGTCAATTTTAAACTAGATATGGCATAATTTGGTCATTTTTTAAAGAAATATGGCTAAATTTTGTCATTTTTAAACAAAATATGGCATAATTTTGTCAATTTTTTAAAGGAATATGACATAATTTGGTCATTTTTTATAGAAATATGGCATAATTTGGTCATTTTTAAAGAAAAAAGGCATAAATTGGTATTTTTTTTTAGGAAATATGGCATAATTTGGTTATTTTTGAAAGAAATATTGCATAATTTGGTAATTTTCTAAAGAAATATTGGATAATTTGGTAATTTTCTAAAGAAATATTGGATAATTTGGTCATTTTTTAGAGAAATATGCCATAATTTTGTAATTCTTGCACAAAATATGGGATAATTTTGTAATTTTTGTAATAAATATGGCATAATTTTGTAATTTTTGTACAAAATATGGCTTAATTTTTCAAAATACGGCATAATTTGGTTATTTTTTTAAAGAAATATGGCATAATTTGGTAATTCTTTTAAAGAAATATGGCTTAATTTTGTCATTTTTTAAAGAAATATGGCATAATTTTGTTATTTTTATCAAATACGGCATAACTTTTCACTTTTGTTAGAAATATGGCACAATTTTGTAATTTTTGTACAAAATATTGCATAATTTTTCAGTTTTCGTACAAAATGATGGATAATTTTGTAATTTTTGTACAAAATATGGCATAATTATATATTTTTTATTTTACAAAATATGGCATAATTTTGTTATTTTTGTACAAAACATGGCACAATTTTGTCATTTTTAAACAAGATATGGGATAATTTTGTAATATTGGTACAAAATGATGGATAATTTTGAAATTTTTGTCCAAAATATGCCATAATTTCGAAATTTTTCTACAAAATGATGGATAATTTTGTCATTTTTGTACAATATGATGGATAATTTTGTCAGTTTTGTACAAAATATGGCATAATTTTGAAATTTTTGTACAAAAAAGGCACAATTTTGCCATTTTTAAACAAGATATGGCATAATTTGGTCATTTCGTAAGGAAATATGGCATAATTTTGTCATTTTTAAACAAAATATGGCATAATTTTGTCATTTTTTAAAGAAATATGGCATAATTTGGTCATTTTTTAAAGAAATATGGCATAATTTGGTCATTTTTAAACAAAATATGGCATAATTTGGTCATTTTTTAAAGAAAGATGGCATAATTTGGTCATTTTTTTTAAACGAATATGGCATAATTTGGTCATTTTTGAAAGAAATATGGCATAATTTAGTCATTTTTGAAAGAAATATGGCATAATTTGGTCATTTTTTTAAAGAAATATGGCATAATTTGGTCATTTTTTAAAGGAATATGGCATAATTTGGTCATTTTTGAAAGAAATATGGCATAATTTGGTCATTTTTGAAAGAAATATGGCATAATTTGGTCATTTGTTAAAGAAATATGGCTTAATTGGTCATTTTTTAAAAACAACATGGCATACTTTTGTCATTTTTAATCAAAATATGGCATAATTTGGTCATTTCTTAATTAATTAATTAATTAATAAATAAAAATTAAGCCATATTTCTTTTAAAAATGACCAAACTATGCCATATTTCTTTAAAAAATGACCAAATTAAGCGATATTTCTTTAAGAAATGACCAAATTATGCCATATATTGATTAAAAAAGAAATATGGCATAATTTGGTCATTTTTTTTAAAGAAATATGGCATACTTTGGTCATTTTTAAACAAAATATGGCATAATCTGGTCATTTTTTCAAAAAAATATGGCATAATTTGGTCATTTTTTTAGGAAAAATGGCATAATTTGGTCATTTTTTGAAAGAAATATGGCATAATTTTGTAATTCTTGCACAAAATATGGCTTAATTTTGGAATTTTTGTACAAAATATGGCTTTATTTTCCAAAATACGGCATAATTTGGTCATTTTTTGAAGAAATATGGCATAATTTGGTCATTTTATAAAGAAATATGGCTTAATTTTGTCATTTTTTAAAGAAATATTGCATAATTTTTGTCATTTTTAAACAAAATATGGCATACTTTGGTCATTTTTCAAAGAAATATGGCATAATTTGGTCATTTTTTCAAGAAATATGGCATAATTTTGTCCTTTTTTAAAGAAATATGGCATAATTTGATCAATTCTAAACAAAATATGGCATAATTTGGTCTTTTTTTGAAGAAATATGGCTTAATTTGGTAATTTTTTAAAGGGATATGGCATAATTTGGTCATTTTTAAAGAAAAAAGGCATAAATTGGTATTTTTTTTTAGGAAATATGGCATAATTTGGTTATTTTTGAAAGAAATATTGCATAATTTGGTAATTTTCTAAAGAAATATTGGATAATTTGGTAATTTTCTAAAGAAATATTGGATAATTTGGTCATTTTTTAGAGAAATATGCCATAATTTTGTAATTCTTGCACAAAATATGGGATAATTTTGTAATTTTTGTAATAAATATGGCATAATTTTGTAATTTTTGTACAAAATATGGCTTAATTTTTCAAAATACGGCATAATTTGGTTATTTTTTTAAAGAAATATGGCATAATTTGGTAATTTTTTTAAAGAAATATGGCTTAATTTTGTCATTTTTTAAAGAAATATGGCATAATTTTGTTATTTTTAAACAAAATATGGCATAATTTGGTCATTTTTTTTGAAGAAATATGGCATAATTTGGTCATTTTTAAACAAAATATGGCATAATTTGGTCATTTTTTAAGGAAATATGGCATAATTTGGTCATTTTTAAACAAATTATAGCATAATTTGGTCATTTTTTAAGGAAATATGGCATAATTTGGTCATTTCTTAAGGAAATATGGCATAATTTGGTCATTTTTTTAAAGAAATATGGCATAATTTGGTCATTTTTAAACAAAATATGGCATAATTTGGTCATTTTTTAAAGAAATATGGCATAATTTTGTCATTTTTTAAAGAAATATGGCATAATTTGGTCATTTTTTAAAGAAATATGGCATAATTTGGTCATTTTTTAAAGAAATATGGCATAATTTGGTCATTTTTGAACAAAATATGGCATAATTTGGTCATTTTTTTAAAGAAATATGGCATAATTTGGTCATTTTTTAAAGAAATATGGCATAATTTGGTAATTTTTTAAAGAAATATGGCTTAATTTTGTCACTTTTTAAAGAAATATGGCATAATTTTGTTATTTTTATACAAAATATGGCATAATTTGGTCATTTTTTTTGAAGAAATATGGCAGAATTTTGTCAATTTTAAACTAGATATGGCATAATTTGGTCATTTTTTAAAGAAATATGGCTAAATTTTGTCATTTTTAAACAAAATATGGCATAATTTTGTCAATTTTTTAAAGGAATATGACATAATTTGGTCATTTTTTATAGAAATATGGCATAATTTGGTCATTTTTTAAAGAAATATGGCATAATTTTGTCATTTTTAAACAAAATATGGCATAATTTGGTCATTTTTTAAAGAAATATGGCATAATTTTGTCATTTTTAAACAAAATATGGCATAATTTTGTCATTTTTTAAAGAAATATGGCATAATTTTGTCATTTTTTAAAGAAATATGGCATAATTTTGTCATTTTTAAACAAATTATGGCATAATTTGGTCATTTTTTTACAGAAATATGGCTTAATTTGGTCATTTTTTAAAGAAATATTGCATACTTAGGTCATTTTTTAAAGAAATATGGCATAATTTTGTAATTATTGCACAAAATATGGCATAATTTTGTGATTTTTGTAATAAATATGGCATAATTTTGTAATTTTTGTACAAAATATGGCTTAATTTTTCAAAATACGGCATAATTTGGTCATTTTTTAAAGAAATATGGCATAATTTGGTCATTTTATGAAGAAATATGGCTTAATTTTGTCATTTTTTAGAGACATATGGCATAATTTTGTTATTTTTAAACAAAATATGGCATAATTTGGTCAATTTTTAAAGAAATATGGCTTAATTTGGTCATTTTTTAAAGGAATACGGCATAATTCGGTCATTTTTTAAAGAAATATGGCATAATTTGGCCATTTTTAAAGAAAATATGGCATAATTTGGTCATTTTTAGACAATATATGGCATAATTTGGTCATTTTTTAAAGAAATATGGCGTAATTTGGTCATTTTTAAACAAAATATGGCATAATTTTGTCATTTTTTAAAGAAATATGGCATAATTTGGTCATTTTTTGAAGAAATATGGCATAATTTGGTCATTTCTAAACAAATTATGGCATAATTTGTGATTTTTTAAAGATATATGGCTTAATTTGGTCATTTTTGAAAGGAATATGGCATAATTTGAGCATTTTTTTCAAGAAATATGGCATAATTTGGTCATTTTCTTAAAGAAATATGGCTTAATTTTGTCATTTTTTAAAGAAGTATGGCATAATTGGTCATTTTTAAACAAATTATGGCATAATTTTGTCATTTTGTAAAGAAATATAGCATAATTTGGTCATTTTTTTAAAGAAATATGGCGTAATTTGGTCATTTTTAAACAAAATATGGCATAATTTTGTCATTTTTTGAAGAAATATGGCATAATTTGGTCATTTCTAAACAAATTAAGGCATAATTTGTGATTTTTTAAAGATATATGGCTTAATTTGGTCATTTTTGAAAGGAATATGGCATAATTTGGGCATTGTTTTAAAGAAATATGGCATAATTTGGTCATTTTCTTAAAGAAATATGGCTTAATTTTGTCATTTTTTAAAGAAGTATGGCATAATTGGTCATTTTTAAACAAATTATGGCGTAATTTGGTAATTTTAAACAAATTATGGCATAATTTGGTCATTTCTTAAAGAAATATGTCATAATTTTGTCATTTTATAAAGAAATATGGGATAATAGGTCATTTTTAAACAAATTATGGCATAATTTGGTCATTTTTTTTAAAGAAATATGGCATAATTTGGTCATTTTTTTAAAGAAATATGGCATACTTTGGTCATTTTTAAACAAAATATGGCATAATGTGGTCATTTTTTAAAGAAATATGGCATGATTTTGTCATTTTTTAAACAAATATGGCATAATTTGGTCATTTTTTAAAGAAATATGGCATAATTTGGTCATTTTTTTTAAAGAAATATGGCATACTTTGGTCATTTTTGAACAAAATATGCCATAATCTGGTCATTTTTTCAAAGAAATATGGCATAATTTGGTCATTTTTTAAAGAAATATGGCATAATTTGGTAATTTTTTAAAGAAATATGGCTTAATTTTGTCACTTTTTAAAGAAATATGGCATAATTTTGTTATTTTTATACAAAATATGGCATAATTTGGTCATTTTTTTTGAAGAAATATGGCAGAATTTTGTCAATTTTAAACTAGATATGGCATAATTTGGTCATTTTTTAAAGAAATATGGCTAAAGTTTGTCATTTTTAAACAAAATATGGCATAATTTTGTCAATTTTTTAAAGGAATATGACATAATTTGGTCATTTTTTATAGAAATATGGCATAATTTGGTCATTTTTAAAGAAAAAAGGCATAAATTGGTATTTTTTTTTAGGAAATATGGCATAATTTGGTTATTTTTGAAAGAAATATTGCATAATTTGGTAATTTTCTAAAGAAATATTGGATAATTTGGTAATTTTCTAAAGAAATATTGGATAATTTGGTCATTTTTTAGAGAAATATGCCATAATTTTGTAATTCTTGCACAAAATATGGGATAATTTTGTAATTTTTGTAATAAATATGGCATAATTTTGTAATTTTTGTACAAAATATGGCTTAATTTTTCAAAATACGGCATAATTTGGTTATTTTTTTAAAGAAATATGGCATAATTTGGTCATTTTTTGAAGAAATATGGCATAATTTTGTCATTTTTTAAAGAAATATGGCATAATTTGGTCATTTTTGAACAAAATATGGCATAATTTGGTCATTTTTTAAGGAAATATGGCATAATTTGGTCATTTTTAAACAAAATATGGCATAATTTGGTCATTTTTTAAGGAAATATGGCATAATTTGGTCATTTTTAAACAAATTATAGCATAATTTGGTCATTTTTTAAGGAAATATGGCATAACTTGCTCATTTTTTAAAGAAATATGGCATAATTTGGTCATTTTTGAACAAAATATGGCATAATTTGGTCATTTTTAAACAAAATATGGCATAATTTGGTCATTTTTTAAAGAAATATGGCATAATTTTGTCATTTTTTAAAGAAATATGGCATAATTTGGTCATTTTTTAAAGAAATATGGCATAATTTGGTCATTTTTTAAAGAAATATGGCATAATTTGGTCATTTTTGAACAAAATATGGCATAATTTGGTCATTTTTTCAAGAAATATGGCATAATTTGGTCATTTTTTAAAGAAATATGGCATAATTTGGTCATTTTTTAAAGAAATATGGCTTAATTTTGTCACTTTTTAAAGAAATATGGCATAATTTTGTTATTTTTAAACAAAATATGGCATAATTTGGTCATTTTTTTTGAAGAAATATGGCAGAATTTTGTCAATTTTAAACTAGATATGGCATAATTTGGTCATTTTTTAAAGAAATATGGCTAAATTTTGTCATTTTTAAACAAAATATGGCATAATTTTGTCAATTTTTTAAAGGAATATGACATAATTTGGTCATTTTTTATAGAAATATGGCATAATTTGGTCATTTTTTATAGAAATATGGCATAATTTGGTCATTTTTTAAAGAAATATGGCAGAATTTTGTCATTTTTAAACAAGATATGGCATAATTTGGTCATTTTTTAAAGAAATATGGCATAATTTTGTCATTTTTAAACAAAATATGGCATAATTGTGTCATTTTTTAAAGAAATATGGCATAATTTTGTCATTTATTAAAGAAATATCTCATAATTTTGTCATTTTTAAACAAATTATGGCATAATTTGGTCATTTTTTTACAGAAATATGGCTTAATTTGGTCATTTTTTAAAGAAATATTGCATACTTAGGTCATTTTTTAAAGAAATATGGCATAATTTTGTAATTATTGCACAAAATATGGCATAATTTTGTGATTTTTGTAATAAATATGGCATAATTTTGTAATTTTTGTACAAAATATGGCTTAATTTTCCAAAATACGGCATAATTTGGTCATTTTTTAAAGAAATATGGCATAATTTGGTCATTTTATGAAGAAATATGGCTTAATTTTGTCATTTTTTAGAGACATATGGCATAATTTTGTTATTTTTAAACAAAATATGGCATAATTTGGTCATTTTTGAACAAAATATGGCATAATTTGGTCATTTCTTAAGGAAATATGGCATAATTTTGTCATTTTTTAAAGAAATATGGCATAATTTGGTCATTTTTAAACAAAATATGGCATAATTTGGTCATTTTTAAACAAAATATGGCATAATTTTGTCATTTTTTAAAGAAATATGGCATAATTTGGTCATTTTTAAACAAAATATGGCATAATTTTGTCATTTTTTAAAGAAATATGGCATAATTTGGTCATTTTTTAAAGAAATATGGCATAATTTGGTCATTTTTAAACAAAATATGGCATATATTTGTCATTTTTTAAAGAAATATGGCATAATTTTGTCATTTTTTAAAGAAATATGGCATAATTTGAGCATTTTTTTAAAGAAATATGGCATAATTTGGTCATTTTCTTAAAGAAATATGGCTTAATTTTGTCATTTTTTAAAGAAGTATGGCATAATTGGTCATTTTTAAACAAATTATGGCATAATTTTGTCATTTTGTAAAGAAATATAGCATAATTTGGTCATTTTTTAAAGAAATATGGCATAATTTGGTCATTTTTAAACAAAATATGGCATAATTTTGTCATTTTTTGAAGAAATATGGCATAATTTGGTCATTTCTAAACAAATTAAGGCATAATTTGTGATTTTTTAAAGATATATGGCTTAATTTGGTCATTTTTGAAAGGAATATGGCATAATTTGGGCATTGTTTTAAAGAAATATGGCATAATTTGGTCATTTTCTTAAAGAAATATGGCTTAATTTTGTCATTTTTTAAAGAAGTATGGCATAATTGGTCATTTTTAAACAAATTATGGCGTAATTTGGTAATTTTAAACAAATTATGGCATAATTTGGTCATTTCTTAAAGAAATATGTCATAATTTTGTCATTTTATAAAGAAATATGGGATAATAGGTCATTTTTAAACAAATTATGGCATAATTTGGTCATTTTTTTTTAAGAAATATGGCTTAATTTGGTCATTTTTTAAAGGAAGATGGCGTAATTTGGTCATTTTTAAAGAAAATATGGCATAATTTTGTCATTTTTTAAAGAAATATGGCATAATTTGGTCATTTCTAAACAAATTAAGGCATAATTTGTGATTTTTTAAAGATATATGGCTTAATTTGGTCATTTTTGAAAGGAATATGGCATAATTTGGGCATTTTTATAAAGAAATATGGCATAATTTGGTCATTTCTAAACAAATTAAGGCATAATTTGTGATTTTTTAAAGATATATGGCTTAATTTGGTCATTTTTGAAAGGAATATGGCATAATTTGGGCATTTTTTTAAAGAAATATGGCATAATTTGGTCATTTTCTTAAAGAAATATGGCTTAATTTTGTCATTTTTTAAAGAAATATGGCATAATTTTGTCATTTATTAAAGAAATATCTTATAATTTTGTCATTTTTAAACAAATTATGGCATAATTTGGTCATTTTTTTAAAGAAATATGGCTTAATTTGGTCATTTTTTAAAGAAATATTGCATACTTAGGTCATTTTTTAAAGAAATATGGCATAATTTTGTAATTCTTGCACAAAATATGGCATAATTTTGTAATTTTTGTAATAAATATGGCATAATTTTGTAATTTTTGTACAAAATATGGCTTAATTTTCCAAAATACGGCATAATTTGGTCATTTTTTAAAGAAAGATGGCATAATTTGGTCATTTTATGAAGAAATATGGCTTAATTTTGTCATTTTTTAGAGACATATGGCATAATTTTGTTATTTTTAAACAAAATATGGCATAATTTGGTCAATTTTTAAAGAAATATGGCTAAATTTGGTCATTTTTTAAAGGAATACGGCATAATTTGGTCATTTTTTAAAGAAATATGGCATAATTTGGTCATTTTTAAACAAAATATGGCATAATTTTGTCATTTTTTAAAGAAATATGGTATAATTTGGTCATTTTTTAAAGAAATATGGCATAATTTGGTCATTTTTAAACAAAATATGGCATAATTTTGTCATTTTTTCAAGAAATATGGCATAATTTTGTCATTTTTTAAGGAAATATGGCATAATTTGGTCATTTTTAAACAAATTATAGCATAATTTGGTCATTTTTTAAGGAAATATGGCATAATTTGGTCATTTTTAAACAAAATATGGCATAATTTGTGATTTTTTAAAGATATATGGCTTAATTTGGTCATTTTTGAAAGGAATATGGCATAATTTGGTCATTTTTAAACAAATTATGGCATAATTTGGTCATTTCTTAAAGAAATATGTCATAATTTTGTCATTTTATAAAGAAATATGGGATAATAGGTCATTTTTAAACAAATTATGGCATAATTTGGTCATTTTTTTTTAAGAAATATGGCTTAATTTGGTCATTTTTTAAAGGAAGATGGCATAATTTGGTCATTTTTAAACAAAATATGGCATAGTTTGGTCATTTTTTTAGGAAATATGGCTTAATTTTATCATTTTTTAAAAGAAATATGGCTTAATTTGGTCATTTTTTTAAAGAAATATTGCATAATTTCGTCATTTTTTAAAGAAATATTGCATAATTTGGTCATTTTTTAGAGAAATATGGCATAATTTTGTAATTCTTGCACAAAATATGGCATAATTTTGTAATTTTTGTAATAAATATGGCATAATTTTGTAATTTTTGTACAAAATATGGCTTAATTTTCCAAAATACGGCATAATTTGGTTATTTTCTTAAAGAAATATGGCATAATTTGGGCATTTTTTAAAGAAATATGGCATAATTTGGTCATTTTTAAACAAAATATGGCATAATTTGGTCATTTTTTAAAGAAATATGGGTTAATTTTGAAATTTTTTAATTTAATATGGCATAATTTTTACATTTTTTAAAGAAATATGGCATAATTTGGTCATCTTTTAAAGGAAAATGGTATAATTTGGTCATTTTTTAAAGTAATATGGCTTAATTTGGTGATTTTTTAAAGAAATATGGCTCAATTTTGTCATTTGTTCAAGAAATATGGCATAATTTTTTCATTTTAAAACAAATTATGGCATAATTTGGTCATTTTTATCAAGAAATATGGCTTAATTTTGTAGTTTTTGAAAGGAATATGGCATAATTTTGTAATTTTTTCAAGAAATATGGCATAATTTGGTCATTTTTTAAAGAAATATGGCATAATTTTGTCATTTTTAAACAAAATATGGCATAATTTTGTCATTTTTTAAAGAAATATGGCATAATTTGGTCATTTTTAAACAAAATATGGCATAATTTGGTCATTTTTTAAAGAAATATGGCATAATTTTGTCATTTTTTAAAGAAATATTGCATAATTTGGTCATTTTTTAGAGAAATATGGCATAATTTTGTAATTCTTGCACAAAATATGGCATAATTTTGTAATTTTTGTAATAAATATGGCATAATTTTGTAATTTTTGTACAAAATATGGCTTAATTTTCCAAAATACGGCATAATTTGGTTATTTTTTTAAAGAAATATGGCATAATTTGGTCATTTTTTAAAGAAATATGGCAGAATTTTGTCATTTTTAAACAAGATATGGTATAATTTGGTCATTTTGTAAAGAAATATGGCATAATTTGGTCATTTTTAGACAATATATGGCATAATTGTGTCATTTTTGAAGGAAACATGGCATAATTTTGTCTTTTTGTAAAGAAATACGGCATGATTTGGTCATTTTTAGACAATATATGGCATAATTTGGTCATTTTTGAAGGAAATATGGCATAATTTGGTCATTTTTTAAAGAAATATGGCATAATTTGGTCATTTTTAAACAAAATATGGCATAATTTTGTCATTTTTTAAAGAAATATGGCATAATTTTGTCATTTTTAAACAAAATATGGCATAATTTTGTCATTTTTTAAAGAAATATGGCATAATTTTGTCATTTTTTAAAAAAATATGGCATAATTTGGTCATTTTTTTCTAAAAGAATTATGGCATACTTTGGTCATTTTTAAACAAAATATGGCATAATATGGTAATTTTTATAGAAATATGGCATGATTTGGTCATTTTTTAAAGAATTATGGCATAATTTGGTCATTTTTAATCAAATTATGGCATAATTTTTCATCTTTTTAAAGAAGTATGGCTTAATTTTGTCATTTTTTAAAGAAATATGGGATAATTTGGTTATTTTTTAAAGAAATATGGCATAATTTGGTCATTTTTTAAAGAAATATGGCAGAATTTTGTCATTTTTAAACAAGATATGGCATAATTTGGTCATTTTGTAAAGAAATATGGCATAATTTGGTCATTTTTAGACAATATATGGCATAATTTGGTCATTTTTGAAGTAAAAAAGGCATAATTTTGTCTTTTTGTAAAGAAATATGGCATAATTTGGTCATTTTTGAACAAAATATGGCATAATTTGGTCATTTTTTAAAGAAATATGGCATAATTTGGTCATTTTTTAAAGAAATATGGCATAATTTGGTCATTTTTAAACAAAATATGGCATAATTTTGTCATTTTTTAAAGAAATATAGCATAATTTTGTCATTTTTAAACAAAATATGGCATAATTTTGTCATTTTTTAAAGAAATATGGCATAATTTTGTCATTTTTTAAAGAGATATGGTATAATTTGGTCATTTTTTAAAGAAATATGGCATAATTTGGTCATTTTTAAACAAAATATGGCATAATTTTGTCATTTTTTAAAGAAATATGGCATAATTTGGTCATTTTTTAAAGAAATATGGCATAATTTGGTCATTTTTAATCAAATTATGGCATAATTTTTCATCTTTTTAAAGAAGTATGGCTTAATTTTGTCATTTTTTAAAGAAATATGGTATAATTTGGTTATTTTTTAAAGAAATATGGCATAATTTGGTCATTTTTTAAACAAATATGGCTTAATTATGTCATTTTTTTAAAGAAATATGGCATAATTTTGTCATTTTTAAACAAATTATGGCATAATTTGGTCATTTTTAAAAGAAATATAGCTTAATTTTGTCATTTTTTAAAGGAAGATGGCGTAATTTGTTCATTTTTAAACAAAATAAGGCATAATTTGGTCATTTTTTTAAAGAAATAAGGCATAATTTGGTCATTTTTGTTAAGAAATATTTCATAATTTGGTCATTTTTTAAAGAAATATGTCATAATTTGGTCATTTTTTTAGAGGAATATTGCATAGTTTGGTCATTTTTGAAAGAAATATGGCATGATTTGGTCATTTTTTTAAAGAAATATGGCAGAATTTTGTCATTTTTAAACAGGATATGGCATAATTTGGTCATTTTTAAAGAAATATGGCATAATTTGGTCATTTTTTCAAGAAATATTTCATAATTTGGCCATTTTTGAACAAAATATGGCATAATTTGGTTATTTTTGAACAATATATGGCATAATTTGATAATTTTTGAAAGAAATCTGGCATACTTTGGTCATTTTGAGACAATATATGGCATAATTTGATCATTTTTGAACAAAATATGGCATAATTTTGTCATTTTTTCAAGAAATAGGGCATAATTTTGTCATTTTTTAAGGAAATATGGCATAATTTGGTCATTTTTAAACAAATTATAGCATAATTTGGTCATTTTTTAAAGAAATATGGCATAATTTTGTCATTTTTTTAGAGGAATATTGCATAGTTTGGTCATTTTTTAAAGAAATATGGCATAATTTGGTCATTTTTTTAAAGAAATATGGCATAATTTGGTCATTTTGGAAAGAAATATGGCATAATTTGGTCATTTTTAGACAATATATGGCATAATTTGGTCATTTTTGAACAAAATATGGCATAATTTGGTTATTTTTGAACAATATATGGCATAATTTGGTCATTTTTTAAAGAAATATGGCATAATTTGCTCATTTTTAAACAATATATGGCATAATTTGGTCATTTTTAGACAATATATGGCATAATTTGGTTATTTTTGAACAATATATGGCATAATTTGGTCATTTTTGAAGGAAATATGGCATAATTTGGTCATTTTTAGACAATATATGGGATAATTTGGTCATTTTGTAAAGAAATATGGCATAATTTGGTCATTTTTAGACAATATATGGCATAATTTGGTCATTTTTAAACAAAATATGGCATAATTTGGTCATTTTTAGACAATATATGGCATAATTTGGTTATTTGTGAACAATATATGGCATAATTTGGTCATTTTTGAACAAAATATGGCATAATTTGGTTATTTATGAGCAATATATGGCATAATTTGGTCATTTTTGAACAAAATTTGGCATAATTTGGACATTTTGTGAAGAAATATGGCATAATTTGGTCATTTTTTTAGAGGAATATTGCATAGTTTGGTCATTTTTGAAAGAAATATGGCATAATTTGGTCATTTTTTTAAAGAAGTATGGCTTAATTTTGTCATTTTTGAACAAAATATGGCATAATTTGTTTATTTTTGAACAATATGTGGCATAATTTGGTCATTTTTGAACAAAATATGGCATAATTTGGTCATTTTTAGACAATATATATGGCATAATTTGGTCATTTTTAGACAATATATATGGCATAATTTGGTCATTTTTCAAGGAAATATGGCATAATTTGGTCATTTTGTAAAGAAATATGCAATAATTTGGTCATTTTTAGACGATATATGGCATAATTGTGTCATTTTTGAAGGAAATATGGCATAATTTTGTCATTTTGTAAAGAAATATGGCATAATTTGGTTATTTTTAGACAATATATGGCATAATTTGGTCATTTTTGAAGGAAATATGGCATAATTTGGTCATTTTGTAAAGAAATATGGCATAATTTGGTCATTTTTAGACAATATATGGCATAATTTGGTCATTTTTTAAAGAAATATGGCATAATTTTGTCATTTTTAAACAAAATATGGCATAATTTTGTCATTCTTTAAAGAAATATGGCATAATTTGGTCATTTTTTTTAAAAGAATTATGGCATATTTTGGTCATTTTTAAACAAAATATGGCATAATATGGTAATTTTTATAGAAATATGGCATGATTTGGTCATTTTTTAAAGAAATATGGCATAATTTGGTCATTTTTAATCAAATTATGGCATAATTTTTCATCTTTTTAAAGAAGTATGGCTTAATTTTGTCATTTTTTAAAGAAATATGGGATAATTTGGTTATTTTTTAAAGAAATATGGCATAATTTGGTCATTTTTTAAACAAATATGGCTTAATTATGTCATTTTTTTAAAGAAATATGGCATAATTTTGTCATTTTTATACAAATTATGGCATAATTTGGTCATTTTTTTCAAGAAATATGGCTTAATTTGGTCATTTTTTAAAAGAAATATGGCATGATTTTGTCATTTTTAAACAAATTATGGCATAATTTGGTTTTTTTTTAAAGAAATATAGCTTAATTTTGCCATTTTTTAAAGGAAGATGGCGTAATTTGTTCATTTTTAAACAAAATAAGGCATAATTTGGTCATTTTTTTAAAGAAATATGGCATAATTTGGTCATTTTTTAAAGAAATATTTCATAATTTGGTCATTTTTAAACAAATTATGGCATAATTTGGTCATTTTTTAAAGAAATATGTCATAATTTGGTCATTTTTTTAGAGGAATATTGCATAGTTTGGTCATTTTTGAAAGAAATATGGCATGATTTGGTCATTTTTTTAAAGAGATATGGCAGAATTTTGTCATTTTTAAACAGGATATGGCATAATTTGGTCATTTTTTAAAGAAATATGGCATAATTTGGTAATTTTTTAAAGAAATATGGCTTAATTTTGTCATTTTTTAAAGAAATATGGCATAATTTAGTTATTTTTAAACAAAATATGGCATAATTTGGTCATTTTTTTTTAAGAAATATGGCAGAATTTTGTCAATTTTAAACAAGATATGGCATAATTTGGTCATTTTTTAAAGAAATATGGCATAATTTTGTTATTTTTAAACAAAATATGGCATAATTTTGTGATTTTTTAAAGGCGTAATTTGTTCATTTTTAAACAAAATAAGGCATAATTTGGTCATTTTTTAAAGAAATATGGCATAATTTGGTCATTTTTTAAAGAAATATGGCATAATTTGGTCATTTTTTAAAGAAATATTTCATAATTTGGTCATTTTTAAACAAATTATGGCATAATTTGGTAATTTTTTAAAGAAATATGGCATAATTTGGTGATTTTTTTAGAGGAATATTGCATAGTTTGTCATTTTTGAAAGAAATATGGCATAATTTGGGCATTTTTTTAAAGAAATATGGCTTAATTTTGTCATTTTTGTAAGACATATGGCATAATTTGGTCATTTTGAAACAAATTAAGGCATAATTTGGCCATTTTTGAACAAAATATGGCATAATTTGGTTATTTTTGAACAATATATGGCATAATTTGGTCATTTTTTAAAGAAATCTGGCATACTTTGGTCATTTTGAGACAATATATGGCATAATTTGGTCATTTTTGAACAAAATATGGCATAATTTGGTCATTTTTGAACAAAATATGGCATAATTTGGTCATTTTTAGACTATATATGGCATAATTTGGTCATTTTTGAAGGAAATATGGCATAATTTGGTCATTTTGTAAAGAAATATGGCATAATTTGCTCATTTTTAGACAATATGTGGCATAATTTTGTCATTTTTGAAGGAAATATGGCATAATTGTGTCATTTTGTAAAGAAATATGGCATAATTTGGTCATTTTTAGACAAAATATGGCATAATTTGGTCATTTTTTTTTAAGAAATATGGCAGAATTTTGTCAATTTTAAACAAGATATGGCATAATTTGGTCATTTTTTAAAGAAATATGGCATAATTTTGTTATTTTTAAACAAAATATGGCATAATTTTGTGATTTTTTAAAGGCGTAATTTGTTCATTTTTAAACAAAATAAGGCATAATTTGGTCATTTTTTAAAGAAATATGGCATAATTTGGTCATTTTTTAAAGAAATATGGCATAATTTGGTCATTTTTTAAAGAAATATGGCATAATTTGGTCATTTTTAAACAAATTATAGCATAATTTGGTCATTTTTTAAAGAAATCTGGCATAATTTGGTCATTTTTTTAGAGGAATATTGCATAGTTTGGTCATTTGTGAAAGAAATATGGCATAATTTGGTCATTTTGTAAAGAAATATGGCATAATTTGGTCATTTTGGAAAGAAATATGGCATAATTTGGTCATTTTTAGACAATATATGGCATAATTTGGTCATTTTTGAACAAAATATGGCATAATTTGGTTATTTTTGAACAATATATGGCATAATTTGGTCATTTTTTAAAGAAATATGGCATAATTTGCTCATTTTTAAACAATATATGGCATAATTTGCTCATTTTTAGACAATATATGGCATAATTTGGTTATTTTTTAACAATATATGGCATAATTTGGTCATTTTTGAAGGAAATATGGCATAATTTTGTCATTTTTAGACAATATATGGGATAATTTGGTCATTTTGTTAAGAAATATGGCATAATTTGGTCATTTTTTTGAAGAAATATGGCTTAATTTTGTCATTTTTGTAAGACATATGGCATAATTTGGTCATTTTCAAACAAAATATGGCATAATTTGCTCATTTTCAAACAAAATATGGGATAATTTGGTCATTTTTTAAAGAAATATGGCATAATTTGGTCATTTTTAGACAATATATGGCATAATTTGGTCATTTTTAAACAAAATATGGCATAATTTGGTCATTTTTAGACAATATATGGCATAATTTGGTTATTTTTGAACAATATATGGCATAATTTGGTCATTTTTGAACACAATATGGCATAATTTGGTTATTTATGAACAATATATGGCATAATTTGGTAATTTTTCAACAAAATATGGCATAATTTGTTTATTTTTGGACAATATGTGGCATAATTTGGTCATTTTTGAACAAAATATGGCATAATTTGGTCATTTTTAGACTATATATGGCATAATTTGGTCATTTTTGAAGGAAATATGGCATAATTTGGTCATTTTGTAAAGAAATATGGCATAATTTGGTCATTTTTAGACAATATGTGGCATAATTTTGTCATTTTTGAAGGAAATATGGCATAATTGTGTCATTTTGTAAAGAAATATGGCATAATTTGGTCATTTTTAGACAATATATGGCATAATTTGGTCATTTTTGAAGGAAATATGGCATAATTTGGTCATTTTGTAAAGAAATATGGCATAATTTGGTCATTTTTAGACAATATATGGCATAATTTGGTCATTTTTAAACAATATATGGCATAATTTGCTCATTTTCAAACAAACTATGGCATAATTTGGTCATTTTTAGACAATATATGGCATAATTTGGTCATTTTTAAACAAAATGTGGCATAATTTGCTCATTTTCAAACAAAGTATGGCATAATTTGATCATTTTTTAAAGAAATATGGCATAATTTGGTCATTTTTGAAGGAAATATGGCATAATTTGGACATTTTGTTAAGAAATATGGCATAATTTGGTCTTTTTTTATAGAAATATGGCATAATTTGGTCATTTTGTAAAGAAATATGGCATAATTTGGTAATTTTGGAAAGAAATATGGCATAATTTGGTTATTTTTGAACAAAATATGGCATAATTTGGTTATTTTTGAACAATATATGGCATAATTTGGTCATTTTTGAACAGAATATGGCATAATTTGGTCATTTTTTACAGTAATATGGCATAATTTGGTCATTTTTGAACAAAATTTGGCATAATTTGGTCATTTTTTAAAGAAATTTGGCATAATTTGGTCTTTTTGGAAAGAAATATGGCATAATTTCGTCATTTTTTTAGGAAATATGGCATAATTTGGTCATTTTTTTAAAGAAATATGGCTTTATTTGGTCGTTTTTTAAAGAAATATTGCATAATTTGGTCATTTTTTAAAGAAATATTGCATAATTTGGTCATTTTTTAGAGAAATATGGCATAATTTTGTAATTCTTGCACAAAATATGGCATAATTTTGTAATTTTTGTAATAAATATGGCATAATTTTGTAATTTTTGTACAAAATATGGCTTTATTTTCCAAAATACGGCATAATTTGGTTATTTTTTTTAAAGGAATATGGCATAATTTGGTCATTTTTTAAAGAAATATGGCTTTATTTGGTCGTTTTTTAAAGAAATATTGCATAATTTGGTCATTTTTTAAAGAAATATGGCATAATATGGTCATTTTTTTTAAAGAATTATGGCACACTTTGGACATTTTTTAACAAAATATGGCATAATATGGTAATTTTTATAGAAATATGGCATGATTTGGTCATTTTTTAAAGAAATATGGCATAATTTGGTCATTTTTAATCAAATTATGGCATAATTTTTCATTTTTTTAAAGAAATATGGCTTAATTTTGTCATTTTTTAAAGAAATATGGGATAATTTGGTTATTTTTTAAAGAAATATGGCATAATTTGGTCATTTTTTAAACAAATATGGCTTAATTTTGTCATTTTTTTAAAGAAATATGGCATAATTTGGTCATTTTTATACAAATTATGGCATAATTTGGTCATTTTTTTCAAGAAATATGGCATAATTTGGTCATTTTTTAAAAGAAATATGGCATGATTTTGTCATTTTTAAACAAATTATGGCATAATTTGGTCATTTTTAAAAGAAATATAGCTTAATTTTGTCATTTTCTAAAGGAAGATGGTATAATTTGTTCATTTTTAAACAAAATAAGGCATAATTTGGTCATTTTTTAAAGAAATATGGCATAATTTGGTCATTTTTTAAAGAAATATTTCATAATTTGGTCATTTTAAAAAAAATATGGCATAATTTGGTCATTTTGTAAAGAAATATGGCATAATTTGGTCATTTTTTTAGAGGAATATTGCATAGTTTGGTCATTTTTGAAAGCAATATGGCATGATTTGGTCATTTTGAAACAAATTAAGGCATAATTTGGCCATTTTTGAACAAAATATGGCATAATTTGGTTATTTTTGAACAATATATGGCATAATTTGGTCATTTTTTAAAAGAAATCTGGCATAATTTGGTCATTTTGAGACAGTATATGACATAATTTGGTCATTTTTGAACAAAATATGGCATAATTTGGTCATTTTTGAAGGAAATATGGCATAATTTGGTCATTTTTTAAAGAAATATGGCATAATTTGGTCATTTTTAGACAATATATGGCATAATTTGGTCATTTTTGAAGGAAATATGGCATAATTTGGTCATTTTGTAAAGAAATATGGCATAATTTTGTCATTTTTAGACAATATATGGCATAATTTGGTCATTTTTAAACAAAATATGGCATAATTTGCTCATTTTCAAACAAAATATGGCATAATTTGGTCATTTTTTAAAGAAATATGGCATAATTTGGTCATTTTTAGACAATATATGGCATAATTTGGTCATTTTTAAACAAAATATGGCATAATTTGGTCATTTTTAGACAATATATGGCATAATTTGGTTATTTTTGAACAATATATGGCATAATTTGGTAATTTTTGAACAAAATATGGCATAATTTGGTTATTTATGAGCAATATATGGCATAATTTGGTCATTTTTGAACAACATTTGGCATAATTTGGATATTTTGTAAAGAAATATGGCATAATTTGGTCATTTTTTATAGAAATATGGCATAATTTGGTCATTTTGTAAAGAAATATGGCATAATTTGGTAATTTTGGAAAGAAATATGGCATAATTTGTTTATTTTTGAACAATATGTGGCATAATTTGGTCATTTTTGAACAAAATATGGCATAATTTGGTCATTTTTAGACAATATATTGCATAATTTGGTCATTTTTTAAAGAAATATGGCATAAATTGGTCAATTTTCAACAAAATATGGCATAATTTAGTCATTTTTTCAAAAAATATGGCATAATTTTGTCATTTTTTCCGGAAATATGGCATAATTTGGTCATTTTTAAACAAAATATGGTATAATTTGGTCATTTTTTAGGGAAATATGGGATAATTTGGTCATTTTTTAAAGAAATATGGCATAATTTGGTCATTTTTAGACAATATATGGCATAATTTGGTCATTTTCAAACAAAATATGGCATAATTTGCTCATTTTCAAACAAAATATGGCATAATTTTGTCATTTTTTAAAGAAATATGGCATAATTTGGTCATTTTTAGACAATATATGGCATAATTTGGTCATTTTTAAACAAAATATGGCATAATTTGCTCATTTTCAAACAAAAAATGGCATAATTTGCTCATTTTTTAAAGAAATATGGCATAATTTGGTCATTTTTGAAGGAAATATGGCATAATTTGGTCATTTTTGAAGGAAATATGGCATAATTTGGTCATTTTTAGACAATATATGGCATAATTTGGTCATTTTGTAAAGAAATATGGCATAATTTGGTCATTTTTAGACAATATATGGCATAATTTGGTCATTTTTTCAAGAAATATGGCATAATTGGCTCATTTTTAGATAATATATGGCATAATTTGGTCATTTTTAGACAATATATGGCATAATTTGGTTATTTTTGAACAATATATGGCATAATTTGGTCATTTTTGAACAAAATATGGCATAATTCGGTTATTTACGAACAATATGTAGCATAATTTGGTCATTTTTGACAAAATTTGGCATAATTTGGTCATTTTTTAAAGAAATATGGCAGAATTTTGTCATTTTGGAAAGAAATATGGTATAATTTGGTCATTTTTAGACAATATATGGCATAATTTGGTCATTTTTGAACAAAATATGGCATAATTTGGTTATTTTTGAACAATATATGGCATAATTTGGTCATTTTTGAACAAAATATGGCATAATTTGGTCATTTTTTAAAGAAATATGGCATAATTTGGTCATTTTTGAAGAAAATATGGCATATTTTGGTCATTTTTATACAATATATGGCATAATTTGGTCATTTTTTAAAGAAATATGGCATAATTTGCTCATTTTTAAACAATATATGGCATAATTTGGTCATTTTTAGAGAATATATGGCATAATTTGGTTATTTTTGAAAAATATATGGCTTAATTTGGTCATTTTTGAAGGAAATATGGCATAATTTGGTCATTTTTAGACAATATATGGGATAATTTGGTCATTTTGTAAAGAAATATGGCATAATTTGGTAATTTTGTAAAGAAATATGGCATAATTTGGTAATTTTGGAAAGAAATATGGCATAATTTGGTCATTTTTAGACAATATACGGCATAATTTGGTCATTTTTTAAAGAAATATGGCATAATTTGCTCATTTTTAAACAATATATGGCATAATTTGGTCATTTTTAGACAATATATGGCATAATTTGGTTATTTTTGAACAATATATGGCATAATTTGGTCATTTTTTCAAGAAATATGGCATAATTGGCTCATTTTTAGATAATATATGGCATAATTTGGTCATTTTTAGACAATATATGGCATAATTTGGTTATTTTTGAACAATATATGGCATAATTTGGTCATTTTTGAACAAAATATGGCATAAATCGGTTATTTATGAACAATATGTAGCATAATTTGGTCATTTTTGACGAAATTTGGCATAATTTGGTCATTTTTTAAAGAAATATGGCAGAATTTTGTCATTTTGGAAAGAAATATGGTATAATTTGGTCATTTTTAGACAATATATGGCATAATTTGGTCATTTTTGAACAAAATATGGCATAATTTGGTTATTTTTGAACAATATATGGCATAATTTGGTCATTTTTGAACAAAATATGGCATAATTTGGTCATTTTTTAAAGAAATATGGCATAATTTGGTCATTTTTGAAGAAAATATGGCATATTTTGGTCATTTTTATACAATATATGGCATAATTTGGTCATTTTTTAAAGAAATATGGCATAATTTGCTCATTTTTAAACAATATATGGCATAATTTGGTCATTTTTAGACAATATATGGCATAATTTGGTTATTTTTGAACAATATATGGCATAATTTGGTCATTTTTGAAGGAAATATGGCATAATTTGGTCATTTTTAGACAATATATGGGATAATTTGGTCATTTTGTAAAGAAATATGGCATAATTTGGTAATTTTGTAAAGAAATATGGCATAATTTGGTAATTTTGGAAAGAAATATGGCATAATTTGGTCATTTTTAAACAATATATGGCATAATTTGGTCATTTTTAGACAATATATGGCATAATTTGGTTATTTTTGAACAATATATGGCATAATTTGGTCATTTTTGATCAAAATATGGCATAATTTGGACATTTTGTTAAGAAATATGGCATAATTTGGTCATTTTTTATAGAAATATGGCATAATTTGGTCATTTTGTAAAGAAATATGGCATAATTTGGTAATTTTGGAAAGAAATATGGCATAATTTGGTCATTTTTGAACAAAATATGGCATAATTTGGTTATTTTTGAACAATATATGGCATAATTTGGTCATTTTTGAACAGAATATGGCATAATTTGGTCATTTTTTAAAGAAATATGGCATAATTTGGTCATTTTTTAAAGAAATATGGCATAATTTGGTCATTTTGGAAAGAAATATGGCATAATTTGGTCATTTTCAGACAATATATGGCATAATTTAGTTATTTTTAAACAATATATGGCATAATTTGGTCATTTTTGAACAAAATATGGCATAATTTGGTTATTTATGAGCAATATATGGCATAATTTGGTCATTTTTGAACAAAATATGGCATAATTCGGTCATTTTTAGACAATATATGGCATAATTTGGTCATTTTTGAAGGAAATATGGCATAATTTGGTCATTTTGTAAAGAAATATGGCATAATTTGGTCATTTTTAGACAAGATATGGCATAATTTTGTCATTTTTGTAGGAAATATGGCATAATTTTGTCATTTTGTAAAGAAATATGGCATAATTTGGTCATTTTTAAACAATATATGGCATAATTTGGTCATTTTTAAACAATATATGGCATAATTTGGTCATTTTTGAAGGAAATATGGCATAATTTGGTCATTTTGTAAAGAAATATGGCATAATTTGGTCATTTTTAGACAGTATATGGCAAAATTTGGTTATTTTTAAACAAAATATGGCATAATTTGCTCATTTTCAAACAAAATATGGCATAATTTTGTCATTTTTTAAAGAAATATTGCATAATTTGGTCATTTTTAGAAAATATATGGCATAACTTGGTCATTTTGAAACAAAATATGGCATAATTTGCTCATTTTCAAACAAAATATAGCATAATTTGCTCATTTTTTAAAGAAATATGGCATAATTTGGTCATTTTTGAAGGAAATATGGCATAATTTGGTCATTTTGGAAAGAAATATGGCATAATTTGGTCATTTTTAGACAATATATGGCATAATTTGGTCATTTTGTAAAGAAAAATGGCATAATTTGGTCATTTTTAGACAATATATGGCATAATTTGGTCATTTTTTCAAGAAATATGGCATAATTGGCTCATTTTTAGATAATATATGGCATAATTTGGTCATTTTTAGACAATATATGGCATAATTTGGTTATTTTTGAACAATATATGGCATAATTTGGTCATTTTTGAACAAAATATGGCATAATTTGGTTATTTATGAACAATATATGGCATAATTTGGTCATTTTTGAACAAAATATGGCATAATTTGGTCATTTTTGAACAAAATATGGCATAATTTGGTTATTTTTGAACAATATATGGCATAATTTGGTCATTTTTGAACAATGTATGGCATAATTTGGTCATTTTTGAACAAAATATGGCATAATTTTGTCATTTTGAAGAAAATATGGCATAATTTGGTCATTTTTAGACAATATATGGCATAATTTGGTCATTTGGAAAGAAATATGGCATAATTTGGTTATTTTTAGACAATATATGGCATAATTAGGTCATTTTTGAATGAAATATGGCATAATTTGGTCATTTTGTAAAGAAATATGGCATAATTTGGTCATTTTTAGACAATATATGGCATAATTTGGTCATTTTTTCAAGAAATATGGCATAATTTGGTCATTTTTGAAGGAAATATGGCATAATTTGGTCATTTTTAGACAATATATGGGATAATTTGGTCATTTTGTAAAGAAATATGGCATAATTTGGTCATTTTTAGACAATATATGGCATAATTTGTCATTTTTTAAAGAAATATGGCATAATTTGCTCATTTTTAAACAATATATGGCATAATTTGGTCATTTTAAGACAATATATGGCATAATTTGGTTATTTTTGAACAATATATGGCATAATTTGGTCATTTTTGAAAAAAATATGGCATAATTTGGTTATTTATGAACAATATATGGCATAATTTGGTCATTTTTGAACAAAATTTGGCATAATTTAGTCATTTTTTAAAGAAATATGGCATAATTTGGTCATTTTGGAAAGAAATATGGCATAATTTGGTCATTTTTAGACAAAACATGGCATAATTTGGTCATTTTATAAGAAAATATGGCATAAATGGTCATTTTTGAACAAAATATGGCATAATTTGGTCATTTTTGAACAATATATGGCATAATTTGGTCATTTTTGAACAAAATATGGCATAATTTGGTCATTTTTTAAAGAAATATGGCATAATTTGGTCATTTTTGAAGGAAATATGGCATAATTTGGTCATTTTTAGACAATATATGGGATAATTTGGTCATTTTGTAAAGAAATATGGCATAATTTGGTCATTTTGTAAAGAAATATGGCATAATTTGGTCATTTTTGAAGGAAATATGGCATAATTTGGTCATTTTTAGATAATATATGGCATAATTTGGTTATTTTTAAACAATATATGGCATAATTTGGTCATTTTTGAACAAAATATGGCATAATTTGGTTATTTATGAACAATATATGGCATATTTTGGTCATTTTTGAACAATATATGGCATAATTTGGTCATTTTTTAACAAAATATGGCATAATTTGGTCATTTTTTAAAGAAATATGGCATAATTTGGTCATTTTTGAAGGAAATATGGCATAATTTGGTAATTTTTAGAAAATATATGGGATAATTTGGTCATTTTTAGAAAATATATGGGATAATTTGGTCATTTTGTAAAGAAATATGGCATAATTTGGTCATTTTGTAAAGAAATATGGCATAATTTGGTCATTTTTGCAGGAAATATGGGATAATTTGGTCATTTTTAGAAAATATATGGGATAATTTGATCATTTTTAGAAAATATATGGCATAATTTGGTCATTTTTTAAAGAAATATGGCATAATTTGGTCATTTTTTAAAGAAATATTGCATAATTTGGTCATTTTTAGACAATATATGGCATAATTTGGTCATTTTTAAACAAAATATGGCATAATTTGCTCATTTTCAAACAAAATATGGCATAATTTGGTCATTTTTTAAAGAAATAAGGCATAATTTGGTCAATTTTGAAGGAAATATGGCATAATTTGGTCATTTTGAGACAAAGATGGGATAATTTGGTCATTTCGCAAAGAAATATGGCATAATTTGGTCATTTTTTAAAGAAATATGGCATAATTTGCTCATTTTTAAATAATATATGGCATAATTTGGTCATTTTTAGACAATATATGGCATAATTTGGTTATTTTTAAACAATATATGGCATAATTTGGTCATTTTTGAACAAAATATGGCATAATTTGGTTATTTATGAGCAATATATGGCATAATTTGGTCATTTTTGAACAAAATTTGGCATAATTTGGACATTTTGTAAAGAAATATGGCATAATTTGGTCATTTTTGTTCAAAATATGGCATAATTTGGACATTTTTTATAGAAATATGGCATAATTTGGTCATTTTTGAAGGAAATATGGCATAATTTGGTCATTTTTTATAGAAATATGGCATAATTTGGTCATTTTGTAAAGAAATATGGCATAATTTGGTCATTTTTAGACAATATATGGCATAATTTGGTCATTTTTTAAAGAAATATGGCATAATTTGGTCATTTTTGAACAAAATATGGCATAATTTGGTTATTTATGAACAATATATGGCATAATTTGGTCATTTTTGAACAAAATTTGGCATAATTTGGTCATTTTTTAAAGAAATATGGCATAATTTGGTCATTTTTAGACAATATATGGCATAATTTGGTCATTTTT
Source organism: Perna viridis (assembly GCA_037379345.1). Classification (NCBI taxonomy): domain Eukaryota; kingdom Metazoa; phylum Mollusca; class Bivalvia; order Mytilida; family Mytilidae; genus Perna; species Perna viridis. The sequence continues at coordinate 181,454 of CM074524.1, read as the reverse complement.
TAAAGAAATATGGCATAATTTGGTCATTTTTAGACAATATATGGGATAATTTGGTCATTTTGTAAAGAAATATGGCATAATTTGGTAATTTTGTCAAGAAATATGGCATAATTTGGTCATTTTGGATAGAAATATGGCATAATTTGGTCATTTTTAGACAATATACGGCATAATTTGGTCATTTTTTAAAGAAATATGGCATAATTTGCTAATTTTAAACAATATATGGCATAATTTGGTCATTTTTTAAAGAAATATGGCATAATTTGCTCATTTTTAAACAATATATGGCATAATTTGGTCATTTTTAGACAATATATGGCATAATTTGGTTATTTTTGAACAATATATGGCATAATTTGGTCATTTTTGATCAAAATATGGCATAATTTGGACATTTTGTTAAGAAATATGGCATAATTTGGTCATTTTGGAAAGAAATATGGCATAATTTGGTCATTTTTAGACAAAACATGGCATAATTTGGTCATTTTATAAGAAAATATGGCATAAATGGTTATTTTTGAACAAAATATGGCATAATTTGGTCATTTTTGAACAAAATATGGCATAATTTGGTCATTTTTGAACAAAATATGGCATAATTTGGTCATTTTTTAAAGAAATATGGCATAATTTGGTCATTTTTGAAGGAAATATGGCATAATTTGGTCATTTTTAGACAATATATGGCATAATTTGGTCATTTTGTAAAGAAATATGGCATAATTTGGTCATTTTGTAAAGAAATATGGCATAATTTGGTCATTTTTGAAGGAAATATGGCATAATTTGGTCATTTTTAGACAATATATGGCATAATTTTGTCATTTTTTAACAAAATATGGCATAATTTGGTCATTTTTGAACAAAATATGGCATAATTTGGTTATTTATGAGCAATATATGGCATAATTTGGTCATTTTTGAACCATATATGGCATAATTTGTTGATTTTTTAAAGAAATATGGCATAATTTGGTCATTTTGTAAAGAAATATGGCATAATTTGGTCATTTTTGAAGGAAATATGGCATAATTTGGTCATTTTTAGAAAATATATGGGATAATTTGGTCATTTTTAGAAAATATATGGGATAATTTGGTCATTTTGTAAAGAAATATGGCATAATTTGGTCATTTTTGCAGGAAATATGGGATAATTTGGTCATTTTTAGACAATATATGGGATAATTTTGTCATTTTGTAAAGAAATATGGCATAATTTGGTAATTTTGTAAAGAAATATGGCATAATTTGGTAATTTTGGAAAGAAATATGACATAATTTGGTCATTTTCAGACAATATATGGCATAATTTGGTCATTTTTTAAAGAAATATTGCATAATTTGGTCATTTTTAGACAATATATGGGATAATTTGGGCATTTTGTAAAGAAATATGGCATAATTTGGTAATTTTGTAAAGAAATATGGCATAATTTGGTAATTTTGGAAAGAAATATGGCATAATTTGGTCATTTTTAGACAATATACGGCATAATTTGGTCATTTTTTAAAGAAATATGGCATAATTTGCTCATTTTTAAACAATATATGGCATAATTTGGTCATTTTTTAAAGAAATATGGCATAATTTGCTCATTTTTAAACAATATATGGCATAATTTGGTCATTTTTAGACAATATATGGCATAATTTGGTTATTTTTGATCAAAATATGGCATAATTTGGACATTTTGTTAAGAAATATGGCATAATTTGGTTATTTTTGAACAAAATATGGCATAATTTGGTTATTTTTGAACAATATAAGGCATAATTTGGTCATTTTTGAACAGAATATGGGATAATTTGGTTATTTTTGAACAAAATATGGCATAATTTGGTCATTTTTGAACAAAATTTGGCATAATTTGGTCATTTTTTCAAGAAATATGGCATAATTTGGTCATTTTGGAAAGAAATATGGCATAATTTGGTCATTTTTTAAAGAAATATGGCATAATTTGGTCATTTTTAGACAATATATGGCATAATTTGGTCATTTTTGAACAAAATATGGCATAATTTGGTCATTTTTTAAAGAAATATGGCATAATTTGGTCATTTTGGATAGAAATATGGCATAATTTGGTCATTTTTAGACAATATACGGCATAATTTGGTCATTTTTTAAAGAAATATGGCATAATTTGCTCATTTTTAAACAATATATGGCATAATTTGGTCATTTTTTAAAGAAATATGGCATAATTTGCTCATTTTTAAACAATATATGGCATAATTTGGTCATTTTTAGACAATATATGGCATAATTTGGTTATTTTTGAACAATATATGGCATAATTTGGTCATTTTTGATCAAAATATGGCATAATTTGGACATTTTGTTAAGAAATATGGCATAATTTGGTCATTTTGGAAAGAAATATGGCATAATTTGGTCATTTTTAGACAAAACATGGCATAATTTGGTCATTTTATAAGAAAATATGGCATAAATGGTCATTTTTGAACAAAATATGGCATAATTTGGTCATTTTTGAACAATATATGGCATAATTTGGTCATTTTTGAACAAAATATGGCATAATTTGGTCATTTTTTAAAGAAATATGGCATAATTTGGTCATTTTTGAAGGAAATATGGCATAATTTGGTCATTTTTAGACAATATATGGCATAATTTGGTCATTTTGTAAAGAAATATGGCATAATTTGGTCATTTTGTAAAGAAATATGGCATAATTTGGTCATTTTTGAAGGAAATATGGCATAATTTGGTCATTTTTAGATAATATATGGCATAATTTGGTTATTTTTGAACAATATATGACATAATTTGGTCATTTTTGAACAAAATATGGCATAATTTGGTTATTTATGAACAATATATGGCATAATTTGGTCATTTTTGAACAATATATGGCATAATTTGGTCATTTTTTAACAAAATATGGCATAATTTGGTCATTTTTTAAAGAAATATGGCATAATTTGGTCATTTTTGAAGGAAATATGGCATAATTTGGTCATTTTTAGAAAATATATGGGATAATTTGGTCATTTTTAGAAAATATATGGGATAATTTGGTCATTTTGTAAAGAAATATGGCATAATTTGGTCATTTTGTAAAGAAATATGGCATAATTTGGTCATTTTTGCAGGAAATATGGGATAATTTGGTCATTTTTAGACAATATATGGGATAATTTTGTCATTTTGTAAAGAAATATGGCATAATTTGGTAATTTTGTAAAGAAATATGGCATAATTTGGTAATTTTGGAAAGAAATATGTCATAATTTGGTCATTTTCAGACAATATATGGCATAATTTGGTCATTTTTTAAAGAAATATTGCATAATTTGGTCATTTTTAGACAATATATGGGATAATTTGGTCATTTGGAAAGAAATATGGCATAATTTGGTAATTTTGTAAAGAAATATGGCATAATTTGGTCATTTTGGATAGAAATATGGCATAATTTGGTCATTTTTAGACAATATACGGCATAATTTGGTCATTTTTTAAAGAAATATGGCATAATTTGCTCATTTTTAAACAATATATGGCATAATTTGGTCATTTTTTAAAGAAATATGGCATAATTTGCTTATTTTTAAACAATATATGGCATAATTTGGTCATTTTTAGACAATATATGGCATAATTTTGTTATTTTTGGACAATATATGGCATAATTTGGTCATTTTTGATCAAAATATGGCATAATTTGGACATTTTGTTAAGAAATATGGCATAATTTGGTTATTTTTGAACAAAATATGGCATAATTTGGTTATTTTTGAACAATATATGGCATAATTTGGTCATTTTTGAACAGAATATGGGATAATTTGGTCATTTTTGAACAAAATATGGCATAATTTGGTCATTTTTGAACAAAATTTGCCATAATTTGGTCATTTTTTCAAGAAATATGGCATAATTTGGTCATTTTGGAAAGAAATATGGCATAATTTGGTCATTTTTTAAAGAAATATTGCATAATTTGGTCATTTTTAGACAATATATGGCATAATTTGGTCACTTTTGAACAAAATATGGCATAATTTGGTCATTTTATAAGAAAATATGGAATAATTTGGTCATTTTTGAACAATATATGGCATAATTTGGTCATTTTTGAACAAAATATGGCATAATTTGGTCATTTTCTCAGGAAATATGGCATAATTTGGTCATTTTTGAAGGAAATATGGCATAATTTGGTCATTTTTAGAAAATATATTGGATAATTTGGTCATTTTGTAAAGAAATATGGCATAATTTGGTCATTTTGTAAAGAAATATGGCATAATTTGGTCATTTTTGAAGGAAATATGGCATAATTTGGTCATTTTTAGACAATATATGGCATAATTTGGTTATTTTTGAACAATATATGGCATAATTTGGTCATTTTTGAACAAAATATGGCATAATTTGGTTATTTATGAACAAAATATGGCATAATTTGGTCATTTTTTAAAGCAATAAGGCATAATTTGGTCAATTTTGAAGGAAATATGGCATAATTTGGTCATTTTTAGACAAAGATGGGATAATTTGGTCATTTTGTAAAGAAATATGGCATAATTTATTCATTTTTTAAAGAAATATGGCATAATTTGGTCATTTTTGAAGGAAATATGGCATAATTTGGTCATTTTTTAAAGAAATATTGCATAATTTGGTCATTTTTAGGCAATATATGGCATAATTTGGTCATTTTTAAACAAAATATGGCATAATTTGCTCATTTTCAAACAAAATATGGCATAATTTGGTCATTTTTTAAAGAAATAAGGCATAATTTGGTCAATTTTGAAGGAAATATGGCATAATTTGGTCATTTTTAGACAAAGATGGGATAATTTGGTCATTTTGTGAAGAAATATGGCATAATTTGGTCATTTTTAAACAATATATGGCATAATTTGGTCATTTTTAGACAATATATGGCATAATTTGGTCATTTTTAAAGAAATATGGCATAATTTGGTCATTTTGTCAAGAAATATGGCATAATTTGGTCATTTTGTAAAGAAATATGGCATAATTTGGTCATTTTTTAAAGAAATATGGCATAATTTGGTCATTTTGTAAAGAAATATGGCATAATTTGGTCATTTTTGAAGAAAATATGGCATAATTTGGTCATTTTTAAACAATATATGGCATAATTTGGTCATTTTTAGACACTATATGGCATAATTTGGTCATTTTTGAATGAAATATGGCATAATTTGGTCATTTTGTAAAGAAATATGGCATAATTTGGTCATTTTTAAACAATATATGGCATAATTTGGTCATTTTTAGACAATATATGGCAGAATTTGGTCATTTTTAAACAATATATGGCATAATTTGGTCATTTTGTAAAGAAATATGGCATAATTTGGTCATTTTTTATAGAAATATGGCATAATTTGGTCATTTTTGCAGGAAATATGGGATAATTTGGTCATTTTTAGACAATATATGGCATAATTTGGTCATTTTTAGACAATAGACGGCATAATTTGGTCATTTTTTAAAGAAATATGGCATAATTTGCTCATTTTTAAACAATATATGGCATAATTTGGTCATTTTTTAAAGAAATATGGCATAATTTGCTTATTTTTAAACAATATATGGCATAATTTGGTCATTTTTAGACAATATATGGCATAATTTTGTTATTTTTGGACAATATATGGCATAATTTGGTCATTTTTGATCAAAATATGGCATAATTTGGACATTTTGTTAAGAAATATGGCATAATTTGGTTATTTTTGAACAAAATATGGCATAATTTGGTTATTTTTGAACAATATATGGCATAATTTGGTCATTTTTGAACAGAATATGGCATAATTTGGTCATTTTTGAACAAAATATGGCATAATTTGGTCATTTTTAAACAAATTATAGCATAATTTGGTCATTTTTTAAGGAAATATGGCATAACTTGCTCATTTTTTAAAGAAATATGGCATAATTTGGTCATTTTTGAAAGAGGTATGGCATAATTTGATCATTTTTGAACAAAATATGGCATAATTTGGTCATTTTTGAACAAAATATGGCATAATTTGGTCATTTTTTGAAGAAATATGGCATAATTTTGTCATTTTTTAAAGAAATATGGCATACTTTGGTCATTTTTAAACAATATATGGCATAATTTGGTCATTTTTAAACAAATTATAGCATAATTTGGTCATTTTTTAAGGAAATATGGCATAACTTGCTCATTTTTTAAAGAAATAAGGCATAATTTGGTCAATTTTGAAGGAAATATGGCATAATTTGGTCATTTTTAGACAAAGATGGGATAATTTGGTCATTTTGCAAAGAAATATGGCATAATTTGGTAATTTTGTAAAGAAATATGGCATAATTTGGTAATTTTGTAAAGAAATATGGCATAATTTGGTAATTTTGGAAAGAAATATGTCATAATTTGGTCATTTTCAGACAATATATGGCATAATTTGGTCATTTTTTAAAGAAATATTGCATAATTTGGTCATTTTTAGACAATATATGGGATAATTTGGTCATTTTGTAAAGAAATATGGCATAATTTGGTAATTTTGTAAAGAAATATGGCATAATTTGGTAATTTTGGAAAGAAATATGGCATAATTTGGTCATTTTTTAAAGAAATATGGCATAATTTGGTCATTTTTAGACAAAGATGGGATAATTTGGTCATTTTTTAAGGAAATATGGCATAATTTGGTCATTTTTGAAGGAAATATAGCATAATTTGGTCATTTTGTAAAGAAATATGGCATAATTTTGTCATTTTTGAACAAAATATGGCATAATTTGGTCATTTTTAAGGAAATATGGCATAATTTGGTCATTTTTAAAGAAAATATGGCCTAATTTGGTCATTTTTTAAGGAAATATGGCATAATTTGGTCATTTTTAAACAAAATATGGCATAATTTGCTCATTTTCAAACAAAATATGGCATAATTTGGTCATTTTTTAAAGAAATAAGGCATAATTTGGTCAATTTTGAAGGAAATATGGCATAATTTGGTCATTTTTAGACAAAGATGGGATAATTTGGTCATTTTGTGAAGAAATATGGCATAATTTGGTCATTTTTAAACAATATATGGCATAATTTGGTCATTTTTAGACAATATATGGCATAATTTGGTCATTTTTAAAGAAAGATGGCATAATTTGGTCATTTTGTCAAGAAATATGGCATAATTTGGTCATTTTGTACAGAAATATGGCATAATTTGGTCATTTTTAGACAATAGACGGCATAATTTGGTCATTTTTTAAAGAAATATGGCATAATTTGCTCATTTTTAAACAATATATGGCATAATTTGGTCATTTTTTAAAGAAATATAGCATAATTTGCTTATTTTTAAACAATATATGGCATAATTTGGTCATTTTTAGACAATATATGGCATAATTTTGTTATTTTTGGACAATATATGGCATAATTTGGTCATTTTTGATCAAAATATGGCATAATTTGGACATTTTGTTAAGAAATATGGCATAATTTGGTTATTTTTGAACAAAATATGGCATAATTTGGTTATTTTTGATCAATATATGGCATAATTTGGTCATTTTTGAACAGAATATGGGATAATTTGGTCATTTTTGAACAAAATATGGCATAATTTGGTCATTTTTGAACAAAATTTGCCATAATTTGGAAATTTTTTCGAGAAATATGGCATAATTTGGTCATTTTGGAAAGAAATATGGCATAATTTGGTCATTTTTTAAAGAAATATTGCATAATTTGGTCATTTTTAGACAATATATGGCATAATTTGGTCATTTTTGAACAAAATATGGCATAATTTGGTCATTTTTTGAAGAAATATGGCATAATTTTGTCATTTTTTAAAGAAATATGGCATAATTTGGTCATTTTTAAACAATATATGGCATAATTTGGTCATTTTTAAACAAAATATGGCATAATTTGCTCATTTTCAAACAAAATATGGCATAATTTGGTCATTTTTTAAAGAAATAAGGCATAATTTGGTCAATTTTGAAGGAAATATGGCATAATTTGGTCATTTTTAGACAAAGATGGGATAATTTGGTCATTTTGCAAAGAAATATGGCATAATTTGGTAATTTTGTAAAGAAATATGGCATAATTTGGTAATTTTGTAAAGAAATATGGCATAATTTGGTAATTTTGGAAAGAAATATGTCATAATTTGGTCATTTTCAGACAATATATGGCATAATTTGGTCATTTTTTAAAGAAATATTGCATAATTTGGTCATTTTTAGACAATATATGGGATAATTTGGTCATTTTGTAAAGAAATATGGCATAATTTGGTAATTTTGTAAAGAAATATGGCATAATTTGGTAATTTTGGAAAGAAATATGGCATAATTTGGTCATTTTTTAAAGAAATATGGCATAATTTGGTCATTTTTAGACAAAGATGGGATAATTTGGTCATTTTGTAAAGAAATATGGCATAATTTGGTCATTTTTAGACAAAGATGGGATAATTTGGTCATTTTGTAAAGAAATATGGCATAATTTATTCATTTTTTAAAGAAATATGGCATAATTTGGTCATTTTTGAAGGAAATATGGCATAATTTGGTCATTTTTTAAAGAAATATTGCATAATTTGGTCATTTTTAGGCAATATATGGCATAATTTGGTCATTTTTAAACAAAATATGGCATAATTTGCTCATTTTCAAACAAAATATGGCATAATTTGGTCATTTTTTAAAGAAATAAGGCATAATTTGGTCAATTTTGAAGGAAATATGGCATAATTTGGTCATTTTTAGACAAAGATGGGATAATTTGGTCATTTTGTGAAGAAATATGGCATAATTTGGTCATTTTTAAACAATATATGGCATAATTTGGTCATTTTTAGACAATATATGGCATAATTTGGTCATTTTTAAAGAAAGATGGCATAATTTGGTCATTTTGTCAAGAAATATGGCATAATTTGGTCATTTTGTACAGAAATATGGCATAATTTGGTCATTTTTTAAAGAAATATGGCATAATTTGGTCATTTTGTAAAGAAATATGGCATAATTTGGTCATTTTTGAAGAAAATATGGCATAATTTGGTCATTTTTAAACAATATATGGCATAATTTGGTCATTTTTAGACACTATATGGCATAATTTGGTCATTTTTGAATGAAATATGGCATAATTTGGTCATTTTGTAAAGAAATATGGCATAATTTGGTCATTTTTAAACAATATATGGCATAATTTGGTCATTTTTAGACAATATATGGCAGAATTTGGTCATTTTTAAACAATATATGGCATAATTTGGTCATTTTTTAAAGAAATATTGCATAATTTGGTCATTTTTAGACAATATATGGCATAATTTGGTCATTTTTAAACAAAATATGGCATAATTTGCTCATTTTCAAACAAAATATGGCATAATTTGGTCATTTTTTAAAGAAATATGGCATAATTTGGTCATTTTTGAAGGAAATATGGCATAATTTGGTCATTTTTAGACAAAGATGGGATAATTTGGTCATTTTGCAAAGAAATATGGCATAATTTTGTAATTTTGTAAAGAAATATGGCATAATTTGGTAATTTTGTAAAGAAATATGGCATAATTTGGTAATTTTGGAAAGAAATATGTCATAATTTGGTCATTTTCAGACAATATATGGCATAATTTGGTCATTTTTTAAAGAAATATTGCATAATTTGGTCATTTTTAGACAATATATGGGATAATTTGGTCATTTTGTAAAGAAATATGGCATAATTTGGTAATTTTGTAAAGAAATATGGCATAATTTGGTAATTTTGGAAAGAAATATGGCATAATTTGGTCATTTTTTAAAGAAATATGGCATAATTTGCTCATTTTTAAACAATATATGGCATAATTTGGTCATTTTTGAACAAAATATGGCATAATTTGGTCATTTTTGAACAAAATATGGCATAATTTGGTCATTTTTAGACAATATATCGCATAATTTGGTCATTTGGAAAGAAATATGGCATAATTTGGTTATTTTTAGACAATATATGGCATAATTTGGTTATTTTTGAACAATATATGGCATAATTTGGTTATTTATGAACAATATATGGCATAATTTGGTCATTTTTGAAAAAAATATGGCATAATTTGGTTATTTATGAACAATATATGGCATAATTTGGTCATTTTTGAACAAAATTTGGCATAATTTGGTCATTTTTTAAAGAAATATGGCATAATTTGGTCATTTTGGAAAGAAATATGGCATAATTTGGTCATTTTTAGACAATATATGGCATAATTTGGTCATTTTTTAAAAAAATATGGCATAATTTGGTCATTTTTGAACAAAATATGGCATAATTTGGTCATTTTTGAACAAAATATGGCATAATTTGGTCATTTTTTAAGGAAATATGGCATAATTTGGTCATTTTTAAACAAATTATAGCATAATTTGGTCATTTTTAAACAAAATATGGCATAATTTGGTCATTTTTAAACAAAATATGGCATAATTTGGTCATTTTTTAAAGAAATATGGCATAATTTGGTCATTTTTGAACAAAATTTGGCATAATTTGGTCATTTTTTAAAGAAATATGGCATAATTTGGTCATTTTTAAACAATATATGGCATAATTTGGTCATTTTTAGACAATATATGGCATAATTTGGTCATTTTTAAAGAAATATGGCATAATTTGGTCATTTTGTCAAGAAATATGGCATAATTTGGTCATTTTGTAAAGAAATATGGCATAATTTGGTCATTTTTTAAAGAAATATGGCATAATTTGGTCATTTTGTAAAGAAATATTGCATAATTTGGTCATTTTTAAACAATATATGGCATAATTTGGTCATTTTTGTATGAAATATGGCATAATTTGGTCATTTTTAGACAATATATGGCATAATTTGGTCATTTTTTTAAAGAAATATGGCATAATTTGGTCATTTTTAAACAATATATGGCATAATTTGGTCATTTTTGAATGAAATATGGCATAATTTGGTCATTTTGTAAAGAAATATGGCATAATTTGGTCATTTTTCAAAGAAATATGGCATAATTTGGTCATTTTTAAACAATATATGGCATAATTTGGTCATTTTTAGACAATATATGGCATAATTTGGTCATTTTTGAATGAAATATGGCATAATTTGGTCATTTTGTAAAGAAATATGGCATAATTTGGTCATTTTTTATAGAAATATGGCATAATTTTGACGTTTTGTAAAGAAATATGGCATAATTTGGTCATTTTGTAAAGAAATATGGCATAATTTGGTCATTTTTGAACAAAATATGGCATAATTTGGTCATTTTTAAACAATATATGGCATAATTTGGTCATTTTGTAAAGAAATATGGCATAATTTGGTCATTTTTTAAAGAAATATGGCATAATTTGGTCATTTTGTAAAGAAATATGGCATAATTTGGTCATTTTTAAACAATATATGGCATAATTTGGTCATTTTTAGACAATATATGGCATAATTTGGTTATTTTTAAACAATATATGGCATAATTTGGTCATTTTTAGACAATATATGGCATAATTTGGTCATTTTTGAGGGAAATATGGCATAATTTGGTCATTTTGTAAAGAAATATGGCATAATTTGGTCATTTTTGAAGAAAATATGGCATAATTTGGTCATTTTTAAACAATATATGGCATAATTTGGTCATTTTTGAATGAAATATGGCATAATTTGGTCATTTTGTAAAGAAATATTGCATAATTTGGTCATTTTTAAACAATATATGGCAGAATTTGGTCATTTTTGTATGAAATATGGCATAATGTGGTCATTTTTAGACAATATATGGCATAATTTGGTCATTTTTTTAAAGAAATATGGCATAATTTGGTCATTTTTAAACAATATATGGCATAATTTGGTCATTTTTGAATGAAATATGGCATAATTTGGTCATTTTGTAAAGAAATATGGCATAATTTGGTCATTTTGTAAAGAAATATGGCATAATTTGGTCATTTTTTAAAGAAATATGGCATAATTTGGTCATTTTTAAACAATATATGGCATAATTTGGTCATTTTTAGACAAAATATGGCATAATTTGGTCATTTTTGAATGAAATATGGCATAATTTGGTCATTTTGTAAAGAAATATGGCATAATTTGGTCATTTTTAAACAATATATGGCATAATTTGGTCATTTGTAGACAATATATGGCATAATTTGGTCATTTTTAGACAATATATGGCATAATTTGGTCATTTTTGAATGAAATATGGCATAATTTGGTCATTTTGTAAAGAAATATGGCATAATTTGGTCATTTTTAGACAATATATGGCATAATTTGGTCATTTTGTAAAGAAATATAGCATAATTTGGTCATTTTTAAACAAAATATGGCATAATTTGGTCATTTTTAGACAATATATGGCATAATTTGGTCATTTTTTAAAGAAATATGGCATAATTTGGTCATTTTGTCAAGAAATATGGCATAATTTGGTCATTTTGTAAAGAAATATGGCATAATTTGGTCATTTTTTAAAGAAATATGGCATAATTTGGTCATTTTGTAAAGAAATATGGCATAATTTGGTCATTTTTGAAGAAAATATGGCATAATTTGGTCATTTTTAAACAATATATGGCATAATTTGATCATTTTTAGACAATATATGGCATATTTTGGTCATTTTTGAATGAAATATGGCATAATTTGGTCATTTTTTAAAGAAATATGGCATAATTTGGTCATTTTTAAACAATATATGGCATAATTTGGTCATTTTTAGACAATATATGGCATAATTTGGTCATTTTTAAACAATATATGGCATAATTTGGTCATTTTGTAAAGAAATATGGCATAATTTGGTCATTTTGTAAAGAAATATGGCATAATTTGGTCATTTTTTATAGAAATATGGCATAATTTTGACGTTTTGTAAAGAAATATGGCATAATTTGGTCATTTTGTAAAGAAATATGGCATAATTTGGTCATTTTTGAACAAAATATGGCATAATTTGGTCATTTTTAAACAATATATGGCATAATTTGGTCATTTTGTAAAGAAATATGGCATAATTTGGTCATTTTTTAAAGAAATATGGCATAATTTGGTCATTTTGTAAAGAAATATGGCATAATTTGGTCATTTTTAAACAATATATGGCATAATTTGGTCATTTTTAGACAATATATGGCATAATTTGGTTATTTTTAAACAATATATGGCATAATTTGGTCATTTTTCGACAATATATGGCATAATTTGGTCATTTTTGAGGGAAATATGGCATAATTTGGTCATTTTGTAAAGAAATATGGCATAATTTGGTCATTTTTGAAGAAAATATGGCATAATTTGGTCATTTTTAAACAATATATGGCATAATTTGGTCATTTTTGAATGAAATATGGCATAATTTGGTCATTTTGTAAAGAAATATTGCATAATTTGGTCATTTTTAAACAATATATGGCAGAATTTGGTCATTTTTGTATGAAATATGGCATAATGTGGTCATTTTTAGACAATATATGGCATAATTTGGTCATTTTTTTAAAGAAATATGGCATAATTTGGTCATTTTTAAACAATATATGGCATAATTTGGTCATTTTTGAATGAAATATGGCATAATTTGGTCATTTTGTAAAGAAATATGGCATAATTTGGTCATTTTGTAAAGAAATATGGCATAATTTGGTCATTTTTTAAAGAAATATGGCATAATTTGGTCATTTTTAAACAAAATATGGCATAATTTGGTCATTTTTAAACAAAATATGGCATAATTTGGTCATTTTTGAATGAAATATGGCATAATTTGGTCATTTTGTAAAGAAATATGGCATAATTTGGTCATTTTTAAACAATATATGGCATAATTTGGTCATTTGTAGACAATATATGGCATAATTTGGTCATTTTTAGACAATATATGGCATAATTTGGTCATTTTTGAATGAAATATGGCATAATTTGGTCATTTTGTAAAGAAATATGGCATAATTTGGTCATTTTTAGACAATATATGGCATAATTTGGTCATTTTGTAAAGAAATATAGCATAATTTGGTCATTTTTAAACAATATATGGCATAATTTGGTCATTTTTAGACAATATATGGCATAATTTGGTCATTTTTTAAAGAAATATGGCATAATTTGGTCATTTTGTCAAGAAATATGGCATAATTTGGTCATTTTGTAAAGAAATATGGCATAATTTGGTCATTTTTTAAAGAAATATGGCATAATTTGGTCATTTTGTAAAGAAATATGGCATAATTTGGTCATTTTTGAAGAAAATATGGCATAATTTGGTCATTTTTAAACAATATATGGCATAATTTGATCATTTTTAGACAATATATGGCATATTTTGGTCATTTTTGAATGAAATATGGCATAATTTGGTCATTTTTTAAAGAAATATGGCATAATTTGGTCATTTTTAAACAATATATGGCATAATTTGGTTATTTTTAGACAATATATGGCAGAATTTGGTCATTTTTAAACAATATATGGCATAATTTGGTCATTTTGTAAAGAAATATGGCATAATTTGGTCATTTTTTATAGAAATATGGCATAATTTGGTCGTTTTGTAAAGAAATATGGCATCATTTGGTCATTTTTTAAAGAAATATGGCATAATTTGGTAATTTTTGAACAAAATATGGCATAATTTGGTCATTTTTAAACAATATATGGCATAATTTGGTCATTTTGTAAAGAAATATGGCATAATTTGGTCATTTTTTAAAGAAATATGGCATAATTTGGTCATTTTGTAAAGAAATATGGCATAATTTGGTCATTTTGTAAAGAAATATGGCATAATTTGGTCATTTTTGAACAAAATATGGCATAATTTGGTCATTTTTAAACAATATATGGCATAATTTGGTCATTTTTGAATGAAATATGGCATAATTTGGTCATTTTTGAAGAAAATATGGCATAATTTGGTCATTTTTAAACAATATATGGCATAATTTGGTCATTTTTGAATGAAATATGGCATAATTTGGTCATTTTGTAAAGAAATATTGCATAATTTGGTCATTTTTAAACAATATATGGCATAATTTGGTCATTTTTGTATGAAATATGGCATAATTTGGTCATTTTGTAAAGAAATATGGCATAATTTGGTCATTTTTAAACAATATATGGCATAATTTGGTCATTTGTAGACAATATATGGCATAATTTGGTCATTTTTAGACAATATATGGCATAATTTGGTCATTTTTGAATGAAATATGGCATAATTTGGTCATTTTGTAAAGAAATATGGCATAATTTGGTCATTTTTAGACAATATATGGCATAATTTGGTCATTTTGTAAAGAAATATGGCATAATTTGGTCATTTTTAAACAATATATGGCATAATTTGGTCATTTTTAGACAATATATGGCATAATTTGGTCATTTTTTAAAGAAATATGGCATAATTTGGTCATTTTGTCAAGAAATATGGCATAATTTGGTCATTTTGTAAAGAAATATGGCATAATTTGGTCATTTTTTAAAGAAATATGGCATAATTTGGTCATTTTGTCAAGAAATATGGCATAATTTGGTCATTTTGTAAAGAAATATGGCATAATTTGGTCATTTTTTAAAGAAATATGGCATAATTTGGTCATTTTGTAAAGAAATATGGCATAATTTGGTCATTTTTAAACAATATATGGCATAATTTGATCATTTTTAGACAATATATGGCATATTTTGGTCATTTTTGAATGAAATATGGCATAATTTGGTCATTTTGTAAAGAAATATGGCATAATTTGGTCATTTTTAAACAATATATGGCATAATTTGGTCATTTTTAGACAATATATGGCAGAATTTGGTCATTTTTAAACAATATATGGCATAATTTGGTCATTTTGTAAAGAAATATGGCATAATTTGGTCATTTTTTATAGAAATATGGCATAATTTGGTCTTTTTGTAAAGAAATATGGCATAATTTGGTCATTTTTTAAAGAAATATGGCATAATTTGGTCATTTTTGAACAAAATATGGCATAATTTGGTCATTTTTAAACAAAATATGGCATAATTTGGTCATTTTTTAAAAAAATATGGCATAATTTGGTCATTTTTTAAAGAAATATGGCATAATTTGGTCATTTTGTAAAGAAATATGGCATAATTTGGTCATTTTTTAAAGAAATATGGCATAATTTGGTCATTTTTGAACAAAATATGGCATAATTTGGTCATTTTTAAACAATATATGGCATAATTTGGTCATTTTTGAATGAAATATGGCATAATTTGGTCATTTTTGAAGAAAATATGGCATACTTTGGTCATTTTAAACAATATATGGCATAATTTGGTCATTTTTGAATGAAATATGGCATAATTTGGTCATTTTGTAAAGAAATATTGCATAATTTGGTCATTTTTAAACAATATATGGCATAATTTGGTCATTTTTGTATGAAATATGGCATAATTTGGTCATTTTTAGACAATATATGGCATAATTTGGTCATTTTGTAAAGAAATATGGCATAATTTGGTCATTTTTAAACAATATATGGCATAATTTGGTCATTTTTGAATGAAATATGGGATAATTTGGTCATTTTGTAAAGAAATATGGCATAATTTGGTCATTTTTTAAAGAAATATGGCATAATTTGGTCATTTTTTAAAGAAATATGGCATAATTTGGTCATTTTTAAACAATATATGGCATAATTTGGTCATTTTTGAAAGAAATATGGCATAATTTGGTCATTTTGTAAAGAAATATGGCATAATTTGGTCATTTTGTAAAGAAATATGGCATAATTTGGTCATTTTTTATAGAAATATGGCATAATTTGGTCGTTTTGTAAAGAAATATGGCATAATTTGGTCATTTGTTAAAGAAATATGGCATAATTTGGTCATTTTGTCAAGAAATATGGCATAATTTGGTCATTTTTTAAAGAAATATGGCATAATTTGGTCATTTTTGAACAAAATATGGCATAATTTGGTCATTTTTAAACAATATATGGCATAATTTGGTCATTTTTAGACAATATATGGCAGAATTTGGTCATTTTTAAACAATATATGGCATAATTTGGTCATTTTGTAAAGAAATATGGCATAATTTGGTCATTTTTTATAGAAATATGGCATAATTTGGTCATTTTGTAAAGAAATATGGCATAATTTGGTCATTTTTTAAAGAAATATGGCATAATTTGGTCATTTTTGAACAAAATATGGCATAATTTGGTCATTTTTAAACAAAATATGGCATAATTTGGTCATTTTTTAAAGAAATATGGCATAATTTGGTCATTTTTTAAAGAAATATGGCATAATTTGGTCATTTTTTAAAGAAATATGGCATAATTTGGTCATTTTTGAAGAAAATATGGCATAATTTGGTCATTTTTAAACAATATATGGCATAATTTGGTCATTTTTAGACAATATATGGCATAATTTGGTCATTTTTGAATGAAATATGGCATAATTTGGTCATTTTGTAAAGAAATATGGCATAATTTGGGTTTTTTTTAACAATATATGGCATAATTTGGTCATTTTTAGACAATATATGGCATAATTTGGTCATTTTTAGACAATATATGGCATAATTTGGTCATTTTTAGACAATATATGGCATAATTTGGTCATTTTTGAATGAAATATGGCATAATTTGGTCATTTTGTAAAGAAATATGGCATAATTTGGTCATTTTTAAACAATATATGGCATAATTTGGTCATTTTTAGACAATATATGGCATAATTTGGTCATTTTTTAAAAGAAATATGGCATAATTTGGTCATTTTGTCAAGAAATATGGCATAATTTGGTCATTTTTAAACAATATATGGCATAATTTGGTCATTTTTAGACAATATATGGCATAATTTGGTCATTTTTAGACAATATATGGCATAATTTGGTCATTTTGTAAAGAAATATGGCATAATTTGGTTATTTTTAAACAATATATGGCATAATTTGGTCATTTTTAGACAATATATGGCATAATTTGGTCATTTTTGAGGGAAATATGGCATAATTTGGTAATTTTGTAAAGAAATATGGCATAATTTGGTCATTTTTGAAGAAAATATGGCATAATTTGGTCATTTTTAAACAATATATGGCATAATTTGGTCATTTTTGAATGAAATATGGCATAATTTGGTCATTTTGTAAAGAAATATTGCATAATTTGGTCATTTTTAAACAATATATGGCATAATTTGGTCATTTTTGTATGAAATATGGCATAATTTGGTCATTTTTAGACAATATATGGCATAATTTGGTCATTTTTGAATGAAATATGGCATAATTTGGCCATTTTTAAACAATATATGGCATAATTTGGTCATTTTTGAATGAAATATGGCATAATTTGGTCATTTTGTAAAGAAATATGGCATAATTTGATCATTTTGTAAAGAAATATGGCAAAATTTGGTCATTTTTTGAAAGAAATATGGCATAATTTGGCCATTTTTAAACAATATATGGCATAATTTGGTCATTTTTAGACAATATATGGCATAATTTGGTCATTTTTGAATGAAATATGGCATAATTTGGTCATTTTGTAAAGAAATATGGCATAATTTGGTCATTTTTAAACAATATATGGCATAATTTGGTCATTTTTAGACAATATATGGCATAATTTGGTCATTTTTAGACAATATATGGCATAATTTGGTCATTTTTGAATGAAATATGGCATAATTTGGTCATTTTGTAAAGAAATATGGCATAATTTGGTCATTTTTAGACAATATATGGCATAATTTGGTCATTTTGTAAAGAAATATGGCATAATTTGGTCATTTTTAAACAATATATGGCATAATTTGGTCATTTTTAGACAATATATGGCATCATTTGGTCATTTTTTAAAGAAATATGGCATAATTTGGTCATTTTGTCAAGAAATATGGCATAATTTGGTCATTTTGTAAAGAAATATGGCATAATTTGGTCATTTTTTAAAGAAATATGGCATAATTTGGTCATTTTGTTAGGAAATATGGCATAATTAGGTCATTTCTGAAGAAAATATGGCATAATTTGGTCATTTTTAAACAATATATGGCATAATTTGGTCATTTTTAGACAATATATGGCATAATTTGGTCATTTTTGAATGAAATATGGCATAATTTGGTCATTTTGTAAAGAAATATGGCATAATTTGGTCATTTTTAGACAATATATGGCATAATTTGGTCATTTTGTAAAGAAATATGGCAGAATTTGGTCATTTTTAAACAATATATGGCATAATTTGGTCATTTTTAGACAATATATGGCATAATTTGGTCATTTTTAAAGAAATATGGCATAATTTGGTCATTTTGTCAAGAAATATGGCATAATTTGGTCATTTTGTAAAGAAATATGGCATAATTTGGTCATTTTTTAAAGAAATATGGCATAATTTGGTCATTTTGTAAAGAAATATGGCATAATTTGGTCATTTTTGAAGAAAATATGGCATAATTTGGTCATTTTTAAACAATATATGGCATAATTTGGTCATTTTTAGACAATATATGGCATAATTTGGTCATTTTTGAATGAAATATGGCATAATTTGGTCATTTTGTAAAGAAATATGGCATAATTCCGTCATTTTTAAACAATATATGGCATAATTTGGTCATTTTTAGACAATATATGGCAGAATTTGGTCATTTTTAAACAATATATGGCATAATTTGGTCATTTTGTAAAGAAATATGGCATAATTTGGTCATTTTTTATAGAAGTATGGCATAATTTGGACGTTTTGTAAAGAAATATGGCATAATTTGGTCATTTTGTAAAGAAATATGGCATAATTTGGTCATTTTTGAAGAAAATATGGCATA
Organism: Perna viridis; assembly: GCA_037379345.1. NCBI lineage: Eukaryota > Metazoa > Mollusca > Bivalvia > Mytilida > Mytilidae > Perna > Perna viridis. The sequence continues at coordinate 161,552 of CM074524.1, read as the reverse complement.
ATTTGGTCATTTTTAAACAATATATGGCATAATTTGGTCATTTTTAGACAATATATGGCATAATTTGGTCATTTTTGAATGAAATATGGCATAATTTGGTCATTTTGTAAAGAAATATGGCATAATTTGGTCATTTTTAAACAATATATGGCATAATTTGGTCATTTTTAGACAATATATGGCATAATTTGGTCATTTTTAGACAATATATGGCATAATTTGGTCATTTTTAAACAATATATGGCATAATTTGGTCATTTTTGAATGAAATATGGCATAATTTGGTCATTTTGTAAAGAAATATTGCATAATTTGGTCATTTTTAAACAATATATGGCATAATTTGGTCATTTTTGTATGAAATATGGCATAATTTGGTCATTTTTAGACAATATATGGCATAATTTGGTCATTTTGTAAAGAAATATGGCATAATTTGGTCATTTTTAGACAATATATGGCATAATTTGGTCATTTTTGAACAAAATATGGCATAATTTGGTCATTTTTGAATGAAATATGGCATAATTTGGTCATTTTTGAATGAAATATGGCATAATTTGGTCATTTTGTAAAGAAATATGGCATAATTTGGTCATTTTTTAAAGAAATATGGCATAATTTGGTCATTTTTTCAAGAAATATGGCATAATTTGGTCATTTTTAAACAATATATGGCATAATTTGGTCATTTTTAGACAATATATGGCATAATTTGGTCATTTTTGAATGAAATATGGCATAATTTGGTCATTTTGTAAAGAAATATGGCATAATTTGGTCATTTTTAAACAATATATGGCATAATTTGGTCATTTTTAGACAATATATGGCATAATTTGGTCATTTTTAGACAATATATGGCATAATTTGGTCATTTTTGAATGAAATATGGCATAATTTGGTCATTTTGTAAAGAAATATGGCATAATTTGGTCATTTTTAGACAATATATGGCATAATTTGGTCATTTTGTAAAGAAATATGGCATAATTTGGTCATTTTTAAACAATATATGGCATAATTTGGTCATTTTTAGACAATATATGGCATAATTTGGTCATTTTTTAAAGAAATATGGCATAATTTGATCTTTTTGTCAAGAAATATGGCATAATTTGGTCATTTTGTAAAGAAATATGGCATAATTTGGTCATTTTTTAAAGAAATATGGCATAATTTGGTCATTTTGTAAAGAAATATGGCATAATTTGGTCATTTTGTAAAGAAATATGGCATAATTTGGTCATTTTTGAAGAAAATATGGCATAATTTGGTCATTTTTAAACAATATATGGCATAATTTGGTCATTTTGTAAAGAAATATGGCATAATTTGGTCATTTTTGAAGAAAATATGGCATAATTTGGTCATTTTTAAACAATATATGGCATAATTTGGTCATTTTTAGACAATATATGGCATAATTTGGTCATTTTTGAATGAAATATGGCATAATTTGGTCATTTTGTAAAGAAATATGGCATAATTTGGTCATTTTTAAACAATATATGGCATAATTTGGTCATTTTTAGACAATATATGGCATAATTTGGTCATTTTTAGACAATATATGGCATAATTTGGTCATTTTTAAACAATATATGGCATAATTTGGTCATTTTTGAATGAAATATGGCATAATTTGGTCATTTTGTAAAGAAATATTGCATAATTTGGTCATTTTTAAACAATATATGGCATAATTTGGTCATTTTTGTATGAAATATGGCATAATTTGGTCATTTTTAGACAATATATGGCATAATTTGGTCATTTTTTAAAGAAATATGGCATAATTTGGTCATTTTTAAAAAATATATGGCATAATTTGGTCATTTTTGAATGAAATATGGCATAATTTGGTCATTTTTGAATGAAATATGGCATAATTTGGTCATTTTTGAATGAAATATGGCATAATTTGGTCATTTTGTAAAGAAATATGGCATAATTTGGTCATTTTGTAAAGAAATATGGCATAATTTGGTCATTTTTTCAAGAAATATGGCATAATTTGGTCATTTTTAAACAATATATGGCATAATTTGGTCATTTCTAGACAATATATGGCATAATTTGGTCATTTTTGAATGAAATATGGCATAATTTGGTCATTTTGTAAAGAAATATGGCATAATTTGGTCATTTTTAAACAATATATGGCATAATTTGGTCATTTTTAGACAATATATGGCATAAGTTGGTCATATTTGACAAAATATGGCATAATTTGGTCATTTTTGAAAGAAATATGGCATAATTTGATCATTTTTTAAAGAAATATTGCATAATTTGGTCATTTTTAGACAATATATGGCATAATTTGGTCATTTTGTAAAGAAATATGGCATAATTTGGTCATTTTTAAACACTATATGGCATAATTTGGTCATTTTTAGACAATATATGGCATAATTTGGTCATTTTTTAAAGAAATATGGCATAATTTGATCTTTTTGTCAAGAAATATGGCATAATTTGGTCATTTTGTAAAGAAATATGGCATAATTTGGTCATTTTTTAAAGAAATATGGCATAATTTGGTCATTTTGTAAAGAAATATGGCATAATTTGGTCATTTTGTAAAGAAATATGGCATAATTTGGTCATTTTTGAAGAAAATATGGCATAATTTGGTCATTTTTAAACAATATATGGCATAATTTGGTCATTTTGTAAAGAAATATGGCATAATTTGGTCATTTTTTATAGAAATATGGCATAATTTGGTCGTTTTGTAAAGAAATATGGCATAATTTGGTCATTTTTAAACAATATATGGCATAATTTGGTCATTTTTAGACAATATATGGCATAATTTGGTCATTTTTAGACAATATATGGCATAATTTGGTCATTTTTTGAAGAAATATGGCATAATTTGATCTTTTTGTCAAGAAATATGGCATAATTTGGTCATTTTGTAAAGAAATATGGCATAATTTGGTCATTTTTTAAAGAAATATGGCATAATTTGGTCATTTTGTAAAGAAATATGGCATAATTTGGTCATTTTGTAAAGAAATATGGCATAATTTGGTCATTTTTGAAGAAAATATGGCATAATTTGGTCATTTTTAAACAATATATGGCATAATTTGGTCATTTTGTAAAGAAATATGGCATAATTTGGTCATTTTTTATAGAAATATGGCATAATTTGGTCGTTTTGTAAAGAAATATGGCATAATTTGGTCATTTTTTAAAGAAATATGGCATAATTTGGTCATTTTGTCAAGAAATATGGCATAATTTGGTCATTTTTGAAGAAAATATGGCATAATTTGGTCATTTTTAAACAATATATGGCATAATTTGGTCATTTTTAGACAATATATGGCATAATTTGGTCATTTTTGAATGAAATATGGCATAATTTGGTCATTTTGTAAAGAAATATGGCATAATTTGGTCATTTTTAAACAATATATGGCATAATTTGGTCATTTTTAGACAATATATGGCATAATTTGGTCATTTTTAGACAATATATGGCATAATTTGGTCATTTTTAAACAATATATGGCATAATTTGGTCATTTTTGAATGAAATATGGCATAATTTGGTCATTTTGTAAAGAAATATTGCATAATTTGGTCATTTTTAAACAATATATGGCATAATTTGGTCATTTTTGTATGAAATATGGCATAATTTGGTCATTTTTAGACAATATATGGCATAATTTGGTCATTTTTTAAAGAAATATGGCATAATTTGGTCATTTTTAAAAAATATATGGCATAATTTGGTCATTTTTGAATGAAATATGGCATAATTTGGTCATTTTTGAATGAAATATGGCATAATTTGGTCATTTTGTAAAGAAATATGGCATAATTTGGTCATTTTGTAAAGAAATATGGCATAATTTGGTCATTTTTTCAAGAAATATGGCATAATTTGGTCATTTTTAAACAATATATGGCATAATTTGGTCATTTCTAGACAATATATGGCATAATTTGGTCATTTTTGAATGAAATATGGCATAATTTGGTCATTTTGTAAAGAAATATGGCATAATTTGGTCATTTTTAAACAATATATGGCATAATTTGGTCATTTTTAGACAATATATGGCATAATTTGGTCATTTTTAGACAATATATGGCATAATTTGGTCATTTTTGAATGAAATATGGCATAATTTGGTCATTTTGTAAAGAAATATGGCATAATTTGGTCATTTTTAGACAATATATGGCATAATTTGGTCATTTTGTAAAGAAATATGGCATAATTTGGTCATTTTTAAACAATATATGGCATAATTTGGTCATTTTTAGACAATATATGGCATAATTTGGTCATTTTTTAAAGAAATATGGCATAATTTGATCTTTTTGTCAAGAAATATGGCATAATTTGGTCATTTTGTAAAGAAATATGGCATAATTTGGTCATTTTTTAAAGAAATATGGCATAATTTGGTCATTTTGTAAAGAAATATGGCATAATTTGGTCATTTTGTAAAGAAATATGGCATAATTTGGTCATTTTTGAAGAAAATATGGCATAATTTGGTCATTTTTAAACAATATATGGCATAATTTGGTCATTTTGTAAAGAAATATGGCATAATTTGGTCATTTTTTATAGAAATATGGCATAATTTGGTCGTTTTGTAAAGAAATATGGCATAATTTGGTCATTTTTTAAAGAAATATGGCATAATTTGGTCATTTTGTCAAGAAATATGGCATAATTTGGTCATTTTGTAAAGAAATATGGCATAATTTGGTCATTTTTGAACAAAATATGGCATAATTTGGTCATTTTTCAAAAATATATGGCATAATTTGGTCATTTTTGAATGAAATATGGCATAATTTGGTCATTTTGTAAAGAAATATGGCATAATTTGGTCATTTTTAAACAATATATGGCATAATTTGGTCATTTTTGTATGAAATATGGCATAATTTGGTCATTTTTAGACAATATATGGCATAATTTGGTCATTTTTTAAAGAAATATGGCATAATTTGGTCATTTTGTCAAGAAATATGGCATAATTTGGTCATTTTGTAAAGAAATACGGCATAATTTGGTCATTTTTTAAAGAAATATGGCATAATTTGGTCATTTTTGAAGAAAATATGGCATAATTTGGTCATTTTTAAACAATATATGGCATAATTTGGTCATTTTTAGACAATATATGGCATAATTTGGTCATTTTTGAGGGAAATATGGCATAATTTGGTCATTTTGTAAAGAAATATGGCATAATTTGGTCATTTTTTATAGAAATACGGCATAATTTGGTCGTTTTGTAAAGAAATATGGCATAATTTGGTCATTTTCTAAAGAAATATGGCATAATTTGGTCATTTTGTCAAGAAATATGGCATAATTTGGTCATTTTGTCAAGAAATATGGCATAATTTGGTCATTTTGTAAAGAAATATGGCATAATTTGGTCATTTTTGAAGAAAATATGGCAGAATTTGGTCATTTTTAAACAATATATGGCATAATTTGGTCATTTTTAGACAATATATGGCATAATTTGGTCATTTTTGAATGAAATATGGCATAATTTGGTCATTTTGTAAAGAAATATGGCATAATTTGGTCATTTTTAAACAATATATGGCATAATTTGGTCATTTTTAGACAATATATGGCATAATTTGGTCATTTTTAGACAATATATGGCATAATTTGGTTATTTTTAAACAATATATGGCATAATTTGGTCATTTTTAGACAATATATGGCATAATTTGGTCATTTTTGAGGGAAATATGGCATAATTTGGTCATTTTGTAAAGAAATATGGCATAATTTGGTCATTTCTTATAGAAATATGGCATAATTTGGTCGTTTTGTAAAGAAATATGGCATAATTTGGTCATTTTTTAAAGAAATATGGCATAATTTGGTCATTTTGTCAAGAAATATGGCATAATTTGGTCATTTTGTAAAGAAATATGGCATAATTTGGTCATTTTTGAACAAAATATGGCATAATTTGGTCATTTTTAAACAATATACGGCATAATTTGGTCATTTTAGAAAAAAATATGGCATAAATGGTCATTTTTAAACAATATATGGCATAATTTGGTCATTTTTAGACAATATATGGCATAATTTGGTCATTTTTAGACAATATATGGCATAATTTGGTCATTTTTGAATGAAATATGGCATAATTTGGTCATTTTGTAAAGAAATATGGCATAATTTGGTCATTTTTAAACAATATATGGCATAATTTGGTCATTTTTAGACAATATATGGCAGAATTTGGTCATTTTTAAACAATATATGGCATAATTTGGTCATTTTGTAAAGAAATATGGCATAATTTGGTCATTTTTTATAGAAATATGGCATAATTTGGTCGTTTTGTAAAGAAATATGGCATCATTTGGTCATTTTTTAAAGAAATATGGCATACTTTGGTCATTTTTGAACAAAATATGGCATAATTTGGTCATTTTTAAACAATATATGGCATAATTTGGTCATTTTGTAAAGAAATATGGCATAATTTGGTCATTTTTTAAAGAAATATGGCATAATTTGGTCATTTGGTAAAGAAATATGGCATAATTTGGTCATTTTTGAAGAAAATATGGCATAATTTGGTCATTTTTAAACAATATATGGCATAATTTGGTCATTTTTTGACAATATATGGCATAATTTGGTCATTTTTGAATGAAATATGGCATAATTTGGTCATTTTGTAAAGAAATATGGCATAATTTGGTCATTTTTAAACAATATATGGCATAATTTGGTCATTTTTAGACAATATATGGCATAATTTGGTCATTTTTAGACAATATATGGCATAATTTGGTCATTTTTAAACAATATATGGCATAATTTGGTCATTTTTGAATGAAATATGGCATAATTTGGTCATTTTGTAAAGAAATATTGCATAATTTGGTCATTTTTAAACAATATATGGCATAATTTGGTCATTTTTGTATGAAATATGGCATAATTTGGTCATTTTTAGACAATATATGGCATAATTTGGTCATTTTGTAAAGAAATATGGCATAATTTGGTCATTTTTAAAAAATATATGGCATAATTTGGTCATTTTTGAATGAAATATGGCATAATTTGGTCATTTTTGAATGAAATATGGCATAATTTGGTCATTTTGTAAAGAAATATGGCATAATTTGGTCATTTTGTAAAGAAATATGGCATAATTTGGTCATTTTTTCAAGAAATATGGCATAATTTGGTCATTTTTAAACAATATATGGCATAATTTGGTCATTTCTAGACAATATATGGCATAATTTGGTCATTTTTGAATGAAATATGGCATAATTTGGTCATTTTGTAAAGAAATATGGCATAATTTGGTCATTTTTAAACAATATATGGCATAATTTGGTCATTTTTAGACAATATATGGCATAATTTGGTCATTTTTAGACAATATATGGCATAATTTGGTCATTTTTGAATGAAATATGGCATAATTTGGTCATTTTGTAAAGAAATATGGCATAATTTGGTCATTTTTAGACAATATATGGCATAATTTGGTCATTTTGTAAAGAAATATGGCATAATTTGGTCATTTTTAAACAATATATGGCATAATTTGGTCATTTTTAGACAATATATGGCATAATTTGGTCATTTTTTAAAGAAATATGGCATAATTTGATTTTTTGTCAAGAAATATGGCATAATTTGGTCATTTTGTAAAGAAATATGGCATAATTTGGTCATTTTTTAAAGAAATATGGCATAATTTGGTCATTTTGTAAAGAAATATGGCATAATTTGGTCATTTTGTAAAGAAATATGGCATAATTTGGTCATTTTTGAAGAAAATATGGCATAATTTGGTCATTTTTAAACAATATATGGCATAATTTGGTCATTTTGTAAAGAAATATGGCATAATTTGGTCATTTTTTATAGAAATATGGCATAATTTGGTCATTTTGTAAAGAAATATGGCATAATTTGGTCATTTTTTAAGGAAATATGGCATAATTTGGTCATTTTTTCAAGAAATATGGCATAATTTGGTCATTTTTGTACAAAATTTGGCATAATTTGGTCATTTTTTAACAAAATATGGCATAATTTGGTCATTTTTAAGAAAATATGGCATAATTTTGTCATTTTTTAAAGAAATATGGCATAATTTGGTCATTTTTTAAAGAAATATGGCATAATTTGGTCATTTTTTAAGGAAATATGGCATAATTTGGTCATTTTTTCAAGAAATATGGCATAATTTGGTCATTTTTGAACAAAATATGGCATAATTTGGTCATTTTTAAACAATATATGGCATAATTTGGTCATTTTTAGACAATATATGGCATAATTTGGTCATTTTTGAATGAAATATGGCATAATTTGGTCATTTTGTAAAGAAATATGGCATAATTTGGTCATTTTTAAACAATATATGGCATAATTTGGTCATTTTTAGACAATATATGGCATAATTTGGTCATTTTTAGACAATATATGGCATAATTTGGTCATTTTTAAACAATATATGGCATAATTTGGTCATTTTTGAATGAAATATGGCATAATTTGGTCATTTTGTAAAGAAATATTGCATAATTTGGTCATTTTTAAACAATATATGGCATAATTTGGTCATTTTTGTATGAAATATGGCATAATTTGGTCATTTTTAGACAATATATGGCATAATTTGGTCATTTTTTAAAGAAATATGGCATAATTTGGTCATTTTTAAAAAATATATGGCATAATTTGGTCATTTTTGAATGAAATATGGCATAATTTGGTCATTTTTGAATGAAATATGGCATAATTTGGTCATTTTTGAATGAAATATGGCATAATTTGGTCATTTTGTAAAGAAATATGGCATAATTTGGTCATTTTGTAAAGAAATATGGCATAATTTGGTCATTTTTTCAAGAAATATGGCATAATTTGGTCATTTTTAAACAATATATGGCATAATTTGGTCATTTCTAGACAATATATGGCATAATTTGGTCATTTTTGAATGAAATATGGCATAATTTGGTCATTTTGTAAAGAAATATGGCATAATTTGGTCATTTTTAAACAATATATGGCATAATTTGGTCATTTTTAGACAATATATGGCATAATTTGGTCATTTTTAGACAATATATGGCATAATTTGGTCATTTTTGAATGAAATATGGCATAATTTGGTCATTTTGTAAAGAAATATGGCATAATTTGGTCATTTTTAGACAATATATGGCATAATTTGGTCATTTTGTAAAGAAATATGGCATAATTTGGTCATTTTTAAACAATATATGGCATAATTTGGTCATTTTTAGACAATATATGGCATAATTTGGTCATTTTTTAAAGAAATATGGCATAATTTGATCTTTTTGTCAAGAAATATGGCATAATTTGGTCATTTTGTAAAGAAATATGGCATAATTTGGTCATTTTTTAAAGAAATATGGCATAATTTGGTCATTTTGTAAAGAAATATGGCATAATTTGGTCATTTTGTAAAGAAATATGGCATAATTTGGTCATTTTTGAAGAAAATATGGCATAATTTGGTCATTTTTAAACAATATATGGCATAATTTGGTCATTTTGTAAAGAAATATGGCATAATTTGGTCATTTTTTATAGAAATATGGCATAATTTGGTCGTTTTGTAAAGAAATATGGCATAATTTGGTCATTTTTTAAAGAAATATGGCATAATTTGGTCATTTTGTCAAGAAATATGGCATAATTTGGTCATTTTTGAAGAAAATATGGCATAATTTGGTCATTTTTAAACAATATATGGCATAATTTGGTCATTTTTAGACAATATATGGCATAATTTGGTCATTTTTAGACAATATATGGCATAATTTGGTCATTTTTAAACAATATATGGCATAATTTGGTCATTTTGGAATGAAATATGGCATAATTTGGTCATTTTGTAAAGAAATATTGCATAATTTGGTCATTTTTAAACAATATATGGCATAATTTGGTCATTTTTGTATGAAATATGGCATAATTTGGTCATTTTTAGACAATATATGGCATAATTTGGTCATTTTTTAAAGAAATATGGCATAATTTGGTCATTTTTAAAAAATGAAATATGGCATAATTTGGTCATTTTTGAATGAAATATGGCATAATTTGGTCATTTTGTAAAGAAATATGGCATAATTTGGTCATTTTGTTAAGAAATATGGCATAATTTGGTCATTTTTTCAAGAAATATGGCATAATTTGGTCATTTTTAAACAATATATGGCATAATTTGGTCATTTCTAGACAATATATGGCATAATTTGGTCATTTTTGAATGAAATATGGCATAATTTGGTCATTTTGTAAAGAAATATGGCATAATTTGGTCATTTTTAAACAATATATGGCATAATTTGGTCATTTTTAGACAAGATATGGCATAATTTGGTCATTTTTAGACAATATATGGCATAATTTGGTCATTTTTGAATGAAATATGGCATAATTTGGTCATTTTGTAAAGAAATATGGCATAATTTGGTCATTTTTAGACAATATATGGCATAATTTGGTCATTTTGTAAAGAAATATGGCATAATTTGGTCATTTTTAAACAATATATGGCATAATTTGGTCATTTTTAGACAATATATGGCATAATTTGGTCATTTTTTAAAGAAATATGGCATAATTTGATCTTTTTGTCAAGAAATATGGCATAATTTGGTCATTTTGTAAAGAAATATGGCATAATTTGGTCATTTTTTAAAGAAATATGGCATAATTTGGTCATTTTGTAAAGAAATATGGCATAATTTGGTCATTTTGTAAAGAAATATGGCATAATTTGGTCATTTTTGAAGAAAATATGGCATAATTTGGTCATTTTTAAACAATATATGGCATAATTTGGTCATTTTGTAAAGAAATATGGCATAATTTGGTCATTTTTTATAGAAATATGGCATAATTTGGTCATTTTGTAAAGAAATATGGCATAATTTGGTCATTTTTCAAAGAAATATGGCATAATTTGGTCATTTTGTCAAGAAATATGGCATAATTTGGTCATTTTGTAAAGAAATATGGCATAATTTGGTCATTTTTGAACAAAATATGGCATAATTTGGTCATTTTTAAAAAATATATGGCATAATTTGGTCATTTTTGAATGAAATATGGCATAATTTGGTCATTTTGTAAAGAAATATGGCATAATTTGGTCATTTTTAAACAATATATGGCATAATTTGGTCATTTTTGTATGAAATATGGCATAATTTGGTCATTTTTAGACAATATATGGCATAATTTGGTCATTTTTTAAAGAAATATGGCATAATTTGGTCATTTTGTCAAGAAATATGGCATAATTTGGTCATTTTGTAAAGAAATATGGCATAATTTGGTCATTTTTTAAAGAAATATGGCATAATTTGGTCATTTTTGAATGAAATATGGCATAATTTGGTCATTTTTAAACAATATATGGCATAATTTGGTCATTTTTAGACAATATATGGCATAATTTGGTCATTTTTGAGGGAAATATGGCATAATTTGGTCATTTTGTAAAGAAATATGGCATAATTTGGTCATTTTTTATAGAAATACGGCATAATTTGGTCGTTTTGTAAAGAAATATGGCATAATTTGGTCATTTTCTAAAGAAATATGGCATAATTTGGTCATTTTGTCAAGAAATATGGCATAATTTGGTCATTTTGTCAAGAAATATGGCATAATTTGGTCATTTTGTAAAGAAATATGGCATAATTTGGTCATTTTTGAAGAAAATATGGCAGAATTTGGTCATTTTTAAACAATATATGGCATAATTTGGTCATTTTTAGACAATATATGGCATAATTTGGTCATTTTTGAATGAAATATGGCATAATTTGGTCATTTTGTAAAGAAATATGGCATAATTTGGTCATTTTTAAACAATATATGGCATAATTTGGTCATTTTTAGACAATATATGGCATAATTTGGTCATTTTTAGACAATATATGGCATAATTTGGTTATTTTTAAACAATATATGGCATAATTTGGTCATATTTAGACAATATATGGCATAATTTGGTCATTTTTGAGGGAAATATGGCATAATTTGGTCATTTTGTAAAGAAATATGGCATAATTTGGTCATTTCTTATAGAAATATGGCATAATTTGGTCGTTTTGTAAAGAAATATGGCATAATTTGGTCATTTTTTAAAGAAATATGGCATAATTTGGTCATTTTGTCAAGAAATATGGCATAATTTGGTCATTTTGTAAAGAAATATGGCATAATTTGGTCATTTTTGAACAAAATATGGCATAATTTGGTCATTTTTAAACAATATATGGCATAATTTGGTCATTTTATAAAAAAATATGGCATAAATGGTCATTTTTAAACAATATATGGCATAATTTGGTCATTTTTAGACAAAATATGGCATAATTTGGTCATTTTTGAACAAAATATGGCATAATTTGGTCATTTTTTGAAGAAATATGGCATAATTTTGTCATTTTTTAAAGAAGTATGGCATACTTTGGTCATTTTTAAACAATATATGGCATAATTTGGTCATTTTTGAAAGAAATATGGGATAATTTGATCATTTTTGAACAAAATATGGCATAATTTGGTCATTTTTGAAAAAAAATATGGCATAATTTGGTCATTTTTGAACAAAATATGGCATAATTTGGTCATTTTTTGAAGAAATATGGCATAATTTGGTCATTTTTAAACAATATATGGCATAATTTGGTCATTTTTGTATGAAATATGGCATAATTTGGTCATTTTTAGACAATATATGGCATAATTTGGTCATTTTTTAAAGAAATATGGCATAATTTGGTCATTTTTAAACAATATATGGCATAATTTGGTCATTTTTGAATGAAATATGGCATAATTTGGTCATTTTGTAAAGAAATATGGCATAATTTGGTCATTTTTGAAGAAAATATGGCATAATTTGGTTATTTTTAAACAATATATGGCATAATTTGGTCATTTTAAGGCAATATATGGCATAATTTGGTCATTTTTGAGGGAAATATGGCATAATTTGGTCATTTTGTAAAGAAATATGGCATAATTTGGTCATTTTTTATAGAAATACGGCATAATTTGGTCGTTTTGTAAAGAAATATGGCATAATTTGGTCATTTTCTAAAGAAATATGGCATAATTTGGTCATTTTGTCAAGAAATATGGCATAATTTGGTCATTTTGTAAAGAAATATGGCATAATTTGGTCATTTTGTAAAGAAATATGGCATAATTTGGTCATTTTTAAACAATATATGGCATAATTTGGTCATTTTTAGACAATATATGGCATAATTTGGTCATTTTTGAATGAAATATGGCATAATTTGGTCATTTTGTAAAGAAATATGGCATAATTTGGTCATTTTTAAACAATATATGGCATAATTTGGTCATTTTTAGACAATATATGGCATAATTTGGTCATTTTTAGACAATATATGGCATAATTTGGTTATTTTTAAACAATATATGGCATAATTTGGTCATTTTTAGACAATATATGGCATAATTTGGTCATTTTTGAGGGAAATATGGCATAATTTGGTCATTTTGTAAAGAAATATGGCATAATTTGGTCATTTTTTATAGAAATATGGCATAATTTGGTCGTTTTGTAAAGAAATATGGCATAATTTGGTCATTTTTTAAAGAAATATGGCATAATTTGGTCATTTTGTCAAGAAATATGGCATAATTTGGTCATTTTGTAAAGAAATATGGCATAATTTGATCATTTTGTAAAGAAATATGGCATAATTTGGTCATTTTTTGAAAGAAATATGGCATAATTTGGCCATTTTTAAACAATATATGGCATAATTTGGTCATTTTTAGACAATATATGGCATAATTTGGTCATTTTTGAATGAAATATGGCATAATTTGGTCATTTTGTAAAGAAATATGGCATAATTTGGTCATTTTTAAACAATATATGGCATAATTTGGTCATTTTTAGACAATATATGGCATAATTTGGTCATTTTTAGACAATATATGGCATCATTTGGCCATTTTTTAAAGAAATATGGCATAATTTGGTCATTTTGTCAAGAAATATGGCATAATTTGGTCATTTTGTAAAGAAATATGGCATAATTTGGTCATTTTTTAAAGAAATATGGCATAATTTGGTCATTTTGTTAGGAAATATGGCATAATTTGGTCATTTCTGAAGAAAATATGGCATAATTTGGTCATTTTTAAACAATATATGGCATAATTTGGTCATTTTTAGACAATATATGGCATAATTTGGTCATTTTTGAATGAAATATGGCATAATTTGGTCATTTTGTAAAGAAATATGGCATAATTTGGTCATTTTTAAACAATATATGGCATAATTTGGTCATTTTTAGACAATATATGGCATAATTTGGTCATTTTTAGACAATATATGGCATAATTTGGTCATTTTGTAAAGAAATATGGCATAATTTGGTCATTTTTTATAGAAATATGGCATAATTTGGTCATTTTTTCAAGAAATATGGCATAATTTGGTCATTTTTTAAAGAAATATGGCATAATTTGGTCATTTTTTAACAAAATATGGCATAATTTGGTCATTTTTAAACAATATATGGCATAATTTGGTCATTTTTTATAGAAATATGGCATAATTTGGTCATTTTTTCAAGAAATATGGAATAATTTTGTCATTTTTTAAAGAAATATGGCGTAATTTGGTCATTTTTAAACAATATATGGCATAATTTTGTCATTTTTGAAGGAAATATGGCATAATTTGGTCATTTTTAGACAATATATGGCATAATTTGGTCATTTTTGAATGAAATATGGCATAATTTGGTCATTTTGTAAAGAAATATGGCATAATTTGGTCATTTTTAAACAATATATGGCATAATTTGGTCATTTTTAGAAAATATATGGCATAATTTGGTCATTTTTAGACAATATATGGCATAATTTGGTCATTTTTAAACAATATATGGCATAATTTGGTCATTTTTGAATGAAATATGGCATAATTTGGTCATTTTGTAAAGAAATATTGCATAATTTGGTCATTTTTAAAGAATATATGGCATAATTTGGTCATTTTTGTATGAAATATGGCATAATTTGGTCATTTTTAGACAATATATGGCATAATTTGGTCATTTTTTAAAGAAATATGGCATAATTTGGTCATTTTTAAAAAATATATGGCATAATTTGGTCATTTTTGAATGAAATATGGCATAATTTGGTCATTTTTGAATGAAATATGGCATAATTTGGTCATTTTGTAAAGAAATATGGCATAATTTGGTCATTTTGTAAAGAAATATGGCATAATTTGGTCATTTTTTCAAGAAATATGGCATAATTTGGTCATTTTTAAACAATATATGGCATAATTTGGTCATTTCTAGACAATATATGGCATAATTTGGTCATTTTTGAATGAAATATGGCATAATTTGGTCATTTTGTAAAGAAATATGGCATAATTTGGTCATTTTTAAACAATATATGGCATAATTTGGTCATTTTTAGACAATATATGGCATAATTTGGTCATTTTTAGACAATATATGGCAAAATTTGGTCATTTTTGAATGAAATATGGCATAATTTGGTCATTTTGTAAAGAAATATGGCATAATTTGGTCATTTTTAGACAATATATGGCATAATTTGGTCATTTTGTAAAGAAATATGGCATAATTTGGTCATTTTTAAACAATATATGGCATAATTTGGTCATTTTTAGACAATATATGGCATAATTTGGTCATTTTTTAAAGAAATATGGCATAATTTGATCTTTTTGTCAAGAAATATGGCATAATTTGGTCATTTTGTAAAGAAATATGGCATAATTTGGTCATTTTTTAAAGAAATATGGCATAATTTGGTCATTTTGTAAAGAAATATGGCATAATTTGGTCATTTTGTAAAGAAATATGGCATAATTTGGTCATTTTTGAAGAAAATATGGCATAATTTGGTCATTTTTAAACAATATATGGCATAATTTGGTCATTTTGTAAAGAAATATGGCGTAATTTGGTCATTTTTGAAGAAAATATGGCATAATTTGGTCATTTTTAAACAATATATGGCATAATTTGGTCATTTTTAGACAATATATGGCATAATTTGGTCATTTTTGAATGAAATATGGCATAATTTGGTCATTTTGTAAAGAAATATGGCATAATTTGGTCATTTTTAAACAATATATGGCATAATTTGGTCATTTTTAGACAATATATGGCATAATTTGGTCATTTTTAGACAATATATGGCATAATTTGGTCATTTTTAAACAATATATGGCATAATTTGGTCATTTTTGAATGAAATATGGCATAATTTGGTCATTTTGTAAAGAAATATTGCATAATTTGGTCATTTTTAAAGAATATATGGCATAATTTGGTCATTTTTGTATGAAATATGGCATAATTTGGTCATTTTTAGACAATATATGGCATAATTTGGTCATTTTTTAAAGAAATATGGCATAATTTGGTCATTTTTAAAAAAAATATGGCATAATTTGGTCATTTTTTAAGGAAATATGGCATAATTTGGTCATTTTTGAATGAAATATGGCATAATTTGGTCATTTTGTAAAGAAATATGGCATAATTTGGTCATTTTGTAAAGAAATATGGCATAATTTGGTCATTTTTAAACAATATATGGCATAATTTGGTCATTTCTAGACAATATATGGCATAATTTGGTCATTTTTGAATGAAATATGGCATAATTTGGTCATTTTGTAAAGAAATATGGCATAATTTGGTCATTTTTAAACAATATATGGCATAATTTGGTCATTTTTAGACAATATATGGCATAATTTGGTCATTTTTAAACAATATATGGCATAATTTGGTCATTTTTGAATGAAATATGGCATAATTTGGTCATTTTGTAAAGAAATATGGCATAATTTGGTCATTTTTAGACAATATATGGCATAATTTGGTCATTTTGTAAAGAAATATGGCATAATTTGGTCATTTTTAAACAATATATGGCATAATTTGGTCATTTTTTAAAGAAATATGGCATAATTTGGTCATTTTTAAAAAAAATATGGCATAATTTGGTCATTTTTGAATGAAATATGGCATAATTTGGTCATTTTTGAATGAAATATGGCATAATTTGGTCATTTTGTAAAGAAATATGGCATAATTTGGTCATTTTGTAAAGAAATATGGCATAATTTGGTCATTTTTAAACAATATATGGCATAATTTGGTCATTTCTAGACAATATATGGCATAATTTGGTCATTTTTGAATGAAATATGGCATAATTTGGTCATTTTGTAAAGAAATATGGCATAATTTGGTCATTTTTAAACAATATATGGCATAATTTGGTCATTTTTAGACAATATATGGCATAATTTGGTCATTTTTAAACAATATATGGCATAATTTGGTCATTTTTGAATGAAATATGGCATAATTTGGTCATTTTGTAAAGAAATATGGCATAATTTGGTCATTTTTAGACAATATATGGCATAATTTGGTCATTTTGTAAAGAAATATGGCATAATTTGGTCATTTTTAGACAATATATGGCATAATTTGGTCATTTTTAGACAATATATGGCATAATTTGGTCATTTTTTAAAGAAATATGGCATAATTTGGTCATTTTTTAAAGAAATATGGCATAATTTGGTCATTTTGTAAAGAAATATGGCATAATTTGGTCATTTTTAGACAATATATGGCATGATTTGGTCATTTTTGAACAATATATGGCATAATTTGGTCATTTTTGAAGGAAATATGGCATAATTTGGTCATTTTGTAAAGAAATATGGCATAATTTGGTCATTTTTAGACAATATATGGCATAATTTGGTCATTTTGTAAAGAAATATGGCATAATTTGGTCATTTTTAAACAATATATGGCATAATTTGGTCATTTTTTAAAGAAATATGGCATAATTTGGTCATTTTTAAAAAATATATGGCATAATTTGGTCATTTTTGAATGAAATATGGCATAATTTGGTCATTTTTGAATGAAATATGGCATAATTTGGTCATTTTGTAAAGAAATATGGCATAATTTGGTCATTTTGTAAAGAAATATGGCATAATTTGGTCATTTTTAAACAATATATGGCATAATTTGGTCATTTCTAGACAATATATGGCATAATTTGGTCATTTTTGAATGAAATATGGCATAATTTGGTCATTTTGTAAAGAAATATGGCATAATTTGGTCATTTTTAAACAATATATGGCATAATTTGGTCATTTTTAGACAATATATGGCATAATTTGGTCATTTTTAAACAATATATGGCATAATTTGGTCATTTTTGAATGAAATATGGCATAATTTGGTCATTTTGTAAAGAAATATGGCATAATTTGGTCATTTTTAGACAATATATGGCATAATTTGGTCATTTTGTAAAGAAATATGGCATAATTTGGTCATTTTTAAACAATATATGGCATAATTTGGTCATTTTTAGACAATATATGGCATAATTTGGTCATTTTTTAAAGAAATATGGCATAATTTGATCTTTTTGTCAAGAAATATGGCATAATTTGGTCATTTTGTAAAGAAATATGGCATAATTTGGTCATTTTTTAAAGAAATATGGCATAATTTGGTCATTTTGTAAAGAAATATGGCATAATTTGGTCATTTTGTAAAGAAATATGGCATAATTTGGTCATTTTTGAAGAAAATATGGCATAATTTGGTCATTTTTAAACAATATATGGCATAATTTGGTCATTTTGTAAAGAAATATGGCATAATTTGGTCATTTTTTATAGAAATATGGCATAATTTGGTCGTTTTGTAAAGAAATATGGCATAATTTGGTCATTTTTTAAAGAAATATGGCATAATTTGGTCATTTTGTCAAGAAATATGGCATAATTTGGTCATTTTGTAAAGAAATATGGCATAATTTGGTCATTTTTGAACAAAATATGGCATAATTTGGTCATTTTTAAAAAATATATGGCATAATTTGGTCATTTTTGAATGAAATATGGCATAATTTGGTCATTTTGTAAAGAAATATGGCATAATTTGGTCATTTTTAAACAATATATGGCATAATTTGGTCATTTTTGTATGAAATATGGCATAATTTGGTCATTTTTAGACAATATATGGCATAATTTGGTCATTTTTTAAAGAAATATGGCATAATTTGGTCATTTTGTCAAGAAATATGGCATAATTTGGTCATTTTGTAAAGAAATATGGCATAATTTGGTCATTTTTTAAAGAAATATGGCATAATTTGGTCATTTTTTAAAGAAATATGGCATAATTTGGTCATTTTTAGACAATATATGGCATAATTTGGTCATTTTTGAAGGAAATATGGCATAATTTGGTCATTTTTAGACAATATATGGCATAATTTGGTCATTTTTAGACAATATATGGCATAATTTGGTCATTTTTGAATGAAATATGGCATAATTTGGTCATTTTTTATAGAAATATGGCATAATTTGGTCGTTTTGTAAAGAAATATGGCATAATTTGGTCATTTTTTAAAGAAATATGGCATACTTTGGTCATTTTTGAACAAAATATGGCATAATTTGGTCATTTTTAAACAATATATGGCATAATTTGGTCATTTTGTAAAGAAATATGGCATAATTTGGTCATTTTTTAAAGAAATATGGCATAATTTGGTCATTTTGTAGAGAAATATGGCGTAATTTGGTCATTTTTGAAGAAAATATGGCATAATTTGGTCATTTTTAAACAATACATGGCATAATTTGGTCATTTTTAAAAAATATATGGCATAATTTGGTCATTTTTGAATGAAATATGGCATAATTTGGTCATTTTGTAAAGAAATATGGCATAATTTGGTCATTTTTAAACAATATATGGCATAATTTGGTCATTTTTAGACAATATATGGCATAATTTGGTCATTTTTTAAAGAAATATGGCATAATTTGGTCATTTTGTCAAGAAATATGGCATAATTTGGTCATTTTGTAAAGAAATATGGCATAATTTGGTCATTTTTTAAAGAAATATGGCATAATTTGGTCATTTTTGAACAAAATATGGCATAATTTGGTCATTTTTAAACAATATATGGCATAATTTGGTCATTTTTAGACAATATTTGGCATAATTTGGTCATTATTGAGGGAAATATGGCATAATTTGGTCATTTTGTAAAGAAATATGGCATAATTTGGTCATTTTTTATAGAAATACGGCATAATTTGGTCGTTTTGTAAAGAAATATGGCATAATTTGGTCATTTTCTAAAGAAATATGGCATAATTTGGTCATTTTGTCAAGAAATATGGCATAATTTGGTCATTTTGTAAAGAAATATGGCATAATTTGGTCATTTTTGAAGAAAATATGGCATAATTTGGTCATTTTTAAACAATATATGGCATAATTTGGTCATTTTTAGACAATATATGGCATAATTTGGTCATTTTTGAATGAAATATGGCATAATTTGGTCATTTTGTAAAGAAATATGGCATAATTTGGTCATTTTTAAACAATATATGGCATAATTTGGTCATTTTTAGACAATATATGGCATAATTTGGTCATTTTTAGACAATATATGGCATAATTTGGTTATTTTTAAACAATATATGGCATAATTTGGTCATTTTTAGACAATATATGGCATAATTTGCTCATTTTGGAAGGAAATATGGCATAATTTGGTCATATTGTCAGGAAATATGGCATAACTTTCTCATTTCTTAATGAAATATGGCATAATTTGGTCATTTTTGAACAAAATATGGCATAATTTGGTCATTTTTTCAAGAAATATGGCATACTTTGGTCATTTTGGAACAAAATATGGCATAATTTGGTCATTTTTGAACAAAATATGGCATAATTTGGTCATTTTTTAAAGAAATATGGCATAATTTTGTCATTTTTTAAAGAAATATGGCATAATTTGGTCATTTTGTAGAGAAATATGGCGTAATTTGGTCATTTTTGAAGAAAATATGGCATAATTTGGTCATTTTTAAACAATATATGGCATAATTTGGTCATTTTTAGACAATATATGGCATAATTTGGTCATTTTTGAATGAAATATGGCATAATTTGGTCATTTTGTAAAGAAATATGGCATAATTTGGTCATTTTTAAACAATATATGGCATAATTTGGTCATTTTTAGACAATATATGGCATAATTTGGTCATTTTTTAAAGAAATATGGCATAATTTGGTCATTTTGTCAAGAAATATGGCATAATTTGGTCATTTTGTAAAGAAATATGGCATAATTTGGTCATTTTTTAAAGAAATATGGCATAATTTGGTCATTTTTGAATGAAATATGGCATAATTTGGTCATTTTTAAACAATATATGGCATAATTTGGTCATTTTTAGACAATATTTGGCATAATTTGGTCATTATTGAGGGAAATATGGCATAATTTGGTCATTTTGTAAAGAAATATGGCATAATTTGGTCATTTTTTATAGAAATACGGCATAATTTGGTCGTTTTGTAAAGAAATATGGCATAATTTGGTCATTTTCTAAAGAAATATGGCATAATTTGGTCATTTTGTCAAGAAATATGGCATAATTTGGTCATTTTGTCAAGAAATATGGCATAATTTGGTCATTTTGTAAAGAAATATGGCATAATTTGGTCATTTTTGAAGAAAATATGGCAGAATTTGGTCATTTTTAAACAATATATGGCATAATTTGGTCATTTTTAGACAATATATGGCATAATTTGGTCATTTTTGAATGAAATATGGCATAATTTGGTCATTTTGTAAAGAAATATGGCATAATTTGGTCATTTTTAAACAATATATGGCATAATTTGGTCATTTTTAGACAATATATGGCATAATTTGGTCATTTTTAGACAATATATGGCATAATTTGGTTATTTTTAAACAATATATGGCATAATTTGGTCATTTTTAGACAATATATGGCATAATTTGGTCATTTTTGAGGGAAATATGGCATAATTTGGTCATTTTGTAAAGAAATATGGCATAATTTGGTCATTTCTTATAGAAATATGGCATAATTTGGTCGTTTTGTAAAGAAATATGGCATAATTTGGTCATTTTTTAAAGAAATATGGCATAATTTGGTCATTTTGTCAAGAAATATGGCATAATTTGGTCATTTTGTAAAGAAATATGGCATAATTTGGTCATTTTTGAACAAAATATGGCATAATTTGGTCATTTTTAAACAATATACGGCATAATTTGGTCATTTTATAAAAAAATATGGCATAAATGGTCATTTTTAAACAATATATGGCATAATTTGGTCATTTTTAGACAATATATGGCATAATTTGGTCATTTTTGAACAAAATATGGCATAATTTGGTCATTTTTTAAGGAAATATGGCATAATTTGGTCATTTTTAAACAAAATATGGCATAATTTGGTCATTTTTAAACAAATTATAGCATAATTTGGTCATTTTTTAAGGAAATATGGCATAATTTGGTCATTTTTTAAAGAAATATGGCATAATTTGGTCATTTTTAAACAAAATATGGCATAATTTGGTCATTTTTGAATGAAATATGGCATAATTTGGTCATTTTGTAAAGAAATATTGCATAATTTGGTCATTTTTAAACAATATATGGCATAATTTGGTCATTTTTGTATGAAATATGGCATAATTTGGTCATTTTTAGACAATATATGGCATAATTTGGTCATTTTTTAAAGAAATATGGCATAATTTGGTCATTTTTAAACAATATATGGCATAATTTGGTCATTTTTGAATGAAATATGGCATAATTTGGTCATTTTGTAAAGAAATATGGCATAATTTGGTCATTTTTGAAGAAAATATGGCATAATTTGGTTATTTTTAAACAATATATGGCATAATTTGGTCATTTTTAGGCAATATATGGCATAATTTGGTCATTTTTGAGGGAAATATGGCATAATTTGGTCATTTTGTAAAGAAATATGGCATAATTTGGTCATTTTTTATAGAAATACGGCATAATTTGGTCGTTTTGTAAAGAAATATGGCATAATTTGGTCATTTTCTAAAGAAATATGGCATAATTTGGTCATTTTGTAAAGAAATATGGCATAATTTGGTCATTTTTGAACAAAATATGGCATAATTTGGTCATTTTTAAACAATATACGGCATAATTTGGTCATTTTATAAAAAAATATGGCATAAATGGTCATTTTTAAACAATATATGGCATAATTTGGTCATTTTTAGACAATATATGGCATAATTTGGTCATTTTTGAATGAAATATGGCATAATTTGGTCATTTTGTAAAGAAATATGGCATAATTTGGTCATTTTTGAACAAAATATGGCATAATTTGGTCATTTTTAAACAATATATGGCATAATTTGGTCATTTTTGAATGAAATATGGCATAATTTGGTCATTTTTGAAGAAAATATGGCATAATTTGGTCATTTTTAAACAATATATGGCATAATTTGGTCATTTTTGAATGAAATATGGCATAATTTGGTCATTTTGTAAAGAAATATGGCATAATTTGGTCATTTTTGAAGAAAATATGGCATAATTTGGTTATTTTTAAACAATATATGGCATAATTTGGTCATTTTTAGGCAATATATGGCATAATTTGGTCATTTTTGAGGGAAATATGGCATAATTTGGTCATTTTGTAAAGAAATATGGCATAATTTGGTCATTTTTTATAGAAATACGGCATAATTTGGTCGTTTTGTAAAGAAATATGGCATAATTTGGTCATTTTCTAAAGAAATATGGCATAATTTGGTCATTTTGTCAAGAAATATGGCATAATTTGGTCATTTTGTCAAGAAATATGGCATAATTTGGTCATTTTGTAAAGAAATATGGCATAATTTGGTCATTTTTGAAGAAAATATGGCATAATTTGGTCATTTTTAAACAATATATGGCATAATTTGGTCATTTTTAGACAATATATGGCATAATTTGGTCATTTTTGAATGAAATATGGCATAATTTGGTCATTTTGTAAAGAAATATGGCATAATTTGGTCATTTTTAAACAATATATGGCATAATTTGGTCATTTTTAGACAATATATGGCATAATTTGGTCATTTTTAGACAATATATGGCATAATTTGGTTATTTTTAAACAATATATGGCATAATTTGGTCATTTTTAGACAATATATGGCATAATTTGGTCATTTTTGGGGGAAATATGGCATAATTTGGTCATTTTGTAAAGAAATATGGCATAATTTGGTCATTTTTTATAGAAATATGGCATAATTTGGTCGTTTTGTAAAGAAATATGGCATAATTTGGTCATTTTTTAAAGAAATATGGCATAATTTGGTCATTTTGTCAAGAAATATGGCATAATTTGGTCATTTTGTAAAGAAATATGGCATAATTTGATCATTTTGTAAAGAAATATGGCATAATTTGGTCATTTTTTGAAAGAAATATGGCATAATTTGGCCATTTTTAAACAATATATGGCATAATTTGGTCATTTTTAGACAATATATGGCATAATTTGGTCATTTTTGAATGAAATATGGCATAATTTGGTCATTTTGTAAAGAAATATGGCATAATTTGGTCATTTTTAAACAATATATGGCATAATTTGGTCATTTTTAGACAATATATGGCATAATTTGGTCATTTTTAGACAATATATGGCATCATTTGGCCATTTTTTAAAGAAATATGGCATAATTTGGTCATTTTGTCAAGAAATATGGCATAATTTGGTCATTTTGTAAAGAAATATGGCATAATTTGGTCATTTTTTAAAGAAATATGGCATAATTTGGTCATTTTGTTAGGAAATATGGCATAATTTGGTCATTTTTGAAGAAAATATGGCATAATTTGGTCATTTTTAAACAATATATGGCATAATTTGGTCATTTTTAGACAATATATGGCATAATTTGGTCATTTTTGAATGAAATATGGCATAATTTGGTCATTTTGTAAAGAAATATGGCATAATTTGGTCATTTTTAAACAATATATGGCATAATTTGGTCATTTTTAGACAATATATGGCAGAATTTGGTCATTTTTAAACAATATATGGCATAATTTGGTCATTTTGTAAAGAAATATGGCATAATTTGGTCATTTTTTATAGAAATATGGCATAATTTGGTCGTTTTGTAAAGAAATATGGCATCATTTGGTCATTTTTTAAAGAAATATGGCATACTTTGGTCATTTTTGAACAAAATATGGCATAATTTGGTCATTTTTAAACAATATATGGCATAATTTGGTCATTTTGTAAAGAAATATGGCATAATTTGGTCATTTTTTAAAGAAATATGGCATAATTTGGTCATTTTGTAAAGAAATATGGCGTAATTTGGTCATTTTTGAAGAAAATATGGCATAATTTGGTCATTTTTAAACAATATATGGCATAATTTGGTCATTTTTAGACAATATATGGCATAATTTGGTCATTTTGTAAAGAAATATGGCATAATTTGGTCATTTTTAAACAATATATGGCATAATTTGGTCATTTTTAGACAATATATGGCATAATTTGGTCATTTTTAGACAATATATGGCATAATTTGGTCATTTTTAAACAATATATGGCATAATTTGGTCATTTTTGAATGAAATATGGCATAATTTGGTCATTTTGTAAAGAAATATTGCATAATTTGGTCATTTTTAAAGAATATATGGCATAATTTGGTCATTTTTGTATGAAATATGGCATAATTTGGTCATTTTTAGACAATATATGGCATAATTTGGTCATTTTTTAAAGAAATATGGCATAATTTGGTCATTTTTAAAAAATATATGGCATAATTTGGTCATTTTTGAATGAAATATGGCATAATTTGGTCATTTTTGAATGAAATATGGCATAATTTGGTCATTTTGTAAAGAAATATGGCATAATTTGGTCATTTTGTAAAGAAATATGGCATAATTTGGTCATTTTTTAAAGAAATATGGCATAATTTGGTCATTTTTAAACAATATATGGCATAATTTGGTCATTTTTAAACAATATATGGCATAATTTGGTCATTTTTGCATGAAATATGGCATAATTTGGTCAATTTGTAAAGAAATATGGCATAATTTGGTCATTTTTAAACAATATATGGCATAATTTGGTCATTTTTAAACAATATATGGCATAATTTGGTCATTTTTAGACAATATATGGCATAATTTGGTCATTTTTGAATGAAATATGGCATAATTTGGTCATTTTGTAAAGAAATATGGCATAATTTGGTCATTTTTAGACAATATATGGCATAATTTGGTCATTTTGTAAAGAAATATGGCATAATTTGGTCATTTTTAAACAATATATGGCATAATTTGGTCATTTTTAGACAATATATGGCATAATTTGGTCATTTTTTAAAGAAATATGGCATAATTTGATCTTTTTGTCAAGAAATATGGCATAATTTGGTCATTTTGTAAAGAAATATGGCATAATTTGGTCATTTTTTAAAGAAATATGGCATAATTTGGTCATTTTGTAAAGAAATATGGCATAATTTGGTCATTTTGTAAAGAAATATGGCATAATTTGGTCATTTTTGAAGAAAATATGGCATAATTTGGTCATTTTTAAACAATATATGGCATAATTTGGTCATTTTGTAAAGAAATATGGCGTAATTTGGTCATTTTTGAAGAAAATATGGCATAATTTGGTCATTTTTAAACAATATATGGCATAATTTGGTCATTTTTAGACAATATATGGCATAATTTGGTCATTTTTGAATGAAATATGGCATAATTTGGTCATTTTGTAAAGAAATATGGCATAATTTGGTCATTTTTAAACAATATATGGCATAATTTGGTCATTTTTAGACAATATATGGCATAATTTGGTCATTTTTAGACAATATATGGCATAATTTGGTCATTTTTAAACAATATATGGCATAATTTGGTCATTTTTTAAAGAAATATGGCATAATTTGGTCATTTTTGAACAAAATATGGCATAATTTGGTCATTTTTGAAAAAAAATATGGCATAATTTGGTCATTTTTGAATGAAATATGGCATAATTTGGTCATTTTGTAAAGAAATATGGCATAATTTGGTCATTTTTAAACAATATATGGCATAATTTGGTCATTTTTGTATGAAATATGGCATAATTTGGTCATTTTTAGACAATATATGGCATAATTTGGTCATTTTTTAAAGAAATATGGCATAATTTGGTCATTTTGTCAAGAAATATGGCATAATTTGGTCATTTTGTAAAGAAATATGGCATAATTTGGTCATTTTTTAAAGAAATATGGCATAATTTGGTCATTTTTAGACAATATATGGCATAATTTGGTCATTTTTAGACAATATATGGCATAATTTGGTCATTTTTGAGGGAAATATGGCATAATTTGGTCATTTTGTAAAGAAATATGGCATAATTTGGTCATTTTTTATAGAAATACGGCATAATTTGGTCGTTTTGTAAAGAAATATGGCATAATTTGGTCATTTTCTAAAGAAATATGGCATAATTTGGTCATTTTGTCAAAAAATATGGCATAATTTGGTCATTTTGTCAAGAAATATGGCATAATTTGGTCATTTTGTAAAGAAATATGGCATAATTTGGTCATTTTTGAAGAAAATATGGCATAATTTGGTCATTTTTAAACAATATATGGCATAATTTGGTCATTTTTAGACAATATATGGCATAATTTGGTCATTTTTGAATGAAATATGGCATAATTTGGTCATTTTGTAAAGAAATATGGCATAATTTGGTCATTTTTAAACAATGTATGGCATAATTTGGTCATTTTTAGACAATAGTCATTTTTAGACAATATATGGCATAATTTGGTTATTTTTAAACAATATATGGCATAATTTGGTCATTTTTAGACAATATATGGCATAATTTGGTCATTTTTGAGGGAAATATGGCATAATTTGGTCATTTTGTAAAGAAATATGGCATAATTTGGTCATTTTTTATAGAAATATGGCATAATTTGGTCGTTTTGTAAAGAAATATGGCATAATTTGGTCATTTTTTAAAGAAATATGGCATAATTTTGTCATTTTGTCAAGAAATATGGCATAATTTGGTCATTTTGTAAAGAAAGATGGCATAATTTGGTCATTTTTGAACAAAATATGGCATAATTTGGTCATTTTTAAACAATATATGGCATAATTTGGTCATTTTATAAAAAAATATGGCATAAATGGTCATTTTTAAACAATATATGGCATAATGTGGTCATTTTTAGACAATATATGGCATAATTTGGTCATTTTTGAATGAAATATGGCATAATTTGGTCATTTTGTAAAGAAATATGGCATAATTTGGTCATTTTTGAACAAAATATGGCATAATTTGGTCATTTTTAAACAATATATGGCATAATTTGGTCATTTTTGAATGAAATATGGCATAATTTGGTCATTTTTGAAGAAAATATGGCATAATTTGGTCATTTTTAAACAATATATGGCATAATTTGGTCATTTTTGAATGAAATATGGCATAATTTGGTCATTTTGTAAAGAAATATGGCATAATTTGGTCATTTTTAGACAATATATGGCATAATTTGGTCATTTTGTTAAGAAATATGGCATAATTTGGTGATTTTTAAACAATATATGGCATAATTTGGTCATTTTTAGACAATATATGGCGTAATTTGGTCATTTTTTAAAGAAATATGGCATAATTTGGTCATTTTGTCAAGAAATATGGCATAATTTGGTCATTTTGTAAAGAAATATGGCATAATTTGGTCATTTTTCAAAGAAATATGGCATAATTTGGTCATTTTGTAAAGAAATATGGCATAATTTGGTCATTTTTGAAGAAAATATGGCATAATTTGGTCATTTTTAAACAATATATGGCATAATTTGGTCATTTTTAGACAATATATGGCATAATTTGGTCATTTTTGAATGAAATATGGCATAATTTGGTCATTTTGTAAAGAAATATGGCATAATTTGGTCATTTTTAAACAATATATGGCATAATTTGGTCATTTTGTAAAGAAATATGGCATAATTTGGTCATTTTTTATAGAAATATGGCATAATTTGGTCGTTTTGTAAAGAAATATGGCATAATTTGGTCATTTTTTAAAGAAATATGGCATAATTTGGTCATTTTGTCAAGAAATATGGCATAATTTGGTCATTTTGTAAAGAAATATGGCATAATTTGGTCATTTTTTAAAGAAATATGGCATAATTTGGTCATTTTGTAAAGAAATATGGCATAATTTGGTCATTTTTGAAGAAAATATGGCATAATTTGGTCATTTTTAAACAATATATGGCATAATTTGGTCATTTTTAGACAATATATGGCATAATTTGGTCATTTTTGAATGAAATATGGCATAATTTGGTCATTTTGTAAAGAAATATGGCATAATTTGGTCATTTTTAAACAATATATGGCATAATTCGGTCATTTTTAGACAATATATGGCATAATTTGGTCATTTTTAGACAATATATGGCATAATTTGGTCATTTTTAGACAATATATGGCATAATTTGGTTATTTTTAAACAATATATGGCATAATTTGGTCATTTTTAGACAATATATGGCATAATTTGGTCATTTTTGAGGGAAATATGGCATAATTTGGTCATTTTGTAAAGAAATATGGCATAATTTGGTCATTTTTTATAGAAATATGGCATAATTTGGTCGTTTTGTAAAGAAATATGGCATAATTTGGTCATTTTTTAAAGAAATATGGCATAATTTGGTCATTTTGTCAAGAAATATGGCATAATTTGGTCATTTTGTAAAGAAATATGGCATAATTTGGTCATTTTTGAACAAAATATGGCATAATTTGGTCATTTTTAAACAATATATGGCATAATTTGGTCATTTTTGAATGAAATATGGCATAATTTGGTCATTTTGTAAAGAAATATGGCATAATTTGGTCATTTTTAAACAATATATGGCATAATTTGGTCATTTTTGTATGAAATATGGCATAATTTGGTCATTTTTAGACAATATATGGCATAATTTGGTCATTTTTTAAAGAAATATGGCATAATTTGGTCATTTTGTCAAGAAATATGGCATAATTTGGTCATTTTGTAAAGAAATATGGCATAATTTGGTCATTTTTTAAAGAAATATGGCATAATTTGGTCATTTTTGAAGAAAATATGGCATAATTTGGTCATTTTTAAACAATATATGGCATAATTTGGTCATTTTTAGACAATATATGGCATAATTTGGTCATTTTTGAGGGAAATATGGCATAATTTGGTCATTTTGTAAAGAAATATGGCATAATTTGGTCATTTTTTATAGAAATACGGCATAATTTGGTCGTTTTGTAAAGAAATATGGCATAATTTGGTCATTTTCTAAAGAAATATGGCATAATTTGGTCATTTTGTCAAGTAATATGGCATAATTTGGTCATTTTGTAAAGAAATATGGCATAATTTGGTCATTTTGTAAAGAAATATGGCATAATTTGGTCATTTTTGAAGAAAATATGGCATAATTTGGTCATTTTTAAACAATATATGGCATAATTTGGTCATTTTTAGACAATATATGGCATAATTTGGTCATTTTTGAATGAAATATGGCATAATTTGGTCATTTTGTAAAGAAATATGGCATAATTTGGTCATTTTTAGACAATATATGGCATAATTTGGTCATTTTTAGACAATATATGGCATAATTTGGTCATTTTTAGACAATATATGGCATAATTTGGTTATTTTTAAACAATATATGGCATAATTTGGTCATTTTTAGACAATATATGGCATAATTTGGTCATTTTTGAGGGAAATATGGCATAATTTGGTCATTTTGTAAGGAAATATGGCATAATTTGGTCATTTTTTATAGAAATATGGCATAATTTGGTCATTTTTTCAAGAAATATGGAATAATTTTGTCATTTTTTAAAGAAATATGGCATAATTTGGTCATTTTTGAAGGAAATATGGCATAATTTGGTCATATTGTCAGGAAATATGGCATAACTTGCTCATTTTTTAAAGAAATATTGCACAATTTGGTCATTTTTGAACAAAATATGGCATAATTTGGTCATTTTTTGAAGAAATATGGCATAGTTTTGTCATTTTTTTAAGAAATATGGCATAATTTGGTCATTTTTAAACAATATTTGGCATAATTTGGTCATTTTTAGACAATATATGGCATAATTTGGTCATTTTTGAGGGAAATATGGCATAATTTGGTCATTTTGTAAAGAAATATGGCATAATTTGGTCATTTTTGAACAAAATATGGCATAATTTGGTCATTTTTGTATGAAATATGGCATAATTTGGTCATTTTTAAACAATATATGGCATAATTTGGTCATTTTTAAACAAAATATGGCATAATTTGGTCATTTTTTGAAGAAATATGGCATAATTTTGTCATTTTTTAAAGAAATATGGCATAATTTGGTCATTTTTAAACAATATATGGCATAATTTGGTCATTTTTGAAAGAAATATGGCATAATTTTGTCATTTTTTAAAGAAATATGGCATAATTTGGTCATTTTTTAAAGAAATATGGCATAATTTGGTCATTTTTGAAGGAAATATGGCATAATTTGGTCATTTTTAGACAATATATGGCATAATTTGGTCATTTTGTAAGGAAATATGGCATAATTTGGTCATTTTTTATAGAAATATGGCATAATTTGGTCATTTTTTCAAGAAATATGGAATAATTTTGTCATTTTTTAAAGAAATATGGCGTAATTTGGTCATTTTGTCAAGAAATATGGCATAATTTGGTCATTTTGTAAAGAAATATGGCATAATTTGGTCATTTTTGAACAAAATATGGCATAATTTGGTCATTTTTGAACAATATATGGCATAATTAGGTCATTTTTGAATGAAATATGGCATAATTTGGTCATTTTGTAAAGAAATATGGCATAATTTGGTCATTTTGTAGAGAAATATGGCATAATTTGGTCATTTTTAGACAATATATGGCATAATTTGGTCATTTTGTACAGAAATATGGCATAATTTGGTCATTTTTTATAGAAATATGGCATAATTTGGTCATTTTTTATAGAAATATGGCATAATTTGGTCGTTTTGTAAAGAAATATGGCATAATTTGGTCATTTTTGAATGAAATATGGCATAATTTGGTCATTTTGTAAAGAAATATGGCATAATTTGGTCATTTTGTCAAGAAATATGGCATAATTTGGTCATTTTTTAAAGAAATATGGCATAATTTGGTCATTTTTGAACAAAATATGGCATAATTTGGTCATTTTTAAACAATATATGGCATAATTTTGTCATTTTTGAAGGAAATATGGCATAATTTGGTCATTTTGTAAAGAAATATGGCATAATTTGGTCATTTTTGAAGAAAATATGGCATAATTTGGTCATTTTTAAACAATATATGGCATAATTTGGTCATTTTTAGACAATATATGGCATAATTTGGTCATTTTTGAATGAAATATGGCAAAATTTGGTCATTTTGTAGAGAAATATGGCATAATTTGGTCATTTTTAGACAATATATGGCATAATTTGGTCATTTTGTAAAGAAATATGGCATAATTTGGTCATTTTTAAACAATATATGGCATAATTTGGTCATTTTTAGACAATATATGGCATAATTTGGTCATTTTTTAAAGAAATATGGCATAATGTGGTCATTTTTTAAAGAAATATGGCATAATTTGGTAATTTTGTAAAGAAATATGGCATAATTTGGTCATTTTTGAAGAAAATATGGCATAATTTGGTCATTTTTAAACAATATATGGCATAATTTGGTCATTTTTAGACAATATATGGCATAATTTGGTCATTTTTGAATGAAATATGGCATAATTTGGTCATTTTGTAAAGAAATATGGCATAATTTGGTCATTTTTAAACAATATATGGCATAATTTGGTCATTTTTAGACAATATATGGCATAATTTGGTTATTTTTAGACAATATATGGCATAATTTGGTCATTTTTAAACAATATATGGCATAATTTGGTCATTTTTAGACAATATATGGCATAATTTGGTCATTTTTGAGGGAAATATGGCATAATTTGGTAATTTTGTAAAGAAATATGGCATAATTTGGTCATTTTTTATAGAAATATGGCATAATTTGGTCGTTTTGTAAAGAAATATGGCATAATTTGGTCATTTTTTAAAGAAATATGGCATAATTTGGTCATTTTGTAAAGAAATATGGCATAATTTGGTCATTTTTTAAAGAAATATGGCATAATTTGGTCATTTTTGAACAAAATATGGCATAATTTGGTCATTTTTAGACAATATATGGCATAATTTGGTCATTTTGTAAAGAAATATGGCATAATTTGGTCATTTTTTATAGAAATATGGCATAATTTGGTCGTTTTGTAAAGAAATATGGCATAATTTGGTCATTTTTTAAAGAAATATGGCATAATTTGGTCATTTTGTCAAGAAATATGGCATAATTTGGTCATTTTGTAAAGAAATATGGCATAATTTGGTCATTTTTGAACAAAATATGGCATAATTTGGTCATTTTTAAACAATATATGGCATAATTTGGTCATTTTTGAATGAAATATGGCATAATTTGGTCATTTTTAGACAATATATGGAATAATTTTGTCATTTTTTAAAGAAATATGGCGTAATTTGGTCATTTTTAAACAATATATGGCATAATTTTGTCATTTTTGAAGGAAATATGGCATAATTTGGTCATATTGTCAGGAAATATGGCATAACTTGCTCATTTTTTAAAGAAATATGGCATAATTTGGTCATTTTTAAACAATATATGGCATAATTTGGTCATTTTTAGACAATATATGGCATAATTTGGTCATTTTTGAATGAAATATGGCATAATTTGGTCATTTTGTAGAGAAATATGGCATAATTTGGTCATTTTTAGACAATATATGGCATAATTTGGTCATTTTGTAAAGAAATATGGCATAATTTGGTCATTTTTAAACAATATATGGCATAATTTGGTCATTTTTGAATGAAATATGGCATAATTTGGTCATTTTTAGACAATATATGGCAGAATTTGGTCATTTTGTACAGAAATATGGCATAATTTGGTCATTTTTGAACAAATATGGCATAATTTGGTCATTTTTTAAAGAAATATGGCATAATTTGGTCATTTTTTAAAGAAATATGGCATAATTTGGTCATTTTTAAACAAAATATGGCATAATTTGGTCATTTTTTAAAGAAATATGGAATAATTTTGTCATTTTTTAAAGAAATATGGCGTAATTTGGTCATTTTTAAACAATATATGGCATAATTTTGTCATTTTTGAAGGAAATATGGCATAATTTGGTCATATTGTCAGGAAATATGGCATAACTTGCTCATTTTTTAAAGAAATATTGCACAATTTGGTCATTTTTGAACAAAATATGGCATAATTTGGTCATTTTTAGACAATATATGGCATAATTTGGACATTTTTGAATGAAATATGGCATAATTTGGTCATTTTGTAGAGAAATATGGCATAATTTGGTCATTTTTAGACAATATATGGCATAATTTGGTCATTTTGTAAAGAAATATGGCATAATTTGGTCATTTTTAAACAATATATGGCATAATTTGGTCATTTTTAGACAATATATGGCATAATTTGGTCATTTTTTAAAGAAATATGGCATAATGTGGTCATTTTTTAAAGAAATATGGCATAATTTGGTCATTTTGTAAAGAAATATGGCATAATTTGGTCATTTTTGAAGAAAATATGGCATAATTTGGTCATTTTTAAACAATATATGGCATAATTTGGTCATTTTTAGACAATATATGGCATAATTTGGTCATTTTTGAATGAAATATGGCATAATTTGGTCATTTTGTAAAGAAATATGGCATAATTTGGTCATTTTTAAACAATATATGGCATAATTTGGTCATTTTTAGACAATATATGGCATAATTTGGTCATTTTTTGACAATATATGGCATAATTTGGTCATTTTTAAACAATATATGGCATAATTTGGTCATTTTTAGACAATATATGGCATAATTTGGTCATTTTTGAGGGAAATATGGCATAATTTGGTCATTTTGTAAAGAAATATGGCATAATTTGGTCATTTTTTATAGAAATATGGCATAATTTGGTCGTTTTGTAAAGAAATATGGCATAATTTGGTCATTTTGTAAAGAAATATGGCATAATTTGGTCATTTTTTAAAGAAATATGGCATAATTTGGTCATTTTTGAAGGAAATATGGCATAATTTGGTCATTTTTAGACAATATATGGCATAATTTGGTCATTTTGTAAAGAAATATGGCATAATTTGGTCATTTTGTAAAGAAATATGGCATAATTTGTTGATTTTTTAAAGAAATATGGCATAATTTGGTCATTTTGTAAAGAAATATGGCATAATTTGGTCATTTTGTCAAGAAATATGGCATAATTTGGTCATTTTGTAAAGAAATATGGCATAATTTGGTCATTTTTGAACAAAATATGGCATAATTTGGTCATTTTTAAACAATATATGGCATAATTTGGTCATTTTTGAATGAAATATGGCATAATTTGGTCATTTTGTAAAGAAATATGGCATAATTTGGTCATTTTTAAACAATATATGGCATAATTTGGTCATTTTTAGACAATATATGGCAGAATTTGGTCATTTTGTACAGAAATATGGCATAATTTGGTCATTTTTTATAGAAATATGGCATAATTTGGTTGTTTTGTAAAGAAATATGGCAGAATTTGGTCATTTTTTAAAGAAATATGGCATAATTTGGTCATTTTTTATAGAAATATGGCATAATTTGGTCATTTTTTAAGGAAATAAGGTGTAATTTAGTCATTTTTAGACAATATATGGCATAATTTGCTCATTTTGTAAGGAAATATGGCATAATTTGGTCATTTTTTCAGGAAATATGGCATAACTTGCTCATTTTTTAAAGAAATATGGCATAATTTGGTCATTTTTGAACAAAATATGGCATAATTTGGTCATTTTTGAACAAAATATGGCATAATTTGGTCATTTTTTGAAGAAATATGGCATAATTTTGTCATTTTTTAAAGAAATATGGCATAATTTGGTCATTTTTAAACAAAATATGGCATAATTTGGTCATTTTTAAACAATATATGGCATAATTTGGTCATTTTTAGACAATATATGGCATAATTTGGTCATTTTTTAATGAAATATGGCATAATTTGGTCATTTTGTAAAGAAATATGGCATAATTTGGTCATTTTTAGACAATATATGGCATAATTTGGTCATTTTGTAAAGAAATATGGCATAATTTGGTCATTTTTAAACAATATATGGCATAATTTGGTCATTTTTAGACAATATATGGCATAATTTGGTCATTTTTTAAAGAAATATGGCATAATTTGGTCATTTTTTAAAGAAATATGGCATAATTTGGTCATTTTGTAAAGAAATATGGCATAATTTGGTCATTTTTGAAGAAAATATGGCATAATTTGGTCATTTTTAAACAATATATGGCATAATTTGGTCATTTTTAGACAATATATGGCATAATTTTGTCATTTTTGAATGAAATATGGCATAATTTGGTCATTTTGTAAAGAAATATGGCATAATTTGGTCATTTTTAAACAATATATGGCATAATTTGGTCATTTTTAGACAATATATGGCATAATTTGGTCATTTTTAGATAATATATGGCATAATTTGGTCATTTTTAAACAATATATGGTATAATTTGGTCATTTTTAGACAATATATGGCATAATTTGGTCATTTTTGAGGGAAATATGGCATAATTTGGTCATTTTGTAAAGAAATATGGCATAATTTGGTCATTTTTTATAGAAATATGGCATAATTTGGTCGTTTTGTAAAGAAATATGGCATAATTTGGTCATTTTTAGACAATATATGGCATAATTTGGTCATTTTTGAATGAAATATGGCATAATTTGGTCATTTTGTAAAGAAATATGGCATAATTTGGTCATTTTTGAAGAAAATATGGCATAATTTGGTCATTTTTAAACAATATATGGCATAATTTGGTCATTTTTAAACAATATATGGCATAATTTGGTCATTTTTGAATGAAATATGGCATAATTTGGTCATTTTGTAAAGAAATATGGCATAATTTGGTCATTTTTAGACAATATATGGCATAATTTGGTCATTTTGTAAAGAAATATGGCATAATTTGGTCATTTTTAAACAATATATGGCATAATTTGGTCATTTTTAGACAATACATGGCATAATTTGGTCATTTTTTAAAGAAATATGGCATAATTTGGTCATTTTGTAAAGAAATATGGCATAATTTGGTCATTTTTGAAGAAAATATGGCATAATTTGGTCATTTTTAAACAATATATGGCATAATTTGGTCATTTTTAGACAATATATGGCATAATTTGGTCATTTTTGAATGAAATATGGCATAATTTGGTCATTTTGTAAAGAAATATGGCATAATTTGGTCATTTTTAAACAATATATGGCATAATTTGGTCATTTTTAGACAATATATGGCATAATTTGGTCATTTTTAGACAATATATGGCACAATTTGGTCATTTTTAAACAATATATGGCATAATTTGGTCATTTTTAGACAATATATGGCATAATTTGGTCATTTTTGAGGGAAATATGGCATAATTTGGTCATTTTGTAAAGAAATATGGCATAATTTGGTCATTTTTAAACAATATATGGCATAATTTGGTCATTTTGTAAAGAAATATGGCATAATTTGGTCATTTTTAAACAATATATGGCATAATTTGGTCATTTTTAGACAATATATGGCATAATTTGGTCATTTTTAGACAATATATGGCATAATTTGGTCATTTTTGAATGAAATATGGCATAATTTGGTCATTTTGTAAAGAAATATGGCATAATTTGGTCATTTTTGAAGAAAATATGGCATAATTTGGTCATTTTTAAACAATATATGGCATAATTTGGTCATTTTTAGACAATATATGGCATAATTTGGTCATTTTTGAATGAAATATGGCATAATTTGGTCATTTTGTAAAGAAATATGGCATAATTTGGTCATTTTTAAACAATATATGGCATAATTTGGTCATTTTTAGACAATATATGGCATAATTTGGTCATTTTTAGACAATATATGGCATAATTTGGTCATTTTTGAATGAAATATGGCATAATTTGGTCATTTTTAAACAATATATGGCATAATTTGGTCATTTTTAGACAATATATGGCATAATTTGGTCATTTTTGAATGAAATATGGCATTATTTGGTCATTTTGTAAAGAAATATGGCATAATTTGGTCATTTTCAAACAATATATGGCATAATTTGGTCATTTTTAGACAATATATGGCATAATTTGGTCATTTTTGAATGAAATATGGCATAATTTGGTCATTTTGTAAAGAAATATGGCATAATTTGGTCATTTTTAGACAATATATGGCATAATTTGGTCATTTTGTAAAGAAATATGGCATAATTTGGTCATTTTTGAATAAAATATGGCATAATTTGGTCATTTTTAAACAATATATGGCATAATTTGGTCATTTTTGAATGAAATATGGCATAATTTGGTCATTTTGTAAAGAAATATGGCATAATTTGGTCATTTTTAGACAATATATGGCAGAATTTGGTCATTTTGTACAGAAATATGGCATAATTTGGTCATTTTTTATAGAAATATGGCATAATTTGGTTGTTTTGTAAAGAAATATGGCATAATTTGGTCATTTTTTAAAGAAATATGGCATAATTTGGTCATTTTTTATAGAAATATGGCATAATTTGGTCGTTTTGTAAAGAAATATGGCATAATTTGGTCATTTTTGAATGAAATATGGCATAATTTGGTCATTTTGTAAAGAAATATGGCATAATTTGGTCATTTTGTCAAGAAATATGGCGTAATTTGGTCATTTTTTAAAGAAATATGGCATAATTTGGTCATTTTTGAACAAAATATGGCATAATTTGGTCATTTTTAAACAATATATGGCATAATTTGGTCATTTTTGAATGAAATATGGCATAATTTGGTCATTTTGTAAAGAAATATGGCATAATTTGGTCATTTTTGAAGAAAATATGGCATAATTTGGTCATTTTTAAACAATATATGGCATAATTTGGTCATTTTTAGACAATATATGGCATAATTTGGTCATTTTTGAATGAAATATGGCATAATTTGGTCATTTTTAAACAATATATGGCATAATTTGGTCATTTTTAGACAATATATGGCATAATTTGGTCATTTTTAGACAATATATGGCATAATTTGGTCATTTTTAAACAATATATGGTATAATTTGGTCATTTTTAGACAATATATGGCATAATTTGGTCATTTTTGAGGGAAATATGGCATAATTTGGTCATTTTGTAAAGAAATATGGCATAATTTGGTCATTTTTTATAGAAATATGGCATAATTTGGTCGTTTTGTAAAGAAATATGGCATAATTTGGTCATTTTTAAACAATATATGGCATAATTTGGTCATTTTTGAATGAAATATGGCATAATTTGGTCATTTTGTAAAGAAATATGGCATAATTTGGTCATTTTTGAAGAAAATATGGCATAATTTGGTCATTTTTAAACAATGTATGGCATAATTTGGTCATTTTTAAACAATATATGGCATAATTTGGTCATTTTTGAATGAAATATGGCATAATTTGGTCATTTTGTAAAGAAATATGGCATAATTTGGTCATTTTTAGACAATATATGGCATAATTTGGTCATTTTGTAAAGAAATATGGCATAATTTGGTCATTTTTAAACAATATATGGCATACTTTGGTCATTTTTAAACAATATATGGCATAATTTGGTCATTTTTGAAAGAAATATGGCATAATTTGGTCATTTTTTAAAGAAATAGGGCATAATTTGTTCATTTTTGAAAAAAAATATGGCATAATTTGGTCATTTTTGAACAAAATATGGCATAATTTGGTCATTTTTAAACAATATATGGCATAATTTGGTCATTTTTAGACAATATATGGCATAATTTGGTCATTTTTGAATGAAATATGGCATAATTTGGTCATTTTGTAAAGAAATATGGCATAATTTGGTCATTTTTAAACAATATATGGCATAATTTTGTCATATTTAAACAAAATATGACAAAATTTTGTCATTTTTTAAAGAAATATGGCATAAATTGGTCAATTTTCAACAAAATATGGCATAATTTTGTCATTTTTTCAGGAAATATGGCATAATTTGCTCATTTTTTTAAAGAAATATGGCACAATTTGGTCATTTTTGAAGAAAATATGGCATAATTTGGTCATTTTTTTAAGGAAATATGGCATAATTTGGTCATTTTGAAAAAAAATTATAGCATAATTTGGTCATTTTTTAAGGAAATATGGCATAATTTGGTCATTTTTAGACAATATATGGCATAATTTGGTCATTTTTAGACAATATATGGCATAATTTGGTCATTTTTGAATGAAATATGGCATAATTTGGTCATTTTGTAAAGAAATATGGCATAATTTGGTCATTTTTGAAGAAAATATGGCATAATTTGGTCATTTTTAAACAATATATGGCATAATTTGGTCATTTTTAGACAATATATGGCATAATTTGGTCATTTTTGAATGAAATATGGCATAATTTGGTCATTTTGTAAAGAAATATGGCATAATTTGGTCATTTTTTAAAGAAATATGGCATAATTTGGTCATTTTGTAAAGAAATATGGCATAATTTGGTCATTTTTGAAGAAAATATGGCATAATTTGGTCATTTTTAAACAATATATGGCATAATTTGGTCATTTTTAGACAATATATGGCATAATTTGGTCATTTTTGAATGAAATATGGCATAATTTGGTCATTTTGTAAAGAAATATGGCATAATTTGGTCATTTTTTAAGGAAATATGGCATAATTTGGTCATTTTTGAACAAAATATGGCATAATTTGGTGATTTCTTAAGGAAATATGGCATAATTTTGTCATTTTTTAAAGAAATATGGCATAATTTGGTCATTTTGTACGGAAATATGGCATAACTTGCTCATTTTTTAAAGAAATATGGCATAATTTGGTCATTTTTGAACAAAATATGGCATAATTTGGTCATTTTTTAAGGAAATATGGCATAATTTGGTCATTTTTTAAAGAAATATGGCATAATTTGGTCATTTTTAAACAAAATATGGCATAATTTGGTCATTTTTAAACAAAATATTGCATAATTTGGTCATTTTTAAACAATATATGGCATAATTTTGTCATTTTTTAAAGAAATATGGCATGATTTGGTCATTTTGTAAAGAAATATGGCATAATTTGGTCATTTTTGAAGAAAATATGGCATAATTTGGTCATTTTTAAACAATATATGGCATAATTTGGTCATTTTTAGACAATGTATGGCATAATTTGGTCATTTTTGAATGAAATATGGCATAATTTGGTCATTTTGTAAAGAAATATGGCATAATTTGGTCATTTTTAAACAATATATGGCATAATTTGGTCATTTTTAGACAATATATGGCATAATTTGGTCATTTTTAGACAATATATGGCATAATTTGGTCATTTTTAGACAATATATGGCATAATTTGGTCATTTTTGAAGGAAATATGGCATAATTTGGTCATTTTTTAAAGAAATATGGCATAATTTGGTCATTTTTGAACAAAATATGGCATAATTTGGTCATTTTTTAAGGAAATATGGCATAATTTGGTCATTTTTTAAAGAAATATGGCATAATTTGGTCATTTTTAAACAATATATGGCATAATTTGGTCATTTTTAGACAATATATGGCATAATTTGGTCATTTTTAGACAATATATGGCATAATTTGGTCATTTTTGAATGAAATATGGCATAATTTGGTCATTTTGTAAAGAAATATGGCATAATTTGGTCATTTTTGAAGAAAATATGGCATAATTTGGTCATTTTTAAACAATATATGGCATAATTTGGTCATTTTTAGACAATATATGGCATAATTTGGTCATTTTTGAATGAAATATGGCATAATTTGGTCATTTTGTAAAGAAATATGGCATAATTTGGTCATTTTTTAAAGAAATATGGCATAATTTGGTCATTTTGTAAAGAAATATGGCATAATTTGGTCATTTTTGAAGAAAATATGGCATAATTTGGTCATTTTTAAACAATATATGGCATAATTTGGTCATTTTTAGACAATATATGGCATAATTTGGTCATTTTTGAATGAAATATGGCATAATTTGGTCATTTTTTAAAGAAATATGGCATAATTTGGTCATTTTTGAACAAAATATGGCATAATTTGGTCATTTTTAAACAAAATATGGCATAATTTTGTCATTTTTTAAAGAAATATGGCATAATTTTGTCATTTTTTAAAGAAATATGGCATAATTTGGTCATTTTGTACGGAAATATGGCATAACTTGCTCATTTTTTAAAGAAATATGGCATAATTTGGTCATTTTTGAACAAAATATGGCATAATTTGGTCATTTTTTAAGGAAATATGGCATAATTTGGTCATTTTTTAAAGAAATATGGCATAATTTGGTCATTTTTAAACAAAATATGGCATAATTTGGTCATTTTTAAACAAAATATGGCATAATTTGGTCATTTTTAGACAATATATGGCATAATTTGGTCATTTTTGAATGAAATATGGCATAATTTGGTCATTTTGTAAAGAAATATGGCATAATTTGGTCATTTTTGAAGAAAATATGGCATAATTTGGTCATTTTTAAACAATATATGGCATAATTTGGTCATTTTTAGACAATATATGGCATAATTTGGTCATTTTTGAATGAAATATGGCATAATTTGGTCATTTTGTAAAGAAATATGGCATAATTTGGTCATTTTTAAACAATATATGGCATAATTTGGTCATTTTTAGACAATATATGGCATAATTTGGTCATTTTTAGACAATATATGGCATAATTTGGTCATTTTTGAATGAAATATGGCATAATTTGGTCATTTTTAAACAATATATGGCATAATTTGGTCATTTTTAGACAATATATGGCATAATTTGGTCATTTTTGAATGAAATATGGCATTATTTGGTCATTTTGTAAAGAAATATGGCATAATTTGGTTATTTTCAAACAATATATGGCATAATTTGGTCATTTTTAGACAATATATGGCATAATTTGGTCATTTTTGAATGAAATATGGCATAATTTGGTCATTTTGTAAAGAAATATGGCATAATTTGGTCATTTTTAGACAATATATGGCATAATTTGGTCATTTTGTAAAGAAATATGGCATAATTTGGTCATTTTTGAATAAAATATGGCATAATTTGGTCATTTTTAAACAATATATGGCATAATTTGGTCATTTTTGAATGAAATATGGCATAATTTGGTCATTTTGTAAAGAAATATGGCATAATTTGGTCATTTTTAAACAATATATGGCATAATTTGGTCATTTTTAGACAATATATGGCAGAATTTGGTCATTTTGTACAGAAATATGGCATAATTTGGTCATTTTTTATAGAAATATGGCATAATTTGGTTGTTTTGTAAAGAAATATGGCATAATTTGGTCATTTTTTAAAGAAATATGGCATAATTTGGTCATTTTTTATAGAAATATGGCATAATTTGGTCGTTTTGTAAAGAAATATGGCATAATTTGGTCATTTTTGAATGAAATATGGCATAATTTGGTCATTTTGTAAAGAAATATGGCATAATTTGGTCATTTTGTAAAGAAATATGGCATAATTTGGTCATTTTTTAAAGAAATATGGCATAATTTGGTCATTTTTGAACAAAATATGGCATAATTTGGTCATTTTTAAACAATATATGGCATAATTTGGTCATTTTTGAATGAAATATGGCATAATTTGGTCATTTTGTAAAGAAATATGGCATAATTTGGTCATTTTTGAAGAAAATATGGCATAATTTGGTCATTTTTAAACAATATATGGCATAATTTGGTCATTTTTAGACAATATATGGCATAATTTGGTCATTTTTGAATGAAATATGGCATAATTTGGTCATTTTTAAACAATATATGGCATAATTTGGTCATTTTTAGACAATATATGGCATAATTTGGTCATTTTTAGACAATATATGGCATAATTTGGTCATTTTTAAACAATATATGGTATAATTTGGTCATTTTTAGACAATATATGGCATAATTTGGTCATTTTTGAGGGAAATATGGCATAATTTGGTCATTTTGTAAAG
This sequence comes from Perna viridis, assembly GCA_037379345.1. NCBI lineage: Eukaryota > Metazoa > Mollusca > Bivalvia > Mytilida > Mytilidae > Perna > Perna viridis. Next base: position 117,122 of record CM074524.1, on the reverse strand, counting down.
AAATATGGCATAATTTGGTCATTTTTTATAGAAATATGGCATAATTTGGTCGTTTTGTAAAGAAATATGGCATAATTTGGTCATTTTTAAACAATATATGGCATAATTTGGTCATTTTTGAATGAAATATGGCATAATTTGGTCATTTTGTAAAGAAATATGGCATAATTTGGTCATTTTTGAAGAAAATATGGCATAATTTGGTCATTTTTAAACAATGTATGGCATAATTTGGTCATTTTTAAACAATATATGGCATAATTTGGTCATTTTTGAATGAAATATGGCATAATTTGGTCATTTTGTAAAGAAATATGGCATAATTTGGTCATTTTTAGACAATATATGGCATAATTTGGTCATTTTGTAAAGAAATATGGCATAATTTGGTCATTTTTAAACAATATATGGCATAATTTGGTCATTTTTAAACAATATATGGCATAATTTGGTCATTTTTTAAAGAAATATGGCATAATTTGGTCATTTTTTAAAGAAATATGGCATAATTTGGTCATTTTGTAAAGAAATATGGCATAATTTGGTCATTTTTGAAGAAAATATGGCATAATTTGGTCATTTTTAAACAATATATGGCATAATTTGGTCATTTTTAGACAATATATGGCATAATTTGGTCATTTTTGAATGAAATATGGCATAATTTGGTCATTTTGTAAAGAAATATGGCATAATTTGGTCATTTTTAAACAATATATGGCATAATTTGGTCATTTTTAGACAATATATGGCATAATTTGGTCATTTTTAGACAATATATGGCACAATTTGGTCATTTTTAAACAATATATGGCATAATTTGGTCATTTTTAGACAATATATGGCATAATTTGGTCATTTTTGAGGGAAATATGGCATAATTTGGTCATTTTGTAAAGAAATATGGCATAATTTGGTCATTTTTTATAGAAATATGGCATAATTTGGTCGTTTTGTAAAGAAATATGGCATAATTTGGTCATTTTTTAAAGAAATATGGCATAATTTGGTCATTTTGTAAAGAAATATGGCATAATTTGGTCATTTTGTAAAGAAATATGGCATAATTTGGTCATTTTGTAAAGAAATATGGCATAATTTGGTCATTTTTGAACAAAATATGGCATAATTTGGTCATTTTTAAACAATATATGGCATAATTTGGTCATTTTTGAATGAAATATGGCATAATTTGGTCATTTTGTAAAGAAATATGGCATAATTTGGTCATTTTTAAACAATATATGGCATAATTTGGTCATTTTTGTATGAAATATGGCATAATTTGGTCATTTTTAGACAATATATGGCATAATTTGGTCATTTTTTAAAGAAATATGGCATAATTTGGTCATTTTGTCAAGAAATATGGCATAATTTGGTCATTTTGTAAAGAAATATGGCATAATTTGGTCATTTTTTAAAGAAATATGGCATAATTTGGTCATTTTGTAAAGAAATATGGCATAATTTGGTCATATTTAAACAATATATGGCATAATTTGGTCATTTTCAGACAATATATGGCATAATTTGGTCATTTTTATACAATATATGGCATAATTTGCTCATTTTGGAAGGAAATATGGCATAATTTGGTCATATTGTCAGGAAATATGGCATAATTTGGTCATTTTGTAAAGAAATATGGCATAATTTGGTCATTTTGTCAAGAAATATGGCATAATTTGGTCATTTTGTAAAGAAATATGGCATAATTTGGTCATTTTTGAACAAAATATGGCATAATTTGGTCATTTTTAAACAATATATGGCATAATTTGGTCATTTTTGTATGAAATATGGCATAATTTGGTCATTTTTAGACAATATATGGCATAATGTGGTCATTTTTTAAAGAAATATGGCATAATTTGGTCAGTTTGTCAAGAAATATGGCATAATTTGGTCATTTTGTAAAGAAATATGGCATAATTTGGTCATTTTTTAAAGAAATATGGCATAATTTGGTCATTTTGTAAAGAAATATGGCATAATTTGGTCATTTTTAAACAATATATGGCATAATTTGGTCATTTTTAAACAATATATGGCATAATTTGGTCATTTTTGAATGAAATATGGCATAATTTGGTCATTTTGTAAAGAAATATGGCATAATTTGGTCATTTTGTAAAGAAATATGGCATAATTTGGTCATTTTTAAACAATATATGGCATAATTTGGTCATTTTTAGACAATATATGGCATAATTTGGTCATTTTTGAATGAAATATGGCATAATTTGGTCATTTTGTAAAGAAATATGGCATAATTTGGTCATTTTGTCAAGAAATATGGCATAATTTGGTCATTTTGTAAAGAAATATGGCATAATTTGGTCATTTTTGAACAAAATATGGCATAATTTGGTCATTTTTTAACAAAATATGGAATAATTTGGTCATTTTTTAAGGAAATATGGCATAATTTGGTCATTTTTAAACAAAATATGGCATAATTTGGTCATTTTTAAACAAAATATGGCATAATTTTGTCATTTTTAAACAAAATATGGCATAATTTTGTCATTTTTAGACAATATATGGCATAATTTGGTCATTTTTGAATGAAATATGGCATAATTTGGTCATTTCTTAAGGAAATATGGCATAATTTTGTCATTTTTTCAAGAAATATGGCATAATTTGGTCATTTTTAAACAAAATATGGAATAATTTTGAAATTTTTAAACAAAATATGGCATAATTTTGTCATTTTTAAACAAAATATGGCATAATTTGGTCATTTTTGAACAAAATATGGCATAACTTGGTCATTTTTTGAAGAAATATGGAATAATTTGGTCATTTCTAAACAATATATGGCATAATTTGGTCATTTTTAAACAAAATATGGCATAATTTTGTCATTTTTTCAAGAAATAGGGCATAATTTGGTCATTTTTAAACAAAATATGGCATAATTTGGTCATTTTTAGACAATGTATGGCATAATTTGGTCATTTTTGAGGGAAATATGGCATAATTTGGTCATTTTTTAAAGAAATATGGCATAATTTGGTCATTTTGTAAAGAAATATGGCATAATTTGGTCATTTTTTAAAGAAATATGGCATAATTTGGTCATTTTGTAAAGAAATATGGCATAATTTGGTCATTTTTGAAGAAAATATGGCATAATTTGGTCATTTTGTAAAGAAATATGGCATAATTTGGTCATTTTTGAAGAAAATATGGCATAATTTGGTCATTTTTAAACAATATATGGCATAATTTGGTCATTTTTGAATGAAATATGGCATAATTTGGTCATTTTGTAAAGAAATATGGCATAATTTGGTCATTTTGTCAAGAAATATGGCATAATTTGGTCATTTTGTAAAGAAATATGGCATAATTTGGTCATTTTTGAACAAAATATGGCATAATTTGGTCATTTTTAAACAATATATGGCATAATTTGGTCATTTTTAGACAATATATGGCATAATTTGGTCATTTTTAGACAATATATGGCATAATTTGGTCATTTTTGAATGAAATATGGCATAATTTGGTCATTTTGTAAAGAAATATGGCATAATTTGGTCATTTTTGAAGAAAATATGGCATAATTTGGTCATTTTTAAACAATATATGGCATAATTTGGTCATTTTTAGACAATATATGGCATAATTTGGTCATTTTTGAATGAAATATGGCATAATTTGGTCATTTTGTAAAGAAATATGGCATAATTTGGTCATTTTTAAACAATATATGGCATAATTTGGTCATTTTTAGACAATATATGGCATAATTTGGTCATTTTTAGACAATATATGGCATAATTTGGTCATTTTTAAACAATATATGGTATAATTTGGTCATTTTTAGACAATATATGGCATAATTTGGTCATTTTTGAGGGAAATATGGCATAATTTGGTCATTTTGTAAAGAAATATGGCATAATTTGGTCATTTTTTATAGAAATATGGCATAATTTGGTCGTTTTGTAAAGAAATCTGGCATAATTTGGTCATTTTTAAACAATATATGGCATAATTTGGTCATTTTTGAATGAAATATGGCATAATTTGGTCATTTTGTAAAGAAATATGGCATAATTTGGTCATTTTTGAAGAAAATATGGCATAATTTGGTCATTTTTAAACAATATATGGCATAATTTGGTCATTTTTAAACAATATATGGCATAATTTGGTCATTTTTGAATGAAATATGGCATAATTTGGTCATTTTGTAAAGAAATATGGCATAATTTGGTCATTTTTAGACAATATATGGCATAATTTGGTCATTTTTTAAAGAAATATGGCATAATTTGGTCATTTTTAAACAATATATGGCATAATTTGGTCATTTTTAAACAAAATATGGCATAATTTTGTCATTTTTTAAAGAAATATGGCATAATTTGGTCATTTTTTAAAGAAATATGGCATAATTTGGTCATTTTGTAAAGAAATATGGCATAATTTGGTCATTTTTGAACAAAATATGGCATAATTTGGTCATTTTTAAACAATATATGGCATAATTTGGTCATTTTTAGACAATATATGGCATAATTTGGTCATTTTTGAATGAAATATGGCATAATTTGGTCATTTTGTAAAGAAATATGGCATAATTTGGTCATTTTTAAACAATATATGGCATAATTTGGTCATTTTTAGACAATATATGGCATAATTTGGTCATTTTTAGACAATATATGGCACAATTTGGTCATTTTTAAACAATATATGGCATAATTTGGTCATTTTTAGACAATATATGGCATAATTTGGTCATTTTTGAGGGAAATATGGCATAATTTGGTCATTTTGTAAAGAAATATGGCATAATTTGGTCATTTTTGAAGAAAATATGGCATAATTTGGTCATTTTTAAACAATATATGGCATAATTTGGTCATTTTTAGACAATATATGGCATAATTTGGTCATTTTTGAATGAAATATGGCATAATTTGGTCATTTTTAAACAATATATGGCATAATTTGGTCATTTTTAGACAATATATGGCATAATTTGGTCATTTTTAGACAATATATGGCATAATTTGGTCATTTTTAAACAATATATGGTATAATTTGGTCATTTTTAGACAATATATGGCATAATTTGGTCATTTTTGAGGGAAATATGGCATAATTTGGTCATTTTGTAAAGAAATATGGCATAATTTGGTCATTTTGTAAAGAAATATGGCATAATTTGGTCGTTTTGTAAAGAAATATGGCATAATTTGGTCATTTTTAAACAATATATGGCATAATTTGGTCATTTTTGAATGAAATATGGCATAATTTGGTCATTTTGTAAAGAAATATGGCATAATTTGGTCATTTTTGAAGAAAATATGGCATAATTTGGTCATTTTTAAACAAAATATGGCATAATTTGGTCATTTTTAAACAATATATGGCATAATTTGGTCATTTTTGAAAGAAATATGGCATAATTTGGTCATTTTTTAAAGAAATATGGCATAATTTGGTCATTTTTAAACAAAATATGGCATAATTTGGTCATTTTTTAAAGAAATATGGCATAATTTGGTCATTTTTAAACAAAATATGGCATAATTTGGTCATTTTTAAACAAAATATGGCATAATTTGGTCATTTTTTAAAGAAATATGGCATAATTTGGTCATTTTTTAAAGAAATATGGCATAATTTGGTCATTTTGTAAAGAAATATGGCATAATTTGGTCATTTTTGAAGAAAATATGGCATAATTTGGTCATTTTTAAACAATATATGGCATAATTTGGTCATTTTTAGACAATATATGGCATAATTTGGTCATTTTTGAATGAAATATGGCATAATTTGGTCATTTTGTAAAGAAATATGGCATAATTTGGTCATTTTTAAACAATATATGGCATAATTTGGTCATTTTTAGACAATATATGGCATAATTTGGTCATTTTTAGACAATATATGGCACAATTTGGTCATTTTTAAATAATATATGGCATAATTTGGTCATTTTTAGACAATATATGGCATAATTTGGTCATTTTGTAAAGAAATATGGCATAATTTGGTCATTTTGTAAAGAAATATGGCATAATTTGGTCATTTTTTAAAGAAATATGGCATAATTTGGTCATTTTGTAAAGAAATATGGCATAATTTGGTCATTTTTTAAAGAAATATGGCATAATTTGGTCATTTTGTAAAGAAATATGGCATAATTTGGTCATTTTGTAAAGAAATATGGCATAATTTGGTCATTTTGTAAAGAAATATGGCATAATTTGGTCATTTTTGAACAAAATATGGCATAATTTGGTCATTTTTAAACAATATATGGCATAATTTGGTCATTTTTGAATGAAATATGGCATAATTTGGTCATTTTGTAAAGAAATATGGCATAATTTGGTCATTTTTAAACAATATATGGCATAATTTGGTCATTTTTGTATGAAATATGGCATAATTTGGTCATTTTTAGACAATATATGGCATAATTTGGTCATTTTTTAAAGAAATATGGCATAATTTGGTCATTTTGTCAAGAAATATGGCATAATTTGGTCATTTTGTAAAGAAATATGGCATAATTTGGTCATTTTTTAAAGAAATATGGCATAATTTGGTCATTTTGTAAAGAAATATGGCATAATTTGGTCATATTTAAACAATATATGGCATAATTTGGTCATTTTCAGACAATATATGGCATAATTTGGTCATTTTTGAATGAAATATGGCATAATTTGGTCATTTTGTAAAGAAATATGGCATAATTTGGTCAATTTGTCAAGAAATATGGCATAATTTGGTCATTTTGTAAGGAAATATGGCATAACTTGCTCATTTTTTAAAGAAATATGGCATAATTTGGTCATTTTTTAAGGAAATATGGCATAATTTGGTCATTTTTAAACAAAATATGGCATAATTTGGTCATTTTTAAACAATATATGGCATAATTTGGTCATTTTTGAATGAAATATGGCATAATTTGGTCATTTTGTAAAGAAATATGGCATAATTTGGTCATTTTGTCAAGAAATATGGCATAATTTGGTCATTTTGTAAAGAAATATGGCATAATTTGGTCATTTTTGAACAAAATATGGCATAATTTGGTCATTTTTAAACAATATATGGCATAATTTGGTCATTTTTGTATGAAATATGGCATAATTTGGTCATTTTTAGACAATATATGGCATAATGTGGTCATTTTTTAAAGAAATATGGCATAATTTGGTCAGTTTGTCAAGAAATATGGCATAATTTGGTCATTTTGTAAAGAAATATGGCATAATTTGGTCATTTTTTAAAGAAATATGGCATAATTTGGTCATTTTGTAAAGAAATATGGCATAATTTGGTCATTTTTAAACAATATATGGCATAATTTGGTCATTTTTAAACAATATTTGGCATAATTTGGTCATTTTTGAATGAAATATGGCATAATTTGGTCATTTTGTAAAGAAATATGGCATAATTTGGTCATTTTGTAAAGAAATATGGCATAATTTGGTCATTTTTAAACAATATATGGCATAATTTGGTCATTTTTAGACAATATATGGCATAATTTGGTCATTTTTGAATGAAATATGGCATAATTTGGTCATTTTGTAAAGAAATATGGCATAATTTGGTCATTTTGTCAAGAAATATGGCATAATTTGGTCATTTTGTAAAGAAATATGGCATAATTTGGTCATTTTTGAACAAAATATGGCATAATTTGGTCATTTTTAAACAATATATGGAATAATTTGGTCATTTTTGAATGAAATATGGCATAATTTGGTCATTTTGTAAAGAAATATGGCATAATTTGGTCATTTTTGAAGAAAATATGGCATAATTTGGTCATTTTTAGACAATATATGGCATAATTTGGTCATTTTGTAAAGAAATATGGCATAATTTGGTCATTTTTAAACAATATATGGCATAATTTGGTCATTTTTAGACAATGTATGGCATAATTTGGTCATTTTTGAGGGAAATATGGCATAATTTGGTCATTTTTTAAAGAAATATGGCATAATTTGGTCATTTTGTAAAGAAATATGGCATAATTTGGTCATTTTTTAAAGAAATATGGCATAATTTGGTCATTTTGTAAAGAAATATGGCATAATTTGGTCATTTTTGAAGAAAATATGGCATAATTTGGTCATTTTGTAAAGAAATATGGCATAATTTGGTCATTTTTGAAGAAAATATGGCATAATTTGGTCATTTTTAAACAATATATGGCATAATTTGGTCATTTTTGAATGAAATATGGCATAATTTGGTCATTTTGTAAAGAAATATGGCATAATTTGGTCATTTTGTCAAGAAATATGGCATAATTTGGTCATTTTGTAAAGAAATATGGCATAATTTGGTCATTTTTGAACAAAATATGGCATAATTTGGTCATTTTTAAACAATATATGGCATAATTTGGTCATTTTTAGACAATATATGGCATAATTTGGTCATTTTTAGACAATATATGGCATAATTTGGTCATTTTTGAATGAAATATGGCATAATTTGGTCATTTTGTAAAGAAATATGGCATAATTTGGTCATTTTTGAAGAAAATATGGCATAATTTGGTCATTTTTAAACAATATATGGCATAATTTGGTCATTTTTAGACAATATATGGCATAATTTGGTCATTTTTGAATGAAATATGGCATAATTTGGTCATTTTGTAAAGAAATATGGCATAATTTGGTCATTTTTAAACAATATATGGCATAATTTGGTCATTTTTAGACAATATATGGCATAATTTGGTCATTTTTAGACAATATATGGCATAATTTGGTCATTTTTGAATGAAATATGGCATAATTTGGTCATTTTTAAACAATATATGGCATAATTTGGTCATTTTTAGACAATATATGGCATAATTTGGTCATTTTTGAATGAAATATGGCATTATTTGGTCATTTTGTAAAGAAATATGGCATAATTTGGTCATTTTCAAACAATATATGGCATAATTTGGTCATTTTTAGACAATATATGGCATAATTTGGTCATTTTTGAATGAAATATGGCATAATTTGGTCATTTTGTAAAGAAATATGGCATAATTTGGTCATTTTTAGACAATATATGGCATAATTTGGTCATTTTGTAAAGAAATATGGCATAATTTGGTCATTTTTGAATAAAATATGGCATAATTTGGTCATTTTTAAACAATATATGGCATAATTTGGTCATTTTTGAATGAAATATGGCATAATTTGGTCATTTTGTAAAGAAATATGGCATAATTTGGTCATTTTTAAACAATATATGGCATAATTTGGTCATTTTTAGACAATATATGGCAGAATTTGGTCATTTTGTACAGAAATATGGCATAATTTGGTCATTTTTTATAGAAATATGGCATAATTTGGTTGTTTTGTAAAGAAATATGGCATAATTTGGTCATTTTTTAAAGAAATATGGCATAATTTGGTCATTTTTTATAGAAATATGGCATAATTTGGTCGTTTTGTAAAGAAATATGGCATAATTTGGTCATTTTTGAATGAAATATGGCATAATTTGGTCATTTTGTAAAGAAATATGGCATAATTTGGTCATTTTTGAATGAAATATGGCATAATTTGGTCATTTTGTAAAGAAATATGGCATAATTTGGTCATTTTTGAACAAAATATGGCATAATTTGGTCATTTTTAAACAATATATGGCATAATTTGGTCATTTTTGAATGAAATATGGCATAATTTGGTCATTTTGTAAAGAAATATGGCATAATTTGGTCATTTTTGAAGAAAATATGGCATAATTTGGTCATTTTTAAACAATATATGGCGTAATTTGGTCATTTTTAGACAATATATGGCATAATTTGGTCATTTTTGAATGAAATATGGCATAATTTGGTCATTTTTAAACAATATATGGCATAATTTGGTCATTTTTAGACAATATATGGCATAATTTGGTCATTTTTAGACAATATATGGCATAATTTGGTCATTTTTAAACAATATATGGTATAATTTGGTCATTTTTAGACAATATATGGCATAATTTGGTCATTTTTGAGGGAAATATGGCATAATTTGGTCATTTTGTAAAGAAATATGGCATAATTTGGTCATTTTTTATAGAAATATGGCATAATTTGGTCGTTTTGTAAAGAAATCTGGCATAATTTGGTCATTTTTAAACAATATATGGCATAATTTGGTCATTTTTGAATGAAATATGGCATAATTTGGTCATTTTGTAAAGAAATATGGCATAATTTGGTCATTTTTGAAGAAAATATGGCATAATTTGGTCATTTTTAAACAATATATGGCATAATTTGGTCATTTTTAAACAATATATGGCATAATTTGGTCATTTTTGAATGAAATATGGCATAATTTGGTCATTTTGTAAAGAAATATGGCATAATTTGGTCATTTTTAGACAATATATGGCATAATTTGGTCATTTTGTAAAGAAATATGGCATAATTTGGTCATTTTTAAACAATATATGGCATAATTTGGTCATTTTTAAACAATATATGGCATAATTTGGTCATTTTTTAAAGAAATATGGCATAATTTGGTCATTTTTTAAAGAAATATGGCATAATTTGGTCATTTTGTAAAGAAATATGGCATAATTTGGTCATTTTTGAAGAAAATATGGCATAATTTGGTCATTTTTAAACAATATATGGCATAATTTGGTCATTTTTAGACAATATATGGCATAATTTGGTCATTTTTGAATGAAATATGGCATAATTTGGTCATTTTGTAAAGAAATATGGCATAATTTGGTCATTTTTAAACAATATATGGCATAATTTGGTCATTTTTAGACAATATATGGCATAATTTGGTCATTTTTAGACAATATATGGCACAATTTGGTCATTTTTAAACAATATATGGCATAATTTGGTCATTTTTAGACAATATATGGCATAATTTGGTCATTTTTTATAGAAATATGGCATAATTTGGTCCTTTTGTAAAGAAATATGGCATAATTTGGTCATTTTTTATAGAAATATGGCATAATTTGGTCCTTTTGTAAAGAAATATGGCATAATTTGGTCATTTTTTAAAGAAATATGGCATAATTTGGTCATTTTGTAAAGAAATATGGCATAATTTGGTCATTTTGTAAAGAAATATGGCATAATTTGGTCATTTTTTAAAGAAATATGGCATAATTTGGTCATTTTTGAACAAAATATGGCATAATTTGGTCATTTTTAAACAATATATGGCATAATTTGGTCATTTTTGAAAGAAATATGGCATAATTTGGTCATTTTTTAAAGAAATATGGCATAATTTGGTCATTTTTAAACAATATATGGCATAATTTGGTCATTTTTTAAAGAAATATGGCATAATTTGGTCATTTTTAGACAATATATGGCATAATTTGGTCATTTTTTAAAGAAATATGGCATAATTTGGTCATTTTTTAAAGAAATATGGCATAATTTGGTCATTTTGTAAAGAAATATGGCATAATTTGGTCATTTTTTAAAGAAATATGGCATAATTTGGTCATTTTGTAAAGAAATATGGCATAATTTGGTCATTTTTAAACAATATATGGCATAATTTGGTCATTTTCAGACAATATATGGCATAATTTGGTCATTTTTGAATGAAATATGGCATAATTTGGTCATTTTGTAAAGAAATATGGCATAATTTGGTCATTTTGTCAAGAAATATGGCATAATTTGGTCATTTTGTAAAGAAATATGGCATAATTTGGTCATTTTTTAAAGAAATATGGCATAATTTGGTCATTTTGTAAAGAAATATGGCATAATTTGGTCATTTTTAAACAATATATGGCATAATTTGGTCATTTTCAGACAATATATGGCATAATTTGGTCATTTTCAGACAATATATGGCATAATTTGGTCATTTTTGAATGAAATATGGCATAATTTGGTCATTTTGTAAAGAAATATGGCATAATTTGGTCATTTTGTCAAGAAATATGGCATAATTTGGTCATTTTGTAAAGAAATATGGCATAATTTGGTCATTTTTGAACAAAATATGGCATAATTTGGTCATTTTTAAACAATATATGGCATAATTTGGTCATTTTTGTATGAAATATGGCATAATTTGGTCATTTTTAGACAATATATGGCATAATTTGGTCATTTTTTAAAGAAATATGGCATAATTTGGTCATTTTGTCAAGAAATATGGCATAATTTGGTCATTTTGTAAAGAAATATGGCATAATTTGGTCATTTTTTAAAGAAATATGGCATAATTTGGTCATTTTGTAAAGAAATATGGCATAATTTGGTCATTTTTAAACAATATATGGCATAATTTGGTCATTTTCAGACAATATATGGCATAATTTGGTCATTTTTGAATGAAATATGGCATAATTTGGTCATTTTGTAAAGAAATATGGCATAATTTGGTCATTTTGTCAAGAAATATGGCATAATTTGGTCATTTTGTAAAGAAATATGGCATAATTTGGTCATTTTTAAACAATATATGGCATAATTTGGTCATTTTCAGACAATATATGGCATAATTTGGTCATTTTCAGACAATATATGGCATAATTTGATCATTTTTGAAAAGAAATATGGCATAATTTGCTCATTTTGTAAGGAAATATGGCATAATTTGGTCATTTTTTAAGGAAATATGGCATAACTTGCTCATTTTTTAAAGAAATATGGCATAATTTGGTCATTTTTGAACAAAATATGGCATAATTTGGTCATTTTTGAACAAAATATGGCATAATTTGGTCATTTTTGTATGAAATATGGCATAATTTGGTCATTTTTAGACAATATATGGCATAATTTGGTCATTTTTTAAAGAAATATGGCATAATTTGGTCATTTTGTAAAGAAATATGGCATAATTTGGTCATTTTTAAACAATATATGGCATAATTTGGTCATTTTTAGACAATATATGGCATAATTTGGTCATTTTTGAGGGAAATATGGCATAATTTGGTCATTTTTTAAAGAAATATGGCATAATTTGGTCATTTTTTAAAGAAATATGGCATAATTTGGTCATTTTGTAAAGAAATATGGCATAATTTGGTCATTTTTAAACCAATATATGGCATAATTTGGTCACTTTTGAAAGAAAAATGGCATAATTTTGTCATTTTTTAAAGAAATATGGCATAATTTGGTCATTTTTAAATAAAATATGGCATAATTTTTCATTTTTAAACAAAATATGGCATAATTTTTTTCATTTTTTAAGGAAATATGGCATAACTTGCTCATTTCTTCAAGAAATATGGCATAATTTGGTCATTTTTGAACAAATATGGCATAATTTGGTCATTTTTTAAAGAAATATGGCATAATTTGGTCATTTTTTAAAGAAATATGGCATAATTTGGTCATTTTTAAACAATATATGGCATAATTTGGTCATTTTTAGACAATATATGGCATAATTTGGTCATTTTTAGACAATATATGGCATAATTTGGTCATTTTTGAATGAAATATGGCATAATTTGGTCATTTTGTAAAGAAATATGGCATAATTTGGTCATTTTTGAAGAAAATATGGCATAATTTGGTCATTTTTAAACAATATATGGCATAATTTGGTCATTTTTAGACAATATATGGCATAATTTGGTCATTTTTGAATGAAATATGGCATAATTTGGTCATTTTGTAAAGAAATATGGCATAATTTGGTCATTTTTAAACAATATATGGCATAATTTGGTCATTTTTAGACAATATATGGCATAATTTGGTCATTTTTAGACAATATATGGCATAATTTGGTCATTTTTGAATGAAATATGGCATAATTTGGTCATTTTTAAACAATATATGGCATAATTTGGTCATTTTTAGACAATATATGGCATAATTTGGTCATTTTTGAATGAAATATGGCATTATTTGGTCATTTTGTAAAGAAATATGGCATAATTTGGTCATTTTCAAACAATATATGGCATAATTTGGTCATTTTTAGACAATATATGGCATAATTTGGTCATTTTTGAATGAAATATGGCATAATTTGGTCATTTTGTAAAGAAATATGGCATAATTTGGTCATTTTTAGACAATATATGGCATAATTTGGTCATTTTGTAAAGAAATATGGCATAATTTGGTCATTTTTGAATAAAATATGGCATAATTTGGTCATTTTTAAACAATATATGGCATAATTTGGTCATTTTTGAATGAAATATGGCATAATTTGGTCATTTTGTAAAGAAATATGGCATAATTTGGTCATTTTTAAACAATATATGGCATAATTTGGTCATTTTTAGACAATATATGGCAGAATTTGGTCATTTTGTACAGAAATATGGCATAATTTGGTCATTTTTTATAGAAATATGGCATAATTTGGTTGTTTTGTAAAGAAATATGGCATAATTTGGTCATTTTTTAAAGAAATATGGCATAATTTGGTCATTTTTTATAGAAATATGGCATAATTTGGTCGTTTTGTAAAGAAATATGGCATAATTTGGTCATTTTTGAATGAAATATGGCATAATTTGGTCATTTTGTAAAGAAATATGGCATAATTTGGTCATTTTTGAATGAAATATGGCATAATTTGGTCATTTTGTAAAGAAATATGGCATAATTTGGTCATTTTTGAACAAAATATGGCATAATTTGGTCATTTTTAAACAATATATGGCATAATTTGGTCATTTTTGAATGAAATATGGCATAATTTGGTCATTTTGTAAAGAAATATGGCATAATTTGGTCATTTTTGAAGAAAATATGGCATAATTTGGTCATTTTTAAACAATATATGGCATAATTTGGTCATTTTTAGACAATATATGGCATAATTTGGTCATTTTTGAATGAAATATGGCATAATTTGGTCATTTTTAAACAATATATGGCATAATTTGGTCATTTTTAGACAATATATGGCATAATTTGGTAATTTTTAGACAATATATGGCATAATTTGGTCATTTTTAAACAATATATGGTATAATTTGGTCATTTTTAGACAATATATGGCATAATTTGGTCATTTTTGAGGGAAATATGGCATAATTTGGTCATTTTGTCAAGAAATATGGCATAATTTGGTCATTTTTTATAGAAATATGGCATAATTTGGTCGTTTTGTAAAGAAATATGGCATAATTTGGTCATTTTTAAACAATATATGGCATAATTTGGTCATTTTTGAATGAAATATGGCATAATTTGGTCATTTTGTAAAGAAATATGGCATAATTTGGTCATTTTTGAAGAAAATATGGCATAATTTGGTCATTTTTAAACAATATATGGCATAATTTGGTCATTTTTAAACAATATATGGCATAATTTGGTCATTTTTGAATGAAATATGGCATAATTTGGTCATTTTGTAAAGAAATATGGCATAATTTGGTCATTTTTAGACAATATATGGCATAATTTGGTCATTTTGTAAAGAAATATGGCATAATTTGGTCATTTTTAAACAATATATGGCATAATTTGGTCATTTTTAAACAATATATGGCATAATTTGGTCATTTTTTAAAGAAATATGGCATAATTTGGTCATTTTTTAAAGAAATATGGCATAATTTGGTCATTTTGTAAAGAAATATGGCATAATTTGGTCATTTTTGACGAAAATATGGCATAATTTGGTCATTTTTAAACAATATATGGCATAATTTGGTCATTTTTAGACAATATATGGCATAATTTGGTCATTTTTGAATGAAATATGGCATAATTTGGTCATTTTGTAAAGAAATATGGCATAATTTGGTCATTTTTAAACAATATATGGCATAATTTGGTCATTTTTAGACAATATATGGCATAATTTGGTCATTTTTAGACAATATATGGCATAATTTGGTCATTTTTGAACAAAATATGGCATAATTTGGTCATTTTTAGACAATATATGGCATAATTTGGTCATTTTTGAGGGAAATATGGCATAATTTGGTCATTTTTACACAATATATGGCATAATTTGGTCATTTTTAGACAATATATGGCATAATTTGGTCATTTTTGAATGAAATATGGCATAATTTGGTCATTTTGTAAAGAAATATGGCATAATTTGGTCATTTTTAAACAATATATGGCATAATTTGGTCATTTTTGTATGAAATATGGCATAATTTGGTCATTTTTAGACAATATATGGCATAATTTGGTCATTTTTTAAAGAAATATGGCATAATTTGGTCATTTTGTCAAGAAATATGGCATAATTTGGTCATTTTGTAAAGTAATATGGCATAATTTGGTCATTTTTTAAAGAAATATGGCATAATTTGGTCATTTTGTAAAGAAATATGGCATAATTTGGTCATTTTTAAACAATATATGGCATAATTTGGTCATTTTCAGACAATATATGGCATAATTTGGTCATTTTTGAATGAAATATGGCATAATTTGGTCATTTTGTAAAGAAATATGGCATAATTTGGTCATTTTGTCAAGAAATATGGCATAATTTGGTCATTTTGTAAAGAAATATGGCATAATTTGGTCATTTTTTAAAGAAATATGGCATAATTTGGTCATTTTGTAAAGAAATATGGCATAATTTGGTCATTTTTAAACATTATATGGCATAATTTGGTCATTTTCAGACAATATATGGCATAATTTGGTCATTTTTGAATGAAATATGGCATAATTTGGTCATTTTGTAAAGAAATATGGCATAATTTGGTCATTTTGTCAAGAAATATGGCATAATTTGGTCATTTTGTAAAGAAATATGGCATAATTTGGTCATTTTTGAACAAAATATGGCATAATTTGGTCATTTTTAAACAATATATGGCATAATTTGGTCATTTTTGTATGAAATATGGCATAATTTGGTCATTTTTAGACAATATATGGCATAATGTGGTCATTTTTTAAAGAAATATGGCATAATTTGGTCAGTTTGTCAAGAAATATGGCATAATTTGGTCATTTTGTAAAGAAATATGGCATAATTTGGTCATTTTTTAAAGAAATATGGCATAATTTGGTCATTTTTTAAAGAAATATGGCATAATTTGGTCATTTTTAAACAATATATGGCATAATTTGGTCATTTTTAAACAATATATGGCATAATTTGGTCATTTTTGAATGAAATATGGCATAATTTGGTCATTTTGTAAAGAAATATGGCATAATTTGGTCATTTTGTCAAGAAATATGGCATAATTTGGTCATTTTTTAAAGAAATATGGCATAATTTGGTCATTTTTGAACAAAATATGGCATAATTTGGTCATTTTTAAACAAAATATGGCATAATTTTGTCATTTTTTAAAGAAATATGGCATAATTTGGTCATTTTTAAACAAAATATGGCATAATTTGGTCATTTTTAAACAAAATATGGCATAATTTTGTCATTTTTAAACAAAATATGGCATAATTTTGTCATTTTTAAACAAAATATGGCATAATTTGGTCATTTTTGAACAAAATATGGCATAATTTGGTCATTTTTAAACAATATATGGCATAATTTGGTCATTTTTGAATGAAAGATGGCATAATTTTGTCATTTTTAGACAATATATGGCATAATTTGGTCATTTTTGGATGAAATATGGCATAATTTGTCATTTTGTAAAGAAATATGGCATAATTTGGTCATTTTTGAAGAAAATATGGCATAATTTGGTCATTTTTAGACAATATATGGCATAATTTGGTCATTTTGTAAAGAAATATGGCATAATTTGGTCATTTTTAAACAATATATGGCATAATTTGGTCATTTTTAGACAATATATGGCATAATTTGGTCATTTTTGAGGGAAATATGGCATAATTTGGTCATTTTGTAAAGAAATATGGCATAATTTGGTCATTTTTTAAAGAAATATGGCATAATTTGGTCATTTTGTAAAGAAATATGGCATAATTTGGTCATTTTTTAAAGAAATATGGCATAATTTGGTCATTTTTTAAAGAAATATGGCATAATTTGGTCATTTTTGAACAAAATATGGCATAATTTGGTCATTTTTTAAAGAAATATGGCATAATTTGGTCATTTTTGAACAAAATATGGCATAATTTGGTCATTTTTAAACAAAATATGGCATAATTTGGTCATTTTTTAAGGAAATATGGCATAATTTGGTCATTTTTAAACAAAATATGGCATAATTTGGTCATTTTTAGACAATATATGGCATAATTTGGTCATTTTGTAAAGAAATATGGCATAATTTGGTCATTATTGAATGAAATATGGCATAATTTGGTCATTTTGTAAAGAAATATGGCATAATTTGGTCATTTTTGAAGAAAATATGGCATAATTTGGTCATTTTTAAACAATATATGGCATAATTTGGTCATTTTTGAATGAAATATGGCATAATTTGGTCATTTTGTAAAGAAATATGGCATAATTTGGTCATTTTGTCAAGAAATATGGCATAATTTGGTCATTTTTTAAAGAAATATGGCATAATTTGGTCATTTTTGAACAAAATATGGCATAATTTGGTCATTTTTTAAGGAAATATGGCATAACTTGCTCATTTTTTAAAGAAATATGGCATAATTTGGTCATTTTTAAACAATATATGGCATAATTTGGTCATTTTTAGACAATATATGGCATAATTTGGTCATTTTTAGACAATATATGGCATAATTTGGTCATTTTTGAATGAAATATGGCATAATTTGGTCATTTTGTAAAGAAATATGGCATAATTTGGTCATTTTTAAACAATATATGGCATAATTTGGTCATTTTTAGACAATATATGGCATAATTTGGTCATTTTTAGACAATATATGGCATAATTTGGTCATTTTTAGACAATATATGGCATAATTTGGTCATTTTTGAATGAAATATGGCATAATTTGGTCATTTTTTAAAGAAATATGGCATAATTTGGTCATTTTTGAACAAAATATGGCATAATTTGGTCATTTTTGAACAAAATATGGCATAATTTGGTCATTTTTAAACAAAATATGGCATAATTTTGTCATTTTTTAAAGAAATATGGCATAATTTGGTCATTTTTAAACAATATATGGCATAATTTGGTCATTTTTAAACAATATATGGCATAATTTGGTCATTTTTAGACAATATATGGCATAATTTGGTCATTTTTGAATGAAATATGGCATAATTTGGTCATTTTGTAAAGAAATATGGCATAATTTGGTCATTTTTGAAGAAAATATGGCATAATTTGGTCATTTTGCAAAGAAATATGGCATAATTTGGTCATTTTTGAACAAAATATGGCATAATTTGGTCATTTTTAAACAATATATGGCATAATTTGGTCATTTTTAGACAATATATGGCATAATTTGGTCATTTTTGAATGAAATATGGCATAATTTGGTCATTTTGTAAAGAAATATGGCATAATTTGGTCATTTTTGAACAATATATGGCATAATTTGGTCATTTTGTAAAGAAATATGGCATAATTTGGTCATTTTTGAACAAAATATGGCATAATTTGGTCATTTTTAAACAATATATGGCATAATTTGGTCATTTTTAGACAATATATGGCATAATTTGGTCATTTTTGAATGAAATATGGCATAATTTGGTCATTTTGTAAAGAAATATGGCATAATTTGGTCATTTTTGAACAATATATGGCATAATTTGGTCATTTTGTAAAGAAATATGGCATAATTTGGTCATTTTTTGAACAAAATATGGCATAATTTGGTCATTTTTAAACAATATATGGCATAATTTGGTCATTTTTGAATGAAATATGGCATAATTTTGTCATTTTTAGACAATATATGGCATAATTTGGTCATTTTTGAATGAAATATGGCATAATTTGGTCATTTTTAAACAATATATGGCATAATTTGGTCATTTTTGAATGAAATATGGCATAATTTGGTCATTTTGTAAAGAAATATGGCATAATTTGGTCATTTTTAAACAATATATGGCATAATTTGGTCATTTTTAGACAATATATGGCATAATTTGGTCATTTTTGAGGGAAATATGGCATAATTTGGTCATTTTGTAAAGAAATATGGCATAATTTGGTCATTTTTTAAAGAAATATGGCATAATTTGGTCATTTTGTAAAGAAATATGGCATAATTTGGTCATTTTTTAAAGAAATATGGCATAATTTGGTCATTTTGTAAAGAAATATGGCATAATTTGGTCATTTTTGAAGAAAATATGGCATAATTTGGTCATTTTGTAAAGAAATTTGGTCATTTTTGAACAAAATATGGCATAATTTGGTCATTTTTAAACAATATATGGCATAATTTGGTCATTTTTGAATGAAATATGGCATAATTTGGTCATTTTTAAACAATATATGGCATAATTTGGTCATTTTTAGACAATATATGGCATAATTTGGTCATTTTGTAAAGAAATATGGCATAATTTGGTCATTATTGAATGAAATATGGCATAATTTGGTCATTTTGTAAAGAAATATGGCATAATTTGGTCATTTTTGAAGAAAATATGGCATAATTTGGTCATTTTTAAACAATATATGGCATAATTTGGTCATTTTTGAATGAAATATGGCATAATTTGGTCATTTTGTAAAGAAATATGGCATAATTTGGTCATTTTGTCAAGAAATATGGCATAATTTGGTCATTTTGTAAAGAAATATGGCATAATTTGGTCATTTTTGAACAAAATATGGCATAATTTGGTCATTTTTGAATGAAATATGGCATAATTTGCTCATTTTGTAAAGAAATATGGCATAATTTGGTCATTTTTAAACAATATATGGCATAATTTGGTCATTTTTAGACAATATATGGCATAATTTGGTCATTTTTAGACAATATATGGCATAATTTGGTCATTTTTGAATGAAATATGGCATAATTTGGTCATTTTGTAAAGAAATATGGCATAATTTGGTCATTTTTAAACAATATATGGCATAATTTGGTCATTTTTAGACAATATATGGCATAATTTGGTCATTTTTAGACAATATATTGCATAATTTGGTCATTTTTAGACAATATATGGCATAATTTGGTCATTTCTGAATGAAATATGGCATAATTTGGTCATTTTGTAAAGAAATATGGCATAATTTGGTCATTTTTGAACAAAATATGGCATAATTTGGTCATTTTTGAACAAAATATGGCATAATTTGGTCATTTTTAAACAAAATATGGCATAATTTGGTCCTTTTTTAATGAAATATGGCATAATTTGGTCATTTTTAAACAATATATGGCATAATTTGGTCATTTTTAAACAATATATGGCATAATTTGGTCATTTTTAGACAATATATGGCATAATTTGGTCATTTTTGAATGAAATATGGCATAATTTGGTCATTTTGTAAAGAAATATGGCATAATTTGGTCATTTTTGAAGAAAATATGGCATAATTTGGTCATTTTGCAAAGAAATATGGCATAATTTGGTCATTTTTGAACAAAATATGGCATAATTTGGTCATTTTTAAACAATATATGGCATAATTTGGTCATTTTTAGACAATATATGGCATAATTTGGTCATTTTTGAATGAAATATGGCATAATTTGGTCATTTTGTAAAGAAATATGGCATAATTTGGTCATTTTTGAACAATATATGGCATAATTTGGTCATTTTTTAAAGAAATATGGCATAATTTGGTCATTTTTGAACAAAATATGGCATAATTTGGTCATTTTTAAACAATATATGGCATAATTTGGTCATTTTTAGACAATATATGGCATAATTTGGTCATTTTTGAATGAAATATGGCATAATTTGGTCATTTTGTAAAGAAATATGGCATAATTTGGTCATTTTTGAACAATATATGGCATAATTTGGTCATTTTGTAAAGAAATATGGCATAATTTGGTCATTTTTTGAACAAAATATGGCATAATTTGGTCATTTTTAAACAATATATGGCATAATTTGGTCATTTTTGAATGAAATATGGCATAATTTTGTCATTTTTAGACAATATATGGCATAATTTGGTCATTTTTGAATGAAATATGGCATAATTTGGTCATTTTTAAACAATATATGGCATAATTTGGTCATTTTTGAATGAAATATGGCATAATTTGGTCATTTTGTAAAGAAATATGGCATAATTTGGTCATTTTTAAACAATATATGGCATAATTTGGTCATTTTTAGACAATATATGGCATAATTTGGTCATTTTTAGACAATATATGGCATAATTTGGACATTTTTCAATGAAATATGGCATAATTTGGTCATTTTTAGACAATATATGGCATAATTTGGTCATTTTGTAAAGAAATATGGCATAATTTGGTCATTTTTAAACAATATATGGCATAATTTGGTCATTTTTAAACAATATATGGCATAATTTGGTCATTTTTAGACAATATATGGCATAATTTGGTCATTTTTGAGGGAAATATGGCATAATTTGGTCATTTTGTAAAGAAATATGGCATAATTTGGTCATTTTTTAAAGAAATATGGCATAATTTGGTCATTTTGTAAAGAAATATGGCATAATTTGGTCATTTTTGAATGAAATATGGCATAATTTGGTCATTTTGTAAAGAAATATGGCATAATTTGGTCATTTTTGAAGAAAATATGGCATAATTTGGTCATTTTTAAACAATATATGGCATAATTTGGTCATTTTTGAATGAAATATGGCATAATTTGGTCATTTTGTAAGGAAATATGGCATAATTTGGTCATTTTTGAATGAAATATGGCATAATTTGGTCATTTTTTAAAGAAATATGGCATAATTTGGTCATTTTGTAAAGAAATATGGCATAATTTGGCCATTTTTGAAGAAAATATGGCATAATTTGGTCATTTTTGAAGAAAATATGGCATAATTTGGTCATTTTTAAACAATATATGGCATAATTTGGTCATTTTTGAATGAAATATGGCATAATTTGGTCATTTTGTAAAGAAATATGGCATAATTTGGTCATTTTTAAACAATATATGGCATAATTTGGTCATTTTTAGACAATATATGGCATAATTTGGTCATTTTTAGACAATATATGGCATATTTTGGTCATTTTTGAATGAAATATGGCATAATTTGGTCATTTTGTAAAGAAATATGGCATAATTTGGTCATTTTGTAAAGAAATATGGCATAATTTGGTTATTTTTGAAGAAAATATGGCATAATTTGGTCATTTTGTAAAGAAATATGGCATAATTTGGTCATTTTTGAACAAAATATGGCATAATTTGGTCATTTTTAAACAATATATGGCATAATTTGGTCATTTTTGAATGAAATATGGCATAATTTGGTCATTTTTAAACAATATATGGCATAATTTGGTCATTTTTAGACAATATATGGCATAATTTGGTCATTTTGTAAAGAAATATGGCATAATTTGGTCATTATTGAATGAAATATGGCATAATTTGGTCATTTTGTAAAGAAATATGGCATAATTTGGTCATTTTTGAACAAAATATGGCATAATTTGGTCATTTTTAAACAATATATGGCATAATTTGGTCATTTTTGAATGAAATATGGCATAATTTGGTCATTTTGTAAAGAAATATGGCATAATTTGGTCATTTTGTCAAGAAATATGGCATAATTTGGTCATTTTTTAAAGAAATATGGCATAATTTGGTCATTTTTGAACAAAATATGGCATAATTTGGTCATTTTTTCAGGAAATATGGCATAATTTGGTCATTTTTTAAAGAAATATGGCATAATTTGGTCATTTTTAAACAATATATGGCATAATTTGGTCATTTTTAGACAATATATGGCATAATTTGGTCATTTTTAGACAATATATGGCATAATTTGGTCATTTTTGAATGAAATATGGCATAATTTGGTCATTTTGTAAAGAAATATGGCATAATTTGGTCATTTTTAAACAATATATGGCATAATTTGGTCATTTTTAGACAATATATGGCATAATTTGGTCATTTTTAGACAATATATGGCATAATTTGGTCATTTTTAAACAATATATGGCATAATTTGGTCATTTTTAGACAATATATGGCATAATTTGGTCATTTTTGAATGAAATATGGCATAATTTGGTCATTTTTTAAAGAAATATGGCATAATTTGGTCATTTTTGAACAAAATATGGCATAATTTGGTCATTTTTGAACAAAATATGGCATAATTTGGTCATTTTTAAACAAAATATGGCATAATTTTGTCATTTTTTAAAGAAATATGGCATAATTTGGTCATTTTTAAACAATATATGGCATAATTTGGTCATTTTTAAACAATATATGGCATAATTTGGTCATTTTTAGACAATATATGGCATAATTTGGTCATTTTTGAATGAAATATGGCATAATTTGGTCATTTTGTAAAGAAATATGGCATAATTTGGTCATTTTTGAAGAAAATATGGCATAATTTGGTCATTTTGCAAAGAAATATGGCATAATTTGGTCATTTTTAAACAATATATGGCATAATTTGGTCATTTTTAGACAATATATGGCATAATTTGGTCATTTTTAGACAATATATGGCATAATTTGGTCATTTTTGAATGAAATATGGCATAATTTGGTCATTTTTTAAAGAAATATGGCATAATTTGGTCATTTTGTAAAGAAATATGGCATAATTTGGTCATTTTTTAAAGAAATATGGCATAATTTGGTCATTTTGTAAAGAAATATGGCATAATTTGGTCATTTTTGAATGAAATATGGCATAATTTGGTCATTTTGTAAAGAAATATGGCATAATTTGGTCATTTTTGAACAATATATGGCATAATTTGGTCATTTTGTAAAGAAATATGGCATAATTTGGTCATTTTTTGAACAAAATATGGCATAATTTGGTCATTTTTAAACAATATATGGCATAATTTGGTCATTTTTGAATGAAATATGGCATAATTTTGTCATTTTTAGACAATATATGGCATAATTTGGTCATTTTTGAATGAAATATGGCATAATTTGGTCATTTTTAAACAATATATGGCATAATTTGGTCATTTTTGAATGAAATATGGCATAATTTGGTCATTTTGTAAAGAAATATG
Organism: Perna viridis; assembly: GCA_037379345.1. Lineage (NCBI taxonomy): Eukaryota > Metazoa > Mollusca > Bivalvia > Mytilida > Mytilidae > Perna > Perna viridis. The sequence goes on along the minus strand of CM074524.1, from coordinate 92,074 downwards.
GCATAATTTGGTCATTTTTAAACAATATATGGCATAATTTGGTCATTTTTAGACAATATATGGCATAATTTGGTCATTTTTAGACAATATATGGCATAATTTGGTCATTTTTAGACAATATATGGCATAATTTGGACATTTTTCAATGAAATATGGCATAATTTGGTCATTTTTAGACAATATATGGCATAATTTGGTCATTTTGTAAAGAAATATGGCATAATTTGGTCATTTTTAAACAATATATGGCATAATTTGGTCATTTTTAAACAATATATGGCATAATTTGGTCATTTTTAGACAATATATGGCATAATTTGGTCATTTTTGAACAAAATATGGCATAATTTGGTCATTTTGTAAAGAAATATGGCATAATTTGGTCATTTTTTAAAGAAATATGGCATAATTTGGTCATTTTGTAAAGAAATATGGCATAATTTGGTCATTTTTGAATGAAATATGGCATAATTTGGTCATTTTGTAAAGAAATATGGCATAATTTGGTCATTTTTGAAGAAAATATGGCATAATTTGGTCATTTTTAAACAATATATGGCATAATTTGGTCATTTTTGAATGAAATATGGCATAATTTGGTCATTTTGTAAAGAAATATGGCATAATTTGGTCATTTTTGAAGGAAATATGGCATAATTTGGTCATTTTTTAAAAAAATATGGCATAATTTGGTCATTTTGTAAAGAAATATGGCATAATTTGGTCATTTTTGAAGAAAATATGGCATAATTTGGTCATTTTTGAAGAAAATATGGCATAATTTGGTCATTTTTAAACAATATATGGCATAATTTGGTCATTTTTGAATGAAATATGGCATAATTTGGTCATTTTGTAAAGAAATATGGCATAATTTGGTCATTTTTAAACAATATATGGCATAATTTGGTCATTTTTAGACAATATATGGCATAATTTGGTCATTTTTAGACAATATATGGCATATTTTGGTCATTTTTGAGGGAAATATGGCATAATTTGGTCATTTTGTAAAGAAATATGGCATAATTTGGTCATTTTGTAAAGAAATATGGCATAATTTGGTTATTTTTGAACAAAATATGGCATAATTTGGTCATTTTTTAAAGAAATATGGCATAATTTGGTCATTTTTGAACAAAATATGGCATAATTTGGTCATTTTTAAACAATATATGGCATAATTTGGTCATTTTTGAATGAAATATGGCATAATTTGGTCATTTTTAAACAATATATGGCATAATTTGGTCATTTTTAGACAATATATGGCATAATTTGGTCATTTTGTAAAGAAATATGGCATAATTTGGTCATTATTGAATGAAATATGGCATAATTTGGTCATTTTGTAAAGAAATATGGCATAATTTGGTCATTTTTGAACAAAATATGGCATAATTTGGTCATTTTTAAACAATATATGGCATAATTTGGTCATTTTTGAATGAAATATGGCATAATTTGGTCATTTTGTAAAGAAATATGGCATAATTTGGTCATTTTGTCAAGAAATATGGCATAATTTGGTCATTTTTTAAAGAAATATGGCATAATTTGGTCATTTTTGAACAAAATATGGCATAATTTGGTCATTTTTTAAAGAAATATGGCATAATTTGCTCATTTTTTTAAAGAAATATGGCACAATTTGGTCATTTTTGAAGAAAATATGGCATAATTTGGTCATTTTTAGACAATATATGGCATAATTTGGTCATTTTTAGACAATATATGGCATAATTTGGTCATTTTTGAATGAAATATGGCATAATTTGGTCATTTTGTAAAGAAATATGGCATAATTTGGTCATTTTTAAACAATATATGGCATAATTTGGTCATTTTTAGACAATATATGGCATAATTTGGTCATTTTTAGACAATATATGGCATAATTTGGTCATTTTTAAACAATATATGGCATAATTTGGTCATTTTTAGACAATATATGGCATAATTTGGTCATTTTTGAATGAAATATGGCATAATTTGGTCATTTTGTAAAGAAATATGGCATAATTTGGTCATTTTTGAACAAAATATGGCATAATTTGGTCATTTTTGAACAAAATATGGCATAATTTGGTCATTTTTAAACAAAATATGGCATAATTTGGTCATTTTTTAAAGAAATATGGCATAATTTGGTCATTTTTAAACAATATATGGCATAATTTGGTCATTTTTAAACAATATATGGCATAATTTGGTCATTTTTAGACAATATATGGCATAATTTGGTCATTTTTGAATGAAATATGGCATAATTTGGTCATTTTGTAAAGAAATATGGCATAATTTGGTCATTTTTGAAGAAAATATGGCATAATTTGGTCATTTTGCAAAGAAATATGGCATAATTTGGTCATTTTTAAACAATATATGGCATAATTTGGTCATTTTTAGACAATATATGGCATAATTTGGTCATTTTTAGACAATATATGGCATAATTTGGTCATTTTTGAATGAAATATGGCATAATTTGGTCATTTTTTAAAGAAATATGGCATAATTTGGTCATTTTGTAAAGAAATATGGCATAATTTGGTCATTTTTTAAAGAAATATGGCATAATTTGGTCATTTTGTAAAGAAATATGGCATAATTTGGTCATTTTTGAATGAAATATGGCATAATTTGGTCATTTTGTAAAGAAATATGGCATAATTTGGTCATTTTTGAACAATATATGGCATAATTTGGTCATTTTGTAAAGAAATATGGCATAATTTGGTCATTTTTTGAACAAAATATGGCATAATTTGGTCATTTTTAAACAATATATGGCATAATTTGGTCATTTTTGAATGAAATATGGCATAATTTTGTCATTTTTAGACAATATATGGCATAATTTGGTCATTTTTGAATGAAATATGGCATAATTTGGTCATTTTTAAACAATATATGGCATAATTTGGTCATTTTTGAATGAAATATGGCATAATTTGGTCATTTTGTAAAGAAATATGGCATAATTTGGTCATTTTTAAACAATATATGGCATAATTTGGTCATTTTTAGACAATATATGGCATAATTTGGTCATTTTTAGACAATATATGGCATAATTTGGTCATTTTTAGACAATATATGGCATAATTTGGACATTTTTCAATGAAATATGGCATAATTTGGTCATTTTTAGACAATATATGGCATAATTTGGTCATTTTGTAAAGAAATATGGCATAATTTGGTCATTTTTAAACAATATATGGCATAATTTGGTCATTTTTAAACAATATGTGGCATAATTTGGTCATTTTTAGACAATATATGGCATAATTTGGTCATTTTTGAACAAAATATGGCATAATTTGGTCATTTTGTAAAGAAATATGGCATAATTTGGTCATTTTTTAAAGAAATATGGCATAATTTGGTCATTTTGTAAAGAAATATGGCATAATTTGGTCATTTTTGAATGAAATATGGCATAATTTGGTCATTTTGTAAAGAAATATGGCATAATTTGGTCATTTTTGAAGAAAATATGGCATAATTTGGTCATTTTTAAACAATATATGGCATAATTTGGTCATTTTTGAATGAAATATGGCATAATTTGGTCATTTTTATAGAAATATGGCATAATTTGGTCATTTTTGAAGGAAATATGGCATAATTTGGTCATTTTTTAAAGAAATATGGCATAATTTGGTCATTTTTTAAAGAAATATGGCATAATTTGGTCATTTTTGAACAAAATATGGCATAATTTGGTCATTTTTGAAGAAAATATGGCATAATTTGGTCATTTTTAAACAATATATGGCATAATTTGGTCATTTTTGAATGAAATATGGCATAATTTGGTCATTTTGTAAAGAAATATGGCATAATTTGGTCATTTTTAAACAATATATGGCATAATTTGGTCATTTTTAGACAATATATGGCATAATTTGGTCATTTTTAGACAATATATGGAATATTTTGGTCATTTTTGAGGGAAATATGGCATAATTTGGTCATTTTGTAAAGAAATATGGCATAATTTGGTCATTTTGTAAAGAAATATGGCATAATTTGGTCATTTTTGCATGAAATATGGCATAATTTGGTCATTTTTAAACAATATATGGCATAATTTGGCCATTTTTAGACAATATATGCCATAATTTGGTCATTTTTGAATGAAATATGGCATAATTTGGTCATTTTGTAAAGAAATATGGCATAATTTGGTCATTTTTACACAATATATGGCATAATTTGGTCATTTTTAGACAATATATGGCATAATTTGGTCATTTTGAAAAGAAATATGGCATAATTTGGTCATTTTTAGACAATATGTGGCATAATTTGGTCATTTTTGAATGAAATATGGCATAATTTGGTCATTTTGAAAAGAAATATGGCATAATTTGGTCATTTTTAGACAATATATGGCATAATTTGGTCATTTTTGAATGAAATATGGCATAATTTGGTCATTTTGTAAAGAAATATGGCATAATTTGGTCATTTTTAAACAATATATGGCATAATTTGGTCATTTTTAGACAATATATGGCATAATTTGGTCATTTTGTAAAGAAATATGGCATAATTTGGTCATTTTGTAAAGAAATATGGCATAATTTGGTCATTTTTAGACAATATATGGCATAATTTGGTCATTTTGTAAAGAAATATGGCATAATTTGGTCATTTTTGAAGAAAATATGGCATAATTTGGTCATTTTTAAACAATATATGGCATAATTTGGTCATTTTTAGACAATATATGGCATAATTTGGTCATTTTTGAATGAAATATGGCATAATTTGGTCATTTTGTAAAGAAATATGGCATAATTTGGTCATTTTGTAAAGAAATATGGCATAATTTGGTCATTTTTTAAAGAAATATGGCATAATTTGGTCATTTTGTAAAGAAATATGGCATAATTTGGTCATTTTTTAAAGAAATATGGCATAATTTGGTCATTTTGTAAAGAAATATGGCATAATTTGGTCATTTTTGAAGAAAATATGGCATAATTTGGTCATTTTGCAAAGAAATATGGCATAATTTGGTCATTTTTGAACAAAATATGGCATAATTTGGTCATTTTTAAACAATATATGGCATAATTTGGTCATTTTTAGACAATATATGGCATAATTTGGTCATTTTTGAATGAAATATGGCATAATTTGGTCATTTTGTAAAGAAATATGGCATAATTTGGTCATTTTTGAACAATATATGGCATAATTTGGTCATTTTGTAAAGAAATATGGCATAATTTGGTCATTTTTGAACAAAATATGGCATAATTTGGTCATTTTTAAACAATATATGGCATAATTTGGTCATTTTTAGACAATATATGGCATAATTTGGTCATTTTTGAATGAAATATGGCATAATTTGGTCATTTTTGAACAATATATGGCATAATTTGGTCATTTTGTAAAGAAATATGGCATAATTTGGTCATTTTTGAACAAAATATGGCATAATTTGGTCACTTTTAAACAATATATGGCATAATTTGGTCATTTTTGAATGAAATATGGCATAATTTTGTCATTTTTAGACAATATATGGCATAATTTGGTCATTTTTGAATGAAATATGGCATAATTTGGTCATTTTTAAACAATATATGGCATAATTTGGTCATTTTTAGACAATATATGGCATAATTTGGTCATTTTTGAATGAAATATGGCATAATTTGGTCATTTTTTAAAGAAATATGGCATAATTTGGTCATTTTGTAAAGAAATATGGCATAATTTGGTCATTTTTTAAAGAAATATGGCATAATTTGGTCATTTTGTAAAGAAATATGGCATAATTTGGTCATTTTTTAAAGAAATATGGCATAATTTGGTCATTTTGTAAAGAAATATGGCATAATTTGGTCATTTTTGAAGAAAATATGGGATAATTTGGTCATTTTGCAAAGAAATATGGCATAATTTGGTCATTTTTAAACAAAATATGGCATAATTTGGTCATTTTTAAACAAAATATGGCATAATTTGGTCATTTTTTAAGGAAATATAGCATAATTTGGTCATTTTTTAAAGAAATATGGCATAATTTAGTCATTTTTAAACAAAATATGGCATAATTTGGTCATTTTTGAACAAAATATGGCATAATTTGGTCATTTTTTCAGGAAATATGGCATAATTTGGTCATTTTTTAAGGAAATAAGGCGTAACTTGGTCATTTTTAGACAATATATGGCATAATTTGCTCATTTTGTCAGGAAATATGGCATAATTTGGTCATTTTTTTTAGGAAATATGGCATAACTTTATCATTTCTTAAAGAAATATGGCATAATTTGGTCATTTTTGAAAAAAATATGGCATAATTTGGTCATTTTTTCAAGAAATATGGCATACTTTGGTCATTTTTGAACAGAATATGGCATAATTTGGTCATTTTTGAACAAAATATGGCATAATTTGGTCATTTGTAGACAATATATGGCATAATTTGGTCATTTTGTAAAGAAATATGGCATAATTTTGTCATTTTTTAAGGAAATATGGCATAATTTGGTCATTTTTAGACAATATATGGCATAATTTGGTCATTTTTGAACCATATATGGCATAATTTGTTGATTTTTTAAAGAAATATGGCATAATTTGGTCATTTTGTAAAGAAATATGGCATAATTTGGTCATTTTTTGAAGAAATATGGCATAATTTGGTCATTTTTAGACAATATATGGCATAATTTGGTCATTTTTGAATGAAATATGGCATAATTTGGTCATTTTTGAATGAAATATGGCATAATTTGGTCATTTTGTAAAGAAATATGGCATAATTTGGTCATTTTGTAAAGAAATATGGCATAATTTGGTCATTTTTGAAGAAAATATGGCATAATTTGGTCATTTTTAAACAATATATGGCATAATTTGGTCATTTTTAGACAATATATGGCATAATTTGGTCATTTTTGAATGAAATATGGCATAATTTGGTCATTTTGTAAAGAAATATGGCATAATTTGGTCATTTTTGAAGAAAATATGGCATAATTTGGTCATTTTTAAACAATATATGGCATAATTTGGTCATTTTTAGACAATATATGGCATAATTTGGTCATTTTTGAACAAAATATGGCATAATTTGGTCATTTTTAAACAATATATGGCATAATTTGGTCATTTTTAGACAATATGTGGCATAATTTGGTCATTTTTGAGGGAAATATGGCATAATTTGGTCATTTTGTAAAGAAATATGGCATAATTTGGTCATTTTTGAAGAAAATATGGCATAATTTGGTCATTTTGTAAAGAAATATGGCATAATTTGGTCATTTTGTAAAGAAATATGGCATAATTTGGTCATTTTTAGACAATATATGGCATAATTTGGTCGTTTTGTAAAGAAATATGGCATAATTTGGTCATTTTGTAAAGAAATATGGCATAATTTGGTCATTTTTAGACAATATATGGCATAATTTGGTCATTTTTAGACAATATATGGCATATTTTAGTCATTTTTTAAGGAAATATGGCATAATTTGATCATTTTTAGACAATATATGGCATAATATGGTCATTTTTTCAAGAAATATGGCATAATTTGGAAATTTTGTAAAGAAATATGGCATAATTTGGTCATTTGTAGACAATATATGGCATGATTTGGTCATTTTTGAACAATATATGGCATAATTTGGTCATTTTTAGACAATATATGGCATAATTTGGTCATTTTTGAATGAAATATGGCATAATTTGGTCATTTTTTAAAGAAATATGGCATAATTTGGTCATTTTGTAAAGAAATATGGCATAATTTGGTCATTTTGTAAAGAAATATGGCATAATTTGGTCATTTTTTAAAGAAATATGGCATAATTTGGTCATTTTGTAAAGAAATATGGCATAATTTGGTCATTTTTGAAGAAAATATGGCATAATTTGGTCATTTTGCAAAGAAATATGGCATAATTTGGTCATTTTTAAACAATATATGGCATAATTTGGTCATTTTTAGACAATATATGGCATAATTTGGTCATTTTTGAATGAAATATGGCATAATTTGGTCATTTTTTAAAGAAATATGGCATAATTTGGTCATTTTGTAAAGAAATATGGCATAATTTGGTCATTTTTGAAGAAAATATGGCATAATTTGGTCATTTTGCAAAGAAATATGGCATAATTTGGTCATTTTTGAACAAAATATGGCATAATTTGGTCATTTTTAAACAATATATGGCATAATTTGGTCATTTTTAGACAATATATGGCATAATTTGGTCATTTTTGAATGAAATATGGCATAATTTTGTCATTTTTAGACAATATATGGCATAATTTGGTCATTTTTGAATGAAATATGGCATAATTTGGTCATTTTTTAAAGAAATATGGCATAATTTGGTCATTTTGTAAAGAAATATGGCATAATTTGGTCATTTTTAGACAATATATGGGATAATTTGGTCATTATGTAAAGAAATATGGCATAATTTGGTCATTTTTTAAAGAAATATGGCATAATTTGGTCATTTTGTAAAGAAATATGGCATAATTTGGTCATTTTTGAAGAAATATGGCATAATTTGGTCATTTTTAGACAATATATGGCATAATTTGGTCATTTTTGAATGAAATATGGCATAATTTGGTCATTTTGTAAAGAAATATGGCATAATTTGGTCATTTTTGAAGAAAATATGGCATAATTTGGTCATTTTGCAAAGAAATATGGCATAATTTGGTCATTTTTGAACAAAATATGGCATAATTTGGTCATTTTTAAACAATATATGGCATAATTTGGTCATTTTTAGACAATACATGGCATAATTTGGTCATTTTTTAAAGAAATATGGCATAATTTGGTCATTTTGTAAAGAAATATGGCATAATTTGGTCATTTTTGAAGAAAATATGGCATAATTTGGTCATTTTTAGACAATATATGGCATAATTTGGTCATTTTTGAATGAAATATGGCATAATTTGGTCATTTTTGAATGAAATATGGCATAATTTGGTCATTTTGTAAAGAAATATGGCATAATTTGGTCATTTTTGAACAATATATGGCATAATTTGGTCATTTTGTAAAGAAATATGGCATAATTTGGTCATTTTTGAAGAAAATATGGCATAATTTGGTCATTTTTAAACAATATATGGCATAATTTGGTCATTTTTAGACAATATATGGCATAATTTGGTCATTTTTGAATGAAATATGGCATAATTTGGTCATTTTGTAAAGAAATATGGCATAATTTGGTCATTTTTGAAGAAAATATGGCATAATTTGGTCATTTTTAAACAATATATGGCATAATTTGGTCATTTTTAGACAATATATGGCATAATTTGGTCATTTTTGAACAAAATATGGCATAATTTGGTCATTTTTAAACAATATATGGCATAATTTGGTCATTTTTAGACAATATATGGCATAATTTGGTCATTTTTGAGGGAAATATGGCATAATTTGGCCATTTTGTAAAGAAATATGGCATAATTTGGTCATTTTTGAAGAAAATATGGCATAATTTGGTCATTTTGTAAAGAAATATGGCATAATTTGGTCATTTTGTAAAGAAATATGGCATAATTTGGTCATTTTTAGACAATATATGGCATAATTTGGTCATTTTGTAAAGAAATATGGCATAATTTGGTCATTTTTGAAGGAAATATGGCATAATTTGGTCATTTTTAGACAATATATGGCATAATTTGGTCATTTTTAGACAATATATGGCATAATTTGGTCATTTTTTAAAGAAATATGGCATAATTTGGTCATTTTTAGACAATATATGGCATAATTTGGTCATTTTGTAAAGAAATATGGCATAATTTGGTCATTTTTAAACAATATATGGCATAATTTGGTCATTTTTAAACAATATATGGCATAATTTGGTCACTTTTAAACAATATATGGCATAATTTGGTCATTTTTAGACAATATATGGCATAATTTGGTCATTTTTGAATGAAATATGGCATAATTTGGTCATTTTTTAAAGAAATATGGCATAATTTGGTCATTTTGTAAAGAAATATGGCATAATTTGGTCATTTTTTAAAGAAATATGGCATAATTTGGTCATTTTGTAAAGAAATATGGCATAATTTGGTCATTTTTTAAAGAAATATGGCATAATTTGGTCATTTTGTAAAGAAATATGGCATAATTTGGTCATTTTTGAAGAAAATATGGCATAATTTGGTCATTTTGCAAAGAAATATGGCATAATTTGGTCATTTTTGAACAATATATGGCATAATTTGGTCACTTTTAAACAATATATGGCATAATTTGGTCATTTTTGAATGAAATATGGCATAATTTGGTCATTTTTAAACAATATATGGCATAATTTGGTCATTTTTAGACAATATATGGCATAATTTGGTCATTTTTGAATGAAATATGGCATAATTTGGTCATTTTTTAAAGAAATATGGCATAATTTGGTCATTTTGTAAAGAAATATGGCATAATTTGGTCATTTTTTAAAGAAATATGGCATAATTTGGTCATTTTGTAAAGAAATATGGCATAATTTGGTCATTTTTTAAAGAAATATGGCATAATTTGGTCATTTTTTAAAGAAATATGGCATAATTTGGTCATTTTTGAACAAAATATGGCATAATTTGGTCATTTTTTAAAGAAATATGGCATAATTTGGTCATTTTGTAAAGAAATATGGCATAATTTGGTCATTTTTTAAAGAAATATGGCATAATTTGGTCATTTTGTAAAGAAATATGGCATAATTTGGTCATTTTTGAAGAAAATATGGCATAATTTGGTCATTTTGCAAAGAAATATGGCATAATTTGGTCATTTTTGAACAAAATATGGCATAATTTGGTCATTTTTAAACAATATATGGCATAATTTGGTCATTTTTAGACAATATATGGCATAATTTGGTCATTTTTAGACAATATATGGCATAATTTGGTCATTTTTTAAAGAAATATGGCATAATTTGGTCATTTTGTAAAGAAATATGGCATAATTTGGTCATTTTTGAAGAAAATATGGCATAATTTGGTCATTTTTAAACAATATATGGCATAATTTGGTCATTTTTAGACAATATATGGCATAATTTGGTCATTTTTGAATGAAATATGGCATAATTTGGTCATTTTTAAACAATATATGGCATAATTTGGTCATTTTTAGACAATATATGGCATAATTTGGTCATTTTTGAATGAAATATGGCATAATTTGGTCATTTTTTAAAGAAATATGGCATAATTTGGTCATTTTGTAAAGAAATATGGCATAATTTGGTCATTTTTTAAAGAAATATGGCATAATTTGGTCATTTTGTAAAGAAATATGGCATAATTTGGTCATTTTTTAAAGAAATATGGCATAATTTGGTCATTTTGTAAAGAAATATGGCATAATTTGGTCATTTTTGAAGAAAATATGGCATAATTTGGTCATTTTGTAAAGAAATATGGCATAATTTGGTCATTTTGTAAAGAAATATGGCATAATTTGGTCATTTTTAGACAATATATGGCATAATTTGGTCATTTTGTAAAGAAATATGGCATAATTTGGTCATTTTTGAAGAAAATATGGCATAATTTGGTCATTTTTAAACAATATATGGCATAATTTGGTCATTTTTAGACAATATATGGCATAATTTGGTCATTTTTGAATGAAATATGGCATAATTTGGTCATTTTGTAAAGAAATATGGCATAATTTGGTCATTTTGTAAAGAAATATGGCATAATTTGGTCATTTTTTAAAGAAATATGGCATAATTTGGTCATTTTGTAAAGAAATATGGCATAATTTGGTCATTTTTTAAAGAAATATGGCATAATTTGGTCATTTTGTAAAGAAATATGGCATAATTAGGTCATTTTTGAAGAAAATATGGCATAATTTGGTCATTTTGCAAAGAAATATGGCATAATTTGGTCATTTTTGAACAAAATATGGCATAATTTGGTCATTTTTAAACAATATATGGCATAATTTGGTCATTTTTAGACAATATATGGCATAATTTGGTCCTTTTTGAATGAAATATGGCATAATTTGGTCATTTTGTAAAGAAATATGGCATAATTTGGTCATTTTTGAACAATATATGGCATAATTTGGTCATTTTGTAAAGAAATATGGCATAATTTGGTCATTTTTGAACAAAATATGGCATAATTTGGTCATTTTTAAACAATATATGGCATAATTTGGTCATTTTTAGACAATATATGGCATAATTTGGTCATTTTTGAATGAAATATGGCATAATTTGGTCATTTTGTAAAGAAATATGGCATAATTTGGTCATTTTTGAACAATATATGGCATAATTTGGTCATTTTTGAATGAAATATGGCGTAATTTGGTCATTTTGTAAAGAAATATGGCATAATTTGGTCATTTTTGAAGAAAATATGGCATAATTTGGTCATTTTTAAACAATATATGGCATAATTTGGTCATTTTTAGACAATATATGGCATAATTTGGTCATTTTTGAACAAAATATGGCATAATTTGGTCATTTTTAAACAATATATGGCATAATTTGGTCATTTTTAGACAATATGTGGCATAATTTGGTCATTTTTGAGGGAAATATGGCATAATTTGGTCATTTTGTAAAGAAATATGGCATAATTTGGTCATTTTTGAAGAAAATATGGCATAATTTGGTCATTTTGTAAAGAAATATGGCATAATTTGGTCATTTTGTAAAGAAATATGGCATAATTTGGTCATTTTTAGACAATATATGGCATAATTTGGTCATTTTGTAAAGAAATATGGCATAATTTGTTGATTTTTTAAAGAAATATGGCATAATTTGGTCATTTTAGGACAATATATGGCATAATTTGGTCATTTTTAGACAATATATGGCATAATTTGGTCATTTTTGAAGGAAATATGGCATAATTTGGTCATTTTTAGACAATATATGGCATAATTTGGTCATTTTGTAAAGAAATATGGCATAATTTGGTCATTTTTGAACAATATATGGCATAATTTGGTCATTTTTAAACAATATATGGCATAATTTGGTCACTTTTAAACAATATATGGCATAATTTGGTCATTTTTAGACAATATATGGCATAATTTGGTCATTTTTGAATGAAATATGGCATAATTTGGTCATTTTTTAAAGAAATATGGCATAATTTGGTCATTTTGTAAAGAAATATGGCATAATTTGGTCATTTTTTAAAGAAATATGGCATAATTTGGTCATTTTGTAAAGAAATATGGCATAATTTGGTCATTTTTTAAAGAAATATGGCATAATTTGGTCATTTTGTAAAGAAATATGGCATAATTTGGTCATTTTTGAAGAAAATATGGCATAATTTGGTCATTTTGCAAAGAAATATGGCATAATTTGGTCATTTTTGAACAATATATGGCATAATTTGGTCACTTTTAAACAATATATGGCATAATTTGGTCATTTTTGAATGAAATATGGCATAATTTGGTCATTTTTAAACAATATATGGCATAATTTGGTCATTTTTAGACAATATATGGCATAATTTGGTCATTTTTGAATGAAATATGGCATAATTTGGTCATTTTTTAAAGAAATATGGCATAATTTGGTCATTTTGTAAAGAAATATGGCATAATTTGGTCATTTTTGAAGAAAATATGGCATAATTTGGTCATTTTGCAAAGAAATATGGCATAATTTGGTCATTTTTGAACAAAATATGGCATAATTTGGTCATTTTTAAACAATATATGGCATAATTTGGTCATTTTTAGACAATATATGGCATAATTTGGTCATTTTTGAATGAAATATGGCATAATTTGGTCATTTTTTAAAGAAATATGGCATAATTTGGTCATTTTGTAAAGAAATATGGCATAATTTGGTCATTTTTAGACAATATATGGCATAATTTGGTCATTTTGTAAAGAAATATGGCATAATTTGGTCATTTTTTAAAGAAATATGGCATAATTTGGTCATTTTGTAAAGAAATATGGCATAATTTGGTCATTTTTGAAGAAAATATGGCATAATTTGGTCATTTTTAGACAATATATGGCATAATTTGGTCATTTTTGAATGAAATATGGCATAATTTGGTCATTTTGTAAAGAAATATGGCATAATTTGGTCATTTTTGAAGAAAATATGGCATAATTTGGTCATTTTGCAAAGAAATATGGCATAATTTGGTCATTTTTGAACAAAATATGGCATAATTTGGTCATTTTTAAACAATATATGGCATAATTTGGTCATTTTTAGACAATATATGGCATAATTTGGTCATTTTTTAAAGAAATATGGCATAATTTGGTCATTTTGTAAAGAAATATGGCATAATTTGGTCATTTTTGAAGAAAATATGGCATAATTTGGTCATTTTTAGACAATATATGGCATAATTTGGTCATTTTTGAATGAAATATGGCATAATTTGGTCATTTTTGAATGAAATATGGCATAATTTGGTCATTTTGTAAAGAAATATGGCATAATTTGGTCATTTTTGAACAATATATGGCATAATTTGGTCATTTTGTAAAGAAATATGGCATAATTTGGTCATTTTTGAAGAAAATATGGCATAATTTGGTCATTTTTAAACAATATATGGCATAATTTGGTCATTTTTAGACAATATATGGCATAATTTGGTCATTTTTGAATGAAATATTGCATAATTTGGTCATTTTGTAAAGAAATATGGCATAATTTGGTCATTTTTGAAGAAAATATGGCATAATTTGGTCATTTTTAAACAATATATGGCATAATTTGGTCATTTTTAGACAATATATGGCATAATTTGGTCATTTTTGAACAAAATATGGCATAATTTGGTCATTTTTAAACAATATATGGCATAATTTGGTCATTTTTAGACAATATATGGCATAATTTGGTCATTTTTGAGGGAAATATGGCATAATTTGGTCATTTTGTAAAGAAATATGGCATAATTTGGTCATTTTTGAAGAAAATATGGCATAATTTGGTCATTTTGTAAAGAAATATGGCATAATTTGGTCATTTTGTAAAGAAATATGGCATAATTTGGTCATTTTTAGACAATATATGGCATAATTTGGTCATTTTGTAAAGAAATATGGCATAATTTGGTCATTTTTTAAAGAAATATGGCATAATTTGGTCATTTTTAGACAATATATGGCATAATTTGGTCATTTTTAGACAATATATGGCATAATTTGTTGATTTTTTAAAGAAATATGGCATAATTTGGTCATTTTAGGACAATATATGGCATAATTTGGTCATTTTGTAAAGAAATATGGCATAATTTGGTCATTTTTAGACAATATATGGCATAATTTGGTCATTTTTGAACAATATATGGCATAATTTGGTCATTTTTAGACAATATATGGCATAATTTGGTCATTTTTAGACAATATATGGCATAATTTGGTCATTTTTGAATGAAATATGGCATAATTTGGTCATTTTTTAAAGAAATATGGCATAATTTGGTCATTTTGTAAAGAAATATGGCATAATTTGGTCATTTTTTAAAGAAATATGGCATAATTTGGTCATTTTGTAAAGAAATATGGCATAATTTGGTCATTTTTTAAAGAAATATGGCATAATTTGGTCATTTTGTAAAGAAATATGGCATAATTTGGTCATTTTTGAAGAAAATATGGCATAATTTGGTCATTTTGCAAAGAAATATGGCATAATTTGGTCATTTTTGAACAATATATGGCATAATTTGGTCACTTTTAAACAATATATGGCATAATTTGGTCATTTTTGAATGAAATATGGCATAATTTGGTCATTTTTAAACAATATATGGCATAATTTGGTCATTTTTAGACAATATATGGCATAATTTGGTCATTTTTGAATGAAATATGGCATAATTTGGTCATTTTTTAAAGAAATATGGCATAATTTGGTCATTTTTTAAAGAAATATGGCATAATTTGGTCATTTTTTAAAGAAATATGGCATAATTTGGTCATTTTTTAAAGAAATATGGCATAATTTGGTCATTTTTTTAAAGAAATATGGCATAATTTGGTCATTTTTTAAAGAAATATGGCATAATTTGGTCATTTTTGAATGAAATATGGCATAATTTGGTCATTTTTTAAAGAAATATGGCATAATTTGGTCATTTTGTAAAGAAATATGGCATAATTTGGTCATTTTTTAAAGAAATATGGCATAATTTGGTCATTTTGTAAAGAAATATGGCATAATTTGGTCATTTTTGAAGAAAATATGGCATAATTTGGTCATTTTGCAAAGAAATATGGCATAATTTGGTCATTTTTGAACAAAATATGGCATAATTTGGTCATTTTTAAACAATATATGGCATAATTTGGTCATTTTTAGACAATATATGGCATAATTTGGTCATTTTTAGACAATATATGGCATAATTTGGTCATTTTTTAAAGAAATATGGCATAATTTGGTCATTTTGTAAAGAAATATGGCATAATTTGGTCATTTTTGAAGAAAATATGGCATAATTTGGTCATTTTTAAACAATATATGGCATAATTTGGTCATTTTTAGACAATATATGGCATAATTTGGTCATTTTTGAATGAAATATGGCATAATTTGGTCATTTTTAAACAATATATGGCATAATTTGGTCATTTTTAGACAATATATGGCATAATTTGGTCATTTTTGAATGAAATATGGCATAATTTGGTCATTTTTTAAAGAAATATGGCATAATTTGGTCATTTTGTAAAGAAATATGGCATAATTTTGTCATTTTTAGACAATATATGGCATAATTTGGTCATTTTTGAATGAAATATGGCATAATTTGGTCATTTTTTAAAGAAATATGGCATAATTTGGTCATTTTGTAAAGAAATATGGCATAATTTGGTCATTTTTAGACAATATATGGCATAATTTGGTCATTTTGTAAAGAAATATGGCATAATTTGGTCATTTTTTAAAGAAATATGGCATAATTTGGTCATTTTGTAAAGAAATATGGCATAATTTGGTCATTTTTGAAGAAAATATGGCATAATTTGGTCATTTTTAGACAATATATGGCATAATTTGGTCATTTTTGAATGAAATATGGCATAATTTGGTCATTTTGTAAAGAAATATGGCATAATTTGGTCATTTTTTAAAGAAATATGGCATAATTTGGTCATTTTGTAAAGAAATATGGCATAATTTGGTCATTTTTTGAAGAAATATGGCATAATTTGGTCATTTATGAGCAATATATGGCATAATTTGGTCATTTTTGAACAATATATGGCATAATTTGTTGATTTTTTAAAGAAATATGGCATAATTTGGTCATTTTGTAAAGAAATATGGCATAATTTGGTCATTTTTGAAGGAAATATGGCATAATTTGGTCATTTTTAGACAATATATGGCATAATTTGGTCATTTTTGAAGGAAATATGGCATAATTTGGTCATTTTTGAAGGAAATATGGCATAATTTGGTCATTTTTTAAAGAAATATGGCATAATTTGGTCATTTGTAGACAATATATGGCATAATTTGGTCATTTTGTAAAGAAATATGGCATAATTTGGTCATTTTTGAAGAAAATATGGCATAATTTGGTCATTTTTAAACAATATATGGCATAATTTGGTCATTTTTAGACAATATATGGCATAATTTGGTCATTTTTGAATGAAATATGGCATAATTTGGTCATTTTGTAAAGAAATATGGCATAATTTGGTCATTTTTGAAGAAAATATGGCATAATTTGGTCATTTTTAAACAATATATGGCATAATTTGGTCATTTTTAGACAATATATGGCATAATTTGGTCATTTTTGAACAAAATATGGCATAATTTGGTCATTTTTAAACAATATATGGCATAATTTGGTCATTTTTAGACAATATATGGCATAATTTGGTCATTTTTGAGGGAAATATGGCATAATTTGGTCATTTTGTAAAGAAATATGGCATAATTTGGTCATTTTTGAAGAAAATATGGCATAATTTGGTCATTTTGTAAAGAAATATGGCATAATTTGGTCATTTTGTAAAGAAATATGGCATAATTTGGTCATTTTTAGACAATATATGGCATAATTTGGTCATTTTGTAAAGAAATATGGCATAATTTGGTCATTTTTGAAGGAAATATGGCATAATTTGGTCATTTTTAGACAATATATGGCATAATTTGGTCATTTTTAGACAATATATGGCATAATTTGGTCATTTTTTAAAGAAATATGGCATAATTTGGTCATTTTTAGACAATATATGGCATAATTTGGTCATTTTGTAAAGAAATATGGCATAATTTGGTCATTTTTAGACAATATATGGCATAATTTGGTCATTTTTGAACAATATATGGCATAATTTGGTCATTTTTGAACAATATATGGCATAATTTGGTCATTTTTAGACAATATATGGCATAATTTGGTCATTTTTGAATGAAATATGGCATAATTTGGTCATTTTTTAAAGAAATATGGCATAATTTGGTCATTTTGTAAAGAAATATGGCATAATTTGGTCATTTTTTAAAGAAATATGGCATAATTTGGTCATTTTGTAAAGAAATATGGCATAATTTGGTCATTTTTTAAAGAAATATGGCATAATTTGGTCATTTTGTAAAGAAATATGGCATAATTTGGTCATTTTTGAAGAAAATATGGCATAATTTGGTCATTTTGCAAAGAAATATGGCATAATTTGGTCATTTTTGAACAATATATGGCATAATTTGGTCACTTTTAAATAATATATGGCATAATTTGGTCATTTTTGAATGAAATATGGCATAATTTGGTCATTTTTAAACAATATATGGCATAATTTGGTCATTTTTAGACAATATATGGCATAATTTGGTCATTTTTGAATGAAATATGGCATAATTTGGTCATTTTTTAAAGAAATATGGCATAATTTGGTCATTTTGTAAAGAAATATGGCATAATTTGGTCATTTTTTAAAGAAATATGGCATAATTTGGTCATTTTGTAAAGAAATATGGCATAATTTGGTCATTTTTTAAAGAAATATGGCATAATTTGGTCATTTTTTAAAGAAATATGGCATAATTTGGTCATTTTTGAACAAAATATGGCATAATTTGGTCATTTTTTAAAGAAATATGGCATAATTTGGTCATTTTTTAAAGAAATATGGCATAATTTGGTCATTTTTAAAAGAAATATGGCATAATTTGGTCATTTTGTAAAGAAATATGGCATAATTTGGTCATTTTTGAACAAAATATGGCATAATTTGGTCATTTTGCAAAGAAATATGGCATAATTTGGTCATTTTTGAACAAAATATGGCATAATTTGGTCATTTTTAAACAATATATGGCATAATTTGGTCATTTTTAGACAATATATGGCATAATTTGGTCATTTTTAGACAATATATGGCATAATTTGGTCATTTTTTAAAGAAATATGGCATAATTTGGTCATTTTGTAAAGAAATATGGCATAATTTGGTCATTTTTGAAGAAAATATGGCATAATTTGGTCATTTTTAAACAATATATGGCATAATTTGGTCATTTTTAGACAATATATGGCATAATTTGGTCATTTTTGAATGAAATATGGCATAATTTGGTCATTTTTAAACAATATATGGCATAATTTGGTCATTTTTAGACAATATATGGCATAATTTGGTCATTTTTGAATGAAATATGGCATAATTTGGTCATTTTTTAAAGAAATATGGCATAATTTGGTCATTTTGTAAAGAAATATGGCATAATTTGGTCATTTTTTAAAGAAATATGGCATAATTTGGTCATTTTGTAAAGAAATATGGCATAATTTGGTCATTTTTTAAAGAAATATGGCATAATTTGGTCATTTTGTAAAGAAATATGGCATAATTTGGTCATTTTTGAAGAAAATATGGCATAATTTGGTCATTTTGTAAAGAAATATGGCATAATTTGGTCATTTTGTAAAGAAATATGGCATAATTTGGTCATTTTTAGACAATATATGGCATAATTTGGTCATTTTGTAAAGAAATATGGCATAATTTGGTCATTTTTGAAGAAAATATGGCATAATTTGGTCATTTTTAAACAATATATGGCATAATTTGGTCATTTTTAGACAATATATGGCATAATTTGGTCATTTTTGAATGAAATATGGCATAATTTGGTCATTTTGTAAAGAAATATGGCATAATTTGGTCATTTTTTAAAGAAATATGGCATAATTTGGTCATTTTGTAAAGAAATATGGCATAATTTGGTCATTTTTGAAGAAAATATGGCATAATTTGGTCATTTTGCAAAGAAATATGGCATAATTTGGTCATTTTTGAACAAAATATGGCATAATTTGGTCATTTTTAAACAATATATGGCATAATTTGGTCATTTTTAGACAATATATGGCATAATTTGGTCATTTTTGGACCATATATGGCATAATTTGGTCATTTTTTAAAGAAATATGGCATAATTTGGTCATTTTGAGACAATATATGGCATAATTTGGTCATTTTGTAAAGAAATATGGCATAATTTGGTCATTTTTGAACAAAATATGGCATAATTTGGTCATTTTTAAACAATATATGGCATAATTTGGTCATTTTTAGACAATATATGGCATAATTTGGTCATTTTTGAATGAAATATGGCATAATTTGGTCATTTTGTAAAGAAATATGGCATAATTTGGTCATTTTTGAACAATATATGGCATAATTTGGTCATTTTGTAAAGAAATATGGCATAATTTGGTCATTTTTGAACAAAATATGGCATAATTTGGTCACTTTTAAACAATATATGGCATAATTTGGTCATTTTTGAATGAAATATGGCATAATTTTGTCATTTTTAGACAATATATGGCATAATTTGGTCATTTTTGAATGAAATATGGCATAATTTGGTCATTTTTAAACAATATATGGCATAATTTGGTCATTTTTAGACAATATATGGCATAATTTGGTCATTTTTGAATGAAATATGGCATAATTTGGTCATTTTTTAAAGAAATATGGCATAATTTGGTCATTTTTTAAAGAAATATGGCATAATTTGGTCATTTTTTCAAGAAATATGGCATAATTTGGTCATTTTTTAAAGAAATATGGCATAATTTGGTCATTTTTTAAAGAAATATGGCATAATTTGGTCATTTTTTAAAGAAATATGGCATAATTTGGTCATTTTTGAAGAAAATATGGCATAATTTGGTCATTTTGCAAAGAAATATGGCATAATTTGGTCATTTTTGAACAAAATATGGCATAATTTGGTCATTTTTAAACAATATATGGCATAATTTGGTCATTTTTAGACAATATATGGCATAATTTGGTCATTTTTGAATGAAATATGGCATAATTTTGTCATTTTTAGACAATATATGGCATAATTTGGTCATTTTTGAATGAAATATGGCATAATTTGGTCATTTTTTAAAGAAATATGGCATAATTTGGTCATTTTGTAAAGAAATATGGCATAATTTGGTCATTTTTAGACAATATATGGGATAATTTGGTCATTTTGTAAAGAAATATGGCATAATTTGGTCATTTTTTAAAGAAATATGGCATAATTTGGTCATTTTGTAAAGAAATATGGCATAATTTGGTCATTTTTGAAGAATTATGGCATAATTTGGTCATTTTTAAACAATATATGGCATAATTTGGTCATTTTTAAACAATATATGGCATAATTTGGTCACTTTTAAACAATATATGGCATAATTTGGTCATTTTTAGACAATATATGGCATAATTTGGTCATTTTTGAATGAAATATGGCATAATTTGGTCATTTTTTAAAGAAATATGGCATAATTTGGTCATTTTGTAAAGAAATATGGCATAATTTGGTCATTTTTTAAAGAAATATGGCATAATTTGGTCATTTTTTAAAGAAATATGGCTTAATGTTGTCATTTGTTAAAGAAATATGGCATAATTTTGTCATTTTGTAAAGAAATATGGCATAATTTGGTCATTTTTTAAAGAAATATGGCATAATTTGGTCATTTTTAAAAGAAATATGGCATAATTTTGTCATTTTTAAACAATATATGGCATAATTTGGTCACTTTTAAACAATATATGGCATAATTTGGTCATTTTTGAATGAAATATGGCATAATTTGGTCATTTTTAAACAATATATGGCATAATTTGGTCATTTTTAGACAATATATGGCATAATTTGGTCATTTTTGAATGAAATATGGCATAATTTGGTCATTTTTTAAAGAAATATGGCATAATTTGGTCATTTTGTAAAGAAATATGGCATAATTTGGTCATTTTTTAAAGAAATATGGCATAATTTGGTCATTTTGTAAAGAAATATGGCATAATTTGGTCATTTTTTAAAGAAATATGGCATAATTTGGTCATTTTTTAAAGAAATATGGCATAATTTGGTCATTTTTGAACAAAATATGGCATAATTTGGTCATTTTTTAAAGAAATATGGCATAATTTGGTCATTTTTTAAAGAAATATGGCATAATTTGGTCATTTTTTAAAGAAATATGGCATAATTTGGTCATTTTGTAAAGAAATATGGCATAATTTGGTCATTTTTGAAGAAAATATGGCATAATTTGGTCATTTTGCAAAGAAATATGGCATAATTTGGTCATTTTTGAACAAAATATGGCATAATTTGGTCATTTTTAAACAATATATGGCATAATTTGGTCATTTTTAGACAATATATGGCATAATTTGGTCATTTTTAGACAATATATGGCATAATTTGGTCATTTTTTAAAGAAATATGGCATAATTTGGTCATTTTGTAAAGAAATATGGCATAATTTGGTCATTTTTGAAGAAAATATGGCATAATTTGGTCATTTTTAAACAATATATGGCATAATTTGGTCATTTTTAGACAATATATGGCATAATTTGGTCATTTTTGAATGAAATATGGCATAATTTGGTCATTTTTAAACAATATATGGCATAATTTGGTCATTTTTAGACAATATATGGCATAATTTGGTCATTTTTGAATGAAATATGGCATAATTTGGTCATTTTTTAAAGAAATATGGCATAATTTGGTCATTTTGTAAAGAAATATGGCATAATTTGGTCATTTTTTAAAGAAATATGGCATAATTTGGTCATTTTGTAAAGAAATATGGCATAATTTGGTCATTTTTTAAAGAAATATGGCATAATTTGGTCATTTTGTAAAGAAATATGGCATAATTTGGTCATTTTTGAAGAAAATATGGCATAATTTGGTCATTTTGTAAAGAAATATGGCATAATTTGGTCATTTTGTAAAGAAATATGGCATAATTTGGTCATTTTTAGACAATATATGGCATAATTTGGTCATTTTGTAAAGAAATATGGCATAATTTGGTCATTTTTGAAGAAAATGTGGCATAATTTGGTCATTTTTAAACAATATATGGCATAATTTGGTCATTTTTAGACAATATATGGCATAATTTGGTCATTTTTGAATGAAATATGGCATAATTTGGTCATTTTGTAAAGAAATATGGCATAATTTGGTCATTTTGTAAAGAAATATGGCATAATTTGGTCATTTTTTAAAGAAATATGGCATAATTTGGTCATTTTGTAAAGAAATATGGCATAATTTGGTCATTTTTTAAAGAAATATGGCATAATTTGGTCATTTTGTAAAGAAATATGGCATAATTTGGTCATTTTTGAAGAAAATATGGCATAATTTGGTCATTTTGCAAAGAAATATGGCATAATTTGGTCATTTTTGAACAAAATATGGCATAATTTGGTCATTTTTAAACAATATATGGCATAATTTGGTCATTTTTAGACAATATATGGCATAATTTGGTCATTTTTGAATGAAATATGGCATAATTTGGTCATTTTGTAAAGAAATATGGCATAATTTGGTCATTTTTGAACAATATATGGCATAATTTGGTCATTTTGTAAAGAAATATGGCATAATTTGGTCATTTTCGAACAAAATATGGCATAATTTGGTCATTTTTAAACAATATATGGCATAATTTGGTCATTTTTAGACAATATATGGCATAATTTGGTCATTTTTGAATGAAATATGGCATAATTTGGTCATTTTGTAAAGAAATATGGCATAATTTGGTCATTTTTGAAGAAAATATGGCATAATTTGGTCATTTTTAAACAATATATGGCATAATTTGGTCATTTTTAGACAATATATGGCATAATTTGGTCATTTTTGAACAAAATATGGCATAATTTGGTCATTTTTAAACAATATATGGCATAATTTGGTCATTTTTAGACAATATATGGCATAATTTGGTCATTTTTGAGGGAAATATGGCATAATTTGGTCATTTTGTAAAGAAATATGGCATAATTTGGTCATTTTTGAAGAAAATATGGCATAATTTGGTCATTTTGTAAAGAAATATGGCATAATTTGGTCATTTTGTAAAGAAATATGGCATAATTTGGTCATTTTTAGACAATATATGGCATAATTTGGTCATTTTGTAAAGAAATATGGCATAATTTGGTCATTTTGTAAAGAAATATGGCATAATTTGGTCATTTTTGAAGGAAATATGGCATAATTTGGTCATTTTTGAAGGAAATATGGCATAATTTGGTCATTTTTGAAGGAAATATGGCATAATTTGGTCATTTTTAGACAATATATGGCATAATTTGGTCATTTTTAGACAATATATGGCATAATTTGGTCATTTTTTAAAGAAATATGGCATAATTTGGTCATTTTTTAAAGAAATATGGCATAATTTGGTCATTTTTGAACAATATATGGCATAATTTGGTCATTTTTTAAAGAAATATGGCATAATTTGGTCATTTTTGAACAAAATATGGCATAATTTGGTCATTTTTAAACAATATATGGCATAATTTGGTCATTTTTAGACAATATATGGCATAATTTGGTCATTTTTGAATGAAAGATGGCATAATTTGGTCATTTTGTAAAGAAATATGGCATAATTTGGTCATCTTTGAACAATATATGGCATAATTTGGTCATTTTGTAAAGAAATATGGCATAATTTGGTCATTTTTGAACAAAATATGGCATAATTTGGTCACTTTTAAACAATATATGGCATAATTTGGTCATTTTTGAATGAAATATGGCATAATTTTGTCATTTTTAGACAATATATGGCATAATTTGGTCATTTTTGAATGAAATATGGCATAATTTGGTCATTTTTAAACAATATATGGCATAATTTGGTCATTTTTAGACAATATATGGCATAATTTGGTCATTTTTGAATGAAATATGGCATAATTTGGTCATTTTTTAAAGAAATATGGCATAATTTGGTCATTTTGTAAAGAAATATGGCATAATTTGGTCATTTTGTAAAGAAATATGGCATAATTTGGTCATTTTTTAAAGAAATATGGCATAATTTGGTCATTTTTTAAAGAAATATGGCATAATTTGGTCATTTTGTAAAGAAATATGGCATAATTTGGTCATTTTTGAAGAAAATATGGCATAATTTGGTCATTTTTAGACAATATATGGCATAATTTGGTCATTTTTGAATGAAATATGGCATAATTTGGTCATTTTGTAAAGAAATATGGCATAATTTGGTCATTTTTGAAGAAAATATGGCATAATTTGGTCATTTTGCAAAGAAATATGGCATAATTTGGTCATTTTTGAACAAAATATGGCATAATTTGGTCATTTTTAAACAATATATGGCATAATTTGGTCATTTTTAGACAATATATGGCATAATTTGGTCATTTTTTAAAGAAATATGGCATAATTTGGTCATTTTGTAAAGAAATATGGCATAATTTGGTCATTTTTGAAGAAAATATGGCATAATTTGGTCATTTTTAGACAATATATGGCATAATTTGGTCATTTTTGAATGAAATATGGCATAATTTGGTCATTTTTGAATGAAATATGGCATAATTTGGTCATTTTGTAAAGAAATATGGCATAATTTGGTCATTTTTGAACAATATATGGCATAATTTGGTCATTTTGTAAAGAAATATGGCATAATTTGGTCATTTTTGAAGAAAATATGGCATAATTTGGTCATTTTTAAACAATATATGGCATAATTTGGTCATTTTTAGACAATATATGGCATAATTTGGTCATTTTTGAATGAAATATGGCATAATTTGGTCATTTTGTAAAGAAATATGGCATAATTTGGTCATTTTTGAAGAAAATATGGCATAATTTGGTCATTTTTAAACAATATATGGCATAATTTGGTCATTTTTAGACAATATATGGCATAATTTGGTCATTTTTGAACAAAATATGGCATAATTTGGTCATTTTTAAACATTATATGGCATAATTTGGTCATTTTTAGACAATATATGGCATAATTTGGTCATTTTTGAGGGAAATATGGCATAATTTGGTCATTTTGTAAAGAAATATGGCATAATTTGGTCATTTTTGAAGAAAATATGGCATAATTTGGTCATTTTGTCAAGAAATATGGCATAATTTGGTCATTTTGTAAAGAAATATGGCATAATTTGGTCATTTTTGAAGAAAATATGGCATAATTTGGTCATTTTGCAAAGAAATATGGCATAATTTGGTCATTTTTTAAAGAAATATGGCATAATTTGGTCATTTTAGGACAATATATGGCATAATTTGGTCATTTTTAGACAATATATGGCATAATTTGGTCATTTTTAGACAATATATGGCATAATTTGGTCATTTTTTGAAGAAATATGGCATAATTTGGTCATTTTGTAAAGAAATATGGCATAATTTGGTCATTTTTGAAGAAAATATGGCATAATTTGGTCATTTTTAAACAATATATGGCATAATTTGGTCATTTTTAGACAATATATGGCATAATTTGGTCATTTTTGAATGAAATATGGCATAATTTGGTCATTTTGTAAAGAAATATGGCATAATTTGGTCATTTTTGAACAATATATGGCATAATTTGGTCATTTTGTAAAGAAATATGGCATAATTTGGTCATTTTTGAAGAAAATATGGCATAATTTGGTCATTTTTAAACAATATATGGCATAATTTGGTCATTTTTAGACAATATATGGCATAATTTGGTCATTTTTGAATGAAATATGGCATAATTTGGTCATTTTGTAAAGAAATATGGCATAATTTGGTCATTTTGTAAAGAAATATGGCATAATTTGGTCATTTTTGAACAAAATATGGCATAATTTGGTCATTTTTAAACAATATATGGCATAATTTGGTCATTTTTGAATGAAATATGGCATAATTTGGTCATTTTTAGACAATATATGGCATAATTTGGTCATTTTTTGAAGAAATATGGCATAATTTGGTCATTTATGACCAATATATGGCATAATTTGGTCATTTTTGAACAATATATGGCATAATTTGGTCATTTTGTAAAGAAATATGGCATAATTTGGTCATTTTGTAAAGAAATATGGCATAATTTGGTCATTTTTAGACAATATATGGCATAATTTGGTCATTTTTAGACAATATATGGCATAATTTGGTCATTTTTGAATGAAATATGGCATAATTTGGTCATTTTGTAAAGAAATATGGCATAATTTGGTCATTTTTGAACAAAATATGGCATAATTTGGTCATTTTTAAACAATATATGGCATAATTTGGTCATTTTTAGACAATATATGGCATAATTTGGTCATTTTTGAGGGAAATATGGCATAATTTGGTCATTTTGTAAAGAAATATGGCATAATTTGGTCATTTTTGAACAAAATATGGCATAATTTGGTCATTTTGTAAAGAAATATGGCATAATTTGGTCATTTTTGAAGGAAATATGGCATAATTTGGTCATTTTTAGACAATATATGGCATAATTTGGTCATTTTGTAAAGAAATATGGCATAATTTGGTCATTTTTGAAGAAAATATGGCATAATTTGGTCATTTTTAAACAATATATGGCATAATTTGGTCATTTTTAGACAATATATGGCATAATTTGGTCATTTTTGAATGAAATATGGCATAATTTGGTCATTTTGTAAAGAAATATGGCATAATTTGGTCATTTTGTAAAGAAATATGGCATAATTTGGTCATTTTGTAAAGAAATATGGCATAATTTGGTCATTTTTTAAAGAAATATGGCATAATTTGGTCATTTTGTAAAGAAATATGGCATAATTTGGTCATTTTTGAAGAAAATATGGCATAATTTGGTCATTTTGCAAAGAAATATGGCATAATTTGGTCATTTTTGAACAAAATATGGCATAATTTGGTCATTTTTAAACAATATATGGCATAATTTGGTCATTTTTAGACAATATATGGCATAATTTGGTCATTTTTGAATGAAATATGGCATAATTTGGTCATTTTGTAAAGAAATATGGCATAATTTGGTCATTTTGTAAAGAAATATGGCATAATTTGGTCATTTTTGAGGGAAATATGGCATAATTTGGTCATTTTGTAAAGAAATATGGCATAATTTGGTCATTTTTGAAGAAAATATGGCATAATTTGGTCATTTTGTAAAGAAATATGGCATAATTTGGTCATTTTTGAAGAAAATATGGCATAATTTGGTCATTTTGTAAAGAAATATGGCATAATTTGGTCATTTTGTAAAGAAATATGGCATAATTTGGTCATTTTTAGACAATATATGGCATAATTTGGTCATTTTGTAAAGAAATATGGCATAATTTGGTCATTTTTGAAGAAAATATGGCATAATTTGGTCATTTTTAAACAATATATGGCATAATTTGGTCATTTTTAGACAATATATGGCATAATTTGGTCATTTTTCAATGAAATATGGCATAATTTGGTCATTTTGTAAAGAAATATGGCATAATTTGGTCATTTTTGAACAAAATATGGCATAATTTGGTCATTTTTAAACAATATATGGCATAATTTGGTCATTTTTAGACAATATATGGCATAATTTGGTCATTTTTGAGGGAAATATGGCATAATTTGGTCATTTTGTAAAGAAATATGGCATAATTTGGTCATTTTTGAAGAAAATATGGCATAATTTGGTCATTTTGTAAAGAAATATGGCATAATTTGGTCATTTTTGAAGAAAATATGGCATAATTTGGTCATTTTGTAAAGAAATATGGCATAATTTGGTCATTTTGTAAAGAAATATGGCATAATTTGGTCATTTTTAGACAATATATGGCATAATTTGGTCATTTTGTAAAGAAATATGGCATAATTTGGTCATTTTTGAAGAAAATATGGCATAATTTGGTCATTTTTAAACAATATATGGCATAATTTGGTCATTTTTAGACAATATATGGCATAATTTGGTCATTTTTGAATGAAATATGGCATAATTTGGTCATTTTGTAAAGAAATATGGCATAATTTGGTCATTTTGTAAAGAAATATGGCATAATTTGGTCATTTTTTAAAGAAATATGGCATAATTTGGTCATTTTGAATGAAATATGGCATAATTTGGTCATTTTGTAAAGAAATATGGCATAATTTGGTCATTTTGTAAAGAAATATGGCATAATTTGGTCATTTTTTAAAGAAATATGGCATAATTTGGTCATTTTGTAAAGAAATATGGCATAATTTGGTCATTTTGTAAAGAAATATGGCATAATTTGGTCATTTTTGAAGAAAATATGGCATAATTTGGTCATTTTGCAAAGAAATATGGCATAATTTGGTCATTTTTGAACAAAATATGGCATAATTTGGTCATTTTTAAACAATATATGGCATAATTTGGTCATTTTTAGACAATATATGGCATAATTTGGTCATTTTTAAACAATATATGGCATAATTTGGTCATTTTTAAACAATATATGGCATAATTTGGTCATTTTTAGACAATATATGGCATAATTTGGTCATTTTTGAAGAAAATATGGCATAATTTGGTCATTTTGTAAAGAAATATGGCATAATTTGGTCATTTTGTAAAGAAATATGGCATAATTTGGTCATTTTTAGACAATATATGGCATAATTTGGTCATTTTGTAAAGAAATATGGCATAATTTGGTCATTTTTGAAGAAAATATGGCATAATTTGGTCATTTTTAGACAATATATGGCATAATTTGGTCATTTTTGAACAAAATATGGCATAATTTGGTCATTTTTAAACAATATATGGCATAATTTGGTCATTTTTAGACAATATATGGCATAATTTGGTCAATTTTGAATGAAATATGGCATAATTTGGTCATTTTGTAAAGAAATATGGCATAATTTGGTCATTTTGTAAAGAAATATGGCATAATTTGGTCATTTTTGAACAAAATATGGCATAATTTGGTCATTTTTAAACAATATATGGCATAATTTGGTCATTTTTGAATGAAATATGGCATAATTTTGTCATTTTTAGACAATATATGGCATAATTTGGTCATTTTTGAATGAAATATGGCATAATTTGGTCATTTTTAAACAATATATGGCATAATTTGGTCATTTTTGAATGAAATATGGCATAATTTGGTCATTTTGTAAAGAAATATGGCATAATTTGGTCATTTTGTAAAGAAATATGGCATAATTTGGTCATTTTTGAACAAAATATGGCATAATTTGGTCATTTTTAAACAATATATGGCATAATTTGGTCATTTTTGAATGAAATATGGCATAATTTTGTCATTTTTAGACAATATATGGCATAATTTGGTCATTTTTGAATGAAATATGGCATAATTTGGTCATTTTTAAACAATATATGGCATAATTTGGTCATTTTTGAATGAAATATGGCATAATTTGGTCATTTTGTAAAGAAATATGGCATAATTTGGTCATTTTTAAACAATATATGGCATAATTTGGTCATTTTTAGACAATATATGGCATAATTTGGTCATTTTTAGACAATATATGGCATAATTTGGTCATTTTTCAATGAAATATGGCATAATTTGATCATTTTGTAAAGAAATATGGCATAATTTGGTCATTTTTGAACAAAATATGGCATAATTTGGTCATTTTTAAACAATATATGGCATAATTTGGTCATTTTTACACAATATATGGCATAATTTGGTCATTTTTGAGGGAAATATGGCATAATTTGGTCATTTTGTAAAGAAATATGGCATAATTTGGTCATTTTGTAAAGAAATATGGCATAATTTGGTCATTTTTAGACAATATATGGCATAATTTGGTCATTTTTAGACAATATATGGCATAATTTGGTCATTTTTGAATGAAATATGGCATAATTTGGTCATTTTGTAAAGAAATATGGCATAATTTGGTCATTTTTGAACAAAATATGGCATAATTTGGTCATTTTTAAACAATATATGGCATAATTTGGTCATTTTTAGACAATATATGGCATAATTTGGGCATTTTTGAGGGAAATATGGCATAATTTGGTCATTTTGTAAAGAAATATGGCATAATTTGGTCATTTTTGAAGAAAATATGGCATAATTTGGTCATTTTGTAAAGAAATATGGCATAATTTGGTAATTTTTGAAGAAAATATGGCATAATTTGGTCATTTTGTAAAGAAATATGGCATAATTTGGTCATTTTGTAAAGAAATATGGCATAATTTGGTCATTTTTAGACAATATATGGCATAATTTGGTCATTTTGTAAAGAAATATGGCATAATTTGGTCATTTTTGAAGAAAATATGGCATAATTTGGTCATTTTTAAACAATATATGGCATAATTTGGTCATTTTTAGACAATATATGGCATAATTTGGTCATTTTTGAATGAAATATGGCATAATTTGGTCATTTTGTAAAGAAATATGGCATAATTTGGTCATTTTGTAAAGAAATATGGCATAATTTGGTCATTTTTTAAAGAAATATGGCATAATTTGGTCATTTTGTAAAGAAATATGGCATAATTTGGTCATTTTGTAAAGAAATATGGCATAATTTGGTCATTTTTGAAGAAAATATGGCATAATTTGGTCATTTTGCAAAGAAATATGGCATAATTTGGTCATTTTTGAACAAAATATGGCATAATTTGGTCATTTTTAAACAATATATGGCATAATTTGGTCATTTTTAGACAATATATGGCATAATTTGGTCATTTTTAAACAATATATGGCATAATTTGGTCATTTTTAAACAATATATGGCATAATTTGGTCATTTTTAGACAATATATGGCATAATTTGGTCATTTTTGAAGAAAATATGGCATAATTTGGTCATTTTGTAAAGAAATATGGCATAATTTGGTCATTTTGTAAAGAAATATGGCATAATTTGGTCATTTTTAGACAATATATGGCATAATTTGGTCATTTTGTAAAGAAATATGGCATAATTTGGTCATTTTTGAAGAAAATATGGCATAATTTGGTCATTTTTAGACAATATATGGCATAATTTGGTCATTTTTGAACAAAATATGGCATAATTTGGTCATTTTTAAACAATATATGGCATAATTTGGTCATTTTTAGACAATATATGGCATAATTTGGTCATTTTTGAATGAAATATGGCATAATTTGGTCATTTTGTAAAGAAATATGGCATAATTTGGTCATTTTGTAAAGAAATATGGCATAATTTGGTCATTTTTGAACAAAATATGGCATAATTTGGTCATTTTTAAACAATATATGGCATAATTTGGTCATTTTTGAATGAAATATGGCATAATTTTGTCATTTTTAGACAATATATGGCATAATTTGGTCATTTTTGAATGAAATATGGCATAATTTGGTCATTTTTAAACAATATATGGCATAATTTGGTCATTTTTGAATGAAATATGGCATAATTTGGTCATTTTGTAAAGAAATATGGCATAATTTGGTCATTTTGTAAAGAAATATGGCATAATTTGGTCATTTTTGAACAAAATATGGCATAATTTGGTCATTTTTAAACAATATATGGCATAATTTGGTCATTTTTGAATGAAATATGGCATAATTTTGTCATTTTTAGACAATATATGGCATAATTTGGTCATTTTTGAATGAAATATGGCATAATTTGGTCATTTTTAAACAATATATGGCATAATTTGGTCATTTTTGAATGAAATATGGCATAATTTGGTCATTTTGTAAAGAAATATGGCATAATTTGGTCATTTTTAAACAATATATGGCATAATTTGGTCATTTTTAGACAATATATGGCATAATTTGGTCATTTTTAGACAATATATGGCATAATTTGGTCATTTTTCAATGAAATATGGCATAATTTGATCATTTTGTAAAGAAATATGGCATAATTTGGTCATTTTTGAACAAAATATGGCATAATTTGGTCATTTTTAAACAATATATGGCATAATTTGGTCATTTTTACACAATATATGGCATAATTTGGTCATTTTTGAGGGAAATATGGCATAATTTGGTCATTTTGTAAAGAAATATGGCATAATTTGGTCATTTTGTAAAGAAATATGGCATAATTTGGTCATTTTTAGACAATATATGGCATAATTTGGTCATTTTTAGACAATATATGGCATAATTTGGTCATTTTTCAATGAAATATGGCATAATTTGGTCATTTTGTAAAGAAATATGGCATAATTTGGTCATTTTTGAACAAAATATGGCATAATTTGGTCATTTTTAAACAATATATGGCATAATTTGGTCATTTTTAGACAATATATGGCATAATTTGGTCATTTTTGAGGGAAATATGGCATAATTTGGTCATTTTGTAAAGAAATATGGCATAATTTGGTCATTTTTGAAGAAAATATGGCATAATTTGGTCATTTTGTAAAGAAATATGGCATAATTTGGTCATTTTTGAAGAAAATATGGCATAATTTGGTCATTTTGTAAAGAAATATGGCATAATTTGGTCATTTTGTAAAGAAATATGGCATAATTTGGTCATTTTTAGACAATATATGGCATAATTTGGTCATTTTGTAAAGAAATATGGCATAATTTGGTCATTTTTGAAGAAAATATGGCATAATTTGGTCATTTTTAAACAATATATGGCATAATTTGGTCATTTTTAGACAATATATGGCATAATTTGGTCATTTTTGAATGAAATATGGCATAATTTGGTCATTTTGTAAAGAAATATGGCATAATTTGGTCATTTTGTAAAGAAATATGGCATAATTTGGTCATTTTTAGACAATATATGGCATAATTTGGTCATTTTTGAATGAAATATGGCATAATTTGGTCATTTTGTAAAGAAATATGGCATAATTTGGTCATTTTGTAAAGAAATATGGCATAATTTGGTCATTTTTTAAAGAAATATGGCATAATTTGGTCATTTTGTAAAGAAATATGGCATAATTTGGTCATTTTTAAAGAAATATGGCATAATTTGGTCATTTTTAGACAATATATGGCATAATTTGGTCATTTTTGAACAATATATGGCATAATTTGGTCATTTTGTAAAGAAATATGGCATAATTTGGTCATTTTTGAAGAAAATATGGCATAATTTGGTCATTTTTAAACAATATATGGCATAATTTGGTCATTTTTAGTCAATATATGGCATAATTTGGTCATTTTTGAATGAAATATGGCATAATTTGGTCATTTTTAAACAATATATGGCATAATTTGGTCATTTTTAGACAATATATGGCATAATTTGGTCATTTTTGAAGAAAATATGGCATAATTTGGTCATTTTGTAAAGAAATATGGCATAATTTGGTCATTTTGTAAAGAAATATGGCATAATTTGGTCATTTTTAGACAATATATGGCATAATTTGGTCATTTTGTAAAGAAATATGGCATAATTTGGTCATTTTTGAAGAAAATATGGCATAATTTGGTCATTTTTAGACAATATATGGCATAATTTGGTCATT
This sequence comes from Perna viridis, assembly GCA_037379345.1. NCBI lineage: Eukaryota > Metazoa > Mollusca > Bivalvia > Mytilida > Mytilidae > Perna > Perna viridis. The sequence continues at coordinate 57,184 of CM074524.1, read as the reverse complement.
TTTGAATGAAATATGGCATAATTTGGTCATTTTGTAAAGAAATATGGCATAATTTGGTCATTTTGTAAAGAAATATGGCATAATTTGGTCATTTTTGAAGAAAATATGGCATAATTTGGTCATTTTGCAAAGAAATATGGCATAATTTGGTCATTTTTGAACAAAATATGGCATAATTTGGTCATTTTGCAAAGAAATATGGCATAATTTGGTCATTTTTGAACAAAATATGGCATAATTTGGTCATTTTTAAACAATATATGGCATAATTTGGTCATTTTTGGACAATATATGGCATAATTTGGTCATTTTTAAACAATATATGGCATAATTTGGTCATTTTTGAATGAAATATGGCATAATTTGGTCATTTTTTAAAGAAATATGGCATAATTTGGTCATTTTTAAACAATATATGGCATAATTTGGTCATTTTTTAAAGAAATATGGCATAATTTGGTCATTTTTGAACAAAATATGGCATAATTTGGTCATTTTTAAACAATATATGGCATAATTTGGTCATTTTTAGACAATATATGGCATAATTTGGTCATTTTTGAATGAAATATGGCATAATTTGGTCATTTTGTAAAGAAATATGGCATAATTTGGTCATTTTTTAAAGAAATATGGCATAATTTGGTCATTTTTGAATGAAATATGGCATAATTTGGTCATTTTTAAACAATATATGGCATAATTTGGTCATTTTTGAATGAAATATGGCATAATTTGGTCATTTTTAGACAATATATGGCATAATTTGGTCATTTTTGAATGAAATATGGCATAATTTGGTCATTTTTAAACAATATATGGCATAATTTGGTCATTTTTTAAAGAAATATGGCATAATTTGGTCATTTTTGAACAAAATATGGCATAATTTGGTCATTTTTAAACAAAATATGGCATAATTTGGTCATTTTTAGACAATATATGGCATAATTTGGTCATTTTTGAGGGAAATATGGCATAATTTGGTCATTTTGTAAAGAAATATGGCATAATTTGGTCATTTTTAGACAATATATGGCATAATTTGGTCATTTTTAGACAATATATGGCATAATTTGGTCATTTTTCAATGAAATATGGCATAATTTGGTCATTTTGTAAAGAAATATGGCATAATTTGGTCATTTTTGAACAAAATATGGCATAATTTGGTCATTTTTAAACAATATATGGCATAATTTGGTCATTTTTAGACAATATATGGCATAATTTGGTCATTTTTGAGGGAAATATGGCATAATTTGGTCATTTTTTATAGAAATATGGCATAATTTGGTCATTTTTGAACAAAATATGGCATAATTTGGTCATTTTTAAACAATATATGGTATAATTTGGTCATTTTTAAACAATATATGGCATAATTTGGTCATTTTTAGACAATATATGGCATAATTTGGTCATTTTTGAATGAAATATGGCATAATTTGGTCATTTTGTAAAGAAATATGGCATAATTTGGTCATTTTGTAAAGAAATATGGCATAATTTGGTCATTTTTGAACAAAATATGGCATAATTTGGTCATTTTTAAACAATATATGGCATAATTTGGTCATTTTTAAAAGAAATATTGCATAATTTGGTCATTTTTAAACAAAATATGGCATAATTTTGTCGTTTTTTAAAGAAATATGGCATAACTTGGTCATTTTTAAACAATATATGGCATAATTTGGTCATTTTTTAAAGAAATATGGCATAAATTGGTGTTTTTTGAACAAAATATGGCATAATTTGGTCATTTTTAAAGAAAATATGGCATAATTTGGTCATTTTTAAACAATATATGGCATAATTTGGTCATTTTTTAAGGAAATATGGCATAATTTGGTCATTTTGTAAAGAAATATGGCATAATTTGGTCATTTTTAGACAATATATGGCATAATTTGGTCATTTTTAGACAATATATGGCATAATTTGGTCATTTTTCAATGAAATATGGCATAATTTGGTCATTTTGTAAAGAAATATGGCATAATTTGGTCATTTTTGAACAAAATATGGCATAATTTGGTCATTTTTAAACAATATATGGCATAATTTGGTCATTTTTAGACAATATATGGCATAATTTGGTCATTTTTGAGGGAAATATGGCATAATTTGGTCATTTTGTAAAGAAATATGGCATAATTTGGTCATTTTTGAACAAAATATGGCATAATTTGGTCATTTTTAAACAATATATGGCATAATTTGGTCATTTTTAGACAATATATGGCATAATTTGGTCATTTTTGAGGGAAATATGGCATAATTTGGTCATTTTGTAAAGAAATATGGCATAATTTGGTCATTTTTGAAGAAAATATGGCATAATTTGGTCATTTTGTAAAGAAATATGGCATAATTTGGTCATTTTTGAAGAAAATATGGCATAATTTGGTCATTTTGTAAAGAAATATGGCATAATTTGGTCATTTTTTAAAGAAATATGGCATAATTTGGTCATTTTTAGACAATATATGGCATAATTTGGTCATTTTGTAAAGAAATATGGCATAATTTGGTCATTTTTGAAGAAAATATGGCATAATTTGGTCATTTTTAAACAATATATGGCATAATTTGGTCATTTTTAGACAATATATGGCATAATTTGGTCATTTTTAAACAACATATGGCATAATTTGGTCATTTTTGAATGAAATATGGCATAATTTGGTCATTTTGTAAAGAAATATGGCATAATTTGGTCATTTTTAAACAATATATGGCATAATTTGGTCATTTTTAGACAATATATGGCATAATTTGGTCATTTTTAGACAATATATGGCATAATTTGGTCATTTTTCAATGAAATATGGCATAATTTGATCATTTTGTAAAGAAATATGGCATAATTTGGTCATTTTTGAACAAAATATGGCATAATTTGGTCATTTTTAAACAATATATGGCATAATTTGGTCATTTTTAGACAATATATGGCATAATTTGGTCATTTTTGAGGGAAATATGGCATAATTTGGTCATTTTGTAAAGAAATATGGCATAATTTGGTCATTTTTAGACAATATATGGCATAATTTGGTCATTTTTAAACAATATATGGCATAATTTGGTCATTTTTTAAGGAAATATGGCATAATTTGGTCATTTTTTAAAGAAATATGGCATAATTTGGTCATTTTTGAACAAAATATGGCATAATTTGGTCATTTTTGAACAAAATATGGCATAATTTGGTCATTTTTAAACAAAATATGGCATAATTTGGTCATTTTTAAACAAAATATGGCATAATTTGGTCATTTTTGAGGGAAATATGGCATAATTTGGTCATTTTGTAAAGAAATATGGCATAATTTGGTCATTTTTGAACAAAATATGGCATAATTTGGTCATTTTTTAAAGAAATATGGCATAATTTGGTCATTTTTGAACAAAATATGGCATAATTTGGTCATTTTGTAAGGAAATATGGCATAATTTGGTCATTTTTTAAGGAAATATGGCATAATTTGGTCATTTTTAGACAATATATGGCATAATTTGGTCATTTTGTAAAGAAATATGGCATAATTTGGTCATTTTTGAAGAAAATATGGCATAATTTGGTCATTTTTAAACAATATATGGCATAATTTGGTCATTTTTAGACAATATATGGCATAATTTGGTCATTTTTGAATGAAATATGGCATAATTTGGTCATTTTGTAAAGAAATATGGCATAATTTGGTCATTTTGTAAAGAAATATGGCATAATTTGGTCATTTTTAGACAATATATGGCATAATTTGGTCATTTTTGAATGAAATATGGCATAATTTGGTCATTTTGTAAAGAAATATGGCATAATTTGGTCATTTTGTAAAGAAATATGGCATAATTTGGTCATTTTTTAAAGAAATATGGCATAATTTGGTCATTTTGTAAAGAAATATGGCATAATTTGGTCATTTTGTAAAGAAATATGGCATAATTTGGTCATTTTTAGACAATATATGGCATAATTTGGTCATTTTTGAACCATATATGGCATAATTTGGTGATTTTTTAAAGAAATATGGCATAATTTGGTCATCTTTGAAGGAAAAATGGCATGATTTGGTCATTTTGTAAAGAAATATGGCATAATTTGGTCATTTTTAGACAATATATGGCATAATTTGGTCATTTTTGAATGAAATATGGCATAATTTGGTCATTTTTAAACAATATATGGCATAATTTGGTCATTTTTAGACAATATATGGCATAATTTGGTCATTTTTGAAGAAAATATGGCATAATTTGGTCATTTTGTAAAGAAATATGGCATAATTTGGTCATTTTGTAAAGAAATATGGCATAATTTGGTCATTTTTAGACAATATATGGCATAATTTGGTCATTTTGTAAAGAAATATGGCATAATTTGGTCATTTTGTAAAGAAATATGGCATAATTTGGTCATTTTTAAACAATATATGGCATAATTTGGTCATTTTTGAATGAAATATGGCATAATTTTGTCATTTTTAGACAATATATGGCATAATTTGGTCATTTTTGAATGAAATATGGCATAATTTGGTCATTTTTAAACAATATATGGCATAATTTGGTCATTTTTGAATGAAATATGGCATAATTTGGTCATTTTGTAAAGAAATATGGCATAATTTGGTCATTTTTAAACAATATATGGCATAATTTGGTCATTTTTAGACAATATATGGCATAATTTGGTCATTTTTTAAAGAAATATGGCATAATTTGGTCATTTTTAGACAATATATGGCATAATTTGGTCATTTTTAGACAATATATGGCATAATTTGGTCATTTTTAGACAATATATGGCATAATTTGTTGATTTTTTAAAAAAATATGGCATAATTTGGTCATTTTGTAAAGAAATATGGCATAATTTGGTCATTTTTGAAGAAAATATGGCATAATTTGGTCATTTTTAAACAATATATGGCATAATTTGGTCATTTTTAGACAATATATGGCATAATTTGGTCATTTTTGAGGGAAATATGGCATAATTTGGTCATTTTGTAAAGAAATATGGCATAATTTGGTCATTTTTAGACAATATATGGCATAATTTGGTCATTTTTAGACAATATATGGCATAATTTGGTCATTTTTCAATGAAATATGGCATAATTTGGTCATTTTGTAAAGAAATATGGCATAATTTGGTCATTTTTGAACAAAATATGGCATAATTTGGTCATTTTTAAACAATATATGGCATAATTTGGTCATTTTTAGACAATATATGGCATAATTTGGTCATTTTTGAGGGAAATATGGCATAATTTGGTCATTTTGTAAAGAAATATGGCATAATTTGGTCATTTTTGAACAAAATATGGCATAATTTGGTCATTTTTAAACAATATATGGCATAATTTGGTCATTTTTAGACAATATATGGCATAATTTGGTCATTTTTGAGGGAAATATGGCATAATTTGGTCATTTTGTAAAGAAATATGGCATAATTTGGTCATTTTTGAAGAAAATATGGCATAATTTGGTCATTTTGTAAAGAAATATGGCATAATTTGGTCATTTTTGAAGAAAATATGGCATAATTTGGTCATTTTGTAAAGAAATATGGCATAATTTGGTCATTTTGTAAAGAAATATGGCATAATTTGGTCATTTTTAGACAATATATGGCATAATTTGGTCATTTTGTAAAGAAATATGGCATAATTTGGTCATTTTTGAAGAAAATATGGCATAATTTGGTCATTTTTAAACAATATATGGCATAATTTGGTCATTTTTAGACAATATATGGCATAATTTGGTCATTTTTGAATGAAATATGGCATAATTTGGTCATTTTGTAAAGAAATATGGCATAATTTGGTCATTTTGTAAAGAAATATGGCATAATTTGGTCATTTTTAGACAATATATGGCATAATTTGGTCATTTTTGAATGAAATATGGCATAATTTGGTCATTTTGTAAAGAAATATGGCATAATTTGGTCATTTTGTAAAGAAATATGGCATAATTTGGTCATTTTTTAAAGAAATATGGCATAATTTGGTCATTTTGTAAAGAAATATGGCATAATTTGGTCATTTTTTAAAGAAATATGGCATAATTTGGTCATTTTTAGACAATATATGGCATAATTTGGTCATTTTTGAACAATATATGGCATAATTTGGTCATTTTGTAAAGAAATATGGCATAATTTGGTCATTTTTGAAGAAAATATGGCATAATTTGGTCATTTTTAAACAATATATGGCATAATTTGGTCATTTTTAGTCAATATATGGCATAATTTGGTCATTTTTGAATGAAATATGGCATAATTTGGTCATTTTTAAACAATATATGGCATAATTTGGTCATTTTTAGACAATATATGGCATAATTTGGTCATTTTTGAAGAAAATATGGCATAATTTGGTCATTTTGTAAAGAAATATGGCATAATTTGGTCATTTTGTAAAGAAATATGGCATAATTTGGTCATTTTTAGACAATATATGGCATAATTTGGTCATTTTGTAAAGAAATATGGCATAATTTGGTCATTTTTGAAGAAAATATGGCATAATTTGGTCATTTTTAGACAATATATGGCATAATTTGGTCATTTTTGAATGAAATATGGCATAATTTGGTCATTTTGTAAAGAAATATGGCATAATTTGGTCATTTTGTAAAGAAATATGGCATAATTTGGTCATTTTTGAACAAAATATGGCATAATTTGGTCATTTTTAAACAATATATGGCATAATTTGGTCATTTTTAGACAATATATGGCATAATTTGGTCATTTTTAAACAATATATGGCATAATTTGGTCATTTTTGAATGAAATATGGCATAATTTGGTCATTTTGTAAAGAAATATGGCATAATTTGGTCATTTTGTAAAGAAATATGGCATAATTTGGTCATTTTTGAACAAAATATGGCATAATTTGGTCATTTTTAAACAATATATGGCATAATTTGGTCATTTTTAGACAATATATGGCATAATTTGGTCATTTTTGAATGAAATATGGCATAATTTGGTCATTTTGTAAAGAAATATGGCATAATTTGGTCATTTTGTAAAGAAATATGGCATAATTTGGTCATTTTTGAACAAAATATGGCATAATTTGGTCATTTTTAAACAATATATGGCATAATTTGGTCATTTTTGAATGAAATATGGCATAATTTTGTCATTTTTAGACAATATATGGCATAATTTGGTCATTTTTGAATGAAATATGGCATAATTTTGTCATTTTTAGACAATATATGGCATAATTTGGTCATTTTTGAATGAAATATGGCATAATTTGGTCATTTTGTAAAGAAATATGGCATAATTTGGTCATTTTTAGACAATATATGGCATAATTTGGTCATTTTGTAAAGAAATATGGCATAATTTGGTCATTTTGTAAAGAAATATGGCATAATTTGGTCATTTTTAAACAATATATGGCATAATTTGGTCATTTTTGAATGAAATATGGCATAATTTTGTCATTTTTAGACAATATATGGCATAATTTGGTCATTTTTGAATGAAATATGGCATAATTTGGTCATTTTTAAACAATATATGGCATAATTTGGTCATTTTTGAATGAAATATGGCATAATTTGGTCATTTTGTAAAGAAATATGGCATAATTTGGTCATTTTTAAACAATATATGGCATAATTTGGTCATTTTTAGACAATATATGGCATAATTTGGTCATTTTTCAATGAAATATGGCATAATTTGGTCATTTTTAGACAATATATGGCATAATTTGGTCATTTTTAGACAATATATGGCATAATTTGGTCATTTTTAGACAATATATGGCATAATTTGGTCATTTTTCAATGAAATATGGCATAATTTGGTCATTTTGTAAAGAAATATGGCATAATTTGGTCATTTTTGAAGAAAATATGGCATAATTTGGTCATTTTTAAACAATATATGGCATAATTTGGTCATTTTTAGACAATATATGGCATAATTTGGTCATTTTTGAGGGAAATATGGCATAATTTGGTCATTTTGTAAAGAAATATGGCATAATTTGGTCATTTTTAGACAATATATGGCATAATTTGGTCATTTTTAGACAATATATGGCATAATTTGGTCATTTTTCAATGAAATATGGCATAATTTGGTCATTTTGTAAAGAAATATGGCATAATTTGGTCATTTTTGAAGAAAATGTGGCATAATTTGGTCATTTTTAAACAATATATGGCATAATTTGGTCATTTTTAGACAATATATGGCATAATTTGGTCATTTTTGAATGAAATATGGCATAATTTGGTCATTTTGTAAAGAAATATGGCATAATTTGGTCATTTTTGAACAAAATATGGCATAATTTGGTCATTTTTAAACAATATATGGCATAATTTGGTCATTTTTAGACAATATATGGCATAATTTGGTCATTTTTGAGGGAAATATGGCATAATTTGGTCATTTTGTAAAGAAATATGGCATAATTTGGTCATTTTTGAAGAAAATATGGCATAATTTGGTCATTTTGTAAAGAAATATGGCATAATTTGGTCATTTTTGAAGAAAATATGGCATAATTTGGTCATTTTGTAAAGAAATATGGCATAATTTGGTCATTTTGTAAAGAAATATGGCATAATTTGGTCATTTTTAGACAATATATGGCATAATTTGGTCATTTTGTAAAGAAATATGGCATAATTTGGTCATTTTTGAAGAAAATATGGCATAATTTGGTCATTTTTAAACAATATATGGCATAATTTGGTCATTTTTAGACAATATATGGCATAATTTGGTCATTTTTGAATGAAATATGGCATAATTTGGTCATTTTGTAAAGAAATATGGCATAATTTGGTCATTTTGTAAAGAAATATGGCATAATTTGGTCATTTTTGAACAAAATATGGCATAATTTGGTCATTTTTAAACAATATATGGCATAATTTGGTCATTTTTGAATGAAATATGGCATAATTTTGTCATTTTTAGACAATATATGGCATAATTTGGTCATTTTTGAATGAAATATGGCATAATTTTGTCATTTTTAGACAATATATGGCATAATTTGGTCATTTTTGAATGAAATATGGCATAATTTGGTCATTTTGTAAAGAAATATGGCATAATTTGGTCATTTTTAGACAATATATGGCATAATTTGGTCATTTTGTAAAGAAATATGGCATAATTTGGTCATTTTGTAAAGAAATATGGCATAATTTGGTCATTTTTAAACAATATATGGCATAATTTGGTCATTTTTGAATGAAATATGGCATAATTTTGTCATTTTTAGACAATATATGGCATAATTTGGTCATTTTTGAATGAAATATGGCATAATTTGGTCATTTTTAAACAATATATGGCATAATTTGGTCATTTTTGAATGAAATATGGCATAATTTGGTCATTTTGTAAAGAAATATGGCATAATTTGGTCATTTTTAAACAATATATGGCATAATTTGGTCATTTTTAGACAATATATGGCATAATTTGGTCATTTTTTAAAGAAATATGGCATAATTTGGTCATTTTTAGACAATATATGGCATAATTTGGTCATTTTTAGACAATATATGGCATAATTTGGTCATTTTTAGACAATATATGGCATAATTTGGTCATTTTTCAATGAAATATGGCATAATTTGGTCATTTTGTAAAGAAATATGGCATAATTTGGTCATTTTTGAAGAAAATATGGCATAATTTGGTCATTTTTAAACAATATATGGCATAATTTGGTCATTTTTAGACAATATATGGCATAATTTGGTCATTTTTGAGGGAAATATGGCATAATTTGGTCATTTTGTAAAGAAATATGGCATAATTTGGTCATTTTTAGACAATATATGGCATAATTTGGTCATTTTTAGACAATATATGGCATAATTTGGTCATTTTTCAATGAAATATGGCATAATTTGGTCATTTTGTAAAGAAATATGGCATAATTTGGTCATTTTTGAACAAAATATGGCATAATTTGGTCATTTTTAAACAATATATGGCATAATTTGGTCATTTTTAGACAATATATGGCATAATTTGGTCATTTTTGAGGGAAATATGGCATAATTTGGTCATTTTGTAAAGAAATATGGCATAATTTGGTCATTTTTGAACAAAATATGGCATAATTTGGTCATTTTTAAACAATATATGGCATAATTTGGTCATTTTTAGACAATATATGGCATAATTTGGTCATTTTTGAGGGAAATATGGCATAATTTGGTCATTTTGTAAAGAAATATGGCATAATTTGGTCATTTTTGAAGAAAATATGGCATAATTTGGTCATTTTGTAAAGAAATATGGCATAATTTGGTCATTTTTGAAGAAAATATGGCATAATTTGGTCATTTTGTAAAGAAATATGGCATAATTTGGTCATTTTGTAAAGAAATATGGCATAATTTGGTCATTTTTAGACAATATATGGCATAATTTGGTCATTTTGTAAAGAAATATGGCATAATTTGGTCATTTTTGAAGAAAATATGGCATAATTTGGTCATTTTTAAACAATATATGGCATAATTTGGTCATTTTTAGACAATATATGGCATAATTTGGTCATTTTTGAATGAAATATGGCATAATTTGGTCATTTTGTAAAGAAATATGGCATAATTTGGTCATTTTGTAAAGAAATATGGCATAATTTGGTCATTTTTAGACAATATATGGCATAATTTGGTCATTTTTGAATGAAATATGGCATAATTTGGTCATTTTGTAAAGAAATATGGCATAATTTGGTCATTTTGTAAAGAAATATGGCATAATTTGGTCATTTTTTAAAGAAATATGGCATAATTTGGTCATTTTGTAAAGAAATATGGCATAATTTGGTCATTTTTTAAAGAAATATGGCATAATTTGGTCATTTTTAGACAATATATGGCATAATTTGGTCATTTTTGAACAATATATGGCATAATTTGGTCATTTTGTAAAGAAATATGGCATAATTTGGTCATTTTTGAAGAAAATATGGCATAATTTGGTCATTTTTAAACAATATATGGCATAATTTGGTCATTTTTAGTCAATATATGGCATAATTTGGTCATTTTTGAATGAAATATGGCATAATTTGGTCATTTTTAAACAATATATGGCATAATTTGGTCATTTTTAGACAATATATGGCATAATTTGGTCATTTTTGAAGAAAATATGGCATAATTTGGTCATTTTGTAAAGAAATATGGCATAATTTGGTCATTTTGTAAAGAAATATGGCATAATTTGGTCATTTTTAGACAATATATGGCATAATTTGGTCATTTTGTAAAGAAATATGGCATAATTTGGTCATTTTTAAAGAAAATATGGCATAATTTGGTCATTTTTTAAGGAAATATGGCATAATTTGGTCATTTTTAGACAAATTATAGCATAATTTGGTCATTTTTTAACGAAATATGGCATAACTTGCTCATTTTTTAAAGAAATATGGCATAATTTGGTCATTTTTGAACAAAATATGACATAATTTGGTCATTTTTAAACAAAATATGGCATAATTTGGTCATTTTTAGACAATATATGGCATAATTTGGTCATTTTTAAACAATATATGGCATAATTTGGTCATTTTTGAATGAAATATGGCATAATTTGGTCATTTTGTAAAGAAATATGGCATAATTTGGTCATTTTGTAAAGAAATATGGCATAATTTGGTCATTTTTGAACAAAATATGGCATAATTTGGTCATTTTTAAACAATATATGGCATAATTTGGTCATTTTTAGACAATATATGGCATAATTTGGTCATTTTTGAATGAAATATGGCATAATTTGGTCATTTTGTAAAGAAATATGGCATAATTTGGTCATTTTGTAAAGAAATATGGCATAATTTGGTCATTTTTGAACAAAATATGGCATAATTTGGTCATTTTTAAACAATATATGGCATAATTTGGTCATTTTTGAATGAAATATGGCATAATTTTGTCATTTTTAGACAATATATGGCATAATTTGGTCATTTTTGAATGAAATATGGCATAATTTGGTCATTTTTAAACAATATATGGCATAATTTGGTCATTTTTAGACAATATATGGCATAATTTGGTCATTTTTGAGGGAAATATGGCATAATTTGGTCATTTTGTAAAGAAATATGGCATAATTTGGTCATTTTTGAACAAAATATGGCATAATTTGGTCATTTTTAAACAATATATGGCATAATTTGGTCATTTTTAGACAATATATGGCATAATTTGGTCATTTTTAGACAATATATGGCATAATTTGGTCATTTTTGAGGGAAATATGGCATAATTTGGTCATTTTGTAAAGAAATATGGCATAATTTGGTCATTTTTGCATGAAATATGGCATAATTTGGTCAATTTGTAAAGAAATATGGCATAATTTGGTCATTTTTAAACAATATATGGCATAATTTGGTCATTTTTGAAGGAAATATGGCATAATTTGGTCATTTTGTAAAGAAATATGGCATAATTTGGTCATTTTTGAAGAAAATATGGCATAATTTGGTCATTTTGTAAAGAAATATGGCATAATTTGGTCATTTTTGAAGAAAATATGGCATAATTTGGTCATTTTGTAAAGAAATATGGCATAATTTGGTCATTTTGAAAAGAAATATGGCATAATTTGGTCATTTTTAGACAATATATGGCATAATTTGGTCATTTTGTAAAGAAATATGGCATAATTTGGTCATTTTTGAAGAAAATATGGCATAATTTGGTCATTTTTAAACAATATATGGCATAATTTGGTCATTTTTAGACAATATATGGCATAATTTGGTCATTTTTGAATGAAATATGGCATAATTTGGTCATTTTGTAAAGAAATATGGCATAATTTGGTCATTTTGTAAAGAAATATGGCATAATTTGGTCATTTTTAGACAATATATGGCATTATTTGGTCATTTTTGAATGAAATATGGCATAATTTGGTCATTTTGTAAAGAAATATGGCATAATTTGGTCATTTTGTAAAGAAATATGGCATAATTTGGTCATTTTTTAAAGAAATATGGCATAATTTGGTCATTTTGTAAAGAAATATGGCATAATTTGGTCATTTTTTAAAGAAATATGGCATAATTTGGTCATTTTTAGACAATATATGGCATAATTTGGTCATTTTTGAACAATATATGGCATAATTTGGTCATTTTGTAAAGAAATATGGCATAATTTGGTCATTTTTGAAGAAAATATGGCATAATTTGGTCATTTTTAAACAATATATGGCATAATTTGGTCATTTTTAGTCAATATATGGCATAATTTGGTCATTTTTGAATGAAATATGGCATAATTTGGTCATTTTTAAACAATATATGGCATAATTTGGTCATTTTTAGACAATATATGGCATAATTTGGTCATTTTTGAAGAAAATATGGCATAATTTGGTCATTTTGTAAAGAAATATGGCATAATTTGGTCATTTTGTAAAGAAATATGGCATAATTTGGTCATTTTTAGACAATATATGGCATAATTTGGTCATTTTGTAAAGAAATATGGCATAATTTGGTCATTTTTGAAGAAAATATGGCATAATTTGGTCATTTTTAGACAATATATGGCATAATTTGGTCATTTTTGAATGAAATATGGCATAATTTGGTCATTTTGTAAAGAAATATGGCATAATTTGGTCATTTTGTAAAGAAATATGGCATAATTTGGTCATTTTTGAAGAAAATATGGCATAATTTGGTCATTTTGCAAAGAAATATGGCATAATTTGGTCATTTTTGAACAAAATATGGCATAATTTGGTCATTTTGCAAAGAAATATGGCATAATTTGGTCATTTTTGAACAAAATATGGCATAATTTGGTCATTTTTAAACAATATATGGCATAATTTGGTCATTTTTAGACAATATATGGCATAATTTGGTCATTTTTAAACAATATATGGCATAATTTGGTCATTTTTGAATGAAATATGGCATAATTTGGTCATTTTGTAAAGAAATATGGCATAATTTGGTCATTTTTAAACAATATATGGCATAATTTGGTCATTTTTAGACAATATATGGCATAATTTGGTCATTTTTCAATGAAATATGGCATAATTTGGTCATTTTTAGACAATATATGGCATAATTTGGTCATTTTTAGACAATATATGGCATAATTTGGTCATTTTTGAATGAAATATGGCATAATTTGGTCATTTTGTAAAGAAATATGGCATAATTTGGTCATTTTTGAACAAAATATGGCATAATTTGGTCATTTTTAAACAATATATGGCATAATTTGGTCATTTTTAGACAATATATGGCATAATTTGGTCATTTTTGAGGGAAATATGGCATAATTTGGTCATTTTGTAAAGAAATATGGCATAATTTGGTCATTTTTAGACAATATATGGCATAATTTGGTCATTTTTAGACAATATATGGCATAATTTGGTCATTTTTCAATGAAATATGGCATAATTTGGTCATTTTGTAAAGAAATATGGCATAATTTGGTCATTTTTGAACAAAATATGGCATAATTTGGTCATTTTTAAACAATATATGGCATAATTTGGTCATTTTTAGACAATATATGGCATAATTTGGTCATTTTTGAGGGAAATATGGCATAATTTGGTCATTTTGTAAAGAAATATGGCATAATTTGGTCATTTTTGAACAAAATATGGCATAATTTGGTCATTTTTAAACAATATATGGCATAATTTGGTCATTTTTAGACAATATATGGCATAATTTGGTCATTTTTGAGGGAAATATGGCATAATTTGGTCATTTTGTAAAGAAATATGGCATAATTTGGTCATTTTTGAAGAAAATATGGCATAATTTGGTCATTTTGTAAAGAAATATGGCATAATTTGGTCATTTTTGAAGAAAATATGGCATAATTTGGTCATTTTGTAAAGAAATATGGCATAATTTGGTCATTTTGTAAAGAAATATGGCATAATTTGGTCATTTTTAGACAATATATGGCATAATTTGGTCATTTTGTAAAGAAATATGGCATAATTTGGTCATTTTTGAAGAAAATATGGCATAATTTGGTCATTTTTAAACAATATATGGCATAATTTGGTCATTTTTAGACAATATATGGCATAATTTGGTCATTTTTGAATGAAATATGGCATAATTTGGTCATTTTGTAAAGAAATATGGCATAATTTGGTCATTTTTGAAGAAAATATGGCATAATTTGGTCATTTTTAAACAATATATGGCATAATTTGGTCATTTTTAGACAATATATGGCATAATTTGGTCATTTTGTAAAGAAATATGGCATAATTTGGTCATTTTTAGACAATATATGGCATAATTTGGTCATTTTGTAAAGAAATATGGCATAATTTGGTCATTTTTTAAAGAAATATGGCATAATTTGGTCATTTTTTAAAGAAATATGGCATAATTTGGTCATTTTTGAACAAAATATGGCATAATTTGGTCATTTTTAAACAATATATGGCATAATTTGGTCATTTTTAGACAATATATGGCATAATTTGGTCATTTTTGAGGGAAATATGGCATAATTTGGTCATTTTGTAAAGAAATATGGCATAATTTGGTCATTTTTGAACAAAATATGGCATAATTTGGTCATTTTTAAACAATATATGGCATAATTTGGTCATTTTTAGACAATATATGGCATAATTTGGTCATTTTTGAGGGAAATATGGCATAATTTGGTCATTTTGTAAAGAAATATGGCATAATTTGGTCATTTTTGAAGAAAATATGGCATAATTTGGTCATTTTGTAAAGAAATATGGCATAATTTGGTCATTTTTGAAGAAAATATGGCATAATTTGGTCATTTTGTAAAGAAATATGGCATAATTTGGTCATTTTGTAAAGAAATATGGCATAATTTGGTCATTTTTAGACAATATATGGCATAATTTGGTCATTTTGTAAAGAAATATGGCATAATTTGGTCATTTTTGAAGAAAATATGGCATAATTTGGTCATTTTTAAACAATATATGGCATAATTTGGTCATTTTTAGACAATATATGGCATAATTTGGTCATTTTTGAATGAAATATGGCATAATTTGGTCATTTTGTAAAGAAATATGGCATAATTTGGTCATTTTGTAAAGAAATATGGCATAATTTGGTCATTTTTAGACAATATATGGCATAATTTGGTCATTTTTGAATGAAATATGGCATAATTTGGTCATTTTGTAAAGAAATATGGCATAATTTGGTCATTTTGTAAAGAAATATGGCATAATTTGGTCATTTTTTAAAGAAATATGGCATAATTTGGTCATTTTGTAAAGAAATATGGCATAATTTGGTCATTTTTTAAAGAAATATGGCATAATTTGGTCATTTTTAGACAATATATGGCATAATTTGGTCATTTTTGAACAATATATGGCATAATTTGGTCATTTTGTAAAGAAATATGGCATAATTTGGTCATTTTTGAAGAAAATATGGCATAATTTGGTCATTTTTAAACAATATATGGCATAATTTGGTCATTTTTAGTCAATATATGGCATAATTTGGTCATTTTTGAATGAAATATGGCATAATTTGGTCATTTTTAAACAATATATGGCATAATTTGGTCATTTTTAGACAATATATGGCATAATTTGGTCATTTTTGAAGAAAATATGGCATAATTTGGTCATTTTGTAAAGAAATATGGCATAATTTGGTCATTTTGTAAAGAAATATGGCATAATTTGGTCATTTTTAGACAATATATGGCATAATTTGGTCATTTTGTAAAGAAATATGGCATAATTTGGTCATTTTTGAAGAAAATATGGCATAATTTGGTCATTTTTAGACAATATATGGCATAATTTGGTCATTTTTGAATGAAATATGGCATAATTTGGTCATTTTTTAACGAAATATGGCATAACTTGCTCATTTTTTAAAGAAATATGGCATAATTTGGTCATTTTTGAACAAAATATGACATAATTTGGTCATTTTTTAACAAAATATGGCATAATTTGGTCATTTTTAAACAAAATATGGCATAATTTGGTCATTTTTAAACAAAATATGGCATAATTTGGTCATTTTTGAATGAAATATGGCATAATTTGGTCATTTTGTAAAGAAATATGGCATAATTTGGTCATTTTGTAAAGAAATATGGCATAATTTGGTCATTTTTGAACAAAATATGGCATAATTTGGTCATTTTTAAACAATATATGGCATAATTTGGTCATTTTTAGACAATATATGGCATAATTTGGTCATTTTTGAATGAAATATGGCATAATTTGGTCATTTTGTAAAGAAATATGGCATAATTTGGTCATTTTGTAAAGAAATATGGCATAATTTGGTCATTTTTGAACAAAATATGGCATAATTTGGTCATTTTTAAACAATATATGGCATAATTTGGTCATTTTTGAATGAAATATGGCATAATTTTGTCATTTTTAGACAATATATGGCATAATTTGGTCATTTTTGAATGAAATATGGCATAATTTGGTCATTTTTAAACAATATATGGCATAATTTGGTCATTTTTAGACAATATATGGCATAATTTGGTCATTTTTGAGGGAAATATGGCATAATTTGGTCATTTTGTAAAGAAATATGGCATAATTTGGTCATTTTTGAACAAAATATGGCATAATTTGGTCATTTTTAAACAATATATGGCATAATTTGGTCATTTTTAGACAATATATGGCATAATTTGGTCATTTTTAGACAATATATGGCATAATTTGGTCATTTTTGAGGGAAATATGGCATAATTTGGTCATTTTGTAAAGAAATATGGCATAATTTGGTCATTTTTGAAGAAAATATGGCATAATTTGGTCATTTTGTAAAGAAATATGGCATAATTTGGTCATTTTTGAAGAAAATATGGCATAATTTGGTCATTTTTGAGGGAAATATGGCATAATTTGGTCATTTTGTAAAGAAATATGGCATAATTTGGTCATTTTTGAAGAAAATATGGCATAATTTGGTCATTTTGTAAAGAAATATGGCATAATTTGGTCATTTTTGAAGAAAATATGGCATAATTTGGTCATTTTGTAAAGAAATATGGCATAATTTGGTCATTTTGAAAAGAAATATGGCATAATTTGGTCATTTTTAGACAATATATGGCATAATTTGGTCATTTTGTAAAGAAATATGGCATAATTTGGTCATTTTTGAAGAAAATATGGCATAATTTGGTCATTTTTAAACAATATATGGCATAATTTGGTCATTTTTAGACAATATATGGCATAATTTGGTCATTTTTGAATGAAATATGGCATAATTTGGTCATTTTGTAAAGAAATATGGCATAATTTGGTCATTTTGTAAAGAAATATGGCATAATTTGGTCATTTTTAGACAATATATGGCATTATTTGGTCATTTTTGAATGAAATATGGCATAATTTGGTCATTTTGTAAAGAAATATGGCATAATTTGGTCATTTTGTAAAGAAATATGGCATAATTTGGTCATTTTTTAAAGAAATATGGCATAATTTGGTCATTTTGTAAAGAAATATGGCATAATTTGGTCATTTTTTAAAGAAATATGGCATAATTTGGTCATTTTTAGACAATATATGGCATAATTTGGTCATTTTTGAACAATATATGGCATAATTTGGTCATTTTGTAAAGAAATATGGCATAATTTGGTCATTTTTGAAGAAAATATGGCATAATTTGGTCATTTTTAAACAATATATGGCATAATTTGGTCATTTTTAGTCAATATATGGCATAATTTGGTCATTTTTGAATGAAATATGGCATAATTTGGTCATTTTTAAACAATATATGGCATAATTTGGTCATTTTTAGACAATATATGGCATAATTTGGTCATTTTTGAAGAAAATATGGCATAATTTGGTCATTTTGTAAAGAAATATGGCATAATTTGGTCATTTTGTAAAGAAATATGGCATAATTTGGTCATTTTTAGACAATATATGGCATAATTTGGTCATTTTGTAAAGAAATATGGCATAATTTGGTCATTTTTGAAGAAAATATGGCATAATTTGGTCATTTTTAGACAATATATGGCATAATTTGGTCATTTTTGAATGAAATATGGCATAATTTGGTCATTTTGTAAAGAAATATGGCATAATTTGGTCATTTTGTAAAGAAATATGGCATAATTTGGTCATTTTTGAAGAAAATATGGCATAATTTGGTCATTTTGCAAAGAAATATGGCATAATTTGGTCATTTTTGAACAAAATATGGCATAATTTGGTCATTTTGCAAAGAAATATGGCATAATTTGGTCATTTTTGAACAAAATATGGCATAATTTGGTCATTTTTAAACAATATATGGCATAATTTGGTCATTTTTAGACAATATATGGCATAATTTGGTCATTTTTAAACAATATATGGCATAATTTGGTCATTTTTGAATGAAATATGGCATAATTTGGTCATTTTGTAAAGAAATATGGCATAATTTGGTCATTTTTAAACAATATATGGCATAATTTGGTCATTTTTAGACAATATATGGCATAATTTGGTCATTTTTTAAAGAAATATGGCATAATTTGGTCATTTTTAGACAATATATGGCATAATTTGGTCATTTTTAGACAATATATGGCATAATTTGGTCATTTTTGAATGAAATATGGCATAATTTGGTCATTTTGTAAAGAAATATGGCATAATTTGGTCATTTTTGAACAAAATATGGCATAATTTGGTCATTTTTAAACAATATATGGCATAATTTGGTCATTTTTAGACAATATATGGCATAATTTGGTCATTTTTGAGGGAAATATGGCATAATTTGGTCATTTTGTAAAGAAATATGGCATAATTTGGTCATTTTTAGACAATATATGGCATAATTTGGTCATTTTTAGACAATATATGGCATAATTTGGTCATTTTTCAATGAAATATGGCATAATTTGGTCATTTTGTAAAGAAATATGGCATAATTTGGTCATTTTTGAACAAAATATGGCATAATTTGGTCATTTTTAAACAATATATGGCATAATTTGGTCATTTTTAGACAATATATGGCATAATTTGGTCATTTTTGAGGGAAATATGGCATAATTTGGTCATTTTGTAAAGAAATATGGCATAATTTGGTCATTTTTGAACAAAATATGGCATAATTTGGTCATTTTTAAACAATATATGGCATAATTTGGTCATTTTTAGACAATATATGGCATAATTTGGTCATTTTTGAGGGAAATATGGCATAATTTGGTCATTTTGTAAAGAAATATGGCATAATTTGGTCATTTTTGAAGAAAATATGGCATAATTTGGTCATTTTGTAAAGAAATATGGCATAATTTGGTCATTTTTGAAGAAAATATGGCATAATTTGGTCATTTTGTAAAGAAATATGGCATAATTTGGTCATTTTGTAAAGAAATATGGCATAATTTGGTCATTTTTAGACAATATATGGCATAATTTGGTCATTTTGTAAAGAAATATGGCATAATTTGGTCATTTTTGAAGAAAATATGGCATAATTTGGTCATTTTTAAACAATATATGGCATAATTTGGTCATTTTTAGACAATATATGGCATAATTTGGTCATTTTTGAATGAAATATGGCATAATTTGGTCATTTTGTAAAGAAATATGGCATAATTTGGTCATTTTGTAAAGAAATATGGCATAATTTGGTCATTTTTAGACAATATATGGCATAATTTGGTCATTTTTGAATGAAATATGGCATAATTTGGTCATTTTGTAAAGAAATATGGCATAATTTGGTCATTTTTTAAAGAAATATGGCATAATTTGGTCATTTTGTAAAGAAATATGGCATAATTTGGTCATTTTTTAAAGAAATATGGCATAATTTGGTCATTTTTAGACAATATATGGCATAATTTGGTCATTTTTGAACAATATATGGCATAATTTGGTCATTTTGTAAAGAAATATGGCATAATTTGGTCATTTTTGAAGAAAATATGGCATAATTTGGTCATTTTTAAACAATATATGGCATAATTTGGTCATTTTTAGTCAATATATGGCATAATTTGGTCATTTTTGAATGAAATATGGCATAATTTGGTCATTTTTAAACAATATATGGCATAATTTGGTCATTTTTAGACAATATATGGCATAATTTGGTCATTTTTGAAGAAAATATGGCATAATTTGGTCATTTTGTAAAGAAATATGGCATAATTTGGTCATTTTGTAAAGAAATATGGCATAATTTGGTCATTTTTAGACAATATATGGCATAATTTGGTCATTTTGTAAAGAAATATGGCATAATTTGGTCATTTTTGAAGAAAATATGGCATAATTTGGTCATTTTTAGACAATATATGGCATAATTTGGTCATTTTTGAATGAAATATGGCATAATTTGGTCATTTTGTAAAGAAATATGGCATAATTTGGTCATTTTGTAAAGAAATATGGCATAATTTGGTCATTTTTGAACAAAATATGGCATAATTTGGTCATTTTTAAACAATATATGGCATAATTTGGTCATTTTTAGACAATATATGGCATAATTTGGTCATTTTTAAACAATATATGGCATAATTTGGTCATTTTTGAATGAAATATGGCATAATTTGGTCATTTTGTAAAGAAATATGGCATAATTTGGTCATTTTTGAACAATATATGGCATAATTTGGTCATTTTTTAAAGAAATATGGCATAATTTGGTCATTTTTGAACAAAATATGGCATAATTTGGTCATTTTTAAACAATATATGGCATAATTTGGTCATTTTTAGACAATATATGGCATAATTTGGTCATTTTTGAATGAAATATGGCATAATTTGGTCATTTTGTAAAGAAATATGGCATAATTTGGTCATTTTGTAAAGAAATATGGCATAATTTGGTCATTTTTGAACAAAATATGGCATAATTTGGTCATTTTTAAACAAT
Source organism: Perna viridis (assembly GCA_037379345.1). Classification (NCBI taxonomy): domain Eukaryota; kingdom Metazoa; phylum Mollusca; class Bivalvia; order Mytilida; family Mytilidae; genus Perna; species Perna viridis. The sequence goes on along the minus strand of CM074524.1, from coordinate 35,195 downwards.
ATATGGCATAATTTGGTCATTTTTGAATGAAATATGGCATAATTTTGTCATTTTTAGACAATATATGGCATAATTTGGTCATTTTTGAATGAAATATGGCATAATTTGGTCATTTTTAAACAATATATGGCATAATTTGGTCATTTTTGAATGAAATATGGCATAATTTGGTCATTTTGTAAAGAAATATGGCATAATTTGGTCATTTTGTAAAGAAATATGGCATAATTTGGTCATTTTGTAAAGAAATATGGCATAATTTGGTCATTTTTAGACAATATATGGCATAATTTGGTCATTTTTGAATGAAATATGGCATAATTTGGTCATTTTGTAAAGAAATATGGCATAATTTGGTCATTTTGTAAAGAAATATGGCATAATTTGGTCATTTTTTAAAGAAATATGGCATAATTTGGTCATTTTGTAAAGAAATATGGCATAATTTGGTCATTTTTTAAAGAAATATGGCATAATTTGGTCATTTTTAGACAATATATGGCATAATTTGGTCATTTTTGAACAATATATGGCATAATTTGGTCATTTTGTAAAGAAATATGGCATAATTTGGTCATTTTTGAAGAAAATATGGCATAATTTGGTCATTTTTAAACAATATATGGCATAATTTGGTCATTTTTAGTCAATATATGGCATAATTTGGTCATTTTTGAATGAAATATGGCATAATTTGGTCATTTTTAAACAATATATGGCATAATTTGGTCATTTTTAGACAATATATGGCATAATTTGGTCATTTTTGAAGAAAATATGGCATAATTTGGTCATTTTGTAAAGAAATATGGCATAATTTGGTCATTTTGTAAAGAAATATGGCATAATTTGGTCATTTTTAGACAATATATGGCATAATTTGGTCATTTTGTAAAGAAATATGGCATAATTTGGTCATTTTGTAAAGAAATATGGCATAATTTGGTCATTTTTAAACAATATATGGCATAATTTGGTCATTTTTGAATGAAATATGGCATAATTTTGTCATTTTTAGACAATATATGGCATAATTTGGTCATTTTTGAATGAAATATGGCATAATTTGGTCATTTTTAAACAATATATGGCATAATTTGGTCATTTTTGAATGAAATATGGCATAATTTGGTCATTTTGTAAAGAAATATGGCATAATTTGGTCATTTTTAAACAATATATGGCATAATTTGGTCATTTTTAGACAATATATGGCATAATTTGGTCATTTTTGAATGAAATATGGCATAATTTGGTCATTTTTAAACAATATATGGCATAATTTGGTCATTTTTAGACAATATATGGCATAATTTGGTCATTTTTCAATGAAATATGGCATAATTTGGTCATTTTGTAAAGAAATATGGCATAATTTGGTCATTTTTGAACAAAATATGGCATAATTTGGTCATTTTTAAACAATATATGGCATAATTTGGTCATTTTTAGACAATATATGGCATAATTTGGTCATTTTTGAGGGAAATATGGCATAATTTGGTCATTTTGTAAAGAAATATGGCATAATTTGGTCATTTTTAGACAATATATGGCATAATTTGGTCATTTTTAGACAATATATGGCATAATTTGGTCATTTTTCAATGAAATATGGCATAATTTGGTCATTTTGTAAAGAAATATGGCATAATTTGGTCATTTTTGAACAAAATATGGCATAATTTGGTCATTTTTAAACAATATATGGCATAATTTGGTCATTTTTAGACAATATATGGCATAATTTGGTCATTTTTGAGGGAAATATGGCATAATTTGGTCATTTTGTAAAGAAATATGGCATAATTTGGTCATTTTTGAACAAAATATGGCATAATTTGGTCATTTTTAAACAATATATGGCATAATTTGGTCATTTTTAGACAATATATGGCATAATTTGGTCATTTTTGAGGGAAATATGGCATAATTTGGTCATTTTGTAAAGAAATATGGCATAATTTGGTCATTTTTGAAGAAAATATGGCATAATTTTGTCATTTTGTAAAGAAATATGGCATAATTTGGTCATTTTTGAACAAAATATGGCATAATTTGGTCATTTTGTAAAGAAATATGGCATAATTTGGTCATTTTGTAAAGAAATATGGCATAATTTGGTCATTTTTAGACAATATATGGCATAATTTGGTCATTTTGTAAAGAAATATGGCATAATTTGGTCATTTTTGAAGAAAATATGGCATAATTTGGTCATTTTTAAACAATATATGGCATAATTTGGTCATTTTTAGACAATATATGGCATAATTTGGTCATTTTTGAATGAAATATGGCATAATTTGGTCATTTTGTAAAGAAATATGGCATAATTTGGTCATTTTGTAAAGAAATATGGCATAATTTGGTCATTTTTAGACAATATATGGCATAATTTGGTCATTTTTGAATGAAATATGGCATAATTTGGTCATTTTGTAAAGAAATATGGCATAATTTGGTCATTTTGTAAAGAAATATGGCATAATTTGGTCATTTTTTAAAGAAATATGGCATAATTTGGTCATTTTGTAAAGAAATATGGCATAATTTGGTCATTTTTTAAAGAAATATGGCATAATTTGGTCATTTTTTAAAGAAATATGGCATAATTTGGTCATTTTTAGACAATATATGGCATAATTTGGTCATTTTTGAACAATATATGGCATAATTTGGTCATTTTGTAAAGAAATATGGCATAATTTGGTCATTTTTGAAGAAAATATGGCATAATTTGGTCATTTTTAAACAATATATGGCATAATTTGGTCATTTTTAGTCAATATATGGCATAATTTGGTCATTTTTGAATGAAATATGGCATAATTTGGTCATTTTTAAACAATATATGGCATAATTTGGTCATTTTTAGACAATATATGGCATAATTTGGTCATTTTTGAAGAAAATATGGCATAATTTGGTAATTTTGTAAAGAAATATGGCATAATTTGGTCATTTTGTAAAGAAATATGGCATAATTTGGTCATTTTTAGACAATATATGGCATAATTTGGTCATTTTGTAAAGAAATATGGCATAATTTGGTCATTTTTGAACAAAATATGGCATAATTTGGTCATTTTTAGACAATATATGGCATAATTTGGTCATTTTTGAATGAAATATGGCATAATTTGGTCATTTTGTAAAGAAATATGGCATAATTTGGTCATTTTTTAAAGAAATATGGCATAATTTGGTCATTTTTGAATGAAATATGGCATAATTTGGTCATTTTTAAACAATATATGGCATAATTTGGTCATTTTTAGACAATATATGGCATAATTTGGTCATTTTTAGACAATATATGGCATAATTTGGTCATTTTTGAATGAAATATGGCATAATTTGGTCATTTTGTAAAGAAATATGGCATAATTTGGTCATTTTTGAACAAAATATGGCATAATTTGGTCATTTTTTAAAGAAATATGGCATAATTTGGTCATTTTTGAACAAAATATGGCATAATTTGGTCATTTTTTAAGGAAATAAGGCGTAATTTGGTCATTTTTATACAATATATGGCATAATTTGCTCATTTTGGAAGGAAATATGGCATAATTTGGTCATATTGTCAGGAAATATGGCATAACTTTCTCATTTCTTAATGAAATATGGCATAATTTGGTCATTTTTGAACAAAATATGGCATAATTTGGTCATTTTTAAACAATATATGGCATAATTTGGTCATTTTTGAATGAAATATGGCATAATTTTGTCATTTTTAGACAATATATGGCATAATTTGGTCATTTTTGAATGAAATATGGCATAATTTGGTCATTTTTAAACAATATATGGCATAATTTGGTCATTTTTGAATGAAATATGGCATAATTTGGTCATTTTGTAAAGAAATATGGCATAATTTGGTCATTTTTAAACAATATATGGCATAATTTGGTCATTTTTAGACAATATATGGCATAATTTGGTCATTTTTAGACAATATATGGCATAATTTGGTCATTTTTAGACAATATATGGCATAATTTGGTCATTTTTCAATGAAATATGGCATAATTTGGTCATTTTGTAAAGAAATATGGCATAATTTGGTCATTTTTGAACAAAATATGGCATAATTTGGTCATTTTTAAACAATATATGGCATAATTTGGTCATTTTTAGACAATATATGGCATAATTTGGTCATTTTTGAGGGAAATATGGCATAATTTGGTCATTTTGTAAAGAAATATGGCATAATTTGGTCATTTTTAGACAATATATGGCATAATTTGGTCATTTTTAGACAATATATGGCATAATTTGGTCATTTTTTAAGGAAATATGGCATAATTTGGTCATTTTTTAAAGAAATATGGCATAATTTGGTCATTTTTGAACAAAATATGGCATAATTTGGTCATTTTTAAACAAAATATGGCATAATTTGGTCATTTTTAAACAAATTATAGCATAATTTGGTCATTTTTTAAGGAAATATGGCATAACTTGCTCATTTTTTAAAGAAATATGGCATAATTTGGTCATTTTTGAACAAAATATGGCATAATTTGGTCATTTTTTAAGGAAATATGGCATAATTTGGTCATTTTTAAACAAAATATGGCATAATTTGGTCATTTTTAAACAAAATATGGCATAATTTGGTCATTTTTTAAAGAAATATGGCATAATTTGGTCATTTTTTAAAGAAATATGGCATAATTTGGTCATTTTGTAAAGAAATATGGCATAATTTGGTCATTTTTAGACAATATATGGCATAATTTGGTCATTTTTGAATGAAATATGGCATAATTTGGTCATTTTGTAAAGAAATATGGCATAATTTGGTCATTTTGTAAAGAAATATGGCATAATTTGGTCATTTTTTAAAGAAATATGGCATAATTTGGTCATTTTGTAAAGAAATATGGCATAATTTGGTCATTTTTTAAAGAAATATGGCATAATTTGGTCATTTTTAGACAATATATGGCATAATTTGGTCATTTTTGAACAATATATGGCATAATTTGGTCATTTTGTAAAGAAATATGGCATAATTTGGTCATTTTTGAAGAAAATATGGCATAATTTGGTCATTTTTAAACAATATATGGCATAATTTGGTCATTTTTAGTCAATATATGGCATAATTTGGTCATTTTTGAATGAAATATGGCATAATTTGGTCATTTTTAAACAATATATGGCATAATTTGGTCATTTTTAGACAATATATGGCATAATTTGGTCATTTTTGAAGAAAATATGGCATAATTTGGTAATTTTGTAAAGAAATATGGCATAATTTGGTCATTTTGTAAAGAAATATGGCATAATTTGGTCATTTTGTAAAGAAATATGGCATAATTTGGTCATTTTTAGACAATATATGGCATAATTTGGTCATTTTGTAAAGAAATATGGCATAATTTGGTCATTTTTGAAGAAAATATGGCATAATTTGGTCATTTTTAGACAATATATGGCATAATTTGGTCATTTTTGAATGAAATATGGCATAATTTGGTCATTTTGTAAAGAAATATGGCATAATTTGGTCATTTTGTAAAGAAATATGGCATAATTTGGTCATTTTTGAACAAAATATGGCATAATTTGGTCATTTTTAAACAATATATGGCATAATTTGGTCATTTTTAGACAATATATGGCATAATTTGGTCATTTTTAAACAATATATGGCATAATTTGGTCATTTTTGAATGAAATATGGCATAATTTGGTCATTTTGTAAAGAAATATGGCATAATTTGGTCATTTTTGAACAATATATGGCATAATTTGGTCATTTTTTAAAGAAATATGGCATAATTTGGTCATTTTTGAAGAAAATATGGCATAATTTGGTCATTTTTAAACAATATATGGCATAATTTGGTCATTTTTAGACAATATATGGCATAATTTGGTCATTTTTGAGGGAAATATGGCATAATTTGGTCATTTTGTAAAGAAATATGGCATAATTTGGTCATTTTTTATAGAAATATGGCATAATTTGGTCATTTTTGAACAAAATATGGCATAATTTGGTCATTTTTAAACAATATATGGCATAATTTGGTCATTTTTGAATGAAATATGGCATAATTTTGTCATTTTTAGACAATATATGGCATAATTTGGTCATTTTTGAATGAAATATGGCATAATTTGGTCATTTTTAAACAATATATGGCATAATTTGGTCATTTTTGAATGAAATATGGCATAATTTGGTCATTTTGTAAAGAAATATGGCATAATTTGGTCATTTTTAAACAATATATGGCATAATTTGGTCATTTTTAGTCAATATATGGCATAATTTGGTCATTTTTGAATGAAATATGGCATAATTTTGTCATTTTTAGACAATATATGGCATAATTTGGTCATTTTTGAATGAAATATGGCATAATTTGGTCATTTTTAAACAATATATGGCATAATTTGGTCATTTTGTAAAGAAATATGGCATAATTTGGTCATTTTTGAAGAAAATATGGCATAATTTGGTCATTTTTAAACAATATATGGCATAATTTGGTCATTTTTAGTCAATATATGGCATAATTTGGTCATTTTTGAATGAAATATGGCATAATTTGGTCATTTTTGAATGAAATATGGCATAATTTGGTCATTTTTAAACAATATATGGCATAATTTGGTCATTTTTAGACAATATATGGCATAATTTGGTCATTTTTGAAGAAAATATGGCATAATTTGGTAATTTTGTAAAGAAATATGGCATAATTTGGTCATTTTTGAACAATATATGGCATAATTTGGTAATTTTGTAAAGAAATATGGCATAATTTGGTCATTTTGTAAAGAAATATGGCATAATTTGGTCATTTTGTAAAGAAATATGGCATAATTTGGTCATTTTTAGACAATATATGGCATAATTTGGTCATTTTGTAAAGAAATATGGCATAATTTGGTCATTTTTGAAGAAAATATGGCATAATTTGGTCATTTTTAGACAATATATGGCATAATTTGGTCATTTTTGAATGAAATATGGCATAATTTGGTCATTTTGTAAAGAAATATGGCATAATTTGGTCATTTTGTAAAGAAATATGGCATAATTTGGTCATTTTTGAACAAAATATGGCATAATTTGGTCATTTTTAAACAATATATGGCATAATTTGGTCATTTTTAGACAATATATGGCATAATTTGGTCATTTTTAAACAATATATGGCATAATTTGGTCATTTTTGAATGAAATATGGCATAATTTGGTCATTTTGTAAAGAAATATGGCATAATTTGGTCATTTTTGAACAATATATGGCATAATTTGGTCATTTTGTAAAGAAATATGGCATAATTTGGTCATTTTTGAACAAAATATGGCATAATTTGGTCATTTTTAAACAATATATGGCATAATTTGGTCATTTTTAAACAATATATGGCATAATTTTGTCATTTTTGAAGGAAATATGGCATAATTTGGTCATATTGTCAGGAAATATGGCATAACTTGCTCATTTTTTAAAGAAATATTGCACAATTTGGTCATTTTTGAACAAAATATGGCATAATTTGGTCATTTTTGAACAAAATATGGCATAATTTGGTCATTTTTGAATGAAATATGGCATAATTTTGTCATTTTTAGACAATATATGGCATAATTTGGTCATTTTTGAATGAAATATGGCATAATTTGGTCATTTTTAAACAATATATGGCATAATTTGGTCATTTTTGAATGAAATATGGCATAATTTGGTCATTTTGTAAAGAAATATGGCATAATTTGGTCATTTTTAAACAATATATGGCATAATTTGGTCATTTTTAGACAATATATGGCATAATTTGGTCATTTTTAGACAATATATGGCATAATTTGGTCATTTTTAGACAATATATGGCATAATTTGGTCATTTTTCAATGAAATATGGCATAATTTGGTCATTTTGTAAAGAAATATGGCATAATTTGGTCATTTTTGAACAAAATATGGCATAATTTGGTCATTTTTAAACAATATATGGCATAATTTGGTCATTTTTAGACAATATATGGCATAATTTGGTCATTTTTGAGGGAAATATGGCATAATTTGGTCATTTTGTAAAGAAATATGGCATAATTTGGTCATTTTTAGACAATATATGGCATAATTTGGTCATTTTTAGACAATATATGGCATAATTTGGTCATTTTTCAATGAAATATGGCATAATTTGGTCATTTTGTAAAGAAATATGGCATAATTTGGTCATTTTTGAACAAAATATGGCATAATTTGGTCATTTTTAAACAATATATGGCATAATTTGGTCATTTTTAGACAATATATGGCATAATTTGGTCATTTTTGAGGGAAATATGGCATAATTTGGTCATTTTGTAAAGAAATATGGCATAATTTGGTCATTTTTGAACAAAATATGGCATAATTTGGTCATTTTTAAACAATATATGGCATAATTTGGTCATTTTTAGACAATATATGGCATAATTTGGTCATTTTTGAAGAAAATATGGCATAATTTGGTCATTTTGTAAAGAAATATGGCATAATTTGGTCATTTTGTAAAGAAATATGGCATAATTTGGTCATTTTTAGACAATATATGGCATAATTTGGTCATTTTGTAAAGAAATATGGCATAATTTGGTCATTTTTGAAGAAAATATGGCATAATTTGGTCATTTTTTAAAGAAATATGGCATAATTTGGTCATTTTTGAACAAAATATGGCATAATTTGGTCATTTTGCAAAGAAATATGGCATAATTTGGTCATTTTTGAACAAAATATGGCATAATTTGGTCATTTTTAGACAATATATGGCATAATTTGGTCATTTTTAAACAATATATGGCATAATTTGGTCATTTTTGAATGAAATATGGCATAATTTGGTCATTTTGTAAAGAAATATGGCATAATTTGGTCATTTTTGAACAATATATGGCATAATTTGGTCATTTTTTAAAGAAATATGGCATAATTTGGTCATTTTTGAACAAAATATGGCATAATTTGGTCATTTTTAAACAATATATGGCATAATTTGGTCATTTTTAGACAATATATGGCATAATTTGGTCATTTTTGAATGAAATATGGCATAATTTGGTCATTTTGTAAAGAAATATGGCATAATTTTGTCATTTTTTAAAGAAATATGGCATAATTTGGTCATTTTTGAACAAAATATGGCATAATTTGGTTATTTATGAGCAATATATGGCATAATTTGGTCATTTTTGAATGAAATATGGCATAATTTGGTCATTTTTAGACAATATATGGCATAATTTGGTCATTTTTGAATGAAATATGGCATAATTTGGTCATTTTTAAACAATATATGGCATAATTTGGTCATTTTTGAATGAAATATGGCATAATTTGGTCATTTTGTAAAGAAATATGGCATAATTTGGTCATTTTTAAACAATATATGGCATAATTTGGTCATTTTTAGACAATATATGGCATAATTTGGTCATTTTTAGACAATATATGGCATAATTTGGTCATTTTTAGACAATATATGGCATAATTTGGTCATTTTTGAGGGAAATATGGCATAATTTGGTCATTTTGTAAAGAAATATGGCATAATTTGGTCATTTTTGAAGAAAATATGGCATAATTTGGTCATTTTGTAAAGAAATATGGCATAATTTGGTCATTTTTGAAGAAAATATGGCATAATTTGGTCATTTTGTAAAGAAATATGGCATAATTTGGTCATTTTGAAAAGAAATATGGCATAATTTGGTCATTTTTGAACAAAATATGGCATAATTTGGTCATTTTTTAAGGAAATATGGCATAATTTTGTCATTTTTTAAGGAAATAAGGCGTAATTTAGTCATTTTTAGACAATATATGGCATAATTTGCTCATTTTGTAAGGAAATATGGCATAATTTGGTCATTTTTTAAGGAAATATGGCATAACTTGCTCATTTTTTAAAGAAATATGGCATAATTTGGTCATTTTTAGACAATATATGGCATAATTTGGTCATTTTTGAATGAAATATGGCATAATTTGGTCATTTTGTAAAGAAATATGGCATAATTTGGTCATTTTGTAAAGAAATATGGCATAATTTGGTCATTTTTGAAGAAAATATGGCATAATTTGGTCATTTTTAAACAATATATGGCATAATTTGGTCATTTTTAGACAATATATGGCATAATTTGGTCATTTTTGAATGAAATATGGCATAATTTGGTCATTTTGTAAAGAAATATGGCATAATTTGGTCATTTTTGAACAAAATATGGCATAATTTGGTCATTTTTAGACAATATATGGCATAATTTGGTCATTTTTGAAGGAAATATGGCATAATTTGGTCATTTTTAGACAATATATGGCATAATTTGGTCATTTTTTAAAGAAATATGGCATAATTTGGTCATTTTTAGACAATATATGGCATAATTTGGTCATTTTTGAATGAAATATGGCGTAATTTGGTCATTTTGTAAAGAAATATGGCATAATTTGGTCATTTTTAAACAATATATGGCATAATTTGGTCATTTTTAGACAATATATGGCATAATTTGGTCATTTTGTAAAGAAATATGGCATAATTTGGTCATTTTTTAAAGAAATATGGCATAATTTGGTCATTTTTAGACAATATATGGCATAATTTGGTCATTTTTGAATGAAATATGGCGTAATTTGGTCATTTTGTAAAGAAATATGGCATAATTTGGTCATTTTGTAAAGAAATATGGCATAATTTGGTCATTTTTTAAAGAAATATGGCATAATTTGGTCATTTTGTAAAGAAATATGGCATAATTTGGTCATTTTTGAAGGAAATATGGCATAATTTGGTCATTTTTTAAAGAAATATGGCATAATTTGGTCATTTTTAGACAATATATGGCATAATTTGGTCATTTTGTAAAGAAATATGGCATAATTTGGTCATTTTTGAAGGAAATATGGCATAATTTGGTCATTTTTGAAGGAAATATGGCATAATTTGGTCATTTTTAGACAATATATGGCATAATTTGGTCATTTTGTAAAGAAATATGGCATAATTTGGTCATTTTTTAAAAAAATATGGCATAATTTGGTCATTTTTAAACAATATATGGCATAATTTGGTCATTTTTAGACAATATATGGCATAATTTGGTCATTTTTGAATGAAATATGGCATAATTTGGTCATTTTGAAAAGAAATATGGCATAATTTGGTCATTTTTGAACAAAATATGGCATAATTTGGTCATTTTTAAACAGTATATGGCATAATTTGGTCATTTTTGAATAAAATATGGCATAATTTTGTCATTTTTAGACAATATATGGCATAATTTGGTCATTTTTGAATGAAATATGGCATAATTTGGTCATTTTTAAACAACATATGGCATAATTTGGTCATTTTTGAATGAAATATGGCATAATTTGGTCATTTTGTAAAGAAATATGGCATAATTTGGTCATTTTTAAACAATATATGGCATAATTTGGTCATTTTTAGACAATATATGGCATAATTTGGTCATTTTGTAAAGAAATATGGCATAATTTGGTCTTTTTGTAAAGAAATATGGCATAATTTGGTCATTTTGTAAAGAAATATGGCATAATTTGGTCATTTTTAGACAATATATGGCATAATTTGGTCATTTTTGAATGAAATATGGCATAATTTGGTCATTTTGTAAAGAAATATGGCATAATTTGGTCATTTTTTAAAGAAATATGGCATAATTTGGTCATTTTGTAAAGAAATATGGCATAATTTGGTCATTTTGTAAAGAAATATGGCATAATTTGGTCATTTTTAGACAATATATGGCATAATTTGGTCATTTTTGAAGAAAATATGGCATAATTTGGTCATTTTTAAACAATATATGGCATAATTTGGTCATTTTTGAAGAAAATATGGCATAATTTGGTCATTTTTAAACAATATATGGCATAATTTGGTCATTTTTAGACAATATATGGCATAATTTGGTCATTTTTCAATGAAATATGGCATAATTTGGTCATTTTTGAACAAAATATGGCATAATTTGGTCATTTTTAAACAATATATGGCATAATTTGGTCATTTTTAGACAATATATGGCATAATTTGGTCATTTTTAGACAATATATGGCATAATTTGGTCATTTTTGAGGGAAATATGGCATAATTTGGTCATTTTGTAAAGAAATATGGCATAATTTGGTCATTTTTGAACAAAATATGGCATAATTTGGTCATTTTGTAAAGAAATATGGCATAATTTGGTCATTTTTGAAGGAAATATGGCATAATTTGGTCATTTTTTAAAGAAATATGGCATAATTTGGTCATTTTTAGACAATATATGGCATAATTTGGTCATTTTGTAAAGAAATATGGCATAATTTGGTCATTTTTTAAAGAAATATGGCATAATTTGGTCATTTTTAAACAATATATGGCATAATTTGGTCATTTTTAAACAAATTATAGCATAATTTGGTCATTTTTTAAGGAAATATGGCATAACTTGCTCATTTTTTAAAGAAATATGGCATAATTTGGTCATTTTTGAACAAAATATGGCATAATTTGGTCATTTTTTAAGGAAATATGGCATAATTTGGTCATTTTTTAAAGAAATATGGCATAATTTGGTCATTTTTTAAAGAAATATGGCATAATTTGGTCATTTTTGAACAAAATATGGCATAATTTGGTCATTTTTGAAAGAAATATGGCATAATTTGGTCATTTTTGAACAAAATATGGCATAATTTGGTCATTTTTTAAAGAAATATGGCATAATTTGGTCATTTTTGAACAAAATATGGCATAATTTGGTCATTTTTAGACAATATATGGCATAATTTGGTCATTTTTAAACAATATATGGCATAATTTGGTCATTTTTGAATGAAATATGGCATAATTTGGTCATTTTGTAAAGAAATATGGCATAATTTGGTCATTTTTGAACAATATATGGCATAATTTGGTCATTTTGTAAAGAAATATGGCATAATTTGGTCATTTTTGAATGAAATATGGCATAATTTGGTCATTTTGTAAAGAAATATGGCATAATTTGGTCATTTTTGAACAATATATGGCATAATTTGGTCATTTTTTAAAGAAATATGGCATAATTTGGTCATTTTTGAACAAAATATGGCATAATTTGGTCATTTTTAAACAATATATGGCATAATTTGGTCATTTTTAGACAATATATGGCATAATTTGGTCATTTTTGAATGAAATATGGCATAATTTGGTCATTTTGTAAAGAAATATGGCATAATTTTGTCATTTTTTAAAGAAATATGGCATAATTTGGTCATTTTTGAACAAAATATGGCATAATTTGGTCATTTTTAAACAATATATGGCATAATTTGGTCATTTTTGAATGAAATATGGCATAATTTTGTCATTTTTAGACAATATATGGCATAATTTGGTCATTTTTGAATGAAATATGGCATAATTTGGTCATTTTTAAACAATATATGGCATAATTTGGTCATTTTTGAATGAAATATGGCATAATTTGGTCATTTTGTAAAGAAATATGGCATAATTTGGTCATTTTTAAACAATATATGGCATAATTTGGTCATTTTTAGACAATATATGGCATAATTTGGTCATTTTTAGACAATATATGGCATAATTTGGTCATTTTTAGACAATATATGGCATAATTTGGTCATTTTTGAGGGAAATATGGCATAATTTGGTCATTTTGTAAAGAAATATGGCATAATTTGGTCATTTTTGAAGAAAATATGGCATAATTTGGTCATTTTGTAAAGAAATATGGCATAATTTGGTCATTTTTGAAGAAAATATGGCATAATTTGGTCATTTTGTAAAGAAATATGGCATAATTTGGTCATTTTGAAAAGAAATATGGCATAATTTGGTCATTTTTAGACAATATATGGCATAATTTGGTCATTTTGTAAAGAAATATGGCATAATTTGGTCATTTTTAAACAATATATGGCATAATTTGGTCATTTTTAGACAATATATGGCATAATTTGGTCATTTTGTAAAGAAATATGGCATAATTTGGTCATTTTGTAAAGAAATATGGCATAATTTGGTCATTTTGTAAAGAAATATGGCATAATTTGGTCATTTTTAGACAATATATGGCATAATTTGGTCATTTTTGAATGAAATATGGCATAATTTGGTCATTTTGTAAAGAAATATGGCATAATTTGGTCATTTTGTAAAGAAATATGGCATAATTTGGTCATTTTTGAAGAAAATATGGCATAATTTGGTCATTTTTAGACAATATATGGCATAATTTGGTCATTTTTGAATGAAATATGGCATAATTTGGTCATTTTGTAAAGAAATATGGCATAATTTGGTCATTTTTGAACAAAATATGGCATAATTTGGTCATTTTTAAACAGTATATGGCATAATTTGGTCATTTTTGAATGAAATATGGCATAATTTTGTCATTTTTAGACAATATATGGCATAATTTGGTCATTTTTGAATGAAATATGGCATAATTTGGTCATTTTTAAACAACATATGGCATAATTTGGTCATTTTTGAATGAAATATGGCATAATTTTGTCATTTTTAGACAATATATGGCATAATTTGGTCATTTTTGAATGAAATATGGCATAATTTGGTCATTTTTAAACAACATATGGCATAATTTGGTCATTTTTGAATGAAATATGGCATAATTTGGTCATTTTGTAAAGAAATATGGCATAATTTGGTCATTTTTAAACAATATATGGCATAATTTGGTCATTTTTAGACAATATATGGCATAATTTGGTCATTTTGTAAAGAAATATGGCATAATTTGGTCATTTTGTAAAGAAATATGGCATAATTTGGTCATTTTGTAAAGAAATATGGCATAATTTGGTCATTTTTAGACAATATATGGCATAATTTGGTCATTTTTGAATGAAATATGGCATAATTTGGTCATTTTGTAAAGAAATATGGCATAATTTGGTCATTTTGTCAAGAAATATGGCATAATTTGGTCATTTTTTAAAGAAATATGGCATAATTTGGTCATTTTGTAAAGAAATATGGCATAATTTGGTCATTTTTTTAAGAAATATGGCATAATTTGGTCATTTTTTAAAGAAATATGGCATAATTTGGTCATTTTTGAACAAAATATGGCATAATTTGGTCATTTTTTAAAGAAATATGGCATAATTTGGTCATTTTTGAACAAAATATGGCATAATTTGGTCATTTTTGAACAAAATATGGCATAATTTGGTCATTTTGTAAAGAAATATGGCATAATTTGGTCATTTTTGAACAATATATGGCATAATTTGGTCATTTTGTAAAGAAATATGGCATAATTTGGTCATTTTGTAAAGAAATATGGCATAATTTGGTCATTTTTAGACAATATATGGCATAATTTGGTCATTTTTAGACAATATATGGCATAATTTGGTCATTTTTTAATGAAATATGGCATAATTTGGTCATTTTTTAAAGAAATATGGCATAATTTGGTCATTTTTGAACAAAATATGGCATAATTTGGTCATTTTTAAACAATATATGGCATAATTTGGTCATTTTTAGACAATATATGGCATAATTTGGTCATTTTGTAAAGAAATATGGCATAATTTGGTCATTTTTTAAAGAAATATGGCATAATTTGGTCATTTTTAGACAATATATGGCATAATTTGGTCATTTTTAGACAATATATGGCATAATTTGTTGATTTTTTAAAGAAATATGGCATAATTTGGTCATTTTGTAAAGAAATATGGCATAATTTGGTCATTTTTTGAAGAAATATGGCATAATTTGGTCATTTATGAGCAATATATGGCATAATTTGGTCATTTTTTAAAGAAATATGGCATAATTTGGTCATTTTTTAACAAAATATGGCATAATTTGGTCATTTTTGAACAATATATGGCATAATTTGGTCATTTTGTAAAGAAATATGGCATAATTTGGTCATTTTGTAAAGAAATATGGCATAATTTGGTCATTTTTGAACAAAATATGGCATAATTTGGTCATTTTTAAACAGTATATGGCATAATTTGGTCATTTTTGAATGAAATATGGCATAATTTGGTCATTTTGTAAAGAAATATGGCATAATTTGGTCATTTTTGAACAATATATGGCATAATTTGGTCATTTTGTAAAGAAATATGGCATAATTTGGTCATTTCGTAAAGAAATATGGCATAATTTGGTCATTTTTGAAGAAAATATGGCATAATTTGGTCATTTTTAAACAATATATGGCATAATTTGGTCATTTTTGAACAAAATATGGCATAATTTGGTCATTTTTTAAGGAAATATGGCATAATTTGGTCATTTTTAAACAAATTATAGCATAATTTGGTCATTTTTTAAAGAAATATGGCATAATTTTGTCATTTTTGAACAAAATATGGCATAATTTTGTCATTTTTTAAGGAAATAAGGTGTAATTTAGTCATTTTTAGACAATATATGGCATAATTTGCTCATTTTGTAAGGAAATATGGCATAATTTGGTCATTTTTAAACAAAATATGGAATAATTTGGTCATTTTTAAACAAAATATGGCATAATTTGGTGATTTTTAGACAATATATGGCATAATTTGGTCATTTTTGAATGAAATATGGCATAATTTGGTCATTTTGTAAAGAAATATGGCATAATTTGGTCATTTTTGAACAAAATATGGCATAATTTGGTCATTTTTAAACAGTATATCGCATAATTTGGTCATTTTTGAACAATATATGGTATAATTTGGTCATTTTTGAATGAAATATGGCATAATTTGGTCATTTTGTAAAGAAATATGGCATAATTTGGTCATTTTGTAAAGAAATATGGCATAATTTGGTCATTTTTAGACAATATATGGCATAATTTGGTCATTTTTGAGGGAAATATGGCATAATTTGGTCATTTTGTAAAGAAATATGGCATAATTTGGTCATTTTTGAACAAAATATGGCATAATTTGGTCATTTTTAAACAATATATGGCATAATTTGGTCATTTTTAGACAATATATGGCATAATTTGGTCATTTTTGAAGAAAATATGGCATAATTTGGTCATTTTGTAAAGAAATATGGCATAATTTGGTCATTTTGTAAAGAAATATGGCATAATTTGGTCATTTTTAGACAATATATGGCATAATTTGGTCATTTTGTAAAGAAATATGGCATAATTTGGTCATTTTTGAAGAAAATATGGCATAATTTGGTCATTTTTTAAAGAAATATGGCATAATTTGGTCATTTTTGAACAAAATATGGCATAATTTGGTCATTTTGCAAAGAAATATGGCATAATTTGGTCATTTTTGAACAAAATATGGCATAATTTGGTCATTTTTAGACAATATATGGCATAATTTGGTCATTTTTAAACAATATATGGCATAATTTGGTCATTTTTGAATGAAATATGGCATAATTTGGTCATTTTGTAAAGAAATATGGCATAATTTGGTCATTTTTGAACAATATATGGCATAATTTGGTCATTTTGTAAAGAAATATGGCATAATTTGGTCATTTTTGAACAAAATATGGCATAATTTGGTCATTTTTAAACAATATATGGCATAATTTGGTCATTTTTAGACAATATATGGCATAATTTGGTCATTTTTGAACAAAATATGGCATAATTTGGTCATTTTTTGAAGAAATATGGCATAATTTTGTCATTTTTTAAAGAAATATGGCATAATTTGGTCATTTTTGAACAAAATATAGCAAAATTTGGTCATTTTTGAACAAAATATAGGAAAATTTGGTCATTTTTTAAGAAAATATGGCATAATTTGGTCATTTTTAAACAAATTATAGCATAATTTGGTCATTTTTAAACAAATTATAGCATAATTTGGTCATTTTTAAACAAATTATAGCATAATTTGGTCATTTTTTAAGGAAATATGGCATAACTTGCTCATTTTTTAAAGAAATATGGCATAATTTGGTCATTTTTAAACAATATATGGCATAATTTGGTCATTTTTAGACAATATATGGCATAATTTGGTCATTTTTAGACAATATATGGCATAATTTGGTCATTTTTAGACAATATATGGCATAATTTGGTCATTTTTGAGGGAAATATGGCATAATTTGGTCATTTTGTAAAGAAATATGGCATAATTTGGTCATTTTTGAAGAAAATATGGCATAATTTGGTCATTTTGTAAAGAAATATGGCATAATTTGGTCATTTTTGAAGAAAATATGGCATAATTTGGTCATTTTGTAAAGAAATATGGCATAATTTGGTCATTTTGAAAAGAAATATGGCATAATTTGGTCATTTTTAGACAATATATGGCATAATTTGGTCATTTTGTAAAGTAATATGGCATAATTTGGTCATTTTTAAACAATATATGGCATAATTTGGTCATTTTTAGACAATATATGGCATAATTTGGTCATTTTTTAAAGAAATATGGCATAATTTGGTCATTTTGTCAAGAAATATGGCATAATTTGGTCATTTTTAGACAATATATGGCATAATTTGGTCATTTTTGAATGAAATATGGCATAATTTGGTCATTTTGTAAAGAAATATGGCATAATTTGGTCATTTTGTAAAGAAATATGGCATAATTTGGTCATTTTTGAAGAAAATATGGCATAATTTGGTCATTTTTAAACAATATATGGCATAATTTGGTCATTTTTAGACAATATATGGCATAATTTGGTCATTTTTGAATGAAATATGGCATAATTTGGTCATTTTGTAAAGAAATATGGCATAATTTGGTCATTTTTGAACAAAATATGGCATAATTTGGTCATTTTTAAACAGTATATGGCATAATTTGGTCATTTTTGAATGAAATATGGCATAATTTTGTCATTTTTAGACAATATATGGCATAATTTGGTCATTTTTGAATGAAATATGGCATAATTTGGTCATTTTTAAACAACATATGGCATAATTTGGTCATTTTTGAATGAAATATGGCATAATTTGGTCATTTTGTAAAGAAATATGGCATAATTTGGTCATTTTTAAACAATATATGGCATAATTTGGTCATTTTTAGACAATATATGGCATAATTTGGTCATTTTGTAAAGAAATATGGCATAATTTGGTCATTTTGTAAAGAAATATGGCATAATTTGGTCATTTTGTAAAGAAATATGGCATAATTTGGTCATTTTTAGACAATATATGGCATAATTTGGTCATTTTTGAATGAAATATGGCATAATTTGGTCATTTTGTAAAGAAATATGGCATAATTTGGTCATTTTGTAAAGAAATATGGCATAATTTGGTCATTTTTTAAAGAAATATGGCATAATTTGGTCATTTTGTAAAGAAATATGGCATAATTTGGTCATTTTTTAAAGAAATATGGCATAATTTGGTCATTTTGTAAAGAAATATGGCATAATTTGGTCATTTTTGAATGAAATATGGCATAATTTGGTCATTTTGTAAAGAAATATGGCATAATTTGGTCATTTTTTAAGGAAATATGGCATAATTTGGTCATTTTTAGACAATATATGGCATAATTTGGTCATTTTGTAAAGAAATATGGCATAATTTTGTCATTTTTGAACAATATATGGCATAATTTGGTAATTTTGTAAAGAAATATGGCATAATTTGGTCATTTTGTAAAGAAATATGGCATAATTTGGTCATTTTTAGACAATATATGGCATAATTTGGTCATTTTTAGACAATATATGGCATAATTTGGTCATTTTTTGAAGAAATATGGCATAATTTGGTCATTTATGACCAATATATGGCATAATTTGGTCATTTTTAGACAATATATGGCATAATTTGGTCATTTTTAGACAATATATGGCATAATTTGGTCATTTTGTAAAGAAATATGGCATAATTTGGTCATTTTGTAAAGAAATATGGCATAATTTGGTCATTTTTAGACAATATATGGCATAATTTGGTCATTTTTAGACAATATATGGCATAATTTGGTTATTTTTCAATGAAATATGGCATAATTTGGTCATTTTTTAAAGAAATATGGCATAATTTGGTCATTTTGTAAGGAAATATGGCATAATTTGGTCATTTTTAAACAAAATATGGCATAATTTGGTCATTTTTTAAAGAAATATGGCATAATTTGGTCATTTTTGAACAAAATATGGCATAATTTGGTCATTTTTGAACAATATATGGCATAATTTGGTCATTTTGTAAAGAAATATGGCATAATTTGGTCATTTTGTAAAGAAATATGGCATAATTTGGTCATTTTTGAACAAAATATGGCATAATTTGGTCATTTTTAAACAGTATATGGCATAATTTGGTCATTTTTGAATGAAATATGGCATAATTTGGTCATTTTGTAAAGAAATATGGCATAATTTGGTCATTTTTGAACAATATATGGCATAATTTGGTCATTTTGTAAAGAAATATGGCATAATTTGGTCATTTCGTAAAGAAATATGGCATAATTTGGTCATTTTTGAAGAAAATATGGCATAATTTGGTCATTTTTAAACAATATATGGCATAATTTGGTCATTTTTGAAGAAAATATGGCATAATTTGGTCATTTTTAAACAATATATGGCATAATTTGGTCATTTTTTAAGGAAATATGGCATAACTTGCTCATTTTTTAAAGACATATGGCATAATTTGGTCATTTTTGAACAAAATATGGCATAACTTGCTCATTTTTTAAAGAAATAAGGCGTAATTTGGTCATTTTTAGACAATATATGGCATAATTTGCTCATTTTGGAAGGAAATATGGCATAATTTGGTCATTTTTAAACAATATATGGCATAATTTGGTCATTTTTAAACAATATATGGCATAATTTGGTGATTTTTAGACAATATATGGCATAATTTGGTCATTTTTGAATGAAATATGGCATAATTTGGTCATTTTGTAAAGAAATATGGCATAATTTGGTCATTTTTGAACAAAATATGGCATAATTTGGTCATTTTTAAACAGTATATCGCATAATTTGGTCATTTTTGAACAATATATGGTATAATTTGGTCATTTTTGAATGAAATATGGCATAATTTGGTCATTTTGTAAAGAAATATGGCATAATTTGGTCATTTTGTAAAGAAATATGGCATAATTTGGTCATTTTTAGACAATATATGGCATAATTTGGTCATTTTTGAGGGAAATATGGCATAATTTGGTCATTTTGTAAAGAAATATGGCATAATTTGGTCATTTTTGAACAAAATATGGCATAATTTGGTCATTTTTAAACAATATATGGCATAATTTGGTCATTTTTAGACAATATATGGCATAATTTGGTCATTTTTGAAGAAAATATGGCATAATTTGGTCATTTTGTAAAGAAATATGGCATAATTTGGTCATTTTGTAAAGAAATATGGCATAATTTGGTCATTTTTAGACAATATATGGCATAATTTGGTCATTTTGTAAAGAAATATGGCATAATTTGGTCATTTTTGAAGAAAATATGGCATAATTTGGTCATTTTGCAAAGAAATATGGCATAATTTGGTCATTTTTGAACAAAATATGGCATAATTTGGTCATTTTGCAAAGAAATATGGCATAATTTGGTCATTTTTGAACAAAATATGGCATAATTTGGTCATTTTTAGACAATATATGGCATAATTTGGTCATTTTTAAACAATATATGGCATAATTTGGTCATTTTTGAATGAAATATGGCATAATTTGGTCATTTTGTAAAGAAATATGGCATAATTTGGTCATTTTTGAACAATATATGGCATAATTTGGTCATTTTGTAAAGAAATATGGCATAATTTGGTCATTTTTGAACAAAATATGGCATAATTTGGTCATTTTTAAACAATATATGGCATAATTTGGTCATTTTTAGACAATATATGGCATAATTTGGTCATTTTTGAATGAAATATGGCATAATTTGGTCATTTTGTAAAGAAATATGGCATAATTTTGTCATTTTTTAAAGAAATATGGCATAATTTGGTCATTTTTGAACAAAATATGGCATAATTTGGTCATTTTTAAACAATATATGGCATAATTTGGTCATTTTTGAATGAAATATGGCATAATTTTGTCATTTTTAGACAATATATGGCATAATTTGGTCATTTTTGAATGAAATATGGCATAATTTGGTCATTTTTAAACAATATATGGCATAATTTGGTCATTTTTGAATGAAATATGGCATAATTTGGTCATTTTGTAAAGAAATATGGCATAATTTGGTCATTTTTAAACAATATATGGCATAATTTGGTCATTTTTAGACAATATATGGCATAATTTGGTCATTTTTAGACAATATATGGCATAATTTGGTCATTTTTAGACAATATATGGCATAATTTGGTCATTTTTGAGGGAAATATGGCATAATTTGGTCATTTTGTAAAGAAATATGGCATAATTTGGTCATTTTTGAAGAAAATATGGCATAATTTGGTCATTTTGTAAAGAAATATGGCATAATTTGGTCATTTTTGAAGAAAATATGGCATAATTTGGTCATTTTGTAAAGAAATATGGCATAATTTGGTCATTTTGAAAAGAAATATGGCATAATTTGGTCATTTTTAGACAATATATGGCATAATTTGGTCATTTTGTAAAGTAATATGGCATAATTTGGTCATTTTTAAACAATATATGGCATAATTTGGTCATTTTTAGACAATATATGGCATAATTTGGTCATTTTGTAAAGAAATATGGCATAATTTGGTCATTTTGTCAAGAAATATGGCATAATTTGGTCATTTTTAGACAATATATGGCATAATTTGGTCATTTTTGAATGAAATATGGCATAATTTGGTCATTTTGTAAAGAAATATGGCATAATTTGGTCATTTTGTAAAGAAATATGGCATAATTTGGTCATTTTTGAAGAAAATATGGCATAATTTGGTCATTTTTAAACAATATATGGCATAATTTGGTCATTTTTAGACAATATATGGCATAATTTGGTCATTTTTGAATGAAATATGGCATAATTTGGTCATTTTGTAAAGAAATATGGCATAATTTGGTCATTTTTGAACAAAATATGGCATAATTTGGTCATTTTTAAACAGTATATGGCATAATTTGGTCATTTTTGAATGAAATATGGCATAATTTTGTCATTTTTAGACAATATATGGCATAATTTGGTCATTTTTGAATGAAATATGGCATAATTTGGTCATTTTTAAACAACATATGGCATAATTTGGTCATTTTTGAATGAAATATGGCATAATTTGGTCATTTTGTAAAGAAATATGGCATAATTTGGTCATTTTTAAACAATATATGGCATAATTTGGTCATTTTTAGACAATATATGGCATAATTTGGTCATTTTGTAAAGAAATATGGCATAATTTGGTCATTTTGTAAAGAAATATGGCATAATTTGGTCATTTTGTAAAGAAATATGGCATAATTTGGTCATTTTTAGACAATATATGGCATAATTTGGTCATTTTTGAATGAAATATGGCATAATTTGGTCATTTTGTAAAGAAATATGGCATAATTTGGTCATTTTGTAAAGAAATATGGCATAATTTGGTCATTTTTTAAAGAAATATGGCATAATTTGGTCATTTTGTAAAGAAATATGGCATAATTTGGTCATTTTTTAAAGAAATATGGCATAATTTGGTCATTTTGTAAAGAAATATGGCATAATTTGGTCATTTTTGAAGAAAATATGGCATAATTTGGTCATTTTGCAAAGAAATATGGCATAATTTGGTCATTTTTGAACAAAATATGGCATAATTTGGTCATTTTTGAACAATATATGGCATAATTTGGTCATTTTGTAAAGAAATATGGCATAATTTGGTCATTTTTGAACAATATATGGCATAATTTGGTCATTTTGTAAAGAAATATGGCATAATTTGGTCATTTTGTAAAGAAATATGGCATAATTTGGTCATTTTTAGACAATATATGGCATAATTTGGTCATTTTTAGACAATATATGGCATAATTTGGTCATTTTTCAATGAAATATGGCATAATTTGGTCATTTTGTAAAGAAATATGGCATAATTTGGTCATTTTTGAACAAAATATGGCATAATTTGGTCATTTTTAAACAATATATGGCATAATTTGGTCATTTTTAGACAATATATGGCATAATTTGGTCATTTTGTAAAGAAATATGGCATAATTTGGTCATTTTGTAAAGAAATATGGCATAATTTGGTCATTTTTAGACAATATATGGCATAATTTGGTCATTTTTAGACAATATATGGCATAATTTGGTTATTTTTCAATGAAATATGGCATAATTTGGTCATTTTTTAAAGAAATATGGCATAATTTGGTCATTTTGTAAAGAAATATGGCATAATTTGGTCATTTTTGAAGGAAATATGGCATAATTTGTTGATTTTTTAAAGAAATATGGCATAATTTGGTCATTTATGACCAATATATGGCATAATTTGGTCATTTTTGAACAATATATGGCATAATTTGGTCATTTTGTAAAGAAATATGGCATAATTTGGTCATTTTGTAAAGAAATATGGCATAATTTGGTCATTTTGTAAAGAAATATGGCATAATTTGGTCATTTTGTAAAGAAATATGGCATAATTTGGTCATTTTTGAAGGAAATATGGCATAATTTGGTCATTTTTGAAGGAAATATGGCATAATTTGGTCATTTTTAGACAATATATGGCATAATTTGGTCATTTTGTAAAGAAATATGGCATAATTTGGTCATTTTTGAAGAAAATATGGCATAATTTGGTCATTTTGCAAAGAAATATGGCATAATTTGGTCATTTTTAGACAATATATGGCATAATTTGGTCATTTTGTAAAGAAATATGGCATAATTTGGTCATTTTTGAAGAAAATATGGCATAATTTGGTCATTTTTAAACAATATATGGCATAATTTGGTCATTTTTGAACAAAATATGGCATAATTTGGTCATTTTTGAACAAAATATGGCATAATTTGGTCATTTTCAAACAAAATATGGCATAATTTTGTCATTTTTAGACAATATATGGCATAATTTGGTCATTTTTGAATGAAATATGGCATAATTTGGTCATTTTTAAACAACATATGGCATAATTTGGTCATTTTTGAATGAAATATGGCATAATTTGGTCATTTTGTAAAGAAATATGGCATAATTTGGTCATTTTTAAACAATATATGGCATAATTTGGTCATTTTTAGACAATATATGGCATAATTTGGTCATTTTGTAAAGAAATATGGCATAATTTTGTCTTTTTGTAAAGAAATATGGCATAATTTGGTCATTTTGTAAAGAAATATGGCATAATTTGGTCATTTTTAGACAATATATGGCATAATTTGGTCATTTTTGAATGAAATATGGCATAATTTGGTCATTTTGTAAAGAAATATGGCATAATTTGGTCATTTTTTAAAGAAATATGGCATAATTTGGTCATTTTGTAAAGAAATATGGCATAATTTGGTCATTTTGTAAAGAAATATGGCATAATTTGGTCATTTTTAGACAATATATGGCATAATTTGGTCATTTTTGAAGAAAATATGGCATAATTTGGTCATTTTTAAACAATATATGGCATAATTTGGTCATTTTTGAAGAAAATATGGCATAATTTGGTCATTTTTAAACAATATATGGCATAATTTGGTCATTTTTAGACAATATATGGCATAATTTGGTCATTTTTCAATGAAATATGGCATAATTTGGTCATTTTTGAACAAAATATGGCATAATTTGGTCATTTTTAAACAATATATGGCATAATTTGGTCATTTTTAGACAATATATGGCATAATTTGGTCATTTTTAGACAATATATGGCATAATTTGGTCATTTTTGAGGGAAATATGGCATAATTTGGTCATTTTGTAAAGAAATATGGCATAATTTGGTCATTTTTGAAGAAAATATGGCATAATTTGGTCATTTTGTAAAGAAATATGGCATAATTTGGTCATTTTTGAAGGAAATATGGCATAATTTGGTCATTTTGTAAAGAAATATGGCATAATTTGGTCATTTTTAGACAATATATGGCATAATTTGGTCATTTTGTAAAGAAATATGGCATAATTTGGTCATTTTTGAAGAAAATATGGCATAATTTGGTCATTTTTAAACAATATATGGCATAATTTGGTCATTTTTAGACAATATATGGCATAATTTGGTCATTTTTTAAGGAAATATGGCATAACTTGCTCATTTTTTAAAGAAATATGGCATAATTTGGTCATTTTTGAACAAAATATGGCATAATTTGGTCATTTTTTAAAGAAATATGGCATAATTTGGTCATTTTTTAAAGAAATATGGCATAATTTGGTCATTTTGTAAAGAAATATGGCATAATTTGGTCATTTTTGAAGAAAATATGGCATAATTTGGTCATTTTGCAAAGAAATATGGCATAATTTGGTCATTTTTGAACAAAATATGGCATAATTTGGTCATTTTGTAAAGAAATATGGCATAATTTGGTCATTTTGTAAAGAAATATGGCATAATTTGGTCATTTTTAGACAATATATGGCATAATTTGGTCATTTTTGAACAATATATGGCATAATTTGGTCATTTTTGAAGGAAATATGGCATAATTTTGTCATTTTTTAAAGAAATATGGCATAATTTGGTCATTTTTAAACAATATATGGCATAATTTGGTCATTTTTTAAAGAAATATGGCGTAATTTGGTCATTTGTGAATAAAATATGGCATAGTTTTGTCATTTTTTTAAGAAATATGGCATAATTTGGTCATTTTTAAACAATATTTGGCATAATTTGGTCATTTTTTAAAGAAATATGGCATAATTTGACCATTTTTGAACAAAATATGGCATAATTTGGTCATTTTTGAACAAAATATGGCATAATTTGGTCATTTTCAAACAAAATATGGCATAATTTGGTCATTTTTGAACAAAATATGGCATAATTTGGTCATTTTTTAAAGAAATATGGCATAATTTTGTCATTTTTTAAAGAAATATGGCATAATTTGGTCATTTTTGAACAAAATATGGCATAATTTGGTCATTTTTAAACAAAATATGGCATAATTTGGTCATTTTTAAATAAAATATGGCATAATTTTGTCATTTTTAAAGAAATATGGCATAATTTTGTCATTTTTTAAAGAAATATGGCATAATTTGGTCATTTTTAAACCAATATATGGCATAATTTGGTCACTTTTGAAAGAAAAATGGCATAATTTTGTCATTTTTTAAAGAAATATGGCATAATTTGGTCATTTTTAAATATACTGGCATAATCTGGTCATTTTTAGACAATATATGGCATAATTTGGTCATTTTTAGACAATATATGGCATAATGTAGGTCATTTTTAGACAATATTGGCATAATTTGGTCATTTTTAAACAATATATGGCATAATTTGATCATTTTTAAAGAAATATGGCGTAATTTGGTCATTTTTTGAAGAAAATATGGCTTAATTTTGTCATTTTTTCAAGAAATATGGCATAATTTGGTCATTTTGTAAAGAAATATGGCATAATTTTGTCATTTTGTAAAGAAATATGGCATAATTTTGTCATTTTGTAAAGAAATATGGCATAATTTTGTCATTTTTGAACAATATATGGCATAATTTGGTCATTTTTTAAAGAAATATGGCATAATTTGGTCATTTTTAGACAATATATGGCATAATTTGGTCATTTTTAGACAATATATGGCATAATTTGGTCATTTTGTAAAGAAATATGGCATAATTTGGTCATTTTGTAAAGAAATATGGCATAATTTGGTCATTTTGTAAAGAAATATGGCATAATTTGGTCATTTTTAGACAATATATGGCATAATTTGGTCATTTTTGAATGAAATATGGCATAATTTGGTCATTTTGTAAAGAAATATGGCATAATTTGGTCATTTTGTAAAGAATATGGCATAATTTTGTCATTTTTGAAGAAAATATGCATAATTTGGTCATTTTTAGACAATATATGGCATAATTTGGTCATTTTTGAATGAAATATGGCATAATTTGGTCATTTGGAAAGAAATATCGCATAATTTGGTCATTTTGAACAAAATATGGCATAATTTGGTCATTTTTAAACAGTATATGGCATAATTTGGTCATTTTTGAATGAAATATGGCATAATTTTGTCATTTTTAGACAATATATGGCATAATTTGGTCATTTTTGAATGAAATATGGCATAATTTGGTCATTTTTAAACAACATATGGCATAATTTGGTCATTTTTGAATGAAATATGGCATAATTTTGTCATTTTTAGACAATATATGGCATAATTTGGTCATTTTTGAATGAAATATGGCATAATTTGGTCATTTTTAAACAACATATGGCATAATTTGGTCATTTTTGAATGAAATATGGCATAATTTGGTCATTTTGTAAAGAAATATGGCATAATTTGGTCATTTTTAAACAATATATGGCATATTTTGGTCATTTTTAGACAATATATGGCATAATTTGGTCATTTTGTAAAGAAATATGGCATAATTTGGTCATTTTGTAAAGAAATATGGCATAATTGGTCATTTTGTAAAGAAATATGGCATAATTTGTCATTTTTGAACAAAATATGGCATAATTTGGTCATTTTTTGAAGAAATATGGCATAGTTTTGTCATTTTTTTAAGAAATATGGCATAATTTGGTCATTTTTAAACAATATTTGGCATAATTTGGTCATTTTTTGAAGAAATATGGCATAGTTTTGTCATTTTTTTAAAGAAATATGGCATAATTTGGTCATTTTTTTAAGAAATATGGCATAATTTGGTCATTTTTAAACAAAATATGGCATAATTTGGTCATTTTTAAATAAAATATGGCATAATTTTGTCATTTTTAAAGAAATATGGCATAATTTGGTCATTTTTGAACAATATATGGCATAATTTGGTCATTTTAGAACAATATATGGCATAATTTGGTCATTTTGTAAAGAAATATGGCATAATTTGGTCATTTTTGAACAATATATGGCATAATTTGGTCATTTTGTAAAGAAATATGGCATAATTTGGTCATTTTTTAAAGAAATATGGCATAATTTGGTCATTTTTAGACAATATATGGCATAATTTGGTCATTTTTAGACAATATATGGCATAATTTGGTCATTTTTGAATGAAATATGGCATAATTTGGTCATTTTGTAAAGAAATATGGCATAATTTGGTCATTTTTGAACAATATATGGCATAATTTGGTCATTTTGTAAAGAAATATGGCATAATTTGGTCATTTCGTAAAGAAATATGGCATAATTTGGTCATTTTTGAAGAAAATATGGCATAATTTGGTCATTTTTTAAAGAAATATGGCATAATTTGGTCATTTTTGAACAAAATATGGCATAATTTGGTCATTTTTTAACAATATATGGCATAATTTGGTCATTTTGTAAAGAAATATGGCATAATTTGGTCATTTTGTAAAGAAATATGGCATAATTTGGTCATTTTTAAACAATATATGGCATAATTTGGTCATTTTTGAAAGAAATATGGCATAATTTGATCATTTTTGAACAAAATAGGGCATAATTTGTTCATTTTTGAAAAAAAATATGGCATAATTTGGTCATTTTTGAACAAAATATGGCATAATTTGGTCATTTTTTGAAGAAATATGGCATAATTTTGTCATTTTTTAAAGAGATATGGTATAATTTGGTCATTTTTGAAAGAAATATGGCATAATTTGGTCATTTTTAAACAAAATATGGCATAATTTGGTCATTTTTAAACAAAATATGGCATAATTTGGTCATTTTTAAACAAAATATGGCATAATTTGGTCATTTTTGAACAAAATATGGCATAATTTGGTCATTTTTTAAAGAAATATGGCATAATTTGGTCATTTTTGAACAAAATATGGCATAATTTTGTCATTTTTTAAGGAAATAAGGCGTAATTTGGTCATTTTTAGACAATATATGGCATAATTTGCTCATTTTGTAAGGAAATATGGCATAATTTGGTCATTTTTTAAGGAAATATGGCATAACTTGCTCATTTTTGAACAAAATATGGCATAATTTGGTCATTTTTTGAAGAAATATGGCATAATTTGGTCATTTTTGAATGAAATATGGCATAATTTGGTCATGTTTTCAAGAAATATGGTATAATTTGCTCATTTTTAAACAATATTTCTTTACAAAATGACCAAATTATGCCATATTTCTTTACAAAATGACCAAATTATGCCATATATTGTCTAAAAATGACCAAATTATGCCATATTTCTTTACAAAATGACCAAATTATGCCATATTTCTTTACAAAATGACCAAATTATGCCATATTTCTTTACAAAATGACCAAATTATGCCATATATTGTCTAAAAATGACCAAATTATGCCATATTTCTTTACAAAATGACCAAATTATGCCATATTTCTTTACAAAATGACCAAATTATGCCATATATTGTCTAAAAATGACCAAATTATGCCATATTTCTTTACAAAATGACCAAATTATGCCATATATTGTCTAAAAATGACCAAATTATGCCATATTTCTTTACAAAATGACCAAATTATGCCATATTTCTTTACAAAATGACCAAATTATGCCATATTTCTTTACAAAATGACCAAATTATGCCATATTTCTTTACAAAATGACCAAATTATGCCATATTTCTTTACAAAATGACCAAATTATGCCATATATTGTCTAAAAATGACCAAATTATGCCATATTTCTTTACAAAATGACCAAATTATGCCATATTTCTTTAAAAAATGACCAAATTATGCCATATTTCTTTACAAAATGACCAAATTATGCCATATTTCTTTAAAAAATGACCAAATTATGCCATATATTGTCCTAAAATGACCAAATTATGCCATATATTGTCCTAAAATGACCAAATTATGCCATATTTCTTTAAAAAATGACCAAATTATGCCATATATTGTCCTAAAATGACCAAATTATGCCATATTTCTTTACAAAATGACCAAATTATGCCATATTTCTTTACAAAATGACCAAATTATGCCATATATTGTCCTAAAATGACCAAATTATGCCATATTTCTTTACAAAATGACCAAATTATGCCATATTTCTTTAAAAATTGACAAAATTATGCCATATTTCTTTACAAAATGACCAAATTATGCCATATATTGTCTAAAAATGACCAAATTATGCCATATTTCTTTACAAAATGACCAAATTATGCCATATTTCTTTAAAAAATGACAAAATTATGCCATATTTCTTTACAAAATGACCAAATTATGCCATATATTGTCCTAAAATGACCAAATTATGCCATATTTCTTTACAAAATGACCAAATTATGCCATATTTCTTTAAAAAATGACAAAATTATGCCATATTTCTTTACAAAATGACCAAATTATGCCATATATTGTCTAAAAATGACCAAATTATGCCATATATTGTCTAAAAATGACCAAATTATGCCATATTTCTTTACAAAATGACCAAATTATGCCATATTTCTTTACAAAATGACCAAATTATGCCATATATTGTCTAAAAATGACCAAATTATGCCATATTTCTTTACAAAATGACCAAATTATGCCATATATTGTCCTAAAATGACCAAATTATGCCATATTTCTTTAAAAAATGACAAAATTATGCCATATTTCTTTACAAAATGACCAAATTATGCCATATTTCTTTACAAAATGACCAAATTATGCCATATTTCTTTACAAAATGACCAAATTATGCCATATATTGTTCAAAAATGACCAAATTATGCCATATTTCTTTAAAAAATGACCAAATTATGCCATATATTGTCTAAAAATGACCAAATTATGCCATATTTCTTTACAAAATGACCAAATTATGCCATATATTGTCTAAAAATGACCAAATTATGCCATATTTCTTTACAAAATGACCAAATTATGCCATATTTCTTTAAAAATTGACAAAATTATGCCATATTTCTTTACAAAATGACCAAATTATGCCATATTTCTTTACAAAATGACCAAATTATGCCATATTTCTTTACAAAATGACCAAATTATGCCATATATTGTCTAAAAATGACCAAATTATGCCATATTTCTTTACAAAATGACCAAATTATGCCATATTTCTTTAAAAAATGACAAAATTATGCCATATTTCTTTACAAAATGACCAAATTATGCCATATATTGTCTAAAAATGACCAAATTATGCCATATTTCTTTACAAAATGACCAAATTATGCCATATTTCTTTAAAAAATGACAAAATTATGCCATATTTCTTTACAAAATGACCAAATTATGCCATATTTCTTTACAAAATGACCAAATTATGCCATATTTCTTTACAAAATGACCAAATTATGCCATATATTGTCCTAAAATGACCAAATTATGCCATATTTCTTTACAAAATGACCAAATTATGCCATATATTGTCTAAAAATGACCAAATTATGCCATATTTCTTTACAAAATGACCAAATTATGCCATATTTCTTTACAAAATGACCAAATTATGCCATATTTCTTTAAAAAATGACAAAATTATGCCATATTTCTTTACAAAATGACCAAATTATGCCATATATTGTCCTAAAATGACCAAATTATGCCATATTTCTTTACAAAATGACCAAATTATGCCATATTTCTTTACAAAATGACCAAATTATGCCATATATTGTCTAAAAATGACCAAATTATGCCATATTTCTTTACAAAATGACCAAATTATGCCATATTTCTTTACAAAATGACCAAATTATGCCATATATTGTCTAAAAATGACCAAATTATGCCATATTTCTTTACAAAATGACCAAATTATGCCATATATTGTCTAAAAATGACCAAATTATGCCATATTTCTTTACAAAATGACCAAATTATGCCATATTTCTTTACAAAATGACCAAATTATGCCATATATTGTCTAAAAATGACCAAATTATGCCATATATTGTCCTAAAATGACCAAATTATGCCATATTTCTTTACAAAATGACCAAATTATGCCATATATTGTCTAAAAATGACCAAATTATGCCATATTTCTTTACAAAATGACCAAATTATGCCATATTTCTTTACAAAATGACCAAATTATGCCATATTTCTTTAAAAAATGACCAAATTATGCCATATTTCTTTACAAAATGACCAAATTATGCCATATTTCTTTAAAAAATGACCAAATTATGCCATATATTGTCCTAAAATGACCAAATTATGCCATATTTCTTTACAAAATGACCAAATTATGCCATATATTGTCTAAAAATGACCAAATTATGCCATATTTCTTTACAAAATGACCAAATTATGCCATATTTCTTTACAAAATGACCAAATTATGCCATATATTGTCTAAAAATGACCAAATTATGCCATATTTCTTTACAAAATGACCAAATTATGCCATATATTGTCCTAAAATGACCAAATTATGCCATATTTCTTTACAAAATGACCAAATTATGCCATATTTCTTTACAAAATGACCAAATTATGCCATATTTCTTTACAAAATGACCAAATTATGCCATATTTCTTTACAAAATGACCAAATTATGCCATATATTGTCTAAAAATGACCAAATTATGCCATATTTCTTTACAAAATGACCAAATTATGCCATATATTGTCTAAAAATGACCAAATTATGCCATATTTCTTTACAAAATGACCAAATTATGCCATATTTCTTTACAAAATGACCAAATTATGCCATATATTGTCTAAAAATGACCAAATTATGCCATATTTCTTTACAAAATGACCAAATTATGCCATATTTCTTTAAAAAATGACAAAATTATGCCATATTTCTTTACAAAATGACCAAATTATGCCATATATTGTCCTAAAATGACCAAATTATGCCATATTTCTTTACAAAATGACCAAATTATGCCATATTTCTTTACAAAATGACCAAATTATGCCATATATTGTCTAAAAATGACCAAATTATGCCATATTTCTTTACAAAATGACCAAATTATGCCATATTTCTTTACAAAATGACCAAATTATGCCATATATTGTCTAAAAATGACCAAATTATGCCATATTTCTTTACAAAATGACCAAATTATGCCATATTTCTTTACAAAATGACCAAATTATGCCATATATTGTCTAAAAATGACCAAATTATGCCATATTTCTTTACAAAATGACCAAATTATGCCATATATTGTCTAAAAATGACCAAATTATGCCATATTTCTTTACAAAATGACCAAATTATGCCATATTTCTTTACAAAATGACCAAATTATGCCATATATTGTCTAAAAATGACCAAATTATGCCATATATTGTCCTAAAATGACCAAATTATGCCATATTTCTTTAAAAAATCAACAAATTATGCCATATATTGTCTAAAAATGACCAAATTATGCCATATTTCTTTAAAAAATGACCAAATTATGCCATATTTCTTTACAAAATGACCAAATTATGCCATATTTCTTTAAAAAATGACCAAATTATGCCATATTTCTTTACAAAATGACCAAATTATGCCATATTTCTTTAAAAAATGACCAAATTATGCCATATATTGTCCTAAAATGACCAAATTATGCCATATTTCTTTACAAAATGACCAAATTATGCCATATATTGTCTAAAAATGACCAAATTATGCCATATTTCTTTACAAAATGACCAAATTATGCCATATTTCTTTACAAAATGACCAAATTATGCCATATATTGTCTAAAAATGACCAAATTATGCCATATTTCTTTTAAAAATGACCAAATTATGCCATATATGGTTCAAAAATGACCAAATTATGCCATATATTGTCTAAAAATGACCAAATTATGCCATATTTCTTTACAAAATGACCAAATTATGCCATATTTCTTTAACAAAAAATGACAATATTATGCCATTTTCTTTACAACAAATGACCAAATTATGCCATATATTGTCTAAAAATGACCAAATTATGCCATATTATCTTTACAAAATGACCAAATTATGCCATATATTGTCTACAAAATGACCAAAGTTATTGCCAGATGTCTTTACAAAATGGACCAAATATGCCATATTTCTTTACAAAATGAACCAAATTATGCCAGTATATTGT